>CM017470.2:12100071-13425142 GCA_007827005.2 Populus simonii
AATCTTGACAAGGCATTGTTACTTTCTGAAGGCCTTGCTATTATTGTAGCACTCTTCAGTTTGTAGCGGAGAAGAAAGGGATTCATGGAAAAGGAAAGAAGAGGGCTTTGGCAGTGTTCTTGTCCTCGTCGGGTTTAGGATTAGGGTTTGACAATCCTTTATCATCCCAAATTGAAGAAAAACCCTTGCTATATATTGTTAGGGTACTGTGTGATAACTCTTTCTTTGAAGATGTTGGAGGTGGTGTTGGACGATCCTTCAGGAAAGAATAAAATGAGAAGTGAAACGACGATGACACCATCGTTTATGAATTGAATGCTTTGATCGTTACCATCTCTCGTATTTTTGCATCCAATGATCTCCCTTTTGAGATTTTCACTCTTTGCTCTTTTATCAATTCATGGCAGAGCTTTCAGTCTTGAAACTTTTCTTGTTTCTTTCTTGTTTTGGTTATCTGGTAATTATAGAAACAGAGGTTATTAGGCCAAAGAAGAAGGGGAGACTGGGACTTTGAGATTTGGGTATGGGAACTTTGATACATTCTTGAACTTTATGGTGTTCATTTGTATAGATCATAGGAAATTATTTTGTTATGTTTTTCAGAATTTTTTTTAATAAAGAAGGGCCTTTACTAATGTTAAGCAAACAGCAAACCAATACCTCTTCAAATGTGACCCAGCAAACCAGCCTTTCTGTGAATTCCCAGAAATTTAAGTTTTTAAGTATATATGTCAAGAAAAAACTTCAAGTTTCAACCTTTTCTTATCTTGTTTTGGCCAAATGGGGATGGAGGAAAGTTTCAGCATAATACTGTTAATTAATGAAGTCTCCATAGCAAAACTATATCTGATTTTTTTCAATAATGCATGCTTGTTCATTTATGATTCATTCCTAGTTGATCTTCCTGTATATGTTCATGAGATGAAATGAGCCTTATTCGTTCAAGTTGCCTTTTCCTTTCCCTGTCTTTAGGTTTTAATTTCCACAATGTTTGAGTTGTGTTGCAGAAAGTTTTTAAAATGTTCTAGCAATCAGATATATTTAATTTTCAGTACTCAAATTCAAGCATCATATCATATTTCTTTGGCCTTTTTAGTTATTACTCTGGTCTAATTTCTTACATGCCCTGTGGATTGTAGGAGTTTCTGTTAGCTTATGTGATGCATGGATTTAGGAGTTATCTATTTTAGCTCTTCCTCTCGAATATAATTTGAATAATAAATAAATAATAAAATATTCATGACTCTATATTTTATAGAGCTAGCATAGACGTGTGATTATATTCTTAAAAGAGCTAGCTAAAACAAGGAGCATGCATGGATGTAGATGTTCTTAGTGAAAAAGAATAAGTCTCCGGGTAGCTTAATTATTAGCATAGAAAGAAAAATAAGTTTAGTCATGGAAAAAAAATGAACATAATTTTAGGAAAAACATAGAAAAAAATATAACATGAGAAATTTACATGATTTGATAAACCAATTAATAGTTTTCTTCACTTTATAAAAATATTATTCTCTATGAATGATTTTTAGTCTTTCCATTTTTGTTTTTAACATAATGATGATGTAGTTTCTTATAGTAAATATTTTTATATAAACTAACCATTATTTTCTCTACCCCTACAAATCATATATTTTATCATTTATGAATAAACACATCAATTTGTATGAAAATTTAGTATGGTTTATTTGTTTACTAGCATTTTCCATGAAAAATATTTCTAACCAAATTCCCACTTTTTTCTAATTTTATTATAATTTTTCATTGGTTTGATTTTTTAATTTTTATATGTTTTAATTTTTATTTTTCAGGTAACGACCTTATCAATCAATGAATAGATTTTCATCACATGTCACATGATTTAATGAAATTGAATAAAAGAGTAAAAACCTTAAAGTAACATATGTTAGAAAGGTAGAATCTATAAAAACTCTTATATACAAACGGTTATATATATATACACATAGAGTTCTAGGGCATTAACTAGTTAATTTTAGGATGGTGCAATATATTATTCATCACCAAATAATTTAATATGTTTAGCCTCATAACATAGCATAACAATCATATTACAACACAACAATTATTTTATTATTTTATTTTTATTTTTAGATGGCAAGAATATGTCTTAAACCTCAGATCAGACTCCCTCTCTTTAGAAGATTACCACTAAGATAGTTTTGGAACAAGGTTAAAAACAATAAAGTTGATTTATTATTGAAGTAATTATTATAAAAAATTAATTTTAATGTGTCAAAAAGTATGTTTAGGATGTTAATAAATTCAAGGGTTAAATGAAAATAGAGAGAAAAGAAATAGATTAATTATTATTAATAATTTATGCGAGAGAAACAAGGGAAAATAATTCTTGCTTAGATGTTAAATTTCACCCTTCAAAAACTCCAATTTGAAAGTGCATAGTACCCTCCATAATATTTTTTCAAGAAAAAAAGAGAGTAAATGTACTTCTAACGAAGGTCCACTTCTAACAAAGATGGGTATGGAAGATTAATTTTTTTTATTTATTTTTAATCTCATATAGATGGAAATGGGAATGGAGGTTAAAGGCATCCATAGCAGCTAAGCTAGGAGGGAGGATGAACCATCAGTTTCATAGACCTCCATGCATTTCCATTTCTATCTCTAAAAATTAGCCAAACATGCTTCATAGATATGTTTGGTACGAGGGTAAGTGCGTCAAAGCTATCCATTTTTCATTTTTATTCCCCCATGTTTGGAGTTTTAAGAAGTTTAACATTTAACCCAGAAAAATGACTTTAAGTGTTGATTTTATAAGAAAGGAATTAGGTCAATTTATCCTTGTATTATAGATTTAGTCCCTAATATGTCTCTTTCAAATCAAATTGCTCCTAATTTGTTCTTCTAATTTAGGTCTTCTTTAAATTGTTTTAATTTGTAGATATTCTCATTAAAAGTGGTGAAAATACCTTACTAATTAGATTTATAAAACCACACCTTACTAATTATATATTAGTAGATTTAACTTTTAATTAATTAATAGAGCAATAATTATCATATTCTCTTTCTCAACACAATGTACAATATTTATCCTCACTGAATGCTCCTGTTAGCTGCGCGCACCCTTTGAGGGGGGGAAATGTGCACAAACTTCAGGATTTTTACAATATTCTTGGCAAATTTGGTAGCCTGCCCTCCTATATATTTTCTGAAGTTAGTTTGCGTATAAATCAATACTAAATCCATTCTCGGATCATTTTAAAGGAACCTTCATAATAATATCGGCGTAGTATATTAAAAGAATTTAATAATTTTTTCAAGATAGTAATTCCAAGATTTGAACTTAAAAAATTAAAGAATGAAGCAAGTATTTTTAACTATATATCAAGTCAATCCTCTTGAGATTTGCTCTCCTGCAAGTTAACATTTAACCCCTAATTTTTTTTTCTCCCAAGATTAAAGAGGAGTTAACCCATATTAACATTTAACTGCTTTTAACCTAATCCAAACACAATCTAAATCTTTACCTTGCTAATATTTTCCATCAAGATTTTTTACCCCGTTATAAACACAACCTTAGGTTTACTGATCTCGAGTCCTTTTGTTTGGTTTTTGATCTTTTTGGGCAGAGTCTTTGATCCTTCGTTACTTCTTTTGTTTGTTCTTCCAAGTTTTACGTTTAGAACCTTTTGGGACATTCATTGTTGGACATAATTTGTTACAAGGTTTTGTGTTATAAAGTGGAAAAGATTTATAAACCCACTTAGAAAATCTTGAAATCATTTCAAAGATGAATTGGGATGGGAGG
This sequence comes from Populus simonii, assembly GCA_007827005.2. Classification (NCBI taxonomy): domain Eukaryota; kingdom Viridiplantae; phylum Streptophyta; class Magnoliopsida; order Malpighiales; family Salicaceae; genus Populus; species Populus simonii. The sequence continues at coordinate 12,103,859 of CM017470.2, forward strand.
CGGTCATTAGAATTTGCCTGAAAATGAATTTCTTTTGGAAGTGAATTTAATAGAAAATAATTTTAAAAAGATGGATTACTTTTAAATGTTTTTTTTAACATAAAAAATAAAGTTGAAAATCATTTTTTTTTGGTTTTTGGTTGTAACATAAAAAGTAAATTAAAAAAAATAACATCCTTTGAGTTTTTAACTTCTTTAAATAGTAAGGTTTTTAAAAATTGTACTATTAAATATATTTTTGATGTTTTGTATACATTGAAATAACTTTTTTTTCTATATTATCCTATTTTTATAATAAAATCTATATGACATAATATAATAATAAAACATTTTATGTATTATAATGTGTTTTCTAACCATTTTATACAAGGTAAAACATTTTTAACAATAGATTATATGCACTAATATATTAAATTGATGTGATTTTTATATGTTACATATGGATAAATCCTATGGAAAATAGCCCAATATGTCCTTAAATAATGAGGTGATTTTTCAATTTATTCTTGTATATTTATTTGAGTCAATTTTATCCTTATATAATGATTTAATTTCCAATCTATCATTGGGTTAGTTTTTTTCTATCCAAATTAATAAAATCAATCATATACATTAGTTGATATAATATAGAAAATGAAAACCACAGTGTTGAGGGAGAGGGAGGTTTCAAAGAGGGAGAGAGGTTTGGTATTACGTAATTTAAGAAAAAATTCTTCCTATTTGTTACATGTTTTGCATATAACTGAAATGTCTATAAAATTTAGAATCATCTAAATATAATATTACAAAAATTACACTGAAACTCAATTATTTTTTAAATATTTAATTAGCTGAATTAAACATGAAGAAGTTGTTTAACATTGTGATTGAACAACCATTTCATTATTTTTAAAAAATTTTGTTTTTTTTAAATCAATTTTTTTAAATTGTTTTGATATACTGATATTAAAAATAAAATTTAATAAATAAATATTATTTTGATGATTTTTAAGTTAAAAACACTTTAAAATATAACATCAACTATATTTTTAAACAGACATGTATAAAAATGGATTGGAAACTCAACTCATTATTTAAAAACATACTCGACTATTTCTCTTAATACATGCTCTAATATTTTCTTAATATATAAGAAAAATGAAGAGTCGTGTTCCTTTAATTCTTCAATCTTTCATAATGGGTAGAAAGTGGATTTAGTTGACTAATTCTCCAAGTGTAATCAAGCATGCCTACAAGCAAACGGGTATAAACGTAGCAAGTGAAGCGCCTTGATGGGCAGTACTTTCTATTGTGAAAGGTTAAAAGAAAAAAGGGAAAGAAACAAGAAGTTTGGTGGAAAGCCACTCTCTTTCTATGCAAATATGTCTTGATTTTATCATATAGTCTTATCTCTGAATTAAAAAGTTACAGTAGAAGTCAACAATAGAAGTTCCTAATTTTTATTGTAAAAGTTTCTTTGAATCCATCAAACCCAAGTAGTAGATGGTGTTTAAAATTACGTTTCAAACGGTATTAAATAAAAATTAAAAAAAATTTATTTAAAATTTATTTTTTAGTATTTTTAGATAGTTTTGACGTGGTGATATCAAAAATTAATTTTTTTAAAATAAAAAATATTATTTTGATGTATTTCCGAGCAAAAAAATACTTTAAAAAACAACTGTTATCACACTCTAAAACATCCTCGTAATCTCGAAACCGTATCTCCTAATTGTTGTAAAAATACATATTTACGTAGTTTCAATCCCAGCATATATAGAAGTGAATGACAGAATGGTTTTTGCCAGGTATGGATCATCTATCATACAACCAGTTTTAGGACGAGACAAGATTTTTGGTGAAAAAGGTGGTGCTGGTTTAAAATGAGTTCAAGTAGGATCCGTATTAATAATGTAATTACAGCCAATTCCAATTTTGTAAGAAGTAAATATCATGTGTTTCTATAGGTGGCTATTTGTCAATTTATCATACTGTAATAGTCCATATTATTATTATTATTATTATTATAAAAATATAATAAAATGAAGGCATCAATATATAAGCCCCAGCTTAGCCATAGGTTTGAATTTGGTGCAAGGGGACCACGCAGGCTAGCCCACCTTTTATTTATAGGCGCTGCATTCTACGAGCTTTTTCACCGGTGGTCCTGTTGCTTAACAACGAGAAGGATCTTTCCAAATCCAGGCGAAGAAGAGTTCATTTACCGTGCAATTTATGAACCCATCACTGATTCTGAACGAGATTAGCAGATCCTTAAGTTAGAAACTCGACAATATGTGTTATTACTCCGAACAGCTTTTGTACAAAACCAAGGGAAAGTATATATAGTAATTTTCCTGGGAGTAAAGAGTACTCTGCTAGACGTTCATGTTTGTTTCCAGGGAGTAGATTCTGTTTCCCGTGGCAGGAGTCGCATGACACACCGGCGGGAAGATGTTTACTGCCCCCCTTCCTTCCATGTATTGCCCAAGCAAAAACTTTATCTGATAAAAAAAAAAAAAAACCATTTGATAATTTTTTAGGTAGTTACGTAATCTGAATAGAGGATTGCTTTGAACTTTAAACTGCCATTTTGTTACTGTATTGAGAAAGAAAAATTAAGATGGAAACAAAAAGATGAAAAACGTGAAGGATATGAAGTTGTGATTGATAGTGATATATAACATTATATCTTTGTATTCTATTTAGATGACGCCGACGAAGAAGACTAAACAAATTGTACAAAATATTGTTTTACTTTTGAAATGTATGATTTGCTGGGTTTTTATGATTTGTTGGGTTTTTAGAAACACAATTGCTATGTAAGAACGGTAAATTTAAAGATTTTTCAGGAGTTTAAATGATTTTGTTAAACAAATCTAGGAATATATAGGGTTTATACAAATATTAAATGAAGATTAGATGTTCTTTTCAGTTTTGAATAATTGTTTCAAGGTTAGGTTGTTGTAAATTACATGATGTCCAAGTGTCTGACCTTTAATGGTAATCTACACAAACCACCGACAAAAAATCCTTGTAGAATAGAGGAGGAATTGTTATGTCTTTGACTACTAGCTCTTTTCATTTGTGTTTTTCAAGTGTTATGTAACTTACATAGTTTTATACCGAAAATAAGAGGTATAACATTCTATTTATAGAGAAATATGAAAATCCTATAAAAGTAAAATATCAATTTCATCTCTGAAGAATATCGCATATATTATTTCAGAAAATTTTTAGAAATTTATTTAATCAAATCCCTACTTGATTTTTCTATTATAATTCCCTGTATAAATTATACGTTAGTCCTCAATATCCAAAACTTATTGATAATCAAGTTACACTTGATTAATCATTATATTTTAATTTCTGATCAATGATTCATATGTGTGTGACCCATTAATTTCCCTAATAAGTTGACCTAGAAATAAATCATAATCCTAAATAAAATAGGATTAAATAATTTAAAAAAATTAATTTATTATTAATTCAATAATTGATTGATTTATATTTGAAAATTAAGTACAGTGTCTAACAATTTGTCTTGATCCCCCGAATATTAGAAAAGTCATAAGTGGTTTGACTTAATCTTTAAGTGAAAATTTTCTTAGTATAATTATTATTTATTTATCAACAATATTCTGGTTTAGACATTATAGCATTGAATGTATTTACTTTGTAAAATTATGTTTATTCTTAACACTATAGTCATTGATTCTTTGAATAAGATTTGAATCTCTTCTCAAACCTCATTCCATCTTGTGCAAGGATTTACAATCAATACTATTTGAGAACATATGAAATATTTTTCTTAATTAACAAAGGATGATGAATCATTTCTTAATTACTCAAATATTTTCATATAGTTCTTGTTATACTCAATATCTGCTTATTTGTTACCATTGATTATGGCAACATGTAGTCAGATCAAAGTATAACATTCTCTATATAAGATAACTTAGTGATCTCAAGTCTAAGGATTATTTACACAACCGTCACATGAGCCTTTCCATACAACAAGTGTTTTCTCCATATGATATTCTCATGCAGGTTAGTTCAATGTACATGTTATCTGACAAACACCTATGTATTAGTTCTATATATCTCTCATACCTCAGCAAAACAACTGCTTTCTTTCATTAAAAAAAAAAAAATATAACATGTTCCAGTTTTAACAACTCTAATTAATATCCAGTCTTAATGGAGCATTGACCAAGAACATTTATGAATAATTCTTTGATGCAATAAAAATCATATAATTATAACAAGTTTATAATTTTTTATTTGCAAAGTATTTTTGTCCTAAAGACTTTATCTTTACTCTAGATTCATTAATCAAATATTTGATCAATATTAAAGATAAATAAGTTTTTACTAATAAATTAAATATATTTAGATAAACAAAGTCAATGTCATGTGTAACTAATTGATTGGCTACAAGGCATCTATACTAACATTATCATCAAACTTGTAATGTTTAGAACAATTAATAAAGATCATTATTTTTATTTTAGCTTATAATAAGCAATAATATTTTTAACTAACTTAAGGTGGTAATTTTTCCAGTCATAAAATCATGTTAACATAATTAAAAATACAAGATAACAATTCCATCACAAATGCATTTTTTTTTGTTATCATTTAATCCTCACATCTTCATCATTAAGTCCATATTCTTTTAAAACATGATCAATTTTGATTTTTCTATATTATATATGTTTTAATTATTTTATTTATTTTTCAATATTAATATTAAATTTTGTTTCATAATTTTAAAAACTCATTCTTTCCATAAACAAAGTCTTCTTATATTTATTTTTTTTAATTAAAAATCACTCTTTGGTCAATGAATTTTATTCATTTCATAAAATAATATTATTTATTCTAAAATAATATTATTTACTCATAGAAAAAAATTAACTTGGTTTTGTATTCATCCTTTATATCTCTCCTTTTTAGATGGATAGAAAAATAGTTTAAAATTGTCTTTAAAATATAGATAAAACCCTATTTTTATCTCTAGCTTCACAATCAAATGTATTTCTATCTTAATTGTCTTTTATTTTATTTTTTGAGATAGTAACTAAACATTACTTAAATATACTAAATGATATAGAATTTTTTTATTGAAACCATGTGAGGATTGGTTTAGATGGTAAGAAAAAAAAACTCATTTAGTCTAATGCCTCATATTTGAGTACTATTATTATTATTTTTTAAGATGACATGAAGTTTTTTTTTTTTTTTTTGAAAAGATGACATATTTATATTTGGTTAGCCTTCTTTGCAAATATATCTTATACTTCAATCATGACATAAATGCAGTAAAGATCCTTTTAGTTAAACATAGATATGAAAGAGAAGATATATGGTCAATCTATCTATACATCTATTTTTTTGTACTGAAAGAAAGAAAAATAAACAATACAAGAGAGAGAAGGAAAGAGGCCAAAGTTCTAATCTTATAGTTGTCAAATCTGACGTAAAGGATTCATCATAAATATTATGATCTTAGACACGATCACTCAGTTTAGGTTTATAGTTAGATTGTTTTGGGCATTGATTTGATCAAAACTTGATTGATCTTGTCAATCTAGTCATGATTTGGTTAAAATATAACAGGTGAAAGATAAAAAAAAAAAAAATTGACTTTATCATTTTTTTTACTATTTTACTTTATTAGCCAAGTCAAGTTCTATATTTAGATTTGACAACTAAGCTACTTCTTAATCCTATGGAAGTTTCATTTTGATTCCATCAAACTATAAAATTACCAAACATATTTTGCCCCTTCATCCTAAAGATAAAAAGTTCTAGAGAAGGCAAAATCATCCTTACCTTAGGGATATGCAAAATAAGTTTTTTTTATATATATAAAGGAGGTATGGATTTTTTTTTCATTTTCATTTTCATTTTCTTCTTCCATGGTATAAGTTACAGATAGGCTGATGAAATGTGGGTTTTACTGTGGTTAATCCTCTAATCCAAGTATTTAATTGATTACTCATATGAAATCCATTTTAGTCCTTGTCTATTCCTTTTCTTTTATATCATCACTTTGATATTACTCAAAATACATTTTTTGAGCAACTAAATTCTTTAAAGAAGGTTGATTGATGAATTGTTTTTTTATTTTATCAAAGTATCATCATAGTTATGAAGAAAACTCAATATTTTTATGTATTAATTATTATGTTTATGTATTGTGTATTAATTTTAAATTGTATATCGCCTTTCATAGTTATAATAACAAAATAAATATATTTATTGATGTGAAAAATTGAGTTTCCAACAAGGTTAAGAGTAATGTGTGGTTAAAAAATAATTTTTCCATTGACTCGACAACTAATAAATATGCAATGCAAGTGAAAATATAGACGAGTTATATTATGTGGTGACCAAGATGTCCTTCCCACTAAAAAATGTATGCCATATTGCTTCATTGTCGAATAGCTAGACTTTCATCTAGTTTATAGGAAACATTTTAGGGTGCATCCTGGTTTGATATATCAGCTTGAGATTTAATAGATCCAATCCTAGCATAGGTTAGGTCTAAAAAAGTCAATCCAAAGTTGATTTGGTCAACTCAAAGATCAACTAATTACTCGATAAAAAACTATTTAGTTTTTCAATTTCATTACAATGTCATTTTGATATTTGTTTTTTTTTTAAAAATAGGTTAATCTACTCAATCCATGACTTAGGCATTGTACCATGTCAATTCCCTAATCAAATGAACTTTGATAACTATGGTTATAGGTAAATACATTATGCAAACATAAAAGATAGTTTGTTGATATTCAACTACAAATAAAACCTAATTTAGTTAGATTAGAACTAATTTGTTCACAACCTGGATTTCAAGCTAATTTGCCCGAATCTAGAGAAACATAGTATCCTTTGTCCACTTAGAAAATTTATTTATCTTGGCTTTTTTTTTTCTTCTTTTATTTGTTTCATGTATAGCTTTACATAGTTTTATACCCATAAATAGGCCTATGATCTAATGGTATTCTATTTTTGATGTGATCAGATAAGAAGAATAATAAGGTTTGTTATAAGTTAAGAATCTCAAAAAAAAAAAAACACCATAACTGTAAGGAGATGTCCACAAGGTTGTTACAAACCTTTGTATAGAAAAAAAAAACTAAAAAAAAACTAGAAACACCTAATAATACTAAATAGAAAAATTAAAAAAAATATTCCTTTTAAATAGATAAAAATAAAAAAAAACCTAATAATATTGAATAAAAATAACATAAACAAAATAAAAGGAAATAAAAATAACTAAGAAAAATATTTATTTTCTCAAAAAACTCCTACATTAATTTCTTGCATTTACAAAGAATCATAAGTTCAAATCCTTAGTATTTAAGTTTGAAAAATGCTTCATTAGAAGAAGTCATAGTAGTCACTTTGTTTTTTTATATAGTAGTGGTTAATTCAGATGTTCTCATGGTAACATGACTATCTTACTTTATTTAATACTACCAATACTAGTCTTTTGACTTCTTAACAATTAATTATAGGTTTTATCATTGAGATATAAAATAGAAAGAAAAAAAAAATCTATCTTTGTAGTCTTATATCTGTTACAATTCTTTAAACATCCCTTTTATATATATAAAAAATAAGCATAAAGTAGCTCTTGTGATTGCAAAAACCTTTTAATCTTGTCCAAATAAATTACCTATTTTATTTTCTTATTCAATGCCCATGTACTAAAACTATTATTTCCTTTAGTCCTAAGATTTGATGTTAAATACAAAACAATCTTTAAACTTACAATTTGTATAAAATAGTTCTAATATATCATAGGATAAGTTTACTTGAATAATGTGTGTCTACATATGTAAATCAGCTAAATTATTCAAAGATCCCTTAAACTATTACTGTTTGTATTAACATCTCTTATGTTTATATATTTTTAATTAGGGTTTTAGCTTTTACATTTGAAATTTTCAAGCTTTAGAATAAGCCTATTATTTATCCACAGCCTGACCGATAACTGTTGAGTTTCCCCTTCTCTCTAAACTTCTAACATTCTTCTATCTAAGCTCATCTTACGTACAATTCAAATTTTGAACCCCATCCTAATAATAATGCAACTTAAGTCAACTAACAAAAAGAATGTGCATTTCACTTAGCAATTGCTTTTAGTTTCTAAACCATATATAGTAAAGGAACATTGTTGTTTGTATGGTCTTGATCATTTATAAGGATCCCCTTCTCATTTTTTTTGTAGGAATTTATTGATCTAAAAGTGACCCTAACAAATGACCATCTCATGTTTAAGCATGATGGCATTATATTATAGTGCTACATAATGTCTTGCTAATGCCTTTTTAGTGCTAATTTTATTATATCTTAGTGCTTTTCATACTAAAGTTGTAACTTAAGGACCTTACCTATCTAGCTTATTCTTATTTTTATTGACAATAATAAAAAAAACCAAAGAAAAATAGTCTCTCACAGAATAAACAAGGGATAACACAATTATTTGATGAAAATATAGCTTTGAGAATAAGCCAAACAATAATAAGCTACATGTTCCTTTCTTGGTTGACTACATCAATGCCTTTTTAGGAATAAATTGAATGATCTTTTAAGAAACTAGTTGCATTTTAGTAAAAGTTACTCTCTACAATCATCCATACTCTAAATGGGTTGACAAACTACATTCGATCCTTAGAAGGATAAAATTACTGATGCCAAGTGATTTTATAGGAAAGATAACTAATTAATAAGAGAACACACCAACAAGTTTACATATCAATATGGCGATGGTTTTGGCCAACCATTACATGAAGTTAATATTTTTTGTTCACATTAGCCAAGATAACTTTTTATTAATTCTTTATGTTACTAGCCAATTCAATTAATAGTTGGAAAGGGATGAAAACTCATTTTCATAAACACTTTATAGGACAGAACTAGAAGTAACATTGGCTGACCTAGCCATAATAGTTCAAGACCTAAAAGAGGCGGTAAAAAGTTAGATGTTGTGATTTAGAACACTAAAAACTAAATAAACTATAGTTAGATTTGAACAAGAATTCATAAAGTTACTGTTATAAAGAATGTAGTACAACATAAAGTAGAGGTTCGTAGGAATCAAATATTTAGACAACTACACCCTCATAAATGATATTGTTTATTATGAGAAAAATTTTGATAAAATGAGCATAAAAGAAGCCACCAAGAAGGAGTTTTCCTATTGGTTATATAGATAATGTCATGAGCACCCACCCATTGACTGATTCAGAATCTAACAAAGAGTTTGAGAAAGTTCAACAATAACTCATATCGATTACTTAAATAAAAAATCAAAGATCATTTGAGATTGTAATATTGAAAAAGAATAAAAAGGCCATGAAACTTGATAGCAAATTGGTTAAAGCTATGAAAGTAGTCAAACATAAGAAATGCTATTTTTACATTAAAAAGTTAAAGAGATCTTTAACTAGTTAGTGCATGAAGGGGTAAATCAATCTCTTTAACAATCACATCATCCCTAAAATTGAGAAATCAAGGTAAAATAATATTGTAAATGGCATGACTTTTAAAAACATGACACTAATATAGTCTTTAGAAAGAAAATCCAGAAGGTCTTTGAATTTTAACATATCTATTTTCTAGATAAAATATAGGTGGATGATGATGCCTAAATATACCTTGTTTACAGAAACAATTCTTCTATGAATTGGTAGAGAGTTTACTTTAAGAGTCCCTTTTTCCTATTTTAATAGAGAATACATTCTTTTTCTTATATTCTTAATTCTTTTTTTTTCTTACTTATCTTACTTCTTTAATACTGTTAACAAATATATTTATATGGGTAGAGTTAGAACATTTTTATAGCTGAAAAGTTAGAGTTACAACCCCTTTATAACTAAAAAGTTAGGATTTGAAGAGACATTATTAATGTATTTGTAACTGAAAAGTTATAATGTATCTGAACAATATCCTTTTGCACTCTTATTATTTTCCTTCATTTATTAATATAATTAATATTGATATGGATTGGGTTGGGTTAATCCATTATGGGTGACCCAAATCCTTCATTGAGATTTAAACCTATTTTACAAGAAAAAAAATATCAAGTATACAACCGCAAACTAGGCTTACTTATATGAAATAAACTTTAAATGATGAGATAATTTTAATATATTTTTATTTTATTTTAAATAAGATCAAAGTATTCTTAGATTCACTTTTACATATTAGTATGTTATAGGGTTAAATCCAGTAATTAAAAAAGGAGCACTCACATAGTTAAGTATTAGATCAACTTGTTACGTGTATAGCTTTTATTCATTATATTTTTTATGCATATATTTTTACTTATTATGGTGTAAAAATTCATTACATCACTTTATACATTAATTAATTATTTCATAATTATGTTACATATAAATAATAATATGGAACAATTGTGATTCATTATCAACTTTTAATAATGGTTATCCCCAAGTCTAATGGGCTTTTGGAAAAGGATAACTCTAAAAGACTTAGGCTGGTTTCTTACGAAAAAAGGCTAGAGTTGGTCATAGAAAATGGTATGTAAACCATGAGAATGCCAAAAATATGGTTTGTTAAGCTCAAGATGTTCCTCAAAATGAGGCATATAAGTGCCCTTACATGCCATATAATTCTCCCCTAAGGTAAAGGTTTAGGGAGCAATAATGAGCAAGTAATGCCTTTATCACATTCCAAAATATTTAGGTCTAAAAAACCAGTTAGCAATTATCAACACAAACATTAACCATAATAGAAGTCATCTTAGCTAATTGATGAGGAGTAAGATGATTTTTGTCAACCATCACTAACATCTTCTAAATTTGAAAAAAAGATGGAAACAAAGGTAGTTGTATAAAGCCTACTTTTAAATGATGAAATTCCTAAACACTATAGTAAATGGAGATGATGCTTAGTCATACACCTTCCTTGAGAAAAGATTATGAAGACTACACAAACCAAAAAGTTGTTAAAAAAGAAATAACCTTAAGAAGCAATTAGGTTGCTTAAAAGAGGTACACTTAAAGGATTAGTATTAGACATGATCTAACTAGCTCTTGCACAAATTAACAATATAATCATAAGATGGTCTCTAATAAATATAGAATCACTAAGTGGACATAAGTTTTGGCCGAAATCATGTAGAGGATTTTTATCTCTACATCACTAATGCCTCAAGGTTGTAATAAAAAAAAGATCTACTAAGGAGATATATGACAAAAAAAATCTCTATAAATATAGATAAAGTTGTCGCTAAGATAGTAAAAAAAGCTTTGAAAAGTGAATAATTACAAGTTTAAAAAGGAAAATATACTGTTAAAGTAAAAGCAAGAATCAATTAATAACATTAATAACAAAATAAAGGTGTACAAAAAATACTAGGCCAATACCATAAAAGCTTGAGAAAAAAAGAAACAAACACCTTAATAGTGGCCCGATTCATTGTCTTTTATATAATAAGAGTAAAAGATGACATTTTCTCATAAGCAAAAGCAACAAGAAAAATGCAATTAGGAAAGTTTCCCTAATAAAAGGAGAGCAAATACTTATTAGACAAGAGATGACATTGAAAGTGATCAAGGATAGTAAAGGTTTTTGAACCATAAATGAGTTAGAAAACTATGAGAAGGCTTCAATAGATGCCCTTGTAAAAAAAATAGATGATAAACATGACATGATTTTCAATACTGATGACTTTTTTTATAATTGCATGATGGACAAAAACTTAGAAACCTTTCCTAAAGGCCATACATAACCTAAAGAGAAGGAACAACTAAAGTTCTCAATTCTAATGCAATAGATAAGTGAACATGGTGCATTAAAGAACAAGGAATATGAAAAAACACTTTAGGAATAAGTGAGCAATTATGAAGAGATCACATCAATTAATATGGTGTTCACCCTATTATGCTATTTTAAAACCTAGCCTGGCTAACTATATTATTTAAAGAGTGACTATAAATATATTATGAAAGAGAAGGAAAAAATTATTGAAGTCAACTAGTTTGAACCAATGGTTGAACAATAATCAATGCTCACATTTGCTAAGATAACATTGGTTATAAGTCACCATTTAAAACCTTTGTACATCATAATTAATTTTAATGGTGTACCAATACAGAGGTTATTGGTCATCATAAAGCTAATATGATCCCATTAGAAATGGTCATGGCAAATTTTATAAGAGGTATAAGAGACATCATAGGGTGTTACAAGTATACCTAACTATTAAGTCCAAAACCTCCAAGATAACTTTCTTTGTAGTACAAATAAAGGTTAGCTATAACACCTTACTTAGCGAGATTAGATACATGCTAATATATATATATATATATATATATATATATATATATATATATATATATATATATATTATCTTTACATCATATTATGGTGTTTTAGTTACCCTACATATCTACCTTATACCATGGAAGCATAAAGATAAGATAATTCATAACTATAACTCATTATACAGCTTCGATGGTATTGATAATATTTGTACTAATATCTTCATTCCTTTGTATTGATTCTTCACTACTACTATCCTTTGAACTGGAAGAATACCTCTCTAATAAGGCATTTACCCTAGTAAATACATCCTCCAATAGGGCACATGCATCTTTTACATGAAGAGCACGAACCCTAAAAGGTTCCATTGCTGAAGATTTAGGAGAACTATAGTTGGTTCAACAATAATCAGTGGTGAAGGATTTTAAACACCAGTATTGGAACCTAATTGAATGCTTTTAAAATGTCCAGTAATAAAAGAATGCATTCGTTTAGTCCTCAACACTTGGAACTTCAAGATTCATTGTATCATGATAAGTTGATATTTTTCTCGAAGAATAGCTCTTTAGTTAAGGATGAATTATATAACAAACCTCCATTATTATATTTATAGAAAGAAGAAAAGAAAAAGGAAGAATAGGAGTAATAGGTGCTTGCTAAATAACAAATAAATGGAGTACGTTAAAGTGTTAAATAACTTATTTAAAGTTTATGAATTTGAAAAAATATAATACCCTAGTCTTGGTTTTCAACTTGACAACAAGAGCTTCATCTTCACTATAATTTTTCAAGTATAAAAAAAAGTTGGGGGTTTTTTAGATCCCTTATTTTTTAAAAAATTAAGGACTTGAGGTAGGCTAAGTTGTAAATGAAAAAAACATCATAAGAGCATAATAAATAACCAATTATAATCAAAATAATTGTAAATGAAAAAAATATCATAAGAGCATAATAAATAACCAATTATAATCAAAATAATTGAAGGGTATTCTTATTTGAAACTTCTTTAATAGGCCTCTAGTTTGGTTCTCTACCCAAATTGTTAAAGGTTTTCCTTTTATTGTCTTTAGACTTTTCATCAATGAAGAACCTCTCTTCCATTTATTTTAAGTAAAAGATATAATGAATGTCTATGATCTTTATGTATAAAGAGGAAAATCTTAGACGGTAGCCCATAATGAGGTAGAAGTCCTATATATTAAAAAAGACAAAGTGGTGATCAACCATTTTTATAGCTTTTTTTCAATTTTTTTCTGCAATGTCAAAAGTCATCTTGTTTGAAGCAACCTTGTTCATAACAGAACATATTAGGAAGGGGATAATTGGATAAATCCTAATAGTATTTGGGAAGTAAGACCTATAGAGGCCCTATTCTCATTTATGCAATATGAGACATCAAAACATTAATTCTCTTGGTAAGCGACAGAAGGTTCTTTATGTATCTTTTAAAAGAAACGTTCTCATAAAAAGCTTGAAGTATACCATTTCTTTAGAACTAAAATCCAAGTCCAGGTTTTCTCTAATGTTTTTAAACTCTTAAAAATAGGCAATGGCTTATGCTTATACATATTAAATGACTCTTTAAACATTGTCTTTCATCATAATAAGGTGATCTTAATATCTAGCCTGGAGTTCATCTAATACCCGATAGACATGGCTTAATATGAAGGGTTTCTAGGTTAATTATCCCAACTTCAGCCAAAGCCACTACTATCTTTATAAGACCATATGTTCTATGTGTGAGGGCAATTTTGTTTTCTCTCTCTATTTTTAGAAACAAACCAAATTTAAAAGCACCAAGTAATAAGGCATTAAATAGGCTTGTAGAAATTTAGGTAGAATCATAAATCTCCTCTCATATTAAGTATAGGCCTCTCATCAAGATGAATTATATAAAGTAATAGTTTGTATTTCATACCTAAATAGGAAAAATTATTGGATTTTAGCCAGAATAGAAGAGAATCACCTAACAACTTTCTATTAGGTTTAATGATGATTCTAGATAGCTATATAACATAAAATATTTTCTAGTGCTTCCATTGTTCAGCAAAGCCTTCTTTTATTAGTATTTACATTCTTTTATTAGTATTTCCATTGTTCAGCAAAGCTTTCTTACATTCTACTTAACCATATGATGTAATTGGCAAGGGATGGTTTGATTCGTGTATTGCTGATGTAACCATATTATTCGATAGTTTCACCCACATTTAACTAGTGTTTTGCCTATGTTTTATGTATAAAATGCCTTGATATTCTTTGTTTTATGTTTTGAAGGCACCTTTAGATGAAAGATGCAAAAAGGAGTAAATTGGAGGTAATTGACAGATTTGACCCTCAGTCGATATTTTGTACAGAGCGTGAGCTCTAAAAGTCGAAACGAAGTGATTCCAGTGAAATTAGAAAGCTAACATCCATACCTTTCTGGAAATATAAGTCAATAAAAATAAAAATACAAAGAGCATGGAAATCACATCCTTCAAAGTCAAAACTCGCATTCTGCCAGTGTTGACCTTTGTCCATTCAAAATTCAATATCTGGAGCTGTAGATATCCAATTGATGCAAACTCAATTGTTTTGGATTCTTGACTCAATTTTCTATAAACGCTCCACATTTCAGCCAAAAACAATGTCAAATGAGGGAGATATGAGTTTTCAAAGATGACAACTGAATTCTGCCAGCAAACATGTTTCGTGAAGAAACGAATCCAAATTACATCCCGAAGCATCAAAACCGACATCCAAGTTTTAATTTCAGCAATTTAGCTCCTCAAGAACATCAATCCAGAAGGTCAAGGAAGGCAGCCACCAACCTCAAGCCACCAACCACAAAACCAGCTGCCAGCAACCAGCCGCCAGCCGCCTTCACACTACCACCATCTATTGATGTTCACACTTGAACTTTGATTTTTCTTACTTACAATTTGTGTATAAATAGGCAGCTAAGTTCATGATATTAAGAGAGCCAAGAGAGAGGGAGAGAGAGTGCAGTAGAATCAAAAGAAAGAAGGGTGACAGCCATAAGAGAAGAAACACAAACTCTCCCCTCTACAACCCAAAAATCATGTATTCTTTCATCTTTAGGAGTAGTTGTTCAATAGATATGCAAGGCTAAGCTCGTTTTCTTGGTTGCAAGGACGCAAACACCTTCAGATTTCAAGAACTGTGAGATTTATTCTTCCATTTATTTTCAGTTTGTATTATGAATGAGTATGTTTGTTTTCCAATGCATAGTTTCTATGATTGTTTATCTTAATTGCTAGAGCGGACTCTAAGTTATTATTGTGAACAATCTATTGCTAAGTTTGATATCAAAACCGGAGTTGTGGTATATAAACTTGTGAAGCAACTAAGCTTGATAATTGTAGCGGAACTACGTTATTAAACTTAGGGAGAACATTAAATCAAATGCAACACAAGATGACAACTTGGTTGTTAAGATTAATGAATTTATCTAGATCTTAAGGCTGCCATTGGATTAAATCATTAGTGCGGACACTGTGATTGTTTGTTGGTTAGGGTTAGTTATACGGCGGATCCGTTAATTAACCAATATTAAGAAAAGATAAAAATTCAGAATATAGACTGGAGTTTCGTTTCAAGGATCAATTCTGATTTCTGTAGGTGAATGTGTGCTTGCGACCAAGGTTTGTTTTCTTGATATATTTCAGTTTTAATTGATTTTGTTTGCTATTTTAATTGCTGCCATAGTTTAGATAATCACAAACCAAATCCCCCCAATTACATAACATACAACATAAAAATCTGACTTGAAACTTCCTCGTGGGATCGACCCCTTGCTTGCTCTATACTATTTTGTGTGTTTTAAGCTAGGGTAATTAATTTGTGCGACCGCGACATCGCAACAATTGCACCATCCTACCTAATCAATATATAGAGCAAAGTAGTCAGTCAGACTTAAAGAGAGAGAAGTTCTCGGTGTAGTGAGAGAAGCGGTCTTTAAGGCGTTTTTGTTCTTCCCTCTTTGCGCACCATTCTTCTTCACTTGTCTTTCCTCTGCTCCTCAGTGTTCCTTCTTTGGTCAATATGACAAAATCCAAGACCAAATCTTCCAATCTTCAGTCCATCTAGGGTGATTTCAGGCTTCAAACAAAACACCATGCGTCTGCCTCAACACACGCCTAGGGTTTAGTCCAGGAGCTGCTTGCCGGTTCAACATGGCTCTATTTCTCCTTCTTTGACCTCCACTCCACCTAGAATAAAGGTTACATTTGCTGATTTTGCTTATTTCTCCAATGCAGCTAGGGTTTCATCCAAACACAAGAACAGAACCATGCAAAAGAAAGGTTCTCCTGCTGCTTCTCCTTATCCTCCCTCTTCTGGTGGTCGCAATGGTGGCTCCTCTGGTAGTTCTAGGGCAAGCCTTTTGCATACAGAACCTCGGTTGGGATTAACCCTAGCAGTTCCTATCTGGGCTCGGGTGGTCTCACCCCTGCCCCATCTACTGTTCCTCCCTCTCAACCATCCTCTGGAACAAGCCATTCTTCAACATTTCCTTCTAGTGTCCCTCCTTCCCCTGCTGGCGCCACTTCTCTTGTATCACTGGTGACGGACAAGTCTCAGACTGGTTATAGTAGAGGTGCTCATGCGGGCACATTACCAGATACTTCAAATTCCCAGTCTCCAGCTCTTGTTCACTTTCCAGAATATGCATCCTCCGCCTCATGTCATCTCCGGGAAACTAATGTTAGTGAACTTGTTGTTAAGTAGAAGTTTTGCTTAATTGGCTATATAGCTGGGAAATTCCCAGGTTACACCTCAATGTTAGCATATATTAGTAGAATTTGGCAGCATAAAGCTCATTTCACAATGCATGATTCGGGGTGCTTAATCTTTGCATTCTCCTCTGAATCGGAGATGTTAAATGTCTTAGGTGGAGGTCCATATGTTGTCTTTAGCATGCCTCTCATCCTGAAAGTAATGCCTGATTTCTTTGACTTTCAATCTACTGATATGTCCACAATGCCAACTTGGGTGAGGTTCCCATATATGCCTTTAAGATGTTGGAACCCAATTTGCTTATCAAAAATTGCCATCATGATTAGAAAGCCGATTCATTGTGATGATCATACTGCACAAATGACCCGGCTCTTATATGTTAGAATTCTTGTTCAAGTTGACCTGCTCTCTGACTTGCCATCCTCTGTCAATGTGATTCTACCCAATGGCACCTCCTTGCCCCAGCAGATTGTGTATGAATCACTTTCGTGGTTCTGCAAGCAGTGTAAGATCTTAGGACACTCATCTATCACTTGCACTAAAGGACTCGAGCCTAAAAGTAAGAAGAGGCCTCACGAAACTCTAGCATGTTCAGCTAGTTCCAGCCCCTCTGCAGAGATAGTTGTAGTTGAGAAGCAGGAACCGTATTGTGCAGGTCCTTCTGTTGATCCCTCGATGGATTCTATGTTCACTAAAGTTGTTATAGCGAGTGAACTGAGGCCTCAGTCTCCTGGTTGCAAGAGGTCCAAAGCTATTGTATCTGAACACTCTGGCTCTACTCTCTCAGTTACTCCACGAGTGCGTCATTCTAGAGCTGGTGCCACTGCTGTTGTAGGCCCTCCTGTGAGGCAATATCTCACTAGAAGCAAATCAGCTGCCATCCTATGTACGGGTCCGCAAAGGAAATCCAAGGCCCCTGCTTTTGATTTCTAATTACTGCATAGCTCTGATGATTCTGCTCCATCATCCACTTTCTGATGATTTGTTTCATGATTAAATAGGGCGGGTGTTCCTTTGGTCTCTTATTAGTTGCATTGAATTGCCTATTAACTCTTTGTAGACTTGTTGGTCTTGGGTTTTCTTTGTGCAGCTTCCCTGCTTGCTTCATCTAGGACAGTCGTTCTCTTTTGGTGCCGTTTGGGTTGCCTTTCCTAATGCAGCTTGGCTTGCAGTTTCCTCTCTATTTGTGCCTGGCTTGACTATTTGGAGCCATGTGTTACTGGGTGCAGAGCAGATGTTCTATTTTGGTGCAGCTCCCCTGTTACAGCTTGGCTGGCAGTTTGTTTTTTTACAGTCTTTTTTGTTAGTGCCTGGTTTGTGTTTGTTGTTGCTGTTGCTGGTGGCTGGTCTCTCCGTTTTTATGCAACTCAGCTGATATGTTTCTGTGTTGTTTGCTTTGCTGGTGCTCTAGTCAATGCCTCTATTGTTGTTTGCGTTGGCATTTTGGTTTCTTTTCCAGTAGTCAAGTGTTACTGGTGTAGGTGTTTGTTTTGGTTCTCACTTGCTGGTTAGTTCAGCTAACTAGTTTAGGTTCTTTGTTTCAGGGAGTATGTTCCCTTAGTTTCTCGTGAGAGCCTGTTCCCTTTCTCTGGTTTGTATATGCCGGTACAATTGACTTGCTAGTCTCCAGCTATGTATTATTTTTTATCTATATAATTTCTTAAATTTGATCAATATATATATATATATATATATATATATAGAGAGAGAGAGAGAGAGAGAGAGAGAGAGCAAAGTTGTGATCTTCCTTTTTTTTGGCATCCTTTCATAAAATCAGCCATGACATTCTGATTCTTGCCTCATAGTTTAGTATTAATGATAGACAAGTTACTGTTGGGCAAGCGATTCATGAGGTTTTGGTAATGAGAGACAATCATATATTTTAGTTTAGTAGAACTTGAAGCTACCACTCTCATTTCTAACTAAAAGAAAGTTGTTTAGGGTTCATGATTGAATCTTTACATAAAAACTTTTAGAGCTCTTATAGAATTCAATAATTTTTTTGTGTTGAAGATGATGAATTAGGTGTAATTTTAGAAACCTAAATGTCACATTTAAAAGCCAGAGCAAGTGTAATTTGAAAATTAAACCGGTTGTCTAAAAGTGTTTGATATAATGGATATATTTTAAAATGTATGCAAACCTTATGATCATATGGTCTCACAACCCACAACGAAGATGATAACTTTCTCGAGAAAATTAAATAATCAGGTTTGGTTAAACCTTGACCCAAAGTTAACCTATAACTAAGAACCAGAGGTATAAAACAATTATGAATGATGTCATAAGTTCAGTTATACCTTGATAAGTCAGATTTACTCTTTGTCCCAGTAAAGAAGAAGAAGTTTTCTCAAACAAAACTGAATTTCATTAATATCTAAATGTTGCTCTAAATTTGCAGCAAAACAAGACATGATAAAACCCTAATGGTCCCATATTAGGTTGCAAACCAATGAGTCTTAACTAAAACTCACCTAAGCACAAGCCTAAACATTGATTTTGAGCCAAACCAGACCCAACAAAAATAAAAGCCCTAAAACTGAAATTAATTATCTCAAATATTAATTAAAACAATAAATAAACCTTAAGAAATATTCAGATTAATACAAGTTATCAAAACAACCCCAAAATTATATTTCCTTACATTATATCCCTTGTAACAGAATCTGAAACTTGTAGATGAAAAAGTGTCCCTTTATTCAGTCCATTAATCCTCTTTCCTTGCTTGAAAGATATTGTCTTGAATGTAGAAGTTTCTTCCCTTGTTTAGCCGAAAGTATGCTCTCAAAAATATGAAGAAAAGTGGTAGAAATATCTCATTTAAATACCCTTTGTAATCTCCTTTTTTAATAAGAAAATCCTGCAAAATAAGGAAAAGAACAACAAAAAAATTCTAAGCCTCCTTGCCACCACATACATTTCATAATATATATGAAATTCTTGCGAACTATGGATAATAGTTGTTGCCATAAATGTCTCATTGTTTGACATGGAATCCTTGTAGAATAGGTAAGTCAATAGCTTCCAAACATGCTTCCAAGAGCATTAAAGAATCCTTGTATTGAATAGAATCAATAATACATATGGAAAAAAAATGTTTCTCTAATTTTCACACACTCCTAACATATTTCTGTCTTGACTTCAAATAAGTTGTTCTTCCTTGTCCGAATAAATTAGCAGGCATACCATATATCGCCGAAAAGGTATAACTGCATAATTCCAAACCAAATTGCAATCTTAGCATAATTCCTTTTGTACTTCTAAATATAGTCCAAACAGTAGATGAAGGTTCAGATAGACAGATTTGACATAATTCGTCCAATAACTTCGACCCTTTAAAATAATCTCTTACCAAACTCTGATTTAGTTAACATTTTAATCTAATGTGTAACAACAAGTCCACAAACTTCTGTAAAACGTTAAACTCGATCCAATGGTTGAATTAAAAATTATGCTCGATAATGTAAAACTAGACAATAGGATATTTTACGTCAAAATCCAAATTTGATTTTGCTTGGATCGTAATAAAAACATAATTGACTAATTTTAGATGAACAATGTTATTTTTTATATCATACTTGGTTGATTTGATTGATCGATTTCAATACCAATATGATGGGTTTAATATTCCTTCATTTGATAAATAAAACAATACAGGGGATATTGTTTACATCTAAAATAAACATAAATATATCAAATGTAGAGAACACTAATTGCTCACTATAAAATAAGGAAAGAGAGATGAAATTAACCATGATTCAAAACAATTGACTGTATTGGAAGAGTCTTTGATTGGCTAGAAGTGTTGAAAAAGTAGCCGATCAATTAACGAATCAATTAGAAGTTCTAATTGATCAAAATGAAATGATCTATGAGTTTTAACGCTTGCACAACTAGAGCAATACAATTATATTTAGAATAAGAATTCTCAACAAAATAACTAATTAGAAGTTATAGATTAAACTAGAATTCACACACACACACACACACACAGAAAAGGAATTTAGCTTGATTAGGATTCAATAAACCTCTTTATCTTATATTTATATCTATATAGAATTAGAATAACCTATGTAAGTAAGATTCAAACTATGTAATAGTATAAATAGGGTCATATACTACTATAAATTATGATCAGCCACACACATTAATTTATCTTTCTTTCTTTTTTCCTTAAAGAGTTTTATTTAAAGCTAATCTTTGTTTTCTTACTCTTTATTGCTTTTTTTTACACTTTGATTTCCTTTGAATCTATCCTCCCTTAAAAATCCTTTTTTTTTCTTCGCTTGTAGTTTTTTTAGAAAATGTTACCCTTACTAGGGGTTCGAGGCTGGAAGTCTCCACTTCATTTGATTACAAATAGTTTTCGCCTCTTTGCATGTTCATTTCTAAAAAAAATAAAATTAAGTGACAACAATTTTACAATAAGAGATGTCTTCCTTAAATGCTAGTTGTTCCTCTAAAACTATTTTTTCTATCTAGACTTCACATGTTAAATTGCCTTTAAGAATCAAATTCTAATATACAAATCCTTGCAAGATAATGTTAAGAATAATAATCATACAAAAAATAATAACCTATGCTAAATAATAAATTAATCCTTCTCGGATATTGATTTTAAGTGAGCCAATCACTATCATAAAAACTTTTAAAACAAGTCAAAATACACAATATTTTTGTTAAAAAATTGATAACATCTGATTTTACAATGTCTTATGCTTATTTATTAATGCCATGTCCAATGTCTATTGGACATACTCTAATTAATAATTTCTCTTTTAAGTTTTTCAATTACACATAACCTACGAAGAATATTTACCTCTCATGTTGTTTATTTAAACCCAACTAATAGAGTATAAAAAAATACTACTAGTCACTCGCTAATTCAAAAATAAAAAATATAACCAGTAATGACAATTATAGTTATGTTCCTTGAGACTTGTTCGTGGTAGATAAAATAACACCACCTCTTCTCTTTCTCTTTTTTTCTTCATTGTTAATTAACATTCCATGTTATTTTCATCTTCTCTCTAAAAGTGTTTTTATATGTTTTCCTTTTATATATCATCCAAAAGAGTTTGGTAACTAATTAAGTCCAAAACAAGGTAAGTAGCAATTAATGTTTTTTGAAAATTTTAGTTTCAAAACAATATAGTTAACAAATAGTTTTTTTTTCTTTTTAGATTTTATGTTGAACATAAATGTTCGCTTCATTTTCCTCTAGTAAAAAGCTAACCTAATTTCAAGCCTTAAACATACTTTTAAAGCATGAACCCAACAAGTTATTTGATATCCTAGCTAATACAATTAATCAAGGTGTAATGATGGGACCATACCATAAATAAATCCAAGATTCCTATAAGGTCTTTTTTTCAAAAAATACAAGTCATTTATTACTGCAAGAATTAACACTAGATCATAGCTTAGGGTAGATAAGAGTAAAGCCCTTTTATTATAGTCATTTTATAAGGTCTTAGATTTTATGTTGAACATAAATGTTCATTTCATTTTCCTATAATAAAAAGCTAACCTAATTTCAAGCCCTAGAGATACTTTTGAAGCATGAACCCAACAAGTTCTTTGATATCCTAGCTAATACAATAAATCAAGGTGTAATGATAGGACCATACCATAAATAAATCCAAGATTCCTGTAAGGTCTTTTTTCATAAATACTAATCATTTATTACTGCAAGAATTAACATTAGATCATAGCTTAGGATAGATAAGAGTAAAACCCTTCTATTATAGTCATTTTATTGTAGATATTCAATAAACTAGTGAAATCAAATAAAAAAATAAATTAATGAAATATAATATAGAAAAAAAAAAGTAAATAGAATGGTTGAATTTTAGTAATTATGATGCCATCTAGGTCCAACTATCTCAGTTGATAGTATGCCCAAATTATAAACTTGTAAGTCCTTATACTTAAGTCATTCAAACCCATGAAGTTTACTTAAAATTAACTATTATTCCTGTTAAATGTACTTATATTGGCTTGAGTTGGCTTAAGTTCATTTATTATATCTCATAGCTATAGTAGATTGAATGATACCTAAATTTAAGATGAAACAGGACAATAACAACAAGATTAGAGGGACTGTTTAGGCCCACTTATGTATTTTATAACTCTAGCTAGTAGCATACTTTCCTAAGATAAGTAGCTGGCATAACATGCTAAAGAGTGATATAAACATGTTTGACTTAGGATCCTATTTTATCTTCGACCAACTATAAAATTTCAACTTATAAGATTGTGTTGAATTTTTATTAAGGTTAATTAAGAGAATATTATTTTAGTATTACTTTGAATAGGATAAGCCATCGATCTTGTCTAAAGTTGCTTAAGAGCAAGAAATCTTCCTAGTGAATATCTTAATCTAAGAGATAATTCACAATAACTAAGATGAATAAATAATTTTTAAAAAGGAAGAATCCTCTGAGAAGTTAAGTCTTAGAGGCATGAGTAACAACACCCTAGTAGAATCAAAGGTCTATGCTTCAACCAAAATTTTTATTCAAATAAAAATTATACATGTATATAATTGTTACAACAATCTAAGGACCTTCTTAGTTGAGAAAAGGAAAACTTATTCTATGAAAGATGAAATGATCAAGATTAAGAGTCATTCTATTCTAAAGAAAAGAGAAATAAGATTATATTTAAGATAGTATTTGAAGAGAAAAAGTGAATTGATGTGTTTAAGGTGACAAGTCAATATTTACTTTATTAATGGCTTCCATAATATAGTCGAGGAGTTATCCATTTATTGTTGGCTCGCAAATGCTCATGGGTTATATAATTCATTTGTCAATTGAAATACATAATTAAAGGAAAATGTTTCCAAATGAATATTCAAAGTCTATTATGTTAAAGTGAGAGATGTTAAACTTGGATTGGGAATGAACTGTTCATAATGGGCAAGATCAAATCCACAAACAAATTATATTATACTATAAGCTAAATAAAAACAAGATTTCACTAATACAAACCCATTACACATCATTATAAACTAAATAAAAACAAGGCTTGTAAAGATTTTTAGATTCATTTTGGTTTTTGTTTTTGTTTTTGTTTTTGTTTTTGTTTTAGTTATTTTAGGATGTTTTAGGTTTTGAAATGAGGTACGTCATAAACCATTTCTTACTCCTAATTTTTCCATGTGTTTTCAAAAATATATTTTCAATGAAATTTATCCATTTTTCATAATTGTCAGCACTTTTGTTTACTTTTATTTTTTGTGACAAAATAGAAAAAATATTAAGAAAAATAATAAATAATAGAAAAAAATAATATGACCCTCCTATAGTTTATTAACTTTTTCATGTTGCCTCCATTCTTTTAGAAATTATAGTTTATAATTTGACAATAATTTACATACACGTCAAAAAAAGTCAACAAAAAGGATCAAATTATTTACAAGTTTGTCATTATATTTCAATTAATGACTAAATAGCCCTTGTAGTGTTAAAATCACAAAATTACCATACAATTGAATTCGGTGATTCCTGGATTTTTTAGTTTCTAGAATTTATTGATTCAAGATTTCTTGATTCATGATATCTGATTGCATATCCAAAAGCAAGATATATTAGAATAAAAGGAAGTCTAAAAAATCCCTAAAAATCCACTAAGGGAAGAAATGAGCCTTCCTTCACCAACTGCTTTCTTTTACATGGAGCCACTAACACTTGAATTTTTTCAGCCCCTATTTAGCAATAATACTGGAAATCAAAAACAAAAAGAATAACTTTGTCTCCTCTTAACCATTCACCACCTATAATGCAATCTCCTTCTCCAATCAAGCAAATAAGCCCTTTTTCCATCCGAAACCAATATTCTTCCTCAATCCATAACCATCATCTTCATCAAAAAAACTTTAGCCCTCTTTTCAAATTTTCTCATCACCATACTCAACTTCAATCCTCTCTTCTCATAACACAATCGATGACCACTGTCTAGAGGATACAAAAATCCATTAAAAAAAAAACAATCTTCCTTAATTTTCCTAACCTTTCTCTTCTCACAATATATTGTAACCAATCTTATCTCTATCACCCTTCAAACTGCGACTATAATTATCATCTTACAACCCAGCTTCTCATAGTCCAACACTCAAAACACCATCTTACTCTCTTCTTTTTTCTCCTCAACTAACCATTATTCTAGTCGCCGCTACAAATTCCTTCTCCACAAACAACCACAACAACAACTCCAACCACCCATAAATCTACTTCATTAGCCACCACTAAACCTCCTTTTCCATAAATAACCACAACATCAACTCTAACCACTCACAAATCCACATCACCAGCCACTCTCTTTTGTGATCTCTCTCTCTTAAACACATAAAACACTCGTCTTTTTAGTCATGGTAACACAACCCATCTTAAGCCACCCAAACCTCTACATGGAACCACCATTTACCTCTCAACCACCCAAGAAAATTCCCTCACCAATATGTCATTTCTCTCTATTTTTCCAACCCTGAATCATAATAGACAATCGTCATTACTACCCCAAAACATCATAAACAATTATAGTAACCTAAAACCTAACAACCTTGATCTTTACCTTCAACCCAAAATACAATCCTTTCAAATAGCTTCTTAAGAAACTAAAAATATAGGACTACTAGGAAATTGATTTCTAAACAGATCTTGCTTTTCTTTCAGCATATAAGTGTTTTTTATTATAAAATAAGAGAGAAGTTGTAAGGTGAAGAGAGAGAAGGATTAGGTTTTTTGGTTTTCTTATATAATATATGTAAGGTTATTTTAGTCATTTTGATTGATTTAAAATTTTTATTGATGAAGGATTTTTCTATCATTTTCAAAATAATAAAGGTACGATGTAAAATAGAGTAAACTATAGGATATTCAAGGTAATTTTACCTAAATAATAAAAATGAAAATTTTAGTGGTGGAATGAGAGGTAAGAAAAAAAGAGGATTAAGATGACCAAGGACTAAATAATACAAGGAGAGACCGGATTAAATGGGGAAAAATAAATAAAGATTACTTTATCCAGATAAAATGAAAAGATTATGGTTGATTTAAAACTTTTAATGAAAATATATCAATTGTAGTTAATAAAGAAAGGAAAACATCCAACATATTTATGAATGGAACCAAATTCAAGATTTCTCATTAAAAGAAAAAAAAACTAAAAGATTTGTCAATTAATTGCTAGGTTTTTTTTCCCTAGAAGTTTAACACTATATATATATATATAGAAAGGGAAATATAGACAGTAGGAGAGAAATCTGGCTAAAAAGAAAGAGAAAAAAAAGATATAAAAAAATAAATAGATAACCCATATCCATCTTTTTCCTTTCTCATAAGCCAAACCTTAGCCGCCCATCTTGATGCGGGCCTCTTAATCACGTATTCAAGTAACCCCCAACGATGATGATACTTCCCCAAGAAAGTTGAAAATCAGGTTTGAGAACCTTGACCCGGATTTAACCTGCAATTAAGAACCAAAGGTGTTGGAATTTGTGAATTAACGCTACAAGGCCAGTTACACCTTGATAAGTCGGGTTTTCTTATTTGTCACGTTAAAGAACACATTTTATTTAAACAAAATATAATAATATTATTAATTTGAAGGCTATTGAAATTCACAACAAGGAAAACATTATATAGTCCTAAGATAATTAACCTTAATGAACCCATATTGGGTTGCAAACCATTGGGCTTTCAAGTAACACAAGCCTAATGCCAAAAAAAAGACCTAAAACACTTAATTTGGGCGAAAAAAAACCCAACTATACTTAAAAACCTAAAACTCATCTTAAGCCACCCAAACCTCTACATGGAACCACTATCTAGCTGTCAACCACCCAAGAAAATTCCCTCACCAATATGTCATTTCTCTCTATTTTTCCAAACCTGAATCATAATAGATAATCGTCATTACCACCGCAAAACATCATAAACAATCATAGTAACCTAAAACCCAACAACCTTGATCTTTACCTTCAACCCGAAATACAATCCTTGCAAATAGCTTCTTAAGAAACTAAAAATATAGGACCAGTAGGAAATTGATTTCTAAATAGATTCTGGTTGTCTTTCAGCGTATAAGTATTTTTTATTATAAAATAAGAGAGAAGTTGTAAGGTGAAGAGAGAGAAGGATTAGGTTTTTTGGTTTTCATATATAATATATGTAAGGTATAGACTATAGGATGTTCAAGATAATTTTTTTTTAAATAATACAAATAAAAATTTTAGGGGTGGAATGATAGGTAAGAAAAAAAGAGGATTAAGATGACCAAGGACTAAATAATATAAGGAAAGACCAGATTAAATGAGGAAAAATAAATGAAGATTACTTTAATTAAAGTAGATATCCAAATAAAATGGAAACATTATGGTTGATTTAAAACTTTTAATGAAAATATATCAATTGTAGTCAATAAAAACATCCAGCTTATTTATGAATGGAACCAAATTCAAGATTTCTCATTAAAAGAAAAAAACTAAAAGATTTGTCAATTAATTGCTAGGTTTTTTTTCCTAGAAGTTTAACACTATAAATATGGTCTAGGTATATATATAATAAAGGGAAATATAGACATTAGGAGAGAAATTTAGCTAAAAAAAAAGGAAAAAAAACAAAAAAAAGATAAAAAAGATAAATAGAAAAACCATATCCATCTTCTTCCTCTCTCATGAGCCTGAAACTTGCTTTCTAATGAGTTTTTGATTAAATAAAACATGCTAATAAAAAAATAATAAGAAAATTTTGCACTCCTTTATTTTAATTAATGAGATTCTTGCAAATATGCATTTGAATTATCTTATATTTTTATTAAAAACAAAACGTTGTTAATAAAAAAAGATATTTTTTTATCAAAAAGAAAAATATATAAATAAGGAATAAGGGTTTTGACTTAAAAAATATATTTTCTCTTTTAGAATTTAAATCTTTCAAATTCTTAGAAATATTTATTTTAATCATTGTATAATTAAATAAAAATTAGTTTAGAAAATTACCCCACAGTATCCCGCGAGGATAAAAGATGTTTTTCGCTCAGAAATGCATCAAAATAATATTTTAAAAAAAAATTATTTTTGATATCATCATATTAGAACAATCTAAAAATATATAAAAAATTAATTTTAAACAAAAATAAAATTTAACTTTTTTAAAAATACGTTTTAAACTGCTTTCTCAAACAAACCAAAAAACCAAAATAGAAGAAGAAGTCACTGTATATCTTTCTAGAAAGATTTTTTTCGTACGTATGTTTGACATTTGAATGGTGAAACTATGTGTATTATCCTAGGGATTGCATATTGGCCATCTCTATATGTCAAATAACCCTGCAACTTGGAGTAGATGTAACATTGTGCAATTACCTCATCAGCAGCAGAGCAATTGGTTTTAAAGTCTTCTTACACCATCTTTGACCAAAATTTTAAAGTGGTTTTCGAGAGAAACCATTGGGATTGTGTAAATTATGTGCTACAACCTCGAAGCTTGAAGAGTAAGCCATCACATACAATTAAACAAGGTCATCGTGGCATCACAAGATCAAAACTAATCACATGGAAAGATGAATCTAGTTTTGATAAATATTTTTGCTCCAAGCAAAACCACTCTATGAGTGTAGGAAAATGAATCTAGTTTTCCTATGGGTTTAAAACTTGTATGGAAAGACGTGGGGATGATTTGTTTTTTTATTTTTTTGTGATTCTTAGTATGTTTTGAAGTTGGTGGATATATATATATATAAAAGAAAGTACACACTTATTCCATCACTATTTTGTATTTTTTATAAAAAAAATAATAATTTTATTAACAAAATAAATCATATAAATACATCATTGTAATTATAATAATACAATGATACAAAGATCCAACACAAGAAAGCTACTTGTTGCTTGAATAAAATTCAGTGGTCCAATTTTGAAACCCAAAGGCCAAAGCAATGCCATAAAAGGCAAGTGCAAGAGAGAGAGAAGGCAAAGAGCGGTCCTTATTGCGAGAAAAATAGAGTTGGAGTAGCAAATGGGCAAATGCGTCCTGCATAGGGAAATCAAAGGGTAGTTTGTCTCAGTGAATGATGAAAGCGACCTAACACTAAACGGACAATCCCTTATAATATAATTATAATTAATACTGTAATTACCGTCTCTAATTAAACAGTAACCCTATTTTTCCTGCACCACACAGTCAAGTCACAGTCGCAGTCGTAGTCACCCTCATTTTCAATTGGCCCTTTGGCTCTTGGCATCAGTCAGACCGCACACACATGACACAACATTAACAATAATAAAAAACACAAAAGAAGCACAAATAATTGATAATTGATTCGTCCATTATCATTTTCAACCACAGAAAACACATCCCAGTTCCATTTTGGGAAATCCCTCTCCCCTTCTCTTCTCTTCTCTTCTCTTCTCCCGTCATCAAAGAAGAAAATATAAAAATAAAAAGCAGACCGGGAGGATAATATATATATATATAGATGCACTCAATTGTTTTTTTTTTTTTTACTTTGCTGTCTTTTCATGATTCACGTTTTCTTTCACCCCCTTTATTGTCACATCTCACTTCTTCACATTTACCTTTTCGTTTTTTCTTTTTCTTTTGTTTTCAAGACCACAAATTTAAGTCATGGTGAAAGACAGGGGGGGGGGAGAGAGAGAGAGAGATGAATCTGTCTGTCTGGGGACATGGCAGTGTTTCGTAGATCCGATGCAAGTGAGAGGATCTAAGGAGAGGGTGTTTGAGTTCTGCTAAAGGACAAAGTCACTTTGTTCCCTTCATATGTGGAGTTCCCTTTTCTCCATACGGTGTCATGGTGGTCCGTGGCATTGATTTCTCCTCTCTTTTTTTTCCCCTTCTTACATTATTTTGTTGTGTGAGGGGAGGGACTATTATCAGACCTGCACTCTCTATTTTTCTTTCTTTCTGAAAGAAAAAACCTTGGGTTAGGCAGGTCGCTACACAGGCCTGTCATTCATTATAGTGGTCAAAAGGAGAGTGCTAAAGCCCTATTATTCTTTGCTTTCATGGCCATTTTTAGATGGCAGCACGCACAAGTCATCCCATGAAAACTGACGGGAAAAATAGAACAAAACGGACATGAAAGAAGCTGTTCCAAGCTCTCATATTGTATTTTCTCCACAATGTACAGGATTTGTAATAAAGCAGAGCATGTACTAATTAATTCGACGACGGATAGAGCCAGCATATGCTTTAGACATATGGAGTCGTATGTTTTGTCAAAAAGAAGGATTTTGACTTGCGTGTTCAGCTCATGAATGTACGTTTTGAGAAATAAAATAAGCGATAAACGCTTGGTAACAAGATGGTAGACGTGTATCCTAAGCATAAAATATTAACCTTAATCATAAAAAATTAGGTTCCCTGATCTTAACCCTCGTTGGCCCTCAAAAATATCTGGCAGTGACGACCCAGATGACGAAAGAATCGCTTGTATTATATACGTTGTACCTATCTATTATATCTTAATGACTTGGATATTAATCTTAAATCATTGGACTAATCAAATGGGGATACTTTATGTAGCTGCTCTGGGTTCTTCATGGCATTTTTTTTCTCAATATTCAAAAGTCTGGCCGCAGTTCCTCCGTACGCTTATTCCTGCAAGTTTAAGATTTGGGAATCCTTTCGAAACCGTGGACACGCATTTTATGTAAGCAAAATTACTTTTAAGTATTCAGATGCTTAGTATTTTTCTTTCCTTTTTTTTATTTAATAAAAAGGCTCAATAAACATTGAGTTGAACAAAAGGAATAATCAATATCTCTAAATTTGCACTCTCTATACGTACTTGTTAGGAATGGTATATTTAGGGTGAATTGAGAGTATGGTAATAATAAAGTATTTTTTGTTTAAAAATATATTGAAATTATTTTTTTATTTTTAAAAAATTATTTTTTACATTGGTATATCTAAAAATTAAATTTTTATTTTTTTACTTATAATAGATGAAGATTTAACAAAAATAGTTACAAAAATTATGAACTTTAATATTATTCACAAATAAAAATTAAATTAGCCATTAATTTATTATTTAGCATGTAAAATTATGTCATTTTCTTTTCAAGAGCACATTTATTTTTCCATTTTAAAAATACTTTTAAAAATTTTAAATTTATTTTTTATTTTTATCTTTATTTTTAAGTAATTTTTTTATATTAACATATTAAATAATCTAAAAATATTTTAAAAAATAATTACAAGAACAATATCACCACAATATCAAATGAAATGTTCTATTTTACTTTTCCTTTACCGTGTAATAACTTGAAAAAAAAAAAAAAAAAAACTTTTGCCTTGTGTAAAAAGTAAAAAACGACTAGGTTAAAAACCCAAGTGAATCTTTACTGCTAAACTCTCTCTCTCTCCTTCTCTCCCTGCTCATAAGCAAACCCGTTCATGTCCTTTGCTTGGGGCTAATATTGACTAGTCCCGCTCGTCATAATAGCCATGTCTGACTGCTTTTGGCCAAGAGAACTGATTCAAAGGACATGAAAGATAGTGACTATTCATCACCATCCATTGATATTTCCAAGACACAAATACAAGTTCCATTTTCATGCCTGTATTGCTCTAAACTCTCTCTTCTTTTGATAGTAAAATTGAAGCTTACAGTTTACTTTTTTTTTGGCTATATCTTTCTGGTGATAAAGAAGTACTTTTATTTTAAAAAATCAGACGTCAAAAACAGAATGAATATATAAAAAACAATCAAATATCAAATATTTTACAAGAACACTCCATAATACCTTATGCCATGCCATTACTCAATTTAGGAACTAAAGAATCAGCCTCGAACAGTTGTTTCAGACCTAGACAAGGGTAAGGAGCTAAGAGAAACACCAAAAAAAAACACGTCCTCAACCAATCAAATAGAGCTATCTCGGCGACTCAAATAAAATAGTATTAGACAACCAAAAAGACGTCAGCAAACACATGGTATTGAGATAACCCCTTGTAACCAAATACAACATTCATGGACAGGTTATATTAGCCCTAAAGAAAAAGAGCAGCGATAAATTCCCAATAGAGCGGCGAAGCAAGAGGAGCAACAGAACAATCTTATTTTACTTCGAAGATCAAAAAAAAAAAAAGGCCTGCAGTTTTACTCAGATCCCAGAAATGAATTTATATCTAGTTGAAGATTTCGTCCCCTTATTACTTTTGACTGATGACCAGCAAACATTTCCCAAAGACTTGGAATTTCCTTCTCTCTTGGTTTTTTTTTTTTTTTTTGGCCAACAATTTCGTGATTTTCTTGGTGGTGGTTCTCTCTGGGGATTGGGTGGACAGTGGATAGAAAAACAACCTGCCTCGTAGTTAAAAGCCTTGCTCTTTACATGTTACCCAAGCTAGCAAACAAGGTGAGGATTGAGATTGCATAGCAAGGAAGATGGAACGGCTACTTTAAGTATGGGTTAAGAAGGTCTCATGAGAGAGTTGAACCCATTTTTCTGCAGCCAGTTTTGTGGAGTCCTAATCTGCTGTTGGAATCCTGATGATGCTGCAGCATTTGCAAACCGGGGAGGACCTGCTTGCCATTGCTGATAATGATGGTTATAATGAAGCTCAGATGGAGAGAGAGAAAGATCACTTCCAATTCGGCCTCCATTGCTGCTGCTTGGATGCTGAGTCTAAAGAAGAATTGAAACACAACAATTCAACTAGTTAAAAGACCTTTACTTTTTTTGTTTGCACGAGCTTAATTATATGGAAGCTCACTTGATAATTTGGTGAGTTATACTGTGGGGGAAGAAAAGGATGCATCTGACCATCTCCGAGTGATCTCCTGAACTGCTCATATCTTGGCATTTCACTGGACTTGAGTGATGCTGGAGATTGAATGTGGATTTTGCTAAGAAGCTGAGTCGTTTCAGTCTCTCCATACCCATCTCTTCCATGTCCATCATTGTCACTTGTACAAAGGTTAAGCTGCTGGTGTTTACAATGCCATGAAAAAAACATTAGCAAAATTAAACATTACAACACGACCAAAAAACAGAAGACAAGTGCAAAATAGGACAAAACAACCTAGTTAAAATGTCAAATTAATTAGTGTTGTACCTTGGGTCTAAGCCCCCGATTTTGCCAATTAGGTTCAAATGGCATGGTTGCTGAATGTTGCTCCATTGCAACATTGTGCCTATCCTGACCAAATTCTATACTGTTTTGCTTCGAAGCTGGATTGCCCAAGCTCAAATCAAGATTATGATCCGCAGCATTGCCTGGTGATTCTAACCAACATATACATAATTAGTTGAATTAACATGAGTAAATAGGAGGATAAAAAAAAAAATAAAAACCATGGATATCCTCGAAATCACTTACCATTTGAGTTAAGCTCATTTTCATAAATGCTGGGATCAAAGTTGGTTACTGCCTCCTTGCCATTGCACTTGATTGCAGCTTTGTCATAGGCCCTATAAAGAGTTAAAGAATATTTAAAACTCCACCAAACAACACGAGATTACATTGATTGATTCCCCATAGGCTACAGTGTCTTAGATAATACCGATCAAAGTGTGCACAAAACAAAACAAATAGTGAGTACACACACATACACACCTTGCAGCTTCAATCTCAGTATCAAACAAGCCCAAATAAACATACCTGCAATTAAAATTTATCACAGCAAATATAGACAGAAGCAAGGAAATGAAATTGGGTTGATGTGTAAAACGTCTGAAGATGAGAAAGAAATGGTTACTTTTTGCCCAAGAACTGGCCCATTCGAGCTTCCCATCTTCCACACTTGTGCAAGGTTACACCTCTATACTTGGAACTACCTCTAGGAAATCCTGTGCTTTGCCGGCGAAGTACATGAACAAATTCTTCCTTGGTAAGGTTGCTCATCTGTCATCATACACAGGAATCATCTCTTTGTAAGACCATATGATTATATGTATTTTTTTTTTTCTTTGTTTTCCGATAGCAACATAAAGAAAAGAAAAGCGTATCGAAAACACTACTGTACAAGATAAGGTTTGGAATCACTATTGTAGATAAGATAAAATCTCTACAAAACAAGCACAATCTCTCCTCCCTCTCTCTCTATCTCTCTCCCTCCCTTTACCTGTTTCAAGTCCTCCTCATAATCTTCAATTCTAAAATTAATATCTGCCTCCACTCCCCGAAACTTGATAGCTGCCCTATCATATGCACTGCAAAAGAAATAAAAGGAAAAGACTCTTTCAATCTTACAGTCTGGAGTGCTGGACCTGAAAATTATAGGCCATTGGCCTTTCGAAAGAAGACAAGCATAACTTTCACGCTTAGCAAATAAGGAACCATGAGAACTCACCGAGCAGCTGCATGTGCAGTGTCAAATCCACCTATAGAAATACAAAATATACAAGAAGCAAAAAACCAATCTCACCCATATCAGAAATGTTTGAACAATGGATGACAGAAGCCATATTTCTCCAAGCCTAAATCTTTGTAATAATGAAAAAACAAAACTGGACTAAATCATACCTAGATACACTTGCTTCCCACAATCCCTGCATCAAGATCATTCGAAAAGCCAAATCATAAATTTTGATTGTCAAAAACACCAACACCACAGCTAAAAAAGGAAAAAGAAGACGAGGTTGGGAAGGATAACAGCAAAGTAAAAATTTATCAGCCACCCAAAACACTAACCATATATGAGACTCCCATCGGCCAGTTCTCCGGTAGAAGGTAACACCGCGGTATTGAGAGCTCCTGGACCGTGGTCCTCGTCTACTTTTCTTCAATGGTTGTGAGACTTCCATGGATTTTTGAGAAGCAAGTGATGATTCCGATTGGCAAAACTTGACACCAACCCAGTGAGCCCGAGGAAATCCACCTCCAACTCCATCACCACCTCCAAAACTACCCCCACCGCCCGATGTGGACCCCATTTCTTGATCTTCTAGAGGAAAGAACTGCCGGGTCACTGGTGGATCACTCATGTCCATGGAGTATTGATCATAAGGCATCGAGAACCCGAAAATCTTGCTGCTGCTGCTGCTGCTAAAGCTTATACTACGTTTCTTGATTATTTTATTTCCTTTCTCTCCAACAGCATCCTCTTCCTCTGATCCATCTTCAAATACTACAGCAGAAGAGCTGGAATTGGACACGGATCCGACCCTTTTGCCCTTGTCATCTTCGCCATCAATTGATGTTTTTTGACTTGAACATCCCTCGGACTCATCGTCTCTTGTTTGATCAGGCGAGTCATTTAAGTTCCACATTTTTTTTTCCTTTTGTTGAGTGATTTTCAAGATAGAACTTGAAGCAGATTGCTAGATTTTCCAAAACCCTCCACCATGAGAGAAAAAGCAGAATATAATGAAAGATGAAGAAAGACTAGGAAAGAAACGAAGGATGCAGATTGGTGGTGGTAGTGGTGGCTGATTGAAGAAGAGGAGAAGCTAAAGAAGAAAGTTTAATCTTGGTTTTTGTGAGTCAAATAAATAATGAAGCATATTTATATATATATACATAGAGAGAGAGGGAGAGGGAGAGGGAGAGGGAGAGGGACAAAGGCAAAGAAAGAAATGGTTTGAGTATTCAAAGGAAAAAACCTAAGACTCCCCAGAGAGAGAGACAGTTTTTTGTTGCAAAAAGGTATGGTAGAGGGAGAAATGTTTCAAGATCTTGTTAAATCCCTAACTGCCCAATACAGCATAGACGAGGCCAGTTCGAGTAAGCTTAGCCGAAAGCATCCACACCCACCATAATACCCCCTCTATAAATCTCTACTCCCTCGCGTTTCCTCTCTCTAACAACTTGCCCTGCCTTCCTTTTTTATTTACTACTAGATAGTTTTTATGGCTCATGGCATGCTTGCATAGGTTTTCTCTCTTTTGAGAGAAGACCCTTTGTTTCTTTTCTTATTTAATGTTGATAATAAAATTTGATCCGCTGTTTGTCTATTTTGGCTTCTGTGATTACCCAATATTTCTTTATTTAATTTAATTTTAAACCTGAACAAACAAGATTTTACTGCTTTATGGTGGGTGTCTACTGTCTACTGTCTACTGTCTATAATTAATATATTTATTTATTTTCTCAAAGGGACATAAGGTTGGGGAAATGAGAGAATGGAAGAGAGAAAGAACCGTCTCTTTCTCACTTCAACTTTCCCACGTTAACCAAATCGAAAAGCATCCTCTCTCTCTCTCTCTCCCTCCCTCTCTCCCTCTGTTGCCCGCTAGTAGAAACAGACAACGCCAAGACTCAAAAGATGGCTAATTACTCAATTACCTTAATTAGCTATTAATTATCATTATTTACACCCTCACGTCACAAGTCACCCCTCCACCCCTCTCTTTCCTTGCAAAATTACAATGGAGTAATTCTCATAAATTTTATCTTTAATATCTATTAAATCAATTCTCAATTTGATTCTTTTATTAGTTTTATTCAACAAAAGAATGTTTAGTGATTGTTTGGGAGTGTGGTTGTAATTACAATTGTTTTTTAAAATGTTTTTCGTGTCGAAATACATTAAAGTTATTTTTGAAATCAGCATATCAAAACGATCCAAAACATATAAAAAAATAATTTTTAGTAAAAAGTTTTTTTGTTAAATACAATTTACAACGTGTTCTCAAACGATGCCTTGATGGTCACTTAAAATCTACGTGATTTCTCTTCCTTTCATTAAAAAAAAAAAAAAACAATGAGATTAATGAAATTTCTTTCA
Source organism: Populus simonii (assembly GCA_007827005.2). Classification (NCBI taxonomy): domain Eukaryota; kingdom Viridiplantae; phylum Streptophyta; class Magnoliopsida; order Malpighiales; family Salicaceae; genus Populus; species Populus simonii. The sequence goes on from CM017470.2 coordinate 12,140,582, forward strand.
TCACCTAAAAATAAAACTATATAGAAAGATGAAGGCTTTATGGGTTATATATATATAAAGATTTTCAAGAATAATTGTTTTATATATAAAAAAAACCATGTAATCTTCGACATGATTATATTAAAAATTTTGTTAAAGATAATTGATTAAAGAAATAGGTTGGTGTCGCTTTTCTTTTTTTCCCTTACCACCAAAGTATCATTAGAAACATGTAGCATAACTACTTTTTTTTTAAGACATAACTACAAAGTCTTGGCTTAAACAAGCTTCTACTCGAATCTCAAATTTAATATTTAAATTACACCCTTTCAAATATATTTTTATAAACAAAAGGTCCAATTAATATTAGATTAGAGGGAATATTTCTCCCTCAATTATAAATACCATATGAAATTATAATTTGCAGCATTAATTATAATAGCAAATTAACTAGTTGTATGCCCATGTACAATTGGGAGGTCCGATGTCACTTGTTCGATTGCTTAAAGAGAAACAAGATTGATGGGTTATATTTTAATTCATCTAGATTTTATAATTTAGATTCTATTTCTTTGTGCTAATTAATGGGTTATATTTTGTTTTTTTAATTTAGTTATTTAAGCGGTATTGTTATGTAATTAATGTTAAAATATGATCGGATGGAATTGTTAATTTTAACACTTCAATAAAAGGGTCCACAAACTTCAACGACACATACCATCATATAATTGAGTTTGAGAGCTCATTTACGCTTTTGCTATTGTATGTAGAATGGTGATTTCTAGGGTTATTTGAACTTATTATAATTAAATACCTTCAAATTTTCTTAAAAAATAGCACAAAGGTATATGATATGCTAAGGACAATCATCTATATTCATAATTACTTACAATTGATTTTTTATGAAGGAATTGGTCAAATTATGAAATAATATAGATATATTTTTAAGGTTAATAAGTAAATGTATATAGTTCTTTGCAAGCATATAATAATACTAGACATTGAAACACTTGGAGTGGGAATACTGTTCACATGAATGGTGAACCATCTCAATTTTTTTTTTCATTTACATCCTTCTTCTTTTTTTCCTTTGATTGGGTATTCAAATCTTTTTTATTACTCTAAATCTTTTTCTTTTATTTTGAAAAATTAACCATTTATAAATCATGAAACAATTATTGGAATCATAAACACGCATAGTAATGCGAGATAAAAAAAATATATTAAAAAAAGATTGCAACAGTTACCCTATATATATATATATATATATATATATATATATATATATATATATATATATATATTCTCAATCCAATCCTTTCATATTAAGTTAACTTGGGATCGAGTTTGCTGTTTAATTTTAGTTAACTTTATGTTGTATTCTTGTGATGTTAAGAATATATTTCAATATTAAGTTAGTGTTTGATATGGAAAAAATAAAATTCAGTTTTATTAATTCAAACCAACTATTTAAACTAAAACAAATATTCAACCTTTTTTTTCCCTAAAAAATAACAATTTTATCTTAATTTTTTTACTCGATCTTTTGTTAAAACCAACAAATTCGTTATCATTTATTATCACATATAATTTTTAAATTATTTTATGGAACATATTTATAAACTTTTAAGTTTATATAGTTAAAAGAATTTCTTCATAATAGAAAAACATTGACAACGCTTGCACCTTTTTTAGCTTTGAGTAAAAAAATGTTTTATCCAACAACATAGCACATGGAATTAAACTAGTAAACTATAAAACAAAAGGCCCCATTTTTTTTTAAGGTAGCAAATTACTTTGAAAACTTAGAGTGGAAATACTATTCATACCTCAATTTTTTTTGTTTTTTCATTTGCATCCATTTTTTTTCTTTGGTTGGATCCTTCAAACTTTTTTCACTACCCCAAATCTTTTTCTTTTATTTTGCAAAATTAACCATTGATAAACTATGAAACAATTATTAGAATGATGAACACATAAGATAATACGAGATAGAAGAAATATTAATAAAAATAATTGGAATACAACACATGAAAATAACACAATCCATTATGGATTACAATAGTTACCCACAATATTTTTTACTGTCTTTATTCTTAATTTAATCCTTTCACATTGAGTTAACTTGGAATCACATTTGTTATTTTATTTTAGTTGACTTTTTATTGTGTTCTCGTGATGTTAAAAATATATTTCAATATTGAGTTAATGTTTGATATGAAAAAAAATAAAATTTAATTTTATTGATTCAAACCAACTAAAACTTTAGGGATCAATTTCAAACTGAAACAAATATTCAACCTTTTTTTTTCTCTAAAAAATAATATTTTTATCTTAGTTTTTTCCCTCGATTTTTGTTAGAACCAACAAATTTATTATTATTTATTATCGCATATAATATTTTAATTATTTTATTGAACACATTTATAAACTTTTGAGTTTATAGTTAAAAAAAAGTTCTTCATGGTAAAAAAAACATTGACAACACTTACACCTTTTTTAGCATTGAGTAAAAAAATGTTTTATCCAACAACATATAGCTCATGGAATTAAACTAGTAAACTATAAAACAAAAGGCTCTATTTGTTTTTTGTTTTTTTAAGGTAGCAAATTACTTTCGAAACCGTAATTGCACTTTATTAAACATAACCATCACAATTATAGAGTAATTAGTTAAAGTAATATTTATAATAAGAAATTAAATATCTTTAATAATTACAAAAACCCTAAAAATATGGTGATTTTCACGTTCATCTTGCAAAACGTTGTGAATGTCATTAGTTTTTTTTCCTTCATGTGATCCTTTGATATATTTTTTTTTTTACTTTGATCATTGATTTTTTTTTAATTTTAATATTTTGTATTGTATTAATTTGGGATTGAGTTTGATAATTTGTTTCAACTAACTTTTTATGGGATTGTCATGATGTCAAAAGGATATCTCGATATTAGGTAAAAGCTCAATTTTGAATAAAATTGAAAATGTTAGGGCCAAAATTGAGGTAAAAAAACATAGTTTTTTTTTTCTTTTTTGATGTTGTTCATCTAACATCTTTTTAAAGAAATTTACTTTCAAGATTCGTTCAAATTCATTTTTTATCCTTTTAGTTTAGAACTTTTACATTTTAATCCAAAACTTCATCTTGTTTATATTTCAATTCTTGAGAGAGAGAGAGAGAGAGAGAGAGCAATTGATTGCCCATATTTCATGACAAAAAAACCAATTTTGTTGTTAGTGTTTTTCTATTGATAAGAGGAGTGTTATTGAAGTACTTTTGAGATTTTAAATTGCTGGAAAAAATAGATCAAAATTGAAAAAAGATATTTTTTTGGGTTTTTTAAGGTGAGAAATTGGTTTATTGAAATTTTAAGGGTGTTTATTGTTTTTTTTTATAATGAAAATAGGTTAAAGAATGGTTTTTTTAATAAAAAAAACTTCAGATCAATATTCTGACCACCTCTGTGATAGCTGTAATTTAGGATAGCAAATGACGCATTGTTTTCCATGAAAGATGACACATCATTTGCTTTTTTAAAAAAAAAAAATAAATAAATTAGCAGACGACATATTATTCACACTTGAGAAAAAAATTGAAGGTTATGTCTTGCAAACCTAAACGAGCCTTTTTTTTTTTCTAGGTTAGGCAGGTGGACCTATCTTTTTGCCCAAGGCTCCAAGCCTTTTCTATGTTTTTTTTTTTCATTTTTTATTTCATTGAAATACACGGTGAAAAAAAGAGGCTTCACATGATTTTATAATTATTGTTTAATCTTACCATGACTCTTAAATAATATCATAATTTTTTTTATGGGAATGTTAACAAATATTTTCAATTACTATGTGCTTATAATGCAAAAATAAGAAAATAAAAGATTGCTCATGATATTCAATGAAAATAATATTTTTCTTTAAATTCTTTTATGATTTTTTTACATTTTGTAATCAAATTTATTAAATTGTCTCTTTTCAATCATATACAAAATATTGAGACATTACCTTAATTTTTCTAATTTTAAATCATAAATAAGAGATTGCTTATGAATATTCAATGAAAATAATATTTTTCTTTAAATTCTTTTATGATTTTTTTTTATTTTTTTTATTAAATTTATTAAATTATCTCCCTTCAATTGTACATCACCTTAATTTTTCTATTTTATTTTAGATCATGATATGTTTTTATTTAAAAAAAAATGCTTATAATAAAAAATGTTTTCATTCAAACAATAAAGAGATGTATTAATAAGATAATGAAGTTTAGGTCGAAGAAATTGATTTCTCCTCAATAATTTTATTAGTTGTTTTTCTTGTAAATGTCTATTTTTATAATTATTTAATTAAATAAAAAAATATTCTAAAAAATAAAATTATTAAAACCAGTTAAGGTCATTATCTAAGTCTTGGGTTAGATGTGTTAACCCATAAGTTAATAAAAATACATTTTTGTTTCAGTTTTTTTTTATAAAAAAAACATTAAATTTATATCGTTTTATTTTCTTAAATCAAATCATAATAGATTGCTATGTCAGCTAAGTTATTCTAGGTTAATTATCTTCTAATTAACTTTAAAATCTAACATGATAAATTTATGAGTTAGTATGTTGATCAAATAAGGTTAGTTAAATTTAATTAAGATTGTAAAAAACAAAATCTCACTGAAGTGCGCGGGCCAGTGTGCATAGCGTAGCTTAAAGATTTTTTATGAGCTTAAAATAACAAAAAAAAAAAAAAATTGTCCTAACGAATCAATAATGGGCTTTACCAAAGGAAAAAAAAAGAAAAAAAAAGGATACATTGAATCAGGAAAAGGGTGATAAAGGAAAGGGAATAAAGTAGAGAGGGGTGATTTGGGAAATTGAGAAGCTTGGACAGTGTAAACAAGAGAAAAGGCAAATGTGGGTGAGGAGAGGAGAGAGGTAAGGTATGGTATCAGAAAAGGAAATGAGAATAATGTTAAGAAAAGGAAAATCTTTCCAGAAAGGTCCAATCCAAGAGTACGGGAAGAGGGCCCCATTTGCCTCTTTCGTTCTCCTAGCGACCAATAGCCTTCGTTTGCTGTACCTCGTATTTATGACCATTTCTCTCTCCCTCTACTCTCCCACTCTAGCGCGTTCAATCCACTTCCTTATCGTATGGCAAGATGGCAGAATTGATGATCTAAAACTTTGCTTGCTTTTATCCGGTGAATTTTGGCTATTTTTTAGCACATTGTTTCGAAAATATTGGCAAAATATTAGTGAAATACCACATATTATAATGACTTTTATAATTTTTTGTTATTTAAAATAACGACTTCTAATAAAAAATATATTAAATAAGCAAGAGAGAGGAGAGAGGAGAGAGGAGAAAGAAAAAGGCTCTAGAGACACACTTAATCTCTAATTACGACATCATCGGTACCATCAGAAAAACCTTGACGAGACGAATCCATCAATACCAAGAACGATAATTAACGGTGACTCAACTGAATCATACATGCTGTAAAAGACAAGTGAGACACCCTCCATTTTTGGGTGGCAAGTGTCCCTAAAGTTTTTACAAAAATACTATAGCATAGGTGCATTTTTAGCTTTTTTAGCACCTAATGTTTTTTTTTCATTATTAATCCCTACTCAATGAAAATTTTACATTTTAGTCTAATACTTTATTTTCTTTACATTTTACTCTCTAAACCTTTTTGGATGGTTATTTGGATGGTTATAAGCCTTACAATGGTTATAAGCTTGAATTAGTTCGTTTTTACATACTTAAAAGGAGCCTATAGTTGTCTAGAAAAGGTAAGGGATACGAACCAAGTTAGATCTGAATTTGACTTTAAAATATTTGCTGACTAGTTTTGCGAGATTAGACATATTTCTCAAACTGTACATCAGATCAAGCTAAATTTTTATAGGGAAATACTAAACACATATAATTATATTGTGGTAAAGTTTCAGGTTAAAGAGAGTTTGGGAACATATTATTGAAGATGATCAAATTTACTAGATGAATCCTGTTAAATCTGTCAAACTAGACCTTCGTGTACTGTGTGGGACATATCTGAAGATACATGTGGAAGTTTGTTGTATTTCAAGTTGGGACAAAAACTAGACATAACAAGCTTTCAAATCATTTATGTTAGGCCTAGTAATTCATCTAGATAAGAGAGAACGGCGTATTTGAAGTCAGAAATAAAATCTTCTACAAATATGAAAAAATAGAGATATTTCTGGCCACATGGAGGAATTTTAGCATAAAGACTTTGTTTGTTTGTTTATTTATTTATTTAAAGTTAAATAATTATCTTTAATTTCTGTTTTATCTGGCCCCTTAGATATTGTTCAGGAGTTTATTTCATTATTAGATTTATGTTATTTGTTTACTAGTTTAGGCTTATTAGTTTGAAACCCAAAAGGGATCCATTATTAAATGTGAGTTTTTTTTATTTGTTTGTGGTAAAATAACCTTTCTTTTCAAGGATAAAAATCATACACTGACTTATCAAAGATTAATTGCCTTCGTGACATCATTCATATACTTAGGGTTCTTAGATACAAGGTTATCTATGGGTTCATGACTTTTTTCCAATACTTTTAGTTTTTAGGTACATGGTTACCTTTGGGTCAGAGTTTTATCAAACCTGATTGTTGGCTTTCTGGTTTGTTATCTACTTTGTTAAGGGTTGCTTAACGATGTGATCAAGAGGTTCGCATCAGTTGGTATCAGAGCTAGGCTTTAAAATCAAGTTATATCCTTTATTTTCTTCATGTTAGTTTCGACTTCCTTAGCTTTAGTTATCTTTGATCCAGTTTTTGATTATTTTATGTCTAGAGTTTAGTAGTTTGCGTCTAGGGTTCCTTAAAAAAAAGGTGTTATTTTAGTTTGTTGATGTTTCAAAATATATCAGTAATATAAAGAGTGAAAAAGAGAGGAAAAGAACGTTGAAAAGTCAATTTTGTCAAATTTATCACAGTACACAAACAAGGGAGAATTTGGACCAAACCAATTTAGAAAATTATCAAATTTGATATATTGGCTCTATGATATTTAATCACATCCCATACCAAATTTGATGTCATTTGGAGGTCGTTTACTATAGGAACTAAATTCAAGATTGAAACTTGTCGTAATGGGTCTAATTTGCGTCGATAATGCAAACTTGTTTTGCTTCTGTTATTTTTAAATTATAATTGTATAATAACATCATAATTGATATATTTAGGTGTCATTTAAATTTTTTTGATAACCTTTGCATCTATTTTCTTCTGCGTCTTTAAAAACATATATATTTCATATAAATTTGTTTATTACTCATAAAATTGTAATAACAGTTTCATGTTTTCTTATTTTCATATTTTTCTTGCTTTTTGAGTCATATATACATATTTAGATACACTGTTAATATTGTTATATTTGATGTTGATTTTAGTTATGTAAGAGCCAAAGAAAGGTGAGATGAGAGGAAAAAGGTGTAGCGAGCATATTTGAGTGAAACACTAGGGGAGTGTAAACACGTGAGAAATTAGGTGAGGAATATATATTTCTTTTGAACTAATAAATTTTCAGAATCGAAGATGTTGAAGGCTAGCAATAACATGACACCATTTAGAGGAGACATTGAAATTATAACTCGGTTATGGATTACGGATCAATGAATGGGTTGAATGGCCAATGAATTTGAAGATAGGTTAGAGAGGCAACGTGCTAATGATCATGGTGGGGTTCAAAATAGGCCTAAAAAAAGAATTTAATGTTAGGAGGGCTATTAGGCGAGTTAACATTGATGTGGATAAGTTTATGGCTGATAATGCAAACATGAGTAATATTGATTTTGAAGATGTGTCCATGGAACTAGGGAACATTTTGGATAGCATCAGAATTGTTGGTTTGGAGAGGGAAGATATGGTGATAACTTTATCTAGATGAATAATTATAAGTACCGAGATCATAATGTTGAGTTTGATGGAAATTTAGGTATAATTAAGCTGAAAATATCAGCTTTTCAAGGAAAGAATGATCCAAAAGTTTGTTTAGAATGAGAGAAGAAGGTGAAGTAGATTTTTAAGTGTCACAATTATCATGAGCCCTATAAAGTCAAGCTTATTGTGAATGTTTTTACTAACTATGTCATTGTATGGTGGGATCAGTTAGTGACAAATCGTAGGATAAATTATAAGAGGCAAGTTAATATTTGAGATAGAGTTGAAATCTCTTATGAAAAGGAGATTTGTGCCTAACCACTAATATAGAGAATTGTATTGAAGGTTGCAAAGTTTGAGTCAAGGTATAAAAAGTGTTGATGAGTACTTCAAGGAGAAGAAATTTGCTAGGATTCAAGCTAATATTGGGGAGGATAAAGAGGCTACTATGACTTGATTCATGAACGACTTTAATTGTGACATAGCTCATATTGTGGAGTTGCTTCATTAAGTAGAGTTAGAGGAAATAGTGCATATGGTTATAAAAGTGGAGAAACAACTTAAACAGAACGGTCCATTCAGTAAAGCCAATTATTAGGCTCTTCAACACATTAGAAACCCAATTGGAAGACTAACACCGGGGGTGGTCCATCACATTTGAATGAAGAGGGTAAGGCCAAATACCCTAAAGAAAAGAAAGACACCTCGATCGTTGTTAAAAGTAACAATGTTACTATTACTTCTCGTAACCATGATATTAAATGCTTTCGTTGTTTGAGTTTTAGAATAAACCCAATGGACACTTATTATGGATCCTTTAATGTCGTAGCCAGGATCACATCACTTTATATATGCACCAATTTGTTATTTAATTCTTTGATCTCATTTACTAAAAAAAGAAAAAAAAAATCCATTCCAAGCTTTTTGTTTCCTTTGTTGTTGTTTTTTTTTTATCCTTACCAAGTCAAATACTACCCGTGCAATGATTTTAACTTGACAATTAGTGAAAATATCAATAATTAACTAATTTATTTAATTTTTATTTATTAATAAATAATAATAATATAACACTTAAAGCTAAAATATAAAAGTACATATAATGAAATAGAATAAAATAAAATTACAAGGACTAAATTAAAATAAAGTGAAAGATCCATGCACACTTGATATATATGTCAGTTTTTGTGTTAAATTAATGGTCATGTTCGGTGTTTAATTAAACATAATCTAACATAGGTACTTGATTAGTAAAACTTTAAAATTTTACACATTCAAAGAGAAAATATCGAAATATGAACACTTAAATAGAATCAGAAAATTCACAACAAAAAATACAAAATTTTCTTTAATTGTTAATGAATAATTGTTCCCTATATTGCGATGTCTTGTTGTGTAATTGAATGTGCTCAACTATATTTAGTTCCTAGATATACTAAGAAATTTATAAATAAATTTTCATGTTTTATTTTCTCACATAAGGTTTTGCCAAAAGAAGAGAAGTTTTACATTTTTGAATGTTTTTTTTAGATTGTTGGTTATAGCAATTAGAAGTATTTAATGTATTGATTGATTGATAAATCATCAAATATATTCACTTATTGACTTGTTTTTTCTTGATATTCAACCTCATTATCATTGCTAATTTTATTTATTCTCAACAACACCCGTATCCATTACACTCCCTTCATCTTCAAAAAAATAATGAGATGAAATTTTGGGTAGGGTTCTGTATAGGGGAATCTCATTAGAAATTTTGTTAAATTAGATAAAATAACCTAAATGACTTTCTTTAAAAAGAATATGAATGGTGTAATAGATGTCACTTAAGAAAAGAAAATTGATGAGTAAAGTTTTATAATATTCATGGATACAATTAAGTGTTGTAATGTGTTGGGACATCTACACAAACACACACACACACACACACATTTCCATCTCATACAGAGTAACCATTAAAGTGTTCAAAAACAAACTATTGAAATATGATAATAAATGACTTGTAACAAAGTAAAAGTAAAAGATTTTATAGTTATAGTCATGAAAAAAGAAAAAAATGTTGGCCTGAAAGTAATGTAACGAAGATTGAACTTAAAATAGTGAAGTAAATGGTACATAGAAGGGAAATGTTATGCGAGTTGTGATATGCAATTATCATAAATTTTTAAAGATTGATGAGTGAGAATAAAATTTAAGATTAAATGTATGTTAGTATAATGAGATGTGTTTAAGAGTACTAAATAAGGTTGTAAGCTTGGTATTGAAATATAAGGAGTAATAATGAAAATAAAGGTTCAAATAAAAAAAGTAAAATGGAAATATAAAAAATAAAGTATAAAGGCTAGACAAGAAAGATTGACTATGTATTGGTGAATTGAACGACCATACAAGAATAAAGAATGAATTTTATAATTTTACAAAAAACATTAAATGACGGTGTATGTATGTGTGTTACTATTTTTTATGATATTGTGTTTGGTTATGTGTTATGAAAGTTTTAAGAAGGTGTTAGTATTGTTTCATATTAACCGAGTGGTTAATTGTAAAAAAACAAAATTTACCCTCTTTTCTCAATTATAACATTGTAAAAAAGTTCAAAATTGCATTGAAATTTATAGGGTGTTACATATTTTCTTATTTCATATTTTAGCAACTTGCCAAACTAAACACAACATTTATATAATCATCTAGTTTACAAGTTCCCAACTTAATTTTTAAATATCATAACACTATTAAAACACTAAAATCTACATAATCTCACCAATTTCCGTACTTCCCTTCTTACACATTTAACGTCATAACCTAATACCGAAATGATTTATTCTACATGGATCTCAATCATGCTTAAACATGATTCCATCATTATACCAAAAACAACTTCTATAATATAATTAGAGCACTAATTTCAGTATAATTTGTTCAATCTTCCACACTTCCATCATTCTATGCATATAATAACATTAACTAAACTTGTAGTAGTCTACATTATAACATTTATAATCAATCCTAAGCATTCTAAACATCATTAGAATGCCAAAAACAACACAAATTAATCACATTTCTAATTTCCCCATATTTCCAATTCATGGTAGGCTACCAATGCCCTATTTTTCTATAATTGGTTTTCAATTCCTCTTATTTAGTCCCTAAATATGTCATATACATCATATTTTCTCAATAATTAACATAAATTTACGTTGCCTTTTAATTTCACATAAACCCTAAAACATGAAAATTGGGATTTTCAATCCCCCAACCAAAATCTAACAAACAATTGAAATTAATTGGATAAGAACCTCTTACCACAACCAAATCACCTAATTTAATGATTTCAAGGTTTTTTTTCTCTTCCTTTTCAATTTTTGCACACTTTCTCTCTCTGATTCCCAAACTTCCAACCCCTATTTCTCTCTTAGTTTAGCTAATTTGCTTTCATATAATGAGTACAAAATACTTTATCATACTTCCATACCATATAACTTAAGAGAACTTGGAGAAGAAAGGAGGAGAAAAGCAAAATTTCCCAAGCTTTCGTATTAACAATGGCTAATGGGTTTTTAAGGAGGAGAAGAGTTTTTCTTCATAACTATAATAATGACACTCATTTTATAGCCTATATGGTATTTTTTTTTTATCAAAACTCCAATCACAAGTATTTTTGTTTAACAGACTTAAATTTATTTTATTACTTAGGATTTTAACAATTTTCTAGGGATTTTTCATTCTAATCATAAAAAGTTTCCCTTAATTTATTGTTTTACAATTGAAAATTTTGCTATTCAACACAGGGTTTACATGGGTTCCTGTCAATGATAATGCTTTTAGGCAAAATATATATCTTCATGACATTATTAGAAAATACTTGTGCTATCTTTATGGCAATGTATGGTTATACCAATGCCATGAAATAAGCATACTTAGATAGCTTATTGAAAACTACTAGAATCATTGAATAGTAATTGGAGTGAGGTAGTCCTTCAATGAAGTCTATAAAGATAGATGACCAAGGTCTCTGAGGTATAAGTAGAGTATGTAGTAATCCGGAGGGTTTAATATTTTCCACTTTAGCATGTTGACAAACCTCACATTGTTTAATGTAATCTTTTACTTCAGACTTCGTACTTCATACCTACCCAAAAAAATCCTTCCTTTCTTGTCCTAGATTTTTCTCATACCAAAAATGGACTATTATAGGTCTATAATATATGTATTGCATAAGGATGACTTAAGGGTACTTTCCTTACTAATAAAAATTATTCCCTTGTATAGCAAGATCCCTTACTTCAATTGATATTCGACGACATCCACCATGTCATCTTTCATATATTATAACTTTTCTTATATGTTCTAGTCTTTAGCATAACTCACCTTTAGGTTCTTAAGAAAACACATCAAGAACTAAATTCTCATTACCAGACTTATATCCCATTATAAAGTCATACCAACTTTGAGATCCATTTATGCTAAATATATGTGCCTATCTTCTGTTCTAACAGGTACTTAAAGCTTTGTTGGTATATTCGTATATTAAAAGGTTGCCCTAATAAGTAAGGCCTCCACTTCTGAAGTGCCATTACAATGGCAACAAGTTTCTTCTTATAAGTAGATAAAGTTAATTATTTTCCTTTAATTCCTTTACTAAGATAGGAAATGAGTCTTACCTCCTACATTAAGACTGGTGCAATACCCTCCATAGATGCATCACATTCTATTGTAAAGAGCTTAGTAAGGTTAGGTATGGCTAACACTAGTGGGCTATTAATTATCCTTTTAAAAAGTACAAAAGCTTTCTCAACCAATTTATCCCAACAACATAACCGTTTCTTATTCAACAATCTAGTTAATGGGCTTATTATGGCCCTATAACTATAAATAAACCTCATATAATAACTTGTTAGGTCAAAAATCCCCTCAAAGATTAGCCTTTACTTATTGGTCATAGGCCATTTAACTATGACCTTAACCTTATATAGGTTAGCCTTTACTTATTCACTTGATACTATATTTGACCTTCTAATAAACAAATATGCACCTAGGATTTTTGACATATAATTTATATTGGTTTAAAAGACCTAAGAGAAAGCTCAAGTGATTTAAATGATCACTTTTAGTTTAATTATACACCAAAATATTGTAAAAAAAAATAAAAAAAATACTAGAACAAACTTTTTAAAGAAAGGTTTAAACACCTTATTCATTGGGACCTATAATGTAGATAAAACATTAATCAACCCAAAGAGCATGACTAAAAATTCAAAAGGTCCCATGTGAGTCTAAAATGTTGTCTTTAGAATGTCCTCCAGTTTCATCCTGATCTGGCGACATTATGACCTTAGGTAGTTTTGAAAAGTACTCTGACCTATATAGCTTATCCAATAGCTTTTTCACAACCAAAATAGTGAATTATTCCATCAATATTTTCTTGCTGAGTGCTCAATAATCAATGCATCCATGATCCATATGATATTCTTACTAATAGAACTAGAGATGAGAATAGATTATGACTGGGTCTAATAGTTCTTAACTTTAGTAACTCATTCATAATATTTTTAATATCTATTTTTTGGTAGTATGGGTAATAATAGGGCCTACAATTTATTGGTGGAGTCCATTCTCTTAACATGATGAAGTGTTCATGGTCTTCTATAGTGGAGGCCCCTTTGGTTTTTCAAAAACTACCATAAATTCCTTAAATAACTCTTCCATTAGAACCTATACTTTACCAACATGCTTAGACTCAATTTCACCCCTCAAAACTATAAAAACAACTCTTTAGCCTCCTTTTTTAACTTATGCATAAACCTCAATCTATAATTGATGTTAGATTCCTAGACTTCCAAACTTTTTAGTTCAACCCTAAGTCTATTTAATTGGAACTCCACAATTATCTTAAAAAAATTCTCATAAGACAGGTCTTAGGTCCTTTTGCCACTGAGCACCCAATACTATATCACCCTTTTCTAGTTGGATTACTAAGACATGTTTATACAACTGGAACTCTTAGATCCTAAACCTAAGATCAAAACAACTTTCTTCTCTTATAATATTTGTGCCATCTACAATCCTTACTCATACATGCCAATGTAATGCAACATCCACCCCCACCTTTTTTCATGATTATAGGATGAAAAATTTATGAGTACTCCTAGTATCAATTAATGCAATAATTGGTTGACTATTTATTTTTAGTTGAACCCTCATAGTTCTTGGATTAAGACTCCTTACCATAACATGTAAGGATATTTTAACCTTTTTTAGTCACAATAGGCTCTTTTAAGTCAATTAAATTGTCAATTATAACTGAACCTCCTTTCAGTTATTCTTCATCAATTTCCTCAATTATAAATAATTATGAGCCTCAATAATTATGGCCCAGACCCCACTTGTTATTTCATTTGAAACATAGCCTTTTCTACCTTTCCTTCTATTTGGTTTGTGACACAACCAAAGAGTTGATATCTTCTCCTAAGTGTACGAGTGTTGAAATAATAAATAATTTGGCAAGACCGAGGTCAAACCACAGGGAGGTTAACTATATAAACTACAGATAAAGAAATAGATAATAATAGAAAAGGAGATGAAGAGAGCTTTGAGATGTGATATTGATATAAGGATTAAACAAGGATAAAATAATTGTCAAGGTTAGAGGATCCACTAATGGTATTTCAAACAAGTATAGTATAAACTCTTTTTATTACTCAACTAGAAGCCACACACAAAGGAGGTTCCAATTGGATTATAAATTGTTAACATGATTACATTAGTTATCTTATTCGAATAATGATAATACTTATAAATGTTGTCAGATATTCATGATTATAAATTATGTTAACAACAAATCAAGTTCCTTTCATAGCACAGGTGTTAGTTATAAAAGTGCCAAGTATTTGTTGTACCAAGGGTTATACAATATAAATCTAGATTAACCATTTAACAAGCAATGTATTAAAAGAGAACAAGATAACAAATACAAAAAATGTTAGTATCAAACATTAAAGTCCATGTTGAGTTTATACTATACTTATTCTTACACCATTAGTGTAACCTTTTCACCTTGACATAATAAACTTAGCTAAACATAATGAAAGAGAGAAACATAAATAAACAAGATAAGAACATAAATAAGATATAAGTTAACTAAGTAAAGGAAAAGAAATGAAAAACATAAACAAGAGATTAATATAAACAAAACTTAAGCATTACAAAAATATAAAGAAAGAGAGCAAGAACATGATCTGAAAATCAAGATGCCTAAATGCATGGCAAATACCTCCTTTTATAGGCTAAAATTCAGAACTATTGATTTGATGACTAATTGTTGAGTGGGTGGCCACATCTTGACTTGGTGACAATCTTTATCTTCTTGTCTGAACAAAACGTCATTGCTAACGTCAGAATTTGAACAGATAGTCTTCATGAAAGTTCTAGAAAATTGTCTTAGCTTTCCAACAAAAAAAGAATCGGTGCATTTAGATTTCTAGAACTCGAGATATGGGCTGAACACTGAACAATATCTGGGTTGCAGTACAGATTCTGACTTCTCCGTTGTTGCTATAATTTGAACTCGAAAACGACCTTTTTGAATCTTGAACTCTCATGAAAGTTTTAGGCATATGTCTTAGCTTTCCATACATATAAACCATACCTAAATTTAAGTTCTATGGCTCCAGTTATGATCCAATAACTGAATAGTGTTTCAATTTGGACTGAACCAACATCTCTTTTCTAAGTTTAGCCCTCTCTTTGTCTTCTCAATTTTAGTAGTTAAACTCATCAATCAATCCTTTCATTTATGTGATAGGCCTGCATTTAAGATGAACATTTACTATAAATTAAAGGTATCTTATATTATTAGACATGTTATTATAAAACATGCTCTAGTTAAGGAGTTATTGATACTTCAAGTGCAAAATGATGATATAAAACCTTGATAAAATGCATTTTTAAGTACTAATCAGTTTGGTGTCAACATCTGAACTAGAAAGTTAGACCTTGAGTCTATTCTAGGCTGGGTTGGAAGAAAAGGCTTCCCTAAGCCCCATTAGAATTGGGATTCCAGCTTATGTAAATCACTATTATGTTCTCGAAAATTTTCTAACTAACTATACATGTCCTTAACACTAATAGACTCAGCTTAGCCACGTGGGCTAGGCCTCCCAACCCAAATCCAATGGCCCAAAAACATGACCCATACATAAAAAATATAGAATAAAAATCATAAGAAAAAAAACTATTTGAATGTTATCCAAGAACACGAAGAACAGATAAAAACCTATAAACTAAGTTATAAATTTCAGCCAAATCGTGTCAAATCAAAGGCACACAAATGTGGAGTATAAAAGATTGAAGCATATACATCAAATAGGAACAACAAGCTATAAATTGCATGAATCATACCCAATAACCTTTAACCTTAACCCATGCATTAAGAAATGCTAAAGATCAATTGATTCTAAACCAGCTTCAAATAGACAAAATAAAGGCATAAAACAATCATGTATAAGTTTGAGCTTTGATCTAAGTACACAAGACATATCAACACATTAGTTTTTAAGGAATTTAAAATGACAACCTAAGAACATTCATTCTAAACCCAAAAAAACTCAAAAGTTGCCTAGAAAGGACTAAAACCTTGAAATTGACTAAAACCTTTGAATCATGGCCTAAACCTACGTCAAACATGCTTATGCTAACTTATTAAAACTTTTAAAACTAAAAGAAAATAGTTAAAAGAAACAAACCAAGAATCCAACCATATTATCAATAGAAAACCTTAAGCACATTCCTAAGATCCTTGAACACTACTACATCAGTTTTAACATTTCTTTTTCATCATCTTTAATAGGTACAAAAGTTTGACTAAACCCAACATCATGTCAAGTAACAAATTAAAATCACAGTTTAGATAAATCAAACATAAATGCATTCAACCAAAATATAACCAAGTGATCAACCTAAACTCCAAAACATCAAAACTGACATTCACACATGTTAATTGCATGATTTTAACAATAAAAAACATCAAGTTATATACCCAAAACCATTTGAACTCATTTTTTATAACAATGGATATTAAATCTAAGAACAATAATATACTAAACATTGCTTCTAAAATAAAATTAAATCAACAAAATCATAACAAACAAGCAAAATATAGACATGAAAGACATTAAAAGAGAGATATGCTTATTGGGCTACATGATCTCATCAAAGTTTAAGGTACACCTTCTTAAATAATGCAACCTTTCTTCTTTCTCCTTGTTCTCAGCTTCTAATCTGTAGCTTATATGAACTTCTTCATTTCTATTTTCTTCCTTCAAAATTCACATAATTTTCTTAACTTTTTCTCTCCATTTACTCAAGAATTCTTCTTTGTTTTATCTTAATTTTCCTCTCTAGTTTTTTCTCTTTAAAAATCGACCTTCCTTCTACTCCAGAGCACCTGCCCTTTTATAAGCAATCCAAAACAAGAAGTTGCAAAACCATGGTGGTTTTGCCAAGAGGTTTTATAGAAGACTCTTATTTTTTATTTTCCAAAACCTTCCTCCCGAAAGTGATGTTTCCTGGTCTCCTTTTTTGTCTTCTTGTAAAATGAATCTAAGCATGAGGAAACAACTTTGGACTCTTTTCTTTCATAGGTGAATTTGTTCTTCAGTCATAACTGACTATGTTAGGTATTTGTCAAGATCACCGTGGAGATTAGGACATAAACCTACCACTGATGGAACTGAACCCTGTAGAGAGGATGTAGATCTACCATTATGAATAAACCACATTTAATTTGGAGGTTTAGAACTCCACATTCATTGATTATAAGGTTGACCCTCGATCATCTCGAGTCTGCCAATGCAAGAGAGGCTGATTAGGGATAATATATTGTCAAGTTCATCATGCCAAATGATCTAATAATAAAAATAATAAAGGTACTTGCTTGATCATATATTATGGTACAAATACTCAAATAGAAAAAAATAAAAAAAAGTATGTACACTTCGAAAGTCATTATCCCTTTTCTTTTCTTTTCAATTTCATTTTTTTCAAATACTTTCAGTGATTTGTAGAAGTTCTTTTTAGTCTATTGAACACTTATAAACACCATTAATTTTCTTTATTAAAAAAAGAAAATAAAAAAATTACTTAATATATTTGTTTTACATCTCTTTTTCTATTTTGGTCAGCTTAGTTTGAATTTAAATTATTTATTGTTTTTAATTTAAATTATCTCTTTTTGATGGGATCCTAATGTGTTTGAATATTATATTTTACTTAATTTCTAGGATTGATTCCATCGAAATTGTATCTTATACTATATAAGTTCTTTTTTCCCATTTTCTCCTTTTTTTTTCTTTTATCAAAACTGGTTTTATTTTCTAGGTTTTGGATTTTTAAGTGTTTCTTTATTGTCATTTTTTGTATTTGACCTATTTTTGTTGTTGTTGTTGTTACATTTTTTTTTCTCCTTTACTTGTACAAACGTATTTTTTTATTATTATTATGATCATAATGTTCCATAATTATTTATAACATAATATGAATTTTTCTGTTATGACATTGTTCAGTTATTTAAAACTATAGAAAATCTAAATAAATTAGATTGCGAGTGAATTCTCATTTTACTTCGGAGTTACTTAAAACTACTATAATTATATAAATTATAACAATATTTTTATGTTATCAAAGACTATAGAAAATCCTCTTGCTCAATACATGACAATATCTTTGACCATCCATATATTGGATGACATTTATTATTTAACAAATATATTAGAAATCTAAATTAACCATCCCAATAACAATTATAACTTGCACCATCTCTGGTCTTGCTTCCTTTTGGCTTATGTTATACTTTTGCTTGAAGTTCCTCAAAAACATGTTTTTATTGATGGAGTTGAGTCAATAAGTTATCTCTTTCTCTTTTCACAGTGACAAGTGTATGATCTCAAACTGCAAGATTGATCTCTAATTTTCTCTTTTTGACACCCATCTCCTCTAACTCTGAGTTTAGGCTTGAACTTTAAGACTCTTATTGTGCTTGGATCTCTTCATGAACTTCTTCCAAGGCTAACATTGACTGAAACTATAACAACCCTAAATTTTCAAGACAAAACACACACTTAAATTATAGAATTACCAGGAAAATTGTTTTTGTGCTCTATCAGAATTCCAGCAGAGTTTTCTCTATAAATAGAATATCCCAAGTTATTGACATATTCATTCTACACTTCTATACAATTTTCAAGCCACAATTCAATCACCATCCATATCAACCATTTATCAATTAAATCCAAGCCATCCAATATCACTTACAATTAATTATATAACACACTAATTATGAATACATGAGAGTTTACACAATATTTTGGTATACATGAAAATTACGTAAATATAATAAGCCATTTAAATTCAAATATCTACAAAAATAAGTTAAGCAAACATATTTTACATGCCTAAACAAAATTATATTAAAATAAAAAATGAAAAATAATATACCTAGTCTATAAAATCAATACTGATAAAGAAATCTACTCTTGACGAGTATGAGATAGTCTTGAAAAAAAAAAAAATAAACCAACATAAACAAATGACTTAATTTAATTGACACTAATACATCATACACAAGTAATTATGTTTTATTTTTTTAACCCATACTGATAATTAAAATCTTTTATCCCTCTTACTTATCATCCTTTTTTTTTTAATCTCTTATTTCAATTTTTAACATTAAACCTCATGTTATCATTGTCCACTTGTAACCCAGGCAAACTATCCAATGTTGATACCAATTCCAAATTGATACCATTAGTCATTACTTCGAATATGACTAATCAAAGGTATGTTGAAACCAACCCACCTGGTATCATTAGCTTTCATCCAAATGAATAGCTAATCAATTTTTCTAAAACATGTCGATGTCAATGAACTCATTGACATCATTAGCCTTCTCATTTTCCAGGAATAAATAATCAAGTCTATTTCTATTTATACCTTTCATATTAATATCGATACCAATGAACGTCATTGGATTTGTAAACTTCTAGATAAAATCCATAACATTAGTAAAGGAAATATTATGTTAGAATTTATTGGTTATATTATACAAAATGTGAGAGATTGCTTAAGTTATATAAAAATCATTAAGAAGTTATATGGGAATTAATAATGAGAAGATGTCGTTGAAGTATATGTTAGAAAGATTTGTACACATGTATTTATAGTTTTACGAATATGATGTATACGCTAAAGTATGTTTGGAAGTGAAAATAGATATGGATTATAATTGGAAGAACTAATGCGTTAATATGTTAAAAGAAGTTGATGTCAATAAGTAAAGTGTGTAAAAATTAGACTTGAGATAATATTCATTTTGGTACCTCTCTTTTGGGATAAGAAAAGGCACCTAGAGTCGAGTCATTTACGATTGGAGGAGCTCGATCTACTGAAGGAACATGTAGGTGTTTAACACTTTATTTGAATATAAAAGTCATTAAATTGTATTAATGTAAATACTTTGTTTGGTTGATATGTATTGAATGTTCGAAGTGTAAAGAAAATATAGAAATAATATTGTGAATGTAATCATCAGAATAAATGGCATACGTGAGGGGATGGTCAGACTATTAACAACCAAATGGGTTACCTAGAATAAATGACATCTATGAGGGGATGGTTGGACTATTGGAAATCAAATAGATTAGCTGGAATAAATGGCATCCATGAGGGGATGACTGAGCTATTGTCAGCCAAATTGATTAGCTACGATAAATGGCATCCGTGAGAGGATTGCTGAATTATCAGCAACCAAATGGGTTGGTTGGAATAAATAGCATCTATGAAGGGGTGATTTGATTGTTGAGAACTAAATGGGTTTGCTGGAATTATGATCATCCGTTAGGAAGAGGTCGGTAATTGGTGACAATTGCATTGGATAGTTAGAAATATTAAATAATGGATTATAAAGGAAAAATAATAATATATGAACTAAGATTTTAAATGATTAAACACATTGGTGAAAAATAAATGGCCCAAAACGGACAATATCTTGCTGGTGAGGTGGGGTGTTACATGTTATTTATTTAGCAAAGCTATTGGTTAAATTACTATTCTAAAATATTATATGTGAGTTGTGCATTTTTAAGAAAGAGTAAATGTAAAATTGTGGACTTGAAATTATATTATAAGAAGTGATCTCCATACGCAAAGGTGATGAATGCTGAGAAATGCCAACTTGCCATTATATATGGAAGTTAATGCCAACTTACCATTGAAATGGTGGTTGATGCCAGCCTACTCATGAGCGAAGGTTAATGTCAATCTACAATTAAGATGGAGGTTAATGTTAATTTGCCAGCAAGTAAGGTGTGGAAGTAAATGCCAACCTGTCATTATGAATTAGGTTGAGGAAATGTGGACTTCTATTAAGCAGTAAGATTGGAAAACATTTTGAATTATATAAAATAGATTTGGAAATAGTTGGTTGGAAATCGTATGGTCTGTTCTGGTTTAAGATGAACCAGTCGATTGGTTCGTAATGGTCAGTTCAACAGGCTAACCAATTGAACAATAACCTTTCCGAGGTGTCCCTTGTCAAAACAAGACCAATTCATAACTATCAATTCTTATAAACTCAAGAACCATGACTAAGTTCCATTATAACAATTTCCATTATGGTACATTCCAAATCATAAACTAAAATTTTTTATTTTGCATAACCACAACTTCCATTATTCCTTATGTAAGTTTACTAACTTAATTTCCCAAAACATATGATTACCTAATTTCTCCCCATTTCTTCTTTTCAATACTCATAATTAGTTAAAATCTCATATAATTATACATCAACTATCCAAACTTCCTAAATTTCTTCCTTTGACCGACCCTAAAGGTTTTAATTTTCTTCTTTCATTTCTTCCAATTTCCATCACAAATCATCTTATTAACATTAATTATAATCTTCATAGGGAGTAGCTCCATGATATTCGGTGTATAGGGTGATTTTAAGCCTGAGCAAAAGTCCAAATGAGCATCAATGAACATAAGTCACACTCATCGCCTGAATCCCCCTATCTATTAATATGAAAGGGAAAAGCTTGGGTTTAGAGCTTTTGTTATTTTTATTATGTGTGTGAAAACTTGAAAAATAACATACATGAACATTCAAGCTAGTAGACTCAAATAAATGCAACAAATAATAAATAAAATTAACAAATTAAAATAAATTAATACTTAGAAGTAAATGAAAATAAAGGAAATAAGAGAAAACACATACATATTGTCATAACTAATTATTAACCCCATGTTGAAAAAGAGAAATTTTAAAAAAATCAGAAAAATTAAAAAAAATTAAGGATTGAAACGGTGAGCAGGTAAAGAAACAGAGATTGAAATAAATATCAAGAGTTTGAGTCTTGTTATAAAACTATTAGAAGATAATGATACGAA
Organism: Populus simonii; assembly: GCA_007827005.2. Taxonomy (NCBI): domain Eukaryota; kingdom Viridiplantae; phylum Streptophyta; class Magnoliopsida; order Malpighiales; family Salicaceae; genus Populus; species Populus simonii. The sequence continues at coordinate 12,162,896 of CM017470.2, forward strand.
GATACAAAAAGATAAAAGGATAGGCAGATGAAGAAGATTAAAGATAAAGAGGAAATAAAAGATTAGTATAGATGAAAAGATAGGCAAATGAGGGCCAATAAATAGACCAAGCAGTCCTAGGAATTTTCATATGAGTATACACTAAGAAACATTGAGAGAAAATCTGTAATCATAATAAAAAAGCAAAAAAAAAAAAAAAAAACCCCACTTTCTTAAAAGCAAAAAAACTAGCAACCATTTTTTCCCATTTTCCTTTCATGTTGGATTCCAACCAAACAACAACCACTACCACCTTACCAACAACCTCTTCCACCCAAAGCACCAAACCAATCCATTTTTTTTTTATCTATCTTTCCCCCCTTTTAGTAGTCCCAATCTTATTCTCCAATCAACACCCAACCAATCCTCTTCATAAAAAATATGATCTTTTCTAAGCAACCCATATCATGGCCCGAAACCATCTACACTCTCAGCCGACGACCAATAACCTAGCCAGTCTCCTTCTCTAATCAAAACCCAAATAGAATAGCTCTAAGATCCACTCGAAACTCCATCTAAAATAGCCTAAGATCATCCCAAAAGAAACCCTAACACCTCAGACACCTAACAACTGTTGTTTTCATGTTTAAGTAGTAGTATATGAGGAGCACGAGCCACATGAATTCACCACTATCAAGTGTGTTAGTGCTTATAGTCATGCCCCACCATTACGTATTAGTCCAACACGTGTCAATCGATTCTGGCAATTTTAGCAGGTCATTCTCAGATCCTAACGAATTTTTTTATTTGTTTGCTTCGTATATTTATAATATGGTCTTATGTGGATAATTGATTGATAATATCGTGTGTAGATAATTGGTTTTCTTATGTTAATGATATTGTGTGCGAATAAAGGTATTTCATGTGTTGATGATCGATTGAGTGTTTTTGATGTGTTGATAATAATGTATGTGGATTTTTAATTGTTATATTTAAATATTTTTTTTGTGTGGTAATTTGGGATTTTCCTAAAATGGATGTATTTGGGGAATGAAGTTTTTATTTTTGGTTTCCAATGATTTTTTTCTAAAAAATAAAAAAAAAATGAGTTGTTTTGTATATTTATCTTAAAAGTTTTTGTGGATTTTTATCAAAGGATTAACCCTTTGACAAATCCTTAAACAAGTCATGTCAACTGGATGTCAAAACTTTATTTTATTCTTTCCTAAAAAATATTACTGATTTGTTTTATGTGATTTATCTTCAAACCAGGGGTAGTATGATCCTTAAACGATCCTATTCTTTGGAAGTTGTAAACTAAAATAATGGTTATGTTCTTAATATATATATATATATATATATATATATATATATATATATATATATATATTCTTTAAATATGAATTTGATCTATAAGTTGAAGGTTCCCCTTTTGATTCACTTTTCTATCATACAATAAACCATTATCCTACCGGTTGAGTCACCTTTGAGGTAACAACATTTGTTTTCTAATTTATATATATAATGTTAATTTTTTTTTTTTGCATTTTCTTGTCAATAGTCGTTTTTTATTAATGGGTACAAATATTTGTTTTGTTGTCATGTGTTAAAATATTACCCTATAATGGTGAGTGAATTTGGGCTGGGTTATCATGATTCTATCAAAGCCTTATGAGTTTGAGTAGAGGCTTTTGACACCATTTTTAGTAGAATGAGTCAAAACTTAACAGTGAGGATTGACTCTTATTGTCAGACCTAACTCTCAAATCATTATTTTAGGATTTTCATTAGTTTAGGCAAATTCAAGCAAAGCACAATAAATACCTTGGTCGTGAAATATAAGCATAATGCAATTTATTTCAGGTAGGACGCTTAAGGGTGATGTTTATCTTCCCTTCAGCATAACTAGCCCCTTACCTAGAATTCTAAAGAGTAATTATGGTTTGTAGTTACCATAAAACTAGGTGACAACTCGTATCCATTCTTATTACCTTCTTAATTCGTTGAGATGTCTCATGCTAAACTTAACCTTAGTGTCCCTAATAGAGTTATCATGCTGTCGCACTTGACATGAATATGGGACCATACAAAATTAAAGAAAAATATGAAATGTGGAATCACCACCTAATTTTTTAAGGAGACTAAAAGTCTAAAAATATGCATTGGTTTTAGAGATCTAAGTAAGGTGTTGGTTATACCTAATGGAAGATAAAATCACCTTTGCCGCATCCTTTCCAACAAAAGATTACATTAGCTATGTGTTTTATATAAAAGTATTTTTACAAATGCCTTTAACTGTTCTAATTACTTTTTTGAGCTTACTCGTAAGTTGTTTGTTGTTAATTGATTGTTCATCCAGTCAGTGTTGAACTCTAAATTAACTGTCTCGCCATTTTATGATTTTTTTAGTTTTAAATTTATTTTTATTTATTGACTTTTTTATTATCATTATTATTATTTACAAAGAAAAACATTGAAAATAATATTATATTTGTCCTATATCGGTCCATACTCGGAAGAGACTTGTAGACTTATTAATAACCTCTTTTTTTCTTCTTCTTAAAACACTGTGATAGGTCTATGTTGGCCCCTAAAACTAAGAGACACATTGATCTAAGTGTAAAACATAAATTTAAGCTTAGTCAAAACTTTAGGCTAAATTTACAAAGACTTATCAACTCATTATTAAACTCGCTCTAAGGTTAAAAGATGTTGCACTACGCCTATGTGAATTCCTAAAAACTAGGAGACACGTTGACCTAAATATCAAAACTCATAGTTTATATAAAAAAACGACTTTAACTTGGAAAAAAAACTTGCTGAGGTATTTTTCATTCTTTTTCAAAAATAAATATTTACACATGCATACATTTGCAAAAAGATGAAAGGTGAGACTAATGCTAATACGAAACCAATAAAAAAAAATACATGAATAAATAGTGACCATGCATGAATAGTAACATGTTGTGGTTTCAAACGAGGGAGAAATTGTCGTGGTAGTAGAAACAGTGGTGTGCCAGTAATAGTGTTGTTTTCTCTCTCTACTTCGAGTTTATCTATCTTTGGTTTTTGGTTTTTTTTTTCCTTCTCCTCTTTTCCCCTTTGTTACCACCTAGTTCACAACACTTCCATTTCTAGCTAAAAAGTTCTTTCTTTTTTTTCCTTGTTCTCCTTTTTTTTTACCTCTCCTACCTTCTGGCTCAATCTACCCTCACTTCTCTCAACTCAAATTCTTTTTTGGGCTTTTAGAGGGCTAAAACATTTATATTTTGGCTTAGAATATAGTACACATGCAAGAGAGATGAATGATGTGTTGTTTATTATATTTAGGAGGCATAGAGGGAGTAAACAAAGGCCAAAATCTGGCCAAAATTCATGCAAGGACTGATTTTATGTGGGGATGAAGACATTGTTCACCCATGCATACCTATAACAATATTGTTTTGGACTACTTCCCTCTTTTTTCAATTAAATCATGAAACAATATATTTTGATATTTTCATAAACAAAACACGTCATTTCATTTAAGTAAGAGTTTTCATGTTCTCAAATAGGTCCCTCAATTTCTTTGCCTTTTATTTTGGTTCTTGGATCATTAATTTTTTTTTTATCAATTCAACTTTTTTTTTTTATCTATATTTCTTTCATTTTTTTTTTCTTGATTGCATTAAAAATGTACCTTGCATTTTGTTGTCTTTTTCAATACATATCCATGACGTTTGTGTACCGTTGCTTGCACAAATAATGAATTAAAATAAAATATTTTAGGAAAATCCCTCACTTGGCGTTTGATTTGGATTTTGAGAAATTCCAAGTGTGCGATTAGATTGTGGTAAAATGAGACAAGAATATTCTAAATCCCATACCTCATTTATTTTTCTATCATTTTTCTCTTTAATTAATTCTTTCACGCTTTTCAATTTCTAATTTTTTGCTTTTCACTTTACTCATGATTTTTTTATTTTATATTTTTTAAACTTGGACTCCATTTTGTTTTTTCAAATTTCTCTCAATTTGTTTTCTCCCAGGAATCCAAAATAAGATATGAAAAAATATTAAAAATTTTACAAAAGGGAAATTTTTTAAAATATATATAGATTTATTTAATTTTATTTATAATTTTAAATTTATTAGACCCCACCATTACATTAACCACATCAGGGGTGTCTTTGTTTTTTTTTTTCCCTTCAAAATTTTCACCCACTTTCCTTCTATCTTCCTATTACCAACCACCATTATTTATTATATATATATTTTTTTAATAATTAATTTTTTTTTAATTTAAAATTAATTGGACTCCATCATTATATATAATTTTTACATACTAACCAAACATTTTAAATGTTTCATTATTCCATTTTTTTACACCCTTGACATTCAATCTTCAATTTTTAAGCTTAAACCAAACACAACCTAAAAACTAATAAATGGAGACCATATTTGAACAAATTAAATAAGATTACGAATTAAAACAACAAAACATTAATCATAATTTATTCAAATTAAAAAAAAAAATTCCTTCCTTGAATCAAGGTATTTCTGAAGTACTAGAGAGGAGAGTAGGAAAATCTATCAAACCATACAAGAAAAGGCAGTGGAATCCCATGGGCAAATTCTTCTGCACACAGAAAAAAACAAAAATAATTCCAGTGTTTAGGAGTACCCACCACGCCGCCCTTCCTATACTTAAATTAAGTCAAGTATACTAATTAACAATTATATCAAAATTAATATAAATTTAATTGATTTAGAAAAATAAAAATAAAAATAAAAATTATATCAACTTTAATGTGTTATATCAATTACTGCCGGAGTCATGGAGTATTTCTCCAAAAAGGACTGGAAAAAAAGAAAAAAAAGACAATGGTTCGGTGTTAAACGGACCAACCGGCTGCCTTTATCTCTCTCAATCTCTTTTTTGATTGGACTGATGGATCTGTCGGCAAATCTCGGAGACAGAGCAGTAAACGTTGTAATGATTATTTTTTAAAATATATTAAAATAATATTATTTTATTTTTTAAAATTTATTTTTAACACCAACCTATTAAAACAATTTAAAAATATAAAAATTCAATTTAAAATTAAAAAATTCAAATTTTTTTTTAAATCAAAACTACTTTTAAAAAAAAAAACATGCAAGGAAATATTATCAATTGCAGTGTATAACGTTATGTCATAGGATTCCTTTAGGGAGCAATATCAGTTTTGTCTTCTTGATCAAAGGTACAATGTATTTCCCATTTGTAGGAAGTACACAAGAACATAAATGTTTTTCACGTCTTCTCTTCCTTGCTGATGTGACTAAATATTTACCATAAAGAAACCTTCTGGTCCAATTCGGTGATTCCATCCTCTCCTCTAGGGCACTAGTGTAACTTCACTAAAGAGAGCTTTCTAAGAGCACAACAGCTTGCAAGGCAGGGGTGTGCTTTGTTCTTGGTCACCCTTTTTGTGGGCCAGGGTGGGTGCCATGTAGGTTAATGAGCTAATAATTTTATGGTACTAATTAGTGTAGCTACTCTTTACAAAATAATTATAAAATCTCTTCTCATGAATCCATCTACCATTGATTTTGTTCGTTTTATATTCTCTTATAAGTATTTTTTATTTAAAAATATATTAAAATAATATATATTTTTTTATTTTTAAAATTTATTTTTAATACTAGTACATCAAAACAATAAAAAAATCAAAAAAAATATTAATTTAAAATAAATAAAAAAATAAATTTTTTAAAAATACTTTTAAAATATAAAAAGAAATAGATCGAAACTAATACCGGTAATCCATCCTCCATCCTTTTCCATTAACTTTGAAATATTTTAGAGCATACTTTTTTATATTTGAAAAAATTCATAAAAAATAGGAAATAGGCAAAGAATTAAAAAAACCTAAAAGTCCTCCCAATAATTCTTTCCTATGTTTCTTATAATTCTTAATTAATAAACACGTAATTATAAATCCTGGAAAGAAAAAATTGGTTTTGATTTCATGTTTTATTATTTGTATATTTGTTGTTTAAAATTATTTTTTACTTTATCTATTTGTTATTTTTTTGAATATTTTTTTTCAAATACAAAAAGTATGCTTTAAAAAATATTCCAAAGTTAATGCCCAGATAACATTATTAGTGATATAGGAGGGACAAACTGTATGGATGAAGCAACAGTGTAAGGGTTAGATTAATAATTTTTTTTTTAAAAAGAGGGATCTCATTAAGACAAATCGATAATAGGAATACAATAATTTAGTTAATATCAAATTAATAGGTATAATGAAAATAGCATTCTTAAATCTTTTGAATAAATAAATAAATGAATACATAAACTAATTAATCATGATCTTTCAAGTAACAAGTAGTCCCTCTCAATAAAATTGACGGCATATATTGCCAACTTTTCAAATCATAATTACTAATATTTTGGTGTTTATTTTCCAATTGATTTGATGGCCTTAGAGACTAAATTGATCATTTTGACATATAGCAATTTGAAAATTTATGAAAATGATTTTATTGATGGCATAATCACATTTAAATTCCAATTTTGTGCTGGATTGTAATCAAGGATCGGGGTGCTATTCAAATTAATAGTTATTTTTTAAAAAATGAAAAGGATTAATTAATGACTTCATGGTGTTCTAATTAAGATAGTGATGACAATGATTAAGAGTGGTGATGGCGATGATCATCATAATAATGATCATGGGAGAAACAAGTGGTGATATATAGTAATAGTAATAATAATAATAATAAAAATAAATCTGTAATATATATGATGTTGCCGAGGATAGCATATATTCTTGAGGAAAAAACGAGAATCAATGTCCCCGCCATTTGCAACTAGATTAATGAGTACTGATGAAGCTTAATATTTTTAAACCAGTCCCAAAATAAAATATCAAGGAAAATAATACAAACAATAAATTATTTCAGTAGTAAAGACAATAGAAATACAATATAGAAACAAACAAATCCTCTTTGCGAAAAATCACTTTTCCACCCCGAGAGAGAGAGAGAGAGAGAGAGAGTAAAAAGAAGGAAAATAATACAAAAAAAAAAAAAAACCCTAACTTTAGTCGCTGCTCTTCTTTGCCTTTGCCGGATTCTACCATCTTCTCCACAAGAACAGCCACCAGACAACTACCTTCATTGCTAAACCACAATGTCGTCTCTCCCTCATCCCAAACAATTCCACAACGACAACGATGAAAGTCATAACCAAACAACCCATTGTTGCAGTCTCTTCTTCTTCTTCTTCTTCTTCTTTTTCTTTTTAAATCAAATTAACCACCATTGTTTAGCCCAAAAAGGCACATCTCCACTATACCATCCATTCCCAACAACCCTTCAGCCTCGTAGTCACAAACCAACCACCTCTTTGGCCAAGCATAACCCTGATTACCACAGCAGCCTCGATAAACCCAGTGGTTTCTTCACTCTAATTCTTCCAAAATCACATCCAAAAACAAGAAAAACAATCCCAAAAATCAACCTCAATCACAGCCCAACAACCCATAAATAATAGTCACCATCACATCCTAAAATTCTGATCTTTTCTACTTATTTTGTACGTTCAGTTTTGGCGCGCATATACTTTCGCTCCACAACTCACTCTTGCAGCCATATGCCACCCTTTGGAAGTCCATTTTCAAACTCCATTACACTTATTTGTTTGTTTTGAAAAATTAGTAATATATAGTTGATTTTTATATGTATTATATAATATTTGAATTATTGGGTCCACATTATTACATGGCAACCTTGAAGTATGAACGCTTAAGAGAATTATTATTTTAAAATGAGATAAAGTTGAAATCAATACCTTAAGAGCATCTCCAACGGGAGAGCTAAATGAAGAGCCAAATGTAAAAAATTGTACTTTTAGCTATTGCTTCTGCATTTCTTCATTCCAACACCTTAGGCAAATGGATAGCTATTTTAGCTATTTGTCCTGTGAAGAGCCATTTCTACATTTCCCTGTAGAAATGGCAAAAGCAAATGATTGTTGGCCAATGACTAATTTTATAGCCGTTGGCCAACAATTTATTTTTTTTTCCTTTAAAAGCAGGAGGAAAGAACTTGTAAATTTTAAAATTTTGTATTGTACCTCACCCTTCTCTCAAATTTAGAAAAATAAGAATCAATTATTCTCCGGTTAATTAATAACATTGGTTGTGTTAATTAGCTGAAATTAAAAGGTATGCTTGTTTAAAAGCTGTTTCTATTTTCTCTTTTATATCTCTTGATTTTTTAGACCTTTTGTTTTTAATTTGATATTTGTAATGATTTTTATTTCATTATTATTTTATGTTTTTGATATGGGTTAAGGAAGACAATTTTTATTTATGTTGTTATCTTTGATAAAATTGTGAGGAATTAATAATGGTAGTTGATATTGATAAAAATATAGAGTGACATATTTAAAATTTATTTTTGATTGTCTATTTTAATTTGAGGTCAATTATATTTTGTCTTGTTGAAAATATAATTAAACCAGTATATCAATCCTCTTTTAATTCCAAAAAATGGTTAAATTGTATGTTAGAACAAGTAGGAGGCAATGCTTATTATTAATTCACATGTATGGAAACTACAAAATTGCTAGACTTTGAATGTGAGCTTTTTTTACACTCTCTTATAAGGTTTTAACTTGAGTTTTTTTTTTTAAATGTAGATGAATTCAAATTTTCCAAACTCTTTTACCAACTTTCTTATGAGTGAGTCAGAAGATATTCTCTCTCAACCAAGTGATTCTAATCAATTAATTGATGACTTAATATACTCGAATTTAAATGTCCATTCGACAAAAAAAATCACAAAGAAGTAAAAATTTCTCACATTGTTTACTTGTCTCTGTATGGGATCCAATTACAGGAGTTGAACAATAAACAAAACAGTTTTGGGCTCGAGTCCATGCTTACTTTGTAGAGAATGGAGGAAACTTGAATAATCGTTCCCAAATAAGCATCTCAAGTAAATGGCAAGAAATAAATAGAGAAGTCAGTAAATTTATTGGATTTGTTACTCAAATTGAAAATCATCAGTAAAGTGGAATGACCGAAGAATCAAGGATAATTTTAATATTCATTTTCATATTAAATTGTTTAACACATATTTTAACATTATTTAATTTCTCTAATTTTTTACCAGATTAATGATGCTCGACAAATGTATGCTTCTTGCGTTGGCAAACGATTTCAACTAGAACATTGTCGGGTTATCTTAAGAAAAGAACCCAAATGGTAATTTGAGCGTGCAAGTCAACATCAAAGGTCAAACAAGAAACAAAAAGGTCATGTCAATGCAAGTCCGGCTTCATCAGCTCCATTTACCCCTGATTTTGTTAGTTTAGGAGAAGATAACGAACCGTTGATTTATCAAGATAGACCAATTGGTTAGAAGGCTGCAAAAGAACGACTCAAACGTAAACAAGGAAAAGATAAAGTTGGGGAGGTAACTGTAACAAATCTCTTACAACAATACAGGGATACTCTAATTGAAATTGAGGATCAGAAGAAACAAGACAGAAAAATTATGTTAGAGCAATAAGCTATGATGATTCAACAAAGTCAAGAGAAACAAGAATTGGACAGGATTGAGAAAGAAGAACAAATTATGAAAATGGATATTTCTAATTTAAATCCAATTTCTACAGCGTATTTTCAAAATAGAAAGTTAGAAATTATGCAAAAGAGGGGTTTTAATTTTTAATTTACTAGATTGAATTATTGTTTAATGTAATGTATTTTTAATTAAATATGTAGAAATTTCTTGTTTATTTTAAATATATTGTTATAAAAGTGATATCAATTCATAATACTTTTTTGAAGTTCTTATAACACTTAACAACAATAAGTAGGATTAATTAACTTAAAAGATAACAACCATAATGAAAAAAAAAACATAAAAAACTTGAAACTTATGATGACATAAGAAGTTCAAATCTAATGATTCTACTCGTTGCCATATTGTTCCCACAAATGTTCAACCAAATCTTCTTGTAGTTGAGAGCTAGTTGCTCTATCCCTGATTCGATTATGGGTTTAAAGAAAATCAAGTAGTTCTGGTATTTCACCATATGACACTGATATAAAGGAATTGACTTCACGTTCATGGTCAAATCCAAAGTTCATTGCTCCTTCATCCTCAATAATCATATTATGCATTATTATGCAAGTTTTCATAATATTTGCAAGCGTTTCTTCATCCCAGTATCGAACAGGTTCATGTACAATTGCAAAACGAGATTGGAGCACCCCAAATGCCCACTCCACATCCTTTCTTGCAGACTCTTGCTTACTTGCAAAATATTTTCTCTTTGCTCCTAATGGCCTTGGGATTGTCTTAACAAAGGTTAACCAATTAGGATAAATCCTATATGCTAAATAGTATCCCATTGTATATTCATACCCATTAATTGTATAATTGACAGGAGCAATTTGACCTTCAGCAAGTGCAGGGAAGATAGGTGACCGATCAAGAACATTAATATCATTTAATGATCCAGACATTTCAGAAAAGGCATGCCATATCCAAAGATCTTGTGAAGCCACTGCCTCTAGAATTATAGTTGGTTCATGACAATGACCAGTATACATCCCATGCCATGCAATTGGGCATTTCTCCCATTTCCAATGCTACAGTCAATGCTCCCTAACATCCCTGAAAATCCACGTTGCTCTCCAATTGATAATAATGGACAAATATAGCCCTCGTTTGGTACCCTTAGATACCAATCACCAAAAACTTCTACAATTGCTTTGACGAAAGCTCTAAGACTTTTTATCGCAGTGGTTTCTCCAATTCGAAGATATTCATCAGTAAGATCTGCAGGAATACCATATGCAAGTATTCTGTGAGCTGCAGTTACCTTTTGAAGGCAAGATAAACCAAGAACACCAAGAGCATCTGTCCTTTGTTTGAAATATGGATTATGAGCTTCCACTGCATTTGCGACCTGAAGAAAAAGACAACGACTCATCCTAAATTTTCTTCGAAGTTGACTTTAAGTGAATTTAGGATTTTCAGCAAAATAATCATTATATAACCTCAACTCACCTTCCTTTCTATTATGATTGACAATATTGTGACCAAGAATATAGTCACGATACTTTGTTCTCCGCCCTTGATTATTCAATTCTTCTTCAGCAACCACAGTGGTAGCAACTTGAAAAGCGAACACAGGAGTGTCATCATCAAAATCAAAAGCATCCTAAAAATTAAAATTAGAATGATTCATGATGAATTTTAATGAAATATAATAAAGATTGGAGAGAAGAAAATGATGAGAAAACATGTTAAGGTATATGAGAATATTTATAGATGGATTATTTTTTCAAAATTTAAAATCTCAGAATGTTGGCGGTTAATTTTTGCCCATTTGAAATTTTAAAATTTAAAATATTGGCGGTCATTTTTTCAAAGCTTGAATTTTTTTTAAAAAAAATTGAAAATCAAAATTTAAAATGTTGGCGGTTTTTTTCAAAGTTTGAATTTGAATTTACCTTTAAAAAATTAAATTTTTAACTTTCATATTCATATAAATAAATTAAAAATTAAAAATAAATTACTTATTTAATTTTAAATTATATCTTTTAACTTTTATATTACTTCATTAATTTTATATTACTTTTATAAATTACTCATATTAATTATATAATTAATAACATCATAATTATATTATATATAAAATATCTAAATTAGTTATATAATTATATTAATAACATCATGATTTAACATGAAATATATTAAAATATAATTGGCTTTTCTAAATAGCTTTTTACGGAATGCATATAATAAAAAAGCTATATTTACATTATTCAAAAAGCCATTTTATCCATTTGGCTCTTTAATATAGCATTTCCCATTAGAGATGCTCTAGGATAGAGTTAGGAGGTCAAGTTGCACTAAAATTATCTAAGGTGTAATTATTTGATCATAGTGTGGAAATTTTATACATGAATGTGTATGTTTTTTTATTGTGAAATTTTTACTTTTATTTTCTTAAAATGATGTGATTATATACTTTTTTTTTATTTCTCTTATGTGTTTATATATTGATAGTTGTTTGTACGAAAGAATCAACCCATAGGTGATAAAATCCTTAAAAGGATCATGTTTTCTAGATTTTGAGACTTTGTTGTTTTATACAAAAAAACCAATTTAAAGGTTTTTGTTCCCACTCATTGTTTTTTTTATCTAAAATCCAACCCATGAGTGATAAGATCCTTGATAGGGTCTTTATCTTTTGGATGTTAAGACTTTGCTATTTTTTTTATTTAAAAAAATCAAATATTTTCTTTCTAATATTTGTTTGTAAATATTACTTGCTTGTTTTTTTAATGTGTGAATTTTAGGTCTTTCAATATATTTCTCCTGATCATTGTGAGTGGAAATGGGTTAGGTCAATATGAACTGGTAAAGGCCCATCGAGTGTGAGTGACATCCTTAGAGTTCTTCTTGAATATGATTAAATGAAGAGGATAAAGCCTACTTTATTATTAGCCCTTATCTCGGGTCTAATGCTTGTACTTCAAAAATGATAATTAGGCTTTGTTGCTAGACTAGGTCCCAAATCATTGTTTTAGGTCCATATTAATAACAAAAACACTTATCAGTTTAGACATACTCTTAACATTAATACATCATACATATATTTTATCATTATAAACAAACACGAAGTAGGTTACCTTAGATATGATGTTTTATGGTGACTTTCATATTTGTTTTAGCAAACCAGTCAATTATGACTCGTAGTTACTATAAAACTAGGTAAAAACCTTTTCTTTTCTATTGTTACCCTACCAATCCTAATCAACTCATCAAGATGTCCCTTATAATAGAATAACAACTACACTAGGGACTTTAGTAAGGGCTGCACTTTGTATTTTTTTAAAAATGTCTTTATTATGCTATTTGTTTTTACATGCCTATCTCTATTACATATTTTGTTTGATTGATTATTATTATTATAGGCTTGATCTTAATGTTATTTTTATTATTTCATTTATTTTATTATCATGCATATGTGAATTAGATATGAATTTATGCTCATGCACTCGCTACATAACATTTTCCTGTACACACACGTTGTTTTAAGTTAGTATGAGGATTTACCGGCGCCCTGATAGGTTTCACCATGAACTAGTACTCATGAAACCTTATACTCTTGTTATAAGTCTATGAGGTCATGATTAGTAGTTGATAGAATTTTCCTAGTCTATGATCTTTGCATCTCGTAGGACTCAGGTTAACCTTTTAAGGTTTATTTATCTAAGGAACAAGGAACCCTTTAAGATCGCTTTAGGTTAGCTAACCTACTCACACATAATAATTCAGACTTTCCCTTAGAATGTCTCCATATATTATCATAAATGGATAATCCATTTATCTTCATCAATATTCATGTTTACGAGGTTATTTATTAAGTTTTTATAGGGGAATAAAAGGAGAAACAAACATAAATAATGTTTTATAAGCTCGATATTTACAAAGTCATGGAAAATGAAAAAAGAGTTATTCTTAAGCAAAAATACTTTAAAGATGTGTAATTGATAAGAAGTTAGATAGTTAGGCTCACTAGTTTACTTGAATAGAACTATTAGAATAAGCCATCTAGTAAAGGGTCATCCAATAAAGAGAATGCTTTAGAAGTACACCCCTCGTAGCACATCCTTATTGCTCTTAGATATCTTGAAAATTTTTCATTAACTAATTTTGCAAAGTTTATAAAAATGATGATGCATACATTCCTTTCACGATCTTTAGAAAGAAAAGTACATCTAGGTTAGTTGAGGGCAAATTAACTTATAGAAATCCATTGTGCAAAAAATAGTTAAATGATGATTTGATAAACTCTATCAAAGCTATAAATGGCATTTAAAAATGATGAGTGCTTTTTAGCCAAAAACAATGAGCATAACTAGATTAGTAGGGAGCAATATTGCTCAAAACAATCCATGATGGCAGATGATTTGGTAAACTCTATCAGCAGTTGAGAGTAACACCACACATGAGGAGCATAACCAACTAAGAGGCATCTTTATTGGTGAAAGACAGTTTCCCCTAGGAAAAATAGTTATAATACATGATAAATATCTTATCACATGAGTGCCTTTTAATGAATATTGAAAGGATAGACACAACCAGATTAGTTGGGGTAATTTGAAATGGTCTTTGACAGTAGAGGACTTGATGAACTCCTTTTGAAAATAAGAGCAATAAAGCACCTTTTCTTTATCAAGATAGTTAATGAGTGAGCAATAGTACAAGAATACCACACTTGGGGGCAACGTCCGACCAAAGGGCAACATCACAAAAAAGAGACGGAATAGTCAACTGAATAGAATATTTGTTGTACAAGGTCCAAGTTGTGCGATAAATAAGTAGTCAAACTCACTAATCACACGAGAAAACTCGAGTGGGCTAAAGAGTCAAGAAACAAAGAAGACTCATTTTAGAAAAAGAAAAACTCACCAATCAAGTAAGAGGTAAATTGTGAAGAAGGGGATCGATATTTCAAATCAAGTAAGGATTCATTCATGTCTTTAAACCCAAAGCATTGAATAATATTTTTATAGAAATTTTAGAGGAAAGATTCTCAATGAAGTCTAATAAGGCTTTAATGAATCTAAGTTAATAAAGAATTTATATTTGAGCCATGATACCAAGAAAAGTTTTAACGTTGTGATCAGGAATAAGAAGAACCTTATCATCAAAAATTCTTAGTCTTAACTATGTAATAAGGAAATTCAAACCTGCCATTAGAAAAGGAAAATTCAACCCTATAATCTGAAAATCCAACCCTACCATTAGAAAAGGAAAATTCAACCCTATAACTGAAAATCCAACCTTACCATTAGAAAAGAAAAGTTTAACCCTATCATCAGGAAGCTTTGATTTTAACTTTATCATCAGGAAGCTCTAGTTTTAACCCTATAATAAAAAATCCAACCATGTCATCTGGAATTTAACTTTGTCATCAGAAATCTTCTATTTTAAACCTTATCATCAAGAAATATCAATATTTAACCCTACAATCAGGAAGATAGGTTTAACCTGTCATTAGAAAGCTCATGTTTTAACCTTGCAATCAGGAAGAAGAGATTAACCTTGTCATCAGGAAATTTCAGTTTGAAACCCTATAATAAGGAAAAAGGACATTTCAGAGTCAACCTTGTCATCAAGAATCTCTAGTTTTAACCCTACTATAAGGAAGATAAGTAAAATTATGCCATTAGGAAGTACCAACTTTACCACTGCAATAAGGAAAAGAGTTCACCTTTATCTTCAAGAATCTCTAGTTTTTATAATAAAGCCTTATAATTAAGAAATCTAATGGTACTATTAGAAAAAAGTTCAAAGCTAGCTATTAGGAAGTTTCAGACTGAACCATCCAATTAAGACATCTCTAGTCAAATCCTATGGCCAAATAAGTCATTTCTAAACCATGAGTAGGTCACCTCTTTAAATGACCAGATTTTCAAAACATTTTTTCTAACTAGGTAGGTCATTTGTTACAATAAAACCATCCTGAAATTTTTTTAGATTTTTCACAACCAAATACACACACGTTACAATGAGACCATCCTAAAGGATTTTAAATTTTTCACAGATCGGGAAGGTCACCTATTACAATGAGATCATCCTAGAAATTCTCAATTTTATCATAAATCGGTAAGTCACTTGGAACAGTGAGATCATTTAAAAAAATCTTTGATTTTTTTATTAACAAGATAGGTATCCTCTTAAATGACCAATTTTAAAGTTTTGTAGGGTTAACCACCTCCTGGTTTGGTAAAATTCAAAAATCACTGGTAGAGTCAAAGAAACCTTAATCAACGTGCCATCGACCAAATCCTATGGCCAAATAAGTCATCCAAGAACCCTGATGTAGGTCGCCTCTCTAAATGGCTAGATTTTTAAATATGTTGTTGAAAACTTTTATTTTTTCTAAAACTTTTTTTGGTTTGACAAGTAAAGCAATTAGACCTGTTTTTTAAAACATTTACCAATTTTTGAAAATTTTATATTTTTAAAAAGCCTTTTGACTTATTTTAAAGTATCCTCATCTTATTCTTTATAAACTTATTACACAAAGTCTTTCATAAGACTCTATCATATAAGCGTTGTAAAGAGATGACATCTATCATAACCTAATTTGACCATCTCTTTCAAAATATTTTTCAAAAATCCAAAAAGAGCAAAACAAAATCAATATATATATATATATATATATATAGATTTTCAACATTTCAAGAAACATTCAAAAATATGCTTTTGACGCATTCAACTATTAACACGTCCATCCCAAAATCCTATATTATTTTTTTTTATCGAATTGACATTGACATTATTTTTTTCAGAAAAAATCAAAATCAAAATAAATAAAAATGAGTAAAATGGATAGATGAATCAAAAGTGTAAAGGAGAAAGTGAAGGCCCAAAGTGAAATCAAGTTACTCGGGGACCAACCAATTGAAAACAAGATGAAAAATTTTAGTATATAAATGCTAAAGGAATCTTGGAAAAGGAGGATGGCCATTATTTTGATGGGAGGAATCCACTATTTGATGAGAAAACCCTACCCTCCATCTTATCCTCTCAATCTAAAAAAATATACACAAGAACCCTGTACTATTTTTCTTAATAAATCGCCACTCAAACATAAAGGAATACTTGACCATTCATTCCTCTATTCCTTTTCTCTTAAATTTATTATACACATGCTATTAATTATTTGAATTTATTTCTAAGTTTATTTTAATTTATTTCTAATAGTTTTACAGAAAATTTTACATCGGTCTCTAAAAATAGAAGACTCGGTGTTAGGTCATTTATGATAAAATCAACATAGGTCCTTCAAAAAAAGAAGATTGGTCAGTTAAGTAGAGGACTCATCAACTAAGCCATTCACAAAGATTTTAATGCTTGTTCCTAAAAGCAGATGACTTATCAATTGAGCCTTTTACTTAAAAAAAGTCTTTCCAATCAGGTTATTTGTGAAATTTGAATGTCCATCCCTAAAATACAAGAATTGCTAAATCGACTATTTTTAAAAAATTTAACATTGATCCCTTAGAAAATGAGAGATATGAATTAGGACAATTGCGAGAAATATTTCTAAAAAGGGTTGCTATTCATGATGAAAATTTATCAATTTATTTTTAATTCTCAATATGTGTGAAATAATAACAAAATCCTAAAATTCTGATCAAACTGGTTCTTTCTTACCCCACAAACTCAAGATTAAAAACACAACTAAACCCTCAACTAAAACCTCTCATACATTCTCAATTTACTTTGATTTCCCAAAAAAAAAAAACAAAATTAATAAGGCATAAAGGGAACAAAAACCCTATAGATTATTTGTTTGTTGTAGATTTCATAAACTAAAAGACAAACATGCCTTCCAACATGTATAATAAACTAAACATAGGTTAGAACCATAGCAAATTGATTTTCTTATGCAATAAAATTAAGACTTAAGGGACACCACAAACCAAACCATGCTATATAACAACAAATCTCTTCATACTCATGTATTGTACTAAAAACATAACCCTCCTATATATATTCTTCTCATGAATTTCACAACCACGACAAAAAACTTGTAGAAAATAATTATGATTTATTTGGCATGTTCTCACCATAGATTTTCAAGATAAGTTTATGATTTGCACCCCCATAAACCCTAATACCCATAACCAAAGTTTTGTTAACATATAACATGTAGAAAATAATTAAATGAAGGCTATTTAATTAAAAAAAAAGATAAAAAAAAGTCATTTGGATAAGTGAGTGTTGTTGTTACTATTATTTATATTGAATCATGTTGCCACTACAATTTGAAGTTATTGTTGAGGTCTAAGGTTGCTATTATTTCTTCATGAGATGTGGTTACGATTCGTGGAATGTCAAAACCTTAAGAACAATCTCAAAGATAGATGGACAAACGTGGTTACTACCATCGTGAAAAGCAACTACTATTTTTTCCAACCAACTATTATTGCCTCTTGAAGATCTTGTCGGGGTTTAATGCTATTATTGTGTCTTCCTAAGAAAGTTGCTATTATTATTTGACATCTCAAACTCAACAAAGAAAGCCAAAGGAGTTGTTGTTGTTAGATAAAGTTATACTGCCTTAGTTATCAAAAGTAAAGACCAACCTTGCTTTTGAATCCTTTTTCACACTAACTTTCACCCTTTCTTTCTTTTCTTTACTTATTTTTCTCCAATCTACTCTTTTTTTATGTTATCTTTCTTTCCCTCTTTATTTCTCTTTTTCATTTTGCTTACTCTTTTCTTTCTTATTACCCTTTCCTCAGGGAAGGGATATTAAGGGTTTATTTATAGGAAAAACCATTGGTCTTAGGGTTCTTAATCTAGACAAATCAAGGCCCTTGATGCATGGGACCATTGTAACCATTGGTTCAAGTTTAAGCTCATCTTTGCCTAAACTACAGGCTGGAAAATTGGTGTGCTCATATGTTTTTTTATATCTTCAAGGGTTTTTGGCTGGTTTGGCAATGGTATTTACTGTTGCAAACAAGCAAGAAATGGGCTGAAGAAGAAGTAAGAGATTAGAGCTATAAGGAGCGCATGTTTTTTTAATCCCGATTAATGAAGGATAAGGGGCATTAAAGATCATAAAGACTTGTACCTACAAAGAGTTATCTCTCATAAACTGAGAGGGGGGAAGGGAAGAAGATAATGAACAATGACACCTAAACAACGCTATTTTTTTTTATTTTCTTGTTTAAAAAAATGTTGTTGTAAACGAAACTCACCATTTTTTAGGTTAAATTAGTGTTTTAAATTTCATTGAAAATGACATCGTATGTTGAGATGCACTATGGTCCTAGAATTCCAACACCTTTTTGGTTTTGGTCTTTGGTCTTGTAAGTCTTTAATTTTTACTAAAATTATATTTTTATCTTTGGATGTAAAAACCCATTTAAAAATATTTTCGTGTTAGTAAAATATTGGAAAATTAATTGAAAAATATAATGTAATGATTGATATATATATATATATATATATATATATATATATATATATATATATATATATATATATATATATATAGAATGAAGTTTTATGGATTAAAACTTCGAGGCAAGACAAGTTGTAAATTTTTTGTTGAAATAAGATAAGGTTAAACAAAAAACTTCTTTAATTATAGCATAATGGGAATATTATAAATAACAATTAATAGGGGTTTGTAAATAGTTTTCTTGGAAGCTAAAAGCTGCTGCTTATTGATGGAAGAAAGGATAACAAAACATCCGTGATTTCTTAAAATTGCTTTCATTAAAACACTTAAGAGAAGAAGATTAAAGTGTTTAGGAAAGTTTTTAAGGATTACAATGAAGGATTTTAGGTTTTGGTAATGTCTATAAGATTAGAAATAAAGGTGCTAGAAGTTTGGGAGAGAAAGAGAAGAAGAGTTGAAGAAAGCTTGGATATCTCATCAATTTCTTTGTGATTTGGAGGTAAGGATCACTTTCACCGTGATTAATTTTAACTTTGGTATGTTTTGAAGCTTAAAAAGAAATTTGTATATTATGGAAAGTTGAATTTTATATGTTGAAATGTTTAAACCTTTCTATTCTTTGCTAAGAATAATGTTCTTGGGCATTAATTAAGAATGGGTAATGAGTAGGTTGTGAAGACATTAAAGAAGAATTATGCTCCCCTTTGAATGGGTATTTTAGCTAAATTAGTGAAAGTAATTCCAAAGTTTTTGTTCAAATTGACATGAAATTAGTGTTCAGTTATGTTATATGATGAAATAAATGATTGGGAGAAGAATTAATAACAGAAAAAAAAACTAAAACTAAATTGATATATGATGTGCTCCACAAATTGGTCTACCATTTAGGATTACCAAATGATTTGGTCAATCAATTAACATGAGGAACAATGAAATTGGATGCTATCTAATTCGGTTGACCAAACCAGTTGATCGTTTGATCAATTGTTAGGAATGCTAATAAAACTAAGTAGCATCTAGTCAACCAATTGGTTGGGCCAATATGAACCGATTGACTATTTTAACTGATAGTGAACTATTACTACTTCAAAAAAAAAAAATAGTATGAGTTTCCAATGGTGTTCATGTTGTAATGACGTTTGGATTCCTGTGGTAACAGGTGAGGCTATAGGTTTAGGACAATAACAAATGACTATATTTAGAGCTCAAGAACCAAATAAGTACTTTACACTTCTGTATTTAAGTTGTTTAAGGCTCTAGTTGTTAAATAATATAAAACTTTTTTATGTATATATACATAATGCAATGTAATTATAGAACAATTGAAAAGTAAAATTTAAATATTGAATAATACCTGAGTGGTATTAGAGATGTCAATTTATCTGACG
This sequence comes from Populus simonii, assembly GCA_007827005.2. Taxonomy (NCBI): domain Eukaryota; kingdom Viridiplantae; phylum Streptophyta; class Magnoliopsida; order Malpighiales; family Salicaceae; genus Populus; species Populus simonii. The sequence continues at coordinate 12,183,260 of CM017470.2, forward strand.
ATCTAGAATTCAAATATTGACTAGTACCTAAGTGATACTAGAGGTGTTAGTTTTAGAGGTGAGAAAAAAAACTGAAAAACAGATTAAACCGAGAAAATCGGAAATAAAAATAACAAAAAAACTGAACGATAAAAAAAAACTGATTAAACCGATTAGAATATTTAAAAAAATATTTGGTTTGGTTTGATTTTGATTTCATAAGTTTGAAACCCATAAACCAAACTGAAGTTGGATATTGAAATGAACGTAATCTATTTTGATCTTGTTGGATATTGAAATGATCCCAGAAGTTGGATCTTGTGAAAAATTGGGATTTGTAGAGATGAATAATTATGTCAACACTTGGTAACATTAAAATTAAGAGAAACTTTGCTAAAATTTCAAAGTATGTATACAAAAAAAAAAAAAATTCTCTAATTTTATGTTATCTATGATTTTAAATATGTTAATTTTTTTTCTAAATATGAGGTCGTTACATTAGATTTCTTTCAATTCTGCTTGTGATCAGACTTAATTAAGACCTATTAGTTTACCATGTTTTGTAATGTAGTTCTTAGTTCCCTAATATGTGTATTTTTGGTCAAATTGACTTTTAGTTTTAATTTTTCTCTTCAATTAAGCTCTTGATTGAATTAATAGGACTCTCAAATTTTATCAACTCTTTCATTTTAATCCTTGGTTCTTTAATTCATGAAATTCCAGCCAATTTTAACCTCTTTTTCTTTTTTTTCTTCAATCACGCCCCTAATTGTCACTTAAAATTATTCCTGACACTTTTGTATTTGCTTTGGCTTGGTCCTTGTCTTTTGAATTTCATTATTTATTTGATTTTATCCCTAGTTGTATTTTTATTTTTTGAACTTTTTGTATTTTAATCCCTTTTCAGTAATTGTCTTTATTTTGATGCAAATTATTGTAATTGTAAAGTGTAAAAATTGAGTAATGACAGTTAGGTTTTCTCATGTATTATTTTATTAATTTTAGATTATTATAATAATTTTTTTAAAAGAGTCTTCAATCCCATATATGACGCATTTTACATATTTAAGAGGGTAATGTAGAGTGTAAAAAGTCTTGAATGTCCCTTTATTGGAGAGTCCTACATATGATACTTGTTGTGTATTCATGAGGATAATGTGCCACACCAACTCGCAAAATAAAGGAGGGATGCAAACAAAATAAAATAAATATTATAAGGATGAAATCAATACAAAAAATAGTACAAGGTTTCAGTAAAAAACAATTAAAGAGTATAGAAACCAAATATGAATAAAACTATTAAGCTATTACAAGTTTAGATTAAAAAAAAATAGCAATAAAATGAAATAAATGAAGTTATAAACTACAAACAAATATTGAAATAATTTGGTGATAATAAAGAGTAATATCCTTGAAATAATTTGAAAGCTTGTAAGATGTTTCCTCCAAGTTTCTTTGATTACACAAAGCACAAGCTAATTCTTATAGCTTAAAACGCCAGAGTTCATTATAGGTGGATGAATCATTTTTAATGGTAAGTCCATAATTCATTTCCACTCAATACAATTTAATTGTGTTTAATTCTTCGCCAGTAAAAATGATGCAATCGCCTGTTTTATTTAAAGAAGAAAGTGGGAAATAAGGCACATGGAGAGGGCTCCACATGTGAAGCATATCCTCTGTACTGGCAAGATTTCAAATTTCACATCATATTAATTTGGTCCAAACCCTAAGAAATGATGGCGGTGGAGAAGTAAATCCGAATAAGTGGATTTCAGTATTTTGTCATTCCAGAATTAGACTCGTCAAAAACAAGATTTATTTTATTTTTTCTCTGGAAACTAAATGGTAAAGTTATGAGTTTGACTTTCAAAAATTATATCATAAATTTTAAAATTATTAAAATTTTATATAATTATTAATTTTAAAAAATTAATTAAAATACAGACCTGAATATTTCCAGTTAAAAAAAAAAAGAGACAGATGGAATTGTATCACAGAATGAGGTGTGGGTTGAAGTCAAGTACACACAACAATGGCGATAAGTGTCTTCCACATGCCAACCTGGAGGCAGAGCGAACGAATGAAGGACAATTATTAAAAGTAGATTTGCAGTTTACATGGATGAATTTGGTGAGATAAGGCAGATAATGTCACGTCAGGTGATGCAGAACAACTAGATGAGTTGCCTCAACCAGTTTATATCACTCCTTCTGCTGATCTTCATGATTCAAATTTACTTTTGCAAGGACATTTTTTTTTGAAGATGTTGATTGTAAGGAATTAGCCTGGTTGCAACAACGGATAACCTTTCTCTACTAAAATAACTGACATGCTTTGTGGATCTTCACTTCTCTTTTTTTTAATTTAAACCCTTGTTTTTGTTTTCTTTTATTTTTTTTCTATTTTCATTCTTAAATTTTTTTAATAATAATTTGAGTTATTTTTGGACTGGTTAAATTAATTGAATGATAAGAGGGTAACTTTTATATAGATTAATTTTATCCTCAAATTTTTTTTACCGATCGACCACATTGTCTTTGGGCTAGCCAAGTAAATTGATTCACGTCGAAGCAACTCTTACACGTTTTAATTTTAAACTCGGGTTAAGTAAGGAGTTATGTTAGGAGATTTTTTTTTTGTCAGTTTCATCATTATATTTTTTGCAATTTCTTCCTCAAACATTTTTTGTATCGGTTGGCCGGGTTGCCTTTAGACCGACCAAGTTGACTAGGTCATGTTAAGAAAACTTCAACACAATTTAGTTCAAAACCCGAGTTATGTAAGGAGTTAGGTTAAAAGGTTGTTTCCTATCAATTTCTTTGTCAGACCTTTTTTTATAGGCTGGTTAAGTTACCTTTGATCTAGCCAAGTTAACTGGGCTATATCAGAACAACTCACACAAGATTTTAATTTTAAATCTTTGCTAAATAAGGAGTTGTGGCGAGAAGGTTTTTCAATTGCCTCATATTGTTTTTATTGGTCGGTCGAATTGTCTTTAAATAAGTCATGTTAGGACAATTCTCATGCTATTTAGTTTTAATCTCAAGCTATATAAGAAGTCGAGTTGGAAAATTTTAATATTGATCTATTGAACCGGGTTTAATAATAATGTAAAATAATTTTTTATGATCTAAATATTTTTAATTATATTAAAACAAAATTAATCCAACTTATAATACATGGAGTGCCTGTAAACTAGCTAGTGTGTAACTAATTAAGCAAAAATATAACCATCTAGTAGGTGACCTAGTAGTAAGAGCTTGGGATCAAAGAGTTTGCTCACTCTATGGTCTTAGATTCGAGCCATGTGGTTACTAATATGAAGGTCACTGGAGGCTTACATGGTTGTTAATTTCAGGGTCTATGAGATTAGTCGAGGTGCGTGCAAGCTGACCCAGACACCCACGTTAATATAAAAAATTAAGCAAAAATTAAGGGATAAAGGAATTAATTAACTAGATTTACAAATGCTTATAAAATACTTCATGGAAATGGATACATAATTGTTTTGAAAAAAAAAATATTTTTATTTTAACAAACAAACTCTTTATAAAAAAAAAACTATTTAAAATTAAATTTCTCATTCATCCCTAGCACTTTGTTCTTATGGTCTAATCTATATTCTATATATATAAAAAATCATTAAATTATTTTCTTACCCTACTATCAGAAGAAATTCTCATCGTTAAAAAAAAATTGTCTCATATGCTAATTCGTGGTAATGTGCTAACAAATGTAAAGGTTTTTTTTTTTAAAAAAATATTTTTGCTAATTATATCTTCCTATAAATATGCTTGCGCTAACAACACTTTTTTTTTCTTTATAAGAAATAGATTGGAACTCAAGGTTTATTTATTTTATTTTTTTTGGAAAGGGAGAATATTAATATGATATACTTATTAAATGGATTTTGTACAACAGAAAGGGAAATTTCAACTAATCAAACGGCTTGGAATGTCTTATGACCAAACTTGTAGAAATACGCTTTACAGACATATATAAAGGCAAAGACAACATCCTTCTAAATTTGGAAAAGGCCGAACAATAAGCCAAGGTTGCTTGTTTTATCTGAATTCTCTATGGCAACAGATTTCTCTGTTTTGTCATCTCCAGATAAGTGAGTGAGAGAGAGAGCCGAGAGAAGGAGAGGGACCCGAAGGATTTGTGGCATCAAAAACCTAAGGCTACAATTTTGGATCTGAGAGAGAGGCCCATTCACATGGCCATTCATTGCATTTTCAGTTAAAAGCAATGCCCAGTACTCTCATGCCTCTATCGTTTTGTTTCAAGGGAACCTATAATTCTTGATTGAACCTTACTCATACCTGATTCATCCGAAGAAATTAGCTGCATACCTAAACAAGAATGGCATGATGCATGAGATATTAGATAATGAGCTCCATTTTCCTTCACTGCACTTACCTTCCTTGGTTGCCAAGTTACGAAGAGAAGAGTTTGTCTTTTAGCGCATATTTAGATATGTGACCCGCACTATGTTATATGTTATGTATCAAAAAATTTATTTTTTAAATATAAAAGATAGTCGACCTTGCTAATATGTTTCATAATGGCAGGAAAAACATTAGTCATTATCTCAAAAGCAAGGTTTTTTTTTTTAAAAAAAAAAACTATAGTGAATTTAATGTAACTATATCAAAAAACATAAGAATAAAACAATACTAGCGTAATTTTGCAAGGAACTCTTTGGAAGTGCCATCATATTCGGCTCTGACAGTCAACCTTCAAGCCTCATAATACATTCTCTTACTTAACTCGAGTTTCAAATAAAATTGTGTGGAGGCTAATTTGATGTGATCTGGTCAACTTGACGGGTTAAAAGACAACATGAAAAACCAGTAAAAAATATACCTTGAAAAAAAAAATTTAAAGATGACATGTTTTGATAAATACTGAGGTAGTGAAAAAAAGGCCTGAACATTTGTTTATGTTTATAATTCAGTCCCCAATGCTTCAATTATTTTAAATCAATAAAATGAACTTTTATTTGGTCAAATCAAGCATAAACTATAACACTCGGGTAAACTCTTGTATTTTGATTTACAAAAAACAGAGGATATATATATATATATATATATATATATATATATATATATATATATATATAAAAGTTAATGGAGTGAAAATTATTATCTAATAAGGTGAATGTGGGACAAGAATTAAATTGAATAAGTCAAATTTTTGGGCCAAATGATTTTAAAACAAAACAAGGAAGTACTTAAATGAAAAGGAGGGGAAAACTTATAAATATATAAACAAGTGGGGAGTGCAATATATGGAGCATGATGGCCGGCCATGTAAGGGCTTGAGAGGGAGAAAACATTGAGTGAAAAATCATAAGGTCCATCCAAAACAAATATAAGAAAAAAGGTAGAACTAGTGACTAAGATATACTAGGAAGGGCGGTTTGAACAAGGAAATCTCAAAAGGGGGACAATGAATTTTTCTTTTAAAAGGGAGGCATTAAGAGGAAAATAAAGGGGGAAGGAGGAAAGAAATTTTTGTGGTAATTTCAAGCTTTCCATTTCTTATTTCTTTGGGTTAGAAGGTAACAAATCCCTTTCTCTTAATTAAATTGATGCATTTAGTGTATTAAAATTTCATTTAATTTTATTAGTGCATAGTTATGGCATGAGTTGTGAGGTTGATTGGGTTAATCTATGAAATTGTGATTAATTAATGTATAAATAAGTGAAATAATAGTGGGTAATGTTTTAATTTGTAAAATTAAAGAAGTTATATTAGTGATGAATTGATATTGTTGTTAGTTAATTAAATGGGTTGTGTGATAATGTTGATGATGAAGAAATTATATTAATGATGAATTGATGTTGTTTATAGTTAATTAAATGGGTTGTGTGGTGAAGAAATTATATTAGTGATGAATTGATATTGTTGTTGGTTAATTAAATGGGTTGTGTGGTGAAGAAATTATATTAGTGATGTTAATGATGAAGAAATTATATTGGTGATAAATTGATAATGTTGATTGATAATTAAATGAGTTATGTAGTAATGTTGTTGATGAATTAATTAAATTAGTAATGAGTTGATATTGTTGGTTTGATAATTAATGTGGTTTTGTGGTAGTGTTATTGACGAAATAATTAAATTGATAATAAGTTGATTGTGTTGATATAGAATTAAATTGTTAATGAGGTGATATTATTGATGTAGTAATTTAATTGGTAACGAAATGAACCTGCAGGAGTGGGCGAGGCTACAGGAACCACTCAGCAGACAGGTTCAGCTAGCAGGATGCAAACACCAGGTAGGTGTATAACACCTTGAAATTTTTTCTAAACTCTAAATATTTAAATTATCTCCTCGATCAATGAAATTTTATGTGCTATGCTGATAAACTTTCCCATGATAATTTGTCCTGTGAATGGGCGACTGGTGGGCCAGTTATCCTGGTAAGGGACTGGTGCTTTGTGAATGGGCCAGTTATCCTAGTATGGAACTGGTGCCCTGTGAATGGGCGACTAGTGGGTCAGTTATCCTGGTATGGAACTGGTGCCCTATTAATGGGCGTGGACAATTTTATATTTTAGATTATAGATTTTGTGATTAGTACTGAGAAGATGGGTTGTAAATTTGAAAATTTCTTTATGAGTAAATTATATATATATATATATATATATATATATATATATATATATATATATATATATATATATATATATATATATAGTTTTTTAAACGCTCTAATTGACTATAGTTATCTTTTAAATTATTGTGCGGGTTCATCTCAATATCGTGCATCTTAATAGCCTTAGTGATTACTCTTATTACTAGTAGCTCTCTTTTGGACATGTAAATCAGTAATAATAATAAATACTTACTGTATATTTTTTAAGGTCATTTTCTTGTGTATGTATGCACTTAAATGGATTAGCTTAATCAAACTTGTACTTTATGTGTAATTATTTTTCTAATTATAATGGTGATATATACTTATATATGTAAGCAATGTAGTTAATATCGTTTGTTTAATAATAATATTTAAAAGATTATATATGGTGGAACGAGGTACATTAAATTTATAATCTATGATTATGTATATAATTTTTGAGATAATTTGTCTTTCTTTTTTTAGTTAACATGATTGATTTTTTGGATCGGTATGTTGATTGAAATATGTTGGAGTATATAAGAACATTGAAATGTGAAAATGGTTTATTAGGGACTGATGTTGATTTTGTCGATAACTTGGGATAGGCTAAATTAGGGAAAACTCTGCTGAAATTTTTGAAAAAAAAATTGTGAATTTTCAAATATATTGCTAGAAATTTTGGGGTTGTTACATAAACTAAGCAACAAATTTTTTTTCCTCAACACCATAGGATCCCTATACCTAAGCATTGAAAATAAATCATCAAGTCTAATCCTAAATAACACAATGTTAAATGATCAAATTTAAAAAAATAAAAATTTAAGTTATTAAAACAAATTATCAAAGGGGAAAAAATGAGAAACATTATGGAATGTTATTACAATCTACAATGATCTCTCTCTTGCACTACGGTAAAATTAGTACCGGTTTTAGTTTTTTAAAAAAATATATGGAAAAAAATAACCTTAAAACAAAAGCATATTAACTATCTTATCCCATCAATATTTGTAAAATTTCACAAGCCATATTTCTATTTGCAAGAAAAAATGTGATGATGAACTCAAAACTTGATGAATAATTTTTAAAAAAATATCAAGACGACGACATATTTAATTGATTAGAATCAATCCAAGTTAACCTTTCAAACGTACGACTTAACTTAGTTCATGGACTATGTTGGCTTAATAACATTGTTTTTCTAAAATAATTGTTAATTAATTATATGATAGTAAGAATATATGCTATTTGAAAAGCAATTGATAAATTGTTTTTTAAAAAATAATGATGGGCTGTAAAAAAAAAGAGTTTGCTCATATTATAAAAAAGACAACTACAATCATTTTATTCCAAAACAAAACAAGAATATAATGGTTTTTAATAAAATAATATTTAAAATATATTCTTAATTAATTTTATAATTTATAATATTTTAAATTAATTAAAAAAAAAACTATAACAAGTTAGGCAAGCCCAACATGCTTGGCTCTCTAAAAATGGCCCAGGTGCTTGGCTTTAATTAAAAAGCCAGGGCTCATGCCTAGTTTTTCTATGTTTTTTTTTCAAGTTTGATCCCTTTTCTTTTATCTTTAAACATGGGCGAGGAGTCACCCATAATGACAGGTAACATCTCACCTATAATTATGTTTTTCTAACTTTTTAAACTTCAAAACACCAATTTTTAACTCAATTTTATCTAAAACCTTCTCAAAAACACCATATAAATATCCACAAATCATTTACTAACCCCAAAACATTCCAACATCACTAAAAAATAAAAATCAATTGAATAAAAAAATATAAATGGAACATGATCTAAAGTATATTTGAGGAAAAAAAATCTCTATTATCAAACTCTTTTCATTAAATAGAACTCGTTGATATTAATATCAATTATTTTTATTGTTGAATTGTGGTGAACTGATAATTTTCTCTCTTATTTATCATTTTCAAGTAGCTTTCTTTCTTTTCTATCAAATTTAAGAATTGAAATGTTAACAAAAATTAAGTTTGGATTAAAATTAAAATTACAAAAACTAAATGAACAGTAAAGGGGAAAAAATAGATAGACTAAACATAATTTTTTCTAGCAATTTTAAGATTGATCATAAATGAACAGTAAAGGGGAAAAAATAGATACACTTTGATTTTCTATTGTTGAATTACTACGGTGATTTACTTAACCGATGAAGTATATTTTGCAATTGTTGCCTTTATAAACCGAGGGCTAACAGTATGTGATTTTGTTTGGAAATTAGAGGAAAGGGTATTTAACCAATTGCCTGGTTTAATTTAAAAAAATCAAGGGCACTAAGTCCAATATTGAAAAATCCTAGCTATGAGGAGTGTAGCTTTTGATCCTAAATTTATTCTCTAAAGGTTACCAGTTCAAATCCTATAAATTTTAAGATTATTATAGATTTATATGATCGTTAGCTTTAAAGTTTATAAGATTAGTTGAGATATACATAAACTGATCTGAACACCAAGTTAATAAAAAAAAATCCTAAATCAACCTCACCTTCTGCTGCAAATTGTCATGCACTATCATGCACCACCCCGACAATGAGTTGCCAAGCAACCTCAAATTAGCCGAGAACTCCAGGAAGGGAAAGTTTACAGTCTCCACCCAAATGGATTCAGCCATGAAACTCCTTTGAGGTGATGTTTTTAATTAGCAATCTAATAAAAAAACTCTAAAAACCATTACATGTGATTATATGAGTACATACATGATTATAGTTTTGAAACCCGGCCGACTAGGAGCTGGAATCCGACCGAGTTGATGAAAAAATAGGAAAAGTCATGATCCAGGTTCCGGTTGCAACCCGTTAACTTTTGTTTTTTATTTTTACTAAAACGACGCTGTTTTGAATTTTTTTAAAAAAATAGAGATTGACCCTGCCAACCCGGTGACCCGATCAAAATCCGAAACCCAAGCCTTAAATCAGGCCAGATTTAAAAACTATGTATATGATAGAAAACTTCTCACCTTGAACGAGTAAAGGATGGGAGGAGGCTAGCCCTTAACTAGATGGTGGTATGAGAAGAGGTCATAGCATTATAGAAGAAACTAAGAGAGTTTCTCACTATAAAGTACTTTATAGAGAGACAAAATCATCTACTATTGTAAGTGTTTTAATACTTTAACTTGTAAAAATAATACACTTAAATATAAATTATAATATCCATAATCTAAAAACTTCATTATTTTAACATTCAAGAAATTATTTACAAGAACCATACCTTGATCCTTAGAAAGCTTTTTGAGAGATTAAAATCCTGAATGTAATTTAACAAAGAAAACTATATATCTTTTAACTCTCAATTATTTTCACATATGTTATCTTCTGATGAAATAAAACAAACATTTATAGATTAAAGGGAAGACCAGTTTTCTAAATAGCAAAAGATTTATTTTATTTTCAAAGAAAAAAATGAGTTATCATGTCAAAAATCAAGTTTCCCGTTAAAATTGACCAAAACCGGTATTTGATAGTCAAAACCAAGTTTTTCTAGTTAGAATTGGTTTATCAAGATCAAACCTATCATATTACAATTAAAACCAGGTTCGTTGTGTTATAATTGGTTTATCAAGATTAAATCCATCATTTTACTATTAAAATCGAGTTTCCTGTTAAAATTAACTAAAACCATCATTTTGCAAACAAACTAGATTTTCCCAAGTAAAAAATGATCAAAATGATTTGAGTTGAATTCCTCATTTCCTCATTTTGCAGTAAAATATATTTTTTTAGAGTAAAAACCATATTTTTCAATGGTCAAAATTAGTTTTGAACTGTCAAAATAGTTTTTTAACACTAATTTTAACTTTATCAAAATGTGTGTGTGTATATATATATATTAGAGAATTGAAAAAAAAAGTGAAGAAATATAGCATTCATTCCAAATGCATAATAAATCTTAACCATTCATTAAAAACCGAATCAAAGCCCAAACAAATCAAAACCATAGATTTAGTTTAAAATCATTTACATATGGACCATTGAATCAAATCAGGCATGATCTGAACTGTCCAACCAAGCAAACTCACGGATTCACCATGTAGCAAGCCACATTATTCTTCTTTCATCTTTTATCTTCTTGTAATTTTCAATGCTTTCAATTTGGGTATTTGATGCTTGTTTTTTCTTATCTAACCCACTAGATGAATGTTAACTCATAAATCCATTCTCTTTTATATCCTTCCAATTTACTCCATCATTCTTTCTCTTCACTGTTGATAAACACAACCTAAATCTACCTCTCAAAAACTCTTTTATAAAATGAGCCTAATATAAATAGATATCGAGAGAGGAAAAGAAAATATAATTAGCAACTTGATAATTGATCTTATGTTAATGTATTATTGTCAAAAAATCATCTCAACCCAAAAATTTAAATTTTTAAGTAATTAAGGATCCAAGATATGATTTATATTATTCTCTAATACATCCCTCAAGTGAAAGTTCTTTGAACTTGAAACTTGCACAGACCTACATTATTTTGTGCTTGATTTTTATCAAATAAATGGGGATGGCAAGATTCAAACATGTGACCACTTGGTTATCAAGACTCTGATATCATGTCAAAGAACCATCTCAACCTAAAAGCTTAAACTTTTAGATATAATTTCAAGATATGATTTATATTATTTTCTAGTAATCATCAATCTTCTAAGCATTTAAAAATCCAATTAGCTCACAAACAGTTAATTTATTATTCAATTTAACATCCAAAACTACACTCGTGCTCCATCAAACCCATTATCTTCAATTTATTAAAAGTTATATCAATATTGAAAGTAAAAATGGCTAAAATCTTGTCTAAGATCCATGTTATTGTATTTTTTTTTTCCCTACAAAAAGCACCGCCCAACTTGTATGAATCAGAGCCAAGATTTGAGAGAGCATATTCCCTTCAAATGCAATGCTTCAAATTGAGCTCATGCTAGCATAATCACATGATTGCAATACTAACCCACAATAAAACTGAATAACAATGAAAACAACATTATAAATATTAAAGGCAATGAAAAGTTACTAGTACGAGAAGAAAACAATTGTTCATGTTTAATTAATAAATCATGTTTCAAGCAATCAACCCTTACCCAACCAAGATTTTTCTTTCTTTAGAAACATCGATTGAGCATGCGCACTTTGACACCATGTATTAAAGTATATGATAATATTAAACCTTTACAGATCTAAGCCAAAACCCCATTATGTTGTTAAAAAAAAAACAAAACAAAAAATTCATTTTCAATTTGTATAGAAACTAAAAATAATTATTGAAAAAGAATAACCTTTCTAATAAAACAGGAAGTCATATGTGACAAACTATGTTTTTTCTTCTCAACTTACTTTGTACAATGATCATATATATATTATAACAATATCTAAATGGTGTGGAGGAATCACTTTTTTCTTCTTCTTTTTTTTTGTATTTTTGCATTTTTTTTTCCACATTTCCTCTTCTTCTTTTTTCATTTTTTTCCAAAATTGATTTCCTTTTTTTTTCCAACTTTGCTTTTTTTCTTTTTTTTTCCATTTAATTTTTTTTAAATTATCTTTGTTGATTTTACTTTTTAAATATTGAGCTGGTTAAAAATTCCGCTTTGTAATTTTTTTACTTTAAAATACTATGGATTGCTACGGTGTTTTCCCACATAGTTTTTCTATTTTATTTTTTAAAAATTATATTTGTCGATTTTTTTTATATTGAGCTGATTGAGAATTTAGTTTTGTAATTTTTTTCTTTAAAACATTGTTAATTGCTACAATATTTCTTCACATGGTTTTTTTTTTGTTTATTTTATGATTTTCTCAGAAATTATCTTATTTTATTTTATTTTTTAATATTGAGCTGGTTAAAAATTACAGTTACAATATGTGAGGAAAGCACTGTAACTTCTCTCGTAAATTACTGTGGATTGCTACAATGTTTTTTCTCATATGATTTTTTTCTGTTTTGTTATGTTTTTCCCTAAAATTATCTTTGTCAACTTTATTTTTTAAATATTAAACAGGTTAAGAATTGCAATTACAAGTAAATACAAGTTTTTCCTCACAAAACACTATGGATTGATACAGTTTTTCCTCACATGGTTTTTTTCCAGTTTCTTTTGTGTTTTTTTTTGTAATATTTTTTTTCAAAATTATCTTCATCGATTTTTTTTTTAATATTGAATTGGTTAAAATTTAACTTTGTAATAAAAATAAATCATGTGGGGAAAGCACTGTAGCTTTCCTCATAAAACATTGTTGAAAATTACAATTACAAATCATTACAAATAAGGTTAAATCATGTGGGGAAGCACTGTAGCTTTCATCACAAAACACTATGAATTGCTACAGTGTTTCCAACATGATTTTTTCCCCTTTTTTGTGCTTTTTTAATATTTTTTTCCTAAAATTATCTCTGTCGATTTGATTTTTTTAATATTGAGCTGATTAAGAAATTAGCTTTATAATTGTTTTTCTTTAAAACACTGTGAATTCTTGCAGTGTTTTCCCATATGATTTTTTTATTATTTTTTCTAAAATTATCTTTGTCCATTTTTTTAAAATATTAAGTTGATTAAGAATTATAATTACAATAAAGATAAATCATATGGGGAAAGCGTTGTAGTTTTTCTCACAAAACACTATGGATTGCTACAGTATTTCTCTAAATGGTTTTTTATTTTATTTTATTGGGGAAAGCACTGTAGTTTTCCTCACAAAATATTGTCAATTGCTACAACGTTTTCCCTCATGGGTTTTTTTCCTTCCAAAATTATCTTTGTTGGTTTTTTTAATATTAAATTGGTAGAGAATTTAGCTTTGTAATTTTTTTTGCTTTTTATTAACAAAAAAGATAAATCATGTGGCGAAAACACTGTATATTTCCTCCCAAAATACTGTGGATTACTACAAATCATTTTGTTCAGTCTCTAAGTTTTGATCACCAACACAACTTTTTTTTCCGTCATGAAATATTGGCTCCATCATACCTTTAGTTTCTATTACTTATCTAGCGCTCTCTTCACGCTAACCATTTGTGCTTAATTTTTTTATCAAATAAATGGGGATGGTGAGATTCGAACTCGTGACCACTTGGTCATCAAGACTCTGATAATATATTAAAGAACCATCTCAACCCAATAGTTTAAGTTGTTAAGTGAGGTTCCAATATATGAGTTATAGTATTCTCTAACAATTACAATAGCACCGTTGTAGTCATAGAACAATTTTATTTTACTGTTAGGTGGCAATCCAAGATAATGCCACAATTTGTTGTTTCTTACTCCTCCATTACAAGGTTTTTGCTAACAAAAGTAAAATATCTTGAAGTAGATTTCTTGTCTGAGATATTACTAGCTCAATCTGCATTTGTATAACCTATAAATCTTAAGTGGTTATTTCTTGAAAACATAATTCCCTTTACTGGAGAAGATTTCAAGTATCGCAGTATTTGGGTCACCATATTCCTATGTTATGTACTTAGACAATGCATGAATTGACTTGCCACATTACCGCATATATAATATCTAATCGAGTATGCTAGAGGTAGATAAGTTTTTTTTTTTTTTTAGTTTAACGTGGGTGTCCCGGCCAGCTTGCGCGCACCTCAACTAATGCAACGGGCCCTGAAGTTAACGACCATGTAAGCCTCTAGTGGCCATCATATGAGCAACCACAGGGCTCGAACCTGAGACCACAGAGGGAGCAAACCTCTTGGTCCCAAACTCTTACCACTTGACCACCATCTAGATGGTTAGTACTTGATTCAGGTACTCTTCAAGGTTATGATTTTGGATAATTGACGTCTTTATATGTTTTGCTTTCCAATAGTCCCACCTCTAACAATAAATCCAAGATGTATTTTTATTTAGAGAGAAATATACCATGTTTTGATTATGCAACCTTAATTTCCAGGAAGTACTTTCATAATCCTTATCTCAGATTCAACTACTAACTATTTATGAAGTTTCAATATCTTCTCGGGATTATTTTTCAGTGATAGAATCCTTATCTCAGATTCAACTACTAATTATTTATGAAGTTTCAATATCTTCCCGGGATTATTTTCCAATAATAATCATGTTATCAACATATATTATCAAGACGGTTATTTTGTCTTGTTGATACTTTATAAATAATATATGATCTGGATTACTCTATTGAAACCCATATTTCTTCATAGCTTGGCTAAATCATCTAAACCAGGGCTTTGGTAACTGTTTCAAACAATATAATTTTTTCATGTACCTTCAGTAGGACCTCCATTTAGATGTCCTCTTCAAGGTCATCATGAAAAAAAAAGCTTTCTTCACAACAAATTACTACAATAGTCAATCTAAGTTTATTGCAGGGGACAAGAGGAATCTAAACATGTTTAGCTTTGCAACTAGTGAGAATATCTCCTAATAGTCTAGCCCAATATGCCTGAGTATATTTTTTAGCTATTAATCTGATCTTATACCTCTGAATTGAATTGTCTGTTTTATGTTTTATGAAAAAAAATCCAAATGAATCCTACTATCTTTTTCTCCTCTAATAAAGGCACTGTTGTCCAAGTTTTATTTTTTCAAAGAGCACCCATTAGAGTTTTGCTTATCTCTGGGGTATCTCAAGAGAATTAAAGTACACATGTTTTCACTTATTTTCAATCCAGGAAAGACATTTCTAAAATATCGGTTTTCAAAACCTATGTTAGACTATTCTTGATGACAATCTATTTAAGATTTGAGAGCCATATTTATGAAAGCAATCCTACAATACAGAGGACCTATAGCAAAAATGTTACTTCATATAATAAAAAAGGTATATGAAATAGCATGCGCGCAAGGCATACGATGGTGAGTACTGCTTGACATTGAAGAAAGCGTAGCAACAGAGTCAAGATTTCTAGGTGAAATTAAATAGATTGAATGCTACCTGATAAAATACATGGAAAGTATCCAGTCATGGCCTCTTAGACATTACGAGGGCAAAACCATTTTCTTCATATGTTATTAAAAGATATCATCGACACTTATGACTTCAAACAAAACTTTTCCAACTTGTTTGTTCAGTGGAAAGCTGGATTAAGCTGTCACATTAATCCTTTAATAGCCATCCTATTGCATTTTCTTTTCAGAGATTCCATGAAAGTAGTTGTTGAATATCAGAACAACTGACTTGTTGAAGTTTTAATAGCAAAACTTATGCGAGGAGGAGAAAAAAAGAGAGCCAATTAATAGCTACCATGACAATGTGGCAGTATAAAAAGAAGTAGGTAGGCTAGATACGTACTCAATTTTTTAGAAATACATCTAATACAATAATATATATCAAAGTAGCATGAAAAACAAAATATTAACAATAGAACTCTCTATGAATTAGAGAATAATATAAATTATATCATGAAACCTCACCTAATAGTTTAAACTATTGGGTTAAGATGATTCTATGATACTATGTAAAAGAACCCAAATAAAATATAAAAAAAAACCATAAAAAATATATATATAAAAAAACTAATTTAGAATTAAAAATGGATCCAAATAAAATAATGTTTTTGCAAACATATTTAGCTAAGGGCACAATAAAACTTCAGCGGGGGAACAAACTTCTGCTACACGTAATAATTTTGACAAAACTAAATTAAAAGCTTAAAAAAAATAATGAAGTATAATATTCAACTTTCTAGTAATTAACATTCAAACCGGCACAAAACCACATCCCAGCAACCCAAAAATTAAATGCAGTCAACCATCTAGGTAGTGGTCTAGTAGTAATAGCTTGGGACTAAGAGGTTTGCTTCCTCTGTGGTCTCATATTCGAGCCATATGGTTGCTCATATGATGACCACTGGAGGCTTACATGGTCGTTAACTTCAGGGCCCGTGGGATTAGTCGAGGTGCGCGCAAGCTGGCCCGGACACCCACGTTAAACAAAAAAAAAAATTAAATGCAGTCAAAATATTAAGGACGAAAACAAAGAATCATAAAATAGCTCTCATAAGTCAAAATTACACCCTCACAATTTGTAATTCTTATAATAAAAATTCAGAATATCTTGGTTATTATTCCGCAAATATATAATAAACAACTAAAAATAAAAAATAAGGCACATTGATAACTAATATAAAAAATACCTTTTCTCCTCCTTAAGTGGCCGTAGTCTTTTCTACTACGAATCATGACATTGTTAATTTTTTTTTTCCGGTCATGTTTGGAAATATGGTGTAAATCATGTCTTTAAATATTTTTTATTTTTTTATTTAAAATAATTATTTTATCTTTTCAAATCATTTTGATATACTGATGTCAAAAAAAAATTTAAAAATAAAAAAAAATTATTTTAATGTATTTCTAAGCGAAAAACACTTTAAACCACCATCGTTATCATAATCTCAGACAGACCTTTAGTCTCCTTTTATCTCTCTCTTACTTGGTAATTTAAGAAAATCTTGCTAGGTAAATTAAAATAAGAAAACAAAAACAAACCAAAAAAAAATCAAAGACTAGAAACCTAAATGAACAATGCAGTGAATAGTAAATTATATTTGGATGAACAGTACTGAAACAGTAAAAAATAATTCTCATTTGATTTTTATTTTGGTAAAATATTTTGTTCACACAAGCACTTCACCATCACCAGGCCTTTTAACTGTCATTACCCATTAAGATAAAATAAATCATACATTTTTTTTAAAAAAATATCTATATTAATTAGTGTTTCATAAACTTGAATATTTTAATAAAACTAAAGGGAGTCCATTTTGTATAATAAACTCATAAGCTTATTGTTATGTATGCTTGGTTGTCCATTTTTTACCTAGCTCCTTGTTTTCTATTGGCTTTTCTCTTTCGATTTCTTGCCCGTCATTCGAATTTTATATATATATATATATATATATATAGATTCCTTACTTGCTTTGATTTCTTCAATTATATTTTAACAATTAGCACAAAATTCAGCAGTGGTATTTTTTTTATCACTATATATTGCTCCCATTAGCTAAAGTTTTCTGGCAAGATAACGCTGCCATCAATTAGATAACAAGAATATTACTGTTTTCTTTATGTTGGCAGATCTCTCTACATCTTGTTCATGCATGGAAGGATAGCATAGAGACTTTTTTTTTTGGTAAGTTGATAGCATAGAGACTTCCGTGGCCATTCTTGGTGAAGAATAGCTAGGGTTGGTAGACTTGATGAGAGGCATGTGACCAATATGCAATTAAGGGACATATATAGTAATTTATGGGTACACATTACTTTCAGTGCACTTGGGCTAGTGAGTGTCCTGATTCTGATGGGGTCTCCTTTCTTTCTATTAAGAAATTGATTTGTGCCAACAACTTCGAGAGGTGTAGCTCGTTCAAGTTCTAAATTTATTTTTAAAAAATTATTAACTTGTATTTTATAAATTTTAAGATCACTACAGCTTTATATATTATTTATTAATTTTAAGTTCTGTAAAATTAATTAAATTGTGAAAATTAATTCAAATATCTATATTAATAATAATAAAAAATATTAGTTCGTGCCTAGTGAAATGCCCTACTCGTAAGCTTTGTGTTGATGACAGTGACTGGTTCACATGAAATCATGAGATCAATGAATGCACTGAACTATTCTGTGCAAAGCATGTGGACTTTCCTCAGCTTTTCTCTCAGGTTGGCTCAGAGGATGCAGCCTTATTTGACATCTTTTTCCTTCCTTGGTTCACCCAAGTACTAGAACAATTGATAGATCAATTAAAGCATTACATGTTCTCAAGAGGGTGCAGTATCCGAGCTTTTTTTCCATGGAAAAAACAATTATGCTTTATAAAAATAATATAGTTTATTGAGAGGCGCAGGCTTTATAGATATATATATATAAATGAGGTGTAGCATCTTACAAAAGTTTAAAATTTGGCGTCCTGCTATTATACGTGGGCTAGCAGATTTACCCACATAGGTAATTGCAAAAAAAAAAAAAAAAAAAAAAGAGTAAAATATATTTGTTTGGAATTTTAGGAAGCCTAAGGTATTGAAAATCTGCATAAAAAGTATCATGTAATTGGATTTCTGAATTTAGTCTAAGTAGTAAGTACTTCTTTTTCTGTGTCTACAGTAGAAATTTCTACATAGTATATCGGATATAAATTAACGTATTAACAAAAACCTAATGTATGTGAGAAAAGTACTATAGAGTATAGACAAGCCGTGTTTTACTATAAATTAGAACAGTAAAATAACTTTTTTTTTCCTTTAGAAAAAACTAATGGCCTGGCATTAGAGGTTATTATCATCTTTTCAAATAATCCATTAAACATTATCAAATTAATCAGGAGTAGCCTGATTTAAAAAAAAAATATATAAATATAATTACTTAGTTTTTCTTAAAAGCAAGAAATTATTTAACTTGAATCTAGGAATTTTTTTGATATTTTACTTTTCATATCATGATAAAATGACTCTATTACTCTTAAAATTAAAAAAAAAAACTTATTTATACTTTTATTTTTTTTCCGTGATTATCATGTGGTCTTAGGGGTAATTTGATATTTTTATAAGAATAAAAAGAAATTAAAAAAAAAACAATTGGCGGGTGTGTTGAACGCGCCAGCAAGTAAGCCACTTGTTATGTTTAAGCAGTGCATGCAGCGGCTTATAGAGGCCAAAAATAGCTTCTGCCATTTAATTAGAATCTGCTCGGATTCCTCTTCCTTTCAAGATAGCGTGTAGCGGTGTTGAAGTGGCCGTGCGATGTCAATTTTTTCTTCTTCTCCTCCCATTTTTCTCTCTTTTACTCTCAAAAATCTCGTTGACCATTTAAAATTTAAGAGTTGTACTCTTATTTATTGAGATGTGGTCCTTCTTTTGATTTTAAATTTTTGTTCTTAACTATTTTATAAAATTTCAATTTCTTTTCAATTTCATCATTCAATCCTAGTTTGTGATATGTGTTTTTTTTTTTTTTTTTTAATTTGGCACTCTTTTGACTTTCTCTTCTTTTTTTGTCCTTTTGTTAAAATGATTTTTCTTTTCAACTTTACCCTTCAATAAAAAAAAATTATTTTTATTTTTTATTTCAATTTTGATCCTTATTCTTTTGATTGCCTTTTTTTTTTTTGTTCTTTTTGTTAAATTAATTTTTCTTTTTAATTTTACCCTTCAACCAAAAATATATATATATTTTAATTTCAATTTTGATCATCATTCTTTTAATTGTTATTTTTTTTTATTTTGGACCCTTTTGTATAATTTAAATTATTTTTCTAGTTTCATCATCTAACATTTTATTGGTTGGGAATTGAGTTTCATGGTTTTTTCAGATAGGATGCATCAAGTCTAATAACCTGAGTCACGAGTTTGAAAAGTTAACATAGGTTAACATCATTTTTTTTGTCATTTATTTTCTTTTTAGCTTTCATCATTAGACTGTTTTTTCTTTAAAAATAGGATTTTTTATTTTCTTTATTTTCTTTTTATCGAATTATCTCGATCTCATGATTTGACTCCCAGGTAACTTGGGGTAACCCAGGTTTGTTCGGCCCTCATTGCTCTAGTTATAGGTTTGTTATTATAACTCACGTTGACTTGAATCTTTTTTTATCATTTTTTTATCTAATTCTATCTTTTTATATTTATCAGCTAGAAATTGAGTTACATTGTTTGTCTAAATATTTTTTTTTATATTATCATAATCATTTTTTTTTATTTGGTCTATCTATTGTTATTGGGGTATAATCCAAGTTCCATTTTTTTTCTGTAAAGCGTGCTTGTAATACATAAATATTATTTTTATATATAAAAAAACAATTTGCCCCGCAGCTAATCACAGTTTGACATCTGGTACCTTCCTATACAAGGGTCTGATCAAAGAAAAAAGATAAGATTCGTCCTGGTAATAGGATGAGGTTGCTTGTTACAAATCAATAAGTTGTGTCCTTCGGCATCCCTTATTCGTAGGCTAGCTTAAAGAATGAGTTATGGACCAGCCTGTATACAAGCCTATTTAATTCGACTTCGAAAGCAAATTGTACAAAAAGAGTAGATCCTCTTTCTACATGATTCAACAGTGGGGAAAAAAAACCAGAAGAAATTCAATGTTAAGTACTAACTCATATTTATTGGTTCTATCAGCCCCTACAATCTGGTTTCAATTAAATTTCGGAATATTGATGTAGAAATCTAAAGTTACTCGTGACATGTATTAGTAGATGCAGGATACTATGATGTAAGGTCACGAACAATGAAGGATCGAAGCCAGCGAAGGCCATCCTCCTAATGTTTCAAAAGCATCCTTGATTTTGATAATGAAGTTGTAAGGATTGATCCCCCTAAAAGTAAACATATAGAAAACTCTTTCTAGATTAATTGTTTTTATGACTAGTATGAAAAAAATTATCAATCGTTAACCTTGTAATCTCCATATGTAGTTCGTATCATTAGAAAACAACTTTCATGAAAATGCTCTCATAGCAGAAGATAAACTAAAACTTTAAGATAAAAACATAATTTTTTTTTTATTAATATAGGTATCCAAGTTAGTTTGCGTGTACCTTAACTAATTCTACAGGCTCGGAAGTTAATGATCATGTAAACCTCCAATGACACTGAAGTTTGTGAGACTCGAACTGGTGACCTCTAGAAAACAAACTTAGAATCTAACTAGTTGAGTTACACTTTTTATTAGTAAAAAAAAATTATTTTTAATAATATTAGTAATAAAATTATTCCAAAATAATACGGAATGGTGATTTGATGGAAGAACTATTAATTGAATCTATTAAAATGATTGATTTTCGAAGATAATGAAAAGACTAAGAAATAGTTTGGTTGAGTGTGGAAGAGATGAGGACATTGTTATGTCTATAGAGACATGAATTGACCAATTCATTGATAAAGTGATGATAGCAGTCATCTTCCAAATTTACAACCATTGGTATAATGTTTGCTAAAAAGAAATTAAAAAACAAAAAGGACCCATTTCACTATTGCAAGTGCCAAATCTGTTGGCACTTGAATGCTACACAAAAACGAGCACAAGGCCATGTGAAACTCCACTTCAATGTGCAAGATGAGTAACAACGACAGATGAAGGATGTTGCTTCCTATCTCGTCAAAAGGGCCCAGCTCAAGGGACCTATGTACCACAGAAGTTGGACACATTGTACACGGCTCCTATTCATTAACCTCACGAATCATCCCTTACTGTCGTTAAGATTTCACCAAGAATGTCCCTTGAAAATTGAATGGATTTGGTCGGCAAGTGATAATTTCATGTGAAGTCCGAGACAATGCTCGAGTATAAGTTGAAAAAGAAACAGAAAAAGTTGTCATTGTTCACGGATTACATATATATGGGACAGCAGCATATAATCATAATGGCAAAGAGTGATATAAACCACAGAAATAAAATAAAATATTGAAGAAGCAGTAAACAAAGCAGGGGTAGTAGGTTAACGGTAACATCGATCCCACGTCTGGAGAGAACAAGGTTTAAGGGCTCCTCCATCCTTTCCAGCCCAAAAGTGTAGGGAGCATTACCGTCATGAATAAAACATTGTATATGATGAAATAGGAAAGAGACGCCATTCGGACTCCTAGGACACACTCCCCTTGCTTGTGACTAGTGCTCCTGTGGGCACACACTTGGACTATTGGTCATCATTAGGAAGAGCATCCAGGTAGGGTTTGGTTTGAGACAGAACGTTAGGGATGATATAGTAGAGATGAGACAGAGTTCAGAGTTAGATTCTGTGTCTTTGTATTTGGTAACGGGGATAAGACATATATGCTAGTTTCGTTTTTGTATGGCCTGTTTGGTGATGGGAGAGTACCATACAGAACAAATTACGAGAAAATATTTGACCTATCTTTTGTAATATCTTTACTGCGTGTATAATGTTTGGCATGTGGCTTAGACATTTTTTTTCTTTATACTATCATTAACAATTTTTAGTGTTTATTGATAAATCTATCCTTATTTTCATATACCTTTACATGTCTATATTTTATTCCATGTCTTTTATCATCTTTTGGATGACAGTGCCCTTTAACCACTGAAAGAACATTAACTTTTTTTAAAAAAAAAAAACCTAGAAAAGCCCATAAAATGTAAAATATTCTTAAGAAACCCTTATTTTTAAATGATTAAATTTCTTCCACTCAATTAAAAAAGAATTATACTTTAAAGTGAAATTTGTATATAATATTCATCCTTGATTTATCTTTATATATAAAGTTTAGAATATAATACGGAAACATATTTTTCTATTTCGCTACATAATGCATGTTGTTTTTATATTTTAAATACTATTTTTTGAAGAATTTATAATAGTTTGAATTGAAAAAAATAACATATAATAAATTTTGTGCATATAAGTTCATATGAAATGGTAGAATAATCAAAATAAGAAATTCAATAGAGGAGAACATTTATTTAAAAAAGCTTTGGCCTTGTTTCAGGGTCGACCCATTTGAAAAAAAGTAAAACAAAAGGCATGTTCAAGGTTCACCTTCGTTGTTAGATAATGTTCTACATAGAAAGGACAAGAAATTCGCAATTTTTTTTTCTCAAAAACACATACAAGATTGGAGGTTGTCTTCCTTGTTATGAACCAAGCATTGATTCAATCTTATACATGTCCCATCCATCATATACTCCATATCAAATCCAACATTAATTGAGGTATTAATTTAATATGCTTTTGGTATGTTGGATTGGACACCATAAGTTGAGTACTGTTTCACACATACATTGGAAAAGACATGACAAGTTATATATAAAGTTTGGAGCATACATTAACTAAGACAAGTTGTAATCTCTATATGGTCCGAAGTTATCCCAAAGATAAAATTTGTATACAACCGTACGGGGTGAAACAAACTTATCCAATACTATATATTATCCATTATCTATTTATCATTCATTTATTTTTTAATTTGGTTGACAAAATTTTGGCCAAGTTTACTTATATCTTATTAAGAAAATTACATATTGGAATTTAATTGCAGAAAAATTCTTATTTAGGGACTAAATTCATGAACATAATGAGAAATTAGAGGATTGAAAATCTAAACATGGACTAAAATGCCATAAAAGTGAAATATAAAGACTAAAATTAATTGTTAAATGTTTTCATGGACAAAATAATTCTTACAACATATATAAACTTCATTCACCCAATCTCATTTATTGCCTAATTAAATATAATATAATCCAGCTCTATATTGTCATAATCTATTTTTTACCTCTCTTTTTAAAATAATTTTAAATTCCTAAAACACATTTCTTTTGGTATAATTTATTCAATTTATGGTCATTTGATGATTTTTAACATTTTATTTTATTTTATTTTATCTTACTTCATGTAAGTTCTTATAATAAAAAAAAGAAAGATAGAAGAAAAAGAAATATAAAACGATTAGGGAGTAAAATGATGACATAAGAAGAAAAGAGGACTAAGATAATGGGATCAAATAATATAAAGGAAAATTACAGAAATGAGGAAAAGAAAAATAAATGAGGAATCAAACAAAATTAAAAAAAAAATACATGAAGAGATTCTACATAGTTAAGAAAAGGAAAATTAAATTAATCTTTGACCATAAAATTTTCTAATTAAAAATTCATATTCAAGAAGAAAATAATATAAAAATCCCAATATTATTTTTTCAATTTTTCTATTTCAACGACCTCAACAATATAAATAGGAATAAAAAAACCCTGGAGAAAGACGGATTATCTAACCCTAGACAAGACATTATAAAAAAGCAATAACACTCCCAGTCGAAAAAAAAATCTCATTCAAAACAAAAAATCACAATAGCCATTGTAACCTTTTTCCACTCTCCGACCGATAAACCACCACCAAAAACACCACCTCATATTTTAAAAACTTCTCACGACAGTCTAGTCTCTTCCTCAGCATTAACCACACACTGTCTTATCCCCCTCACGAAACCAGATAAACCTACGACAGCAGCAAACACTAAACCATCATATTCTTTGGAAACCCAACATCTCCACGTCACTGCCAGGCCAACCTCATCTCTCATTACCAAACCCCAAATTAACACAAATTTCAGCCTTCCTCTCAGTACAAAAACCGAGCCAAAATACTCCAATGAGCCCAATAACGCTCATAATCTCTTTCCCCCATGAAATCATCTTGTTTTTCTGTCTGTTTATGAAAGTATAGTCATGGAGTACATGGGCCGAGGTTGACGGACTATTTCCAACAGTTTCTTGTTGACGCTCGTGGCTCTCAAAGGTTATTTTTGAATTAAATTGTTTATTTTGAATAATTTTTAACGTGTTGTTAGTTTTTGAATTGTGATGAATCTTGTTTGGTTTGATCAATGTATGAGTTTGTTTTTGGTATTTTTATTTTACATGTTGATTGATTTATATTTTTCGTAGTCTAAAATTGGTTCAAGAATTGTAAATCATATTAAAAAAAAAATTTGGATGTTGTATTAAGGATAATCAATTTTGTATTGTATATATTGATATTATGTATATTTTACATTTCTAGTTTTCAATGCTTTGTGTTTAATTTGTTGTAACCGAAAATCAGCCTAGAAATTATAAGTCCTAAATAGGTTTTTACTTGGATGTGCATTAAAGATATCAAACTCGGCATGAATATGAACCTCTAAAATTAAAAGAAAATATAGAAAATGGAGTCATCATCTAGTTCTTTAAGGAGATTAAGAATTTTAAAATATGCATTGGTTTAAAAAATTTGAGTAAGGGGTGTGTTATGTTTACGAGAAGATAAAGATCATTCTTATTACATCCTTTCCAAGGTAAATTTACCTTTCCTAATTGTTTTCTCCTAAATTTATTTTAAATATGTCATTTATCATAACACAATTTTTTACCCTTCTTTTTCAATAAACTTTCCAAGAAAAAAAAAGTGTTTGCATCCATTTGAACACCCATTTTGTAATTCTCAACTATTATTAAGTATTACACAACCACTTAATCCATGTAACCCAACAATCCATGTATGAGCAGATTCAAGAGAAATAGTAGGGAGAGAAATTTAATAATCATAACTTTATCAGCTCTAATCTCTCTCCATATACAACAATGGTCGACATCGCTAGTACAGGAACAAAAAGGATGAAGTTGCACATCCTGCGAGCAAGTCCATGTGCTAATTACATTTTTATAGAGCATGAAATAATGTGCCAACCATGAAAACCTTTTCTAAGCATGGCTTGCATGCACTGCCACTTCTTCCTCTTGTCTTGTCATTGTTTCAACTTTTTCTTATCAATATTTGCCATCTAGAAGGTCCAATTTGAACCCCAAATATCTTTTGAATAATTATGTTGGTTTATTGTTAATTCTGATGTGTATTGTGATGAGATTTTAGGATTGAATAATTTTTATCATATTGATATTTGTGTTGAATGATGTTAATCGAATCCTTTAATTTATCATCTTGATTCCTTTCATGTTCTCAGTCATTTAGTCATCATCTTTAACACTGAAACATCCTTTTATTTTTGTTTAAACATTAATGCATTTGCATTTTATTTTTTTGGGATTGAAGTGATAGACGAGTAGCATCCATTCATACATATATGTTTATATCCATGATAGATCTTTTGTGTTAGTTACGAGCTCTATCACACAAGGTTTTTGGTCCATTTTAAAAGGCTTTACTTAGCAAAGGTCAACATTCCAAAATATTTCATAAAACATTTCTTTTTTAAAATTAAGGTTTTCCCATTTCCAAATAAAAAGCACAAACTTTTATGTTGTTACCCACTGACGATACCTTAAGTAAATAAACTATCATAGATTATTAATTTTAGGTATCGATTGGATGTAACACATCCTTTTTAACAAAAAAACTTCAATTTTTTTTTTCAAAAGTGAAATCTTCTTTTCAAAATAAGAATATATGAGTTATCATGTTGTTTTTTTTTCTTTTGATAATGCTAGTTATAATCATAAATACTTTGGTCTTGATAATTGTCCATCAATAATACATATACATACATTAGACTTCATATATGGTTAAGTGCATGTATTGATGGGGGTAATATGCATGCGAAATCACTAATATGATTTAGGATAAATGAACCTTCATGGGTTGTTAAGGGATATCAACTTTTAGATACCTCTAAATTCTACCTTCAAGTAAATAAATCATCAATGGTCACTATTTGGATATCTGGGACTAAAGCACAAAAATTCATTCAGCAAAATACGAGTGATCCTCCATTTAGAATAAATAAACCTTCATATATTGCTATGTATTTTTTTGTCTAATAAGGGACATCAAATTTTAAATGCCTTTAAATCATACTTTTAAATAGATGAATAATAAATTTTTTCACCATAAGACAAATTAAACCTCACTGGTCATTGTCCATAGACCTCGGTTGCATAAATATATGTTTAGAACCACCACTTTTAGGTTTTAAGGATAAGCCAACTGAGCCCCACATAGGCCTATTCGATTATTTACTAACTTTACCTGAAAAGATCGTCATGGTTTGTGGGCCTCGATCAGGAATAACTAGTTTTTCTGTTAGACAAGTCAATTTTACTAATTGTTTTAAAAATAAATGAACCTTCTTCAGTCATTATTCTAGCATCAATAACATGATATGTACCTTGTCGTTTTAAAATTAAGGCAACTATAACACTTAAGAGGGGGTGAATTAGGTGTATCACTAATATTAACAAATAATGCAAATTAATTAAAATAAACACAATAACCAATAATATAATTAAAGTCCTTAAAGTAAAGATATAAGGAATAGAATTTTCATATTCATTTTTAACGTGGTTTGACAAGCTTACATCCACACCTCAAGTACCAAATCGTACATAAGTATTGTATTCTTTAACTTGTCCAGGCTTTAGAGTAACATAACTACTTTATAAATCCACACCAAGATTTTACACCACGTGAAGATATTTTCTCTTCAAGATTTTTCTCCTAATAAAAATACCTCACCAAAACCAAGAGTTTTTTCCTAACTCTCAAAAGTTTACAAGTGTGATTATTTTTTTATCACAATTTACTCTCATAATAGAGTGGATATTACAACTTAAAACTTCTAGAATCTCAATATCTCACAAGATATCACTTATTGGATTAGAAAGTGTTTAAGTGTATTGAGAATGAGAATATATACTTTTATGCTAGATTATGAAGGTTTGATTGAACCAATTTGAGAGTATAATAAATGATTGATGATTTTGTAGTATTTTTTCACTTAGAATAGCTTATGTATGATGTATATTTAGAACCTCTCACTAATTTTACAATAAGGTGAGCTATATGTATGTTTTTAGAAGAAAAAAAAACAAGTTGTTTATAGTCATTACATTCTCATTGACAACTGAAATGATCGATAAGTTCAGATTAGTCAAACCGATTGGTTGGCTGGTTTTTGCAAAATTCCAAGGTGTTCATCATTGATGAATAAGTGGCCGACCGATTCATCTTGTCATATCAAATGGTCAACCGATTCATGCAGAATTTTAGTCTTGACAGATTTAACCTTAGTGAATTCTTAGAATAGTCTATCAATTTTTTCATTAATCATTTTAAATGTATGCATAGTAAAGTGTATGAATTCATTTTAATTATACTATCAAGATAAGATATAGAGATTTACATAAAATACTAAAATGAACATTTAAATTCTAATTCTTCATTTTGCTTTCTTCTTGGACTTCTTGATTGATTTCTTTATAAAATCCTTCATGCATATTGATATATTTCCTTGTATAAAACATGATTAACACTTATTCTCAACCAATCATATTTTTATTTCAATTCTTATTTTATTGTTATCTTCAAAATATATAAAAAGATAAATGTATAACCTAAAGGTGAACATATCTTAGAAAGGATAAGCTTTGACTCAACTATTCACCTTTTATATCTTGGATCGAACTTGTTACAGTATACCTTTTTTTTTTTACCATAGATGACCATGCAGATAAACAATTGGCACATTAGACACAACTAACCTATTAGGAATAGAAGATAAATAACAATGTAGATTACCTTAGGTAGGATGTTTTAGGATGATAACATCTTTCTTTTAGCATAACTAACTAATTACCTAGGATTCTAAAAGATCAGTTAGGGTTTCTAATGATGATAATAATATATGGTAATTCCTTCACATCTCATTTCCTTTTCAGACCTTTTTTGTCTCTTTTGTATAAAAACTTAGAAAAAGAAGAGTGGTCGTTCCAATGTCGGGTGCAACGTCATTAATTGTCCAAATTAGTTTCTAAGCTTATTCATAAGTCATTTAATTTTTATGGGTGTTAGTCAAGTTAGAGCTCAACCTTTAAACAGGAGTCTCGCAACTCAATGATTTTTTTCTTGTTAATTACTCTTAAGTATTTCTTAACCATTCTATCATTATTATTTATTTTTTTACAAAAAAAATAAAAAGGATACTATGCTCTTCCCACGTCAACCCCTACTCCGAGGAGAATCATAGACATATTATTGACCTCTTTTTAAAAAATAAATTATCATCTTATGTCTATGTTAGTCCCTAAAGCTAAGAGACACGTCAACCAAACCATTAAAATACAACTCAAAGCATGGCGCTAACTTAATGAAAACGCATTAACTTATTATTGAACTCATTTCAAGGTTAAAAATATCACTTTAGGCATACAACAATCCCTAAAAACTAGAAGACATGTCGAGTTAACTATTAAAACTCAAGCTTAAACAAAAACATGACACAAACTTGGTAAAAGCTTATTGATGTTGTTTTTGTTCTTTTTTAAAAAAATAAATATTTACACACACACACACACATACATAAAAAAAAATGCAAATAACACTAACACAAAGCAAATAAAAATAAAATAAAATAAAAATACATAAAAAGGTAATAACACAGTTTTACAAAACAAAGCTAACATGATTGCAAAGTGAAAAAATAAAATAAAATAAAAATACATAGATGAATAGTGATTATGCATGAATAGTATAAAGTGCATTATTTTCATTTGTGAAAAGTAAAAACACTGCAAAACCTTGGAGCTAATTCCCAAGAGGGAGGAGCTGTTATGGCGGCAAAGATGGTAGTGTGATTTTTGGCATGGTTTTCTCTCTCCACTTCCATTTTCAACCCAAAACTTATTTCTTTATATTTTTTTCAGTTTTTTCAAGTTTTTTGGATTTTGGTGTTTTTTTCCTTTTTTTGTCATTTTCTTTTCTTTTCCCATTTTCCCTTATCCTCTCTCACCTTCTAGCTCATTTCTCTTAACTTAAACTCTTTTTTTCTTCTCCCTCTCTATCTTGATATATATATATATATATATTAGCTTGGCTCCCCTTATTTCTTGCTTTGCCTCCCTATTTATAAGCAAGGATAAATCTTCTTAAACCTTTCTTGGTGGAATGATTGTGGTCATTGGTTCTCTTGGGTTAATCTCAATGCTCTACCATGGTTGTAAACTTTTGCCAAGCATGCTTGTATTGGCCTTTTTACATCAGCTTTGCAAAGGCTTTAGAGGGTCAAAACATGTATTTTTTAGCTAAGAATGTAGTGTATGTATTTGTGAGGAGTGGGAAAGAGAAAAAAATAGGCAAAGTATGGACAAGAACCATGAAAAACAAAACAAAGAAAATCCAATTGTTAAACACATAGGGGATGAAGGGGAATGTTTGTCCCATGCACCAAAACAATGTCGTTTTGGTGCATTTCTATTTTCTTTTATTTTGAAGCATTAAATGATGTCGTTTCACTTATCTGAAACACACCATTTCATTAAGTATTTGTTTTAAACAACATCTTTTTAAAATAAAAGGGATTTGTTTTTTTAAAAAAAAGTTCTCTCAGTTTTCCTATATTTTTTAATTAGGTCCTTAGATTCTTTTTATTTTGATCAATTTCAATCCTTTCTCAATATTTCTTCTCAATTATGTTCCTGATTGAATTTAAAATAGTCCCTACATTTTGTCACCTCTTCCAATTGAGCCTTTGGATTTTTTATTTCAAATTATTTAGTTAATTTCAACCATTTTCTCTCAACTGTATTCCTAATTGTATTTTTTTCTTCAATTCTCTTATTTTCTTTTTGAAATTGTTTTTCTTGAAATATATATATTATTTACTTTTTCTTGATTGAATTTTTTTTCCCTTTTTGGTTATATATATATTAGAGGGATCAAAAATTAAGTTACGACAAAGGGTAAAATGAGTTCTTGTATGTAAAAATCGATATCAAAGTATGTATTTTTGCATCCTTGCTTCTTTTTCTTTGTTGATTTGTATTTTTCTTGTAACTTAAAATTGGTCTAAAAATTATAAACTCTAATTAGATATCGCATTAAGGGTGAATGAGTTAATTCTACATTTGTGATTATATTTTCATGTTCTTACCTTTGACATAATACATAAATTTAGAATGAATTAATGTGATCCTACATAATCTTATTGAAAGCAATAGGTGGTTTTCAGGTTTAATTTGAATATAACAAGAGAAAATGAGTCAAAATCCATTTAACCATAATCATCCTCTTGAGTCCAATACTCGTACTCAAAAAGTGAGAAGTGAGATTTGTTACTAGGATCAGAGTCTTAAATTTTTGTTATAATTTTGAATAGTCTCACAAAATCTTAGCATGTA
The DNA here is from genome assembly GCA_007827005.2 of Populus simonii. Lineage (NCBI taxonomy): Eukaryota > Viridiplantae > Streptophyta > Magnoliopsida > Malpighiales > Salicaceae > Populus > Populus simonii. The sequence goes on from CM017470.2 coordinate 12,214,486, forward strand.
AACATAATATCTTTTATTATTAAAAACAAATACATAAAAAATTACTTTAAATAGAATGTTTTAGAATGATTTTTATTTTTCTTTTAACATAACTATTTCATTACCTAAAATCTTTAAAAACAACTACCTAGGAATCTTAATTCCTTCAAACTAGATTTATTTTCTATATATAAAAGATTAGGCCATCACGCCTAGACTGGGTCCATAAAGAAAAAAAAGGTTAAATTACATAAACATTATCACCAAAAGGATATAAATATCTTACAAAAAATTAAAAAAAAAACATTCGTTTTAAGTTTAAGTAAATATTACATAATTCTCTTTTGATATCCAAAATAGACGCCTTGATATATTTTAATTATTCAAACGTTTTGGATATAAAAAGGAGGTTCTGTAATGTTTTTAACTTTTGAGTTATTACTAATTTTATAAAACCTCATGATGGAGTCGTTGTAATTTACTCTAAGAAAATATATATTTTTCTTCATGATGATCAATGTCTTGATGTTCAGAGAAACGAAAATTTGTAGCTCCTAAATCCTTTTCCTTTTTTCTTTGTATTCTTTTTAAACTGTATAATTTTAATTTTCCAAAGAGGAATTTATGTACAAAAAGTCTAGGGAACCATAATCTTTGTATGTTCTTTTTCTCCGGTAGCTTTTTCATAGTTACAACCCTTCTTTAGTGTCCAGGCTCAAACTGCCCAAAGATTTCTGTGTAGCCGAGGGGGGGCATCAATTAGTAGGTCCAGGAGACCTGCACCAAGGAAAACTAAATTGATGGTCAGCTTATCAGGAAATTTGCATATCAAAAGCAAGCCCAGCTAAAAGTGTGCAAGTTTTACGGGTTCAGTTTCCCTCCCATTGTCACCAAACTGAATCCCGTTAGGGCAAATGCCCTAATTCTTAAGCATAAAATAAGAAGTACAGTTGTGAAAAAAATGTCAAAGTTGTAAAATTATGTAAACTGGTACCTAGTTGCAGTCGCATAAAAATCAAGGTCGTATTCATATACAAGTTAAGAGCACCATGTCAGGTAGCCCATCATCAGATCCACTCGATGGCAGAGATTCCGCATGTCCTTTCTAGCTGTGCTTTGTTTCTTTTCTATAGTCAACTATATGGTTACTGAAACAACAAAGATGCCGCATGGGTGACAATAACATGGTTAAGAGAAGTACTTGAGAAACCTTCCTGTCCGTTTTCTGTATATAAAAATGTCATCTCACCAATAAAAGCAATAACAAAACCACACACAGGGTCTGGGGTTCAAAGAAGCATACACAATCTTAGTAGAAGATCTTCCCTTCACAGCTCCACAAGCCTTGTGTTTCTTTTCTGATCCACAGGGAAGGTCCTTGTTTCTTGGAATTTCCTGTAGTAACACAAGACAGCACAATAATGTTCATAGAAATGACAACACAGTGACCATGCAACAGTGATAATAAAACCTTAATGCTAATTTTATTATCACGCAAAGATAAAATTAAATTTATTACTAAATGACAGGCACCAGCGATACCTGTTTCAAGGAAAAATGACCAAAGCCCAAAAGGTTCTGATTTCAGTATAAAGAAAAACCTTGCCATTTGCTCTGGAACTGCTATCATCATGGATTTGATTGGTGCAATTATTGGATGGAACTTGTTTGTTGGTCTTTGTTACAGGCTCTTCCCTGTATTGTTCATAGTTTCCATCTCCAGTATCTCCTTGAAACTCTACGAATTACGAAGATTGGACAAGAAAATGTAAAAATATCTTGAAAAGCAAAACCAGATGACTGACATCGAAAGCTCTTTCAACATATGTTTCCGACTATCTTAAGTGTCGTACGGTAGGCGCTGCAACACTTTCTGGTGGGTGATCTGGATTTGATTAGAAAAATAAATCACAGACTAGTTGCGCAAAAAAAAAATTTTAACATTCCTAAAATATTTTATTTGTATTTTTTTCTCTTTGCTTACTATAATCCGATAATATTTTTATTTTTATTATAACAAGTTTATTATAATTAAGTTTTTTAAGTCAAGGATTTGATCTAAAACGAAAAATATTCTTCATTATCATTGAAGTTATTTTTAAAAGTAAACTTGGAATTTTTAGTTATTACACCATTCTAAATAATATTTCAGATAAAACTCCTTATAATTTATTTTTTAATTTTTATATTCTAAGTAAATGATTTGTATTATTTTTAATAATATTTTAGATATTATTCTTATACATCCTGTTTAGCTATTAAGCAAGCTAGAATTGAGTGGCATGTTTAAAACCTAAAATCTGAGTAGAAAAAGATTTAGTTACAATATAAAAAGTTGATCTAAAATATCTTAATCAATATAAAAAATTTAAATAGATTATTTCCTAATTGTAAACTTGATTTCCTTATAATCACTTGCTCCACCATTCGCTAAGCTAAAGTCCAAAATTATCAATTATTTCGTTTATAGTTAAATTGGGAATAGTGAATGATGGGAACGGGATCAAGCAAATTTGGTATTTCGAATGCCAAAATGAGGAAAGTTCATCCGTTAGCCATGGTATACCTTTATGTATTCTCTGATACAATCAAAAGTTATATTTCAGTAATACTAGTTTTTTTAGCCAAAACCTGGATTGGCAGGAACAACAAGCCCATGTTTGTCTAGTATCTCTTCTATATTAACATCCAAATTGAAGGACTAATGGCTACTGGCTAGTTGCTCGCAATAGTATTGTTAAATCCGCTTCAATTTGGCAGATTAACATGGTAACTAATTAATCTAACATTTAGTTCAAATTAGGTTTCAAATTATGATGGGTATGAGTTAATATGATGTGACAAAGTCAATTTAGTTAGTGTATTCATAATTCAGTCGACTCGATTAGAACTTTATCTTAACTTTTTTTATTAAAAGATATTGAATCGATGATATATTAGATTAAATAGAGTTAATCCGAGTTAATTTGCTCAACTTATAACCTAGATCATGAGCATGACTAAGTTTAATATTTTTTTTATTTCTTGAATTTATTTTTTAATTAATAATACAATAATTAAAAAAAACATTTGCAGCAAAAATGGTGAATAAAATTATAGAGGACAAATGTATTTTTTTTCTTCATCAAATTGGCTTTTTTTCATATGTGTTTTTTCTGTATTGACAACAAAATAATTTTTTTCTTAACAGCATAATTCATTGAATAAAAACAACAACAATAAAAAATAAAATTTGAAAAACCTATAATGATATGAACTATAAAAAATTAAAAAAACATGTATTTTAATCAAAAATATATTTTCCTTAATCACACATTTCATTTTATTTAGATAAAATATTTTTTATGACAAGTATTTTTTAAAGCAGAAACTTATTATGATCATGAAAACAACTTTCAATTAAAAAAATTAAAACAAATAATGACTAGATTATTTTAATGTACAAATATGAAAAACTACTATGGACCAATAAATTTGAGAGATTCATATAAAAAAATGTACAATAAAAAGATGAAAAAATAAATATTTTATTCTTATTGAATATTAATAAGGAAATTATTTTAAAAAATCTACATATCAGATTAATACATAATTATCCATGGTATCATCATAAAAAAGGCCTAACCTTTTGAAAAACAATGGCATAAATTTTTATTTGCAACATGTTTTCTGAATAGAAGGCAGCAAAAACTAAAATAAAGGTTCTTAAAAAACTAAATTATTTGAAATAAGAAGGAAAATTCTATTTTTCAATCTAAATTTCATTTCTTTATCAATGCAAGTCGTTATTATTTTAATAAAAATATTTGTTTTAATTGAAAATATTGCTTTTTAAATAAAAACTTATAATCTCAAAAACAAGGTCTAATAAAATACATATTAAAACAATATTTTATAAGTGATTGAAGGTTAAAAAATTAAAAATTAATTTTGTTTTCATTTAATATTCATGAGAAAATATTTATTAATTTTGTTTTTGCATATTATATATATAATAATTAAAAAAGTTGTTAATTCTCTTATAAAAACCTATAAAATTATTTAAGAATTATTGAAAAAATAAATAATAATTTAAATATCTTATTTATATTGCATTTCAATCATTTTTTAAAACAAAAAAGGTGGGAGGGGCAAGAGATCATAGAAAAAGGCTAGGTGTTTAGGACTAAGTTATTGAGCCCATTTGTATGGGCGTGCAAGGCCAGACCTATTTTTCTATCCTCATTTTGTATTTTTTTTTCTCATATTTCAGGGCAGATAAAATGTTATTTGCTCTTTTTAAAAAAATATAGTTGATCTGTCTTCTATAGTTGGCAAACGACATGTTATCTTTTAATTCAGATTTCAGTGGTCAAAAAGTAAGTTCTTGTGTTTTTAGACCTAAAACCCATCATCCAACCTATTTTCATCTAAAAACACATTATAAACACTCTAAGAATCTTAGTAAACCAAATTCTAACCTTAAAAAACCCTTACAACAGTCTAAAATCATAAAATTAAATCGTATAAAATATTCTTATTAATCCTAATCTATTTTTCTCAATGGAATATAAGTTTAAAAATACTTCAATGGCACTCTTCTCGTCAAGAGGAACCAATTGAGATGAACACTAACCTTTTTATGGTTGAAATATGACTGACTAACCATTTTCTCTCTTCTTCTTCTTTCAAAGACTCTTTCTCCTCTTAAATTTTAGGGACTAAAATGTTAAAAAAAAAAAAAGTTTAAGATTGAAATGTGAAACCCTGGAAAGTCAAGGATAAAAAAATAAAAAAGTAAAAACTATAAGTAAAAAAGGTTGTGGTGTTTTTTATATATATTAAATTTGATCCCTATTATTTCAATTATTTTTATATTAATAAAATGAAACATTACTTTGACCCTCTCATAGTTTACTCGTGATTACACTTTATCTCCTTAGTTTCAAAAATCACAATTTACATCCTAGTTCAACACAATTTTTAAATTTGGATGAAATAACAAATATACTCTTATATATAAAATTACTCAAATGACATGTATGACATATCAGTCCATTATATTTTTATATATAAAATTACTCAAATGACATGTATGACATATCAGTCCATCATATTTTATAAATTATTCTCCTTTCTCAAACCACAACTTCTTCTCTTTTTGAATCAATTCAAATTTCTTCATTTGCATACACCAAATCTATTATTGAGAATGAAAATCTAGAAACAAATTAAAATAAGTTGGAATATGCATCCATTTTGAAAATCCAAACATATACTTACATACGTCAATCCTTTATACTCGCCAATTTTAGAAATTTTAGAGTAAACTCTAGACACATAAAAAAGAAGTAGAATTACAGTTGTAGACCTTCATAAAACTAATATCTCATTCATCCTCAAGGTTAGTGCCTAGAGTCTTCCTTGTCCTCTCTCAAATTTTAAATCATAATCACCTTAAAAATTTAGATACATTAATTGCATAAGGCCTAAATCTTAAATCACAAATCATGTTCAAGAAATGGGTTGTTGTTGTTGTTATGGACAATTCTCCTCCTTCATATGTTCCCATGTAAAAAAATCCAAGAATGTTTTGCTAGATCTGGGTGGTGTTTTGGTAGAGAAGAAAATAGGGTTGCTACATGTTAAGTCATATTTTGGTAGAGAGAGGATTAGAGTGGTCATAATTATCTCTCTATAATCGAGTTTTTTTTGTTTACAAAAAAATTGAAGTTTTTTTTTTGTTGGTTTCAATCTAGTGTTTTAGATATTGTTTTTTGTGCTGATGGTTGATAAAGTAAGAGTTTTAGGTGGTTGGATTTTTAGAACTTTAGTGGTGCTTAAGTGGACATGGAATTTTTTAAATCAACTTCTATATTATAACAAGTAGAGATATGGATTTTTAGGTTTTGATCTGAATCCTGAGATATATAACTGATCGATTTCTTTCAATCAATCTTTATAAAGATTATGGTAAAGTTATACCTTTTATTTCATGGACATGTTTTTATTTGGATAAAGGCAAAGAAAAGATAGGAGAGATTTTAATGCATTCTATGAAAATTGATACTTTTTCTATGTTAAAAATAGAAAATACTTAACATACTTTTTCTATGTTAAAAATAGAAAATACTTAACAAGTTGTAGCATAAATAGGGCAATAAAAGTTGGTTACTAGAAAGCCACAGGGAAAGACAATGAGATCTAGACCTCGTTTGTTTGCTGGAAAGTAGTTTTCTTTTGAAAAGTGAATTTCAGGAAAGTGAATTATTTTCCTATATTTGGTAGTGTAATGGAAAATAAGTAAGAAAACATTTTCCAGTGTTTGGTTATGTCATGGAAAATAAGCTGGAAAATAACTTATTAATGTTTTATTTTTCTCAAGTTTATTAAAATAATGAGGAACAAATCTTACAAATTAAAAAGTTGAATGACAATGAAATTGAAAAAATATATAATTTCATAAATTATCTCAAATAAAATAAATAATAATCAAAATAATAGAGATCAAATCTAAAAAATAAAAAAAAAGATGAAGAAATTAAAATAATAATAATTAATATTTCATAAATTATTTTAAATAAAATAAGTAACAATCAAAAGAATGAGGATCAAATTTGATAGATAAAAAATTTCAATAAAAAAATGATAAGAGAAAAGCAAATAACTATTATAAAAATGAGGACCATTAAATTTTAAGAGATGAAATTGAAAAATAAATATTCAATATATATATATATATATACATATATATGTATAGCAATCAAAAGTTTGAGGACCAAATTTGATATAATCAGCAAATAATATGACATTTCTAATTTTTTAACAACTTCCAGAAAGTGTTTTCCGCCCAAATTTTTCAGGAAAATATTTTTCTGGAAACTAAGCCAAATTTCCCTTTGACTAAAAAGTATTTTCTATTAACCAACTTTTCTAATGACAAACAAATACAGGAAAGTTTGGAAAGTGATTTCCCAAAAACCACTTTCCGAAAAACAAACATAGTCCTATATAAGGAAATCCCTAGTTGAAATGAGAAAGTCACATGAAAAGATAATGAGATTATGCTTGTATAGGGAAATAATCTTTAAAGCTTCTGCATTGTGACTGGATTCTGACAAGGAGAAAAGGGTGATGATGGCGGCTAGGAGTTTTTAAAAAACTTTTCAAAAATTGTATAATTTTAGCACTTTAAGGTCTATTTAGTCATTAATTAAAATATAAGTAAATTTTTAAAACTATTTTGTTGATTTTTTTTTGTGCATCAATAAGAATGTAAAGTGTCATACAACTTATATACTATAGAATATAATTACAATTTTTGAAACTAAAGAGGCAAAGTGTAAACATGAGTAAACTATAAGCGGGTCAAAGTAATTTCTCTTTAATAAGATAAAATCATTTTTTACAAAATTGAGCATAAATTTAATATAAAGTAAATTGTGAGAGGGTCAAAATAATTTTTCCTTAATAAAATCAAATCCTATTTTGCAAAATTATAGAAAAAATATTTTCATTAATTATGAGATAATAAGAATAGATATTTTAAAAACTCTCGATGATTTAAATTATAAAAAAATATTTTTTAGTTAAGATTTTATTTTCTCATCAATGCATTTCTTTTTTATTTTAGATAAAATATGTAATTTTTATATGTAGTATGATCTTTTCAATGAAAACCTAATACAATAAAAATGAACATTCACTAGCATTCAAATTATTTTAATGAAGAAGAAGAAAAAACACATTTCTTGGTCAAAACCTTCTTCCTTATTCATTTTTTTTCCTAGTAAAAACATGTCTTTTTATATTACAAGAATGATATTTTTAATTAAAAAAATGAGCATCTTATGAAAAGAAAATTGCAATAAAAAAATTAAAATAAGTCTTACGTGATAATTCTAACATAATAGTATAAAAAATAAAAGAATAATTGAGTTAAGAACATCATGGAAAAAAAATGACATAACAAAATAAAATAAAAATTCATTGAATATTCATGAGAAATTTTAAAAATTATGTAAATTATATTTTATAAATTATTCGATTCATTAGTTGATGATATCACAATAAAAGCCACTTTCACTTCCTCCCTCCCGTTTATTTTTTTACCACCGCCAACCATAACCACTTGAAACTCATCTTCAACCAAAGCCTCCCATAAAAACCCACCTTGCAACTTCATCATCCCACCATAAACACCTCAATAAACAACCATCTTCTCACTATAAAAACACACTCTCCCTCGCAGTATAGCTTACACAAAGAAAACAACAAACCTCTAGCCAAATACCACACTAGCAACCCCCCTCTCTTAGTCGAACCACCTACGACAACATATCCCTTCTCAGCTGAGAGAAATAACCCTCTTTTCGGCCACTCACAGCCACTATCACTACTTTTCCGTCGAGTGATAGACACCATCAAGAGAGAAGAAGAGAATCGTGACAACCCTTTGCCCATCTACAATTGATACACCAGTTTCCATCACCACCAACAACGATCACAAACTCTACTAATCGTCAATTGTCACACAAGATTTTCCTCTCTTTCCATACGTGAATCAACGATCCATCAATAATCACCAAATTGGCCTTCTCCACACACGATCCTTCATATGTGGTAGCAGCAGCTAAACCCTTATTAAGAGAGAGAGAGAGAGAGAGAGAGAGAGAGAGAGAGAGAGAAAGAAGTAGATCTAAAAAAATAAAAGAACGAAAGTATGTTGCGTTTTTTTTTTTTTTTACTTTTACGAGTTCCTTTTTGTTACACCCTCAGCATAGGAGTGAAAAGGGAAGGAAGAGCTACTCGATCCACGTGCCTCCCAAGACACCAGAGCGTCACCTGCATGTGCCACCAATGATGGCAGTGCATGAAACCCACGCACCGCCATTACTTTGGTCGTCCCAGAATTCCAATGTGCTTCCTGAGTTCCCAGCAATCTTTCCAACCTATTTCCAATCTTTGCAAGGACCATGTTGTTTTCAATTTTTAGTGTTTGTTTTAAATTATTGTTAAATTTGAATTTTTGTTGTTTGTAAACATGTAATTGTGAATGTGTAAGTAAAAAGTATATTAAAAAAGTGTGCATTTGTTGCATTTTCTTTTTATTGCTTTTTTTACTTTGCTTTAAATAGATGGTGAAAAAAAGGAGGAAAAAAAAAAGATAAAAAAAATAAAGAGTTTTAATTAACAAAATGTTTTAATTGCATACAGCAAAATTCTAAAACAAATTCATGGTACTTTCTAAAAAATTAAAATGCATTTTTATCATATTTTAAAAATACAAAAAAGGATATCTTGACCAGTTTATGATCATCCATTAAGATTTGACTAAAATTTCAAAAATATAACAAAAAATAAATTTTTTAATTAATATTTGAGGGATAAATTTTGCAACATAACGTATACTCACAATATTAAATTAAATGAATTAATAGCAATAAACATTAGAAATGAGCTATATCTAGCAAATAATTGTGATGCTAAAATTTGGGTCCTAGAATGATTAGGATTTAACCTAATAAGGTAAAGACTTCCTTACAAAAAGAGATATGTCTTGAACCTTAGATGAGACCAACGAATAGAAACATGACCTAGAAAACCAGTCAATCAATAATGTAGTTTACCTTAAATAGGGTGCATTGGGGGTGATGCGTCTTCCCCTTGCACAATTTGTCCCCTTACCTAGGCTCTCACAAACCATAAGTTTTTTAATGACCATGATACTAGATAGAGAATCCCTCAAATCATAACTTTATTATTAAACCTAGAACCCCTTTAATTTATGAAGGCAGCTCCATCATTTGACAACACCTATCCATAAATTTTCTTGACATGAAAACATGCCTCTTATTTGCTTAAAAATAATATTACCTTATGTTTCCTCTCAGCTAAAAAAGAATTGATAGTTCACAACATACACAAAAGTTAATGGATCCATATTTTCATTTATTTATTTTTTAGAAAGAAAGAAAGCATGTTTAAACTAACATTTTCATAAGCAAAAGTGGCCTAATTTTGTCCTGGTTGAAATCACATTCAATAAAGAAGAATCAAATCATCATTCAGTTTCAACAAAATATGGAAAGAAAATCCTTAAACTGCTCATTTCCTTTTTATGCATCACAATACTCCCCACAATTACTTATTTCTTTTTTATGAATCACAATAAACATAGATACATTCATCATCTTTGATTAAAAATACATGCTCTTTCGACACACATGTCATGTATAATATACTCGCTCCTTTACTTGGTCATTAGCAAGTCATCAAAATCTTACAAGAATACAAGGATGACAAATGTTTGAGAGGACACAAGATTAATTATTCAAACCAGGAACACATGACATAATGTATAAGAGAGAAAGGGATTAAAATAGCTATACTTTTTATGAAAGAGATTACTAGTTTTCCTTTATATCGATAGGAGTGGTAGAATTCCCTGGGCAATGAAGATGCAACAAACTTCACTCCTGAACACTTATGCCTCTCTTTCCACGAGATTAGAAGCTTGGGAATATAAAGATGCTTGGTTTTTTACAAACCAACTTCTTAGGCTTGCCCCCTTCTTTTTCTTCTCTTCTCTTTTTTTTTTCAATGTTCTCCCCCTCCTTATGTGTCTAAAGATGGCCTTTCATAAGAGAGGATTTTAAGCTTGAATCTTTTTTTCATAATGGCCATCAATCTCACACGATATTAACCTTTTAAAGAATGAACGAACCTCGGCTGAAACATGGATTAAATGATGACTACCAAGATCTCTTTGCTTGATTCGTTGGGAGAGAATCATGGCATACAAGATGTTATATTTCTTTGGCGTAGTAGACCACATGTTTGAGATTATCATCATGTGTGTTTTGCCTACTGGAAGGATTAATTGAGAGTTGAAATTGAGGGAAAGACATAAGCGAAAAGTCATCCTTCTATATACATTTATGAAAACCCAGATTTCTGTAGATTTTAGGGACAAAATGATGTTGTTTTTCTTTGAATGTTCAAAGATTGTTCTTTTTTGTCCAAGCAATTCGCACAATTTCACTTAATGTGAAATGACATTTTGTTTTAAGTTTTCTTCAATTGAAATTACACCAAACTTCAGATCCGTCCTTCCATTTTAGCACCTTTTACGTTGCAATTCTTGGTCTTTGAATCTTCCTCAATTACCACAATTTCACTTAATGTGAAATGACGTTTTTTTTTAGGTTTTCTTCAATTGAAATTACACCAAACTTCATATTCGTCCTTCCATTTTAGCACCTTTTGCGTTTCAATTCTTGGTATTTGAATCTTTCTCAATTTGGTCAATTTCTTTTAATTATACCCCAGATAGAATTAAATCAATTTAAGTTATTTTCTTCTTCAATTAAACCCTCAATTATGGCCCCAAAAATTCTTAAACTCAATTTTTGCTTGTGATAGTTAGTTATTGGTCCAATTTCAAATTCCATTTATTTTTTTTGTTTTGTATAATTTAATGATTATTTTGAACACATAAAAGTTTTAAAATGATGAAAATAATTAAATGACTAAATTTACTGAAATATATATATATTTTAGATTTTTATAATTTTTCAAAATATATACAAAAAATAGGGGGTCGAAAATTAGGTTATAATAATTGACATCTCTTTACAATGCTTACACTACAAAGTCTTGTAAAAAGCTTTGTATAGTAAGCTTGTATGGACACATGATGTTTGCAACGAAAGGCGTCTGACACCTTTAAATTCAATAGAGGGATCTGACACCCTCGGGAATCATATAGTTGGAAGAACAACTGATTTCATGGCGTCATCCATAAACTTCTTGTTTGCGAATTAATATTCCTTAGGTGAGGATTTCCGTTTCCAATATTGTTGGTGCCTATGTATAAGTTATCTTTATATCACACTCCTATTAAACCTGATTTACTTGACTTTCTGGGAATTTGATGTCTTTGCGAGTGGGTTGCGTGACCACGTGATCACATACAAGTGATCTCATTCTTATGGTTGACCTGTATAAGATGAACAAAGTGGAGATGGTCCTGTTATAACAAGTGATTTACCCAGTGTGAAAATATCAAAATTTGGTCATTTAGATAACTGATCTACCTCAAGGTGTAGAAACGACTTACTTGGCTTCAAGATTTCCTAGCGCTTCCTGATTGTACAATCAAATTTTTCCATGGTATCATGGCTCAAGGATAACTTCTTTGTTGATTTTGATTCATTGGAGCCTTTTTGGACTCTATCGAGGATTTATTTCTATAATTTTTTCTGCAAAAACATTATGCAATGCTATAGGGTTAGATGATATATATACATTCTTACTTGTTTTGAAATATAATCCCCCCCCCCTCTTTGCAATCTTTCTTACTTGATAAATTAGGTTTGCAATTTTTTTGACAAGTTTTTCTTAGTCACTTGACTCTTCTCTTCAACCCATTCTATTTTTCCCCTTGTGATTAATGTGTTTTACTGCTTCTTGGTTATGCAACTTGGACCTCGTGTCGTAGGTGTTATCCTTTTATGTGTGTTATGTAACGCTCTGTACAGTTGACTATTCCTTGAAAAGTGGGAAACTATCTCTTAAATGCGATGTTGCCCCTTAGTCAGACAATCCCCCCTACCTCGCGCCTCTCAAGTGTTGAATTTGTGCACAATCATACATTTGTTGTTTGCCTTAATAGAGAATTAATGTTCTGTTTTCTATCTTTATTTAAGGAATTTAACAAGTCTTTTGCTGCCAAAGATTATTTTGAATTGCCCCCAACTAATTTGGTTGTTAAACCCTTTTAGTGATCATAAAAAAAAGGCAATCATGTTGCACCCTTTTTGGTAGGCATCAGGATCATCTTTCAAAGAGGAAACCATCTTCCATCCATGAAGATGCCACATAATCGGACCATATTTTTAATGTGTGATGTTACTTTCAACTGTTGAGGGAGTTCACTAGATTAATCATTATCATGGACTATTTAGAGCCACATTCCTACCAATTGATTATGTTGTGCATATTCTTCTTATAGAATCGCCCTCTAGCTATTTTATTCATAAACAGTATTTCCCTTTAGCTTAGCCGACTCTTATCTATCATCATCATTCAGCCTCATAGACAATCATGTCGTTTGTTTTCCTGGTGGGCAACATGAACTTCTCATGCATCAATATTGTATTTGCCAAAGAATTTTGCAAACTCATTCAAGTGCTATTATTTTTGTAAATCATTTTTCTTGTTTTGGAAACAAATCATAAATTTAAAAATTATATTCTTTCAAATCTAAGATGTAAACTTGAAAGTAGTTTCATCAAGAATAATTTTTTTGTAGTCGAAAATCCAAAACATATAGTTTAATGATAAGATGCACTTTGCTTTTTTTTATGGTCAAAATGTAATCAACCAAAAGTATTCTAACTTCTTTTTCTTTCTTTTTTTCTTTTCTTTTTTTTGTAGATTTCTCTCTTCTTTTTCAACAACCAATGATTAAAATATATATAAAAAAATTTATAATTAAAATATAAATTTTAAAGAAGGAAGCTTAGTGTGGAAAGATGCGCCTCAAGAAATAAACCTTTTCAGAACGCATATGCGCCCGCGTACAAAACAAAACAAACCTCAAAATATATAACTAAAGCAACATAACTTATAAAGGCAAAAACAAAAGTTTAATGATCGGAGCATAAAAAATTATAATTTTTAATGAAAACTAGTCATGGGCACTCATGCTATGCTGTGCATAAAATTCAAACTAAACGAAAGGGAATAAGGTTTCGGTACTGCATATATATGTTTTTTGATATTATTAAAAATTTAATTGATAATAAAAAACAGATGATCTTTACATTTTATAAAACAAGAAATATATTAACTTATAAATTATTGAAATTATCGTTAATACTAATAAATTAATTTTTACTTTAAGAAGCAAAAGATTAATATATATATGACCTAGTAAAACAGGTATCATTTAAATTTTTTATTACATTTGTGGGGGAAATAAAATGGATATTCTTAAGAAAGATAATGATTTAAATTCTAAAAAAAAAGTTTTTAATCAAGATTCTCACTCTTATTAATTGTTTTTAAAAAAACGTATATTTTAAATAGCATTATGGTTTATTGATTTGAAATAAGGGAAATCAAAATAGAAATTAGAAACAATCCTATTAATTTGAAATAAAGAGCAAAAAATATATCACTCTAATTAAAACTTCATTTACTTATTCTTGTGTTTTTTATTCTCTTTTTTTTTTCACGAAAACATTTCTTTTTTAATGTATTGTTTTTTAAATTAAAACATATCATAATCTTGAAAAGAAGTTTGAATAAAAAAAAAATCATAAATTAATAATTTTCATGGGAAATACAAACAATTATATAAAAAATATGATGATCATACCATAAACAGCTAACTTACCAAAACCAAAATATAAAAATAAAAATTTGAGGGATGAAATTATTTTTTTGCTAATAGAAGAAATAGTTATTTTCCCCGCGCAATGTTGTGCAAATATCTTTTTATTCGGTTCTTTTATAATTAAAATACATATTTAAATGAAAGACAATGAATTAAATTTTGGGAAAAAATGTGTTTTGTTAGAAGAAATATTATTTTCTTATTAAAGTTTTTTTTTCTGTTTGAATAAAATAATTTTTTTATTTGCATCACATTTTGGGAATAAAAGGCAGTGACAATTAAAATAAAAGTGTGTTACTTTTTTTTATCATTTCAAGTAAAATAAGTAGTAAAAATATATCTCTTCACTATAACTTTATTCCTTATTAACACATTTCTTTATTGTCTAAATGAAAGTTTTAATAAAAAAAATATTAAGATAATGTCTTAATATTTTATTTGTGATTAAAGACAAAAACAATAATTAATATGATAAAACCATATCAAAAAATCAATAAAAAAATAAATTTTATTTTAATTGAATATTCATGATCATACTTTTATTTTTTTTACATATTAGGTAAAAATAATTAAAAAAAACAATTGTTAACATTCCCATACAAATCGATAATATCATGTAAAAACCATGAAAATATTAAATATTAGTTCAAATATCATATTAAGTATATTATTTATAGTGCACTACAATTAAAATCTATAACAAAAAAATATAAAAAAAAAACATTATAAAAAGGGGCCTTAATTTGGGTAGGTAGACTTAGTGCATTTACCACAACAAACGATGCATTATCAATATTTAATTATTAAAAATAAAAATAAAAAATAAATGACATATTGTCTATCTTTAAGCTTGAAAAATAAAGCCATGGGCATAGCCTGGCCTTTGAGGTCCTTGCATACCATGCCTTCTTTTGTTTGGCAAAGCGCATAGATTCAATATCTTTAGTTCTTTTCTATGGTTTTTTTTTTATAATTTTGATTTAAATGTGTTATAAATAAAATACTTAACATGGTATTTAAATTGTTATTTAATTTTGGCATATCTCTTAAATAATATTATAAGTTTTTATGAGAATGTCAATAATTTCTTCTTCAATTATTATATACTTGATTTGCCAAAAATAAAAAACATTGCCCACGAATATTCAACAAAAATATTTTCTTATTTTTTAATATATTTTTGACTTAATATCATTACATTAATAGATTTTTTTCTACCACATAAAAACCTATAGATGCATTATTTTAATATTATTTTATTTAAACTTTCTTTTGAAATCATGATGGGTTTTTATTTGAAAACAATGTTTGTGATTTTAATTGTCATTCTCATTTATTCGAAAAACATATTGCTAATTAAAAATTCTCCCATTATTTTTAAAACAATTATGATTTTATATAATGATATTAAAAAAAATTAATCAAACCAAAAATTTAACTGAGTTGACCAGATTACAAATGCATCTACTAGGTTAATTTTTTGAAACCAATCCAACCCCTTCTGGTTAACTTTGAAACAAGCCTTGGTTTTGAAGTTAGAGGTTAGGCTAGGAGAAATCATGTTAGGTGACTGTTTAAAAATATGATTGAAATCGTGTTTCATAAATTTTTAAAATGTATTTTTGTTTTAAATTATTTTGATGTGTTGATATTAAAAATAAAAATATATTACTTTAATGAATCTTTAAACTAAAAAATATTTTAAAAAAATAATCATTACAGCACTTCTAAAACCATTTATTAAATAAACAAGATCTAAGCTAGATATGATAACATTACCAAGAACAAATTCCCGCAGGGCAGCAACTGGACATTGAAACCTAAAATATAATGAGATTATTAGTTAGTGGTTGCAAGCGGGCCAACAACAGCCGAAGATGCCAGGAAGGAAAAGCCAAAACCATAAGCATCATTGTCACTATTTATTAAACTAAAAGAAAGGCTAGAGAGAGTTAATGGAATGACTGCCTTTCTTATGTCATATTCGGACATAAAGGAACAACATAAGACGGCTACTTGAATTTTTATTTTTATTTTTATTTTATAAAATAAAATAAAATAAAAATAAAAATAGCCGTTTTAAGTGACATAAGAAAGCAACAAGTGTTAAGTGGAGCACTTCAACAACCCCATCTCACAAAATCAGATGCAATCGTATTCCAATTAAAATCCCTTTCTTTTTTAAGGGTTTGGACTGGGTTTTAGTTTCGAAAGGCTTCTGCAACGTCTCGTATTTTTCAGCACATGAATAAATAAATAAAAAAGGAAAAAAAATTGGGTGACATTTTGCCGTGCTTGAACTGCTTAGTTAGTTTAGTTAGTGGAGGCCTATACATTAAGTTGTATTTGTCAGCATTAACTTTGTTGATTTTGTTTATATAAATATATTTAATTTATTATTAAAGATTTATTTATTTTTAATATTCATTAAGTATTTTATCAATGAATATAATATTTGATTAATAAATTTAAAGTAAAAATAAAATTTCTGGGACAAATATTTTACAAAAAAAATTATAAAATTGTTATAATTATGGGATTCTTATTGCATTAAAGTATTGTTCCTAAATGTTCATGGTTAATGATATATTAAGATTTTATGTTAATTAGAGTTGTTTAGATTGATATATATTATGTTCTTTCTTTTATGAAAGGAAGTGGTTGTTCTTATAAGATGAAGTATGAAGGATACTTATAATTAATATATAGGTGCTTGTCGGATAATATGTACACTTAACTTACCTATATAAGAATTCCAAATAGAGAGATCATATGGAATGGCTTATATGACAATTAGGTAGGCGATCATCAAACTTTAGATCACTAAGTTATCTTATTATATTTTGATCCTCCTACATATTGTCCTAATCAAAGGTAACAAATGAGCAGATATTAGATATAACATGAACTATATGAAAATATTTAAGTAATCAAGAGAGGATTTATCACCTTAGGCAAATTGAAAAAAATGTTCTATCTATTATCAAATAGTATTGATTGTAAGTCATTATGCTAGATGGAATGAAATTTAAAAAGAGTTTCAAATCTTATTTAGAGAATTAATAATTAAGTCGAAATATTGTTGATGAAAGGATAATTACTGCATTGAGAAACTGGTCACTAAAAAATTAAGTCAAACCACTTATGATTTTTCTAATATTTGGAGGATCATGACAGGTTACTAAACATTGTGTACTTGATCTTCAAATATAAATCAATCAATTGTTGAATTGATAATAAATTAATTTGTTTAATTTATTTAATCATCTTTTATTTAGGATTATGATTTATATTTAGGCTAATTTATTAGGAAACCTAATTGGTCATATACATAAGAACCATTGGTCAGAAATTAAAATGTGATGATTAATCAAGCATGACTTGATTGCAAATAAATTTTAGAAATTGAGGACTAGAATGTAATTAATACAAGGGGTTACAATTCTAGATCTAGAAACAATCAAGTAAGGACTTGATTGAATAATTTTTTTAAATTAGCCTAAAATAATATAAATGATATTATTTAAAGGACAAATTGATATTTTGTCATATATAGAGGTTTTAAGTTTTTTTATAAATAAAAAGTCATGTCTTTTATTTCCTAAAGGTGGGTAGAGTACAGTACGAAACCACTTAAAATACATTTAAAAAAAGGCACTCTTAAGTATAGCAATTCTTCTCTCCAAAAGAAGGTTTAGGAGATTTCTTACTGGTGAGTTATGTGAATTACTATTAGAGGTCGGACATTGGTTTTCAACAACTTAGTCTTAAAGCAATTATTCAAAGTCAAAAAGAACATTTGATCTTCATGTAATCTTCATATAAACCCTAAACAATCCTAGATTTGTTTAATGGGATCCTTAGGACTCTAAAAAAAATTAAATTTACAGTTTTCACTATGTATATGTGTTTCAAGAATCTCAACAATATTAGCCATAGGTTATCCTCACATTTCAATGATTTCATTAATGTGGGATGAGACAAGCTTACGTGGGGCCACAAGTAAGGCTCAAGTGGAATTGTTACAATTACAACCAATGATAAATCAATAGCTACTGAAATTTAAGGCCTGATAAATATTTGATTTTGGTATATTAGAAGTTAAAATTTCTACATTAGTTAGTTTTTGGTATACTAGAAGTTAAAATTTTTACATATAGCTACTTTTTTGTTGTTGTTTATAAAAACCTGAATTCCACACATTATAGCATAGAAAAATGTATATATTATTTTATTTTCAAATTAAAATAAAACTCAAATCAAATTTCAATCTCTCTCTTTCTCTTTTAGACATAGAGTGTTAGATTATTTTTTTCATTTAATAATGGAATTCTCTTTTATTTATATATATCACCATATTCCAAACTAGCACTAAAGACATGTGGTTTTTTATTTAGAAGAACACTCGTACTATTATCAAATAATAAAGTATTTTGTTACCTTTTCTCATTAACAAGTTTATTGGATCCTGAATCACACCACCGGATTGTCGTCTCTCCTTATAACCCCGTTTTTGTATAATGATATCAAAATCAATTTCAGTTTTTCTTAAAATAATTTCTATATTTTGTGTGTATTTGTATTTTGCAACCTATCCTTTTAAAATACGCACTTTGCACCCTCAAATTGACATCAATGTGATTTGGTTAATTACGCACGCGCGCGCGCACACACAAATGTCTATTTTAATATTAATTAAAAAAAAACTATAAGATACAAATTGACATATTTATTCAAACATTGACATATATTTCAATTTTAATGGTGAGGAGCCAAGTTCCTTTTCACTTTGGTTCTCAAATATTTTTAGCCCATTTCTCTTTTTATTATTTAAAACTTTTTATATTTAAATTTATCCTTCAATATTGGGTTTACTAAGTGCATAGATTCATAATTTATCTCAACTTGTTTTTTATGAAATTATTTCAATCTTATAACCCGGGTAATGAATTTTGTAGGTTAGTCGTGTTGACTCTAGTTATTTTTTTTGGTCCATTTTTCTCTTTCTTTTTTTTAATTACATCATTCAACATTAAATTGATTGGAAATCAAACTCTATAATTGTTTTCAAATCACTTTTTATAAAGATATCCTAGTCTTCTTGTAACATCCCCCATTTCTGGGATAAAACCACAATCTCATGTCAATAGAAAAACAGAGTAGTTAATTATATATATATATATATATATATATATATATATATATATATATATATATATATATATTCACGGTCTTCGTGTTAACATCTATCGGAAATTTTGATGGAGTCCCCCCTATACCGGAAGGTCCCAATTTACCGACATGTAACCTATTTACCCTTCTAACAGTTCGCATCTCATAATTTAATTCCCGACCCAATCAACCTGGGTTTCAATTCCACAATTATACTCACACCTATCAACCATAATATTTATGATATGCTATGATATAACAAAAATATCATTATGGATGGATAATTTAAATAAATATAAATTCATAGACATGAAATATGGTTATATAAACTACAACGTTAAATTCATCCAATCAAGTTTAAACATTTATTATACAAATTAAGTTATACAACCATTTTCATGTTTACAAAATACAAGGGTATACTCCCTAGAACCTAGACTTCAAAAAGGAAACATAAGCTAGGATCTACTCCTGTCGTGCATGCGATGATCCTGAAACAAAATACATATTATTGCGAGGTGAATATTTCCATAAATATAACAATATGAATATTTAATAATTCAACATGCATTCATATTTCATTTACTTCTCCCTTCTAGTTTTTTTTTTATTTAAAATCTCTTCCTTATTCAACTATTGATAATCGTTCCCTCTACCACTATCAACCTTCATTCCAGACATCAACGTGATTACTTTTGCTTATCACATTCCCGATACCACTTTCACTGGTATCGTCATCACCACCCCATAGGAGTCGATACAAGGCGATCCCTTTACCCGGAATCCTAACATACACTGAATGTATGCTGGCCATTCCATGGTGATCCCCTTACCCGGGATCCTAACATACACTGAATGTATGTTAGCCAATACATGGAGATCCCCTTACCCGGGATCCTAACATACACTAAATGTATGTTAGTCCATTCGTGACGATCCCCTTACCCGGGATCTTAACATACACTAAATGTATGCTAGCCAATACAGGGTGATCCCCTTACCCGGGATCCTAACATACACTCAATGTATGCTAGACAATACATGGTGATCCCTTTACCCGGGATCCTAACATACACTTAATGTATGCTAGTTTATGCCTCAAATCACACTTCTTATCTTTTCCTTTTTCAGTGATAATTTCATCACTTGGCAATTCACATAACAACTTTTCACCTTGAATACACATACATTCAGTAATTCACATTTCACATCAAAATATATTAAATCATGGAATTTAACTAGGAAGCATAGGTGTGAATCACCTACCTGCA
This sequence comes from Populus simonii, assembly GCA_007827005.2. Taxonomy (NCBI): domain Eukaryota; kingdom Viridiplantae; phylum Streptophyta; class Magnoliopsida; order Malpighiales; family Salicaceae; genus Populus; species Populus simonii. Next base: position 12,235,291 of record CM017470.2, read on the forward strand.
ATAGAAGCTCTACTCGTGCTCCCCTGCTGCTGCTGTTGCACCACGTCTGTGGTCCCTCCTGCAAATCACAGGTTTATCTCATAAACTTTACTCACTCAAGGATATGTTTTATAATAACCATATCAACAACCAATAAGTCTTTCTTTCAGTCATTTCTTAGTACTTTATGTTTTTCTCATTTCACTCATTATTACTATCGTTCTTTGTACAATCCTAGTTATCATTCCTTTCTTTATATTTGGACTTTCACTGTCCAACTGTTACTGCTTCGTCTTTGAACTGTTATTGTCTGACCTCTCCTCAGATTTTTAACTATATCTGGAGTTATAGAACTCCGATTCAAGTGAAATTTATGGCGTTGGAAAGGTAAGACATGAGGCTACCAGTTATATGTTTTGGGAAGAACTCAGTTCTGCCTCTAAGGTAGTCAAAATTGCTCATTAACAGACGCTTGGACTGTGACTGTCCAACTGTTACTGTCCATTTTTGAACTGTTACTGTCTGACCTCTCCTCAGATTTTTAACTATATCTGGAGTTATAGAACTCCGATTCAAGCAAAATTTATGGCCTTGGAAAGGTAAGACATGAGGCTACAAGTTCTATGTTTTGGGAAGAACCCAGTTCTGCCTCTAAGGTAGTCAAAATTGCTCATTAACAGACGCTTGGACTGTTACTGTCCAACTGTTACTGTCCATTTTTGAACTGTTACTGTCTGACCTCTCCTCAGATTTTTAACTATATCTAGAGTTATAGAACTCCAATTCAAGTGAAATTTATGGCGTTGGAAAGGTAAGACATGAGGCTACAAGTTCTATTTTGGGAAGAACCCAGTTCTGCCTCTAAGGTAGTCAAAATTGCTCATTAACAGACACTTGGACTGTTACTGTCCAACTGTTACTGTCCATTTTTGAACTGTTACTGTCTGACCTCTCCTCAGATTTTTAACTATATATGGAGTTATAGAACTCCAATTCAAGTGAAATTTATGGCGTTGGAAAGGTAAGACATGAGGCTACAAGTTCTATGTTTTAGGAAGAACCCATTTCTACCTCTAAGGTAGTCAAAATCTCTCATAAACAAATGCTTGGACTGTTACTGTCCAACTGTTACTGTCCATTTTTGAACTGTTACTGTCTAACCTCTCCTCAGATTTTTAACTATATCTAGAGTTATAGAACTCCGATTCAAGTGAAATTTATGGCGTTGGAAAGGTAAGACATGAGGCTACAAGTTCTATGTTTTGGGAAGAACCCAGTTCTACCTCTAAGGTAGTCAAAATCGCTTATTAACAGACTTACTGCTCTACAGGGTCTGTCATGACCCAGTCTCGGTTGATAACCCATAACTGGAGTTCTACAGCTCTAAATTGAGCAAGACCAATTTCCTTAGTTAGCTAATATCCAAAACTATAATTTCTATGAAGGACACTGGTTCTCCCTCATCCTCCTATCCGAAATCTTACTGAAAGTCAGGAGACGAGTCTGTCCAGATTCGTCACCCCCCTTCCCTTCACACATAAATTTCCCAAACTATATTTTCTGGGTAAATTATCATGGTTTCACGTCCCCAAATCACATTCCACACATGAATTAACTTAATTTTTACAACAAATACTTTTCCCCCAAATTTAAGTCTAAGAACCCTAATCTATAATTCACATCAAGGCATCAATTCCTTATCGAATTTAAAATGACTTATAAGATCATGTTTAGAACACCTTACCCGGTACGAATTAAGGTTTTATCTTCAACCAGTTGAAGATTTTCAACTTCCTCCTTTCTTATCTAATGATAGCCAGCCCTCCATCTTCTCTTCTTGTTCAATTTCCTTGTTAATCACTTGCCCACAAGTGTTTATTCCATCTATAAACCCTTAATCTTGGATGGGTTCTTGAAATTTTGGTGTTTCTCTCTTGATTTGTAGAAATAGATACCAAAACTCCATCTCTTCTTTCTTCACGATAGTTGCAGATCTATTTTTAATAAGAAGAGTAGTATTATGCTCTATAATTATTCTTATTTGCATTTAGACCCCATTTTCTTTAAATGTATTCGTTTTGCCCCCACTTCTTTTTAGTTTATCTTATTTTCTTTAATTTAATCCAACCCTCAACATTTTCGGGTTGATTTATATTGTCTTGAAATATTTCATCCATAAACTTGTATCCAAAAATTTCTAAATTCCCGTTTTTATTTAACCATATGCATGAATTTCTTCACTTTTATTTCTCATGTAGTTAGTTTGCAATCTAAGCAACCTTTATTTTTCCCCGGGGTTTACACTTCTGACCTAGGTTTGGTAGGTTAACCCAAGTTGATTTAGGTCATTTTTTTTCAATTTAATTCTTTAAAATTAGGTTGATTGGAAATTTGGATTTATAATTTTTTTTTTTTTTTGCTTTCTATGTAGTTATTATAATTTATGAATCAGGTCACGAGTTAGGCAAGTTGACTCAAGGTTTTTTTTTGTCCTTATTTTAGTTGAATTTTTTTGAGTTTAATCCTTTAATATAGGGTTGATTGAAAATTAGGTTTCATGATTTATTTTGGTTTGCATTCTATAAGGTTATTCAGGTCTCATGACCCGATTCATGGGTTTGGTCGGTTAACTCGGGTTTTTTTGTCTTATTTTTATTTTATTTTATTTTCAACCTTTAATTTTGGGTTGATTGGGAATTGAGTTTAATAATTTTATTTAATTTGCTTTCTATGGGGTTATCCTGATCTTATGACTCATGTTTAGCAAGTTAACTTGAGTTAGCTTGACTTATTTTCTTAGTTGAATTTTGGTTTAAATTTCATCCTTTAACATTGGTTGATTGAGAATTGGGTTTAATATTTTTTTTTAATTTGTTTTCTTTAGAGTTATCATGGTTTCATGACTTGGGTAGCGGATTTAACAGATTGACCCGAGTTGATTCAGGTCCATCTAATATATTGTCGTTTTAATATTTTAAAAAAAGATATTGTCCTAATTTTTTAAATTCAAATTGTATTTTTATCGATGTCTGGGTTGTCTTTGAATTTGTCAAGTCAATCAAGTCATGCAAGGTCAATTCTCATATAGTTTAAATTTTTTTCTCAAAAAAACACATTAACATTTGGATATTTTTTTTATGTTAAAACAAATTGATCCGATCCACAGTGTAGTACGAGCACTAATCTAGTTACTTCTCAAACAGAGCGGAATCTTTGTTTATTTCTTATTTAAAAAAAAAGCTAATTTGATTTGATTAAAAGTTCCCATTTTCTAAACAAAATTTAATTAGCAAAATACAATTAAGATTGTATTTAAATTATAATGGATTTGAACTTATTAAATGGAGAGGAATAATGATGGGATGACTACACTGGTGAGATGCTCGAACTAATGATATGCCTAAACATTTATCCCTTCTCAATCACAAAGATAATGTGTGTCTCTCAGTGGAAACCCAATTGTCCATCCCTTTTATTGGCAAATCGATTGCATGTTCCATTCTCTTAACGAGTCGTGCCACGCATCCCTCTCAACAGGACTGACCTCATATCCTCTCTCATTTGCATACCGACTTCACTTCCTTTTTATTGATAGATTGACCTTGCATCCCTCTTCCTTGACAAATTGACCTCGCTTCCTCTCTTCTTAGTAGACCCAACCTTTGATGGATGGACCACGGGTTCCCTTTAGTAATAGAATGATCATGTTTTCTTGCATCAATTATGTGTCCCTTCTTAGCAGAGTTATAATATGTTCTCCTAGATAAAGCTTATACCCTTAAATCCAATTGTTACACTCTAGGTGCATTACCCTCTAATCAAGCCTGATTTACTTATCACTAATTACAAAGATAAAATATACTTACATTAAATGCTCGCACATCCTCTTATTATAATAGAGCTCATTCGATGGTGTTTTGGAATGCCATACCCAAGGTTGGCCTTTATTATGCCATCCTCCTCATTTACTAATGAATTAACAACCTTATCTCCATTAAAGTTGATGTGAATCGTGACTATATAAATATTAAAGAGTCATCATGTAAATGGATCCAATTTGAAAGCTTATATTCTCCTACTTAACTTTTAATCATCTATTATATCTTTTTTTCTAAACACACATGACACAACCTTGAAAGCTTAACCTTCCTATATTTGTGCTAACTAAAGCATTAGAGGGTCTTATAAGCCCAATAAAGCACTTGTTTTATAATTGCTCATAAAGTTGACTCTGATAGTCTCAATCTCTCAACTTTTTCACTAGCTTAGAATGATCATGATATTGGGGCTTTTCATGAACCCCATCTATGACATTATCTGTAAGAATCCTGAACAAAAATTGATTTATTTCCATCTCTTTCTATAAGATTTTAAGTTCTTTCCATGGATGGTAACCCATAAATCCCAAGAAGTGAGAGTTATACAGCATTCCATCATAGGTGCTCCAATAGCTTTTTTAGATCTTTACTAGCTGACCCAACAAGTAAAAATGCTTATAAAGGCTTTATTGACCATATAAGAGCTATTGAAAAACTTGTCTCTTTCATAAAAGGTGTCTCCTCCATTAATACCACCATTTGTACCCCTTAATATGTGTAGACATCTTCAGTTTGAGGAGGAAACAAGTTAAAATGACATGCAATAGAGAGAGGAAAAAAAAGCATTATTACTCTCACAACCCTCACAAAAATTTATTATTAACATTATAAAAAGCATTATCTAACTGGATACTTCAAGCATAATCAAGAAAAGTAAAAAAAAAAAACAAACCAACATATAGTCACAATCATAAAAGTAGTCGCCATCATCACTCTTCATTAGGGACTTTCTCTGCTAGCCTAGATAGAAAAAAAAAAAACCTTGAAAAAAGATAGATATATGGTTATAAATACCCTTAGTGTGGAGTTGTACAACCCTCATCAGGTGAAGGGCTCTCTATTATCTAAATAAGTGTTGGATACTCATCTCTTGATAAAATTCATCATTGCAAAAGCAAACCTAAACATCTATGATAGGCACATAAAACCAAGTGATAATGTGCAAAACATCTATAACACTCTAGAATTGATCATACAGCACATAAATATCATGTATAAGATTTTCCCAACCATGTTTCATAAGTTAGCCTAAATGTAGTATCATCATTTAGATCCCAAATCCATTATTGGCTTTAAGGATCTTTGTGCAAAGCTCATAACCCGCTTTAACACAAGTATCTAAGCCAAGAAAAGCTCTACAAAGTTGTTCTCCATCACTTAAAGGGAGATTGAAAGCATTAGAGCTTACTTATAGAGATTAAATGAAGAAATATTAAAGGAAGATAGCTTTCTAAAACCAGTCACCACTAAAGCCTTACTAAATAGGGTTTATAACCCAACTTTACAAAGAAAGTTATACATGCTCCCCAACATGAATATCTTATAAGTGAAACAAATCATTAAAAACCACATTTAGATTTAAGAAATAATAACATTATCTCTATAAGACTATACCCGTGTACTTTTATCCATGAGTTATTATGTGTATGTTCCTTCCATGTAAGTTTTTTTACATAATGATCATCAATATATTCTTTTTATAGAATTGTCTCAATAAAAAACTTTATATAAAATATACTTCATAAAATAGTCTCCATATAATGCTTTCTATAATTTTTCTCTCATGTGTGGTTCCTTATAATATACTATTTATACGATGAACTTCATGAAATACTCTCCAAGTGGCTCTCAATGATTTTCATAAAGACATTCTCCGCCTAGGGTACAGGATATAATTTTATTCAAGGATAAAGATACTCTCTACCCTATTAAAATTGAATAAAATTATCTATAAGGTTGTCTATAGATTTTCCCCATGTATGTTTCCCCATAAAATATTCTTTATACGGTCATCCATATGAAATACTCTTGAAGTTGCTCTTTGTGATTTTCATAAAAACATTCTCCATCTTGGGTACAAGATAGATTTTTACCCAAAGATAAAGATACTCTCCACTCTAGGTACGAGGAACCACTTTTTCTAGGGGGAAAATGATCTTCATGAAATATTTGTAATGGTATTTTGTGCATATGACTCTCTTTTTTATATGAAAGAACATCATAGCTAGGGTATAACTCAATCCCTATGATAAATCATCATGTGTAATCTTTATGAAATAGTCTTTATACAATGATCTTCATAAAACATTCATCATGGGATTTTATCTACAAGAGTCTTAACACTAGGCAAGAGCTTCTCTACCTAGGTATAATACGTTCTTCATTCAACATCTAAACTTAGGACAATATCTAATCTGAGTATAGTAAGATCTCTAAAATGATCATGAAATGACAACATAGCTCAAGTAAGATCAAGAAGACACCTTCATCTAAGTTAGGGAAATACTTATCTTGGGTATAATACAATCTTTATTCAAATATAGAATGGCTTAATCTAACTCAAGACATTCTCCATCTCAAGTATAAAAATTAACTTTATCCAAGCATAAGGACACTTTACACCCTAGACACAAAGTGGCTTTTTATATTTTGTTAGACTATAAATCAACCTAGCCTAAATACAAAGGCACTATGTACCTTGGGTACATAGTGGCTCCCAATATAAGAGACACTTTTACTTGAGTACACAAACATTCTCTACCTTGGTTACAAGAATTCTTTTTCATTGTCTAATTTCTACAAGTTGATGTTCATATGTTGTTTTTTATAAGTTGTTCAAATCAACCATTTTGTCTAAAATTTAAAGACACCCACATTTCCTAGGTGCAAAAGCAATGTCCTCTATAGTTAAGTGGTACATCATACTCAAGTATAAGGGCACATAGTATAAAAGGTTATCACAATAAAGTTTTGAAGTTATCCTAGATAAATCCTTGATCATTTTAAAAAACATCTTAACATATCAACCATTATGGCTAGACAATGTAAGCTTAATGACTCGCATCTACATAACTAGTCCTCTTAAATCACTTGTACAATAAAACCATTCAATCTCAATCTAAGTGAGCCTTATTTTGAGACAAGGAAAATTGATGGGATACTTATACTGATGAGATTCCTGAATTGGTAGGATACTTGGACTATTGAGATTCCTAAATATGCATTATTCCTTAATCGAACTAATCGCTTCTTAATAGATTGAATATGTGTCACTTTGATCAATTGTGCACCCTTCTTCTTAAAGGATTAATTATTTTTCCCCCTTCTTCATGGGTTTGGACATATGCCCTTCGTAATAAGACCAACCTCTCATCACCTTCTCTTTGGTGGACTAGTCATGCATCCCTTAGATCGATTACACACCTTTTTTTAATAGACTGTTCATGTACCCTTTTTTTAATAGATTGATCATGTTCTTTTCTTTGATAAACTAATAACGCGTCCCTTGAATTGATCGCATACCTCTCTCATTGATGAATTGATCGCATATCCCTCTTCCTTAACGGAGCTGATCAAATAACCCTTTTTAATGGGACCGATATCAAATCCCCTTCCTTGGCAAACCAACTAAATGTCCCCCTTGATTGGTTGATCAAACATGTGTCCCTCCCTTTATTGATGTACACACATTTCCTTTGATAAAGCTTATACCTCTAAATCCAGCTATTACATCCTAGGTGTGTCACTCCCTAATCAAAACTAGTTTACTCGCCACCAATTATAGTGATAGAATGTATATGCATTAAATAGTCGTTTATCCTTCTATTATAATGGAACTCATATAGTGATGTTATGGTATGTCCATATTTAGGGATAACCCTTGTGATATCATCATTTTGACTCACCAATGAACTACCAGTCTTATCTCTATGCAAGTTATTGTGGCGCATGACTATAAAAATGTCCGTGAGTCATTAGGTAAAAGAGCCCAACCTGGAAGCTCATATTCTTTTCTTCAGCATCTAATAATCTCTGGCATTGTTTAAACATACATAACACACCCTTTAAGGCTTTACCCTCCATATATGTATGTTAACTTAAGCATCAGATGGTCCTCTAAAACCAATAGAAGACTTGTTTTACAAGTACTCATAAGGCTCAGTCTAGCAATCTCATTCTACTAGCTCTTTCATCAACCTTAGAAATACCTTGATATTTTAAAGTTTTTGATAAACCTCGTCAAATACTATTTTCATCCAACCATATTTGTTAGGATATATAAAATTAAGGAGGGTCTAAGATAATAATGTCTAGATATAAAATGCAAAGATTTGCATATACATGATGGATGTTTTACTAACTTATCTAGATACACTAGATAATTGGTTTGCACTTCGCTTTGAATCGAGTCTAAAAAAAATAAACATAAAAAAATATGCAGGTATTGCTAATGTGTTTTCTAATTATAAGAAAACATTTGATCATGAACTAAAAATTTGATGCACATATTTAATAAGTAGATTAAGAATTAAATGCACCAATAAATGTTAAAGATATATTTTAATGCTAACTAAAGAGTAAGTCTTTAAGTTGAGAAATAGATGTAGATTAAGATATTTGACCTTGTATTGTTAGGATAACTTTAATTTTTTTTAATTGATTATATGGCACAATCATTTTTAAAAAGAGTAATAATTAAAATACCATCAAAACAAACTAATTTGCTAGTATAGGTCTTCCTTTTCTTATTAACATCTTTAGTTTCAATAAAAAAAAAATATAACTTTTTGCTTTATGTTGTTTATTTGTTAAAAATCAACAGAATCAGAACACATACCCCTAAAAAAATTGGACAATTTAAACTAAGGATAAAAAAGATATCTCTCTAATTAGAACTCTTTTGTCTAATTGACGTGCTCAATTTTTTCAAAAACTTCTTACGAGAATATTTATTGTATAGACAATGTTTGATCATTATTCTAAAAGCAAGTTTGAATTATGAAAAAAAACATTTTTTAAATTTAAATGTGAGTATATTTAAAAAAAAACATAAGAATAAAATAATGTTCGCGTGCAACCGCAAGGAACTCTTTGGTAATGTCATTAAACCTGATTAAGCGAGTCAATCTAGAGATACCCGACCCAGCTCCTTGTGTGGCCAGGGTTTCAAATCAAATTATGGTAAGGGGGTTGACCCATGCATCCCTATTGACAGGACAGTCTAAAGACGAGCTGAACAACCTATCAAAACTTGATTTGACTAAAAAAAAATTCAAGAAGTCATCTTTTTTTCCTTTCATATTGAGATAATGTCATGTTGGTTCGATATGGGTCAACCCAAGTTTACCTGCTAAATTGTAACCCGGGTCATAAATTTGGCTGGGTTTAATACCTTTTTTAAAAAATATATTTTTATTTAATTATATGATAATAGAGATTGACACTCATAGTTAAGCAACCAAATAAAATGTTTTTAAGAAATCAACTATGATGTGTTATACAAAAATATTGCTTGCTAATATTAAAAAAAAATCTATAATCTTGTTTGAAAGCATAGTAAAAACTGAATGGTATTAAATAAAATAATACCTAAATAAATTCTAAATTATTGTAAGAATTTAATAAAATAATATATCTAATATATTTTTAATCAATTAATTTTTAAGAAATTACATCTAAATTAGTTGGGAGAATTCCAAAACAAAATAAAAAAAATTAGGTCAGACATGTGAGCCTAAGTGACCCAGCAAGCCCTAGCCTTTTTTTCAAATTCGTTCATCCATTTGTTTTATTAAAAAAAACACATATGACTCGTTGTTTGCCTATTTAGAATCCGATCACCATAGAAGTGGCTAGAAACCAAGAGTTTTTTTACTTGAAAATATATTTTCAACCCATTATCATCTAAAAATACCTAATATACACACTTAGAATCTCAAAAAACATTCTATCAATAAATAAATAAAAACCCCTAAAAAGCTCAAAAAACACAAAAACAAACCATGAAAAAAAAATCTCTTAACTCCTATCCACCTTTTCTAACAAAATGGAGGTCTAAAAACTTCTTAATGAGACTCTCTTGTTGAATAAAACCTTTTTTTATTGTTTAAATATGACTAATTAAGAACTCTTTCTTTCTTTTTTGTCATTTTTAGGTGACTTTTTTCTCCTTTTAGTTAAGAAAATGAACTTTTAAATTAAAATTAAAATGATAAAAACTAAAAAGATTTTAGTGGAAGAAGAAGGAAAGTAGGTGAACTAATCAAAACTTTTTCATGCAACTTTGAGGTTGGTTGTAGGTTTTTTTTATTTTATATTTGGTTATTTTTTTGTTGAATTCTATCTTTGATAAATTTTTAGAAAAAATTATCATTAATTTATTCACAAAAGACATTATAGTTACCGTTAATCACTAACTACAGTGAAAATGCTAGATTTTTAGTATATTTTTTAATTTAATCTTAATCAACTAATTGCTTGTTTCTTAATCCTCGATACAGACATGAGATATTACGTATTCTTGTATTACCTACTTTACAAATTGACCAGGCTGCCACTTGCAGGAGTTGCAGAGCAAAGAAGCAAATGACAAAAAGTAGCATAACATCAACGACAAAGACCCGCGCTCTTCCGGTCCGTTTCATCGAAGCAATAACCAGCCTCTGTCCTTTCAACGACACTAATGTAAGAGTCAAATTTATGGTACTTTACAAATGAAGCATAGCCTGTTGTTCTTCTATGAAACAGTTCAAGCGGAAGAAGGTTGCTGAGAGATATCTCATAAAATCGATAAATTGAAACTATAAAGGCATGCCATTACATTTCCGCTGAATAATAATACAATACGAAAGGTGGTCCAGCACCCGGGGTAATAAACATATGATCCACGGATCGCATACATGTAACACAAATTTCTCTCTATAGCACATACATTGCTTTTCCTTCACTTTACTTTTACACAATTCACAGTGACAGGCAGAGCTGCCTTAGCTACTCTCTCCCTCTCTCTTTCTTAGCTGTGTGTAAGCGTGGGGTTTTGTATACCTTTCTCTTCTTCTTTGAGGGTTTTCTTTTCTTTATATTTGTCGGTAGGATCATATCAATTGTGTGTTTGTCTTGCATTCTCTTCTCTTTATTCAGTACTTGTTTCCTTTCGTGTTTTGAATTCCATTTTTGTTCAAGAAAATCTGATCAATATGTCATTTCATGGTTTTAATGATCCATGCATGTTAAATGTTGTAATGGTAAGATAATTTTTTATTTTTTTACATGTTCTAGTTTGTTATATATAGGTTAAAGAGTGTTTGATGGTTCTTTCTCTTGTTTTTCTGCTGCAGTTCATTCTGATTTCAAGTGATTTGAAGTATTAGCAGTTATGAGTGAAGTCATGGACCATAAAACATGGCTGTGGAGGAAGAAATCTGCAGACAAGATTGTTGTTGCAACTGATCATAAAGTTGACCATTCATCAAACGAAGAAGAGGTAAATTTCAGCAATTCTGGGAGCTTCAATTTTGTATATTAATGCAATCTATAATTAGATAATGCAATTTATGGTTCTCCAATCCCACAATAGATGTTTTTTGTGATCAGAAATCGGAACACTAGATCACTCAATTATTCTTGGGAAAGCTCCATAATTGTTCCTCAATGGACACTAAGAACATCAGCTTCTTTCTTGTAAAAGATTCTAATTGGCTTTGCATGTCATGCACTGATTTAGAGGGGTCAGCCTTTACTGTTCACTGTATTTATTCTTGGTTGATAACTGCAGTGACTCTGATAATTACAACTTCTTGCAATGTTATATTGAAGTTCAACATGAAATAAGCTAGTTTTGATGCTTGAACCACAATTAATCCAGATTGGTATACCAAAGCCTGTTACGAAAGTCGGTTTAAGACAATGAAGATGCCACCCTGCCTAGGTGGTAATGCTTCTCCTTGAATGATAGTGGAAACCTGAGTTCGAAATCCATCATTTTTCTAGCTTAGAAAAAACTTGACATTTCCCTGATTTACCAAATGGCTAACAAGAAAAAAAGTTGAAACAATGTGTTAAAATGCACTTTCGGAACCAAAACTCAAATATTTACGGTCTCTGAAGCTTGAAGCAATGTCTTCCAGGTGATGGTCAACGGCAAATCGTTATTTTTATTAGTTCACCGATTTCCTTTTCAGATGGGGGTGGGATAGAAGAAGAACCATAGAGGGGAGAGTTGCTCACTTTCTTTGAGGAGAGAGTTACCTGCTTACTAACTTCAGATCTAAATTCTGCAATACTAAAAACCATGATTTGCTTCAACCTATAAAGCTTGTCAATGAAGAGATTTGCTCCTCCACTGGGACTCTTTTGAGTTATGCTAGAACTAACAACCTTTTGTGTTATGATTATGCCTTAGTTTAGCCATCTATTGAGAGCAATCAAGCTAGTTGTCTCTAGGTTTAGTGTGTAAAAATGTGTGCAAGGAAGCACTAAAACTGGTCAAAGAAGAGAGAGAGTCAAATCAGTTTGGCACGTCCTTGATTGCTGGAAGTTTTACTAATAAATTCGCGTATACAATTAGAATTGATTTTTATTTTGGATGATTACTAAAAAACTTGGATGTTCCAGATACAGACACTATTGGTTGGTAAGGCTGAATTGGAGAATCACCTGAAAATTTTGAGTGACAAGCTTTCATCAGCCCTGTCTGAGTGTAATGCCAAAGATGATCTTGCAAAGAAACAAGCCAAGCTTGCAAAGGAAGCCATGACAGGTAAATTACTAAATATTGTTCCGTTTCAGTACTTAAGTGGTAGGGTTCTTTTGCCAATCTATCAATTCACATTGTCAAATGTCTTCTGTAATCTTGTGTACTCTATGATTATTGATTTTTAATAGACCAGGCGAAGGCAGAAGCAAAAGCAGTGTCTCTAAAGCAAGAATTAGATGAAGCCTTACAGCAAAGAGCAGCTGGAGAACATAGATCGACTCATCTGGAAGCTGCCCTCAAGGAGTGTATGCAGCAGCTACGTTTTGTTCGAGAAAATCAGGAGCAAAGGATTCATGATGCTGTCATGAAGACATCCAATGAATTTGAAAAGTCCCAGATGATTTTGGAAGAGAAGCTGGCAGAGACCAGTAAAACACTTGCCAAAATTGGTCTTGAGAATACTCATCTAAGCAAGGCTCTCTTAGCAAAGGAAAAGTTGATCGAAGATTTAAGTAAGCAAAAGGCTCAGGTGGAGGCAGATTTTAATGCCCTGATGAGTAGGTTAGAGTCCACGGAAAAAGATAGTGCTTCTCTCAAATACGAAGTCCGAGTGCTAGAAAAGGAGCTTGAGATCCGAAATAAGGAGACAGAATTTAATCGCAGAACAGCAGATGTATCACACAAACAACACTTAGAGAGTGTGAAAAGAATTGCGAAGTTGGAAGAAGAATGTCAGAGGCTTCGTGTCCTGGTCCGCAAGCGGTTGCCCGGCCCTGCTGCCTTGGCTAAAATGAGAAGTGAAGTAGAAATCCTTGAAAGAGATTCAGTTGAAATGAGCAGGAGAAGGTTTAATGGTCGTCCTATGGGTTTAGTGGTTGACTCAGCTGTTGAAAACTCTGCTCATTCTCCCAGAAAAAGGATCAACTTTCTGACTGAGCAGCTATGTGTAGCGGAAGAAGAAAACAAGACTCTCAAGGAAGCCTTTAATAAAAAAGCAAATGAACTCCAGTTTTCAAGAGCCATGTATGCTCGCACAGCTTCCAAATTATCACAGGTTGAGTCGCATCTTGATGAATTGTCAAAAGGACAGACAACCTTAGATAGAACAAGGAGCGTGGTTATGCCACATGAGCTGTCTCTGGCCTCAACGTCTGAGATTGGCAGTGATAATAAGGTTAGCTCTGCTGAATCTTGGGCTTCTGCTTTGATTTCAGAATTGGAGCACTTCAAACAGGGAAAGCAAAGGGGGTCGCCAACAAACAGAACTATAGGAGCTTCAGACATATCCATGATGGATGACTTTGCTGAAATGGAAAAACTTGTAATAGTCTCAGTAGATGAACAGTTCGAAGGTCCTCGTGTTTCTTCTGACAATGTTAACGAAATAGGTCGGGAGATCATTCCAGTATCAGAGTCTGGATCTGCTGTATCAAACCAGGTAATCAATTCCAGAGATAAAGCTTCTGGTTGGCTACATGATATTCTGAAAGTCGTGTTGGAGCAAAATCGTGTCACACTAAGAAAGCCTGATGAAATACTGGAGGATGTTAGAATAGCTCTGGCAAATATAAATCATGCAAGCCCTGCAGAATATAATGATACAAGGCAAAGCTCAACACATTCTGATGGATTAAATTCCTTTCATGTTGGTGGATATACCTCATGGAAACCTATATATTTGGAGACTGATTCACCTGGTAGAATTACTGAAGCTGATGCCTTGTCGACAGATAAGAGCAGTCAGCCAGATCTCAGCAAATCATTCTGCAAGATTATTGAGCTTATTGAAGGGATCACTTTATCCTTTGCTGATTATGGAAACTCAGAGACCTTGACCAGAAAGGATGGGAGTTTTTTGCCTTCTGAGAACACAGAAACACCTTCAGGCTACATGGTCCGTGTTTTGCAGTGGAAAACTTCTGAACTAATTGCTGTATTGCAGCAATTTGCTCATGCGTGTTATGATCTGTTGGATGGAAAATCCGATTTGAACATGTTTGCCCAAGAATTATGTTCTGCTTTGGACTGGACTATGAACCACTGCTTTTCCATTCAAGATAAGAAACATTTTGACTGGGATGAATCACGGAGTGGGTGCAAAGCAGAGTTTGTTGCTTCAAATGGACATCACAGCTACTTTGAGAAGGATGAATGTCATCGATCTACAATTATAGACGAGAATAAAAAGTTAATAGAGGATTTGATTAATATTGACTCTGAAAAGAGGGACTTGGAAGCCAGGCTCCAGTCAGCTACTAATAACAGTGAGTCCTTGATGAATCAACTCAAGGAATCTGAGAAAATCATTGGAGGCCTGCAAACAGATTTAGAAACTTTGAGAGGTTTGAAGGCAAGGTTTGAGAACCAAAATGAAAATCATAAGCTGACGAAAGAAGATGTTGACACACAGCTTACAGTGGCCAGAGCTGAATTGAATGAGGCTCACCAGAAGTTATCTTCCATGGAAATGGAACTGGAGAACAAAAGGAGTTGCTGTGAAGAATTGGAAGCTACATGTCTTGAACTGCAGCTCCAACTTAAAAGGTAGTGGATTTAATTTTTATATGATTTCTCTTTTGAAGATAAAGTAACCCCACAACATCAGATAAAATCGACATAATACATGAAAGATAGAATATCGCATGCATTTTAGGATGCCATACTCTTCATGACCCAAAATGCTGTCTAACTTTGAATTTTCTCCCTCAAACAAATTATTGAGAGATCTCATCTGTCTGATGTGCTATTTTCAGTATGACGAAAAAGGAAGTCCCTAACTCTGAACTCCATCAGGAAGAGAGCCAACTCCGGACTGTAAGTTCGTATCATGCCACCTTGAACATACAAATTATTTTCATTTCCCTTTATATTAACTTCTTTTTGTGATTTATAGAATCATGTAGAGGATAGGAGAACTGTTAGTTGGTATAAAGAATGGCATTTCCTTAAGAATTGCACTTGAACTCTTTGAACAAAATATATACTCTCTACGTAGTTCGAGTAAAGCCAATTTGCATATGGGATCAGTTGATTGCTCTTTAACCTTTTCTTCTCTGGGAAAAAATGAGACACTTCATCTGAAAATTAACTTCAGCTCATTCTCTTGGGCTTGGTTGAAGTTTCGTGTTTAACCATGGAGATTAAGAGCTGCTAAGTCGTCGGGATTTACATTGAAGGGTCATTGCCTAGCGTCTTGGCTTACATTGTTTGACATCTGCAAGCTGATACTTCACGCAAAGCTGCTCAAGATACCCTTCTTAAAACCCTAATTTTCCACAACCACCTGATCCTTTGTTATCAGTGAAAATAACATGATTTTCCGGTGAATATGCAGTGCATTTTATGCATCCAAAAGCCAGAACAATCATTGATTCCAATTACGTGTTATCCTCTATTCTTTCTTGTATTATCAGAGTTTTCATGTTTGTCACCTTTAAATTGCCTAAATTACATGTGAATGTATCTCATTGTTGAACCAAGAACTTCCTGAATCTTGCAGGGTAGGGAGATAACGGCTGCTTCAGAAAAGTTGGCTGAGTGCCAAGAGACAATTCTAAACCTGGGGAAGCAGTTAAAGGCAATGGCTTCACCAAGCGAAGCAGCCCTGTTTGACAAGGTCATCTCTACATCCACCGACACAAATACCACCGCAGTCACCACGTCCACAAGCAAAGCCTTGACTTCACCCAAGAACAAGAACAAGAGGTCCTCTTTGCTAGATCAGATGCTAAAAGAGGACAGTGCTGAAGTGAAGGACACTAAATCAATCAATCGCAAAGAAAGCGATAACAATTCCAGTCCCACCGTCATTTCCACTAAGGTGATCGAACCTCTTGAAAGGATCCCCGCTTTAAATGGAATCAAACACCAGGATGACGACGTTGCAATTAATTATTTGGCCATTGTGCCTAGCAAGAAAAGTGGAGGTGCAAATTTGTGGAGAAAGCTGCTATGGAGAAAGAAGTCAAACATCAAGATACCATCCTTTCCATTTGCCCCGTAACTGGCTGCACAGTCCCCGATCCATATAGAATAAAAATTGGTTGCACAGGTAATCCACGGTGGTACCTCTCAAGTTTGCTGCATACTAGGGATCGAATACATTAAGGTCTGCCTCCTGTTATTTTGAGAGCTCTTTTTTGCATCTTCGTGTGTATTCCTTCTGTACATATAACTGGCTGTCCCCAGGCGAGGTTTTGCACTTCGCGACAATGCTTTCTAATTTCTGAGGGGATCATTGCTTAGGACAAAGCTTAAATTAATCAAGTCTGTCTTTCCAAAACACAATAATCCTAAGCTTTTTCTCATTAATAATTTAAATTTGTATATAAAATGCAGCCAGGAAGAAAAATGGCTTAGCAATACAACTCTCACAATACTAGAATTACCAGACAGGCAATCTGCAAAAGCCAGATAATAAGGACACCAGCATCTCAAAAACGGAAGCAGATGCACATGAAACCAGAAAAAAAAAAACACAAGGCAAGTTGAAGATAGCAAGAGCACCACAATCCGAACTGAGAGAGATCTGATGACAAAATAGCACAAGAGGCAGAGACTGATCGAGTAGTTTAAAGACATTACAGGCATGTTAAACTGGACTTGTAAGATTCTGAAATTGGCAGCAGCAAACCCCACCACAACAAAGAATGACAAGATACCACGAGAGGCAGAATCTGATCAAGTAGTTCGAGAATGTTCCAGGCATATTAAACTGGACCTGCAAGAATCTGAAATTGGCAACAGCAAACCCCACCACAAAAAAGGATTTGGGCAACAATCCAGGACTCAAATGGTACACACAACCGAACTGAGAAGACCACTAGACATCAAAATGCAGAAACACCTTGTAGAACTAGTACAAGACAGCAAAATAAAAAAAACATCAGCCACAACAACGCAACAGTAGCAATCAGATCATCAAGCCACAATAATCATAATCCTAAACTGCTAAATCCCTTCTATTCAAACAAAGAAAATAAATTTCGCTCTAATAACCCAAATAGCTCTAATTTAAACCTAAATTCATCACCCAACAAAATTGATTAAAAATAACACTAAGTTTAACTGTATTTGATTCCTTGAAACCACAAGAAATCTCTGGTTAAAGGCACTGGAAATGTGTTGCCAGAAATTGTAGTAGTCAATCTCTCACACGGGTAACAAAAGGTTTCGGAGATTCTCGTTTTGAAAAAAATGCTGAGGTTGTAATAGAGTAGCTGAGACTGCTATTGTTTTTTTTTCTTTTGTTAGGGTTTTAAATTTGAGAATTTGAATCCCCATATTTGAGTGAGGGATTATACTGGTGATGTTATAGAGAGGGAGACCGTGGTGTGGGGAAGAGTGAGTTTTTTTAAAGAAGGTGGTGGTTGTTTTAACATTGGGGACTAACGTGTTAAGTTTATGAAAAGTTGAATGATGTCTAGATAAAACAGATGGGTTAAGGACTGGTTTGTGGGGCCAATAACAAATTGGGGATTGATTTGTAGTTATCCCTAATTGGATAGTAGCCTAAATCCTGATGCAGGCTTGAATTTGGAGGTCATTTGTATGCTCAAGCTTGAAAGAGTCACCACAGATTATCCATCAGTATAGCAAACAGTATATATGAAGTTTTAAATTGTTTCAAAATTTAATTTGCTGTCATGCTGTGTATTTAAAACTGAAAATGGAATTTCAAAATCCAAATTGACTCAGCATAAACATGTTGGATTGATTATATCTACCAACCTAGACACTCAATCTCTATATTGGATAAATCTTGCAACATCGTGAAGTCCAGCCTGTTTATAGCACTCAGCTATCTGTTCCGCAGCTTCATCCCAAGTCCCTTCAACAGAAGCTAAGTCCAACAAAAATGCAGCTTCATCCAATGCAATCTGCAAGTTTGAAAGACAAGGATCAACATACACACTGGCTATGAATTTGCTTCATAGTGAAGTCCAGCATTAACAGATACATTATAAAACAGAAGGAAACCTGTGATGGTTCTTTTCCCTTGTTAAGGTCTTCTTGCCTTCCTTCTTCAGTCATTTTTTCTTTAATATACTCAATTTGCTCATCCTCCCATTGTGCTATCTGAGCAACATCCTGGATAGGACTCCAACCTCAACAATATAAATTCAAGAAAGGAAGAGAAAACACAACACAGTACAACAATGGTAAAGAGAAATTATCTGAGCAGCCCATGCCTGGTATCTGCAACCCAGAGTCCACCATGGTGATTTTAAAGCTCCCCTGGCAGCATCTTTAGCTTCTAACATACGTCCAGTCCTGTAGAAAGTATAAGAGGCTTCTTATGATATGAAAAGGGAAATAAATGACAAACTGAAAATTCAGAACATCTTTTCTTTTTTTTGGAGATAGCAATAGAAGAAAATCATACGAACTTCAGCATAACCTCTGCATTGAATGCAAAAGGCCTTGCAAATCCTGGAAAATGCTTTTTCTTTGTATAAAACTCCACAGTCACTAAAGCTGAAACCTTTACAACCATGCATATGCAAACAGTTAGCCACCCAGACTCGCAAGCAAATCCATGTTGCTTGCAAATAGTAACAAAAATCAGGCTAGTCTTACATGATCTCCTTTCTGCAAATGGAGCATCACTTTGCGCTCTAAGACATCTGGAAACAAACCTACCTGAAAATAAACCTTTTAACAATTAAAATTCAATTAAGAGTATGAAGATCAATTTGAGGATTCCAAAGTGTCCACCGCTAGGAATTCAAATTTGTTTAGCTCAATCGAATCAAAGAAAGAAAAAAGTTTTTATGGCTAATTACAGTACAATTTGTACCTTTTTTAAGAGATATACATCTAGGTCTAAAATCTGAGACTTAGCATAGTCACCCTTTTTATAAAGATTATCTCCAGCATCAGCTGCAGAATGAAATAGATCAGCATTGCCTTCTGAAGAAATATCAGCATCTTCCTCAACCAGGATTCGATTAATATATTGATCTACCTGTACCATGACAAAAATTATGTTGTTAGTGAAATGTCTTTACACATGGAAGGTCTGACTACTGGTTATATCCATGAGCAGCAGGATGCATACTCAACTTACAGTCTTTGCCAAAAGCCAAACTCCATGTTTACGAACCTCAACCACTGGCATTTCCATCCTGGACACATCAGACAACAATGACAGCAGGGAAAGAAAACCAACAACAAACAAAGACCATGAATAATTTGAGACTCTTACCCAGATGGTGCTGTTGGCCATCTCAGCAGCGCAATCACAGCATCTATTCACACAAATAAATCACATGTATCATGCTAAAAATTAGTTGCTTCTCAAATCTTAAAAATAGTAAGTCCCCACAACTTGCATTCATCGATACCTGAACTGTTTCTAGCCAGTGGAATGGCAAGAGGGAACAACCCTTTCTTGGCTCTAGGAGAAACAATAGATCCACCTGTTACCAAGGATTTAATGCAACACGATTTAAGGGGAGGTTGTTTAGATGACAAGGAAACTGAACAAAATAGAGGATGCTATTATTACACAAACATAATACATCATTATAGCCTCGTCAACCAGCTTTGTTAGTCACCACGAGGTATTTGTTCACATATTTTCGGGAAGGAAGGTCTTTTTTTCACATCACAATATATACAATTAATTTGAAAATATGAGTTGATGGCTCTATGGATGATAAATCTCCAAATGGCATCTGATATTGCGCACTTCACTTTACAGCAGAAGTTCAGCAACCTCAAAAAAGAAACATTTACTGCAAAAATAAGACTTTATAGACTAGAAATGCACCTCTTGTCACATAAGTTAATAAGCACCAAACAAAACATAAACCAAGTAGCATTCATTATCCTAGCCAATCCTTAGCAAGACTCAAAAAGAAAAACCCAAAAACAAACCAAGAGTTACAAGCCAAATAAAGCAAATAACCTGATAAAAAAAATGATAAATCAATTAATTTAAAAAAATTCAAAGAATGTTAAAGTTCTGTTCTTCAAGAGTTGAATAGTGAGTAAGTTTTGTTCTTGACAATATCTACCTTTTGTCTTTAACATCCTCAACAAATGAGACAAATGCTTAGGAGGCTGAGTTGCAGCCACTTCTTTGATAAAACCGATATGGTCTGTAAAGTTTCATCAACATTACATTGTTAAAAACAAAGAAATAAAGGCAACGACAAAATTGTATAAATAATGGTATCTACCAGGAAATGAAGAACAAGAAAAAGTGCGTAGCGTAGTGTGTCTGCGGAGGCTGAGAAGGAATGAGGTGGCGCGTGGAGCTCCATAAAACACTCCTCCGCCGACTTTCATGCCTCTAATCGTGAACTACGGTGGTGTTTGCTCCCTGCCACTGCTGTTGCCCTTGGATACAAATGAGGAGAAGTCGGGACCGGAAGATGGTTTGGGGCTAAAGCCCAGATATTTGAGGCCCAGACCTGTTGTTTAGTGGCAGCTAAGGAAGACAATGGTTACCTAGCGTTGAATTTGGGATCAAGAGATATTCTACTATGAACTTGAACTTGCACGGTAGAATTTCACAGCTCTGGGAAGAGGGTATTGTTGTTTTTTTTTAATTAGTTTATTAAGTAAAACTCTATACCCTGTGAGATCTCTACTGTATGACAATATCTAATAATCATTGGTACCAAGGGCAACAGCAGAATCGATGATTATTAGATATTTGAATAAATTTTTTTAATTTATATTTATAAATTTAATATGTTTTTTTATAAAAAAAACAATTACGGTGTGCTATGAAGTATAGGTCAAATTAAATTTTTATTTGTCTTTGAATTGTTTTTTCGCTCTCATTTTTTTTAGAATTTTTCTGTAATTAATTTTTTTTATAATTTTATTTTTTAATATTTAATTTATTGAAGATTCAGCTCCATATAATCTTATCATTCTGTATTTTATTAAATATTGGTTTTGTAATTATCTTCAAAAATTTTCCTATGAATTTGTTCCGATCTCATGATCCAAGCAATAGATTTTGCGTGCTTTTTTTAATATAATTGTTTTTAAAATTATTTTATTTGTGTTTTATTTTTCAAGATATTATTTCAATTCATTTATTATTACTATTTGGTTTTATACAAATGAAGTTTATTTTTTAAAATAAAAATATTTATTTTTAAATAATATTCCTGATGTGTTCGGCCTTGAGTAATTTTTTTTTAAGGCATGGGTTTATTCAATCAGTTTCATTTGTGTTTATTATTTAGGTCATGGTTTTTTTACGGTGTAAATTTATCTTTTATTGATTTAAGTAAATAAGTTTAGTGAATATCTTATCTTGTATAATTGAATATTTTAAACTACATTCATTTCTTAATTTTTTTAATTTCTCTTTTGGTTATTGTTAATGATTTTATATATATATATATATATATATATATATATATATATATATATATATGATTATCAATTTATTTAACTAGATACTTGCAGACTTTTCAATTTACATTTTAAACTTTTTTATGTTATAAAATACATTGAAGCAGCTTGCATGCGCGATATTTTAAAAAAAAAAACACGAGTTAAATGACTAGTCCATACTTGAATATGAACCAAAAATTACTATTCATACCTAATGGGTATGGGTGTTTGATACTCAAATTCAATCGTGTTTGGGGTATTTATCGGGTCTCCATAACCCGGCTACAAAACCTGCTAACAACTATAAAATTACTATTCATACCGTTGCTTTACACGTATCAAAGGAATAATTCAGCAGGAGTGACAGAAAAATCGAGAAACCAATTAAATTGAGAAAACCAAGAAAAAATTAATTAAAAAAACTAAATTTGAAAAACAAACCGATTAAACTGATTATTTTTTTAAAAAAAATTTAGTTCGGTTTGGTTTTGGTTTAAAAAACCTGAAACCAACTAAACTCCAATTGAACCGAACCGGTTCAGTTAAGGGGTACTATAAATACAAAATTTCTTAATCCTAGCAAGCAATACTCGTCCTCTGCGTCCAGCCGCCCCCTCTTAACCCTCACAAATTCACAGAATAACAATTCATTGATTCAGTGTTCACAGATCTTTCATCTTTCTCAAGTCTCAAACTCTCAATCTCAGAATCTCTCACACTCTCAGTCGTCCAGCCACCCCCTCTCAACCCTCATAAACCAGATAAAAAATAATCAATCTTCATCTCCATTCTCCTGAGTCCTTGACTCTACAAATCTGGACAAACCAGCCATATCCCTCTCCCAGTCTCCCACACGGGCATGACACCCGACCCGACCTAACCTCCAAATCTAGCAAACCAGTCACCTCCCTCTCTCACACCCGACCCCACCTTGAATCTTGTCACATCAGGTATGATTTTTTTTTTCGATCTCTATTTTTTAAAAAAAATATATGCTTTGTAGTGTGGCCTGTGTATTTGAGATTTGTGAACACTAGATCTTATCCAGTAAGTAACTCTCTTTTACGTTTTTATATGGTTTTTTTAGTGCTGGGTTTTGTTTGTTTTAGATGGTTGTGTACTGGGCATTGATAAAGTTTAGATTTTTGGATCTTGGGTGGTGTTTTTTTGGATGATTGTGCTTTGTGTGTTGAAAAAGGTGGGATTTTTAAGGGTCATATGCGTGTTGGTATATTTGGGCTGTTATGAAACAATAATTTAATGTGAGTTGGACATGTTTGAAGATGAAAGGTGTTGCGTTTTTATCTGTTTAATCCTGCAAACTCGGAACCATGAGGGCTTGTTTGTGTGGATCCTGCAAACAGATTAATGCTTGCAAAAATGAAGATTCTTCTAGCTTTCGCATAGATTTGCTGAGAAGCAGTTGTAGGCGGTGAGGGACGTTGATGTACATTTCTTGACTTCAGCTAAATCTTAGAAATAATTGAATCAAGCTATTACTTCACCTCAACAAATAGCCATCCATAGCTTAAAAACGTTTACAGTGTATAGACTAGGCTTCTTCCATAGTTGATTTTGTCAATCCGCAACCAAATTAATCTTGGACATGGCAAGGGTCATCTGCTTATTTTATTCTCTTGTTGATAATGTTTTGGTTTCTAGGCAGCAATACCTAGCATTCTTGAGATAACTGACGAGCTCTTCTTCAAGAGAACTATCAACATCGTAGCTTGCATTATTGTGAAGCTAGGAATCAATTAGCTACGAATTTTGTCTAACCAAAAATCAAAACTGCATTCATGTAGTTTTTATTTTCTGATTAACAAAAGGCCATAAACATAAGTTGTTTCCATTTGCTATAAGTGTAGCAGTCGCTTTTCTTTCATTTTCCTTCAATGGAGCACCGAAACAGATTAATCCTGCAAACTCAAAACCATGAGGTTGTGTAGTCCATTGGTTTGCTTGCAAATGTTTTGTTAATTGTTTCTTTGCACTTAACCTATTTTTGGTAGAATGGATTGGAAAGTAATTGATGTAGTGGAAGGAGAAAATGATGTTCCTGTGATGGAAAGAAGTGGGAATCATTTGAACACATCCAATGTGAAGTGTTTTATTTGATCTAAGAGTAAGATTTTTTCTTCCCGCAATTTCCAAGTGCAGTGTTATAACTTTTTGTTGTTAATGTTACCTTAAGTCAGATAACTTACACCTTTTATTTTGTTTTTATGATTTATTAATTAAATTGTTTGCAATCATTTAACATGTTTAATTTTTTATTTTGTAGAATTTGGTGGAAAGTTACATGTAGCATCGGATGATAATTAGTTCAGAAGTTACTTTGATGATAAAATACTACTTTTTATTTTTACATATTCTAATTTATTTTATCATGTTATAATTTTAGATCTTGATTTCCAGGTTTTGATGTCAATGGTATTACGGAATCAAAGTATAATGTTCTTGTCATCTTGATGTGCTTTTTTATTGAGATGATGTGCACAATGAAGATTTATATTTTTTGTATAAAGTGTTTTATTTTTTATGGCAATGTTATTTGTTTTTTTTTTAAGCCCTTTTGAAGGCAATGCTTTGTAATTTAAATTTTAATTTGGTGTGTGTGTTATTTAAACTTTGACGCAGGAGGAGTCCGAAACACAAATATTAGAAAGACTTGCAACATATTAAACAAAATATTAGCACTAATAATTTAATATAAATGAATATTTAGTGACAAAAAATATTAAATATATTATAGAATTTTGTAACAAAATTAGATAATATTTATATTAATTACAAGCCCATTAGAAAACCCATCAGAAAACCCATTAGAAAGCTCTAAAAAGCTTAAAAAAACAATAATACAGGTTTTCCAGTTTTTCTGTTAAAAAGCCGAACTGAACCAAAACCGGTTGGTTTGAACCGGTTCCGGTTTGAATTTTTCAGTTTTTTAAAATTTGATTTTGGTAAAAACGGAACCAAATCGAATTTACTCACCCCTAGAATTCAGTCATCAATTGGAGACATTAACTTCAACAATATCCCTGGTCAATGTTCATGTAACATTTAAAGCCAGATGAGATCATCAATTGGAGACATTAACTTCAACAATATCCCTCGTCAAAGTTCATGTAACATTTAAAGCCAGATGAGAAGAGCAATCTCATGTTGTGTTGAGAAATTTCAAGGATTAAAAGAAAGTGATATTCCAGAAAGTATAGTAGGGAGTCCCTCTAGGAGGAATAGATTGAAAGAAAAGGTGAGAGGAATGGAATTTTGACAGCAACTCTCCTTTTTTTATATGTATATCTTGGTATAAATATAATATAAATATAATTTTTTTGTAGCATGAGTAACTAAAAATAATTTGACATCAAAGAGTAATATATATATATATATATATATATATATATATATATATATATATATATCAACTATTCTAACATTGTGCATGCTTCCTGCAATGGCTGGTTCTTACAATTGTTGACTAACACTAAGAGAAGTCCAATGCCTCTTATTCTCATGAACCAATATATTTATAATCTATCTATATTATGTAATTAAATCTTTTTTGATGGATGATTATGTAAGTCAATTAATAATTAAATAGATGTGCATTTCAATTTATGGGTAATGATTAATTACTTACTAATTTATAATTATAAGAAGCACTCTGTATGTCTTTCCAACAATGAAAAATAACTTTGAGGTAAATTTCTTCTCAATCTAATTATTTGTTCATATTATTCTATATACAATTTCTTTTTATAGAATTTATCTAATCATTGTTAAGGGTACAATCCATCAGCCCAAACTCAAAGGACTAGTTGCTTTGTAGAAGATGGAAGCTAATGATGAAGATTTATTAAATATTTTATTATAAACTTTTATTTTGCTTTTAATGCCTTCAAACAATAGGTAGTTCTAAAAATATTATTAGATTTTTAAGAACTTGGGATCTATTATATTATTTATTTACAATATCTATGTTAAATACATGTCTTTTCAAATTGTGACATAATTTGTTATATTATTTGTTTACAATATCCTTGTTATCACAATTTCTTTTGAAACACAAGGCAAGATTAAAGCATGGGTGATATTCACAGCCATCATATCAAACAGTATATGCTAGCAGCTCCCTCTTTGTTTTTAACACACAGGGGAGTCTGTTCTCATTGATTGATTTCAAAACCATAGACCTGTCTTTTGTATTCTCTGCTTTGAAATCAACTCGTAAATGGTTTTGATCCCCAGAACCCTTCTCTCTTGATCCTAAATAGTAATCTAGCTGCTGATAACAAAGAACCCTCTACAATATCAAATTATAATAATACACCTGATTACAATTATTAAATTATAATTTAACCCAGATAGAGACGATTCAAGAAAACCCAATTGAACTAAAAAGAAGAAGAAAAATAATGTAAATGGAAACCTTTCTGAAGAGTGTCTGCCCTTGACGATGATTGAGAGGTGGTTGTTCCCGTGGTGGTTGCTTGACAATGGATCTGGTTTGGAAGAGTGCTATTGGGATTTGGTCAGTCGAGGCGTAGGTTGTGAATTTTTTATTATTATTATTAATGTGAGTGTTTGGACCAGCTTGTATGTACCTCGACTAATCCCACGAGTCCTGAAGTTAACGACCATGTAAGCCTCCAATGATCATCATATAAGCAACCACAGGACTCGAACCTGAAATTATATAAAAAAAAAAATTTTAGTCTCTAAGTTTTTATCACTGTTCATCACCTTTCTAGGTTAGGTTAGATTATAAACTTTTGTTGTTTTGAGTGAGGATGGACAATGAAATCACGGTAGGCTGTGATTTTTTTGGGGAATCGAGAGTTGTAGGAAGAAAAAAGAGAGTTAAACAGAATAACTAAACTTTTAGAATTATTCACATGAGCCGATGATGTGACATATTAATTAATAAAACTAAATTATAACTTATAAGATGTAATTAATTATCATACTATAAAATTTCTTCTTGAAATATGTAAGGTTCACGGGAGCTTAGGATTTTGTTTGCTGGAGTTGTTGACTGGGTGGACGATAATTATTGTTTTTTAATGTATTTTTTAATTTTAAAATATATTAAAATATTTTTTTTAAAAAAATTATTTTTGATATTAATATATGAAAATATATAAAAAATTAATTTAAAGTACAAAAAATTATTTACAAAAAAAACACTTTTGAAAAGTAAAAACAAATGGGGTTTAAAACTGTATTTATTTTTACGTTTTAAAAGCGTTTTTAAAAAAAATAGAATTTTTTTATTTTTTATTTGCTTTAAATTAATTTTTTTAGTGTTTTCAGATCGTTTTGATGTACCGATATTAAAAATAAATTTTTTAAAAATAAAAAAAATATTATTTCAATACGTTTTTAAGTGAAAATAACTTTAAAAAACAAACGCTGACACAATACTAAACGGGCTTCAAAAAATAAAAAATAAAAAAATTAGAGGTTCAATTTTTTTCCTTCAATAATATTAAACATATATGCTCCCTTAAATCATACAATCTTAAATAATTGAGAAGCCTATCTAACTTGAATTATTTAGAAGAAAACACTTACCAACAACCATCTCAAATCTACTTGAAAAGGTAAGGGTGATCCGTGAGCCACCATCCATAATATTTGTCGTTGGCTTGCTAGATTTGACCTATCTAATTTTTGAAAAGCAAAGTCTAGGAATATCAAAGAAAGAGCAGAGCTACGCGACCATATATTTAGCCTGTTGGTTCAAAAACACGATACACTGCAAAGTTTTAAACAGTATATAATTCAAAATAAAGTTGCCACGTTTCCTTTCCCCCCATAACATTTTACTCACCTTTTTTTTTCTTTAAAAGAAAAAAAGAAAAAAAGAAAAGAATCCAACAACCATTGAAATTATTAAATTACTATAATTACAAAACAACCAGAAAAAAATAATCCAAAATCAAACCCCCCCCAAATTTTTATTCTTAGGGTTTGAAGCCGACCCGCCAAATCCTCTCCTACTTGTTTTTGTTTTTGTTTTGTTTTTTCCCATTCTTTCCTTGAGCGACGGCATTTTTTTATGATCCGCATTGTTGATTCGGATCCTAACAATGGCGTCGTCGTCGCCGCCGCCTCCGCCTGCTTCCGTCACCAGATCGGAGCCTCCTAAAGTCTCACCGGTACTCCCTTTCTCCCAACTCATGAACATTATTTTCTCTCACAAGGTTTCGTTTGGTTATTCTTACTATGATTTTCTCTTTTGTTTGTTGATGATTTCTTAAGACAGTAGAGAGAACGTGTTTAATTTATAACTGCGCTGTTCGTATTAGTCTTAATTTTTTTTGGTGCTTTTATATTGGTAATTTTGACTTTAAGTAATTTTTGCATAATTTGTGGTTCAAAACTAAATTTTGATTCAAAATATTGAAAAATCCTTGCAATGCATGTCGCTGCACTAGCCTTGGAGCTCCAGCTGATCCGGTTTATTTTGCAATTATTCTGGTTGGTGATTGTGATTTTCCTTTTTTAGTTAATTTTCAGTGAATTATTTTGAGGTTATTTATAATTTATGGTTATGATCAGACCAGTCTGGTCCGGTTCAATTTTTCCTGGTTGCTTGTATTAAGTTTTCCGATTTTAGTTAACTTTTTTATTTCAGTTTTGGAATCGGTCGTTCATGGTTGTAATTACTAATTAGAATGGATACTGATGAATTTTTATTTTTATTTTTATATAGGCGATGGAGTCTGATGAAGAGACAGCTTTAACAAGCAAAATGGTTTTATCAGTTGTTGAATCATTAAAGAAGCAAGTTGCAGCTGACCGATGTTTTTATGTTATGGTACATTTTTTGTTATTTGTATGAAATGCTTCCTTTTGAGTTTTGCTTTCAGTCCATTTATATATTTATTGCTTTCAGAAAAGGATGGAAGACAACAAACAGAAGTTGGTTGGTGTTACAAACCACCTCTATAAGCTGTCAAAGGAAAGGAAGAACAGTTGGATTAGTGATACTGACAATAGTGTAGATTTATTTACAAAGAGGCAAAAGGATGCACTCAGTATGCATGGTGGTATTGATTCAAGTAATGTAGATAAAGATAGTGGTGGCTCTGAAGAAGATGGTAATACTTCTACTGCAGTTCTTTTGGGATCCAGTATCCCAGTAAAGAATGCAGTACGGCCAATTAAGCTACCTGAAGTGAAGAGGTTACCCCCTTACACATCATGGATTTTTTTGGACAGGTATGTTTAGATTATTCTGTATCAAGATTTTGTTTTACCAGAATGGTAGTTGGTCATTTTTTGATTTTGAGTTTTGAATTCAAGTTTCATGGTCTCTCTTTCTATACCTCTTCATGCCACTAACTTATAATTTGCTGCATTGGTTTTGGGTTAGTAATTTATGATATTCCTGCTGTAGAAATCAAAGAATGACAGAGGACCAATCGGTGCTTGGTCGAAGGAGAATTTATTATGACCAAAATGGTGGTGAAGCACTAATCTGCAGTGACAGTGAAGAGGAAATAATTGATGAAGAAGAGGAGAAGCGAGATTTTTTAGAATCTGAAGATTATATTCTACGGTTGGTATAATCATGGTATCTGGTGTGATGTATTGATTCTTTTTTCTTTAAATTGTATGCTAAAGCAAGGTTGATTGGCGCTGAATGTCTTAGGTTCAAACTTTTTGAACAAAAAAGGGGAATTTTGTTTGGAGTGGGAGCTCTCTGGAAATTTTATCTTCATCTTAAAGGAAGAAATTTTAATCTAGCTTGTATTTGAATGGACCAGCTCGTGGCCTTTATCTTGAGCATTAACAGTGCCAAATGCTGTCAAAATAATGGGCGTAGCTGTGTCAAAAATATTGATGAGTTGTCTGTTGATTTAGCCAGTGACTTTTGACAAGTAGTTGCCATGTGATGTAACTCATAAATGTTCGATACAGTTTTAGCAATAAATGCTAAAAAGGAAAAGGGATAGCTATGCATACTGGTTGATGCTAAAACCTTGAATATAAATACATTTAACTATCTCCTAGTTCAATGTAAATTAGTCCTCAGATTTTTTTTCAGGGATTTTATTATGCTTTAGTATGCAACCCAAGTAGTTTTTTTTCTGTTGGTTAATAATTTGTTTTGCCAGGATGACTATAAAAGAAGCTGGATTGTCTGATCCAGTTGTGGAATCACTAGCACAGTGTTTTTCTAGAAGTTCTAGTGAAGTCAAGGTATGCATTTGTTGCAAGAGGGTGTTTTTTTAGTAATGAGGAGAATGTATTATATTGAGACTATGTTAGATGTTTTTTGCCTTCGATTGAAGGATCCATTTTTTTTTTTTATTCTAACAGTTGTTTCCATATAATATCTAATGAGAAAAAGGTCATAGTGTAAGCTTGGGTCCAGCCTTTTCCCATTTGCTTTTTGCTGGCTTTACACAGATATGAAACACCATCAAACATCTTATACAGGCAAGATTTGAGGTTCTTAAGAAGGAAGAGAAGGCCGTGGAGGATTCTAAGAATAAAGATAATGAAGCACAAACACTGAATTCTTTTCTTGATAAAGATCTTGAAGTTGCTTTGGATTCTTTTGACAACCTATTTTGTCGCCGATGTCTTGTAAGCATCATTCTTGTACTACTTTCAGTGTTGTGCTTTTACCGTTACTATATAGCTTCCTCATTATGTTTCATGCTGGCAGGTATTTGATTGTAGATTACATGGATGTTCACAGGATCTTATCTTCCCTGTAAGTTGATCTTGTATGACTAACCATCATGATGTTGCATTGGTATCTAGAGGGAATCTCATATGTTTTGTTGACACACATATTTTAGGCTGAGAAACAATCTCCATGGAGCTATCCAGATGACAACATAACATGTGGTCCACAGTGCTACAAATCGGTATATGTGTGGTGATTTATTAATAAAATTTGTTTAGACTGGGCATTTCTGCACAAGGATCTGACAAACAAAAATATTTAAGTGCCATCAAATTCTTTCATGTCAGGTTTTGAAATCAGAGAGAATTTCTTCAGGGATTTCTCCTGAGCGTGGGTTTATTGAAGAAAATTCTGTTTGTCAATCAGATGGTGCTGGGGTGCCTATAACATCAAGAAAGAAATCTTCTGCTCCATCTGCCAACCGGAGGGTGAAGTCCTGCCAAAGTGAAAGTGCTTCGTCAAATGCAAAAAACATTTCAGAGAGCAGTGACTCAGAGATTGGACCTCGGCAAGACACCTCTCCCACTAGTCAGTTGTCACCTTCCAAGATTAAGCTTGTTGGGAAAGGTGGGATTTGTAAAAGGAACAGCAAGCGAGTGGCTGAACGTGTTCTAAGTTGCATGCGGAAAAGGCAGAAGAAAATGGTGGCTTCTGATACTGATTCTGTTGCTAGTGGAGGCCTTCTGTCAAGTGATATGAAACTTAGGTCCACTTCACACAAAGGAAAGGAAGATGCAAGTTCTTCTTCCCATAAGAATTTGAAATCTCCCACCACTGCAAGGTCTAGGAGAAAGAGTGAGTTTCATGATGGTCCATCAAGTGAGATGGTCATGGATCCACCTGTGCCTAGCAGTGATGACACCTTTAGGAAAGAAGAGTTCATAGACAAAAATACATGTAAAAAAGAGTTAAGTGATAACAGATCTTGGAAAGCTATTGAAAAAAGCCTATTTGAGAAAGGTGTTGAGATTTTTGGCGGGAACAGGTCAGGGGGTGCATTTCTTGTTCATTCCCATTACTTTTGTTACAGTTTCCTTGTTTGTTGATTTTTTTTTGATATTCTGGAAGAGTGATGATTTTGACCGAGTGATGTTTGATGTGACCATTATGTTAGAAGGTACTTAACTTAATTCACCTATGGTAAATAGATTTTTACATTTTCAGTTTTCTTATTTCATTGCCATTGAATTTGTTTTAAGAAATAAAGATAGTACAGTGATATCCAGTGGAATCAAACCCATGAAAGACTGCTGAAGAATTTTTTTGTTAAACGAGATATTTGTAATAATGATTTCTTTTATTTAAGAGGTTTATCGAATATCTTGGGTTAAAAAGAGTATTTCAGAATTAATGCTTTATAAAATGGAGTTAGATAAACAATGTGCTATAAATTATCCTGAGTGATTGCAGTGAGATTTGGGAATTCTTTTTTTTTCAGGCCTGGATTGGGGTGCGTGGAGGGAATTCATGAAATCTTCACGCATTCCCATTGATCTACTTTACCATATGTGCTTCTTATTATGCATGCATACATAATACATGTGCTCATTCGCATTTTATTTTCCATTATTTCTTATAAATTATGATGAAACTGACTAAATCAAATGAATGGTCCCACAAATTTAACAGCCTTCACCATTGACCTTCCTACAGTTACACTCTAATGATCTTACTGATACCTTCATATTGCTCCGAAGAGAATTGGCTGCGGTTTCATCTATTCTCTGTCTAAATTTTGTTTTTGTTTTCCATGACAGTTGCTTAATTGCTAGGAACCTCTTAAATGGCTTAAAGACGTGTTGGGAGGTTTTTCAATATATAACTCGCTCTGAGAATAGGCTAGCCTGTGAGGCGGGTGATGCTGGAACTCTTGGTGAAGGCTACTCCAAGTTTGACTGCAGCGGAACAGTGGTTAGAATTTTGCCCCTTGTATATGGCCATGTTTTTGTTAGCATGCAAGTGAATCTTAATCTTTTTCTTCCTTTTTTGTTGGTTGGGGGTATTGAACTGCATATCAGGGTAAGAATGAAGCAAGAAGGAGATCAAGATTTTTAAGGAGAAGAGGTAGAGTTCGCCGCTTGAAGTACTCTTGGAAATCTACTGCTTACCATTCTATTAGGAAGCGGATAACTGAAAGAAAAGATCAACCCTGCCGTCAGTATAATCCATGTAGTTGCCAAGCTGCTTGTGGAAAGCAGTGCACATGTCTGCTAAATGGCACCTGTTGTGAGAAGTATTGCGGGTGAGCCTTCCTTTAACAACCCAAGATTTGAGATCAAGGTTTATGGTATTTGTATATCTTTTAGTTACCATTAATTTTTCTTCCAGAAATGAGAACTCAATAAAATTTAGTTTATCGTAGGGCTTCATTCAAATTTAGAGTTTTCTCTTGTAGAGTTTCATACCTTACCAGCTTAAACAAATTTGGGGCCTTAGATTTAGATGTTTTTTATTGTGTCTGTGCATGTGTGATGAATACTCTCAACTATTTTTTACTTGTTCCTCAAGATGTCCTAAGAGTTGCAAGAACCGATTTAGAGGCTGTCATTGTGCCAAAAGTCAATGTCGAAGTCGTCAATGTCCATGCTTTGCTGCAGACAGGGAATGTGATCCAGATGTCTGTAGGAATTGTTGGGTCAGGTGAGTTGGTGCTCTTGTTCCTTTTTTTTCTCTATTTAATGTTTTCATGAATTATTTATTTCTAAGCTAATCATTTACTTAGCTTTGCCTGTGTACTGTTTTTATCATAATTGTAGAAGATTATGAAATTTTTCATGATAACTGCACTTGGAAATTAATGATGTGCACATTGGTAAGTAATACATTTGTTTCTACTAATGTTGGATTGAATCACAAAGGTTTGAAATTTCCATTAAGTTGGTTCAGGTAGCCAAACTTTTAGCTTCCTTCTGGGGTTGAAACTATATCGAGTTTCAAAGAATTTAAAGGTGGGGTTTGTGTATTCTAAATGTCAGCGTTTTGTTTGGTTACAAGAGGCTGTATCCCACAGGCTATGAACTGTGGACTTCAGAGTGGTAAGGTCCAAATTTTGGTTCTAAGTCCATACATGAAGGTTCCATTTCTCAAAATTTACCAGTGAAAGGTCAAGTAAACAGCACTCGATTAATGTCACTCCCACCACTGTGCCCATGCCAGCATTTACGAGCTTCAGTACATCCAAGCTTTTGCCATATCCATTCTCTTTGGCTCTTTGTGCTTAGGAAAATGCTATGGTTATTTCTGTCAGTTTTATGTCATTTGATGTACTTGTGAAATTTCATCCTTCACAGGGTTTCAAAATAATGTTTTGTTTATTACTTGTCCAGAAATATATTTATTCTTTTCCTCACTCTTCTTGCACTACTATATATCATTTGAACTGTTAAAATTTGCTTTGTAGTTGTGGTGATGGTACTCTTGGTATCCCCAGCCAAAGGGGTGATAATTATGAATGCAGAAATATGAAGCTTCTTCTCAAACAACAACAAAGGGTAGAGACACTTTCATCTTCTTATTACCTTTCATTGTTTGACATTTAGAGATAGGTACACACATTTGAATATTCGCTTCTCTTAGTTGTCTGGTATTTGAAGTAATCTGTTAGTGCAATGATTGGTGAAGTTCTCTAGTAAACAGTACCATTCTATTTGTTCTTAGTTGTCTGTCTTCATGAATGCCCATAATGTGGAAAACTATTCTTTTAGCTTGCTTTTCAGCTTCCTTTATAGAGTTGTGAAATTGACCTAGTTTTTCTTTGTGGCTTGACTGAACTGGAAGCTGATGCTAAAATGTAGTCAACTGAAAAATGTGGTGTATAAGAAAGATTTGTGGCATTACTATGCAATACAGAACTGCTTGTTATGTATTGGGTGATAAAGTTCAGGGTGTCCTTGGAAGCATATAGAGTTTATAAAAAAAAAAAATACAACATATATTGGTAGTTTATGAAATTATGAAGGTGTTTAAAGTCTTGCTATGAACTAGGAAGAAGACGAGAACTGTTAATGAAACTGATGAAAGTGCAAAGAGCGCCACTTGCAAGATGGAAAAAGCCAATGAATACCGTCATCCCAAATACCACCCTTAATGGGTTGCTCCACTTCATCAATTTTTTTTTTCTTTGATTGCTTTCTTTCCAATGTCCACATCAAATTATGTATAAATTAATTCTTTCAAACAACAGACGTTTGATGGGGTCATTTTCAAGCTGCTTAAGTTTTCTCTATCTTACTAATATCTTGTTCTATGAATAGGTTTTACTCGGAAGATCTGATGTATCAGGTTGGGGTGCTTTCTTGAAGGTAATATTCTGGATGGACTACGTAATATGAGAAAAATTTGCCCTTGAATCCTTTTCATCCCATGTGGTTTTTGAGAATAATCTCAGAGGCATTTGGGAAAAAACCTAGAGATTTATTTGCTTGTTTCCTCATACTTGTGAACATATCTGGCTCCTTACAGAATAGTGTCGGCAAGCATGAGTACCTGGGTGAGTACACTGGAGAGCTGATTTCACATAGGGAAGCAGATAAGCGTGGGAAGATCTACGACCGTGAAAATTCATCGTTTCTCTTCAATCTCAATGATCAGGCATGACTCATTGTACTGATTTAAGATCTTATACGAGGATTCAACCACCATCTTTTATTGTTTATATGAAACCAAGATTTGAAGATTTGTTTTCATGCAGTTTGTTCTTGATGCATACCGTAAGGGTGACAAACTCAAGTTTGCCAACCACTCTCCAGAACCAAATTGCTATGCAAAGGTATATCCTCTTTGACTACTGTAGCTCAACAGCCCATCTAATATATGTATTTTTTTTTACTTTTGCACTTGGTTTCTGATTAATAGTGTGCTAAAAACATGGCTGGAATATATTTAATATCTTAGCACTGTTTCCTCACTTTCAACCACCGCTTTGTTTGCAGGTCATAATGGTTGCAGGGGATCACCGAGTGGGCATATTCGCCAAAGAAAGGATTAATGCAGGGGAGGAACTTTTCTATGATTATCGTTATGAGCCAGATAGAGCTCCTGCTTGGGCTAGGAAGCCTGAAGCGTCTGGATCAAAGAAAGAAGATGGCGGTCATTCAAGTGGCCGTGCCAAGAAGCTTGCTTAATTTGAGCATCTACGTACATCCTCAATTCAAAATTTTTTGTCAATTCTTTTACAATTACAAGCATCATTCTCACTTATCGTAGAGGATAGGTTCATGATCAGTCATTTTGTTATCGGAGAGGCCATTGTCATCTCCGCCATAACTTCAACTGATTTGTATTCCAATTTAGACTGAAACTAGTTAACTTACCTGTACTACGATGATGTGGGTTGCAGCTAGAACAAACTGCAAGAAACAAATCTTACGGTATATAGATATTGCTAAAGTTTCTAGTTGCAAGAAAAATATTAATTGTGAACTCAAAAATCTGATGCGCACGTCAAATAAAAAAGATTGAGAATCGCGTGCTAAAAAGAATTATTAACAGTGATTGAATATTAAGATGTGAAGTTAAGCAATAGATGCTGATTAAGATGTAATTTAATTAACTTTATGAGTTTAAAGGTAACTTGAACTGCTAGTAGAAACTTGGCTTGGCTTAAAAGAAATTTGAAGGTGAAGTAATTTTTTTTAAAAATTGAGATGAGTTAATATGTCAAATTTACAACTTGGATGATTGATTGATATAGTTGGATTTAATAATTTTATATTTAATTATATGATATTAAAAATAAATGCCAATAAAATAATTTAAAAATGATCTTGATTGCTAACATTTTAAAAAAAACTACTATAATCTTATTCTAAAGCAAAGTAAAAATTGAATGGTATTTAATAAAATAATATATCCATAATTAATTTAATAATTAACAAAATTATATATGTAATATATTTTAAATAATTTAATTAAAAATAAATTAGATTGAAATTCAAGGTTTGATAATTTCATTTTTAAAAAAATCTTATTTAATTATATGATATTAAAAATAAATGCTCGTGAAAAAGCAAATGAATAAATTTATTTAAAAGAAATTATTATGGTTGGTTGCACAAAAAAAAATGCTTGCTATCGTTTTTAAAAGGCTACTATAATCTTAATCAAAAGCAAAATAAAAATTGAATAATATTTAATAAAATAATATCTACAATATATCCATAATTAGTTTAATAAATAATAACATTATAAATTAATTGAAAATATTTTAGATTTAAATTCAAAGAAAAACATTTAAAAAACTCTAAAATAGTATACGAGCTCGGCCTGGGTGCCCAAAC
Source organism: Populus simonii (assembly GCA_007827005.2). NCBI lineage: Eukaryota > Viridiplantae > Streptophyta > Magnoliopsida > Malpighiales > Salicaceae > Populus > Populus simonii. The sequence goes on from CM017470.2 coordinate 12,272,197, forward strand.
ACACCTAGTTATATTTTTCTTTTATAAACTCTATTTTTTTTCTAAGACTTGATAGGTCCCCCTGTTGCGGTAAACAAACTAGCTCATGATTGACTAGTTTCCGGTCAAGTCTAGTGATTAGAAAATTGAGATTCAAAATTTTTGGATTTTAAAAACCTTCAACTTGTTTTCACTTAAAAATACTTTAATAACATAAAAAAAAACACCATCATTATTGAATATATCTAGAGAAGATGAATTTATTAATACCAAAACTGATTTATTTCGTTATTAGAATATGGTCAATCAAACATTTTCTTTTTCATGTCTTGTTATTTGAATACTCTCTCTTATCTCTCGAATTCAAAATTGATTTGTTAAGAAAATTAAGTTTTCAATTAAAATGTTTAATTGAAAAATTAGAAGAATTAAAATTAATTATAAAAAATCTTAAGGCAATTGTTTTTAGAAAAGGCGTTGGTAACAAAGTAACAAAAGATAAAGGTTCCATGTTTGTCTTATTGTCAAATTCATTCCCTAAACTAAAAATACTTTAAAATAATTTCCATCTTATTTTTAAATATGCTTTTATTAGTGATCATATAGATTTCTTGAATAATAAGAGAGGAGTATTTACACGAGATTGTTTCAATCTTACATGATGAGGTATAATATGCCAAATTTTTATATTTTTATTTTGTTTTAATATCTTTGAGTTGATTTTAAAATTAAAGAAAATTATTTATGTCCAAGCTAGTATATCCATGGAAAATTTTCTTTCTCGAGTCTTTATTAAAATTTGATTATTTTACGGGGGATTGTTAGTATGTTATATATTTTTTAATGGACAAAATATTTCTAATTTAATTAAAATCTTGTATCTTTTTGCTAGACCTAAAGTTTTGGTTTTGGATTTCCAGGCTCACTCAAAACTTTTGAATTGACAAGGTAGTTGTGAACTCTTGATCAAACATCACCTAAAGAAGATTGTGCTATAAGAAATCAAACTAGTTTCTTTTGTTTTTTTTTTCTTTTTATAATAAAAAGAAAAGAATAAAATAAAAATCTAAATACATTTTCAAGTTTAAAATATAAATATAATAATTTAAAGAATAAAATAAAAATCTAAATATATTTTCAAGTTTAAAATAATTTTTAAAATCAGTATATAATTCAATACCAAACTCGCCATTAAAAGAAGAGCATGGATATGTGGTAGCTCCTGCTTTAAGGGAACATGTACAATTTGACCATTCACACTTTAAGGGAACATGTACACAATTATATTTGTTTATAATAATCAGCAATTTGTAACAATTATTTATTATATATTTTAGAGTTCTACGTAGATCAAGGTCCGTAGGTTGGTAGATCAACTACGTAGCTATATTTTTTTCAAAAGGATAAAAAATTTGAAAAAAATTAAAGCCATGTATTGTTAATTTTTAGAGATGACCCAAATAAACAGATTAAGATTAAGTTGTTTTGAATTGATCAACTAGATAAGAATTTTGTTTTTATCTTTTTTTAATTTATTATTTTCAAATTCATCCATATTTTTATATATATATAAAAAAATTCACGTGCATTGTAAATGATAGTATAGCTATAAATTAACTTAGATATCCTTTTATTTAAAAAATATATATAAAAAACATTTTATATGGGATTCTCATGATGTTAATAATAAGTTTTGATGTTGAGTTATACTTAATTTGATAAAATAAAATTCAATTTTATTTATTCAAACTAATAAAAACTTTAGTGATTAAATTTCAAATTATAACAAATATTCACTTTTTTAAAAGAAATAACATCTTCATCTTAGTTTTCTTACTTAATTTTTGGTTGAAATAAACAAATTTATTATCATACAGTACTATATATAATTCTTGATTTATTTTATTTAAATAACATATAAACTTTTAAATTTGTATTTTATAATTTTTCTTGATAGTAAGAAAAAAAAGTTAACAACACCCACATCTTTCTTCTCTTTTTTTTTTGCGTTGAGAAAATAAAATTGTTCCATCATGCATCAAAGTGCGATGAATCAAACTAGTGTATTCACAAAATCTCTTAAGTTTTTTTTTTTAAATAAAATTAAATTATTTGTTAAAGAAACAAAAGAAAAAGATAAGTTCAGTGAATCAATTCCATCAAAAGTCAAACTATAATGTAAAAGAACCGATAGTTAAGCAGTTCCATCAACAACGCTCTTTCAAGTTATATGAAAAAGCAGCCCTCTTTTAAAACCAACTTTTATGATTACCGGTTTTTGAAAATGTGGTTATACTTGTATTTTTAAAAAAATTAAAATTTTTTATTTTTATTAAAAATTAATTTTTTTATATGTTTTGAATAGTTTTGATGCGCTGATCTTAAAAATAATTTTTTAAAATAAAAAAACATCATTTTAATGCATTTCAGCACGAAAAACATTTTAAAAAATAACTATAACCACACTCCTAAACAAGACCAAGTTTTTTTTTTTATTTTTAGTTTAACGTGGGTGTCCGGGCCAGCTTGCGCGCACCTCGATTAATCTCACGGGTCCTGAAGTTAACGACCATATAAGCTTCCAGTGGCCATCATATGAGCAACAACATGGCTCGAACCTGAGACCACAGAGGGAGCAAACCAAACAAGACCAAGTTGATTGGCCAAGTTACTGCAATTCACATGTTTCTTTTCCATTTTCCCCCCTCGTGGAACAACTTGAAAACTTCCATTAAATAAACACGATGATAAAATCTACCAGAAAATTTACAAATTATAGCTTTTCTTGAACTCTAGTTTTTACTAGAATTTAAAAAATAAAAATCAAACAATTTTTGAAGTTGTGGTCAACCTAAAGGAATTTCTGACTACACTGCACAACAATGCCCCTTAATCAACATTTAGATTCATAAAAAGTCCAAGGAATAAAAATGTATAGAGAAAGATTAATTTAACTCTAAGTATATATTTGTTTTTTGTTTATTAAGATAAATAAATTCTTGTTAACCGAACAAGATATCGATATATCTTATAATATTACATCATTTATACTGAAAGAGATTGAGGTTTCCTATGGAACAATAAAACATTGTTCAAGTACGTGTTTTTGGCATGAAAATTATATTTTAGTCTCTATATTTTTTAAAATTTTCATTATTTGGTCACTATAGTTTTTGATGTTTACATCTCGTTTATAAACTTCACATTTTAATATTCAGTCCTTGTGAGCTAATAGAGGGTATGAAAAGGTTGTTGAAAAAAAAAAAGAGGAGAGAGAAAACTTTGGGTTAACCACATTCTGGTTGTAAAAAAAATTAATCTTAATGTTAATGACTTATATTAGAGAAAAAGTTTGATGTAGGTGGCTTTGGTCTTTAACCATGCCGAAAAAAATAGATTAAAATCTAAATTTGTTTTATTCAATTTGATTTTAAATTTTTAGACTGATAAAAAGATGTTTTAAGATTAGAAATAGAATTGCCGAGGCTCTTCTAATTGTTGTAGATGTTTTTAAGTGAAAACACGTTTGAAAACTAGGGTTCAAAAGTCCCAAAACTTGAACCTTGATTTTTCAATTATCAAAGATGATCAGAATTTGAATCAATAGATGATATATTTTTTGTTAAATTTTAAAATAAACTAAGTAAACGAAGTGTCATCCACTAAAAAAAAAAAAAGCTGTGCTTGGGCTTTTAAAAATGATTTTTTAATGGTAGGTATTATTCATAGTGGAATGACGGTAAGTTTTCAATGAATTTTTTTACTTTTTATTTTTGATTATAATATGAATAGTTTATTTGTTTTAATTAATTATTATTAAATATTTTTTTATATAATCTATTATTATTATTTATGGTTTACATCAAACTATTATTTTACTCAATCGTATTAAATCTAATAAGTTAATAACTTTAGCATGTAGTTTTTCTTATTTCTTTACTAATATTACCGTTGCTTAAACATCCATGTTTCAAGTTAATTATTTTTTTTATATGCTCGCTGCGTATCACAGGTCAGAAGTATAGTTATCTAATTCTGGGGAGGCATTTCTTCATGATTAACTGAGGCTTGTAAATAACCACCGAACCTGTGGGCCCCCAACTGGACTTTAAGATGTTGCTCTAATCGTGAGTCAAATCGAGCTCTGTCCAAGGTTTATTTATTAATTGAGAGTTAACTCGAGTCGAAATAAATAATAATTAAATTTATTTAGAAGAATGGATTTATTCCGGGCAAATCCCATACGTAAAGTGTTTCTTTTGTTATATTCTTCCCTTTTCACTGCAGATTTAATGTTAGTTAGAAGTACTCATCATTTTCATACCTGCTAAAGCAAGCTACCCTACAAGCTTGCATCACATCATTTTTTACTGGAAAACTATATATTAAAATAATTTTTGATATTAATATATTAAAATGATAGAAAATAAAAAAATAATTGTTTTTTAAAAAACACGACTTCTGCAATTTTCTGGGAGAAAATGGTAAAGCAAAGATAACCAATCATGTCGAAGGCATGATATCCAGAGATGTTGTCTCGGCACGGAGTTCAGGCAGCCTAACCCCACCATGTGAGAGGCACTGACAAAAGGTTAAGCCTGTGAAGACAAAATTGAGTTGCGTATTATTTAGTCTCTCTGAATTTTAAAAATCATATATTTAGTCCTTTTCATTAAATTTATGCTATATTTCCATTTATTTTTCACTTAAAAAATAGGAACGAATATATATATATCATGGAAAGGTTGATGGGAAAAAGACATTTATTGGAATTAAATAATATTAAATTAAGCATGATCAATGCTAACCAGGGACTAAATAATTGGTTTTTAAAATGATGGGACTGGTTAATTCATTTCTTAAAACTATAGAGACTAAATTATAATTTACTCGATAACATTCAATCAACCTTTCAAAACATAAACGAGCCCAACTGCCTGTCTCCTGAGAGTCTTGAGACCAAACGACGTCGTTGTTATTGTTAAAGTAAAAGCTCAAAAACAAAAGTAGTTCCTGTTAACCTTAATAAAGTAAAAGAGACTGCAAACTGTTGGGAGCCGTACCCGTTGATGATAGGGTATCCCTTGCCTTTTTTTCTTTTTTCTTTTTTTTTCCTATTACAATTAGGAACATTTTTTTCAGAGAAACAAAATTAATTAATATGAGAGAAACTAAAATATTTTTTCGATGAAGTCTCTTAAACAGCTTTTTATATATGATTTACAGCTATATTTAGCATTAATTATTTTTAATTATTACTATAATAAAGGATGAAATTCGAAATGTTTTTCTTGATTGGAAGGGGAATATGAATATAATTACTATTAAATTCAAAACGACAGAAAAATTTATGTTTTGAAAGGTTGATTGAAACATAAATCCTTTGCTTGGGAAACAGCACAATTTATGGACTAAATAATATAATTAACTTTCTTCTTCTTCTTTAAAAATTAATAAATGTAATAAATAAAACTATAGAAAAAGAGAAATTAAAGGGAGAGTGTCATTAAAGCCCGCCTTGTCACCTTCACTACAGTTTACACAGTACAAAAGACTTCTCTTTCTCTCTATCAATCTCTCTCTATCTTTCTTTACTCAGTTCTCGAGCTCTGCATAAGCGTACAGTGGCGATGTCCCCGTGTTTCACGGTCCACCGTAGCCTATGCAGAGCCCCTCTTGCAATCGGCTTCCTTTACCTCTCTCTGCTTCTCTCCTCATTCTTGATAGCTCATGCACAGGTGCTTGCATCTCTTTCTTTTCTTTATTTTTATTTTTCATGATCTGTACAATTTATAACAGAATTTCGAGTCAATCCCATAGGTGTTACAATCCTGTACAGAAGCCACAAATTGTGGGCCAGGTCTTTATTGTGGAAATTGCCCTGCTTTAGGCAAGACTCAACCCATTTGCACCAGAGGCCAAGCTATCATACCTAATTCTTTTGTATGTTTTTTTTTGGGTTTAATTTTGTGTTTTTGATTATGGGTTTGGGTTGTTTTTAGCTAAAACACTGTAAAGATTGTGTCTTTTTTTGTGTGTGCTTTTGCAGATAAATGGGTTGCCTTTTAATAAGTATACATGGTTAGTTACTCATAATTCTTTTAGCATTGTCGATGCACCTCCTTTGCCTGGTGTTCAGAGGCTTACATTTTATAATCAAGAAGACACTGTGACAAATCAGTTGAGGGTATGTGGTCCTTGTTCTTCCTTTTGTTTTTATTTGGTTTCTATTTTTTCATTTTCCTTGATAATTTGTTTGGTTACTCAGAATCTGGAGGCGAGAGAAAAACTGAAATGAAAATTTTGAGCTTTTCGAGTATTCAACTATATACTGGTGCTAAGTTGGATGACACAATTAAATGATGAATTTTATATTTCGTTCCTTTCTTGTGCTTAATTTCCTGGCAATTATACAAGCTAATCGTTTTTTTTTTTCGTAGACATTGATGAATATTTTACTTATCATTAATTGTCTGTTTTTTTTTCCACGGTTGTTTGTTAGAATGGTGTGAGGGGGTTGATGTTGGATATGTATGATTTCGAGGGCGACATCTGGCTCTGCCACTCATTTCGAGGGCAATGTTACAACTTCACTGCGTTTGTATACATCTTTCCATTTTACCAATTTAACTAATTTGAAATTTGTTAATGGTTTTTGTAAATTGGTTTATGACGTGCCCATCTGGATTTTTTGTAGCAACCTGCAATAAACACTTTGAAGGAAGTGGAAGCATTCTTGAGTGAGAATCCAAATGAGATTGTGACAATTATCATTGAGGACTACGTCCATACTCCAAAAGGATTGATAAATTTGTTCATCAATGCTGGTTTGGATAAGTATTGGTTTCCTGTGTCTAAGATGCCAAAAAAGGGAGAAGATTGGCCTACTGTGACAGAGATGGTGCAAGAAAATCACCGGCTTGTGGTATTCACTTCTATTGCTTCAAAGGAAGCAGAGGAAGGAGTTGCTTATCAATGGAAATATATGTTGGAAAATGAGGGTAAGCATCATGTTCATAAATATCTATTGGTTTTATAAAGTTTGCTTGGAGGCGCATGGTCCAGTAACAACTGCATGATTAATTGAATTTCAGCTGGAGATCCTGGGGTAAAACCAGGCTCGTGCCCAAGCAGAAAAGAATCAAAGCCACTGAATTCCAAAAGTGCATCACTTTTTTTAATGAATTACTTCCCAACATATCCAGTTGAAACTGAAGCTTGCAAAGAGCATTCAACTCCACTTGCTCAGATGGTTGGTACCTGCTATAAAGCAGCTGGAAATGTGATGCCAAATTTTCTGGCAGTCAACTTTTACATGGTATTAGTTCTACCATGCACTAATAGATGTGAAATAAACATATCCTATTTAAGCATTCTAACTGGGATGAATATGGTGCAGAGGAGTGATGGTGGTGGTGTTTTTGATGCTATGGATAGAATGAACGGACAGGCATGTGGTTGTAGCACTGTGACTGCTTGCCAGGTCTATCCATTTTACCTATGTAGTATTAACTGCCTTACTTCCACACTGTGGTTTAGCTGTTTCTGGAAACAAAGAATAAACAATTTCCAATTCTGACATATTTCCAAATGCATGCCTAATTGATTTCGTTTGAATATTGGTCTATTTAATTTGGGGTGCATTTTTCAATCTAGAGTTGGATCACAATTAGCCACTAGCTTGTGAGACTTGCTTCATATCACCTTCCATGGGAGAGTGATTCTTGTGCCATAACAGGATGATGAGTAGGAGTTTTGAATAAATGTTTAAAACATATTCATGGTGTATTGTCACTGTGACAGGTTAAAGGATTTAATATGACTTGCCATGACATAAGTTTTGAACTTGACTTTTTCCTTGCCTTTTTACTTTCATTCAACAAAAAGCAATGGATTCTTGTTTTGGTTATGGCTTGGACAATATAGTTTGATCACTTTGAGTCCTGGGGTTCCATTTGTGAAGGGCTCTTGACTAGTTATGGTATTAGAATGTGAATAAATTTGATTGCTAAAGATGCCATATTATGGTCTTTTGCAGGCTGGAGCACCTTTTGGATCTTGCAATAATGTTACCATACCTAATGTAAGTCCTGTAACAAATACCGCGGGAAGTACAAGCCCACTGTCAAATACTGCAGGAAGCTTTACTGGATCTGTTCAATTCTCGAAATCTGCATCAAAAATCCAATCTCCAAATAGCTCTGTTTTGTTCTTGTTCTTTTCTATTAGCAGCATCTTGATCATATTATGGATACAGTGAATGATTTCTGGATGGAGGTTAGGGATCCACTCTTTTCCTTAGATGGTTAGGGAATTACTTCTTTGGTAGAGGTTAATAGTTTCTGTATGTATTCTCCAATAATAACTGGTATACCATGTCCCAGCCTTATTGAGAGAAAGGTAAAGGAATACTTTCCAGAGATATGAAATGTGATTGTAAACAAAGAACTTTTGAGATTCTTATATTGAGGCAAAAAAGTAAGGAGTTGCACAGGAATCTGAGGTAGATAGTGTCCAAAAGTAACCAGAATATGTCATGAAAAGGTTCAGGTATGCAGTGGCTAACAGTGACCAGAATATGTCATGAAAAGGTTCAGGTATGTAGTTTCCTTCACTCTAAGGGTTGTGTGGTTCTTCAAGAATTGCCATTATTTTACTTTTAGCAACATTAAACATCTGTGTTCCTCATCTTAACTTAAACATGATTTAGATTTCCATAAACCTTATAATAAAAGCCTCAAATATGTGTACAAATATCTGGATATGTTGCATTTTGAAGCATGCCAATATGAGGACTTTTTATCTGAATTTGCGTTCTTGTATCTGCAAACCAAGGCTTTTGCCGTACTTATTAAATTCTGCAGACTGCATATAATTATTATTATTATTAACCATAAACTTAATCTCCAACTTTCAAAAAAATTTTCTGACTTTTCATATACTCGCTGTTCATCTTCATGGCTATTAGCAATTGCATTCAATTTGATATGGTCAAATGCTACTCATATCCTGTCAAAAGTTCATTAACCGTGTAAGATTTATGGGTTCTACTGGTAGAAACTGAATTAACTCGAATTTCAATTTGAAAATGCTAAAGATTCTAGCAAACGATGCCAAGTGGTAGTCTCTTCTTTATTATTCTGAAGGACTTGGGTGTTGGTTCAAGTGGTAAAGGTGTTTGGCAGGTTCTAGGTATTATCTAGAAACTTACCAATTACAACACAGTATATTAATCTCTCTCTGGTAATCTGCATTCTTGTTCTTCCCTGATTCAGTATATACTTTATTTCTAAGCACTAATTTTATTTTGTTCCTGGTTTTCTACAATCTCTTCATTAAAACACCTAATGTCCTTAAAATATGCGCATGGGTCCTTTTAACTAATGAGGAAATAGATAGGCATTAACATTGTAGCAGCTCTGCAAGTACTGCATACTCTCTGTACTGCTCACAGTTATGGCTAAATTCATGTGTTAAAAGCTCATATTCTTCCTTGCTTGTAAGAAGAATTCATGTTTATGTTTCTAGTTTTGACAGATTTTCTCTTCATGTTCTTCAGGTTGTCTGTTGACTATAGTATTTAGCGGTTGGGGTAGAGTAGAATGGAGCTACTGTTGAAGTTTTTCCATTACATTACTAGTTTCACTCCACATTTTCTATTGGTTTGCTCGCCCACTTATATTTGGGCCATTGTTATCCTCTGCATATCACCTCTGAATAATGTGGAACATGTAGGCTGTCAGGATAAGGAGTTCTTCGAGGGCCTGTCTTCTAGAATGAAATAGGTCATGTTGTTTCACATGTCTCGGTGAATACGAGCAATTGGAATAAAAATGCATGACGGCTTGGTTCTTGAGAATTATATGCAAGGGATAGAACAATACATAATAAGCACAACTACAGTTAAGAAATCAAAATATTAACGCATCTGCAGGACTGTTTGTTAGTTCTGCCTTGTTATTTTTGGCAAACAGAAATCATAACCTGCATAGATTGAAAAACCAGAAGATTCATCTGTATAAAGCACAAATCTTGACGAATACTATACAAAGCCAAATTTCATAATTTACAGATAGGAACAATTAACTTCATTGATACAGAGGAAGAATCTGAAGGATATTCCCAGCTGTTTGTTGGATCCATCGGCTCGTGATAATGATTGAAACATAAAGCAGAAATAATAACCATACAAGAGCAATGAGCACTATTTAATAGTGCTCAAGGGGGTTAAATTTGAAGGGCAGGACTAATGTCAGGCAAATCAATGAAGAAATGTACAGGAATTCTGGTTCCCCATACGTTAAGAAAGAAAGAAGACCGATTTCTGTTACATGGCGGTAGCTCCATAGGACAACAGTGTAGAACGAAATAAGATGTAAGTCATTTCCAGTAAGATCACTTTCTAGAGATCAATATTAACATCAGTCAAGCAAGATTTCATCCTTCGAGCAGTTCAATTGTTAGACCATCACTGCCATTCGACAAATAAACATGGACGCATCTAAAACTATGTCCGAAATGGAATTCGGGGTGATGTCATCAGGCAACTCACCTTTAAATGTGGAAAGCTATCTGCGATTGCAAATAAAGACTCCTCAGTGATAAAAGTACCACCAATGTCCAGGAGTTGCAAGGAGCTAGCCCTTGAAATCTGTTGAAAAATGAAAAAGCTATAAAATACTTCAAGGTTGAATCATTTTGCATGATTGGAGACTAGTACAGTCACCAAAGCTTATCACATGAAGTTCTACACTAATCAAAGTTAAAGTTATCGTCTCCATGTAGCGACTATCACATACCAGTTTAACAACACCCCTGTCGGTGATCCTGGCCATGCCCCGTCGAGATATGGATGTCAGTTTGCCAAAGAAATTTGGTACAGTCCATTGTCAGTTATCTGGCAATCCCACCGGCTCCTTGAACTGAAAATAGAAAAGGCAAATGAGAAATTATTTTCAAGCTCTTTCCAATTCAAGCTCCGAATAATCAATACAACCACTATATATATTGAACACAAATAATCATCCAACAGGCGATGTCAATAGCCAAATCAACCACTATACACATATAAATATTGAAGGCTCTGGCTGTTCTAGGCAATAGTGTTCACTGGTCAATCAAAACGGGAAACAAGTTGCATGTTTCTCAAGCCATCCCACAAAAAAACAATATCTAAAATCTTAAAAGATATCAAAGCTAGAGATATGACTGCTTATGCTTGAATCTTTCAAGAACGTAAAAGCCTTAGTTTCAAACAAAACCCAAAATCACAAAGAAAAAATAAACCAACTTTCCTGACCTCTTGCAAACATTACATTTTCTATTGAACAAAGTTCCAATCTTTTAGTGGTTTAATTAACTATCAGCAAACAACCCATTAAATAAAAATTACCACCAGTCTCAATCATTAATTGAAAAGGGACAGAGGCATACATATCGAGTTCTTTAAGGTTGTAAGCAAGGCGAACAAGACGGGCAGTGGAGTCATCATCCATCTTCCAACCAGAAAAGCTCAAGCTGTTTCTTTGTGCCAAAGATTGCTTCACCCCTTCTTTCCATTTCCTGCAAACACTACTTGCCTGGGCTAAATCAGTGAAGGGAGTTATCAAACCAAATATGTAAGCCAGCAAGTCTATTGGTAAAAGATCAATCCCTGCCTCTTCCTTCTCCATATAGATTTTCTTTCTTCGTTTCTTTCAACAAAGAAACAGTTTGTTGCACGTAGAAACAAGCAGAATGGGTTGGGTACTAAGAAATTTATGAAAAAATAATAATTATTAAGGCAAACATAAAGAAACAGAATGTGGTCATTTTTTTACATCGTAAGATCATATCACCAATTATGAAATTGCCAAAAACTAGCTGAAGTACATTGATAATGCTTTTTTTTTTTGAAAGTTTTATATTAATTTTTTAAAAAACAATTTGTTTGAAAAATAGTTATAACAAGAACCAAACACAACCTATCTAGATGCTAGTGAAATCCATGAATCTAAAAGAAATTAGTGGATGGCATGTTAAATTTGAAACTAAAATAAATTATTTTTGATAATTAAACATATCCCTAGATCAATTTATTTGTCAAGTAAAATTAATTTTTTATGAGTGATATTAAAAACATACCTCTTACACTAGTTTAGTGTATATGAAGAATAAATTTTTAAAAGCCGACTCCTTAAATCCAAACTTAGGAAATCTATCAAGCAAAATAATTCTTCTTAAAGTACACCTGCCAAGATAATTAAAGATTTTTTATTTATAATTATAAAGATTGGTTAATTCACATTAGAATGTGACGAGTTAACTTTTTGGTTAAGATTTTTATAAATAAATTCATCTTAAATATATTGAGTCTGGCGAACATGCTAGACCCAAAGAACTTAAACATTACCAAGTTCTAAGACTATATGCGTGATCATGAATGATTCTTTATAATAAGAGTATTAAAGACATGATAAACCATCATATCTATACTCATAGGTGTATACAAGGTCTCCTAAGGGACCTACCATACTTACTATCTCATTAATGATATGTAAGAGATATTTGTCTTCCATTAATGTCGCCGAAAGGAGATGACTATTCAGTCATTCTCTAATTTGAAAACGAAAGGTTCAGGAGGTATAAACTGGCCCTGAACCATTAAGGTAAAAAGTCAGAACTTTTCATCTCTTACGATAAAGATATATAGATTTTAGAGCATTAACCAATTTAAAACTCAAGAATAAACATCTTTGTTCCTCGAATTTGAGGCTCTTATAAGTCATTTATTGTCTTAAGTCATTTAATATATTTTCCATAAATATACTGACTTTATCATCAGAAAATTTTTAAGTCCCCATGATTGTGTCTGTTTTGGCATATACTTAAGTTTCTATCATAAGTCTGGAGTTCTTTAGATTAAGAAGAAGAAATCCAAGCATTTGAGCATATTGATAAAACACTATCTCAAACACTAAATAACATTTTATTTACATATCTTGGGTTTTAGGACATCATTAGTGGTGCCTTTTATGGGAACTACTTACAAAGAGTCATATATAGCTTTATTGTTTAACTGATTTCCTTCATTATTGTTATTAATGGCAGATAACCAGGACACCCCTGGAATAGGACGAGTTATCTCCTTACCACAACAAATACTCCAACCCTTGTACAACCAATCCTTCAACAACTTATGAAACAAATACAACTCTTTACCTAGACAATGTTGGGAAATCAATAAGGGAAAGAAAATCCACCTCTATGAATTTATAGACTATTGTCTTATGGAGTTGTAGCCATGTAACAAAAATTGGTCTTCTTAATCTAGTAAATAAATGCCGCAAACTTGAATCAATCAACGTATAGGGAACCAAAATTCCTATAGATTTCTTCATTAATTTGCTTGACATTAGTTCTGCCCTTCAAATTAAACACCCAGGAGCACTATTAAACAGTGGAAGTGCTACAATATTACTTGTTGCCTGATCTTCTCATTAGAGATTATTCTTTATCTAGATGTGTGCCGAACAACTGTATACCTAGAGATTACATTGCCACCAAAATGACCTTGGATAATTATGATGGGCTTACAAATCCCAGAGAACATGTATATAATATGCATAGCAGTCTGGAGCTAGTCATTCAAGACAACCATGCCATGCGCAAGATCTTCTCTACAACCTTCAAAGGTTTAGTAAGAGCATGGTATAACAACCTGAAACCAGGTTCAATCGTTAGCTTCAGTCACGTCTGTGCCAAGTTGGTGACATGTTTTAGTGCAAATATTCCAGCCAAAAAGAGTTCCACTGAATTCTTTGGAATCACCCAAGCAGAGGACGAGTCTATAAGGACATACCTCAAAAGATTCAATAAGGAAAAGTTTAAGGTTGAAGACTTAAGCAAACCGGTAGCTTCAAAAACATTTTTTAGTGAGGTTAGGGAAAAAATCTTGTAGAGGGAGTTGTACGCTCTATCAGATAGAAGATTACTAAAGGTGAAGCAAACCATGAAGAGCTATATTTAGGTAGAGGAGGCAAGTACACTACATTATAGTCCTTCTCATTTTACCAGTGACAAATAGCTAGAAAGATCCCCTAAACGAAGTTACTTGCCTAAGCAAGATCGCTCTCCCAGAAGAGATAACAATCCCAAAAGGATACAGAAGAAACCGCTCAAGGAACATCTTGGTTATCCTAAAACACATGTGTTTTCATTGAATACCTCCCTTACTAAAGTCCTTGCAGCCATCAAAGATAAAAAGTTTGTATGATATCCTTCACCCATGAAGTCTCCACCTAGTACATGCATATATAAAAAGTATAACCTTTTTCACAAACAAGGGACATGATACAAATGACTGTTATGTGTTGAAAAAAGAAATTGAAAGATTGATTTCATCATTTCTAAAGAAGGATTTTTGTCCTGAATAAAATAGAGAAGACCCTGATCAATCCACTATAGCTTTACCTGAGATCAATATAATCTTATGGGAACCTCTGTCGAGGGGGATTCTAACAATGGAAAGAGAAATTATAAGAAAAAAGTCCTTACCACTGCTAGATCGTTAGTTTAATGGCACGAGCTAATAGTCTTTACTTCTGAAGATGAAGAAGGAGTGAATTTTTCATATAAGAATGCTCTTGTCATTTCCATTGTTATTTCTAATCACAGAGTATATCGAGTACTAATAGATAATGACAGTGCAATTAACATCCTCTCTTAAAAATTTATGGTCCAAATAGGAATCCCTTCTTTAAAACTAATGCCGATAAAAACTCCCTTCATTGGTATTGAAGGTTCGGACGTGCTAGTTAAGGGTGCCTTAAAATTACCTATTGTAATGGGCATCCCTCTAAAATGTGTTTCACTCCAGCAAAGCTTCATGGTGATTAATATGACATTGACTTATAATGTCATTCTAGGAAGTCCCTTTTTACATCAAATCAACATCATCATCAGTACCTGGTACTTGACTTTGAAGTTCCCAACTTAAAAAAAAGTAGCCACATCATAGAGAAATCAAACAACCTCAAGACAATATGCCATTACTTGCTTGAAGGGCAAGAAAATATTGATATTGAACCAAAAAGGGTTCTTAAAGGAAAGAATGAGAATCAAAATTGAGGCTGCTGGGAAATTAAATGATTTTTTTTTTTTTGGGATGAACAAGCAATCACTAAAATGAGATCCACCTTAACACTAACACAATATCAATTATTGATGGAGCTCCCATATATCCAAAAGTTAAATTTCACAATAGACACATCAAAGATGCCAGACATCAGTCCAAAAATAGCCACCCATTAGTTGAGGGTAGATCCGGCTGCATATTCGTTCCGCTAGAAAAGAAAGGAATTTTAGGGGAGAAATATAGAAGGCTATAACTTAAGAAGTAGATAAAATTTTGGCCACTGGCTTCATCAGGGAGTTGTTGTACTTGACTTGGTTAGCAAATGTCATTATGGTAAAGTTTATCGGATACTTAAGAATCAGTTGGGAGAGATTATGGAGGGATATATTGATGACATGTTAGTAAAGAGCATGACTTTTGAGCAACATCTCCTAGACCTTGAAGAAGTTTTTGCTGTCTTGACTCAATATCACATGAAACTTAAACCTTCTAAATGTGTTTTCGCCATCAAAAGAGAAAAATTTCTCAGTTTTCTGGTAAGCTCTAAGGGAATCGAGCTCAATTTAGAAACAAATTTCAAGGCACATTAGACATAATGCCCCCACAGAATATAAAGGAAGTACAACACCTTATAGGGAGATTGACTGCTCTTAATAGATTCATTGCTTGCTTGGGGAAGCACACTCTATTGTTCTTCAAAACATAAAGAAATATAGCCAACTTTGATAGGACAGAGGATTGTCAAAGGGCTTTTACAGAGCTTAAGATTCATCTTTCATCCCTTAAGATTTTATCTCAACCATATGAGAATGAAGATCTATTTCTTTACCTAGGGGTGACAAATTCAGCAGTGAGTTTAGTTCTAGTAAGAGAAGATGAAGGCATACAATGACCTGTATATTGCTCTAGCCAAACTCTCTATGATGCAAAGACAAGATACTTAAAAGTGGAGAAAGTAGCTCTAACACTGTAAACGCCTCTAGAAAGTTGAAGCCATACTTCTAAGCTCATCAAGTAACCATATTGACAAACCAACCACCGAGAACCATATTAACAAACTAACCACCAAGATAAATTCTTCACAAACTAGAATTAGTTGGGCGTCTAGTTAAATAGGTTATAGTTAAATGGACTAGTCTTATATGTAATTCTAGGGTAAGGGACTAGTTATGATTAGGAAAGGTATTAACACCCTTAGCGCACTACATTGTATGATCTAGATATGGCTTAAAGGCATCGATGGGTTCTTAACCGATGGTCCGTCTATGACTTAAAACAAAGATTTATACTCATGAATAAATCGAGTATTTTGAATTTATTATGGGCTCGTATACCCATATAATTTTTTATGGGAAAAAAAATCACTTATCCTGGAAGGCGGAAGAGTTTTTCCTAACTCGTATATCATGGTAAAAAAATACTCCTAATTAAAATAAAAAATATCCAAAATAATTCTGAGAATTTTTTAATAAATTCCTGGTATTTAAATACCAATTTACTTGAAGGTCCAATATTCATATTAGAATGTTAACTATTAATTGATAGAAAATGCTTTTTAGTGTTTTTGAAATATTGACTAAGTTCTTATGTATTCAATAAACTAGTTATTAAATCTAAAAAATACATGAAAAAATATTTTTTGAATTTTTATGTATATATATAAAAAATGCTAAATCATACAATGTATTTTTTATATATACTTTTAAGCCAAAATATGATTTTTATTTTTTTGAGAGACATGACTGTATGTACACCAAATAAAACACACACACACACACACACACACGAAATGAAAAAAGGTTTTAAAAATTTTGAAAATTTTTTAGATTTCGACAAAAAGCTGGTATTTTAATACCAGGTCAACATCTTATAGTTAAAGTCTACAGCCCCGATATTAAATAATATTGCTAGAAAAACATGCGAAAGATCCATAAATAATCTTAAATTGATCCTTGAAATTTTTTAAAATATATTTAGGGCTTGTTTGGTAAAAACCCATTTTTATTCAAAACAAAACTGTCAAAACAGGCTTAATAGTGTGTTTGCCAAACATCTCCTTAAGCCTAAATTCCATTTATTAAAATAGTGGCAAACCAAATAAAGCTTTAGTCATTGACCCGATTTGATTGATCTAAAATTCTTGGTTTTATCATAGATAGAACTAAAAATCCTAGGTTGACTTGAAAAACAACCCAAAACAAAACCAAAGAAAAAAAATAAAATTAAACGCACGAAAAAAACACAAAAACTAAAAAAAAAAACTCGAGCAAAACAAAACAAACATAAAAAAAAAAACTAAGAGCACAAAGAACATTTATAACAAACCTAGCCACATGACTTTCAAATCAGATCGGATATGGACAAACCAAGGACACAAACATGTTGGAAATCAAACAAGGATCAATACTCTAGCATCCATTCACTTCGATTATTACTAAAAAATCACAATTTTGTTAGAATAGGGTTCAGTTCAAAACTAAAACCTTATGATTAAACCCCCCGAAGCATGTTATTGATGTAAACAAACCCTAGATTATTAACTAATCAAGTATAAAGAAAGGTTTTGTGCAAAAAAATTGACCAAAATTGGTCTCAATCCAGGGGCTAAGGCAATGTTCTTCCTAAGAAAATAAGAACATTGCCTAGAAACCTAGCAAAAACCCGGTCATTGCCTAGAAATCCCTAGAAATGAGCATTGTAGGCCTCTAAACACACCGCTTTTAATCCTCAAAACCCACATTATCAATACCAAGCATAGTTGAATCAAAAGAACTAACAAAAAACATCAAATCATCACAAACATGCATTAAATTTCAACTTCATAACTGCAACCCTGATGACAACCAATAAAAACTTCAAATTTCAATTAAAAAATGACTTTTTAAACACTTGGAATCCAAACCATGCACAAGAACCAAGAACGTACACTAACAAAACAGAAAAAGCATCAAACATTCGCTACCACCTTTTGGTATAATTCAAAACTACCTAATTTTATCAAAACCAGTCACAAACATATTATCTTGATACTTAGTAACATCATCAATAACTCTAAACAAGATTTAAAAAATAAAAACAATATTTTTAAGTATTAATCAAAATAAAACTAGAAAACATCATAACACTACAACAAGTTCAAAAAACATCAAAAGAGGTTTAAACATTAAGAAAGCATGAATGGACATGTCATCAAAAGAGATTTATACCTTCTTTAAGCTTGCTGTCTATAGGCTATTATTTTTCCTTCTTCTTTCCCTTTCACTGCTTTTTTTTTTCCAAAGCTTGTTAGATATTCTATGTTACGCTCTTGAACCTTAACAATAGGGTATATTAACAGAGTATTTCCTCATGTTTTTTTTTCTTTTTTTTTCTTCTTTGATTTATAAGGGTATTTATAGGGTTTTTCTAGTGTTTGTTTTATGGATTTCCTCAAAAATTGATTAAAGCTTAACCCATTGATCAAAGTGATAGGATTCTAGATAAAAGCGAGAAGATTTTAGATAAAAGCTTACATCTGAAAGCTCTTATACTATACTGGTTTTGCAATGATTATTTTGGTTTTAAGGGTACTTTGTGGTTTTGCTAGACTTGAAAGGTAAGAATCTATTTTTATCCTTTTGATCTTGAAATAGAGGTTTTAAAGCCATTGATAAGAACCCTTTGAGAATCTGCAATAAAGTTTTGAGAATCTGCAATTAAGTCATCAAATGACCTCCAAACTTTAATTGTTTCCATAATTAAGCCCATGATTTAACCAATTAAACCTTTCAAAATCTAATCTCAATCCCCAAACTTCAATTTCTTCCAATTAATACCTAAATTGACTCTAAAAATTTATTTATTTTCCTTGTAATTTAGTTCTTAATAACATTAATTAAGCCTTTCAAAATTTTTATTAAGTCCTTACTCATTCAAATTTGTGTTTATTTACCCTAGATAAAAATATTTGTAAGTCATACTTGGGTTGCTAATTTTTGACAATCTTAAACATTTTAGTCCTCCAACGTTTTCACTTGTCATCTTGGTCCTCCACCACCAATCTTGGACAATCTTCTAGGCTTTCTTCATGTATGTCCTTTTGTATTTTTTATTTGTTTATATATATATATATATGTGTGTGTGTGTGTGTGTGTGTGTGCGCGCGCGTATTTGTGTTTGTGTGTAGTTAAAAATGGGTAACAACACTTAGAAAACTAGAGGTTATAAGCAATAGAGAGAGTAGAGGTAAACTAGCTCCAAAATGGGATGGTCCCTTCAAAGTTATGAGAGTTATCAAAGCCACTACTTGCCATTTAAAAGATATGGAAGGAAATAATCTCCCTCGTGGCTGACATTCCGACCATCTAAAAATGTATCATAGTGATTAGGAATGTATATTTTCATATATGAGTATTTTCATTTTTTTTATCACTGTGTATACCCTTCAAAGTCCTAAGAGATGGTATGCATTCTCCTTATAGGCAATCTCCAAATGATGGATGTGGTCTCCATATTTTTATATGCACTAATCCCAAATAGAAGAACTTGATCTTTTTAAGGGTAGTAGCCCCTACAAAGTCCTAGGGGATGATATGTGTTCTCCCTATGGACAATCTCTAAGGGATGGACATGGTCTCCCTAGTGTTATATGCACTACTCCTCAAAGGATGACCTTGGTCTCACTAAGGGCAGTAGCCCCTATAGAGTCTAGATGATGGTATGCATTCTCCTTATAGGTAATCTCCAAGGGGTGGATATGGTCTCCTTAGTGCTATATACACCACTTTTCAAGGGATGAACTTGATCTCCTTAAAGGCAGTAGCCCTTATAAAGTTCTAAAGGATGCTATGTGTTCTCCCTAAGAGCAATCTCTAAAGGATAGTTCAATAGTCTTTTTAAGGATAATAATCTCAACTACCTTCTTAAGAATAATACTTCCAACCAAGGTTGTTAAAATCACGATTTTGACACGGCACGGAAAATGCAAAACAAACTCGGATCGTAAAAACGGACGTAAAATCGTAAAATCGTAAGGAATTTTAAAATACATTAAAAAAAATTCATGCTTCAAATAAAAATTCATACATAGTTCAATCACCTTAAAATACATGCTTCAAATAAAAATTTATACATAGTTCAAGCATCTTAAAATACATGGTTCAAATAAAAATTCATACATAATTTAAATAACTTTTCATTAACTAATAATTAACAAACTTAAAACAAACAATCTGCTGGTGTGTCATGTAAACTAAAATCAGCTTCATCGCGATTTCTTCATTTTGTATGAACCTAAATAAACAATTCAAATTTATAAGATTTTTATCAAATATTTTAACATTTAAAATAATATATATATATATATATATATATATATAATTTTATTTTTTATATCAACACATTAAAAAAATCTAAAAATATCAAAATTAAATTAATTTTATAAAAGTTAATTTTTTAAAAAACAACAGGTAAACCGCTAAAACAAATATAAAACAATGTTATATTCCAAAGAAGTAGAGTAAATTGCAGTCGACAACTCTCTCTTACTGTCAAGATCTACACTCAATTTATTTAGAGTTGATACTTGACAGAGATTCATCGAACAACATGTTAGAAGGGGTAAGTTGCCCAAAATGCTAGAACAAGGTAGAAGAGACATGAAAAATGACAGGAGCCGTCTAGCTTACGCAAAAAATTAATTTAAAATAACAAGGAAACAGTAACAATGAACAAGTACATGCTGTTTGTTGTTTCTCGTGCTACACGTACACTGCACTACACCAAATGCTAATAGTCAGTCGACACCGCCAATAGTTAGTCGACACCTGTAATAGCAATTGTAATTTATTTTCTGTAGGTAAAATCGTTAAATCGATGGTAAAAACGCGATTTTACACGATTTCACCCGATTTTAACGATTTTACTCGATTTAACCTGATTTTACTCATTTTTTAGTTTTATAAACGATTTAGCACGTAAAGCCTACATTGACTTGTAAAATCGTATGATTTTACGAGCTAAATCGTGATTTTAACAACCTTGCTCCCAACTACAACGAACCCTCCATTATTTAACATCTTAGGTCTCAACAACATGTAGATTACTACCAAACACAGAGAAACCATCTTTACCAAGACCAAACTTAGATATTTAGGTGTTAGTTTTTTCAATATAGCCCTTATTGGATGTTGGTTGTTTAAACTTTTTAAATTGTCCTTGTCGGTGTTAACATTTTCATAAGGATTTTTCTAAGTATTGGAGATCTATGTTAACGATGGGTTGGACCTGTTTAAACACTTAACACAACCTGTTAACATACTTAAATACAATAATGATGTAAGTAATGTATCATATGCAAGTGATGTATCATATATTTCAAAATCCAAAATATAAAACATAAGCCTTACGGCCGAATTAAAGGCTTGAAAATCCCTAATATTCAATACATTGTAATAAAAAAAACAAACAACCCCAAAAGAACTTGCATCTCTAGTCCAGGTTCCTAGGATAGATAAACTCCACTCTTAGCTGAGGCAAATTTAACTAGGAAGACATCAGCAAAGTCCGAGACTTGGTCATCTGGGAAACTCTAGTTAAAGTCAACTTGAATCCCTCTAGATTGGTTGAAGAAATACAAGTTTAACATGGCCAAAAAGAGCTTGCCCCCTATTGTCTTTGTTAGAGACATAAATTCCCCATATTTAAACCAAAAAGCTTGGGAGGAATTCTTCAGGTTTTCCATTCCTGCAGGAGAGTTTCGAACCTCCTCCCTAACTATTTTCAGCTTTCTCATAGGGTGTCATTTGCCCCTTTAAGCTCAGCTACATCTTTTTCTAAGTCAACCATCTCTTTTTCTAGGAGGTCAATATAATTGTAAGCTTCTATCAGCTGTTGTTCAGTTTACTTCAAGACATAGGTCTAAGCTTTCATTTGCCACTGCAACTTGAAATACACAGTCCTAAGAGAGTACATTTAAATATCTTAAGCAAAATTTTATTCTCTAAGTCTGTGTACTCTAGACTTATCAGCACGATACTACTTAATGGCCTCCTTCATAACCCTTCTCTCCTCAGCCCATCTACTCTTGGAGTGGGCACACATCATGAAGGTCTAAACAATAAAAGAGATAATATAAGTTAGCTTTCAAAATAGCATAGAAAAATTAAATTAAATTAATTTACTATTTTACCTGAAAAGCCATATGTCCAGTAATGGCTAAATGATGCTGGAAGCTTAAGTTGGCCAGTCCTTCCATATCAGAAGAAAAAGTGATGAGTTTTTCCAATGTCTTTATCACGTTTAACCCAACAGGTCCTAGCATGGACCTCCCCTAAAGAATAATCTCTATTATCCCTCTCTTTTCCTTACTCAGAGTGGGAAAACAAAAAGGGGCATGATCCAACTTGAGATTGAAGAAGATGTTCTCTACCCTGAAGGGTGGAGGAGCTTGATTGGAGGAAAATAAGTAAACTGGACCTATGGGAGCAGGAACGCTATATGGAGAGGCAATGATCTCCACATCATAATAAAAAGGGATAGAGATTCTCATTCTTTTCCAATAAGAAGCAGCCTCCAAAATGAACGGTATTGGCTTTAGCACCCTAGGACCCTTTGATAGGGGAGAGCAAGACCCCTCTGCTGCCTCTTGACAAACCTCATCAACAGGAAGGTTAGTTACAAGGATGTCTTTAAGAACATCCTCAGCTTGTACTTGAACTTGGACTATGGAAATCTCCTCAATGTTCATTTGAATGAAAGACCAAACCCTTGATCTTCGCTCCAATAGTTGATTTTCTTTAAAAGATGAGTCTCCACTAGAAGAAAACATGGACACGTGACTAGGTGTAGATAACATAGACCCACTGAATTCGGATCTAGCGGTCCCAGGCAAAGACCTTATATAAAAAACAATCAAGAAATGAAAGGTATTGAAATAAAAAAAAACATATGAAAGCCAAATTGCTTGAAAAGTTGTATAACCCTTTAACAACTAATGCCATATTCAGTTTGAAGGTTTTCTAACCTAGTACAAACCCTCTCCTCTTCTGGGCCCAAGAAAGACTTTTCATTTGCACCCGCTGGGGGTGTCCTTTAATAGTAGGTACAACCCTAGATTGGGTTATGTTTATCTTGAGGTCTGGCTAAGCCAATATACCTCATTATTACTCACTACTCCCTCCACCTTTTTGATTGAAAGGACCTTCCCTTCATGGTATTTTTTATTAGTCCATTTCGCCTATTGAAGAAAGTAAAAAACCAAGGGATTGAAGCCCTTAAGTGCCACTGATCAAGGTATAACAGTGCCTGAATACCTTGATTATAGGCTCCTTATTTAAAACCCTTAATAATTTTTTAAATGAGGATAACATGGTCTATCCATTGAGATGAATTTGAGTAGGATTGAGGTTGTAATACCTTAGAGCATCCCTTACAAATCCTTGTAAAGAAAATGAGTATTTGAACTCGTATAGACATATGGGGCTGTAATGATAAAATTACCCTCACCATATTTGATGGTGACCTGAGAGATACGGTCACCAGCTTTAGAAACAACCACCGTATAATCTCTTGGATGACTAACATCAGCCAGAAATACTTGGTCCTAAGTCAAACTCTGTGTGTTGTCTAAATGAGTCTTGTGTAGTTTTAGTTGTCCCTTCAGGTTTGAAACCTCCTAGGGAAAATCCCCATCATTTCTTCCAGTAGAAGAAGGTTGGACACCATCCCTCTCAGATTTAGGACCAATTTTTATGGTCGGAGATCTGTGATGAGTGGTTTTAGTTTCAGCCCTGAAACTAAAATTACCTTCATGAGATATGTTTCCTTTTCCTTTTCTAGAAGTCATGATGGTAGAATGAAGAAAATATTGAAGAAGATTTTATGAAAGCACAAGGAAAGAAGATTTGATTTACCTAGCCAATGAAATCCTCTCTACTGTTAAATTGTCTTTTTCTTGTAAATTATCAAAAATTTCTAAGTCAAGAAATAATGGAAAAAAGGTTTAAGAAAATTACAAGAAGAGAGGAAGATAGGAATGCAAGATAAATGACACCTCATTTATAACCCTGGAAAGCTTGCAATATTTATTATGTGCCGTCGAGTGGTCTTCCCTAAAACCTTTTCCTTTTATCTAGAAATCTTTTGAGATCTAAAACGTCTTACCATCTTTTCCTAAAGGACAACAAGATGTCTACTAACTGATTCTCTCCCTCAAAATCTCTTAAGCCTCTAATGCAAGATTATGCATTAAAGGCTTGGGGGAAACTGATGAATTAAATTTTTGGTTAAGATTTGGCAAACATGTCAAGCCCAAGGTCATATGGGTCTGGTGAATATATTAAACCCAAAGTACTTGCACAAAAATGAAAGAACTCCACATGCTTTTGAGAAGTCTTTAATAGAAGAGAAAATGAATTGAATTAAGTGACAATCCTTTTCACCAGTGTATTTGATAGAAAAAGATTAAATGGTAACAAAATTGATATAACTCCACATGCTAATTTATGCCTTTGGTTGTCCAGAAAACATTTCTGTTTTATTCTCCCTTGCTTCAAACAAGTATATTACAAGTCTTGGTTTAGATTTTTGTTTCAATGTCTTTGAATATTTGAGATTTACTTTGGATTTCATTTGAGGCCACATGAGTGCAATATAGAGCTAAGATTTGGATTTTTCATATACATCAAGTTGAATGAATGTGAAACAATTAATTAATTTGTGGTCAGAGTTACCTAAAATGCATAATAGTATCAGGTATGTTATTATCATTTTTAGACCTCCATTTAGTGTGGGGTAAATATGTGATCAAGACTCTATGCACCACCACTATGTTTTCACATGAAAAATAATTGATATGTTACTTAACCTGACAATTGCTTAATTTTGTTTTCAGAGCATATTTACCAACCGAACACCAATCACTTTACATTTTAACTGTTAGAATTAGAGTATATTATGCTAAAATCCTTACTTTCTAAGCTATAATTTCCAGTATATTTCACAATATAAGAAAAATATTATGATATGAGAGTAATATTAGTTTTTTTTTTTTATCATTTCTCAAAAAGCAAAAATATCAGGCTATTAAATCAACGATATCACAAAATTAATTACCGTAACCAGTAAGATTAACAAAAATAATAGAGACCGATATAAGATCAACAAGTTGAAGTAATAAAAGTTATTAGCTGCTATAAAAAACAAACATTTATCACATTGAATGATTACAATAATTCGACTACGATGATAAATTTAAATATATCAAGAAAAGGTGTAAAATACCCTAAATAAAAAACATACAAAGACTTAATTGAAATAGATAATAAAAACTATATTCTTAGCTTAAAATTTAAAGTGACTATTATAGCTTAAAACTATATTCTTACATAATAAAAACTATATTCTTAGCTTTAAAAAATATATCAAAAAAAGAAGAAGAAAACAAACGAAACTAAGAGAACACAAAAGGTAGGAAAGCAACGAGGTAAAAAAACAGGATGGTAAGTAATAACTAAAAATTAAATGAGTTGGTCCCTCGTAAGGCAAGTTTGAAAGGAGAGCAAGAGACACGAGCACAGGAGGGAAAAACAAAAACCCACGCCAAGAAAACAACACAACCCCACAAAAGAAAAGAGAAAAATAACGGCACCCTTTGTTAGGAATATTGGAGGAGAGTTTTGTTTCCATAAAATCTCAGATATAGAGAGAGAGAGAGGACAGACTAATGCTTGACACGGGTCCATCAGTCTTGGAGCAGAATCTCTCATTTGCCAGCAGCCAACCATGACACCTTACTATCATACTTGTCTCTGTAATTATGATCCTTATCTATCGTTAGAAATCTTCGCTCTTGCTAGATTTCTATCCTTACAAACTAGAGTGAGAGATTAAATAAGAGTTACTGTGCGTGTTCTTTTTTATACCTAGGTTTTCTTGTCTCATCGGATTCTTGAGAGACTAGCTGTTGTTTTTTTGTTTTTTTTCCAGGTATGTATATTGCTTCCTTCTATTAGTTTTGTTTGTCTGAATGAGATTTGTGTGGATTGCTGGGTTGGTTAAAATTATAGTGCTTTCAAGTGATTGGTTTTTACGTTGTTAGTGTTTGTTTTCTTTGATTTACTTGTGCAGTACTGGTTTTTAGCTTTTTTTTGAATAAATCAGATGTATTATGCTGTTATTTTAGGGAAGAGTCATATGTTCAAAGGATTTTTTTTAATCATACTAGTTATTTTGATTGATGGTATAATTTGATTTTATTTTGAAATATATTTCAATTTTTTTTTTTAATCTTTTATAGTATAATTAAGTGATTTTTTTTCACTATTTGTTTTGCTTCAAAACTATTAAACAAAAACGAGAATCAAACTAAATAATAAGTTTTAAACCAAAATTGTTTCACTAATGAGGGATGTTAAACCAAATTACAAAGCGGTTTCTTATGGTTTAGGGCATGCGTTAACATTTATTTATATTTTTCTGAGATCTTTAATTATACATTGACACTCCTTTTTGTTTGTTTTTTTTTTAAACCATTCTTTTACAAAAATACTGTTTCTTTCATTTCTTTTCAGTGTTTGTTTGAAAACGCGATTGAAACCGTATTTTTTAAAAAGTTGTTTTTTTTTCTTTAAATTAACTTTTATATATATATATATATATTTGGATAATTTTATATGTTATTGTCAAAAATAATTTATAAAAAATAAAATAAAAATTATTTTAATATATTTTTAACCGAAAAATAATTTAAAAAGCAGCCACTACTATTTTAAACACCCTTTTAATTTTTGGTGATTCTCTCTTTCTCTCTCTCTCTCGGTAAAAAAGAAAACATGATCATTTGACTGTGTGGAGGTTGAGGGTCATACATCATCCTATAATTTGGTTCATGAATCATTGGTATAATGTAAGGAAGTTCATGAACCAATCTTGATACATGCCTCCAAAAATAGCACATTTTTTGTAATAAAAAAATGATGCCCTATAATTCCAGAAAATTTTATAAGAATATTAATTTTTCGTTATATTCAAAAATCTATGTATTAGTTTTCAAAGATTTAGAATGAAAAATAGAAGATCTATCATAAGATCCTGCCTGTTTATGCTGATATATATATATATATGCACTGTGGTTTTACATAATTATAAATTGGTTTGATTGAAGTAATAAACGAAGATCTAATGATTCAAACTTGGATTTGCAGAAAATTTAAGTATGCAAATTCCTTGCAGAAACTATTAAAATCAGAGAGTTAATTGATATAGAGAAGAGAACAAATATACATATAGTTTGGAAATACTCACTCATTATTAAAATATTAGAATTGAAAACTTTTTTATTCTTAATGAAATTTAAATACTATTTGTATGGGAGTTTAAAGAAGTTTTTACTCTGCTTCAAATTCTGTATTTTAGTTTGAGATCTTTCTGCTGCGTATAAAAAGGGCAATTTGTTGAATATTATATATCAGGAAAAATGCTTAGGTTTTCCAATTTAGAGTAGAATTCCTTGTTTGATAGGATTTCTTTTTTAATACAATTCTCTGTGCAATAAACACTAGGGTTTGGTGTTAAAGAAAATATGGCTTTGACATAAGATTGATAGAAGACTCTTGTTCTGAGGGTTTTCTAGAAATATTTTTCCATATATCCCCATTTTTTTTTTTGTAGATTTTTTATTTGTTTTACTATGCTTCTTAGTGATCTATAATTTCCATACAGAAAAGCCTTTCACGTGTGTGTTAATCTGCTTTGAGTCATGATAAGAGTGAATAAGGGATGCTGATATCTTTTGCCTTGTTCCTTTTATCTGAATCTGTACTGTTTTTTCCCATGAAATTGTTTTAATCTTTAAGACTTCAACGTTTCTATCTCATAAATATCAATTTGTTTTGTGTTTCTGTCTCATATAGAAAAAAGTGAGATGAAGTTTGAAATAAATGCATGTGGAAAATCCTGAAAGCTTGTAGAACAGGTAATAGAAAGTTTTATATTTATCTTTGAGTAAACATTTGTAAATCAATTATGTTCTTGTTTCTGTGTATTACGTATCGATGATATATGCATGGTTTTGTGTATTCTCAGGTTTGGAGGGGAGTCTTGCTTTGGTTGCATAGTAACTTAAGAGCAGAATTTATACATGGCAGGTCAAGGTAGCAAGTCCAATGCCTTCCCAGGAAAGTTTTATTTGGGTTATGGCCCCAATGGCATCAATTTACTCTGCAATCAGAATGTGGATTCGGACGATTCTTCTTCGGAAGAAACACATTCTGAGCTGAACATTGCTCCTTCAGACAATAATAGTCAGCTCACTAATAGTAATGGACCATCAGCTACAATGGTGGCTAGTCCTAGTGTTCTCCCTCGCAACATAGACTTGAATGCTGCATATGAAGGCAATGGCATGGGTGACACTCAAGAACTAGGAGGAGGATCGGACACTAACAAAAATATGCTCGTTAGTGATTCATGTAATTCTAATACAATTATGATCTCTTCTGGAATTGCTGGGTATGTGTTGGAAGAAAACGAGGGTGGACAAGATTCTGCATCGGCTGGTAGGCGTCTGTCCTGTAAAAGAAGAGCTCCTGAAGATGCTTCTAGACAATTTTCTTTGGGTGAAAGCTCGAGATCAGTTAAGCTAGGAGATATTCCTCAAGAAAATGCTCCTAAAAGCTTCAATTTACCATCCTCCTTGAATAGTAACCCAAATTCTGCTAGACTTTCGGTTGGTGTGAGAATAGCTCCTTCCCTGTATCAACCTTCGAGTGCTGCAGCAAGTGAATTTGTAACTGGAGCGGGGACAAGTTCCGGAATGCATCAAAATCCAAGTGTGGTTGGACAAACTGAGAACACCCAGAGATATACCCGTTTGAGAAGATCTGCAAGTCGATTAGATTCTGCACCTGGCCATAACTCGTCTTTTTGGACCATAAGGAATCCTCGTGTGCAATCATCTGGTCAACAACCTGTGTTTTATCAATTCAATCACCTTCCAAGTTCAAACACAGCTGCAACAACGGGAATGGTTAATGTAGCTTCTCCAACGCAGCCTTCTATGCATACTCCCAATCCTTCACAGGCTCTACAACCTTTCCAGTTGAATGGGGTCACCGCGGAAAGAACCAGTGGGCCATCTACTCATGCTATGAATGGAGGAAATACCTTGCATCAGGATCGGAGCTTAAGGAATGATCCGAGGAATGGCATGTTCTTTTCTGAATTTCAAAGGACACATATGCCGAACATGCCAACAAACCTTCACTTTGCCAATGGGAGATATTTTCCAGGAAGTATGTCTCCCATTTCCCAACCACATATTCCTATTTGGTATGTCCAAGGTAATATGGAAGAGCAGTATCATGGGAGAATGCCAAACCTTGTCAATCGCACTGAGCCTCAGGGGCAAGGTTGTTATCGTCCGTTAAATCTGGTTGCCTCTTCTGATACAATAGAGAGGGGATTACAAGAGGGAAGCGGCAATATAAGGCCTTCTCAGATGCCTCTTATACCAGGCTTGGAGATGAGGTCCGAGAGACAAACTGTCACTCGTGAAATGGCACGCCGGGCTTTGACTGCTGTTCAGAGGAGAAACAGACTAGCAACTGAGGTATTCTTAATAGATCATTTCCTTCTTAAACTTAACTACTTCTACCACAAATTAAAGGGTAGGCAAATCATCTCTGCCACCATTATTTACCATTTGTTTTAGCCTCATTGAGAAATATAAAACAAGAAGAGATAGGGTAAAACTTTTAGCTGCTGGTATTCATCCTGGCCCATATGAATTCTTGGTATATTCACCCTTTTATTTTATCAGTATATAGTTATGACCTCCTGATTAATTCCATTCTCTATTAAAAGTGTGCTCAAATATGCATGTTTTTCTATATGAATCCTTGATGAAGAATCGAGGTGCTTCTGAGCATTGAAACTTTCGTGCAGTCCTGACAGTAATTTTTCAAATTATATGTACTTACATTATCAATTACGCCAGTTGGGATGGAAATGACTAGTGTCAGCAGTCTAGCTTGAGCATTGACGGCTTAAGGGAATTAAAACAAAATCCATTTATAATATTCCCTAATCTGTTATACAGGTTAGATTATCTACACCATAATAGAAAGCTTGAAACTCATTTTTTTCTTAAACAAGTCAGCAACAATTTTTGCTATTTCCTTATAACCTATATAAATGTAATTTTCTCCATCGGTTTTATTTCTTCATAAATCAATATTAGTCGACCATTATCTTAGTCAGATGCTCTTAAGTTCACTTGTTTTTGGCTTGACAGGTCCGCAATGCTCTGACGCTTGTGCGTAGGAGGGGTTCGTTACAGTTTGGGGTACGGATTCTAGCTGAACTTAATGCTGTATTTAGATCATATATATCACTTTGCTAAGCTGAAGTCTTTACAGTATATTGAAGTTTTGATTCAAATGGAAAGAATAACTTTGTTCAGCTTATCCTTTTCTTTTTGACTTGATGGAGAATCTGCTCATTATTTTGATCCATTGATGGTCTGTCAGAATGTGATGCTAATTGACCGTTCAGCTTTGTTTGGTGATTCTGATGATGAGGAGGCTGATGAACTTGAAGATATGCGTCTTGATGTGGACAACATGTCTTATGAGGTAAGAATTTAAGAAATTAAGGCATTCATGAACGCCTTTTTGAAGTTTTTTCTTGCTTGTAGATGATAACTTTGCATTCATTCTTTATTGACCACTGTTTTTTTTTAATAATGATTCTGTGCTTTAGCAACTGTTGGCTCTGGAGGAGCAAATGGGAAACGTTTCCACTGGATTAAGTGAGGATGCTATTGTGGCAACTCTAAAGCATTGGAAGTATCAAGCAGTTGTAGATGTGTCTGACAGTGAAGATGAACCATGCTGCATCTGTCAGGTAAGACTTGCTCAATTCTTCTACCTTCTACCACAGGAATAATTTTAAAGACAAACACATAAGCCAGTGTGATCATGAACAGTTTACAATATCAATAATTTCACTTTTCCACTGTAATTTACTGCACTTTGGTGATTCTCAAGAGATGCTTAAGGAGAATTGGTTATCTTAAATGGAAAGTACAACTGTGTTTGTAGTTTTTCAGTAGAAAATTTTTAAAATAAAAACAAATTCAGTTTTCTGGAAAAAAGAAATAGTTTTCATTTTTACTAAAGAACACATTTCTGTAGTCTTGATATTTGCTCATTGTTATTTATTGGTGCATTGTATCTTAGGTTTTTTTGGTTGGTAAAATCCTGCATGCACTATGTATTTGCACATCATTTTGCAGGAGGCATATGCTGATGAAGATGATCTTGGGAAGCTGAAATGTGGGCATGACTTTCACTTCAACTGCATTAAGAGGTGGCTCGTAGAGAAGAACAATTGCCCCATCTGCAAAAAAGCAGCCGTGGATGTTTGAGATCACTAGTTTTGGCTCTGGACAACCGTCCTTGCCCATGGACCATTGTTCTTAGCCATTTGCTGACATTATCTTCCTTAATTATAGAACTGTTATCAATAACTATAATAAGCAAGTTCATGAGATGCCTCGGTGTTTCATGCTTCAGTTTTGTTTTATGGCCTGGACCTCAAACAGGGTAGAACACACTCCTGTTACAAGATTCTGCAGTATGGCATCCACTTTTCAAGAATCTCATCTCCAATTCCATGAGCCTTATGTTAATGGATGCTGGAAGCAGCATTTTGAGACTCTTGTCGCTTATCAGGTTATAGATAGAAGACATATGGAACACAGCCATGGAGAATTGAACATTGACGATGTGACTCCATTTAGACAATATTAAAGTTTACAGTTACAAATATTGGAATGAAAACATAATGAAATAAAAACCTCTTTATACTCAATTTCTTGTGTTGTTATCTTTGGTTCTTTGCTCGTATCATTTGGTGTTGCTTTACTGCATCCCTTTTTTCGTAAATTCATCTATAAATTGCTCGGTTATATGTATACTTTGGTGCTTCTATTCTCTTTTTTCTTTGGAATACCCATGCCTGACATTGGATACTTCGACATGGGCATGGATAATTGAACGCTACAATTACATGAAAAAAATGAAAACAAATTGACAAAATAGCCAAATCGGACATGCATCCCTATATTTGATCCCGAGTTCGAGCATCATAGGTTTATACATTAGATATATAATACAGTTTTATTAGTTTTATTGAATGATATCAGAAAATTGAAAAACATTGATGAAATATTCCATTGTTTAAGCAAAATTTTATTGGTAATTGCATTGCTGATAGAATTGTCAATAAAAAACCATGGTTGAAAAGTATCTCGTTGAGGCTTTATATTTTTCATTAAAAATTGTAATTTTTTTAATTTTTATATCTTATAATCTCCAACCTCAACAATCACGCTGTCTAAAATCTAAAATAATAACATGGAATCAATTATATTTATACCCACAAACTGAACTAGAACATGAAAAATTAATAATAACATGCTAAAAACAAGGTTATACATTTTATTTCATTCATTCTCAACTAAAATTCAAATAACATTTCTTAATAGAATTCAATCACAAAGTTAATAATCTTCATCAAACATACTTATTCAAGATTTCAAGTACAAATACATGCTTAAACAATGCTATTAATACCGAGAGAGACAAATATGCTTCAACAATGCTTTTGATATTGAGAGACGCAAAAGACAAGGAAAAGTTTTGACAAAAAAAAAAAAAAAAACACACATAACAAGCTAGATTTAGGATTAATTGTTCATGAGCTAAGAAACTTATTTAACCTAAAATTAAATTCTCATTGGAGTAATATATATATATATATATATATATATATATATAAAACAATAACAGAAAAGAAAGCATAAAGTGATTGATACATTGATCATGTAGGATAGATTCAGCTTCCTTGTCAAGTTGATTGGTCTTGTTAGATGAGAGTGGGGAATTTTGAGTCGCCTAACAAGTTTGTGGAGAGACATAATATTTTGAAGTAAATCACCTATTATGTTTATCAACCATAAAATTCATTAGAAATAATCTAAAAACAACTTTGTATTAATTTGTCTAATAATCAAACAAAAAAATAACATTTATCCTCTAAATTATTTTAAATTGATATACACAAAATCCTTATATAGTCTAGGAAAACCAAAGAATCTAATTTTCAACTTAACCATAAAATTGACAAAAATTAATCAATACCCATTAAATTACTTATCTTAAATTCTAACACACATAAGTTATAAAATTACATCCAATTAAATTTATTTTTCTCAAATCCTAAACAAACCCTAAAATACAAATCATATATTAATACAATAAAATTATCATTATAAAATAAATAAGATACTTAAATAGACATGTAAACTACAAATTCAACAAATAAATTTTGAATAAATTAACTTTAAACATAAATAAGTGTTAAAACAAATATGGATAAGTTTTCAAGTTTGACAAGAAATGGAACCAAGAAAATGAGGTTGCATTGAGGCTAATGTATTGGGTAAGAGAATTGTTAGATTTTAATTTTTTAAAAAAAAAATATCAATGAAAATTCGTTGATAATTTGACACGTAAAAAATACCGATGGAATTATTGAGTTTTTATTTTATTTTATTTTGTTGCTATTTTTATTGTAATTTTTGTTGGTAAATAATGATAAAATATTTTTCATTAATAATTCCGCTTTGTTTTTCAATTTTTTAGTTATGGCATGAAAGTCAATAATATTCATTTTAAATTTTAAAATATATTTGCACTTTATACTAGTCTTACTTAATATTTTATACAAAAGAAGAACAAGAAGAAATCCATGCTGTCATCCTTTTCATTTCGGTTGAACTTTTTATTGTCATCGATGGTGTGAGGCTTCTTGGGTTTATTGGAACGCCCTCAAGTAGCTTGTCATGTTTGAATCGAGCTAGACTATCAGGTTTACTTCGTCTTAGTGGTTGTTATTTTGTACTTTGAATCATCATCTTCTTCTTGATAGCAAGAATTATGATGATTTTCATGATTATTAAATAGTTATTAAAAGTTAATAAAATATATTGTGTAATTTTATTGTTTGTTAAAAACCTTTTATATATAGGTCGGTATTCTACTATATGATCCATATTCATCCACTCACATTTACTATTTCTAACATTGTTTATTATGTACATTTTCATCCTTAGTCCCTCAATTTTTTTATTCCTTTTGATTTTTTTCATTGAACTTTTTTCTTTCAATTTAGTCCTCAAAAGGTGTGTCATTTTTTACCTATATTTCTTTTTTGTTTTCTTCGGGTTGTGTGTTATCATGCATTCAAGCTATCTGAAATTGTTTAGGAGTTTAATGACATGTCAAATTTGCATGCAAGATTTTTAGTTATTGTAAAAAAGAAATTTAAAGAACAATGATCAATATTGACATTAACAAAATTAACAACTTTTTTCAGGTGTATTGTTCAAGAGGTGTATAAATTGACACTTTAATCCCTCAATTTTAAATTATTCTAACATTTGATCCTTTTGGTTTTTTATTTTTCATTTAAGTCTCAAGCTTTATTTTTTTTTATTTCAGTCCCTGATCATAAGAGAGAGGAGAGAAAGTAGCCAAAACTTTTGAGAAGAGATAGAGCTCTCAATTTTTCAGTCACCAAAGCCACCCTCCAATGATCGAAAAAGATTGTGAATTGGTGACACGTCGTCCACGTTCTTAAAGAAAATAAAAGTTAATGACATGTCATTTGCCCTTTTAAAAAAAAAACGAGGCACATGGAATATCCACCTTTTAAGAAAAAAAAACTTGGTGCTCGTGCTTGTGTTTAAATGTAAGTTAGGCACACATGCTCATTCTTTTAATCCATGCATACTTTGCCGTTAAATTTCAATTTTATTATTTTTTATTTTATAATTAGATTCTTCTTACATAAATTTATTTAAAAGATTTTTAAAGAGTCAATAAATTATGTAATTATTTTTAAATAATATTAACATATTTTATGGTAATATTAACGATTGCAATTTGAATAATTATATATCAACTTAATATGCATATTTTTTAATTATGAATGAAATATCTATTTTTTGTGCTTTTAATATTATTTAAAAAAATTATATTTGATAAAAAATTATAAGAAAGAAAAATTAATAAGGAAAAGGGGGTTTTGATTAACAAGACTCCTTTTTTTTTTATACATACTTCAAATAGTTAATTTTTATTTTTAGATATTGATTTTTATTGTTTTCAACTTTAATGCAATAAACAATATATATATATATAAACTTTTTTTATAATTTATTTGTATAATTTTCAATTTATTTTATTAAATAAATACATCAAACTTTTCAATTTTCAATTAAATTTTTAAAAGATGCCAGAAAATACAGACATTACCTGCACATTCTTCTCTTGCACTAAAAGTTATTTTGGAATTCTACCCGCAATGTAGTGCGGGTATTGACTAATATATAGAAATATTATATTTCTAAAAAAATTTTGTTCTTATAGTCAAGGCCGGAAGCAAGGGGGGCAAGAAGGAGCCCGGGCCCCTACAAGACTTGCCCCCTGCAAAACTTTTAAATTTTTTTATTATTACTTAATAAGTATAAGGAGTTATATTTTTTTATTTTAAAGAGGTGGACTTAAATTATGTGTGATTTACTTTTGATTTTCTTTAAACTTACTCTTGACTTACTTGGAAAAAAAAACAATATAAAAATATTTGTGAAATAAAAACAGAGCCATTAATTTACTCTAATATAAACTTGTTGTCGATCAAAAACAAAAATAAAAACATAAATTACGAGCAAAATTTTTCTATAAAAAGATTGAAGCAGAGCCATCAATTAATTTATCTTTCATCAAATAAATTAAGGTAACTTAAATTTAAAATCTATTTTTGTTTTGTTTTGAGATGTTTGTTAATAATTTGATAAGGTCTTTTTTATATAATTTTACTATTTTTGCTCCTTTTTTTTCTTAGATCTGCTAGTTCTACCAATTGTTTTTTGAATTCTTATTATAGTGATTTTTTTCTAATTAATTAGATATATTTTATTTGGTTTGTTTTGATTATGCTTAGATTTGTTTTATATTTTGTTTTTAGCATAGCCACTAAAATTATCAATATTTTCTTACGATATATGTTTTGATTTTAAGTTGAACCATGAACAAAATAAGAAGAATTGATTTTTTTTTAAAAAAAAAAAATTTATTGATAACTCACAACTTACTGAACGAGCTTTTTCAGCGATGAAAATTGTTAAAACAAGACTTCGCAATCAGATGGAGAATGATTTTCTTGCAAATTATTTGATTGTCTATATAGAAAAAGAAATTACTGAAAGATTCACAATTGATATGATAATCGATGATTTCTATTCTATGAAAGAACAACGAACACAATTAAAATAAATATGTAAGAATCATTCTTTATTATTTTTTGTTTTATTTCAAAGTTTATCAAACATAAATAATGCTTCGCTTTAGCTAATGTTTCTTATATACTTTGTATGTTTATATTTGATAGGTATAATTAAAGACCAACAACATTAAAGTGATGGATGCATTATGAAGATGAAATTAACTTCATTACTTTGACTCAATTTGGTATTGCTCCAAACCTTTTACCTTATATAAATGTTATTATATGTTTGTAGTAATTTATTTGAATAAAACTAAATTATACAGGTTTTGTTTTACAACTGATGTATAATAAATAAAAATAAATATTATATTAATTTTGGCCTCATCTAACAAATAATCCTAGCTCCGTCCCTGTTTATAGTATATATATCTTGCATCTCTTATTTAGTTGTATTAGTAAAAGTATGATTTTCTTAGATTTTTATTTCTCTCCTTATTACTTATAATATTATATTGTTTTTCTAATTTAGTCTCTCTTGAGAAAATAAAGTAATTGTTTGAAATTGAATTTCCAGTGGTAAAATAAATCATCTTTTTTTTTTTTTTTGTATTTGTAGTAGTCATATTTATTTCGACAGAATCTCACTATATTTGGGAAATTTCTCTTTAGCAAATTCAGTATAATAAAAATTTACAACCTACTATGTGAATAATTATTTTTGAAAATCTTTTTTTTTCAAATACAGTAAATTATCGAATAAAATTTCTTACATGCTATGCCCAGCGGAGTATTGTCCAGTTGGTGAACAAATACAAAATATTTTTCCATCAATGTATTATTTGTCATTATGTAAGATAATAGGGTTTCAGAAACTATGAAGTGATTCATCGTTTCTCTATTATCTTGGTCATATCGTGGCAGGAGCACTAGATAATTAATATTTATATCGTATTAGGCTGCCATTTATTTTTTTAAAAGTGGTTTTAGAAAAATTATTTTCTAAATATTTTTATGTTTATTTATTATTAAAAAAGTTAGTTAATGAAAAAAACTTTCCAGTTAAAAAAAATTTGACTTGATTTTTAAAAAAATATTTTCCTTTTATTTTGAACGAAAAACACTTTCTGAAAGTTTGCTACTTAATTTACTTTACCAATATATCCTTTTCACCAAACCCTATTTGTTTATATATATATATAAAAAGAAAAGGAGAATAAATAAACACATTTCATATCAAAATTTAAAATTTCTATAAATAAAATTATAATTATTTATACTATAAGAAAATATATATTTATTTATTAGCACTCGTAATTAGCCTTCTAGTCTGGTGTGCCCTCTAGTTAAATAACTAGATTTGTGGTATTGCATTTCCCCGCAGGCTAGAATAATTTATTTTATCGGTAAAAAATGATGTCAGGCCGATGAAGTATGTTTTCAAAAAGTAAAAAAATACTTTGGGTATAGCCCAACCGAGCAAAAATATTTTGGTATAATTAATTACATAATAAAAGAACATATAACAATAGTAAAAGTGCCAACTAAAAAAAAAAACATATTACGAAA
Organism: Populus simonii; assembly: GCA_007827005.2. Lineage (NCBI taxonomy): Eukaryota > Viridiplantae > Streptophyta > Magnoliopsida > Malpighiales > Salicaceae > Populus > Populus simonii. The sequence goes on from CM017470.2 coordinate 12,310,190, forward strand.
TGAAAGAGACGGCAAAGCTAAGATTACAGTATATCAAATGTGAAAGAACAAAAGTTTTTTTTTTAAAAAAAAAAACCAACTTATATGAGCATTTTAAATATACAAATCAGGTCATGAGATCGAGATAAACCAATAAAAAAACAAAAGTTTAATTTCAAACAAATCCAATATAGAACGATAAAAGTTTTTTTTAAAAAAAAACACAAAGCAAACCAAGCAATCCAATCAAACTTTGTGATCCAAATCATACAAATGAGATAACCCAAATAGAAACAAAACCAAGAAACATTACGAAACTCAATTCGAAAACAATCTAATTTGAAGGAAGGGACGTAAAAGATATTAAATGTTTTTTTTAAAAAAAACAAGATTATAAAAAATTTGAGCCTACCAAAGTCAACCCTCCAAACCCACAGTCTAAGTGATGAGATTAGGATAAATGAATAGAAAAAAATCAAAGAAAATCATGAAATTCAATTTCAAAAAACCTCAACTTTAAAAGATGGAGCTAAAAAAGAAAACTAATTTCCAACCGATATAATAAAAAAAATATCAATTTAAAAAATACTTGTCAAAGTAAGCTCAACAAAACATGACAAATAAAAAAACCCGACATTATACATGTAGGTTTAAAAATTAAAAACAAAATCCTATAAAAAATAAATAAAAAAATAACAGTGCCTAATCGCAAATAATATAAATATTGAAAGATAAAACTGAAAAAGACATGAACTTAAAAAAAATTCAAATAAACCTGGACGAACCTTCTAAACCTAGGCTAAAATCACAAACTCGCAACTCATGAAATCTTAGATCTAAATTGAATAAAAAAACTCAATTCCCAACCAATTTAATATTGAAAGATAGAATTGGAAACAAATATCAATTTAAAAGATTGGATAAAGAAAATTTAACAAAGAATAAAAATAAAAAAACTTAAAGATAACCTAGGTCATTTTTAAATTAGTGAGAAATTCTATAAAAAGAAAATAAATAAAAATAATGGACAACAATATTCAAAATAAAAATTCTCCAATTTTGAAGGATGAAACTAAAAAGAATATGATCTTAAAGAAAAAAAAGCAAATTAGAGAAAACCTCATAAACTTAGGCTAATTGTTAAAACTCAATACCCATGAAATCTTAGACTGTGGCTCAATTAAGAGGCTGAATTCTCGACTAATATAATGTTGAAGGATGAAATAGGAAAACAAAATATCAATTTAAAAAATTTGCCAAGAAAAACATAGTAATCAAATGAATGAGAATTAAATTGATAGGAAATTTATTTAAAAAAAATTGAGGATAAAATTATTAAAAAAATAATTAAAAAAATAATAATTAAAAGAATGAAAATCAAATTTGAAAGGTAAAAAATTAAATGGGGATGAAATAAAAAAAAATTCTAGTTCTACAAATTATTCCAAATAAAACAAAAGGTAATGAAAAGAAGAAGTACTAAAACTAAAGAAAAATAAATTGAAATTGTTGCTTTGAAATTTTAAAGGGAACAACATAGAAATCGAGGTAGAGACTAATCCTCTATTGTATAATTTGAAATCGACAGTTTTATCATGATAAAATGACCATATTGCCTCAATGCCTAGTTCAAAGATTTTTGGTTCAAGGATAATTTTGTAATTATACTATTATAATGAATAGTATTTTGTGTCGAAATCACTAAGAGTCTTTTTTTTAAATGAATTTGTCCCTCCCAAAACTATACATAAATTTGGCAATGCAGTTTGATAGATTTAAATCGAAAGAGAATTGAATTTTCTTAAATTTGGATCGTTAAAAGTTAGGAACAAACATGCCCGACCATGATCTTAACTCTAGTCCATCAATTTTCAGTATGTTTAGGTCAATTTATGAAGTTGATATTTTTTTTCTTGCAAAGGAAATATTTTAACTCTTATAATATGGATTATTTTCTTATAAATGCATATTAGGGTGTAAATACCCTTTTTAAGATTTGATTGAAAAACAAAAGATTTTATTTCAATAAGCGAAAACTAGTTAATAATACTTTTACTATTAAAACCCTCTTGAAAAATATTAAATCAACTATTTTTTAAAGATTGATTTAATATATATATATATATATATATATATATATATATAATGTTAACTTGGAAATAGTTAACCTCAAATGGTGTGAACCGGTAGTGAAGGAGGTTTGTTATTGACTTTCTAGTTTCAAATTTTAAGGCTAACATCTAAGAAATTTTATTAAATTTCTCTAAATGTACTAGACTACGGGATGCGTCTTAAAAATTGCTAGAAGAAGGACTTAAGACTTGAATAACACGTAAACTAATTGGAAAATATCCTTATCTCCGGGAAAAAAAAAACTTGAAAATAGTTTAATATTTTAAGTAATAGAAAAAAAAATCAATAACTCTATAATAAAAGATATTATCTTGATTTAAACTTAATTTGAAAGTAATAAAGATGAAATATATTAATATTAGAAAAATAGCCAATATAATTATGTATGCATTGCATATATTGAGTTATATATATATATATATATATATATATATATATATATATATATATATATATTGGAAAATATGTACCCAATCCATCAACCTAACGCAAACTTATTCATAAAAATAAAGTTGTAAGTCTAGAATTTTGGATTGGGTTGATATTGGGTTGATTTGACCCATAGGTAACATATATGTCGCACCCTACATAAATAGAACTTCAAAAAATTAATGAGAATTATAAAAAATAAAGTTGTCACCTAGTTCCTTAAAAAAGATTAAAAATTCTAAAATATACAATAGTTTTAGATATTTGAGCAAGGGGGTGGTTATGCTTAAAAGAATATTAAAATTATCACTACCACATCTTTTCAAAGAAATGTTACTTTAGCTATATGTTTCTTGTAAATTTACTTTACACATGTTGTTAACTGTACAAATTATTTTTTGAGCTTATTTGCAAGTCATCTATTGTTGTTGGATGTTCGTCTAGTTAGTGTTAGACCCTGAATCAAGAGTCTCGCAACTTGATAATTTTTTTAGTTTTAGAAAAATTACTTTTATTTATTTATTTATTTGACATTTTTTATTATAGATATATATAAAATAAATATAATGCATAAATGAATTCAAAACATTGGATTGGGCATGCATGCTTGTTATTTATATTGGGACTGTAAGGAGAAACTAGGTTGAATTTCTAGAAAACATTTAACTAAGGACACCTAACCCATATGAAATTTGCTCGATTTAGGTCACCATAAGCACTAATGAATATTATTTGTCATGATATGATTTATGTCTTATTGATGGTCGACCCAAGCAGATAAGAACTAAATCATGCAAAGTTTGGTTCAACTAATCTATCCCTAAATACTTTTTAGTTTCCTAGATTGTTTGAATTATCAATGGGGTAACTCGATCTCTTAACCTTATGCGTCATGAGTAAGGAAGTAACTCCATAATACCATGTGCATAGGATGAGTTCCAATTTGAGTAGAAGTCCAAATGTACATTAGTGGACTTAAGGCACACTTACCACTTGAATCTCTCTATCTAATCCTAAAACGATACAAACTCGAGTCTAGAGCTTTTGTTGGTTTTTGTGAATGAGTGACAAATAATATAAATGCATATTTAATAAAGTAGACTAAAATAAAAAGCAATAAAAAATATAAATTATGAATAAAATAAATGCTCAAAATATAAATGACAATTATCTTAGTGTGGTGTTTTTAAGTTAATCATTTAGTACACATGTAAACTAGGGGAGTGATGTATTGTTTGGTGTTTGTTGAAGGTATGGAAAACAAAAAAGTGAAGCCAAATAATGACAAATAACTCTGAAAAAAAAAACAAGAAATAAGTTGCACAAGCCATGCATGGGAGAAAGAGGACTATTTTAAACTTATGCACAAAATGATGTTGTTGTGTGCTTTTTTTTAAAAAAGTGAAATGCTTTGTTTCACCTAGGGCTTGTGCAATTTCATTTAAGGTTGAAATTCACTATTTCACTTAAATAAAATGATGTTGTTTCAACATGAAAGAAATTTTTTTTTCAAAGAGGTCCCTCAATTCCTTCACTTTTTTTAGTTCACTCATTGGCTTTTCACTTTTTTTTTTTGCCAGTTTCTTCAATTTTTTTCTCAATATTTTTTCAATTTTATCCCTGGCTGTATTAAGATTGATGATCCCTCAAGTTCTCGGCTTCTTTTAATTAAGTCCTTGGCTTTTCCATTTTTAATTATTAAGCCAATTTCTCAATATTTCTTCTTAATTTCACCCCTAATTTTATTTTATTTTTCAATTTTATTTTCATTTTCATCATTTTTTACTTGAAATATTGTTTTTCTAATTATTAGTTTTTTACTTTTTTATTTAAATACCTTTTGCATATTTTAGGGATATTTAAGAAGGGTCAAAAACTGATTTATGACAATATGTGTGAACCGTAATATTAAACTTAAAATTTTAAAAAAATTCAATTATACTAATTTGAAAAAAAAAGTCAATTCAAATCTTTTAAGTTTTTTCTTACCTTTCTAATTATTATTTGTAACACAGAACTAGTCCGTACAAAAACTATCTTAAACTGTGATCTATTTTGATTTACACCCTTTAAAAGTTTTCTTTTTAATTTCAGTAACACAATAATTTCTTATTTAAATTTGCACCTCTTCTACTATGTTATGTTAATAAATTTGTTAGAAAGCAAGTGAAAATCATGTGTAAAGCATAGAAAACAAAAGGTTAAAATAATTGATAAGTGACAGAAAAAACATTAGACAATAGTAAAAGTAAAAGGTAGAAAGAAATAATAATAATAATAATAAAAATAAAAATCATAATTACTTATCCAATTTCAAAACTCCAAGAGAGGTGGTTCTTTTCTCCTGTTCTATACTCCCAATTAGGGTTTATATTCCGATTTTTTCTTCCTTTATTTGTCTATTAATGTTTTATTTTTTATTTATAAATTGTTTTGACCTTTTCTTTTAGTATACACATGATTTTTCATGTGCTGTTTGACGAATTCCAAGCAGAAAATAGCTTGTTGTTTCTCCGGACTTGTTATCCCATTTCTTGCAGTCTTCTTTACTGTTATCCGATTTTTTCTTCCTTTATTTGTCTTTAATACTTGCTGAATGTCAATGGTCAGAAGGCGTTGTCTATACTTTGTGAGTGTCAAAGACTCTAGCTAGTTAGAATTCCTTTTCCTTTTCTTTTATTCCTTCCATTTTTTCATCTTTCAGACCACGAATGTTAATGGTTCTTTTTTTTTTTTTGTTTAATGTGGGTGTCCGGGCCAGCTTGCGTGCACCTCGACTAATCCCACGGGCCCTGAAGTTAACGACCATGTAAGCTTTTAGTGGCCATTATATGAGCAACCACAGAGCTCGAATCTAAAATCACAGAGAGAGCAAATCTCTTAATTCCAAGTTTTTATTGATGGGCACCACCTAAATATTTATGTTAATGGTTCTTTTAGTTGACTGGGAAGATGCTTTGCGTATGGGACAATTTTATTTTCCCTGGATGACTTTGGACTTTGGATCGTTCATGCATCCTTGAGTCAGTCAGGTGCCTTGAACATTGACTGCTTTTTAACCTATTGATTCTTGGCTACTGTTTTGTAAACTTTTATTTTTTTTAAATTATTATTTTATAATTTTAAATTATTTTGATACGTTGATGTTAAAAATAAAATTTAAAAATAAAAAAAATATTTTAATATATTTTTAAGTAAAAAACATTTTAAAAAACAAGATATTTATAAACCTCTTGCAATTTAAATTAAATAAAACAATCAGCAACAAAATATTATTTGACAGAAGAAATTAATAGAAAAATAAATAAGGTGCTGCTTCGAGGACAAAGACGAGTCAATAAATTTTGTACGCTTCCCAAATTTCAAAAGCCACGTGGAAAATTTGGGAGCCCACTTTGCTTGTAAGCTTGTAAAGATTGGGCTATCTTTATTTCACTTTCGAGGAAGTTTGAAGTTTTTATTGTTTCGCTTTGTTATATTAAAAAAATAAGTATAAGAAAAATTATCATTTTTTTTTATTTTTTACTCATCAATAATATTATTAATAAAAGTGTATTATAATTCCTTAAATAAATAATTCATACACTATAAGAATAGAAAACAATATAAAATAAAGTATTAAAATAATTGATGATTTTATAATAAATCATTTACTTGATCAAATAAAATTGATAACTTTTAGAAAATCTTAAATAAATAATTATGAAAAAAAACTCTAAATTAATGTCACGTTAGTGGTGACTACAAAACAACCATAATGAACTAACTGCTGAACAATGATTATAATTTTAATTGTATTAAATTAATCCTTGATTAAAAGATTTTTCTCTAATATATAATTTAGTCTAGTTTTTTTTATCCAAACCATTAAGCACATGATGTATTTTGATATTAAAGAAATTTATTTTTCTTTGTCCTTATATTTATATTTTCAAGTTTGTTTCCAATAAATCCATATATAAATAATTGTATTAACTATACTTTTGATATTTAGTTTAGGGTATGGAAGGAACAATAATTTATTATAAAAAAAGATAAAATTATATGTCATCACTTGCAGAATTTCGATTGATTTACCTGGCATTTTACAATTTCAATTAATTTATTAAATAATTATTGAAAAAACATTTGCTTGTCAAGTATTAATTAAGTGTTAAAAAAGAACAAATTATATACTAGTCTTGCATTTTCAATGCATTAAAGTTTTTAGGTTGTTTCTCTTACTTCATAAATTATTAGATGTATTACCTGAAGATCAATATTTTTATCTTCTTTTTTTATAGAATAACATTCCTTAGTATCATGATCGTAGTCATGGTGAAAATATCAAAACTTGTTAAGATTCTTTATGTTTATGCCACGCATCATCGAAGGTGAGCATCACATGAAATCCTTCCTCTAGATAGAAGTCAACACATATAGTGTGGTAAGAAATGTACCCAATAACTCAGAGATTGTCAGGCGATCATAAATAGATCCTTTGGTGCTCATCTTAAATGCCATGGTAGGAGGTTGATAGCGCTAGGGAGATTTTATTCTTTGAAAATGAGAGTGTCCTTATCTAGCCATGTTTTCTTCTTCTACTTGAATATGATTCTCTACTACCTATTTCATGTTAATAAGAGTTATGTCAAAAAGAGTGTATAGCTGTTCTTATAAAGAGTAGTTATAGACTTCATTGATCATGTCTTTAGTGGCAATGGGTTCGAGTAGATTCTTCATGTTTAGCATTTCTTATTAAATATATAAAGACCTATCATGGTGCTTTTATATTCTCATTGGGTGATGATGAAGAGCTCAGTTGTGATTTTTTAAGCTATTATGCTAGTGTTGAAATAAGAGACAAGCTTAATGCAAAGATTGTGAAGGCCAGTGATGGAGTCAGGCTCAAAGCCGTGATACCACACCTAAGTAGATCCATGGAATATTGTTGAGAGGATTTTGCACATAGCATCACACTTTTGTGCTACAAGCTTTAGGCTATTTTTGACATTTATATGTGTTTTCTAGGATTTGTAAAATTTTCATAGTTATCCAAATTGGTCTTCACAGGCACACAATCTTTGGAGAGATGGGTGTGTAATACTCGATGACAAAGTGGAGAGTCTCTAATTTGGTAGGGATGATGTTCATTCTTAGGAGCTCATACAATTTATCTTGTCTTGTGTCTATGTCTTTTTTATAGTGATCGTATAAGTAAGAATCAGAAAAAGATTGATAGTGATAGCCTACTTTGCATTATTTTATCGTGTTGCTCCAAGGAGTATTTGGTATGATGGACAAAGATGGACTAGACAAGACAATGTTTTATGAAATTGTTTGGTGCACCTTTGTATAATATAAAAATCAATTTTTATCTTGTTCAATGATATTCTAGAGGATAAATTTATGTCCCACTAAAAAAGATAGGACAAGTTTGTCCAATTCTGTATACAAGAGTTATTATTTATAAAATAATTATATTGTCTTTCATATAAAATATAACACTTTGTAGAATCATATACTCTCCAACTGTATTTATTGAGACCTTTTCTTGATTTTCTGCCATCGATATTATCCTTTTCCTTCTTAACTTCTGCATCTTAAACAAATGCTCATCTCTGTTAGTAAAGAACCCAAATGATATTTTAACTTCATCATGTGATCTTTTTTTCACTAGATTCTTAAGTTGGATATAATGCTCATTGCTTCATAATATGGTTTAGTAAACCTTTCTGTGATGGAAACCACACTATAGTTTTGATGGAAAATCATGGCCAACATGTCAACGAAAAACAATCAAGTTTATCTTTGTTGAAATATGTTAATCTCATCCTAAACGGTGTTGGTCAATTCATTGTTTGGCCTACAAACACTTTCTCATAATCTTCAGTTAAATTACAACTCTATAACAAAGAAAATCTCAACGTATTTGACTTGGAGACTAGTGCAATACTTTGTCAAAGCTTTGATTTTCCCACCGATACCTTCCTTCTTGAACAACCACTCATAAAGGACAAGAAGCTTATGACATCAAGAAGTCAAAGAAAAACTAGGGATGTGAATTGGAAATTAGATGTAAGTGAGGCAAAGAATTCGATAAACAAAAAGGATGGAGAAAGAGAATTTGTTAGGAATGCATAGTGTTTTTGGGAATTTTGATTGTGAGTCTTGATATATGGGTCAAATTCGGTATCAAGAAATGTTGAGTTTGGTTATGGAGATAAGGTTGACGAGGAAAAAGAACATATGTTATTCATTATACTAAAAACAAAATAAATTAATTTTTTTGTTAAACATATATGCTATAATTTACACTTCGAACATTAGATAAGATAAGGGTATTAGTATCATTACAATATATTGTTCTACCTTATCCAATGCCTACCAAATATAAAATAGGACAAATTATTCAATTCAATCCAATCCAATGCACACCAAACACAAGATATGATAGTTATTTATCCAATCAAGTTCAACCATATTTAGTCTAATCCAATAAAATCTAATTACTATTATCCAGCATACCAAACACTACCTTAAGAAACTGAAGTTGTCTTTGTGCACCTGGTGCAAATAATAGAGCTATATAATATATTACGTATTACATATTAATGGAATATGAGAGTGGAAAACTATTGTTATATACTTATAACAATATTGTTAAGCACTTACACTTGATAAAAGAGTTTAGAGATCTGGAGGATATGTAGTTTCTATGGTAGATTAGTTACTCTTCCATGTCTTAAGGTGTCTAAGTTGTAATCCATAGAAAGAGTTTTTGGTGAAAGGTGTGAAACGAGAATGGAGTAGATTTTTCTTCAGGTCCCCACAAACGACTCCACTAATGAATTCGTAGAAACTTCAGACCATATTAGGCTTTTCATGACTACATTTTAATGACGGGCTTAAATATAGGTTTTGTCTTTGGTCTTAGTTATTCCTGAGAAATAAGTCTCTTATTAGAACATGGACCCTTTGATGCTTAAATTAGTAAATGTAGGATGAGAAAATAGTATGTAGGAAAGAGAATTAGAATGAATTGATGCAAAGCAATAAGTTTGAATGGTTTAAATCTCGCTAGCTTGAGTAGACTTGAATTATATGGGAGTTTCTTAGTTAGGCTTGAACTGCTTGGTTGGGATGTAATTGCCTAACTTAGATTTAATTGCATGAGTTAGCTTTAATTTAGCTTGAAATTTGATTCTCCTTTCTTACTTGGTTACCAAGGTATTTATAAACCACAGTCACTTCAACTTACCTCAAGAAGCATGGTATCTTGGTGTGTAAAGAGGAGTTGCATTATTAGTGGAGAGGTTAGAGTTGTTATTAGTTGTTATGCTTATGTATGACATTAATGAACAAGTATGGGCAGAAAATAACCATTGGTGAGAAAAAGTAGGTCTTTTTTATATAGAAAAATTGCATGTACAACTCCTAAAAACTAGAAAAAATACATCCAGGTGTGCGCTTGACATGTATTGTTGTAATGGTGCCTGTTATGCACTTAGGCCTGGCCTAAACATTGGAGATAAGGGACCTCTTGTGCTTGTGTTATGCAAGTGATGCAATATGAAGGGACCAAACACAGGGAAACTAAAAAAAAAACAGTTTATGTACCATTACAACAATACTAAAATGCCTAGGCATTTTTCTCCAACAATATATAGTGACCTTTTAAAAAAAAAACTTCATCCTCAAAACTTTTTTTTCAATTCCAGCTTTCTGTGATAAATTTGTTAAAAATTACTCAAGAAATATAAGATTCAACAAAAGAGGATCAAAGTGTAAAATAAGGACAAGTCTCATGGCTAATCTCAAATTCGCACGAGAAAGTACTTTTTTGTCCATCTATTTTTCTGTTTTCCTTCTCAATCTCTATACTTTTTTAGAATTTTTGTTCTAGTCTAAAAGTTCACTTTGTTAATTTTTCAGTCCTTGAATTTAAGAGATGAAAGACAAATTGTTTGGCCATATTTTGATAATAAAAAAAGATGATCTTTGTGTCAACATATTCAATTTGACAAGAGAAGTTCCATTAAGGGGTTTTTAGACTTTCAACTAGCTTAGAAAAGTAGATTAAGGTCAAGGGAGAAATTGTTTTTGGTTTGTTATGTATTTTTAGAAATATTTAGAGATATTTTTTGAAAGATTAAGTTATTTAGGTACTAAAGAAGTTCATTTTGTGTTTTTTGGTCAAAATTGGTGGGGAAAAAATGGATTTTTCAAGCTAAAGCACCCTAGCCCCACCTCTCTAGTGGTAAAAATTTAAACAAATAGACGACACATCATCTGCTTCTATAAAAAAACAAATAAAGAAAAAGAAAAAATTAAATGGCCTAAGCGCACAAACTTGGGCTAACAGACCTGCACACATGGGCTTTGTTGTAAAGGCCCAAGTGTCGGGCCACCCAGGCCCGCATGCCTAGAATGTTTTTATTTTTTATTTTTTTAAAAATTTATTCTTTAACATTTTTTATTGATTTTTTTTTAATTTCATCCTTCATGATTTATTTTGGTTTGTTTTATATGGGATTATCATAATCTCAAACAAATATTCTAACATTGATTGATGCTTGATTTTCCAAGCATCTATTTTTGTTATCATATAATTAAATAAAAAATATTTTAAAAAATAAATTTATTAAGCTTAATGGAATCTATAACTTGGATAGCAATTTTAGTCGGTTAGACAATGAAACTTGAGTCGATCCAGTATGATCTTGTTTTAATATATTAAAAAAAATGTTATCTTTATTTAAAAAAAAATCAAATCATGTTTTTGTTGGTCAGCCAGGTTACCTTTGAACTTGTCAAGTCGGTGAGATCACATCGAGGCAACTCTCACATGATTTAATTTGAAATCCAAATTACATAAGGATTTGGGTCGGAAGGTTACAAAGTTGACCTGCTGGGTTGAGTTTGGTAATATTATCAAAGATTTTCCCACAACCTAAAATTGTTTTTACGTTCAAATTTTTTTTAGTCCGAGTATGGTCATCTAGTCAGATACTATGACTTATGATTTATTTTTGAAAAATAATGCATGAACTTGGTCAATGTGATTCAAAATTAGTCAGAGTGTTTTTTCTCCCTTCCTTTTGAGTGGTTATTCATATTGTCTAAGCCTACCAATTTTAGATATAAGATCTATTATAACAATTTATCAAATTGTTGTAGTTCAAATTTTGATTATTCACATACATCTTAAGATATCATTTATATTATTGTTTTTAATTCAATCAATCAAAACCCCATTTCTCTAATCAATAATTACCCACCAACTAGATACATACATATGGGTGAAACGTTACTTTATACTCACTTTATTATCATCACAGTTTTTAGCAACAATAACTTTTATTGTAGTTGAAATTCAAATTAATATCACGTAAACATTTTTTTCTTTTTAAAGAACTACAAGATGGTAATTTGTGAAAAGAATAAATAAAACAATTAGAAAATTATCCTATTTTTTATTCAGGAATTTAACTAATTTTTGGTAGAATAAGAAAGCTTATGGATTAAAAATGATGTGTAGCTCCTAAACCTTTATTTCATAATGATGATATCCCAAAAAAATCCAAATAGCTTAGGAGCAAGACTTATATGTTGGATAATTAGTTAATTTCTTGATTCTAGCAATCTAATCCATTCTCATTAGCTAAGGTGACTAGGTAGCCGATACCCAGTGCCTAGTAGGCCAAAATGGCTGGTGACTGGTAATTGTTAAAGGTCCCTTTAGGTAGATTTGGATATTCTCAGATGCTTAAGCAAGTATCTTTTTAGAGAGAGAAGAGAATGATATTTTAGAGAGATGCTCTTAAAATATGTATACAGTAGAGAATAAAAATTATGAACCTGGAGCTTGAAGGATTCATAGGGTATTTTTAGCCCATGAGTCTTGTCCTTTTATGGAGAGGGTAAGTTATAACGTAATTTTACCATAATAGTAGTAATGAGGGATAAATATCCCTTAAACAAGCATTAATGAGAGAAAATATCCTTAACATATACATTAATAAAAGATAAATATCACTTGCACAAATGTTAATGCGATGAAAATATGATAGATCATTGAGAGATTTTTTATATACTTAGGAGTATAGGAAAAGTAGGATCCAAAATGTACCTGGATTCATGGAGGCTGAGCTCTTCTTCTAGGATGAGCCCGTTAAGGTTGGGCTCTTCCCCTAGGCTAAGCCCATGGCATTGGGCTGCACTTTTCCCCTATATTAATCCCATATCATTGGGTTATTCCCTTAAGCTGAGCCCATGTAGGATGGGTTTTTTCCCTTAGCAGAGCCCATGACATTGGGCTCTTCCTCAAGGGAGAGCCCATGAGGACTGAAGTATTCCTCTAGGTTGAACCTATGAGGGTTGGGCTCTTCCCTAACTCTGAGCCCATGGGTGGTTTGGCCCAAGCATATTACTTGAGATCGTGAGTTTTTAGCTTTCGGGGTTTTCTAGGCCTATTAAATTTGAGTTTATAAATAGCCCTCCAAGTCTTTATGATATTTATATGTAAAAACTTTGTAAAAATACATGGTACGACGAGTTTGTTGAATTTTTTATATGAAAAGAGGGGTGGAAACTCCAGGTAATATACTAGAGAGCCCGTGTATAGGGGCATACACCATGGTTGAAAAATAATTTCTAAGCATGTAGAGGGGAACAAAAAAGAAACCTATATTGAAAAATGTTTTCTAACAGGTGAAGAAATCCATGAAGAAGGAGTCTGTACCTTGAAAAATTTCTAAGAGGTAGAGGGGATGAACCTATGTCGACGCCCATACTTAAAAAAATTTATAAGGGATAAAAGGAAACCCAAGGAGGGTCAGCCTATACATACAAAGTTTTCTAAGAGGTTGAGGGGAACTCGAGGAGGGTAAGCCTTATACTTAGAATATTTTTTAAGAGGCCGAGAGGAACCCGAGGAGGGAGGGTAAGCCTTATACTTAGAAAATTTCTAAGTGGCTAGGGAGAACCCATGTCGATGCCCATACTTAAAAAAATTTCTAAGGGACGGAGGAGACGAACCCATGTCTACATTCATACTTAAAAAAATTTAAAAGATAGAGGAGAAACCTAATGAGGGTGGTGTTATTGCATTAGAGAGACCTTCAGTCCATCCCTAAGAGAGTGGATAAGGGGAACCCATGGTGATGCCCACATTTAGAAAAAAAAATATAAAGAGCGAAAGAGACGGACTCATGTCTACATCCATAGTTAGAAAGATTTATAAGGGGTGGAGGGCATAAACCCATGTCTACACCATACTTGGAAAAATTTCTAAAGGACGGAGGGAAACCCAAGAAGGGTAGTGTTATTGCATTAGAAAGGCTTCAGATCCATCGCTTCCAAGAAAAGTTATGTTATCGCACTAAGGAGGCTTCAAATCTATCCCTTTCAAGAAGAGTTATGCAATCGTACTAGGAAGGCTTCAGATTCATCCCTTACAAGAAGAGTTGTGCTATCGTAATAGGGAGGCTTCAGATCCATCCTTTTTAATGAGAGCTGTGTTATCGCACTAGGGAGACTTCAGATCCATCATTTCCAAGAAGACATATGCAATCGCACTAGGGAAGGCTTCAAATCCATCCCTTTCAAAAAGAGTTGTGTTATCGCACTAGGGAGGTGTCAATGATGATGTCCCAAAAAATCTAAGTAGCTTAGGAGCAAGGCATATATGTTGGATAATTGGTTAATCTCTTGATTTTAGCAATTTGATCCATTCTTTCTAGTCAAGGTGGCTGGTAGCCAATACCCTGTAGGCCAAAGTGACTCATGATTGGTAACTATCAAAGATCCTCTTTGGTAGATTTAGGGACTCTTAGATACTTAAGTAAATATCTTTTTAGAGAGAAGACAATAGTATTTTAGAGAGAAATGTTCTAAAAATATGTATGAAGTAGAGAATGAAGATTGTGAACCTGGAGCTTGAAGGATTCATGAGGTATTTATAGCCTGCGAGTTTTGTTCTTTTTATGGAGAGGAGAGGTTAGAGTGTAATTTTATCACGATAGTATTAATAAGAGATAAATATCCCTTACACAAGCATTAATGAGAAAAAATATTTTTAACATATGCATTAATAAGAGATAAATATCAATTTCACAAACATTTATGTGATGGAAATATAGCAAGTCATTGAAAGATTTTTTTATACACTTGGGAGTGTAAAGAAAGTAGGACTTAAAATATAACTGAGCTCATGAGGGCTAAGCTCTTCCCCAAGACTAAGTCCATGGGCATCATGTTGCCTGAAATCATGAGTTTTGGGCTTTTAGGGATTTTTATACCTGTTAAATTTGGATTCTCACATAACATTAAGGGAATTATAAGAAAAGAATTTGATAAAATGTAAAAAAAAGTAGAGGGGTCATAATTTTTTTTATTATGATTATTATATATCATCAATCTAGTTATATGTTTTGATAATGAAAGAAAAATGCAATATAATATTATTGTAATAGTTACTTTTTAAAGTGTGTTTCACTTGCAAATAAATTAAAATAATATTTTTTATTTTTAAAATTTATTTTTAACATCAGCATATTAAAATAATTTTAAAAAATTAAAAAAATTAATTTAAAGATTTTTTTTAATTTTCAAAAACACTTTTACTTGTTTTTGGTCTTGTTTTCTGAGAATTACTAACTATTATTATTATTATTATCATTGAACAAAATGAGGACCGAGTACTTAAGACTCCATGTAGGAAGTACCAATTTATCTTTTTCGTAGCTGCCTAGTGCCTATTTTATTTTTTGAACGAATTTCCATTTCCACAAGGCGCAACAACAAACACCACCGCTACCACCACCCTTCGTTTTTAACGGTCTCTCTCTCTCCCTTCCTGTCCACGGTCAAGTTCCCACTTGTACGCCTCTTCTTTTCCTTCACTCTCACGTCGTACCCTCTCTTTCTCTATCTCTTCCTCCCCCCTCTCTATATATACATATCTCATATCTGTATGCGTAACTGAATATATAAGCAGCAGAGCAGAAATAAAGAAAGAAAGAAAAAATGGTTGAGAAGGTGAAAGCGAACTGTAATTATTCTGGTCGGGTCGTGGAGGGACCGACGAACCCGATCGTAACGCCTCTTTTAACGGATCTTTATCAGTTTACAATGGCTTATGCTTATTGGAAAGCCAATAAACATCAAGACCGAGCTGTGTGAGTAGTTTGCCTTTTTCTTTTTTCTAAGGATTCTGTTTTTATTTATTTGGCCGTTGAGGGAACTGAAATGTTTTTGTTTTCCTGATAAAATAATAATATTGCATCTGTTAGTTAATTCCATGCTCAATATTATATCATTTATTTATAGTGGTACTGAATTTAACAGGAGAATTAATACTTTAAATTACATTGCAATAGGAGTTTTGTTTTAAACATTAAAAAGCTTGTCTTAATTTCTTTCGATTTTTGATCTGGGGCTCTTTAATGTTTTTGTTATCAGGTTTGATTTATATTTTCGGAAGAATCCGTTTGGTGGGGAGTACACAGTGTTTGCTGGTTTAGAAGAATGCATAAGGTTAATTGCTAATTTCAAGTTCACCGAGGATGATATCTCTTTCATCCGGGAAAGTCTTCCTGGTTCATGCGAGGTAAATGAGGCTTACTGGTTTATTATTTTCTTATTTATAGTTCAGTCACTGCTTCTCTTGGCTTTTAAATCTGAGGAGAACTACTACTTAATACATGATCTTGCAGGATGGTTTCTTTGATTATCTTAGAGGATTGGACTGCTCAGAAGTCGAAGTGTATGCCATTGCAGAGGGTTCAGTAGTCTTCCCAAAGGTTCCTCTGCTAAGAATAGAAGGACCAATTGCTGTGAGTACACCTTCCAACTGGTTTTCCCTCTATTTTCTTGTACATTTTGTCTCTCGAGTGGATCTTACTCTATTAATGTTTTTGCAGGTGGCTCAATTGCTGGAAACCCCATTAGTGAATCTTATCAATTTTGCATCTTTAGTGGCAACAAATGCAGCTAGGCATCGATTTGTTGCTGGAAAATCAAAAAGTCTTCTTGAGTTTGGGCTTCGACGGGCTCAGGTTGCTGACTGTATTTTGATTCTTTTTATTTTTTAATGCTGGCTTGAGTTATCTTTATGAGAAAACTCATTATTTTATGCTTAGGGACCTGATGGTGGGATATCGGCGTCAAAATATTGCTACCTTGGAGGGTTTGATGCAACAAGGTAATTTCTAAACATTTCAGTTGCTGCCTTTCGTATCGTGCAACAATTCATCTCTTATAGTTGAATTCTCAGAATGGTTTGTACTTTTTCTAATATGCCTTCCAATCATTTAACAATGATTCAGTTTAAGCATCAACTTTCCATGTTAAGAGTCTCTTTAAAATCTTAAAGTAGCAAGGACTAGTGAGTAGATAACTCAGACATGATTGTCTACTACACAAGATTTTTTAGTTTATAGTTCAAATTCAGCTTTTGAATTTCTTCGAAATCAGTTGACCTGTGCATTGGCTAAGGTGATTCAAGATTGGTTTGGGTGGACATAGGTCAATAGTTCTGATCCTGCCTTCAGGAAAGGGACCTAAAATGAGACAGGGAGCTTCTTCAAAGCCGAGGAAACTATCTTGGTTTACAAGATCATTGTATCTAATTGTTCCTTCAGGAAAAGGAACAAAAACTGAGACAAGGACCTTCTTCAAAGCTGAGAAAAACATCTTGGTTACTAGGTACATGGATTTGATCTGGAAAGAGAATATACACCTCCTCTCCAAAAGAAATGTTTTATTTTCACCTATGCTTGCTGGCACATGGTTCCCAAACTGGCTAAAGGGAGGTCTAAACTGTGCTTGTTCCTAAATTAGGGTAGGATGGCTTTTATAGCATTCTGGTGTTGGAACAATTATGTTTCTGAATTTTGAGTGAATGAGATATGGTAGGGGATATTTTAAGTATTCATTCTTACCCCGTGCCACCCCCAGCCATAACTGATTTGACAGCATTAAATTTCTAAGAATTCAGTAGACCTTTGTAATGAGCAACCAAATAAGATTTTGGTTTTCTTTTATGAAAAGTGGATAAAAAAAAATTGAATGCAAAAATCACATTTCACTCTGTGTTACTGGCTGTTGTTCAACATATTAACTGGTATTTGCCTATTTCTGCCTTCTGTTTTGACAGCAATGTTGCAGCCGGACGATTATTTGGGATACCTCTACGTGGGACTCATTCCCATGCATTTGTCAGCTCATATATGGTTGGTAATCTCAAAAAGCATTATAAGACATCCAGGCTAGGCTTTCGCCTTTTATTCGAGAAGTTACAGATCCTTCATTTCATCTCCCTAGGCTAGTAACCTGACTCAAAAGTAACTAACCTCTCCAGAGGTCCTTTCTTCGGTAGTTATTTCCAAGTTGAGAAGTGCCTTTTGAAAGCCCTTTGTTGTTACGATGGCAAATTCCAGAGCACAATAATGAAGATGATGCGTGTTTCTTCATTTATGCTTCAGAGTAGCATTTCAATTTTGCAAAACAAAATTTCAAGTGCATTATTAACTGATATAGTGGTCGTTTTGTGCTATTGTGAATGTTAGTTCATATGATATAATTTCTCCTTTTTGGCATTGCTATCTCTCTCTCTCAAATTACAGGCCTGTTTCTTTTTCTGTGATATTTAATAAATTTGTCATCGCATGCTTGTGCCAATGTTTACACATTCATGCAATGTACGTTAAACAATAGTATTTCATTGCTTGAGGTTTAGTTAGTCCTTCATCTAAATTATCCAGTGGTTTGCAGAGCCCTGATGAGATCATAGACAAGTCGCTTCAAAGTGCTGATGGATCAAGTAGTTGCGAGGACTTTGTCAGTTCAGTTCAGACATGGATAAATAAAATTCAGGTTCTCTTCATTGGCCCTCTGCATTCATTTTGATTATTCATCAAAAGCTGTCCATCCTCTGTTCATCTTTAGCTAGAGATGACTAAATTAACCTACTGCCTTTCTTGAATGTTTAATAACATAAATTAGGGCGGTTAAATTTTCATATTCTTTCATCTTACTGGAGATAACTAGTTGTGAAGCTTATGGATCTATCTTTTCTCAGCATGGGTTAGGAAAACAGGGGAAGTAAATATTAAAGTTTTATTTGTTGATGAAAATTCCATAGGTGTGGGATGTGTAATCAAGAATGCCTAGTTGGCGTGCTTAAGATCCTAGTTTGATTTCTCTACGAAAGCACCAGAGAACTATTGATGATAATGCACAACATATGGAATTCCTTGAAATATAATTTAGCTGGTGGCCCTGGCATGAGACTTTTATGTAGTTTTGAAGATTTTACAAAGCAGAAAATATCATGCTCCTCTTGCAAAAAAACAAAAAGGGACAAGGCTCTAATTTTAGTTCCAAAAAATAAAAATTCCTATGGTTGCTTATTCAAGCAGTTATGTTTGTGCATTGCATGCTAGCTCTTTCATGTTAAACAATTTTGATATTATCATTAAAGTTCAATCTCTCTCTTTCTCCCCATTCCTTTCTGCTATAATTGTATTGGGGTTTTTAAATGTAAGAGTTAAAAGTAATTTTCCCGAAGTCCTAACTCTGAATCCTGGAAAGATTTTTCTTTTCTTTACACAGATTTTAGGTCCAGAAAGGGGGATTTTTGTCTGGGCCTTATGAAATTAATAGTTTCTTTGAAAACATTTGATTGCTTCCAGAGAAACCATGTAGGGCCTTTTTGGTATCTAATATATAAGATTCAATATTTTAGGAACTTGATGGTTAATAACAGGTACTATCTCACAGAGAATGTCTAATGCTGCAAGCCATTTTGATGTCTAATATTGATTAAGATGTTTTCTTACTTCCATGACAGCTAATTGGTGTGAACAGTGTCTTGATCCTACAATTCATACTTCATTTGTTTATTCTGCTCCCCTTTCAGGTTTTTTTTTTTTTCTTTCTTTCTTTACCTTTTGATTTGATTAATATGGTTTATGCTTTGCAGTGGTCAAATTCCTTACGTGGTAGTTTTGGTGAGACCAATCAAAGTGAGCTAGCAGCTTTCACCTCCTATGCCTTGGCATTCCCTAGAAGCTTTTTAGCTCTTGTGGACACATATGACGTGAGTGTAGTTTTTGCTTCTAGGTTGATATGTTTCAATTCTTTGGAATAAAACTAATAGCTGTTTCCTGGATAAGATTTTTTATATATATATTTGTCAAGATATGACATGCAGCTAGTTGACATTGTGCTTTTCTTTAGATTATTGCTATGAAAAGTAAGTTTTTACATACAATCTTGGGTGCTTAGGGTAATCCCTCACTGAAAACCCGTGTCTACATATTTAGCACCAAACATTGTAAAGATCAAGAGTCAACAATTGTTTGATCAAATTTCAGCAGTTTATGAAGTTGATCTTCTCAAAATGCTTGTGTCATCCAGGCCACTCAATACCTTGAGATTTTCAAAAACCATTTTCTTTTGAATGAATTGAGACATTAACTTCTCATGCAGAGATGCGACTACTCGTATCATGAAGCTCTAATCACACTCAACCTTTAGGCAAATATCTGCAAAATTTAATTATATGCTGTCTTTACTTTCAGCTGCATGCTGCACTTTGCCTTGTTCGTAAGCTAGGTGGTTATTTTAAAAAACATACATTCAGTAACCTGTAAATGTGACCAAGAATTTGTAGGTTAAGTAAAGGGAAAATTTATTAGGGTCTATAACCTTGGAAATTTCTTCCAATTTACCACATCTTTTTAATATATACAACTGATCTTTTCAAAATGCTGATGTTTATACCTTGCATCATCAAGCATGTGGCATTTCGCACAAGTAGACATTAACTTTTCCATTATGAAATGGTGCAAGTGCTCTTATAACGTTTCCATGACCATACTTTAGTATTAATGGATTATATTTGCAAAGGTTAATTATATGTTGCATCTTCTGTTTGCTGCATGCCAAACTTTGTCTTGTTAATTAAGCCAGGTGGCTACTTCAATCAATTATCACTTTAGTGCAGTTAACATTGCATTTATCTGTTCCGTCTCTTTACCAGGTAATGAGGAGTGGAATCCCGAACTTTTGTGCGGTTGCTCTAGCACTTAATGATCTTGGGTAAGTCTGAAAGATTTACGAGTGTGATGGCATTTTTACTGAGCAAAATTCCTTTTTTAATCGTCATGGGAACTGAAACATACGATATTATATTTTTTTTTAACTTGTCCTTGTCCTCCTGTTTGGGTAACAGTATCTCTCTCAAAGGCTTAATGCCAACATTACACAATTCAAATTATTGGTAGGCATGCCAGCACCAAGATTGCATATTCTGAAACTGTGACATTGCCTCTACCTTGGCCAATGCTTTCATTTTCACCTTTCCAGCATTTAAATCACGTCTTTACATCTAACAGATGACTTCTGACATCCCATCGGTTTACACCAATGGCCTGGTATCTTTCCCTGGTGGCCTATTTTTTCCTTCAACTGGGTAGTCAACCAAATATTCCTGTAGTTCATGTTTCAACCAGATATTTGCAATATCCAGTTGAACAATTTGCTACGTTTTAGAAGCCAGATGCAACATTTTCCAAAGCCTGTCGCGATGGTTTCTCACAGCCATTTGTCATGATTGGCATCCAACAGCAAAGCCTTTATTTTAAGTCAAAGCCATTGATATCCTTCATCTTTAACCACTGTCACATTAGTTTGTGATTCAATTGTCTGTCTTTTATTTGCATAGCATCCTGAAGACTTGTCCTCTTTATTAATTTTCCACGTTGACTTTTTAATAGTTCTCGATTTACACAAATGATTTTAGATGGTTTACTTTGCAGATATAAAGCGGTAGGCATTAGATTAGATTCTGGTGATCTAGCATATTTGTCCTGTGAGTCGCGGAAGTTCTTTAGCGCCATTGAGAAAGAATTTGGAGTGCCTGGTTTTGGAAAGATGGGCATCACTGCTAGTAATGACCTCAATGAGGAAACTTTAGATGCTCTAAATAAACAGGTATTCATTCTGTAACAAAACTGCTCTTGTTCTATGTGCAAATTACATACATTTCCCATTTTGGAGCTTGCTGAAGGCATCAGTCATCTATTAGTTATTCTAGTGGAGCATGTTTTAGAATGGTTTCACATGAAAATTCTCTGGCTTTGTGTGTTTGCTCCTTGCACGATCAGATAAGTGTAACACGCTGCTGAGAGAAAATTTCTGACAAATATCTGGCATCTGATTTGTCTCACTTAGCTGCATGCTGTGAAAAGATGCCATCTCTGAATTTCACTAATTTTACTTCAAGCCTGGGTCTATTTATACACTTAACGGAGATAATTCAGTAAGTGAAGCAATAGAGTTAAGAAATACAGAAAGGGAAACAAAAGATCTGTGCTTCAGCTGTTACACCATAAATTCAGATCTTTGTTCATAATACTGTTTCTTAACTATTGAAGATAAACAAACTTTAAGAAGCTACATGATGTGTGGATAAATTTCTTAATCCTTTACCTACTTCTGCCCTGCTAAGTATTTATATGTTTTTGTCTTAATATGCCTTCCAGCAGTCCTTTGGCATCCATTTCCACTCCTTTTCTCCATATGGGAAATTTTAAACACAGAAATTATGAATTTTGTATTCTGATCTGTTTGATAATTATTTAGTTGAAAAACATTTTGGTCAAACATTGAATGCCAAAGTTGTTGCTGATCTGCTTGTCTCAAATGTGTTGCAGCAGCATGAATAACATTTCCATTGTAAAGCAACAAACAGTGGCCAAATAAAATGCTCGTACTAATAATTTATGTTGCTTATCTGCCTCAGTATGTTAAGGCATGTATGCGTCATTATGTAAATGCTAGACATACATTTTGAGCGACCTAAATCTAATTGATATAGCTTTTTTTGGCTGCTCAGGGTCATGAAGTGGATTCGTATGGAATTGGAACCTATCTTGTAACTTGCTATGCTCAAGCTGCTTTGGGTTGTGTCTTCAAGCTTGTTGAAATAAACAATCAGCCTCGCATCAAACTTTCTGAAGATGTTTCAAAGGTTTGATCTAAGTCGAAGAAACTTTTATTAGTTTTTATAGAATCACTGATTTTTCTCCCCTTTGTTATTTTACCAGGTTTCTATACCATGCAAAAAGCGGTCTTATAGATTGTATGGAAGAGAAGGGTACCCACTGGTGGACATAATGACGGGGGAAAATGAACCATCTCCAAAGGTAGTCCATCAATTAATGATTTTATCAGTAAAGCAATCCACATGCTCAAATCTTTGATGTTTTATGCTCTACCAAGTATCACCACCATTATCCTTTATATTGTGCTATTTATCAAATGTAATCTGAGAGTGCTAGCATCATCAACAAGAACGTTTTCACTAAGCAAGTTGAGAGCTCAGTATTCAAAAATCAGGGTCAACATTTAATGGATTTATGGGTGAAGTGCTCCATGTGCTCTAATCTTTGATGTTTTACCTCTACCAAGTACCATCATTATGAAAGATTTTCTTAACACTGAGCTGGCCGAGAGGTTGGTGTTCAAAATCTTTGATCTACTTGTTTTATATGGAGAATTAAATTTTGAGTGCAAAACATATTCAAGATATAATGGACTTCAGAGTCTGGTGAGATCTCAGTTATTGATTTATACACTGGTTTTACTAGTTTGGTCGTAAGAGTTCACTGTCAACATCGACAGTCACTAACTTTTTATCTCATGTACATTTTTTCCCCTTTTAACCCATGATTGAGCTGCCTGCATGATGGAATCAACTCACTGTGGTGATTAGTTGAAAGGAGAAAACATAATATCTTCCTTCTCTAAACTTTCAGGTGGGAGAACGGATACTGTGTCGCCATCCTTTTAATGAATCCAAGAGAGCGTATGTGGTTCCACAGCAGGTTGAGGAGCTTCTAAAGTGTTATTGGCCTGGGAGCTCAGGTGGGGGTTTCTGTGAAGTGAGATATTTTGTATATGATATCACAGTTGAACATGATGTGTTGAAGATCTGCTTCTTCACAAATGCTTACACATGCAGCGATATAATTATTTCTACATATGGTTTCCCAAATTTTGCAATCATTTGATTTGTAGTTAAGATAAGATTTGAGGACTCAGCATTGTATCAAACCCCACGTAATATTGTTTGTCCACAGGCTGAGCTTACTTCATCTATAGCAATGTCTAAAATGTGTTTTTGTTTCTTGAAGAGAAACCAAGAGAAGATTTACCTCCTCTCAAGGACATTAGAGATAGCTGTATCAAGCAGCTTGAGCGAATGCGTCCTGATCATATGAGGAGGCTTAACCCAACACCGTACAAGGTGATGCTTCCATCTGCTGTGAATATTTTCTTCTGTAATTTTAGATAGCTGCGACCATGGAAATGTGAAACTTCAATGCTTAGCAGGTGAGTGTAAGCGCAAAACTGTATGATTTCATCCATTTCCTGTGGCTCAATGAGGCACCCGTCGGGGAGTTGCAGTGAGGACGGGTCCCCAAATACGACAAAAATGCAGGTCAAGTAATGATTCCAATAAAGCTGGAGGAGCACTCAACATATAGATGATTCACTTTTCATAAAGATGAACCTTGGACTTGATAAACCGATATGTTTCCCTATTTATTAATAAAGTAATTGATTGTTTTCCTTTTCTCCAAGCAGTGTGTTCACCTTACCTTTACTGAAATATTTATGCACTTGGAAGACACTTAAAATCTAGGATGGAGATTATTATTATAAGAATTTTTGGTTTTAAATTGTCCTGTATACTTTCTTATGGTGTTTTAAAAAATAAAATAGATATAAAAGCGAAGAAAAAAACAAAGAGTCATCGGCAGGAAAAGAAATAAAAAAAATTATTCCTGAAAGCATAATAATCATTCTCTTCAAAAATATTTTAGGATATTTCTTATTTATAATTTTTATTAGAAGTCAAATAGATTTTTCATAATTTACAATAATTCAGCCTTAAAAAATTTATTAAGCCTCAAATTAAAGAATAAATCTAAGAGGTAATCTTCACACAAATTATAAACATCCCCATGTTTTCTAATGGGATCCATTGAACTTTTAAACATTAACCTATCAGGGCATTTTACAGTCATCACTTCTTGCGATCATAGAAATGTCCAAAAAGCTGGCTAAGTACAATGTCCTATCAAGGCATGATGTGGCCATCATTTCTTATGACCAGTGTGCACCATTGTAGGTGCGTGCCACTGCAAGCATGGAATCACGACCCAATTGTAATTTTAACTATCTAACGCACAGTTATGCCATTGCAGCTTAGCCAAATGAGAAAGATAGAGACCAACCCCTCAAGAATAGAATGGCCGAGAATGAAAAGTCATTTTAATTAAAATAGATGACATCAATATAATGTGAAAGCTTAGACGCGTAGGGCCTAACCCAATAAATTTATGATATATAATTTAAAGATTATTTCTTCCATAAAATACATGAGTAATTAAAAAAGTTCATTAATAACAATCTATCAAATAGAGTGCACAATTTACCAGAATATTTGTGAACCCGTGAAAAAAAAAATATTTACTTTCAACATGGCCTTTGGCACAAATGAACTAGACCCATCAAAATTGAAGTATTTTAATTACTTTTTAAGAACACACTAAATTTGATGGAAAAATTCTATATGGGTCTGTTTGCTTAGTGCTGGTTCTAAGCCCAAAACTTCTTTTGGTCAAATTGTAACCTCAAAACTAAAACCTATAAAAGATTTCAACACGATAAAAAATTTGCTGACCTTTTACCACTAGATATAAAAAAATAATCTAAATTTATACACAATACAAGGAATCGACAAATAAGATGGTTCGCCATTGAAAAATTGGCACATATTTCCATTTCCATACAGCAGAAAGTTAGAATGCTCTGACCAGACTTATACCTGATATTTACATATTGCTTGGCAAATTATACTGTGACTGCAAGGCCATTCAACTGCACCCACCCATAAGCACATCTGTCCCTTATCTTTTTAACTGTTGAAAGTGCCATATCAACCACTGGCCGGATTTTCATCAGCTCCTTTTCTACCTGTATTCTAGTGCCTGCGTCCGCCTGCAACTAGATCAACCATGAAACGTCAAGCTAAATCAGCACCAGAGCATGGCAACTTATCATGTCAAATCAACAACTAAATAAAGATACCAACCTTTTCAATGCAGCGAGCAGTGTCAAGCAAGTGACAGAAATACGACAGTTGCTTGTACAAATCTGCTTCCGTATACTGGCGAAAACACATTTAGAACCAAATTTCTCAGTAACCAAATACAATCAATGGAATAAATTTCTTTAAAGTTCAGTATGCGATGTAAACCTTTCTCACTAGACGCCCATTGCAGCGTGGATAGCTTGGACAAACTGTTCCTCTCTCGGAATCACCAACCAGCCTCAGGTTGAGACTCCTAGTGGTATGCTTACAAGTTTCATCATCACACTGAAAGCAGACTAGATTTAATTATTATCATGGTCCATGTATGTTGATCTTGAATTCCTTGTAATAATGTGCAATAAGTAGATTACCATCATGACGCCTTTATAGTAGGTGGAAACAAACCCCTCTGCTTGCCTTTTGACCTGAAATAGAAAGGATCACAGTCACCGCTCTAACTTAGAACTCAAAAGAGTCAAGTGTTTAATAAATAATTCATTCGTGGACCCAGTCCATCTCAATAAAACACTCCAGGAAACATCTTTCAATGTCTTGACAGCGAACCATGTAATATTTCTTTCTCCAAGTGCACAACATAGAAGAAGATTAATGATATGAAAGCAATTCCATAAAAACCTGATTGGCCATCGTTGCAGGAGATATTCTGCCCAAGTCACCTTCCTCTGGGCATTTAGGGCAACACAATCTATGCCAGAAATTGGATATAGATTCTTCGATTTGTGGGTTTTTTGATTTCTCAAGAATTGACGTACAAATGGAACTGAAGACAGGAGGACAGTGAAAAGTACCAGAGCAGCTGGGACATGACAAGATTAGCGGCTCACAACTCTGATATCTGCAATTCAATTCAAGGAAAACAAAATGGAGTGAAAAGGAACCAGAAGTGAAAAGGATTTCATATTACAGTTTCAAATATAATTGCATTTATACCCTACAATGTATTCCAAATTTTATTAATTAATTCTGGAAATGATGCCTTAGACACAAATAACAAAAGCTAAGCTATTGAAATTAAAGTTAGGCACAGAAGATATTTGAAAGCATTGGACCATAATGGCATTGCTAGGCATAATAATTACCTTTCCTCATCATCAGCAGCAAACAGGAGTGAGCTAGAAGGGACAGATTCACTTGATTTACTACGGAACTGTAAAAACAATTAATCATGGGTTAAGTGCTGCATACAAATTGGAAAATATCATAACTCTGAGTCTGGCTAGGAAGAATACCTTGGATGAGTCAAGCCCCAAGCAATCAGCCAAACGCTCTGGGCTTGTACCCTGGATTGAAGCACATAAACGTGATACCACAGGATGAATTTGCTGTGACAAGTAGTACTCAATGTCAATAATCCATTTCCCATCATCACATTTCAATTCATCGGGATGTCTTGCACGCTGGGCTATCCCTGCTAAACTTACTGCAGAAGCACCCGCACCCTGCTCGATTGAAAAACAAGGGCAGAAAATAAAAGAACATTGAACAAGGTTACATTTTAAATACAAGGCTTGGAATGCTATACCCAAATTACATCAATCAATACCTGCTCACAGCAAATTATATACGGTACTGTATCACCAGCAGAGCAACCAGCTGTATAACCACTTTGCTTCAACCTTAGTGCTACCTGGAAAATGGTGCACAAAAGTAAGAATGGATTAGTCAAATGGTACAAACCATGAAAATATGGTTAAAGACCCGTTAAAGAACAATTCAAAAACGTTCAGACTCACCAGAGCATGGGGTTGATTTTTGGCATCAGGATAGGCTTCAGGTGGTTTAGTCAATGTCTTTGTGATGACATATTTCTCAAGGGCTACTTGTCCACTCCTCATATCTTCCTGGACCTGTTAAATTCACAAAACTGAACAATAAGAAACCAAATGGAAAGGCAAGTTTAAAGCACAGCCATCATTCAATGGCAACTCTAGTTTTCCAAAGAAGTTGAGATGATAACACCTTTCTCTACCAGGATCCATAATCCCTTCAACTGCCTTTCATTTGTTCAACAATAACCATATTGAAATGGCCATATCTCTTTTACCATTTTCCTGACAATTTGCCTTTTCTTTTAAAAAAGAAAGGAAAGGAAAGGAATATTGACAATAATTCAACATTACCTTCATGAGGGAGTTATGTATTGATTCAATTACATCCTCGCATGACCTGTGAGCACAAGAGCCAAAGGCGTGACAAGGTAAATGGGGACTCCAATCACTTTCGTTGAATTCCAGCCAAGTACAAAGTCAAAATGACTGTAAAAAAAAAAAGGACAGTATAGCATACCCTCCAGACAAAATTTGAGCCAGGCAGAAATCTCCCAATTCCTTTGATAGCAAGCTCCAGTCACGACGAACCATGTCAAGACCTTTACGTTCAATAACCTGCAGCAAAAAAGTTATTATACTGATCTTATTCAAGACAACAGTAACTGAAATGGCAAAAAAATATTTATTTTTACAAAAATTTACCTCATATGGTGTCCCATCCTTGAATTGCACCTTAACAGCTGCATATTTCTTCTTCTTTAGAAGAAGCATTCTTTTGTACAAGCCATCAAGATCAATTTCTAGACACCTGTACTTCTTGTTAACCTAGATACAGCTAAATGAAGTTACATCCATTGTAGAGCATGAAAAGAGAAGAGGAATCTAATGGTAGCAACATGACAAGGAGAAAACAAAGAAGACTTCATTTGGTTTAAGTAAAGTGCATGCTGGCAAGTTGGAGTTAAATCATTAAATTTCGAACTTTATAGATGCCCAAGTCTTATGGATTTTGGATTTGTCAAAAAGTGCAGTAACTGTATCCCACTGTTATCTATTCACTAGGAATATGACAAGGTCAGTTCATTTAGACACTTCATTGCATTTTGAATTTTTTAGCATGGAATGCTGATAGGTCTCCATATAACTGTTTTTGCAACATAAGGTACATAGAATTTTTCCAACAAGCACAAAGTACATGACCATAATTTTACCTCCTGGATGACTTTCCCTGCAATAGCTTTTGCTTTTGGAATATCATCTAGTCCACTATAAATCATAATTGAATCTGTATCACCATAGATCACCTGCAATTCAAAGTAAAAGGCACTCTTCAAGAGCTAACCACAGTGCTAGTCATGTGAATTTATGTACATAAATACTAGAAGAATTTGACAACAATTTCTATACATCAATGCAGAAGGTCTAACCTCCAAGTTCAAATTGTTCTGAACAAGATCAACAGTACTTTGTAAAATCTCCCTTCCCTAAATATCAGTCACTTGACTTGGTCAGTACATCAGTTTTCACTTGAGAGAAAGACATTCAGTTTCAGCAAAAGCAATGTTTATCTTACTTGTAGAGTTATTAGTTCTGCAAGTGGCTTTGCATAGAATCTTGAATTGGAAAACCCAAGGCATCCATACATACTGCATGACCAGCCATGTCAGAATGTATAAGAAAAAAAAAAGTAGGAATTATGTAATGAACAGCAGTGACATTGATTGAGAAAAAAAACCAAATTCTAGATGCCAAGAAAATAAATATAAACCTATTTGCAGTGAGCTTTAGTGCTTGTTGCTGAATGTCAAGCTGCTGGACTTTGAGACCAGATGCATTCTTCATCCATGACTTAACCATTCTTCTTCTCTCAACTAAATTTTTCAGCAACTGTCAAAGAACATGTAAAATAAATTCCTGGAAACCACTTTAGCTCAAAACAATGGAAAAAGAATGGTACACATAATTCCATATTTGAAAACAGAAATCTCAGATGCAATGCATTGAAGAGCATAAATGCAAATGATGAGGATAGATAGCATGCACTACAATTTTTAACAAGCCCTCTAACAATTATTTTTTACTGATTAAGCTAACAAGCAATGAGGTGATCATACCTCAGGCAGAACTCCAGTTGTTTTACTGGAAGGTAAACGCGGAACCAATCCATCCATAGACCTTTCAACTGTTGTGAAGCAGATATTGTATTCCTGTAAAATGAATTAAGTATTAGTGCCATGAAAGTGGTAGATCAATGAGGTAATCAAGCAAGAGAGAGGGTGAGGAGGGAAAAAGATATTAACCTGAATAATTGAGGGGTAAAGACTATTGAAATCCAGAAGCAATACATATTTGTCATATAAACCTTTTTTAGGCTCCAAAACCAATCCACCTGCATAAGCAGGACCTTTTTTTCTTTTCCCATGATCACTCTGTTGATTGTCATTTTCGAAATTGGCAGCATCAGTGTCCAACTCGTCAGCATTTCTATCCTCAATGCCATTATTAATTCTCCTCTTTGTCATTTTTGCTTCCTTTACACGAGAAGACATCTTGTCTGGGACAATATATTTCTTTGCATGGAATGCATGCAATAGAAGATACTCTACTCTTTGTGCCCTCGCACCCTGGAAAAACATATATTAGAAGTGTTTATACATTTGTAATGATGTTTTGGACACAACTTGCAGAAATAAATCATAAAAAAGGGAAAACCAATTCTGTGAGAACTCACTTGAAGAGTTTTCCCCCAGAGATTCCCACTGATATTGGTCAGCTGGCGTGTGAGAGGAAGAATGCTCAAATGAAACATGAGTTCCATAGATAACCATGCATCTGTCTCACCATATTCAACCTGAAGCATTACTGACACCATGAGAACCATAATAGGCCAGAAAAGAGGGGACCACTCATAATTTTCTCGTAGCAGGTAAAGCTGACCACAAGCATCATCACATTACCTTTATGGGCTTAAAAGATGCCCTGATTGACAAGCGAAGACAATTTACCTAACTAAGCTAGTTTAGGCTGTCAGTTGGCTACTAAAATCACCATAGCCCAGATATATATGAAATACAAGGTTAAAATTATTTGCAAACTTTATTACAATGTTGCAAATTATATGCCTGAACCATCCGAGTTGTTAATCTTAGAGCAAATTAGTAAAGCCACAATTTTCACAACCACAAATTGTCTGTCATCACATAGAACACTCTGAATTATCAAGAAAGATGTGCACTTCTATAGAAATACAAAAACATACTAATTTAACCACAATAAAAACTGTTTACCAGGACAAGAAAAGTTCTAACTCTAATTTCTACAAGGAATATATTACCTAGCATGATAATTCTGGTCAAGTAACTGAAGTTAGAATCAGAACTTACTAGTTCAATAAGAGACTTTGACGTCTGGAACATTGTGGGAATATCATGTGGTGCAATCTCCTTGCGGTCTTTGTTCAGCCGAGTCTTAGCAAGTTGTGTCAAGGAATAACTAACCTGGATGAATTGAAGTTAAACTGTGAGAAACTGAATTTTTTGTCCAGCGTTAACTGCATGATGCGATGCCATCAGGTGTGCACAATACCTCTTTTAATAAATCACGGGAAGCCAAATATGTATCGCATAAGAGCCGGCCAGCAATGCAAGACATGATCCCTGGACTTGCTCCAGAGCCAAAAATGGCATTTCCTTTTGTAAGTTTAGGCATCATAGAACGCTTGAGACGTCCTATTTTGGACCATGTGCTACTTGGCACCCGGCAAGCCTACATAAATGAGAACACAGATTTAACAAGAACTTTACCTCATATAATATTTCTGTTAGAAAGCATCACAAAAATAACCCCACCTGTGTCCTATGGAGGAGAACATCCAGGTCAAAACCAGATATATTATGTCCAACAAGAAAATCACTGTCTAATTTGTGTAATGCAATCATCAGACGATTTAACAAAGCTCTTTCGCTGCAAAAAGATGTAAAAAATACTTTAACTACAGGTGCCAGAAATATGATTAGAAAGAACAAAGAAACAAGAAGTTGAAAACAGGATACAAAAGAAAACTCACCTGCTTTCAATAGCTAAGACATTTGATCCAGCCATTGTGTTTCTGTCTGTAACCTCTTTGGAAAATCCCATTGGGAATATCCCTCCATCAAGCTTGCGAACAACAGTAAAATGGCTCAGCATGCCAGGTTTCTTCCACTCGGAGGCCAACATGGGAGTGTCAATCTGAAAAGAGAAGCAGTAGAAGTAGTAGCTTATCTTAGTAATGCACATAAACTTGTATGGCATAAAATGGGAAAGCACTTGTGAAATCAACTTTATCCCGGATTAGAGCTAGAAGCCTACATGGTAACAATGCCAAAACTTCAATTAGAGGTCACATAACGTAAGCCATAAAGTGGAGCATATTTATGAAAAATAATGGGCGTCAAGCTGGTGTAAATATTTCCCTCCTGACCAAGGTCACATTAAAAATGAACTTCAAACCCTTTTATGAATTACTTTGTAGTGCCATACCAACAAATTCAGGAAGAAAATTGTGGATAACATCCAACAAAACATAGTAACTTCAAAAGTTAGGACTCCAAGGCACAAAGTGAGCAATTTTTATTTGTATTGTATCATTACAAGAACATAACCTACATCTAACTCTACCAGTAAATAATATGTGATGCCTTTTCCAAGTGCCTTTTTACTCAAACTGACATGTGAACTAAGATCAGATGACATTGTCATTGCATATATGTGCTCGAACCAACAACTTCAAAGGCAAAATGGATGACATCCAAATGAAAAATGCCTGAAATCAAAATGAAAGCAGAATGGGCCATGGGAGCTCTTAATCAAACCTTGGCCTTGTGACAGCAAATGACAGAAGCAGAGACTATTTCATTCACATTCTGCTTTTCATTTATGACAGTTTTCAGATTTATTGCAGCAACAACCACTGGAGGAATCTCTATTTTGCTATTTGAAGAAGATGAAACTTGTATGTCCTTTGGAGATTCGACAATGATCTCAAACTTGCACCAGCTCACCTGACCAAGATTGGTACAGAGGAAACATAGAAGATATTATAAAGGAGTTCATGAGGGATAAGTGAACTGATAAAAGATGTGTTGATTGAAAACCTTACCTTTTGAGAAGCTGGGCAAGTTGCAAATTTTGAAACTGAAAGCCATGAAGGTCCCTTTACCTTCCTTTTAACGAGAAAAAGCTCTAAAGCACTGTAAATGATAACAATAATTATTTTCCACTTCCATAGAAAAATTTATTGTTCATTATGTATAACTGTCCACCCCTCGAAGCTGAATTGGAACTTGCCAGAACTAAAATTGCATAAAAGATGATCAAGTTGACTTTACTGGCCTCAATTCAATATTTATATCAGATTCAAACATGACTCTATGTTAACACAATAAAGCTGTATCAGTGGACATCGAGACTTGTATAGGTGATCAATAAGTGTATTGACTAATCAACTAACTAGCTAAAGCCATCTGATCTCTTTTTTACCTTAGCTATTGAGTTTTGAGAAGGCTAGGCTGTCTAGCTTGAGATTTGACAAGTCTAGGACAAATCAATCCAGCAGTAGAAGAGCTACGATGACAACTTCTGAATACATGCCAAAATATTGACAGCACTTGTAATAAAAAGAAAGAGATGGTCTGTAAGCTCATTAAAGCAAGTTTTCACATTGAATTTCTATCACACTCTTGTGTAACTCGTACACATGGATTTATTTAAGAGGAAGTAATGTCTGGTTGGAATTTAAAAGCGCACCACACCCTTTAAGCCCGGAAGTTAGCAAAACCCCCAGATCTATTACCTGCAATGAGTTCCTAGCAAAGCACAGAAAGTTTCCCCTTTCAGATCTGCTGGGAGCGGAGGTTCCTGCACTCAGAGAATCCAAAATATATAATCCAAAATAGAGAGTTTAACAGAGCTTGATAGTATCAAAACAGTAACTTAAGAAACTCTAAGATGTACAAATATGACATCTGAGTGTCTCAAATATAGCTCAATGATTTAAACTGCGTTACTATGTTTAACAAATTTGGTGGAAACCTTAAATGGATAGTTGATCTTGAGTGCATAATTCTCTCCAGCTGGTATATCAGAGCGCTCAAATGCATATCTCCTCTGTTAGTTGGTCAACAAAATAAATAAAAAGAATATCAGGAAATATGAACAGCACAGCAGAATATAAGTAGTGCATTTTGAGAAATGCACTGATTTTGACATTAGAATGAATGAATCTGCAAACCTTAACCGGAGCCATGCTGAAACTTGAAACATTGAGACTTAACAATTGGCTTGCAACTTCATTCTTTAGTTCATATGCCATGTCCTGCAGAAGAAAATTGCATAAAAGCATTAAAAGCAGCCAGAAAATAAAACACAGAGATATTTGTTCCATAATATAAGACATTTGTTCCATAATTTAAGCACGTATATGTAGATACATTTGTATATGAGAATGTACTTACTTGCAGCTTTTTATGGAAATCTGTGGAAGAAATCCGTGACTCTTCAACCTCTTTCTCTAGCATGCTCATCTCATCAGTATGAAATATAGAACTATTTGGAATTGCATAAACACATCTGTGCATATTCTTCACAACCACACAGCAACTATGATATGTATTTCCGGCTTTCACCTAAATACCAAAGTCAGATGTCAACATCACTACTAACACCAGGATTTATACCAATAACACATAAGAAATAGATAAGTTTCGTTGCATGCCACTGTGCAAACTTGATTGTTGGACGGATTGGCTATCTATGAAATGAATGCCACCACCAGCTCAATAATGTACTAAATTTGTCAGGTTTCATGAAAAAAATGGAGAAATATCCAAACTGCATAAATATATTCCTGAATGTTTTTCAATAAGTAAAGCATCATCTTTGTTCATCACTAACCTCAACTTAAAGCCTTATAGAGTTTAATTATCACACATAGCTAACTAATTAAAAATTACCACTTGGAAATTAGTTATCTGATAGTGTCAATTAAGTGCAATCAGTCACCCTACTGCCACCTATTCTAATTTGTTAGTACAGCCCGTTTTAATCACCCTTGAAGGAAAATTAATGAATCATCCAAGTTCTTGTAACAAGCATTGTTAACATTCTACAAAAAAAAAAAGTGTTACAGGATCCCAAAAAAAGACTTTTTTTAGGATTTTGGGCTAAAATATCAAACAAGTAACATTACCTTCCCAAACAAATAGATCGTGCCCATGTTAGCACCAAAAATCTCTTCATAAGCATCAAGAATGTAAAAGGGTAATGACCCATCACCATCCAGCTCAAACTCAGATTGCTCCTCACAATTTGCTCCACTTTTAACCTCCTCCACTACCCCAGCGCCACCAACAGCCTCATCCCCACTCTTACCATTCATCACTTCTTTCCACCCGGCTGTAGCACTCAAAGCTGGATCCCTCTCCTCATCACTAATCTTCGCATTAAGTGTACGTCCACCATCCTTCTTCACAACTGCCTCGTCTGCTTTCACTTCCAAAACACTTACAACCTCCTCTTTAACCAGATTAGACAATTTATCCTCTCCCTTCTCTTTCACTTCCACAATTCCCTCTTTTTTCTCATCAACACCACTCTTATAATTAATAAAATCCCTATCCAAATCTGCTTTAACCATAAAATTAACATCATTACCGTTATCAAAAAATCGATTTGCACTCTTAATTGGTGTAGCATTCTTCACAATCAACTGTCCTCTTCTACGCCTTTCTCTATCAGCTTCATCAGGAGCAAACTCCGCGATAACATCATCAACAATATTGTCACAATCAAAACTCTTTACCTTACCAACAGAATCCCTATTTTTAAAAACATTTGATGTAAACATAGCCGATATCTTCGTTTTCCCCATAATCGCCGCCGCAGCAGCCGTCAACGAGGCATTACCTTTCTTCACTTCTTTCTCTTTCTCTTTCTCTTTCTTTTCACTTTTCTTCTTTCTAGATCTACTCTTATTCAAACCCTCGCCGTCCGATTCATCCGAAGACGGAGGTAATCCGGCCTGAGACCAGTCCTCTTCTTCACCTTCGTCGCCGTAACCTAGGCCGTTATCGTCAACGATGAAACCCTGAGCTTCCTCGCGGCGGCGAGCGACGAGACTGTTGTACTCGTCCTCGGGGACGGAATCATAGATTGGATCTTCCATTTTGATGGCGTACCCGCCGCCATTTTCAGATCTCCTGCCACCACGACGGAGCGCTTTGAGTCGCTCAAGGGCTTCGGATCTGGCCGTGGCTTCTGTTCCTCTTCTTCGCTTCCCACTTAACACTGCTGGCTGCTCGTCCGCCATTGATGGATCTCTCTCTGTGTGTGTATTGAGTTGCTAGGGTTCTAGAGAGTGAGGAAGAAGGGAAATGGATGTTTTTGGAGGTTGGTTTTTTTATGGCGGGAAAATTTATGGCTTTTGGCGCCAAAATAGATATATAAATAAGAATGAGGGATTATTTAAATTGTGCATTGCTATTTAATGAATTAAATATTTTTGCCGCCACATCTTCATTGGATGTTTTGTCATTGCCCAATGAATGAAAGATTTTTCCTTTCCCTTTGTAACCTCTAGAAAATTTATCAAATAGTGTATAATAATAGCATGTTCCAGACATATCCTTATAGAATCAATTAGTAAATCACATATTAAATCTCTAAAACATTTCACAAAAACAAACAAACCTAAAAGTAGGGGTGTTCATTTTCGGTTCGATTCGGTTTTTATCAAAAAAAGTAACCAAACCGAATTTTAAAAAAAAAACCGAAACTAGTTCAAACCGACCGGTTTCGATTCGGTTTTTTAGAGCAAAAACAGGTTCAAACCGGTTTGGCTCGGTTTTTTCCGATTTTGCTCGGTTTTGGCTCAGTTCGGTTCTATTTTTTCGGTTTGGCTCAGTTTTTTATCCGGTTTTTTCAGTTCGGTTTTTTCAGTTCCAGGCTTAAAAAATCGAAACCAAACCGAATCGGTCAGTTTTTTCAAAATTTTAATCGGTTTTTTTTATGGTCTGATTTTTTTGGTTATTTTTTTTTGTTTTCTCGATTTAATCGGTTTTTTACTTTTTTTGAACACCGCTATCTAACATAGCAAGGAGTTTAAAGAAGATTTAGCCTTTAATCACCATCAGGTCTCCATGGTAGTCATGCATAAAATCTTTGAAACTCCTAGACTTATTACTTTTTTTATATAAATTCTTACAATAAAATTATTTTTATACTTTTTATCACACAGAACTTATAACTTGTTTTTAGTGGTCAAATAGTTTCTTTACATGATTAAATTGTTAAATTAAAATTCATAGAGATCTCGAGGGCTTTTCACTTTTTAGATGTACAATAAAATTATTAAACCACCTTTAAAAGCTAAATTAATTAAAATGAAAGAGGAAGGGTTTTTCAAAAAAATTAAATAGTAAAATATACAAATTATCCTTTTATTAAATTTTCTTAAAGTTAAGGTCACGAGTGTCTTTATCATTTCATATAGATTTTCTTTTTATAATTGGCAAGTTAACTTATGAGCATTTAAATCTTTTAATTAAAATATAATATTATTGTAAATAAAATGTTGATGGCGCGTGCACGAGAGGTGCCAACACCTTTTGGGCGGCGCGTGTGGCACCTCCTGTTAGGCCGAACAACACATTCCAGGACAGCATTCAATGCATCTTGTCGTCTCCTTCACGATGGTGAGATGTGTGTAGTCATACACAATAAAGGTTTGACATTGTTTTTTCTTTCCCTCTCTTTTCTCTCTCTTCAACCTTGAAAAATACGTTACCCTTGCAAAAAAAATTAGAAGAGTGTTATTTGTTAATTTTTAATTGTGTCAAATTTGATTTATTTATTTTTTAATTTTATCATTTGGCTTTTGACTTTTATATTAAACTTGTCCTCTTATTTTATGATGTTTCAAGTTTGACCTTAAATTTCTTGATTTCTAATTTTGATTCTTAACTTTTTTATTAACTTTTAATTTATTTTTAATTTTATTCTTGGATCCATGATCTTATTTTTAATTTTTTTAATTTTGGTCCTCATTCTCCTGATTTTTATTTTGTTTTGGATTTTTTTTTAAAATTGATTTTTTTTCAATTTAAAATTTGATGATATTTTAGGTTTGACCCTCAATGTTTTGATTTCTAATTTTGATTGTTAGCTTTTTTATTAAATTCTATTTTTTTTTCAATTTCAACTTGGATTCAATCTTGATTTTTTTTTATTTTTTAGTATTTGGTCCTCGTTCTCTTTATTTTAATTTTTTAATTTTGGAATCTTTTGTTAATTTGGTTTGTTTTTTGTCATTCACTTCAAAATTTTATGTTGTCCTCTCAATTTTTGTTTTCAAATGAGGTCCTTATTCTTTTAATTGTAATTTTTTATCTTTGAATTTTTTTTCGTTTTATCATTCAACGTTAATTTACTGGGATATGGTCTTTATGGTTTTTTCCATAGTTTTTAGATGACCCAAGACAAGTACCGAGTCACGAGTCGAGTGGGTTGAACTGAGTTAACCCAAACCAACTAAATCTTTTTATTTTATAAAAAGTAAAAATAACATCAATTTGAAAAAAAATAATTAAAATAAAGAAAAATAGTCAACGAGTTTTGATCTAATTTTGATTGGTCGGGTTTATCATGATATAAGTCCACCCAGGTTTTTTATTGTTTTACACCGGATCAATTCTCCCCCAATTTCTTTTGAAACATGTCTCGGCCCAAGCCTCAGGTCACAGGCCAACCCGTCAGGTCGCTTTGAGTTTTAAAATAATGGCTTTAAAGATAGGGTGCTTCCGGTTTAGTCAATAGCTAAGGAGTAACGGTGGCGTGTGGAGATCATGTGTCATCAATATTCCTCTACTTATAGCCCTGATTCCAGTAAATCTCGGACATGCTAAACACCCAAGAAGATCGATTCATAATCTCATATCATTTTTTGGACAAATTGCTATAATAATGTTAAACTTTGGAACATAGTGTTTATTATTATGTATGATTTTGGATTGTTTGGATATTATTTAATTTGAATTGACGTGTGTTTTTTATTTGATAATTTGTGTTAAGTTGTATGTTTATTTTTGGGATTGTGATTGCTAATTGAACTTTAATTTTTGATTTATGGATTATGTTTAGGTTTGGTGTTTGCTTGCTATTGAGTTAAGTTGGATTATTAAAAAAATTGTTTTTAAATTGATATCTTGTTCGATTAACACATTATTGTGTTTCGTAGGACATGACTTTAGTTAAATTTTCAAATGTTTGGGAGATAATTTTGAAATTAATCTTGGGTTCCCCACATTTTCTAGCCTTTCATATTAATATTTGGAATTGTAATCTATACATGAAATGTTTTTTCGGTATTAAATAAATCAATCACTACCAGAAAACCGGTGAAAACCAACGGAATTTTTTCATCGATAATTTTTACCAATGAAAATAATTCCATCTTCAATTCTGTCAGTACATACAGACGCTATAACTCTGTCGACGATCCAGTTGGTTTATACCGACAGAATATTTTCATCAGTATATACCGACCGGATCGCCGACGGCCTATATAGTTTGTTTGGAAAGATGCAACGGTGTGGTAACGTGGAGTTTTTTCAAACGATTTTACCGATGGAATGACCGAGAGATTTAAACAGAGATAGTTGTACAGTGATGTGGCACTTTCACCGGTGGAATCACCGACGGGAACGTTCCATCGGTAAAAGCCATTATATACGTACCCCCTTTGCCGACACTCTCTTCCTCTGTTTCTCCTTCTTCTTCCCCTTCTTCTTTCCCATCCCACCTCTCCCCTCCCAAACTGCAGCCAACCACCCATCCCAACTCACCACTCTTCTCAACACAAGCACTCAAGTTTCTTATACTTTTGTACGTGGTCACAATATCCGTTTCCTGTGGATTTTATCATTTTTTATAAGTAAATCTATCCTTTTTAGTTTTAACATTTAAATGTGAATTTTATTGTTTTTTTAGTATATGTATTTTGTTAACTTATGTACTTGTTTGATTGTTATTTGTCAAAAAAACTTGTAGTATGAATGTATAATTTTGTAGTTGTTATAGTTTGTTTTAGATTTTGTCAAATTATATTTGTTTGTAAATTGTTGAAATTGTGTTTGAATTACACCAAATTAAATGTGATGTGATGAAATAAATAATTAATAGCTTGTTTAACGGGTCTGTTTTAATTGTTATCAATTCTATTGCGAAGTTGTGATTTCCGTAAATTTATATATGTATAAATTTGTATGTATGAACATTGATAGTTGATAGTTGATAATGAATATTTAATATAAGTGTTTTTTTAGTTTGTTGGATAATGTCGGGAAAACCAATATTTTTGTTATGTTTTATAGAGGTTCAATAGAAGTCATAGATGATCGTTCATGGATGTATCTGAACTCACCCTAAGGATTGTAGAGGATGGATTATTGTAACAGTGTTCAGGGTTTTATTAATCTTGCAACATCTATTCCGAGGAATTTTACTAATGGCGGTATTAGGTGTCTATGCAAGAAGTGTAAAAATTTAAAGTTTTTGCATCAAGATGTTGTAACGATACATCTTTTAACCAAAAGGTTCATGGAGGATTACCTGTGTTGGTATGCACACGGAGAACTATTTGTTCCTGATGAGAGCATGGGAGAACAGGTGGTTGAGTCAACTTCTAGTGCTAGCAACATGCATGAAGTTGGAAATGAGAACAGTAATCCTTACAGGAATATGGTTATGGATGCAATGAGAATGAGTGAAGGTAATGTCAGGGAATGTCCAATCGTAAAAGAAGAACCTAATGCAGATGCAGCAAGGTTTTTTGATCTGTTGAAAGATTCTAACGAACTATTATGGGATGGCTGCATGAACCATAGTAAATTATCAGCCGTAGCACAGGTGTTCACCATCAAGTCAGATCACGGGTTGAGTGAGGCCGGTTATGACAAGATTATCGAATGTGTGAGAAGCATTTTACCTGAATGGAACAGGCTGAAAGAGAACTTCTATGCTGCTAAGTCCATGATGAAACCCCTTGGTTTAGGATACCAGAAATTTAACATATGCCCTAACTTCTGCATGTTATACTACCTTGAAAATGCTGAGATGACCGAGTGCATGAAATATGGGCATTCCCGTTACAAACCCAGAACTGAGTTTTAAGGAAAAAGTGATTACTATTAATTAAAGCTCATGAAAATAAAATAAAAAACTATAAATAGAAAAACACAATAAATACTCTCCAGAAGAAAAAAAAAAAGGATAAAATTATAGGAATTGAATATTTGGGGTTAACCATCATTTATAGTAGTATCTGACCCTATTTATACTATTACAAAATTTATATGATACTTACATAGATAACTTTAGTTCTATATAGAATTAGTATTAGATTAAAAAAATATATTAAATCTTAATACAAGCTAACTCCTCTTCTATTGATACCCATATGAATTCTAGACTAGTTTTTGACTTCTAATTAGTTATTTGTGTATGTTCAAACTTTTTTGGCCGATCACTTTCTTTTGGTCGATCATGGCTCCTAATCACTAGGTTGACGATTTTTTCA
Organism: Populus simonii; assembly: GCA_007827005.2. NCBI lineage: Eukaryota > Viridiplantae > Streptophyta > Magnoliopsida > Malpighiales > Salicaceae > Populus > Populus simonii. The sequence continues at coordinate 12,351,285 of CM017470.2, forward strand.
ACTCCTAGTTGATCAAGGACTCATCCAACATAGTCAATTCTTTTTATTCACAATTGATTTCAATTATCTTCCACTGTTTTATGTTGAAAACATTATTCTTTATGATTTAGACATGTATATTAATTTTAGATGTAACCAATGCACCTTATATTACTTTATTTCTCAAATAAAGGAATATCAACTCTATCATACTTGTACTGAAATTGATTCATTAAATCAACTAAGTATGATATGAAAAATATCATTATTTATTTAAAATCAATCAATCATATTTTACATATGAAATGTTTCCATTAATTAGTTAATTTTAAAAACTACCATTACCAATTACATTACTTTGTTAGGTAGAAGACAAGAAAGCTTCGATGAACAATGGAAGCATAAAAAGATCTTTGATTTCATTTAACCATAGTTTTTAAACCTGACCCGATATAATGATCGGGTCACGGGTCAGATGGGTTAACCCAAAAAAATCTCTTTCTTTCTAAAACTGCACGACCTCTCTCTCTCTTCTAGTTTCTCATGCCCAACCACAGCACCCACAACTCCCACATCCTCTGCTGTCTCGCATCCATCGGGATGAGTCTTGCGTCTGTCTTCTCTTCGTAAACAACCTGTCCTCTCAAAAGCAAGTAAGCCAACTATCTTATTTAATTTAAGGAGTGAATCACATAAGCTAAAAAGAATCTTCCTAATGCTCCCATGTCCGAATCCATACCTCTCTAGCTGCTGCAGTAGCAGGCACGTATCGAAGGAGAAGAGGAGTAAGTTCCTACCTTCTTTGAAGTCTTTCTTTGCTTGTTCAGGTAAATGGCATAAGCCAAGGAAGGGGTATTCATTTCAAGAGATAGAGTTTCAGATGTTCTTCTCTAGAGGATCGTCTCCTTGAGATGCTAAGAATCGAGGGTAATTAGTCCTTAGCTCGACTTCTTCGTCTTGAAACTGATAGTGCCGGCACACTTCTTAGGTCGGGTTTCAGCCGGGTTTACCTAGATTGACTAGGTTTCGCCGGGCCAACTCCCAGGTGGGTTTTTACTTAGACTCGGACTGGTCCCAGACCCGGGTTGGCCGGGTCCCGGGTCGACCCGCTAGGTCGGTCTAGGTTTCAAAACTATGCATTTAACTATCCAGAATCACTAACAAACCTAACAAAGAACTTTTACCTGTTATTTTCCTATTTTGGTCAAAAGTTAATCGTGTTTCCTTTTTAGTTATTGGATGCAAACTATTACTTTGTATGACCTAACTTTAATTGGAGGCCTATAAACAACAGGTGAGGAGCTTTATATTGCCATTTAAATTCTGCAAGTCCTTTCAAAGACTTGCTACTAGGTGCTCTTGAATTCAGTTTATTGATGAAAAGAAGAGAGAAAAGATAAACTTGACTTTTTATAGGAAACTTATGGCCTTCCTATTATATTGGATATGTAGATACCTGATATACTTTAGGTTCAAGAAACCAATAAAAGCCTACTTGAAGATAGCAATCACTTTAGCTGAGGGTAGGACAATTGCCCTTAGACCAGAATGCCAAACCATACATGGAGATCACCATTTTATGATGAAATATAATATTTATGGAATCTTGTGGTGGGTAAATACATGGATAATTACCTTTTTTTGAAGAATTTAGTAACATTAGGGAAATCTTGAATCTAGACTCCATCTATAAAGAAAATAGCCCTTTAAATGCTTCTTTTGAGAATTCTTCTTTCAAAAGATACATAAAAACCCTTATGTCTTTTATAAAAAGAATTGGTGTTTTAATATCTCCCCTTACATCCATGAAGACAGAGCCTTTATGGGCATTTTCCTGTACCAAAAATTAAATTCTAAGAGGGACAAAAATAGTTTGAAGGAGTATTCTCATATATAAGAATCTACACTTTGAGATAGCAATTAATCAAATATCAAAGAATAATTAATATTATTGTTAGCCCTATAAGTCTTATTTTATCACAATACAATTAGGATTTATCCAAAGCATTCATCTCCCAATATGTTATGTTATAAACAAGTTAGTTTAGACAATATAACTTTTGACAACCTAGAAAGAGTGTAAGAAGTTTTTGAAATGGTTGAACACTACTTCCTCTACTTAACATACATAATACATCTATGATTTTTCTTTTTAGATAAGAAGACTATATACATTCTTTATACATTCTCCTTATAAGAAATGGTACAAAGGTAATCATTTAATGAGAAGTCTTCTAGTAAAGACATTAAAATAAAAACCTTTGGTAGTTTTGTTAGAGAAAAAAAAGGTCTACCCAAGAAATATCATGTAATAACATTTATCTTTAATTATTTCAATCATAATTTGTTATTTGATTATGTTTTTTTTTTTATAAGTTCTTATGCACAACTTCTTAGCCTATCACGAATCCTCAACTTAAACCACTAATGAACTATATGAAGACCCAACATCCTTTTATTTTAGAATAAAATAGTGAAGATGAAACTCCTATTATCTAATTAAGAAAAAGGCCTCTAGTAATATATGTTATTAAAGACCATCTAACATCTTAATAAGTTATTTAACATTTTAGTTCATCTCTTTCCTATTGTTGTTTAGTAGGCACTAATTGCTCTTGTTGTATTATTTTTTTAGTTTCATTAACAAAGATGATAACCGAGGTTTGTTATACACATCTTCTTTGATTAAGGGTTTGTTTTAAAAAAAAAAACAATGTCACCTTCCACTACTGCAGTAACTCTTGAAGTTGTTGAAACACTATGTTCTCATGTTATTGGTCATTATAAAATGATTAAATCGGATCTCAATGCTGCTAAGATAAATATTTCACCATCTACTAATAAACTTATTGCTAGTGTAATTTCTTTTAAGTCTTGGAAACATCTTCTTTTGCAATGAAGGTTTGGTTATAATTAGAGTGACCATTTATGAAGTGAAGTACTTCATTTCCTGATGCTACATTAATCAATATATAATCCATTGAAATAATATATTCATCTTTTATAGTTGTAAGATTTTTATTTTTAAAATCTATGTATATCTTTAATCTGTCATTTTTTTTCAATACTAGTACTTTGTTGGATATCCACTCAATGTATCTTATTAGCTTTATAAATCTAGCTCTTAAAAGTCATTTGACTTCTTCCTTCACACAATCAACCATGTATAGAGATATTAGTCATGGAGGTTATCTTTGCAGCTTAAACCCAAGCGTGATTGGTAAAGGATGTTCAACCAAAACTCTATCTAAACCAAACATCTCATCATAATTCCAGGCAAAACAATATTTATAAGTGTGTTGCAATGCTATCAGTTCCTTACAAAGCCTTTTTAGTCTACTAGCTCTTACAAAGGTTGGTCCATGCTCATATTTAATTCCTAGGTTAAATTCAATTAACATGTGCTAAATCTCAGCTTATCCATCATCCATTTTTGGTGGTGCTGAAGGAAGATTTGTTAGATCAATTCACAATCTTCATCTATTTCTAGTGAACAATTTGTTTTTTGATGTCCAATATGTCTATGAGATTAATCATATGGTTGTTTGTATGTTAGAAGAGCGATTGATGTGTTAGGATCTATTATGTATACGTTGAGTTGTGTTTGTTGTTATGTATGACATATAGGGAAATACACTATTGTATAAGGTGTACTTATTCCCTCAAGTGTGTAGGCCTATGCATTACTAAATATATTTTGTATTTTATTAAATTGATCAAATATAACCTGTACGATTTGATTGACCACATCTATGTAGTTTATGGTGATGGCTCCATTATAATTAATGGACATATAAGGAATTATATAAGAATAATATGAGTGTATCCACATACAATTCTATGTTGTAATAGAGAGTTAGATGATGAATATCTTTAGGCATATTTAATACCAGTTGATCCATCAGAATTTGGAGAGATGGTAGATTATTAGGCTTTTCATAGACAATAAGCTAGCCTCTCTCTGTTACTTATGCTAACTGTTAATCCAGTGCAACAATGATGAATATATCTTTGTTTTTTAGGCATGTTTTAATGACTTCTAGAATAGATGATGAATCTTGTCCTACTAGGCATACTAATCTATATGTTTCCAATTTAATCTTACTTAGGATTGAACCTATGACGAGGTAACAACTACTTTTATCAAATAGGAAGTAGGGACTCTAGATCTTGAACCATCATAAAAGGGTTAATATGTTCTAAGAAGTACCACCGTGCAGAAAAAGATAAGAGTTTTAAGGAGAAAAGGTTATAGAAAAGTAAAGTGCAGGAAAAAAAAATTGTATATAAAATTGTAAATAAAAAATAAAACAATAAAAACCCTTTAAAGAAAAAAAAGATAGGTAAAATTATATGAATTGATTATGTGAGACTGACCATCATTTACAATATTATTTGACCAAATTTATTTTGTTACATAGCTTGAATCTTTCTTACATTAGTATTTCTAATCCTATACAAAAATAGTATCAAATAAAGAAGTTTATTAAGTGTTGATACAAGCTAAACTCATCTTCTATCAATATACACGTGAATCATAGACTAATCTTTAACTTTTGATTTATTATCTTGTTGATCACTCTATTTTTAAAAATGATTGTATCAATTGTTTTTTTGATTAATTATTTTTCTTGATTGCTTGGTTAATTATTAGACTACTTCTCCAACTCGATAATGGATTCTTTTAGTATGATCAATTCTTTTTATTTATAATTGATTTCTATTTTTTATTCTAATTTACGTTGAACAATCATTGTTTTTTTTTTTTTATGATTCGCATATGTATATTTCTTTTAGGTATAAACTCAATTCCCCTGAAACCTGTAACTTCTCCTGAAAGGATTTGTCATGCGCTTACAAATCAAAGCACATAAATCATCAAATAATAATTTGTGTACGATGTATACCATTATCTTATAGACAGCAACCATCGATACGAGGACACGAGTATGGCAAAACTCATCCATAAAACAATATTTCTGAAAGGTTTAAAAAGTTTCGTGTAAATGAGCAAATCAGCATAATTACGATCATAATAGAAGTGTCATCATCAAGATTGTCCCAATCAACCACCGTAGTTGAACCGGTTTGCTATCCAAAGAAGCAACGTTGGAGGGAGTGACACTAGGAACTCGTGAGTTTCCTCCTCCAGCAGCAGCAGCAGCAGGTGGAGGGGGTGCAGCTAGTGGAACATCACATGTACCAAATGTAGCATTTGCCTGCACATGAATGACTCATTATTGGAGATATCGGAAGTTAATCATGGATGCTTGAAAAATTATAAACCATGTCGTTTGTGTGTCACTTCCAAACTTGTGTACCCCTGCTTGATTGGGTGATGAACCTATTCTTGAAAATCTACATGCAAAAGCATGACACGCAGATGGGCAATTGATAAGAAATATGATGGACAAGCTAACCCTAAATGATAATTGAAGCAAATAGGAGTGGTAACATACCCTGCAAAAGGCAATATTGTCACATCCACAAGTAAGGTGTCCATTTGCTTCATCCACAGCTTCTGGGGCTCCCCCACCATCACTCCTCTGGAACAACAAATCAAACACATCAATAGGAAAACTACTTTGCAATTTTGTTTCTTATGATTAAGCTGCAAGTTCGATTAAGTATATCTCTTCTGTTGTGATAATCTATTGAATGCAAATCAACAAAATACCTGATAAAAATCAACAGCAATGAAGTTTGGCCACCGTTTGCCAGATGCTTCATAGCAAGTGTTGGTCATGCTAATTAATGGAGCTGAATTGTCCAAGCAAACTCCTGTTACGTTTGGAGTAGTTGGAAAGTAATTCTGAAGAACCAAGGATGCCGTTTTTGTGTTCATTGGAGATGATTCAGCTCGATTTGGACATAGACCTGCTTTCATCCCATCATCTCCATCTGCGTTAAAGTCGCCATCAAATGATTTAACGATCTCTTACCTATCCTAACTGAATAGTTAATGATGATACATTTTGATCACAGGTAATGAACACGAGCTTACATTGATTTTCTACTACATATTTCCAATTGTAGGCAATTCCTTCAGTAGCCTCTTTATTTGATTTGGAAGTGAAGACCACTAAACGCTGATTCTGCTTGACCATATCATCAACTGTTGGCCAATCTTCACCCTTTTTAGGCATCTTAGATACAGGAAACCAATATTTTCTTAGGCCAGAAGCATTAAAAAGCTTTGTCAAGCCTTGTCGGGATGTCACATAATCCTCAATAAAAATAGTGACAACCTCTAATGGATTTGCTGCCAAAAAGGTTTCTATCTCTTTCAACACCTTGATTGCAGGTTGCTGGAGATAATCATAGTTGGTGAACAGTCAATTTAAAAATAGTGACAAACTCTTTTTAAAGCATTAAATGGATGCCAGTGAAAGTTAAGCAACATGGAAGGATTAACTTACAAATGCTGTGTAGTTGTAACATGTACCACCAATGGAGTGACATAACCAGATATCATTCATGAAATCATACATGTCTAGCATGAGTCCCCGAACCCCATTCTACAAGAAAGTACCATTCTTAGCCGAAAAATAATGCCAATTATATGAGCTTTAAAAGGGGAAAAAAGAAAGAAAAAAAGAAGTGTTAAGATCACATTTAGCTTAGTTAAGCATTAGCTTGTTACTTTAGTTAGCTGGAACGCGTATTATTTTAGTCCAAGACGCCAAAACAACACCACAGCCTCGACGCTTAATTTACAAGCAAAGGACAATAATCATAGACAGGCCAACGAGGCAATGCAATGCAGCAATTGTCAACAATGCTTGTCTTTATTTTGATTCTCAAATACCAAACCACTTTCCCTACAAAACTAACACATGCCCTCTTTGCACCTAAATGTGACACATATCAATATGCGACCTCATACCCGAGTAAGAAAAAAGCAAACTGACCTAAAAAGTCAAAAGAGAAGTGTTTTTTTTTCCTTTTCAGTGAATTAAAAATGTTAAAAACCAAATGCAGAGACCGAGTCTCTTACCTTAAGCTGTCTAGTAACCGTGTCTTCTTGATTTCTAGGAGAGAACAGAGGTGAACCAGTATCTGATTGAGCATCCATAAGAGCATAAGAGTTGTGTGTTGTTAACCATGAATACTTATTGAATGCCAGACCCTTGACCTAACCAAATGCAATTCTTTTCTAATCAAAACATTGAAAAATCCCAAAACTATATAGTGTAGCAATCAAACACCAAAGAAAGAAAGAACCAACTTTTGATGTTGGAATCAATGGCTGGATCTTGGTGCATCTCTGTCGGGTATTTCCATTAGCAGAACAACTTTGACAACTTAATCCGGCATCACAGCTGCTGTTAGATGAACATGTCTCTCCCATCTGTTTCATTGATCATAGAATTTGAAATAAAGAACATGAAGGAAACATGAGTTTCTTTTCTTGTTCAATGAAAGATGCTAATAATAGTAACTTGGGTTGCTAAAGAAATCAAGACCTTGAGACTGGAAGAACTGGCAATGAATAGACAAAGTGCAATGAAGAGAAGTTGGATAGAGAGAACATTACAGAAACCATTTGATCCCTGCAAAAAAAAAAAAGAGTAAAGTTTTATGGGGTTTGTGATTTAAACAAAAGAAATCTATCTATCCACACACACACACACACACACACACACACAGAGAGAGAGGATTTGGAATTGTGATGAAGAAGATTTGAGCTTGCCTTCATTTCCGGATTTCCCTATACTGACAGAGGCAGAGAGAGAGAGAGAGAGATGGGGGGGCTTTGATTGTTTATAAGATTCAAAAACTTGGGGCATAGAAATAGGGCCGTTAACTGGGAAACGGACAAGAGAACAGGAAAACATCTGAGTTTGATGATAAGAGAGGGAAACAAAACCTGCTTCGTTAGGTTCGTACGTTCTTTTACTAAAACGGACAGCGCTTTGGATGTTGTGTAAATATATGATGTTTTACTAAGTTATTAGAAATGCTCTTAAATAGTAATATTAATCAAAACATTCCTGGATACAATATCATATACATTACCAGATTTACTAAAATAATTGGGAAAAGCACGGTTCATAAGATCATTGATTTTTTGTTTCAATCATCAAACTTTTTTTATTTACAATTGCATCCTCATAAGTTACAATAGCATGATTTTATATATTACTACTTTTTAAAAGTTGCATTCTCTTGCATATACAAAATAGCATCGATATTCCAATGATAAATTAAAGATTAATATTATAGAATAGAACTTTATTAATTCTTAAAAAAGAAATTAAAAATAGAAGAATCAACTTTAACAAAACAAATAAAATAGACCCCATTGGGATATTGGCATGGAAAACAACAATTTAACCCCTAAAGTTTTAGTTTATCTATTGTTTTGGTCCATGTTGTTTTAGCATTTTATATTTCAATCCAATTTTTTTTATGTTTCATTCTCTAGAAGTTGAAAGACAAAAGGAAAAGTACTCGGATGACAATATTCTAACTATCAAAAAGACTAATTTTTATATTAATAAATTTGTCTGTTCGATGAAAGTTTAATGAAGGTGATGTTGTCTTCTAATCATGCTAGAAAAAGTATATTAGAATTTTTAAAGTTATTTTAAATTTGTTTAATTTTATTTTTTTAGAGACATTAAAAGTTTTTTGGGGTTAGAAATGAGTTTGTTTAAATCTCTAGAGTGTTGTTTAAGTATTTTTAAATGAAAACAAATTTTAAAATAATTTTTTAAGATAAAAAACTTGGATTTCAATTTTAAAATCAGGATGACATTCAAAAACGTGTGAATCTATCCAATTTAGCAACCTCTATGGCCATTGACTTAGTTTTCTACAAGGAATATATATACGAGGACGGAACAATCCTAGGATATTGAATCTATTGTTTTTATTGTTTTATTTATTTATTATTATTTAATAGAGAATACTAAAATGGATGTGGAACACCAAAGTTATAAAATATAGATGGCATATAACTTATTTATATGTAAGGGGATCTAAATATTAACTAATAATTAAAAAATAAAAATAAAAATGGATCCCTCTTACACATGTGCATATATAAAAAAAAAATCTAAAAAAAATAAATGGTTCAATGATGGTTACATTGATAACAAGGTGATTGTGGACCGTAGTGGAGTGTATAAAGTTGGGAATGTATAATAATTAAATAATAATGACAATGGTTGATAAGAAATGTCTGTAATATATTTCCTGTAATGCTGCTGCCGAGGATGATCATAGGATAGCAGTAGCTATATATATAAACAATTTATAAATTATCTTTTTGTTTTTTTTTTTATATTCCGATTCTTTAATATATTAAAATAAAAGGTTATAGGGACAACCACGAGGAAAAAAAAAGAAAATTTAAAGAAACTGACTGTTAAATTACTAAAATGTGTGAATAATTAAGTGTTTCAATTATGATTAATTTAACATTCATTGAACCTGACCCTCCACAATGGATGGGGAGATCAGACCTCGGCCTAGAACAAATACTGTTGAGGCGTCGTTTAATTAGATAATGATTGTGCAGCTCTTTTTGTAGAGGGCCTCGCCAATTTATGGAAAACGATTTAAACTCCTACGAAAGTTGTCAATAACCATATAAAATTATGTTTTGAGCTTGTTTTTCACTTAAAAAATATATGAAAACACTTCTAAAAGACACCTTCAACAATTAGTCAAAAAAAAAATTCAAGATTTATTTAAGTTTATAAATCTAAAATTTTAAATTCATAGATCTCCCAAATTTCATGATAAAATTATCAATGCGATAGCTTCGGTTTAGATAATGTTTGGGAATGCGGTGCAAATCGTGTTCCCTAAAAATTTAATTTTTTTTTGTTAAAAATTATTTTTTTATGTTTTGGATCGTTTTAATACGTTGATTTTAAAAATAAAAAAATATTATTTTGATATATTTTAGTATGAAAAAATTTTAAAAAATAATCACAACTACATTCCCAAATCAATAATGTAATAAGATAAGATAAGATAAAAAAAATTGTTGCCTACCACATTGCTCTCACCTTTGGAATGCCGTCATCTCTAAACACCCTCGATGTTTTTACTATTTTTTTTTAATCATTTCTGAAATTATGTATTGGCCTAGATAATATAAATAAAATTACAAATAAATATATTTATTCAAGTTTAAATCTTTATTTTGAGAGTTTATCACGACTAACATAAGCTTCGTGTTTTAGTTAAGTTATTGTTTTCAGCCTTTGAATTAATTAGTGCTTTCTAAAATTTATTGGGTAATTAATACTTTCACGTGATTAAATGTTAATTACAAGAATTACAATTTCATTAAGGTGCCATAATTATCTTTATTATAAAAAAGTTATTATTGATTGTCTTCTATAATAAACTTTAATCCCTAAAATTATTAACATCCTATAATTAACTGATAAACATGAATCTTAAGGTTGTTTTGGTCTTCTTCCACTATTTGTTAATTAATCTTACTCCTTTTTTTGATATAGAGCTAAATCAGCCCTCTTTTCATACTTTTTATAGAAATCTTAATACCTTTCTATTTCTTTGAATATCAAATAATAAAAAGAACTCTAAATTAAATATAAAACAATTGAAAAGTAAATTAAAAATAAAAAAGCTATCTTAATATTTTTCTTAAGTTATTACAGAGCAATGAATATCACAAATGAATATTGATTTTTGATGATCACATTATATTTACTGCAGGAAGATGTTTTAGCTTATAAAACATTTTTAGTAAAGAAGCAAATATGAAATTTTTTATTACAGAGCAAATATAAGCTAATTATATTTGTTTTATGATATACAAATTAAATTCTACTATGTAATTTTTAGTTTTTACTTGCTATGTGGTCATGCTTCACCCTGGGTTGGATAATTTTTTTTTCAACATTTAAAAAAAGAAGCATGTGCAACTGTTGACAATGCTTTTTTTAACGCAAAAAAAATTATAATCACAAATTGAAAATTTTATGCATGAATTTAATAAAATATTTCAGTAATCGTCTCTAATAATTCTAGATTAATGGGTCTCGGTATGTTGCAGGATGGATTAATCTTTTTTTTTTTTAAAAAAAAACATCTAAACATTGCTAATATGTTTTCTAAGAGTGAAAAAAATATAATCATAAATACAAAATCTAACACATGATATTTGTTTAAAAAGTATTGGCATGGTAGCAAATTAAATCAACATCGGTAAACTTGAGTTAATGAGCTAAATTTGTGACCTGGATCATAAGATAATTTCAAAAAAAATAAACCAAGAAAAATCACGATTCCTAATTTTTTTTAATAAACTCAACGTTGAAGGATTAAATTATAAACAAAAGTATTGAGTTAAAAAAAAAACATGAAATAATTTAAGTTAACCTGTCAAATTCATAATTTAAGTTTATGTACCTAAGTGAATCTAAAAACTTTTTATTTCCGAAACTAGTTTCAATTATACACCAACCAAGAGCATCTGATTTTTTTTAATACATAACAACAAAAAATAATATTTTTCAAAGAAGAAGAAATAAAGGTAGCTGTGGGACTACAATAAAAACAAGGCTAATTTAAAATTTTGATAAAAAAAAGCTTTTTTTTACACAAAATAGACTTTAAAATATTAAAAAAAAAGGATGAAATGAAATATATTTTTAAAGTGTTACGGGTTGAAAATTCCATAGCTATAAAACTCAAACTAACTCAACAGATTAACCTATAACCTAGGGCTTAGGCTAGGTCAAGTTTAAACAAATAAAGGGAGTAATTACCTTGGCATGATTCGCTTAAAAGCCATGATTTTAATTTGATCAAAACCTGGTTTGAAACCCATTGATTTTTTCTTAAAAAAAAAAACAATATCATTTTAATCTTTTATAAAAAATAAAGAAATGAATTTATTTTCTTGATTAACCTAATTTAACCCGTTTGGTCTGTTCATGAGTCATGTTATGGGTTGTGTTTAATAATTATGAAGAGTATATAACACACACACACATAAAAGGTTAGGTGTGTGTGCCAATCCATGAGGCTGGGCAACAAAAATGGTCTGACTAGCATGACAGACCCATGAAAAGAGATCTGGCTTAGCGTGGCACCTCTATTTTTTTTTCAAAATAATAAAGGACAAAGAACACAATGTTTGACCTTTTATATATATAAAAAAAAAACACAAATGACACATTGTGAATGTTCAGTGGATGACACATCTTTTACATAAACAAATGATATGTCATTTGCATGTCCAAAATCTGGTGAACATTTGATCACCAAAAAATTAGGGTAGTGGGTTTTCAACCAAAAATATTCTTTTTACAACTATTTTGTTTTACTAAAAACACATAGTAAACAATATTATAAAGACCTAAATAAAATCATTTATGCCTTCAAATAATCCAAAAATCGATCTAAAAATAAACAATTAACTTGAAACTCAAAAATTTCCAAAGATTAGAAATACTTTCTTCGGTAATGTTAGGGTGAAATAACACCCAAGTTAAACTCCCTTCATAGAATGGAACTTGTTGATATTAAAATCAACTTTTTTCATTGTTGGAATTGATATCAACAATGATTTTCTCTTTCTAATATTGAAATCCAACAATCTCATCCCTAACTAGGGACTAAAAATTAAGTTTTGGGTCGTAATTGACTTTTTGAAAAATATAGTGATTGGCAAGGTTGAAAAATGAAAATAAAGGGAAGAAAATGAATATTTTACTTAAATTCTAGATTAACAATGTATTTTCTCTGTTTTTTACTCTTTAGTCTGATCCTATCATTTAATTTTTTTTTCTTAACAAATCATTACCAATTGGTCATCAAAGTTGGCATGGACGGATGTAATTGAAAAAAGCATTTGAGAACTAAATTAAAAAGGAATTAAATATCACCTTGCTCCAATAAAAGGTTGATGCCTTTTAGTCTCAATGAAAGAATTCTTTTTCAGTTTATAAGAATATGGAGTGGGATTAACAAGTTGTTAAGGGAAAAGAACACTATTTATAAATCTTCTCCTAAACAAATTTATTTTTATTTTATATATGTAACCAACAATTTATAGAAGTAATCAACACTTAAATAAACTGGCTTCCATTTGCTAGATTCTTTCTTTGCAAGGATGATTTGGGACCAACTAATTTAAGCCCGAGTATATGGACATGTTTATGGCAACGGACTACGTGATTGACTGGGCCAGAATCTTCGACGCAAAGTGGAAGTTGCTGGTGTGGAATTTTATTTCTGGAACAGCTTGTTTGCTGCTGTGGCGCTGGAGGAAGAGGGCATTACTCGATATTTCTCATCCTTCAGCAGCGATTATTGCTTATGCTAAAGAAATCATGAGACCGCGCTCTGTTATTTCTAGCTAGCTAACTTTGAGCAACCTGGGGTCAAGAAGACATAATTGCTTCTTGACTGGTATCCTCCATAGCGTCAAGTTAGATCGATCTTCCTGTAACAGAGCGAGCAGTAGCAAGGGGTGTTCTGTGTTCATTCGTGTTTTTTTTTTTCTGGGGCTTGGTTAGGCGGCTTTTCTTATTATAAGCGGAGCAGTCAGTGGCCGGCCCTCACTGGACATCAAATGGCAAGGACGAAGGCACTGATCGCAGACCCTGACTTGAAGCAGTATTTGGATGAACGTATGTTGCATGTTAAACATGAGCTTATATAAAAACACCACTAAGCTTAATCTTCTAATGATGTGAAAGAAGCGTATTAATCTCCAGAAGGGATGTTCTCGTCAATTATTGGTCTTAATAGATAGTGATTTTTTCCGGGGCTTGGTTAGGCGGCTTTGATTTGTGTTGTGGTGAGCCTGTTTATGAATCCATCTATATAAAATAGTGTTGTTGGAATTCTGAAAAATTTATAATTTTTTTATATCACAATAATAAAATTTTAAGAATAAAAAAATAATCCTTAACAATAATAATAAATTTTTAGATTTGTAATATTCTAAGAGGTTCAACTAGTAAGTATTTTATATGATTTAATTTTAATATAATTTCTATGTATGAATAGTTTGCCTATTAAAATTATATTTCAATCTTTTACACAAGTTTATATATTTGCTTAATTAGCATCCTAGCTTTTTTTTTTTTTTAGAATTGCAAGTTTTCTATGTGCCTATAAATTTGTGTATTATTAACTAAATATAATTACTCACTTGCCTAATTATCTAGTATATTTTTGGACAACAAAATATCCATTAGACCATCTCTTTTATATATATTATAGAGTATAATAATCTAAAAGGTTAATTTTTTGAGTTGATTCGATTATTTGATATGGTATTAAAACATTAATAATTAAGTAGTTAATAATTTGAATCTCATCACCTTCATTTTATTTGATAAAATTAAGTATAAGATATTAATGAACTTTTGCAGGTTTCAAGTTCTAAAGAACTTCAGAAAAATAAAAAATTTTATGGTGCATATAAAGTTATGACTCACAATAAATAATAAGAATATATTCACCTAAAATTTATTTTTTTTACTATCTATTTTTTTAAAAAAAAATTGGATCACAAATAATAACTAATATAATTACTTGTTGAATTGAATGACAAATTGCAACACATTTCCACCATTATGTTTTTGCTCCATTCAATTTCTATCCAATTTCAGACCATTGGAGTATCCTCTTGGATCCACTTCTTATTGTACAACAGCTAGCTGAGATGGTTGTCGTTTTTTATCAGTACTACAGCTAGCTGAGATAATATCCATTTCTGATATAAATTTTAAGTACTTCAGAGAATCTACAGCTGGTAGGTGAGATGGTTGTCGTTTTGTTTTCTTAAAAAAAAAAACAAAAAGGAGTTTCGTGAATAGGGAAGATTTGAAATGAAAATAAAGTTGATTAAGATAATATAATTAAATTGCTGTATTGAAAACTAATTGCAGATACCGAAGCAGAGCTGTAAAGGTTCTGCAACCTGAGCATGAGCGCATTAAGCTTTTTGGTTATGGTGTGCAGTATTCAATAAAAATGAAAAGAAAATTGAGGGCCAAGCACCGTAATAAACGATAAATAAATAAATAAAACCATAAATAAAGTGCTCCCTTGACTTAAAAAAGCGTGTAATTTGCGTTGCATGTTAATCATGATGAGCTGAAAAGCAAATCCAGCATAATCTTGCTCTTTGCGAGTATCTTCCGGGTAGGTAACTCTGTAAGTGGAAGGTAAAAACAGTAATAAATAAATAAAAAATACATGAATTTTAATAAACAAAAGTTGCTGTTGATGCAACTTCAAGTTTATAGGCTTTATTTTTTCTTTATAATAATTTTTTTTTAAGATTTACAAAACTTTAAATAGACAAAAAATTCTATCTCAACTAGAAAATAAAATTAAAATATAAAATTATTAAAAAAAGAAGCATGAAATCAAAAAAAAAAACATGAAAATCATAAAAACTGTCAAAACTAAAATCAGGAGTGAGATTTTAAAATTTTAAAGATCCGATAGTTGGAGTAGCGATTCTATCTAATTGAACGTCATCAAACTGTCGTATAAAAAATTATAGTTATTTTAAACTATTATTATGATTTGGCGTTACCAAACCCTCTCTCAGGTCTAGATATATGATTATATTCCACATATCCATAAATATATTTACTAAATCATTTATATAATCCATCTAAAACAAATTCTTATCTAGTTATGAAATGCTCCCACTAGAATCATTCATTATCGTAACCCTATATACAATAGTAACACAAAAGAAAAAGGTTGTGTTTTGCATTTGCCCCACTTCCTTTGATCAATGGAATCTAACGAACATGACAATGATTGCCATTCTTAGAAAATGCAGAGAAAATAAAACGTTTTTGAAGTCCTGGATGAACATGCATCGCGGGCCTCACACCACAAACAGATAAAAGGAGTGGCCAATCCTTTGGCAACCTGTAAACGTTATATATCTACTGATGTAAACAGAACAGAAAGGGAAAGATGGCCACGTTAAACATCAGAAACACAATGTTCCATGTACTCTCCAATAATGCAAATACAAGAGAAAAGTGGAGAGTCTATCCTTCAGTCGGCCACCTTGTCTTGGATGTAAGCAGAAAAGAAAGAAAGGGAAGGTGGCCACGTTCTTTCAATGGAATAAAAGTACGTACAAAAATAGAATTAGAATTGTGAATTGTGTATATATACATTGCATATCTACATGTTAAACATGAGATCCAAAAGACTATAAACACAATATTCCAATAATGCAAATATAAGAGAAAAGTGGAGAGTCTATCCTTCAGTCGGCCACCATGTTTTGGAACTTTAGGAGAGATTACGCTGTCAGCAGATTTCTCTAATAGTAAGCATCAATAATTGAATATGAAATATAATATTCATTATCTTATTTTATATTTAAATACTTATGTAAAAAAGGCATACCTTGATCCATGGAAAATCTTTTGAAAAAAGATATTTTGAATGTAAATTGATGAAGAAAATTGTGTTTCTCGATTATTTTAACATATGTTTATAATCGAATCAAACTTATAGTTATAGGGTAAATAGATGATCAATTATTTTTAATAAACTTCTTATATATCACACATTCATCATCAAGTATGCAGTTATTATATAGAAAATTAATTCTCAAAATTGATCAATAGGATTTTAATATTAATATTTATTAAATTATTTAAGAACTTATTATCTCATTCATATATACCATATCTTTTCTTTTATTTGACTCATATGACATTTTTTTTATGGTTTAATAAATATATTAACATAACATGCATAGAGTAACGCTGAAATATTATATACATTAATCACATCATTTATATAATTAAAAGAACTAAAAAGAGCCATGAACATCATTAATTCAACATAGTTTTCCATATCTTTATTTTTTATTCCTTTTAATAATATTTCTTGTGGTTCATTAATTCTAGGTTCAATAATAATGTCTTTATTTTAGAGTGTATAATCATTCATTTGTTTTTATTGGTAATTATTAAATTGTTCAACAATTTGAGAAAAAACAACTTTAGAAGGTATGAAGGTCAAATGAGTTTGTACCTTAACTTCTTTAATTTCCACATTAAGTGGTGTTTCTCTCCCACTAACTTCATAATTTTCAATGAACCTAGCATTTTTAGTTTCAACAATTCTTGTGTTAAATTTATACCGTTAAGATTTTTATTTATAACTAACGACAACATTAGTTGTTGTTCTTAAGGTTAGTTTCTTTTCATGTAGATTATAAACTATTAATTCTATTAGGCATCCCAAATATGTAGATTATAAACTAGATTTCTTACTAATCTACAATTTATAAGGAGTTTTCAAAACTACCTTACTACAAACCTTGTTTAAGAAATACATGGTAGTATGTAATAAAAACATCTACAGGGACATTGGTAAAGATAAATGACTTGATATACTATAAACTGTATCTAATAAAATATGATTATGCATTTCTTCTACATTCTATTATGTTGTACCTAATATTGTGCATTGAACACATATACCATGTTTTTCAAGAAATTTAAAAATTAAACCCGGACATTGTTTAGTTTTATTACATCTTTTATAATATTTACCACATTTATCTAACCTAACAACTTTATTTATTTATTTTTATCTATTTGTCTTAGAACTTCATTAATAAACACTTTTAAGGCATGTATTGCTTGAAATTCTTATACAACTATAGTCATTAATAAAGGTGCAAAAATATTTTTCTATACTGAAAGAAGTAATATCAAAAGGTCTACGTATATTAGAGCGTATGATTTTAAGAAGTTGTGTGCTTCTTGTGGCTCTTTTCTTTGTGTGCTTGATTTGTTTTCTATTAATACAATCCACACAAATGTCAAGATTAGTAAAATGCAAATATGGAAGGATATAATTCTTTATTAATCTTTCTTTCCAGATCTTTTAATACTTATAAAATAAATAGAATGAGTTCAGGGATTTTAAGCCTCAATTCCTTCTGAATAACTATATTATGCAGTTCATGCATATTTTGTTTATCCTTTGTAATATTATAATTCATTTAATAAAAACCATACTCATGAGGTAATGAGTTGATGATAAACAGAACAAGGAAATTCTCATCTACATTTATCCAAAGAAGTTAAGTCTTGTTATAATATTTGTCATTTTAATGACACATTCATGCATGGTATGAGAACTATCAAACTAGTTAAAGTACTCATTAATGCCCTAACTAATGATTTATCAGTAATTTGGAAACGCTTTTCCATAATTATTGTAAATTCGTTAGCACTCTAGTTTTGGAAAGAGATGACACAATGTTATTAGTTATATTTATTTTTATAAATATTAGACTGGGTTTGCTTGATCTTTCCCAAGATTTATAGAGATGTTTTTGTTAGCATTGCTAGTGTTAGTAATAACAAGTTTCTCAACTTAAAGTGCCAAATCAAGATCTTAAACACCTAGGTTAAATTGGACTTGTTCATACCTGTCAAATAAACTTATCCCATTAAATATCGGAACAAAATGAAAAGAAACATGAAGACATATTTCAGGATTAATAAAAGTGCTCAAACATTAATGCTTTGAGTCAAAACTTAATATATTGATGTTCTTTTTTGAGCAATGCAATGATATGCAGAAATAACAATAATTATACTAATAAGATTTGACTTGATTTGGTGTGTATATATATATATATATGTTGATTGGATGTATTTAATATCTTTGGATATGTAATAAAAAAATCTTTTTTGGTTATTTAAATATATAAACAAATCTAATAAAAAAAATCTACCTTCAGGTCATCCTAAAATGTCTTGTAACAATGAATTTTGATTTACCCATAAATAAACAATAATCATGACATTTATAAGCATCAATGTTCATGGGTAATTAAAAACAATATACAATTTGGACATATTTAACCTTTGGTAATTAACAAATCATTCATGATATAAATTGTAAATTGTAAATAAAATACTCAAGCATAAATTGCTAACCTATAATTATATTTTATCATGCTCTTAACTTTATCATTATCATGCTTAAAAACATATAAACAAAAACATATAACCTATAATTATTGCTATCATGTTAGAAATAGAATAAAATACTAATTGCTAAGACTAGCTTTATATACATGTCCCTTGCGCTAAAGCACAAATTATTAGCAAAACACAAGAACAATATAGTTTTTGTAATATTAAAAAGTGTTTTGTTTTATTCTTTTAAAAAAGTGAGGCTAAATTACTGTATATTATTCATTGTTTTTTTTGTTTTTTTTATTGTTTTAAATTTAATCCTTTAAGAACCCAATCTTTTTAGTTTTAGTTTTTCTTTAATTTTATTATTTAAAGTTTGATTATTTTATAAATTATGCTTCATAGTTTTTTGTACTTTTTTGTTGGGTTATATACTGGTCTTATAGATTTTGTTTCTTTTTCTCGATTTCAAACTTTAATATTAGATCTGTTAGAAGTGGGATTTCATATTTTTATTTTTATTTTCTGTAATGTTATTTTCATCTAATGATCAAGGTCGTAGGTTTAACATGTTAACCTGAGTTGAATTGAACTTCTTTTTTTTGTTGCTTTATCTAATTGATTTATTTTTTTGATTTCTCCTTTCAAAATTGGGTTCGTTGAAAACTGGGCTTTATAATATTTTTCAATTTGTTTTCCATGAGATTATTACAATTTTATGATCCAAGTCACATGTCGTTGGTTCAGCAAGTTAACTGAGGTTGATTTTTTATTTCATTTTATGATCTTTTTTTTAACTTGAATATATTTTAATTAGGTTTCATATATTTTTTAAAAAAATTTACTTACATATTGTTATCACAACCTTATGATCACAGTCACAGGTTTAGAAGGTTGACCCAAATTGACTTGATTATTTATTTTATTCTTTTTTATTTAATATTTTTATTTTTAATTTCACTCCCTAATAACTCAACTTAATTTCTTCTTTTTTATTTAATTTTTTTTGTTTTTTAGTATTAGGTTATTTAAGAATTAGATTTTGTAGTTTTATTTTTCTAATTTGCCTTCTATGAATTTATCCTAGTCTCATAAATTTATTTTTCTCGATTTCAACCTTTAACATTGTATTTGTTAGAAATGAACCCACAAAACAATATTGTAGACACACTAACAAAACAATATTAATTATAATAATATTTTTTTTAGTTTTCTTTCTCAATTTAACCCTTTAACAACCTAATCTATTTTTTATTTATTTTTTTTAATTTTATCCTTCAGTATTAGGTCATTTTGGGAATTATGCTTCATAATGTTTTTCGATTTTTTTTATTGGATTATGTACCAGTCTCATAGATTTAATTTTTGTTTTCAATTTTAACTTTCAACATAGATCTGTTAGAAGTGTTACTTCATAATTTATTTATTTTATTTATATGAATTTATTATTATCTCATGACTCAAATCGTGGGTTTAACAGGTTAACCGGGATTGATTTGTGTTGTTGTTTTTCTCATTTTTTCTAATAGATTTTTTTTTCGATTTCATCCTTCAATATTAAATTGGTTAGGAACTGATCTTCGTAATTTGTTTTTAATCAACCTTCTATGGTATTATTTGAATCTCATAACTCAAGTAACGGGTCATTTTTTGGTAGTTGACTATCTTTTGTTTTCTTATTTAATTGATTTTTTTTATTTCACCCTCCAACAATTCAACCTTCCTATTCTTTTTATTTATTTATTTTTTCAATTTCATCTTTCAATATTACGTTGATTGGAAATTGAGTTTCGTAATTGTTTTCAAATTGCTTTCTAAGTAGTTATCATAGTCTCATGGATTTCTTTTCTTGATTTCAACCTTCAACATTGGATCTGTTGAAAATGAAGATTTATAAATTTTTTATTTTTTTATGAATTTGTATGAATTTATCCTAATCTTATGACTCAGGTAGCGAATTTAACAATTTAGTCTGGTTGACTTGAGTTTTTTTTTGTCTTTTTTTACTTAATTTTTTATTTCATCCTTCAACATTGGATTTGTTGAAAATTGGGCTTCATAATATTTTTTTATTTTTATTTTATAGGGTTATCTCAATTTCATAACTCAAGTTGCAGGTTTGGTAGGTTAACTCGAGTTGACTCAGGTAAATTTTTCTTTTTTTATTTTAATATTTATTTTTCAATTTCATTCTTCAAAATTGGGTTGATTATGAATTGACCTTCACAATTTATTTTTATTTATTTTTTATAGGGTTATCATGATCTCATGTTATGGGTCATAAATTTTATAGGTAAACCTTGGTTAATTCAATATATCATTGTGTTAATATTGTTTTTAAAAATATTATTTAGTATGTCGCCGTATCAATATTTAAAAAATATATAATTCAATATGCATTATATTTTGAGTTTATAATTAAAATAAATATTTTATTAGAAAACACTTTAGAGCGCTTGAATATTTTATTTTATGTTAAAAAAATAGATTCAATCCACAGGACAATGATCTTAAAAACTTATAGAAATTCCACTTGATTAATTAACTAAGGTCTAAACCCTTCTAAACTAATAATAATAGGCAGCAGAAGAATAAACAATAATATTTGAATGAAAATATATAAATTCTTAAATCTAATGTTTTGACACCATACATAAGCAATTTTCTAACTATAAATATGAATATTCAAATATAAAATAAAATATACATGATCTTAAAACTTCATGATTTTCATATTCAAATAAATATTTTAAAAAAGAGTATCTTGATCTGCAGCTAGTCCTTTAAAAAGGCTATCATTATATGTTTGAGGGGTTGTTATCATTATATGTTTTGAAGATAAACTCATTTTTACCATTAGATTGAGCTTTGTTTGGACCCGTGAGAGAGAGAGAGATGTCATCATGTGTCAAGGCATCTTCCAAAATGATTTAATTAATCGTGAGTGATATCATACAGTAGAAAAAATTGTGTGCGTTGTAACTATATAAGGCAAAGATTATGCCCTTAGAATGGCATATTTCACCAATGGCTACTCCAATTCTCAAGGTGGGATGTTCACTTGTTTTCACAATCTCCCTTCTTGCTTCTGCTATGGCACAATCTGATACATATATCATCCACATGGACCGGGCAGCCATGCCCAAAGCATTCACTGACCACCATAACTGGTATTTGGCCACTATTTCTTCTATATCAGATACTGCTACATCAACCTTCACCAGAACCTCTAAGCATATCTACACTTATTCTAGTTCTGTCCAAGGATTTAGTGCCAGTCTCACTAAATCTGAACTGGAAGCCCTCAAAAAATCCCCTGGCTACATTTCTTCTACTCGAGACCGTAAAATAAAAGTTCACACAACTCATACTTCAGAGTTTCTTGGTCTGAGTTCCAGTTCTGGTGCATGGCCAACCGCAAATTATGGTGAAGATATGATCATTGGATTGGTGGACACTGGAATTTGGCCAGAGAGTGAGAGCTTCAGCGACGAAGGAATGACAGAAGTTCCATCGAGATGGAAAGGGAAATGTGAGCCAGGTACCCAATTCAATTCTTCCATGTGTAACAAGAAGCTCATCGGTGCTCGATATTACAACAAAGGCCTACTTGCAAATGATCCAAAGATAAAAATTTCAATGAACTCTACAAGAGATACAGATGGACATGGAACACATACTGCATCCACTGCTGCAGGAAACTATGTGAAAGGAGCATCTTATTTTGGTTATGCCAATGGTACTTCCAGTGGTATGGCGCCACGGGCTAGAATAGCTATGTACAAAGCAATTTGGAGATACGGGGTCTATGAATCGGATGTTCTTGCTGCAATAGACCAGGCAATTCAAGATGGAGTGGATATATTGTCTTTGTCCTTGACTGTAGCCATTGAAGATGACTTCTTTTTGGAAGATGATACAATCGCAATAGCTTCTTTTGCAGCAATGGAAAAGGGTGTATTTGTAGCAGCATCAGCTGGAAATGCGGGGCCTCTTTACTATACATTAGTCAATGGAGCACCATGGATGCTAACTATTGGTGCGGGTACTATAGACCGTGAATTTGAGGGAGTTTTAACTTTGGGTAATGGCAATCAAATTTCTTTCCCAACAGTGTATCCCGGGAATTATTCCCTAAGCCACAAGCCTCTTGTTTTCATGGATGGGTGTGAAAGTGTGAATGAATTGAAGAAAGTTAAGAACAAGATTATTGTATGCAAGGACAACCTCACTTTCAGTGATCAAATTGACAACGCCGCATCTGCCAAAGTTTCAGGAGCTGTTTTCATCAGTAATCATACCTCCCCGTCAGAATTTTACACTCGAAGTTCATTTCCAGCAGTGTATATTGGTCTCCAAGATGGTCAGAGGGTAATAGACTACATAAAGGAGAGCAAAGATCCGAGAGGAACTGTGGTATTTCGAAAGACAATTACTGGCACCAAGCCAGCACCAAGAGTAGATGGCTATAGTGGTAGAGGGCCATTTGCAAGCTGCCGCAATGTCCTGAAGCCAGACCTTCTGGCTCCTGGCACATTGGTTCTTGCATCATGGTCTCCAATAAGTTCAGTGGCTGAGGTTCGGTCACATTCCTTGTTTAGCAAATTCAATCTCTTATCTGGCACCTCCATGGCTACTCCTCATGTTGCTGGCGTAGCTGCGCTTATAAAGAAAGCACATCCAGACTGGAGTCCTGCAGTCATCAGGTCTGCCCTTATGACCACAGCAGATTCACTAGACAATACTCTGAGCCCCATTAAAGATGCTTCAAACAATGACTTGCCGGCCACCCCTATTGACATAGGATCTGGCCACATAAATCCCAACAAGTCACTCGATCCTGGGCTTATCTATGACGCGACAGCAGAGGACTACATAAAGCTTCTTTGTGCAATGAACTACACAAACAAACAAATCCAAATCATCACAAGATCATCCCATCACGACTGCAAAAACAGGTCCTTGGATCTTAATTATCCATCTTTTATTGCTTATTTTGACAGCTATGACTCGGGTTCGAAGGAAAAGGTTGTGCACAAATTCCAAAGGACTCTAACCAATGTTGGAGAGCGAATGTCAAGTTATACTGCAAAGCTGCTTGGCATGGACGGTATAAAGGTGAGCGTGGAGCCACAGAAGTTGGTATTCAAGAAGGAACATGAGAAGCTGAGCTATACTCTTACTTTAGAGGGCCCCAAATCACTGAAAGAGGACGTGGTCCATGGCTCTTTGAGCTGGGTGCATGATGGGGGTAAACATGTGGTTAGAAGTCCTATAGTAGCCACAAGCATTACCCCATGAATCTCCCCCCATTTAAGTGAATAAAATTGTCAGCGTTTCTTGCCTGTCTCCCATGATCATTTTAATATATAAGGAAGAATAATGGAACTTTTGAGTCCCTATATCTATCCCTCTTTTCCATTTTTTTTCTTTTTTTACTTGCTTTATTCCTTTTCTCTCTACTTTTGCTTTTTCCGTTTCTTGTGTTTAGCTTTTCCATTTTCACCCTTTTTTTTTCCGGTTCATCGAGAAAATCTACAGGCAAAACCAACGTGTCTGGAATGGATTTTACTTTCCATCCTCGTTGTAAATTATCATTGCTTTTTAACTCTGTGTCGGATTGAATAACCTGTGACACGCTAAGATTTCACCTCAACATTTGCAATCATGGACTCTAGCTAAAGGAGCATATAATAAATACAAAGGGGTTTATTATAATTCAACACTTTCATAAGTCAGGAATACAAGGAACATCTAGGGGTGTGTTTGCACCATTGTAAAAGTTGTTTTTTAAAATATTTTTTTAAAAAAATATTAAAATAATATATTTTTTATTTTAAAATTTATTTTTGATATCAATATATTAAAATATATTAAAACGATTCAAAAATATAAAAAAAATTAAAATTTTAGCCAACCTCCGCCGCAATCCCAAACATAGATTAATCTTCTTTTATAAAACCATTATAAACAATAAAGAAAAAACATAATAGAATAGAATAGAAATAAAATTCTAATAATATTGAATACCCTAATAAATCTTTTTCCTATCTAAATAAAATAATAAATCATAGAAAATCTTAACAATTAAATAAATATTACAATAAAAATAATTTAGCCTAAAATAATGGGATCCCTAACTTTTGACATGTATAAGTAAGCTGAGCCTAGAGTCTTTGTGCATCGTCTCATGGCCTCAACTCTTTTTTTTTTTTTTGGATTGAATCAGAGACTGAAAGCAGGATTCAATCTCTCCTACAAAAGAATGGAATCGGAATAGAACTCCGGCAAAACCCCAGTTTTAAGAGATATCTAACCCCAATTATTTCCTAACGGCAGATTTGAAATGAACAGTAATATATTTTCAACGGTAAGAGTATTGATTGCAGGATGCTATCTATCTATTAGGAGAAGAAATTTGACTAGAAGAATTTAATTCTTTGTAAGTGAAGTAAAGACGAGCATAGCACGAGATTCTCAGAAGCAGAGAAATTGAGAAAGGACTGCATGCTTCTTTTCTGCATGTTGATAATGAATATTTCAACCCATCAAGATATGGGTGAACCCATTAGCCATTGGACCTGCAGAGAAATTGAGAAAGGACTGCATGCTTCTTTTCTTCTTCTTTTCTGCATGTTGATAATGAATATTTCAACCCATCAAGATATGGGTGAACCCATTAGCCATTGGACCTTGGACTCAAAGGTTCATTATGCTGCAAACCTTGGACTCAAAGGACTAAGAAGCCCGGTGTGATTTCAACATCAGTTCCTTTTGTTGTAAAAAAAAATGTGATTTCAACTCTAGTCCTCTTTGGTTTTTTATCTTGTCAGTGAATTTTTTTATTTTTAATTATTGTTTGATGTTGTATTGATTATGATTTGGGGTTGATAGTTTACTTCGATCAATTTTTTATATGATTATTTTAATTTTAAAAAATAAATATCTCATTATCGGGTTACTAGATTTCAAGAAAATAAATTTAATTTTATTGTTTAAAAAATTTAAAAATGAGAGGATTAAAATTGAAATAAATGAAAAATAAGAAAAAAAAAATTGATGTCTCCACCCTTTTAATTAATTTTGCCTTCAAATATTTTCAAATTTCATCTATGGTTTCTATAGTTTTGCAATGAAACAATTTAGTCCAAAACTAAAGAAATGTTAGACAATCAAGCTGAGTATCTTTTGACCTAAAAATTTAAATTTTAACTTAATTTAATTTAAAAAATCAAGAAAACACCTTTACAATCAAGAAAAAAAAACTAATTCATTGACTCAAAATTAATTAAAAACAAAAATTGAACTAAAAAAATATATCTTTCAATCTCAATCTTATTTCTTACACAACATGAAAGTCTAAAATTATTTTAATGGCACAACTTTTATCAAGAGACTCCAATTTAGAAAAGAAAAAAGCCCAAGCACTAGCTTGGGCTAGCGAGCCCTCGTTCTAGAGCTTTTTTTTTTTTTTATATGAGTTAGACATGTTGAGTTTTATAAGCACATACACTTAACTTATTTGTGTTTTTTATAAATAAAAAAAATTTCTTAAAAATTAATGAATTCAAATATATTATTTATATTATTTTAATAAATAAATAAAATATTTTAGATATTATTTTTTTAATCCCATTTAGTTTTTACTTTGTTTTCAAACAAGAAAATAGAAATATTTTTGTAATATTAGCAAGAATATTTTTTTTTACAATACATCATAATCTTTTTTTTTTTAATTTAATTCAGTTGCTTTACTGCAATCTTTTTTTCTGTTATCATGTAATTAAATAAAAAACTATTTCAAAAAATGAACTTATTAAATGCACTTGGGTCCATGACAAGTGTCGAGTTTGACAATTGATTCGAATCAATCCAATATATCACTGTCTTAGTATTTAAAGAGATATTATCTTGAAAAAATAATAATAATCATACCATGTTATATTGGTTATCTAGATTAACTTTAGACTTGTTAAATTGATGTAATCATATTAAATCAACTCTTACACAATTTAATTTTAAAATTTTAGCTAGACAATAATTTAGATCAACAGGTTTTAAGATTGATCAGTTAAGTTAATTATAAGTTAATGATTAAAATTCTTTTACTACTAAAAACATGTAAGAAATGCATAATATTGTTTTTTTTATTTTTAAAAAAATATAAAAAAATTGTTCCGACCTACTGCATGATACAGACCAATATTCTAACACAGTTTATTCATGTAAGATTTGCTCAGTGCTCCATTGGCGGAAGGCAAATACATAGTTTTGTCCAATCTTGAAGCCCTTGTCTAGCAAAGAACCATACATGTTACTGTTACCCCACATTTTCTGCGACTTATTTTCATCTCTCGTGTAGGATGTGGAAGCTAGCAGAACCACATGCTGACTAAAACAGCAGTTTACACTTGATCAGTTCGCAGCTAGTAAAAGTAGATCTCGGTGTCGATCACACGAGAACCATATTGAGTCAAATAATAATTTGAATGGTCAGCTTTCTCCTCTTTAGCAAGGCCTGAGACCCGCAATCCTCGTATCTTTGTCCAGGGCCCATGTCAAGCCCGCCATAGAACCTGGGAATTTTGACAAGAAGAGGAGAATCAGGTCACTGGTCAGACCATAACGTACAATAATAATAAGAAAGAACCATATATCATGTGACAATGAGCTCAGAAAAGCGTAAAAGCAATCAATGCCCATCTGGGTCAACCCAATATTTTTTTGGCAGCCTGGCCCTGGCATGTGAGGACGGAGAAGAGTCATCTAGAAGAGCACTCATAGTTAGATCCCGCAGATCATGATATGGATTTTGTGCTTCTGGTGTAGCCTTGCTTCAAATAGGGATTTAGATTCTTTCCAAAATGCTTGTATTTTGTGGGCTAGATGGTCTGTCTCCAAGACTTCAATATAATTATACAAAGAAAATGAACACAGACAACGAAAGAGAAACAGGTATTGCTGTCTAACTGAGACAGCATTTGTTCGAATCAATTATATTGCAAAAGCATACTGGACTCGATCAGATTAGAGCCAAAAACAAAATTCTTACCTGATAGCAACTTGGACCTCTATGTTAATACAGGAACTGCTGCAGCTGATGAGTTGTATTGTTAAAATCTTGATATAAAATTACAATTAATGATAGCTATTTTTAATAAATAATTAATAAGTTTTATTAACTTAGTTGTTTAAAATTTTGATGGTGCTATACAAAATTTAAATAGTTAACATTAATATAATTAATATTTAATTGTTTTAGTAAGCTAACATCTATGATTAAATTAATTTATTATATTTAATTGTTTTAAATATATTTGGTAAGCAATATCTTGGTTATCTTCTAATGAAATTATAGAAATAGTAAAATAAATAGAAAAGTAAAATACTTTGGTGTTAATTTTTATAATTTTTTTCCTTGAAAACAAACATGAAACATATAGCAAAGCTATGATATCCATTGACTTCTTTTTGGAAAGAAACAGGAAATAGATTCTTTATTTTCTCACAAGACTTGATTTTAAATGACTTTTCACAAGGTTGTAAGACAATAGATTGTAAATTAGTTCTTAGAAAAAAATTGAGAATTGATGGATCTATTGAATTTAAGACTAGGGATTCAAACAAGAAGTATTTTTGACACAAATGCATTGGTTTCTAAAATCACTATAATTAGACTATTAATTAGTTGCTTTATCTTCTTTCTACAAATTAAATTTGAAATCAATCTAATAGATGTTTAAACATTTTTTTAAATGGTGATATAGAAGAATAAATTTATATGAATCGACAAGAAGGTTTTTTTTTTGTGCATGGTTAAGATAAAAAAGTGTGTAAACTTGTAAAATCTCATTATGAATTAAAATAAGATCCAAAACAATTGCATGAAAAATTTGATCAAATCATTTTATTTGATGGTTTTTCAAATAAATATAGCTGATTAATGTATTTATATTAAACAAAATGAAAATGATTTTGTAATTTTTTATTTGTATATTGAAGACATTAATTATGATTTTTCGTAATATTTCAAGTAACAAAATGAAAATGATTTTGTGATTTTTTATTTGTATATTGAAGACATTATGATTTTTTGTAGTAATATTTCAAGTTATAGTTATAAATATCACTATATATTTCTTGTCTAAATTTTTTTATATAAAAGATCTTGGTCTAGTTAATGTTATATTCGAAATTAAATTATTGAAAAATAGCAATAGTTTTTCTTTAACTCAATCACTTTACTTTGAAAAAAATATTAAAAAGGTTTAATTATTTTGATGTGTTTCATGTATGTAGTCTTTTCAATCTTTCTATTAAATTAAAAAAAATGGTGGTGATCCAGAATTCGTAAGCGACTTCCCCGAGCCACACACAAGCCGTTCCTATTCATTAGCAATCCCACACACCAATTTGTCAACTTGTAAGGCTATTTTCATGACGTGCAGACACTTTCTTAAGCATCCAAGGTTTTCATCCCTTTTCTCATGAACAATACTATACAAAACCAGTTTGAAGAATCCGTGAATCCCCATAAAATCCACTCAACTCCCCCAATTGTTCCATATACAACCTGTAAGCAAAATGAGAATCCTTTTCGGTGATTAACGTAATTTTATATTGAAGTTCTTTCAATAAGTCTCAACCTTGGCTAAGCATACACACAAGTAGCATTCCAGCATAAATCCCCCTGACCTGTTGTCCATATGCCTACTATTTGTACCCAAGACACTTCATCACATAATTGTTTTCATTGATGTAACAACCATGTTGTTTCCATCTTTACTGTATGTTTCGTCCACTAAAAACTCGCAACATGATAACCTAACAAAAGGCCAATAGCATTCTGCTTCCATCACTGTGAATCATCCATCATCACAATACACAGAATAGCCACCCATAATGTCTCTCCTCCAAGACAGTACACCAAATAATCTTTGTCAACGATTTTGGCTTCTCAACTGAATACATTGAATTGGCTGTCAAATATATCACTAGAACTATCCATCATTAAAGTGCAAACTCCTAACGTCTTCAATGTTATTGTATTGCCTCCCCCATCAAGGCAACACATTAAACCAAATCCATCTAGTCTGGTTCCTCAACCAAATCTCTACATGATTTAAATATTCATAAATTATTGGATCTTTATTTCATCTAGCCAATCATACTAGACTTGATATAACATATGCAGTTGATAAATTAGATAAATATACATATAGTCCGAATGGTTTTATAATGGAATGCCTTAGAAAGAATTTTTAAATATCTAAAAAGAATTATTGATTATGCATTTTATTATATTGGTTTTCCTGTTATAATAAATGGATTTAGTTATGTTAATTGGATTTTTAGTTAAGAAGAAACAAAATCTACTAATGGGTATGTGTTCACATTATATAATTATTATAATTACCCGTTCAACCCTGGAAGCATAATTGGTTGCATTAGATGTTGTTATTTTAGAAGTTGAGTGGCTTCAAAAAAAATTAATTGATATACCATTTCTTTTTAAACTAATATCATCTATACTAATACATTGTGATAGCCAAGATACTATAGCTAACACTAAGAGTAAAAAAATTAATGAAAAAAATAATACATATGATTATTAAATATAAATTCATTAGACATTTGATATCTCATGGTATTATTTTTTGAATTTTTTCAGGTCTAAAAACAATAAAACAGATCCACTCAATATAGTTTTGGTGTCTTAAGGAGTTATTCAATCGTTGAGAAAAATAGAAATAAGGCCTTTAATCACCTACAATGGAAACATGTCTTCAAATATATGATGATTCCATAAATAAAGTTAAATAGGTAAAAACAATATTGTTTGGTGACTAGAAAGAGCACAATTATATATATATATATATATATATATATATATATATATATATATATATATATTGGGATAGTAGTCCAGAACATAATTTAATTTAGACTACCTAAAAACTTTTGCAATTGGGTTTTATCAGTGATCTTATCATGAAATTTATTTATAAAGGTTAAAGATCTCTCTATTGGTGTTACAGTGCCTTGATAGATATAATGGCCGAGGAAACGGACAAGGGTTTGGAAAAGAGAAATTTTTATTTTAGAAACAATTAAATCATTTTGTTTTACAGTATGAAAGAACGTATGCAGATGTTTGAATATATATATATATATACACATTATGATGATGGTGAAGAATTAATCCCTTAATAAATCCAAATGCAAAAAACAAAATTGAGATGTTTTTGTCACAAAACATCCTTGGATGATTGATCTAAGAGAGTGGTGGTGGTGAGGTTACTATTATACCTTTTTTTTTAATGATTATTTGAAAGTCTTTTATGGCACAAACTTCAACTAATTTTTAGAAACACTTATGAGACAAAATATGTTAGCATGATTGAAAAAAATACAACAGCAATAAAACTGTAAAATCAATTATATGTTATGTGTGTAATCATTTTAAACTTGGTCTAGAGAACCAATTCAAAATATCATAGTTATTATGGTTCTTTAAGTTGAGACTTATTAATAGTAAGTATAGATTCAAACTCACAAGGTAAATCTTACTTCTTTACACGATATTAATTACTTATTTTTTTATTCATTATATGAATGAATAATTTTAAATCATGTGAAGAAATATTAAAATATTGATTTAAATTTATAATTAACGATAATCATTTTTAATGTCTACATAATTCTCAACATCATAAAAAAAAAAAAAAAACCATTTTTCCATTTTACTTAATTTCTCTTTTATTTCTATTCAAAGACCTTATTTTCTTTCTATTTAATTTCCTAACATGTATGACCATAAGCTGCATGATTTCAGCATGGAAATTACCACCAACAGCACTCCTCGTGTCATAGTGAAAAATTGAATCTGCAATAAAACAAAAACATCAAGTAGACAATTCCGGCTATTTTTACTGTCGACTCCACCTTCCCCTATTAATAACCTTCATAAACAAGGCTTTGATAACATAAAACAAATCACAACACAACGTGCGCCACCATAAGGTACGTTCTTGAGATCCTGCACTACACCAAAAAAAAATCGAACAAACCAATTGTTATCATCTTCACTTCTTCACGCATCTTCTGCAAAATCAGTACTACTCCGCCTCTGTTAGCATAACTTGCTCAATCAACAATAAAAACAACAATGTCAGCTCAACTGTCAAAGACAGACTCAGAGGTGAGCAGCCTAACTCCATCATCACCCGCAAGATCGTCTCCTCCCCGCCGCCCTGTATACTATGTGCAGAGTCCATCAAGAGACTCCCATGATGGAGAAAAAACCACGAACTCATTCCACTCTACTCCTGTACTTAGCCCAATGGGTTCACCCCCTCACTCTCATTCCAACTCTTCCTTAGGCCCTCATTCGCGCGAGTCCTCCTCTACGCGCTACTCTGCCTCCCTTAAGCCTCACAAACAACATAAAACCGATGGATCGGGTCCCAAAGGCCGAAAACCCTGGAAGGAATTTGATGCCATTGAAGAAGAAGGACTTCTCGATGGTGATATTGGCTCACATGGCATGCCTCGTCGCTGTTATTTTCTTGCCTTCATCGTGGGGTTCTGGATTCTTTTTTCTTTGTTTTCCTTGATTCTTTGGGGCGCAAGTCGGCCTCAAAAACCCACCATCACCATGAAGGTACAAACTGAATAGCATTGTCCTTTGTTTTACTACCATTATTAATCATTACATCATATTTGATCAAG
Source organism: Populus simonii (assembly GCA_007827005.2). Lineage (NCBI taxonomy): Eukaryota > Viridiplantae > Streptophyta > Magnoliopsida > Malpighiales > Salicaceae > Populus > Populus simonii. The sequence continues at coordinate 12,383,927 of CM017470.2, forward strand.
CAAAGGAATGATAAATGGGGCCTTGATTTTCCGCTTGTAGAACATAATTTTCGATCAATTTATTGTACACGCTGGAATGGACTTCTCTGGAGTGGCAACAGAAATGGTGTCAATGAACTGCACAGTGAAGCTCACATTTCGCAACACCGCTACATTTTTCGGTGTCCACGTTACATCAACACCTCTGGACCTATCCTACTCTGAACTCACCGTGGCTACTGGCACTGTACTCACTAAGCCCTATCTCCCTCTATATATGTGTGTGTGTGTGTGTGTGTGTGTGTGTGTGTGTGTGCTGTAATTGTTTCCATTAATATTTGACTTGCAAATTGGGTTTTGCAGATATCCAAGTTCTATCAATCAAGAAAGAGTCACAGAACATTAATAGTTACGGTGAAAGGCAGTAAAATTCCATTGTATGGAGGGGGAGCTAGCTTGAGCAGTTTGAATGGTGCACCAACTCAACCAGTGCCATTGATACTGAACTTCATGGTTAGATCAAGAGCTTATGTGTTAGGCAAGCTGGTCAAACCCAAATTCTACAAAAGGATCGAGTGCTCTGTGGTCATGGATCCTAAGAAAATGAATGTGCCAATTTCTCTCAAGAATAAATGCACTTATCAATAAATAGACATAAATGTAGAAGGGATATATGTACACTGTTTCATTTTTCATTTTCGTTACAGCTCTCCATGTAACGTTTTCGTTTACATCACAGAAAAGTGGGCATGTACGCTACAAATTTATGAGTCTTTGGCTTCATTACTGTTCTGCTACTATTTTTCTTTGACAATTTGAGCTTCTTCTTCTTCTTTTTTTAATAAAAAAGCGAATACTGACAACTGTCTTGGTACCAGTAGTTGATGATTCTGGACCCATTAGAACAAGGAATTAAAAGAATCCGCAGGATTCGTCGGTGGATTTTATGATATTATTATTATTATTATTTTAATAACCCAGAATAGTTAAGTATTTTTTGTTTTTTAAAATATTTTTTATTTGAAAATATATTTAAATAATAATATTTTATTTTTTAAAATTGATTTTTAATATTAACACATTAAAATAATCTAAAATATATATAAAAAAAATTGAAATAAGCCGGCTCTAACCATGATACTAGATTGATCCTTATATTCAATGTTCCCTCGTTTTCTTTTAATAAATCAGGGAATTTTATTTTTTCTTAAGATAAAAAATTAAAATTTAAATTTCCTGAAATAACTGACCCAAAAAAAAAAACCTATGCAACCGACGCCAGAATCTGACAAGTTAATGAAACAAATCGAGGAAGTGGGCAACAAAATCGCTAGGTTAAGATGTTGTCTTAAATCCGGACTGCATTTTTGTTTTGTTTTCTTAAGCAACTTGACCTGGCCTGACTGGGGCCTCAGGCCTTTCGGAATGCCCCCTCCAACTTTAGAGACTGATTAAAAAAAAATTACATGTTTGAAAATAGTTTTGGCAGTACAAAAATAATCCACGGAAAATAAAACTATAAATTACAAAAAATATTCTTGAGAAATATCAAGATTCTCGAAATACATGGACAAGAAGAACAAATTCCCATAGGAAGAAAATTATTCCCGACTGTTCAAATAATAAAGCAAAAAAATTAATTTATTTTTCATGAAAATATAAATTTACATGATGTGGATACAATTTTATCCATGAGTTAAATTTTTTTAAAATATTTTATATAAATTAAATTAATTATTTTTAATTTTCTATAATTTTTGAAAATTGGAAAATGAAATGGCAGTCTATTTTGAAAAAAACAAAAAACCTAAAAATATATAAATTATATATTGTTATGCTTCGGGCCATAAATTGTTAGGCCCATGCCTGGTTAAATTGCTTCGAACTTCTGTCAGCCATATGATATCCGGGCCATTTTTAGTTTAGGCCTAAAAGACAAGAAGAAATCCATTCTTGAAAAGAGTGTTTGTTTTTCCGATATTACCATAATTTTAAAGAAAATTAAATTATTTTTTTAATTTAAATTATTTTTTAATTTTTTTAATTGTTTTGATATCCTAATAATAAAAATGACAAATATAATTTTAATGTATTTTCAAACAAAAAATAATTACTATCGCAACGTGAAACACTACCGAAATATTTTTTCATTTAAAACCTAATTGAAATGAAATGTATACCCATTTCTTCCATGTTTTTCAAGATCCAATTAAGCAGCTACAATATTCCAGTTGTACTTCTCAAAAACTATGTAGAAATGGCATAGCAATTACTGTATTTTCATGCATCCTTCTCAACGCTGTTCACATCAATGGCGATGGGTAGATTCTCCCTCGTGTCAAATTTGGAATATTTTTGGGGCCAAACTCGTGATAGACTAACGACAAGAAGAGAATTGTTGCATCAAATCTTAAATGTGAAATTTGCCTAAAAAGCTTGGATTAGGGACAGCCTGCATTATAAACGTGCATGCCATTTAAGATTAATTTAACACTCTTTTCTTAATCATCACTCCTTAACCACGTGATTAATAATTAAATGGTGATTTTAAGGATAGTATTAATATCCCATGATGATGTTGATTCTGACGGTGCCCTAAATAAATAATTATTTATATAAAGCAAATGCTCTCAAGTTTCAAATTTCAAGGGAGAGATATGATCTATCATTTAGCTAGACGATCCCCATCATATCGTCTTTCTTAATCATCTGTTAGGATGAGCCTAACGTGGTAGCAGTTAATATCAGTTGGCCATTCTTTTCTTTCTTCTGAAATGGTTAAGAACTTAAAATTCTTGAACTACAATGGTGGTTGTTGTGACAAAAGTCTTCAACAAAAGCTGTCGGTCATGGACTTACTGTTGTGATTTAAATGGTGTTTGTTTTTCAAATAATTATTCACGCATTAAAAATTATAAAACAATATTATTTAAGAATCTCTAAAATTCTGTTAGATAAATGTAGAGTTGTTTAAGAATTTATTATTTAAAAATTTGATTTTTTTAATTTTAAATAATTCTTTAAAGGTTAGGTTGTCGCATACCATAAGCCGTGTAATTCTTCAATCTCCAACAATAATTCACACCAATCATCTATGAATAATTTCTTAAATTTCTATTTAGAAAAAAATAGATTAGTATGTTTAAAGTGATGGCTCTAATATTATATTTATATAATTTTTTTATCTAATAACAACCACTCCTCATATTTAAAATAAAAATCACAGCTTGGAAAATCTAAAAAACTTATAAATATCAGTCGGCCATTCTTTTCTTTCTTCTGAAATGTTTAAATGGGTTAAGAACTTAAAATTCTTGAACTCCAATGGTGGTTGTTGTGACAGAAGTCTTCAACAAACACTGTCAAATGCAGGATGCTCCCGTGATTCTTGAGATCTGATAAGTGGGGCCTTTCCCAATTACGAGGGTCGAGGGGGAAAAGATCGTATCAGTAATGTGCAGTGATTTATACCACCGCCTATAAAAACAATTAAGAAATTGTAAATACAAGGATAGTTAAACTAATCGGATATTAAATTTATTTTTTAATAAATATAAATTTGATTTATTTAAAACTGCTGAAAGTTTATATAATAAGTTTATAAAATTAATCGAGTTACACGAAAGCTAACTCGGATATCTATGTAAATAAAAAAATTAAAAAATTAAACAAATCCTAAAAAGTGTAACTCAACTAGTCAAGTTCTGAGTTTATTCTCCAGAAATCACCAGTTTTGAGTGCCACAAATTTCAAGATCACTGAAAATTTACCTGATTGTTAACTTTAAGATCTCAGGGGATTAATCGAAGTGTACATAAGTTAGTCCGGATACCTTTAATAAAAAAAATAAAATAAATAAAAATTGTACATCAAACATATTAAAACTCAGATCACTCTGATCTTGGTGATGGTGATTGAATTGACACCCAGTCTGGAAAATCAAAATGGCATGGTGATGGTGATAATTCTTCACCTTCTTCTTCTCTCAATGGAACAGTGTCTTTCCGTTGATCAGCAACAAAAGGATGTTCCAAAAGCATCTCGGCAGTCCATCTTTGTGTAGGATCTTTAACAAAAAAATCTTAGCCTTCTTGGGACAATTCTTCTGGTCTGAATGGCATCTCATCTCGTTCTCCAATTCTGATCAGCAACACAAACATGTTGGTTCCTGGCTTACTATTCCACGCAGGCTTCCCAGTCACCATCTCAACAATAGCACAGCCAAGAGCCCAAGTATCAACCCCCGACTCGTATTCATTGTTGTCGACTGATTCAGGTGCCATATAAAGAGGAGTCCCTCTAATTTCAGCTCTCCCTGTTTCTCCCCTGCTTTCTTCGCCAGCCCAAAATCTGCAATCTTCACTTCACCATTCTCGAACGACAACATATTATCAAGCTTCATGTCACAGTGAACAAAACCCTTATCGTGCATATGACGCAGACCCTTAAGAATTGACCTTGCATAATCTTGAGTTTATGCGATAAACGGTCTCCTTAAGGACAATTTAACTCAATAATTTATATAATTTATATTATTTTCTAATATATTTTTTAAAATAAAAGCTTTTTAAATTTAAAATTTATACAAGTTTACACTATTTTGTACTTAATTTTTATAAAATAAATGAAGATTGTCAGGTTCAAACTCGTGAACACCTAATCATTAATGCTCTGATACCATATTAAAAAACTTTTTTAACCTAATAGTTTAAATGGTTAAGTGAATTCATAAAATAAGATTTGCAATATTTAAAAAAATTAGTAATCCAACAACAACAAATTGTATAGATGCTCGTTATTTTATTCAACAGTATAACTGTCACTGGATGATATATTGAGAATAACCAGGTTCCTTGAGAACTTCCTTCTCATCTCGAGAGTAAAGAATCAATGAAGTAGACAATCAAGATTCATTGAAGAAATAATAAAAGAGACAAATAATAAACATGGTCCGATCATGATAAAATTGTTACACGGGACATGTTTATACGGAGAATTCATTACAAGAATAAAGAAAAAAATCAAAATAAAATATATTTTTAACTTCACTAGGATCTTAAATTGATTTTGATTGTTTGCTTAATTGCTTATTTGCTCTTTAATATTAACTATGCTATATTTTTTTATTAAGTTCCAACATCTTCACTTACGTTTAATCTTTTAAGTTTTTATACGTGGACTCGATTCTTATACATCATTTTAAGATTAATTTTGTATACATACCTGATATTTTATTGTATTTTCTTATTGTGTATTACAATATACAGGTATAATACTTGATTTTATTAATAAAATCAAATCCATCATGTGCTGCACTGTTTTGTGCCACAAATTCTAGAAACAGATTAAAAAATGGATATAGAACAGTGACAGATGGAAAAGATCAACTTTCATGGAAAAGAAATGTAATTGACCTGTATCTCAAATACAAAAATGATGCTCTGTACTAAGCCACCAATCATGACTGTTTCATAAGCTAAAAATCAGTCTGCTAAAAACAAATCTCTGCTCAATGTTCTACTCATGTACATTTTTTTTTTTTTTTTTTGGGGGGGGGTATATACATAAAAAATCAATGGAATCTCCATGGCTGGAAATAACTTAAAAAGGTAGAGAGAATATATCTCCCCAGTTGATTGAATCTTTGGTCTCTGTTCCAGCTCTGCCTCATCTAATCGTGATCCAGCACCCAGAATCACACCAATTGCAACTCCGATCACCTGTTAGCTGCCGGATTCTATCCGAAGGTGAAGCCAAACAAGATGAATGTAATGAAGGAAATATTGATTTCAGTTTCCCATCAGACCAAGCCTCTGATATTGGCGATAATGATTGAATAGAAACCCACTCTGAGAAATCAAAATGGCATCTTGGTGATGTTGGTAATTCCTCGCTTTCTTCTTTGAATGGAACAGTTTCTTTAACTTGGTCAGCAACGAAAGGATGTTCCAAAAGCATGTCAGCCGTCCATCTTTGTGTAGGATCTTTAACAAAACACTTTGACAAAAAATCTTTGCCTTCTTGGGACAGTTCTTCAGGAATGATTGGCAATTCATCTCCTTCTCCAATTCTGATCAGCAACACAAACATATTGGCTCCTGGCTTACTATTCCACGCAGGCTTCCCGGTCACCATCTCAACAACAGCACAGCCAAGAGCCCAAATATCAACCCCCGACTCGTATTCATTGTTGTTGACTGATTCAGGTGCCATATAAAGAGGAGTCCCTCTAATTTCAACTCTTCCCTGTTTCTCCCCTGCTTTCTTTGCCAGCCCAAAATCTGCAATCTTCACTTCACCATTCTCGAACAACAACATGTTATCAAGCTTCATGTCACAGTGAACAAACCCTTTTGAGTGAATATGGCGCAGACCTTTCAGTATCGATCTTGTGTAGTCTCTGACATCACTTTCTTGCAAGCAACCACCAGATTTCTTGAGCTGGTAAGCCAAGCTGCCTCCTTTAGCATACTCCAACAGCAAATTGTATAAACGTTCGTTGTCTTCTTCTACAGTTTGACAGTCGCCGAAACATTGGATGATTTCTGGACAGAAGCCAATTTCATTAAAAATCTCCCTCTCGTTCATGAGCAAGGTGGTGTCTGATTGGTTGCAGGACTTCACTGCCATCACTGCAGGATATGAAGAAGACGACTTTTTGGTGGTTGCAAGATGGACCGTGGATGAGCTGCCATAGCCAAGGCAGCCTCCTCTTACCCACTCCATGCTCGTTTAGCGTTTGCAGAAGAGAAAAAAATTGAAAACCATGTAGTGTGAGAAAAGGAAAAGGAGAAACGGTGGGTTATATAGGGAGTTTTCTCAAGTGGAAACGGACTGCTAGGTCATAATTTTTGGACCCAATATAATAATTTTCTTTTTGAACACGATCCAATATAATAATATTCACAAATTGGGTTCTCGAAAAAGAAATGCTACAGATAACAGAAGGATGTGCTAGGGGCTCGCAACTATGTCTATGTGTCAATTACATGCCATATGTAATATCTCAATTTTTAACTTATATAATTCATAGGTTAATTTCGTATTAATCTTAGCATTAAAAATTCAACACCTATTTTTTACATGAATATACATGAATTAATAAAAATATGGGTTCACATATCCCGATTTGTTTTTTTCACTACCATAAAATTTATCAAATTCAAACAGATATATCGATGAAACAAATAATATCAGTAAATTTAAATGGTATATACCGATAAAAAATAATGCAATTTTTTTATTATTATATTAAAAATAATGCTGGTCAAACAATACTATATTAATTGTATTAGTGTAATAAATATTTTTCATAAGAACTAATAAAGAGACTGGAATGGATCCTTCTGTTAGATTTTTTCTATAAAAATAAAATTCATTAATTGTTTTTTGGGAGTTTTTCTTTTTAGTTCTTATGGAAACATCTTTTTTTATTTCTCAAATATATTTTTTAAATAGGTACCTATTAATTAAGAAAAGAAACCTCTATGTTTATTATTAACAGATCATTTATGTTGTTCGTAACATGTGGTGGAAGTAAGAATATTGTTTCCTGGCGTTCAATTAAAGATTATATATATTGCATGTTACCAAAATGTTACACTGGCCAAATATTAATTGTCCCATATGCTTGGAAAAGATTTTAATTTTACAAACGGTTATGACATGGCATCTTATTATTTTTAAAATATATTTTAGGTAATATTTTATTATTATCTCGAGATAAAAAAAATTGATTAGTTGGAGAGGCAAGATAAAAATATAAAATAAATTTATTTATAAGAGTGAATTTCTATATTTTTAAAATATATATGAAGTATCTCGTCTATATCCATGTGAAGGCATAAATATCAAGAAAAGAAAGAGAAGGTTGCCACACCTCAATTCCAGCTGCCTCATAAAAATATGAAGCTAATTCTGAATTAAAAAAAAAAAAGAGCCCAAGTGGTCGTCAATCTGGAATAATCAGTACAAAACATGCAGTGGAGAGAGGTGCCACGTTTGTATTGTATGGTCGATCTGCTGCCGCAACCAGCCCTAGCTAGGCATCACATGTTGTCACGCTATACACAATAATAAGAAAGAATTAGACTACGCTGCCTGCCACCGCGTTTCCATGACTTGGGGACCCAATCAATATGTATATTAATCTGTATCTATTTACTACCATACACACGCCTAGAAATTCTGGTTTCGGAGAAGTAGTGGACGACGTTTTGGGTAACTAGATCCCAATCTTGACTCACGTGCTTCAAATATTTATCACGTGCTTCATACACACACACGCGCAAAAACATATCTAGATTCATTAGTTGATGAATGACGGTGGCAGCCAAGGCGGAGCAAGTTGAATATCCTGTTTTGGTGGTTGAATTTCCGTAGTTTATTTTTTAAAGTGTATTTTATTTAATAATACATTAAATAATATTTTTTTATATTTTAAAATTTATTTTTAATATCAGTCTATTAAAATAATTTGAAACATAAAAAAATTATTAATTTAAAACAAAAAATAAAAAAATTTAAACATTTTCAAAAATATTTTTAAAACACTAAAACAAACATAATCAAAACCAGAAATCACTCCAAGTGAAGGAAATGAACCAGTAAGTACCTAATTAGTATATGTGTAACACACTCTTGTCAATATCTATGCGATGAAATGAAGTGACATGAAACAAGATGGGGAATATTCGGGCAATTCCTTTATGTTGGAGTGTTAGGTTTGATGAGTGAGCTTAACTTATTAGGTGGGTGTGGTGTGTGGTTGCTCGACCTAATGGCAGTCCTTTGCACAGCCATACGAATTATTTGTCACCGTCTATTTTGAATTGGATGTGTTTGATTTGCTTTATACGAGAAGTTTGGGACACCTTCCCTCACAAATCTTCCAAGGTTTCGTTTTATACTTCAAGTAAGATCTTGTGAACAAATTGAAGATTTTTTTTATAGACTAGATAGTTCTTGTGCTGACGCACAACCATGAAGAAGAAATATCTTGGTGGATGGCTTGTTATCTTCAATATAATTGTCGATTCTAATAAAAAAAAATGAATTTTTAATGTAAAAAAAAAAGAAATGAATTTTTAATGTAAAAAAAAAAATGAATTTATTTGTTTGAATTATACAAAGGGAATAACTGCATCACTTCCATTTCAATTGCAAATCAATTTTTTTCATTATTCTTTAGTATAGGTTTGTTTGAAATTGTGTACTCAAGTTAAAAAAAAAAAATACACATGTACTTCGTTTATGTAAAAATCTAAAATTTTTATATTTTAGAATAAGATTTATTTGTGAAGGCTTCCATTATATTTTGATGGCTATTTAAAGGAAAGAGAAAAAATACTTTATAATTTTTTATGAGAGTAATTTTATATGACATCCTAGAATCTTCTACTTTCTCATAGTAAATTTTCTTGATCGTATTACCTATGGAATATGTATTACCTATGGAATATGTCTAAGAGCTTTATGAATAGTGAAGCTCCATTAACTTTCCCAAGTTTTTTAATATAATAAGGTAATATTGATAATTGGATGGACTTTTCTTAATTTTAAAAGTATTTGTAAGAAATATTTTTTTAAAAAAAAAACACTAGTTCTTTTTGTAAAGAAAATGGATATACAAACAAGTTAAACACTCACCCAATAGTAACAAAATGAAGGGTTAAGGTTGATTAAAATAAGATGGGGGTTATGATCAAGTAGCCCAGACCCAAAACTAGTAAGACATTAAAAAGGTATTTGGATTTAAGCAGTTACTATTGAAGATTTATATAAAACAAATATGAGGTAATAACAGAAGCATTAACCAAATTACTAAGAAAATGAGGGGTTTGGTTGGGATGATTCTATAAAAGCAGCCTTTATTAGCCTAAAACAAGTTGTAATCAATCCCTTAGTATTAACCCTACTAGATTTTCTAAACCTTTTATAGTTGAATGTGATACATCCAAAGAAAGAATTGGAGTTGTTTTACTATAAAGGAGAAGACCTATTTCTTACCTAAGCAGGGCATTAAAGGGAAGGAGTTAGGGTTGTCCACTTATGAGGAAAAAAAAATCTTTTTGCCATTGTTTTGGCAATTAAAAAAAAAAAGGCGATCCTATTTGCTTGTCCAACCTTTTAAAATAAAAAAAATGACTAGAAAGTCTTAACAACTTGCTAAAAAAAAAAATATAGGAACCTTTATCCAGGAAAATGGATCTCTAAATTACTTGGTTATGATTTTAGAGGAAAGTACAAGAAAAACAAGGATAATCTAATAGTTGATGCACTTTCTAGAAAACATGGGGAAGTAGTTATTGGGATTTATTGGGAGTCACAATCCTTTTGATAAATTAGGTAAATTTTTTGAAAAAAAGTTATATTACAGGTTTAGAGATTCAGAACATTCTATAACAGATCAAAAGAGATGTCATAGAAGCCCTGAGTTATAAGTTAGAAAGAAACATATTGTTGTATAAAGAATTTATCTATATTAATAAAGTATGTCCCTTCAATATAGCAACCATGTATTACATACATAACAGTTTTGTGATAAGTCATTTTGGGTATAAAAAGACCATCAGAAAAGCTACAAGGAATTTTGTTTTAACTAGATATGAAATTTAAAATAAAAGAATACATCTAATAATATGATGTTTATCAGAGGGCCAAATTGGAGAATATTAAATCTTCTAACTTATTGCAACCTCTTCTTATCCTAGAAGAACCAAGACCATCTATTTTCATAAACTTCATTAAGAGGATAAATATATTATGATCTTAGTGGTGATTGATAAATTGTTTAAATATGCTCACTTCATGGCATTAGCTCACCCTTATATAACTTTTATGGTTACTCAAGCCTTTTCTCAATATGTTATGAAACTACATGGGCTCTTTGAAAATATAGCGACTAATAAAAATTTTATTTTTACTAGTAAGTTCTAGAATGAGTTGTTCAATGTTCAATGAGTTAAGTCACTCATGTCTACTACCTACCACCCAATGACTAACAAAACTCTAGAAAACTATCTATTTTATTTTGCAGGTGATAATCCTAGAAGCTAGTCTAGATGGTTAACAACAATTGAATGATTGTATAATACAATTGACCACTCATCCCTACAAACTACTCCATATGAGGTACTTTATGGGTATAAGTCATCTAATTGAATAAATTATATCACTGAGTTTTCTCTCAATCAAGTAGTAAAGGAACATCTCATAAAAAGGTTTACTGTTTTATAAAACATCAAATTTAATCTGTTATGAGCATAAAACAAGCAGAAATCATAGACAAATGAAAAAAATAGCACAAATTTAAAGAGAAAGGTCGGGTGTACTTCAAACTCCAGCCATATCGATAGGTAAACATGTCATAAAGGAAAATCAAAAGGTAGGCTAATGTTATTATGATTCATTTAAAACTCAAGACAACTTCTATAAGGCATATGAGTGCACCCCACCTTTCATGTGTCACTATTAAAGAAAAGGGTTGGAGAAGAAGAGCAATTGGTCTTAAAATTACCTTTGTTTTAGGAAGGGCTACCCGATCCTGAACCTAAGAAGATTTTAAGGCACAAGGAAAGAGTCATTGGGCAACAAATATAACGAGGTTGGTTTAAAAACTTATAATCACCTTGAGGCAAAGGTTGTTTGATGGGGGAATAATGTAATAAGGCTTGTTTTTCTAGTCATATTTAGCTAAAAATAGAAATATAAAATTTTCACAAGAGACAAAGAAGAGAACTTTTAGAAATATGAAAAGAGTTGTCTTGATGAAATGGTCTTGATTCAATGTTGTATGTTCATTAATGGTGGGTGGTGACACCTGGCTTTTGAATAGGTATCAGTTGGTTAACAACTTCCCCAAATATGGTAGCGCATAGAAATAGCCAACAACAACCAAATCTGGGCCAACTATAAAAATTCATTTTAAATTTGGATTTGAATTCTTGGGCTGAGAAATTATTTAAGAAAAATCATATTAAACAATTAAGCAAACAAGTTACCATTATTAGACTTAAGTCATTGTAAGGCTCGGACACCTCAAACTTGTTCACCAAATTATTATTATTATTATTTAGTCCTTATTCTTTGAATTCAACAATTTCAATTCAATATAATTTTTTAATCTTATCTTTCTTAATTCAAATTATTTTTCAAATAAGTATAGAAGTTTTACATATATTGTAAGAGATATCTAAGTGATCTATATGTGAAAGGGGTTAAATAAAAGAAATAAAATTACCACCTAGTTTTATGATAGCTAGGAATCATAACTAGTTTTCAGAGATTATTGAGTAAGGGGCTAGTTATGATAAATGAATGATGAAAATTATCCTAAAATATCTTATCTAAAATATGCTATCTAAAGTAAGTTGTATTAAGTAAGTGTTTCCTTTATTTATATTGTATGAGCTTCTTTCCTTTTTTATTGGTCTTGCAAGAGTTTTTCTTTTTTCTTTTGTATCTTTATCTTTGTCTCTGTCTTTTATTTTTTTTATGTCAGAATATATCTAGGTGTCTCCTCTATTAATATTATCCAGTCTCCTCTCCTTTTTTGTTGGTCTTGCAAGTTTTTCTTCTTCTTCTTCTTTTAATCTTTGTCTTTGTCTTTTATTATTCATATGTCAGAATATGTCTGAGTGTCTCTTCTATTTATATTGTATGGGCTACTCTACAAAATAGAAAAAACTAAAATGAAAAAAATAATGTTTGGTAATGTATATTGTTTCTTTTTTAATTATGGATTTCTAATTAATAAAATTTTATCTTCTTAATAGGTAAGATCTCTTTCAATTTTTCTAATTTTTTTCTACTATTTATTTTTCTTTTTCTCTTATGCACAATTTTCTCATTATGTTTTTTTAGTCCCTACTCATTCAATCCCTTTTCTTTCATGCCTCTATTTTTTATCCATAAATTCTTGTTATTCTCTTTTATTTATTCATCTTCTCACACATAACAAAATAAAATAAAATAAAAATTGTCAAAATAACAAAAATTTATCAAACTTCATTATAAACAAGTTTCTTTGAAGAATTTTTTAAAACAATACATTAAAAAATCAGGTGTCAAACCTAAGATACGACAACTTTAATTTTTCTTATAAAAAAAACACAACTATATTTATGTTTTTTTTAAAAAAAACCCTTATGGTCGCATCAGTTTGGATGGTTATAATATGTGCATGGCACGAGAAAAATAAAAAGATTTTTGCAGCCTTCTTTCATGAAAATCGAGTTAATATTCGGCAATTTGAAAGAGAATCTGAATCGCCGCCAAATTGTCAAATTTTAGCATGGGGAAAGTGAGGAGAAATGATGGGAATCTGGTTGTCGGTTTCGTGGACTAGTCCACGGTAGCTCAGATACGTAGAACCGTTAGTTGAGCCGACGGGGTGACGTCGTTTTGCAAGTCAAATTCATGAACGAAGGGGTCTCAAAATAAAAAATAAAGTAGCCAAGCCCACCAAACATCGCAAATTCTAAGGCCACCAAACCAAATAAGGACTGTGTGCCATGACAATCAATTTCCAACAATATTCTTTTTTTTTTTTTTGTGTTTTCTAATATTCTTTCAAGCATCTTTTTCAAGTGGTGTGTTGTGTGACGGTGACCCACTAGCCAGCCGTCTTCGATTTGACTCCCCAACATTGCCCCTCCTGTGCTTTTGCCCTCCCTTGCGCATTACCAAAGGTTATTATTTCTGTGTGTTTTTGCTTTGTAGTCTTCGATGCATCTACAAGAGGGCCCAGACGGTGATTATTTAATGGCGTGGAGGCGACTCTTGCTCATCGTCATGGATTCATGGGGTCTTCCTTTCGAGATGTTTGTTTTCACTTTGAGTATTGACTATTATAAACGCAGCCACTCGTGTGTTTAACTTGAAACGGAAAAGTACGAAAAAGTCTGCTGAAAAACAGAAGAAGAAGAAGAAGAAGAAGAGCGTGAAGTAAGACCTTTCGCAGGAGGAGAGGATCAAGTCATAGTCCATATTCAAATAGTAAGAAGAGTCAGTGTTCACATTTATCACCATTAAGAACAAGTAAAAGATGTTCACATTGGTGAAGCTCGAAGGTCTTTCCTTTCATGGAATTTCCAGGAAGCAAGGCTTTGTTATATGGCCCTTCTGGATAATTTAGGTTCATGCTTGATGGACATTTATTTATTTATTTACTACTATTCTTCTCCTTGGTTGTTTCTTGACATTTATTTTAAGGATTATCTTAAGATAGTTGTGCCTATACGAAGGGTTGATTTCTGCCCTCTGACTTTTTGGCCTCAGGTTCTGGGTGTGAAACCCAATCTTACAGCATTGACTTGTAGCTTCCACACCAATGTTTTTGCTTTTCAACAATCAACAGAAAAAAACACTAAACAATTTATTGGAGACAAGATCCTTGTTTCTTAATAGTTACGTGTCTGTGGTAGGTTTTTTCTTATTTAAAAATATTTTTTTAGTTATGATTTAAAAAAATAAAAAATATATGTTTGGTTAAACCTGTTTTAAAATAAATTTTTATTTGTAAAATAAATAAAATTAAATTTTCAAAAAAAATTAATAAATAGAAGGAATTGGATAAAAAAAATTAAAGTTACCTATAGTTTTTTTAGAGTACCGGACCATAAAAGAAAACGATAAAGATGAGCATAAATTGTGGGCTTCCTTTGTCCAAAGTTATGAGAAGCAGAGAGATCCAAACAAGGCCTAATTTCCAGTCTAACTAGCAACTAGAGCTTCAATCAAGTTTATCTGTAACTGGGCCTCCTTAGCCCTCACATATATCCACTCCCTCCGCCATACAAGGAATGGCTGGAATTAAGATAGTGTTAAGCTGTTATAGACTTGCGGTTTAACAGTTTTTTTAAAAAAAACAATTAATGTTTTTAGTTTTAAATTATTATTTTTTATATATTTTTTAATGTGTTAATGTTAAAAATAAACTTTAAAAAATAAAAAATATATATATTATTTTCAAGAAAAAAACACTTGTTATTTAAATATTCTATTATAATCATAATACAAATAAACTAGTCCCAAAAGGTTATAAAATTCATTGATTCAACATTTAATAAAATTCATTAAAAACATTTGAATGCATCTTTTTGTAGTATATCATTGAAATATATAAAGAGGAATTTAATTTTGTTTGATGTAAATCCTGAGTCAAATATATCTTTACCGCCAAGTAAAGAAATAATATATTAATTAATACTCTAAAAGGCGTTGGAAATTACTATAAATTTTCCAACGTCACATGTTTTTTTTATTTGTTTATTTTCATGTTTTGTTTTTTTATTTGTTTTTTTTCCACATATTTTTTCTTTTTATTTTGGCTTTACATGTTTTTTTTTCTCAAGATTGTCTTCTTCTTTCTTTCTTTTATTCTTTTTTGTTTTTGTATTTTTTTAAAAAAATTATCTTTGTCAATTTTTTTTAATATTGAACTGGTTGAAAATTTAATTTTGTAGTTTTTTCCTTTAAAACATTATGAATTACTACGGTATTTTTCTACATGCCTTTTTTTTATGAATTTTTTTCTTTTTTTTTTCAAAATAGTTTGTCGATTTTGCTTCGTAGTTTTTTTCTTTAAAACAAAGTAGATTGTTACAATATTTCCCCACATGATTATTTTTTTTGCTACAATTTCCCCACATATTTTTTTTTCAAAATTATCTTTGTCGAATTTTTTTTTTAATATTGAGCTAGTTGAGAATTCAGCTTTAACTTTCCCCACATATTTTTTTTTCCATTTTGTTTTTTATTTTTTTCCAAAATTATCTTCTTTTTTTTTTCAATTTTTTTGTGTTTTTTTTCAAAATTGTTTTTGTTGATTTTATTTTTTTAATATGAAGCTAGTTGAAAATTTAGTTTTGTAGTTTTTTTTCTTTAAAACACTGTAGATTGCTACAGTGTTTCCCCACATAGTTTTTTTTTATTTTTTTAAGATTTTTTTTGTTTTTTTCTAGAATTATCTTTGTCAATTTTATTTTTTTCATATTAAGCTGGTTGAGAATTTAGCTTCGTAGTTTTTTTCTTTAAAACATTGTGGATTGCTACAGTATTCCCCCACATGATTTTTTTTTTGTTATGATTTTTTTCAAAATTGTCTTTATCGATTTTATTGTTTTTAATATTGAGCTAGTTAAGAATTACAACTGTAAATTTTCTCATAAAATACCATAGATTATTATAGTGTTTCACTGCATGGTTTTTTTCCTTTTGTTTTTTATGTTATGATTTTTTAAAAATTTTCCTTTGTTCATTTTATTTTTTAAATATTAATCTGATTAAGAATTTAGTTTTATAATTTTTTTTGAAAACATTATGAATTACAATAATTTTTCTCTATATATATGTTTTTATTTTTTTTTTTATAAATCCATGATAATGAACAAATATTCCACGAACCCGTGCCATGGCATCTAGTAAATACTCCTATTATCTGTTTTGTGTCATGATGACAATTTTTTAAAATTATTTTTGTATTAATTTTCTGGGTGAAATAAGTTCCATCATGACAATGACTTTTGAACTCTTGCACACGTAAATCGTGATGGTAGCGAGAGCAGTCATTTATATACTTATTAAACCTCGATCAGCCTAATGGATCGATCCGAGACCTGGTTAATTTAAGAGTTGAAGTGGTTTGAGTTTGTTAAAAAACCAGTCAGTATAATAAACCAGTCATACCTGGTCGACCTGGCCGGTCAGCCCATGACCCGGGTGACTCGGGCGAGACCCAGTGTTGTTTTTTTTTTTCAAATGTAAAATTTGAAACTCATTAGTATATATACTCTATGTTCCCAAAAAAAAATTTATGTTTTTTCAATGTGGGATAAAAAACTTTTTGATTTAAATACTTCAACTTAAAAGGATAACATAGTATCTTTTCAATGTGAGATTTGAAACCCATTAGTATATATACTCTATGATCCCAAGAAAAATATTATCTTTGTTCAATGTGGAATTTGAAACACATTAGTATATATACTCTATGTTCACAAGAAAATAAAAAACTATGTTTTTTCAATGTGGGATTTGAAATCCATTAGTATATATATACTCTATGTTCCCAAGAAAAAAATTATTTTTTTTTAATGTGAGATTGAAAATTCATTAGTATATATATTCTATGTTCCAAAGAAAAAAGTTACTTTTTTTTCAATGTGAGATTTGAAACACATTAGTATATATACCCTATATTTATAAGAAAAAAACTATGTTTTTTCAATGTAGGATTTGAAACTCATTAGTATATATATTCTATGTTCCCTGGAAAAAAGTTATGTTTATTCAATGTGGGATTTGAAACTCATTAGTATATATACTCTATGTTCATAAGAAAAAAGCTATGTTTTTTCAATATAGGATAAGAAACTTTTTTGGTTTAAATACTTTAACTAAAAGCTTAACATAATATCTTTTCAACGTGGAATAAAAAATCTTTTTAAAATATTCTTTTAAACTTCATTATTTACAATATGTATAACCTATATTTACATGAATTTTTTCTTAATTTTTTCATATAAAATATTAAAACTTTAATTTTTTTTAAAAAATTTCGGATCGATCTGAGTTGACCCATGAAACCCGAAACCCGGCCTCTTAACCAGGTCAACCCCATACTAGGTTTAATAAATATGGTCCTCGAGTAGGTTCCTTAAATGGTTGCTTAGTGTCTTGCAACAGCTAGTCATAACTTATATGTTGTAAATTTAATTATATGTACTTCTTAATTGATTTATGGTTTTTTTTAGAATGACATTTTGTTATTTAAATGTACTTATAGGCGTATGTTAGCATATATGACGTGGTTCTTCTTAGAAAATTTGTATTTTCAATTATCACTTCCTCTAAATTAAATACTCAAAAAAGGGATGCCTGTTTTTGTATTATTATTATTATTATTATTATTTTGATTAATATGGGTATTTGGACCAACTTGAACATACCTCAACTAATCCCATAAATCCTAAAATTAATGACTATGTAAACCTCCGATGCTTTCAAGTTTTTGTAATATTATTGATAACAGCTCTGCCCTGTCATATTTTCAATCAAAAACCTCGACAACACTTTTTGGGACAGTTTAATATTTTACCAAATACTTTTATCTCTGAGCATACCTACCGTTACAGCCTCGTCATCCTCTAAAACTAAAAATTTTTAATTTTTATTTATTAAAAATGAATTTTAAATTATTTTAATATATTAATATTAAAAATAATTTTTAAAATATAAAAAACTATTATTTTAATATATTTTTAAAAAACTCTTTAAAAAACAATTATCAACGCAACAGAGCTACGCAAGGCAATGGTTCGGTGTTAGTTTTTGTTTTGTTTTTTTTTTTAATGCCCCTTTTTGTGTAAGATACTGTGAAATTTTTTTTTTTCCATCCCTTATTTTTTTTCCCTTTGTAATTTGATGTTTTTATCAAAATATTTTTTATTTTTTTGAAAAAAACAATGAGAAAAGAATCAATAATTTTAAAAATTCGAAAATGCTTTCATAGTCTCCATCTAATAAATTAAAGCAGCACGTACTCTGCCATTAATGATCTTCCCTGTTACATATGGCCGTGGAGAGGGGATGGTTTATGCTGCTTGGGCCACCACTTTCTTTACCCCTCTCTAAATAAATCTTGGTCAAACAAAATTAGTGACAAATGAATCCACAAATGTAGATGCCACAATTTAGTAGTAGTAATTTAACTGCTATATTATTATATAAACACTATTAGGGCACGTACAAAAACACCATTAATGCATTCTTAAGCATAATGCCGCAAAATGGTCCGAACCCATAAAACATTCCCGCCTTAACAAATAGTAATACACAAGCACATGCATATATCATCACAATCTACTAGTAGCGTTTGATAATTCAGGCACAAACCCAGCAAAACCCGCCACTCATCTCCGGCAACGAGTGATCCTAGAACACCCTCTTGAGTAGGGATTGACAGGAATCCTAGACTTGAAGCAGTTGTGGCTATAGTAAGATCTACCGGACCTTGCAGGACAAGGAATTCTATTGGCAGACAAAGCTCCATATGAGATGTAGTAATGCATTCTCCTCCAAAGCAAAGATCTACGACTAGTTTCTTCACCGTCATCAAGATCCACCAATCCACCATCAAGCTCACTACTTTCATCGAAATACATGGACATCGGCCATTCTAGCGCATCGCCCATTGCCTTCAAGCTTGTTTCATCGACTTGAGCCTGGATTCTTGGACTGAAAGCAAGAAAGATAGTGAAGAGGAATATCAAGAAGGTGAAATGGTGTTGCAATGTAGAATTTCCCATGGTAGAAAACAAAAGCTGTGGGAGTGAAAGTAGCTGCAATGGGCTAAGCTAGCTATAATGGGCAGGTTTCTTGTTTTTGAGGTCTTGAGTGGTGGAGGAGAGAAGGTACATGGTGGGGCTGCGGTGACGTACAGTCACATGCAGGTGCAGGTCCTGGAGGTCAGAATTGATTGGGTTACAGCTGTGACTCATCAATGCATCAGCTAACGCGTGTCTCGATTGCTGTGTTGCTTTCTTCGTCCTTGTTTTGGCCAATTATTTGGTGAGGTGGGACTTATTGTTAGAGTGTGTGATGGAGTTTATGATGGGGCTTTCAGTGGGGTACGTGACAAGTGTTGGCCTCGTAATGGCTGTGATGTCGGCATAAAGTTTGCTGGGACGCAGAAGAAAATTGGTTGGACTACTTGGATTGCTAATTTGAGCGGGGGTGACGGATAAGACACTCGTCACTGAACCTGGGAGAAGCCAGGATATTAGGTTTGAGAGGATTAAATTAGAAAAACTAACGTTTAGGGAGTAAAAGTTAAGATTTAATAAGTTTAGGGTTTATATTTATAATTATTCAAGGAAAGATAAGGGAAAAAATATTTGCAGGGGCCGGGCCCCTACCTCCGCCCTTACGGCTAGCCGGACATTTTATGGCCCAGCTTGTGTTATGCTAGCAATTTTTTTTTTTTTTTTTTGCGATGGTGATTTTTCATTTAATATTTGAGAACTTCTTTTTTCATGTCATTTTAAACTAATTTTTTATTGTAATTGAATTGAATTATAATATTAATTAATAAATAAAATTTATATATTTTTAAAAAATAAAATTCATTTTATTTTATTTTTTATATTACTCTCATTACTTTCAATTTATTTCTTCAAAGATCTTTAAAAAAATCTAGATGAGTATTTTAAAAAAGTTAATTTTAATATTGATTTTTTTCTTTTTATAATTATGAATAAAAAATATTGATCTCTGATTGATTTTTATAGTATTTTTAGATATTAAATTCTATTTAAAATTTAATTTTTAATACTAGAAAGATTACAAACATAAGATTTCGTTAATTTTTTTAAATTAAATTAAATTTTAAAAATTCCAAATATAATGTTAATTTAAAGGGAAAAAGGTTGAAGTTTATTTGAGTATGATAAGGACGAAAAGATGAAGGATCTTTTCCTTGCGTTTTGATAAAAGGGTTTTCTTTTGAAGTAATATTTTGTTTAGGTAATATTACACTTCATCTCAATTTATTTGTACTATTTCATTTTTTACGGAAACACAATAAATATAATATTACATTATCTAAACTTGCTACAATATTCCAATAATATCCTTGTACTCCTTCCGTTTTAGCTTTTTATAAAAATTAAAAAAAAGAGAGAATAAATATGATTTTAATGAGATATGTAATGAGAAAACTAAATATTTCATAATGTATTTCTACAAGTATCTTAGGACACTAAAAATAGAAACATAGGCAAATAAAATATACAGAGGAAGTAATTAAATAGGGTCGTCACAATTTAGAGGCTAATTGGTAATGCTTGCAATGTTTTAATGCTAGCCTATAACCATATATTAGAAAGTGTAAAACATGAGGTAGGCATAGTGAAAGATGCACATGTGCTAATAACCCAATTATCTTTTAAAAGAGTAAACTCGCATTTATGCTCAAAATATTGAGGTGGATGACTATCATTATAATTTGCTATTAATGTATCATCACATAAGCCTATCACATTGATGAGATTCAAAGGAAATCAGTAATGAGATGCTGGTCAAATATAGTATTTTGTTCTAAGATAAGATAAGATAGATGACAAAACAAATTGAGTAAATAGTCTGTCATGTTACAAAGTTGTAATAACAGATCACACAAATTAGAAAAGATGTTGTGAAGTACCGATAAAACATGAGTGTCATCACTTCTTTAATTAGAAACATAACAAATAGAGGAGATGGTTTTTATGAGTAATGATGTATATAGATTTTGAATTTTAAAATTTCCAAACAATTTATGAACTTTTGTATTATTTATGAGAGGGTCACAACCCACCTTTCTTTCTAATGTGTTTTGAGATTCAACTATGATAAAAACTTGACAAATGCTTCTTTTACAGCAACCAGTTGGACTAAAAAATCCTGCCAATGAGCTATAAAAGTCATGAATCAGTTTGAAAAGGCTTATCCATATCTAATATATATTGGTATATGCATCATCATCATGCATTTAATCATGTATTTGTTTATAAATCATCATATGCATGTATAAGTTGAAATATAGGTTCCTGAAAAGCTCAAATTTACAAAGTTTACAACACCCGAATTCGATAGAGAAATATGAAAGATGAAAAACATGCTCATCGTGATTCCCACTTTCAAGAAGAGTTGGATTCCCTAAAGGTTTGCATGGCCTGCATCGTTAGCTTGCTCGAGCAAACACTCATAAATACCTTTGGTAAAGGCCCGTCCAATCATGCTGTCACTTTTGCTCAAACTCAAGCAACAATTCAGCCAGAGGAAAGGATGAGTGAACATGGTTAGGAACCCCACTATAATACAACATTTTTGCATCAATGATACCAACACTAGCTCTTAAGTTATAGATGCATTTGCCAATAAATCTCATAAAATGAAATCATTTGATGATATTGATTATGGTAAGATGACAATGTTAGAAGCCAGAATAAGGGCTATCAAAGGGGTGGATTTGTATGATCTGGTGCAAGCTGTATAAATATGTCTAGTCCCGAACGTGGTTGTACAAAAAACATTTTGTGTGCCCAAGTTCATCAAATACACTAAAACCCAATACTTTATCACTCATCTCAAGTCTTATTGCAACAAAATGACAGAAGTAGTACACGATGAAAAACTGTCAATGCACTTCTTTTAGGACAATTTGAGTAGGGCAGCGTTGAACTGATATATGAGATTAGATAACATGAAGATCTAAAGTTGGAAAGATCTAATGGACGCTTTCATCAAGAAGTATAAGTGTAATATGGATATTACCCCTGATAAAACCAGTCTATCTCATCTAGAGAAGGGGAATAAAGAAAGCATGAGAGAATATGCTCAAAGATTGAAGGATCTAGCTGTAGAAGTACATCCTCCACTCTTAAATAAAGAAATGCTTACCTTATTTGCAAATACACTCAAGACTTCGTACTACAAGCATGTGATAAATTTTTGAATACAACAATTCATTAACTCTGTAGCCATGGCTAAGCGCACAGAGCAAGGGATAAGAAGTGGCAGAATCTCTATGCCTACTAAGAAAAAAAGATTTGAAGGGAAGAAGAAGGATGTCGATTATATTGAGGGTGGCTATAGAGACAAGAAAAACCACACATCTTATCACCTTCATCTCAAATTGCTAACAAAAAAACCTGAAGCACAAAATAACAATTTCAACAACCAAGCCGAAAACATACCAAAAGAAAAATTCAACAAACTATCACAAATATGCCATCATCACATTACATCTGCTTATTGATTTTCTCACTCCAGAGAACATCGCGCCACCTCTGTCTCTAGATGACACTGGAGCACAACTACCCCCGTTACCATTACTCTTAAACAAGATGTACTAAAAGATATTGAGCATCAGATAGGTAGCTCCGATACCGTTCACACCGTTGCAGCCGCCCTACTCTAACTGGTATAAGCCATACCTCACCTATGAGCACCATGTTGGCATCGCATGACATAATTTATACTTGCAATGCCTTCAAGAAAAACCTCCTACAATTAATTAAATCTGAGTTGATAACTTTTGAGGAGGCCCCGAATGTAAATACAAACCCTCTACCCAATCATGCCTTAAGTAGTAGTTCAGTAAACGCACTAGAGATGGATGACCCAAAGAGTTTAAAGGTGTCACTGGATAGATTTTATGAAATGCTAGCAAAAATCAGGTACAAGAAGGGTAGTTATAAAGAAGGACTAACATGCAGAGATTTCTATAAGTATCACAATGAAGAAGGCTATATAATCAACTAGTATAAATGCTTTAAAAATAAGGTGATACAAATGATGATTTAAAGAACTCTTAGAATTAAAGGGGGAACAGGTAGATAGGTATTCGTGGTAGATGAACCTAAAAAAAAAATATGCAGAGTGCAATTTACTACGAAAGGGTTGCCCAAATTGGTCTTGTATAAACATATAGTGACAAATAAAGGAAACTAAAATGCCTTACTGCATAACTTCGAGTACTCTTTTGGAACACCCAACTAGGGCCTGTTTTTCAAGTAGAATTTGGAGGTCTAACCCAAAATAGAAGATGCTTAACCTCGTAAAAACTTGAGAATCAAAGGAAGGCTAAGAGGAAAAAAGTAATTGACCTGACAAGAGAGGTGAACAAACTAATCAGCAAAAAAGAGACCAATGAGTTCCTAAAGTTGATGAAACACAATGAATATAGTGTTGTTGAGCAGCTTAAAAAGACTCTTGCTAGAATATCATCATTGTCATTGATTTTGAGTTTCGAACCAAATAGGAAAGCTTTGCAAAAGGCATTGAATGAGGTGTACGTGCCTCAATATATCAATTAGAAAACTATAGAGCACATAATGGGGAGAATCCAGGCTTCGAATTATATATACTTCACTGAAGATGAGTTGAATCCTGATGGTACTGGGCATGACAAGTCATTATACATTATAATGTGATGTGAAGATATGTTAAAAGGAAAGGTATTGATAGATAATGGTTCAACATTAAACGCGCTGCTAAGGCACATGCTGAGAGAAATTCCTATTGATGAGTCCCACATGAGACTATATACCATGACAATGAGAGCGTATAATGGCTCGCGAAGGCAAATAATTGAAACCCTCGAAATGGAGTTATATGTGAGCCCACAACTGTTCTTAGTGACGCAGGTGATGGATATCAATCCTTCTTATAATATATAATTAGGAAGACCATAGATCCATGCAGCTCGAGCAATAACCTCCTCAATACACCAATGCCTGAAATATATTATGAATGAGATGCTGGTAACTGTTAAAGCTGAGGAGACAATGTTTATGATCAAGAATATGGTTGTAGCATTCATCGAGGCAGAATAATGCAGAGAAGAGAATGTTTATGTTTTTAAAATCATGAATGTTGAATGGGTTACTGAAGGCATGATGTTGAGAAGGCCAAAAATCTTGGAAGTCATAAGGATAGCTGCTAATTGCTTTCGGAAGCATAAGATTCCTTTCCAGTATGATTTTGATATTAGGATACTTGAGGGAGTCAATTTGATGAAACTGAAGGTGCTAACCAGATATTTATGAGTAGATATAAGCCTAAAAAAGACGACTACAAACAAGTCTTCAGGATAAAAAAGGAAGATATAATGGAAAAAGTTTAAGGAAATGAGCTAGAAGAAGAAGAGCTCACCATCCCACCACTCCAAACGACCTTTCCCAGATCTACGAAGCTCATCGAATCTGGTATAGCAAACATCTACATTAGTGATTTAGGATGTAAAGATAAGGAATAACTAGAGAAAGTAAAGTTAAAGTAGAAGATGAGATGTTGTTGTGGTTGTTTATATATACCATCGATGATGTCATTGTAAAAGCCTTTGTAAAGAAGCTAGCTAAAGGAAAAACATACTAGAATTGGAAGATGAAGCTTGTTTTTACAGTGTTCAAAAAGTAATTGTTCTTGTTTTACCATGCATGTTGAAATGTTTTGTCATGTTTTAATGTTTTACCTTTTTCCGAATGTTTTGTTGTGTTCTATTGTTTCTACTTGTTTTTAGTCTTGATGACAATTTAGTTCATAATGTCACAAACCTTCTTCTTTTTTTTTATCAAATGAGCCTTTTTATTTTAATGAGATCATATATTTTCTTGTGTTTAAAATGTGTATTTGTTTTTTCTTATCTTCAATACAAATAACACACTTACATGAGTACACCTTACACTTTTAGAAATCTTAAATTTTCATTAATTCACAAGCTCATAACACTAAGAGTAATTGACCAAATTTTAATAATACAATTATAGTAGATGGTGAAGATTGGGGAGAAGAAGACATAAAAGAGTTTGCTGTGTTGGTAAAAAATCTAAAAAAACATAGAAACCCACTAGTAAAGAGCTAAAAGTAATAAATTTAGGTACTGAACAAGATAAGAAATAATTGAAGATTGGTACCCTTGTTACGATCGAGGAAAAAGAAGGTATAATCTCTCCATTACATGAGTACATGGATGTTTTTGCCTGGACTTATACGAATATTCTTGTTTTGGACATCAATATAGTGGTACATAGGATTCTCTCAGTGGAAGAAGTAAGCTGGTGAAACAGAAGACAAGATGAATGCTCCTAGATATGTTGCTTAAGGTAAAGACAAATATACAAAAACAATGAGATACAAGATTTCTGGACGTGGTTTATTATCCTCGATGGGTGGCTAATGTGGTTATAGTTACTAAAATGGAGGCAAGATCAGGGTGTGTGTATATTATAGAGACCTAAACAAGGCAAGCTCAAATGATGATTTTCCTCTACCCCATATAGACGTCTTAGTCAATAATGTTCCAAAAGGTATCATGTATTCATTCATGGATGGGTTCTCGGGATATAACCAGATTAGAATGGTAGAGGAAGATGAGGAGAAAACTATCATTGTCACACCCTGAGGAACCTTTTGCTATAAAGTAATGTTGCTCAGATTGAGGAATGTTAGCACCATGTATCAAAAAGTAATGGTCACTTTATTCCACTATATGATGCACTAAGAAGTGGAAGTCTATGTTGACAATATATTTATGAAATCAAATAAAGAAAAAGACCACGAGCAGTTATGGAGGAAATTATTTGAAAGGCTGTGGAAATTCCTATTAAGAGTGAATCCCATAAAGTGCTTGTTCGAGGTAAGGACTAGAAGAATGTTAGGTTTTGTAGTAAGTAGTCGAGGAATAAAAGTTGATCAAAAAAAAAGTAAAGGAAATCTAGGATATGCTGGCGCCTAAGATGGAGAAAGAAGTAAGATGCTTTCTTGGGCATTTAAACTATATATCTTGATTCATATCTCAACTCATAGTATCGTGTGGGCTAATTTTTTATTTGCTCAAAAAGAAAAATCTCGTGGTTTCGGATATTTATTGTGAAAAAGCCTTTGACAAGATCAAAAGGTATTTGCAAAACCCGTCATTGATAATGTCTCCTATATTTAACAATGATAAAACAATCATGAGATGTGTTTTAGGCTAGAATGATGAGTTATTGGGGAAAGAACAAGTTATTTGCGATTTGAGCAAGAAGTTCAATAACTATCAAACTTTATATACGGCAACCGAAAGGCTATGCTACGCTTTGGTATGAAGTGTAAAAAGGTTCAGACATTATATGCTATATACTACATGACCTGGTTGATCTCAAAACTAGATTCATCTAAGTACATCTGTGAAAAATCTTACCTATCAAGCAGGATAGTAAAGTGACAAGTGTTGTTGGTGGAATACGACATTGTTTATATGACAAGAAATGTTGTGAGAAGAAGTGTGATTGCTAACCATATAGCAAAGCATATTATGGAAGATTACGAGTCATTGAAGTTTGACCTTTTTGATAAGGACGTGCTAACATTTAAAGATAATGTTAAGATAAATGACTGGTGGACCGTGTACTTTGATAAAGCAATGAATATATTAGGAAATGGGACTGGAATAGTGATAACTCTGTCGCTTAAATTCTTTTCGGAACAAATTTGCACTTCTAAAAAATATATTAGAGAATATGTTAGTTAATTATAAAAATATTGTGTGTAGTGAGCAATGCATGAAGCTTGTGTTTTAACTTATCAGGACTCAAAAAAAATGTTTAGATATGTATAATAAACAACAAGGTGATGAAAAACGAGTGAGAGATAATATATATATATATATATATATATATATATATATATATATATATAAAAGAGAGAAAGTAAGAGAAAATCTAATTAAGTCAAGTTAGATATAAGACCTCGACCCAAATCAGGATAGTGTTAATAGAGACTATACCATCCTCCATGCAAAATTCCTATGCATTAGCATTTACATTTATATATATTATTGAAAAATTGTGTACGATCACTTTCTATAAAAAATTAAAAATATTAGAACTCTAATTTGTTTCATAGATAAAATACGAACTTATTTCTACTTTATTGAGCTATAAGCAATGACGATATTTGTTAATCGGCAAAACTCGTAGAAACCCCGACCCAAGTTAGGATTTTGAAGTGGGCTAGCGTGAAGGATCTATATAGACTGCATAAATTAACCCCAAGTCCTGACTAGGGTGGTGCAGTGGACTAAAGACAGCAAGACTTATGAATCTTCCATATGGGCCGATCAAATACAATATTTTCTATTTTAGAAGAGCTAAAATCTTTTATTTAGTGGATCCACAAATTGTTAAATACCCAAATAGTAACTGGAAATGACATTCATTCCAATTTTAATTAAGTTTAATTCATAAATAAAACATATTATAAATTTTATGCTTAAAATAAAATATTAGACCAAAAGATTGAATTTAATTATATTATTTAGAATGCTCGTGTAAATTAATTAAATTAACAATCTTGATTATTTTATTCTAAATTTAAAAATCATTTTTTTATATAAATATTTTTTTGTTAGAAGAACTTTTTTATTTATTTAAAATGATATAAAATATAGATATTTTTGAGAAGATATAGATAAATCTATCTCATATTAATTGTTTATTAAATACTTATTACAAACATTCAAAAAATATATATTTATTAAAAAAACTTCTCCATCAAAATCTTTTCATTGGAATTTTGAAAGATATCTGTTCTAATAATGGAAAACCTTAACCTGCCATTCCCTGTAAGCTTCAGGCACCACAAATTAATATTTACTCCACCATTTTTAAAGAGAAAATATCATTAAAAAAATTAAATATTTACTCCACCGTTTTTAAGTTTATCGGTTTTTTTCAATAAAAAAAACTCATATAAAAGTTATTTTCTAATGTAAAGATCATTTTCAAGGTTATTTTTGGAAGATTATTTTAATGTTAATTTTAAGAGAAATTACTGTAGAGAATTTCTTATCGATTTTTTTTTACAATTTTTTTGAGAATTGAATTTTATTTAGAATTCAAATTAATATCTTATAAAAGTTTTAATTACATCAATTAATTTAAGCATGTGAATTAAATTCAATTTATAGGTTCACACAACTTTAAAGAAAAATATTTTAGCCGGATAAAAGCTTGGAACCTCCATGGAACTGATTAAAGCTGAAATTAGACTTGTTTGGTAGTAGTTATTAATATATCAAATGCCCAATTACAACATTTTTTTTTTAATTTGCATTGAAAAGGTTAGTTATTCGATAATTCAAAACCAAAAAATAATGTTCATCTCCCTCTTCCCTTGAAATGTTTTCAAAAAATATATAAAAATAATGGTTGTCTCCCTCTTTGTTAATGGAATTAAAAATATTTGAAATCCTGCGACGATTTTATTAAAAAATAAAGATTTAAAAATTAAAAAAATATTTTTAGAAACATTACAATTTTTTAAAGTCTTAAGAAAAAAGTTCAAAATTTTCAACCATTAAGCGTTATTTTAAAAAATTAAAAAATGTAATTAAGGTAAATGACTCAATTTTCTCTTATATAAGTGCACAAATCTCATTTATGTTTATCTATATTTTTGATTGGGCATATTATATCATTGTATAGCTCTAGTTTTTTTTTTAAATAAATATAATTTTATTAATTTGGATAAAAAACTTACTGTATATTAGAGAATAAGATATTTTATAAAGATTTCATATATTGTTGTAAAATTTATAATTATAATATTGAATTCCTGTTAGAATCTTTTCTTGAGTTTAATCTCTTAAATTTTCATGACACTTCCTTTAAGGGAAACGAGAAGGTTGTCTTAGACGTTGAAATTCATAGTTTGAATATCGTTAAATACTAGAAACGTGGCCAGCTACATCGAGGGTCAATTTTTTTATATAAAAAATATAAAAAAAATTAAAATTTATGAGTGTTAGGTTTTTCTATAAAATTATACCTAAGAGCATTGAGTCTGTTTATTACCACTGATCTAAAAGTTATATTTATAATATTAATAATAATATTAAACTTGCATGATTCAAGTTTAAGTGAGTTTGGTTACAACATCAAACCCGAAGCCTTTGATATGAGTTTGGTTGCAAGGTCTTGTTATAAAAATGTGATAATTAAAAAGGAAAAAAATGTAATATTGCAGAATGAAATTAAAAAAAAAATTAATTGAAAAGAAAAAAACAATAAAGCAAAGCATTATTTCGATGAATAGTGCTTTGTAAGGAGGGGTACAGTAAAATCCCCTTATGAGATTACAATAATTTAATGACCAGTAAACAAACAAATCATAAAGTTTAATTCTTAATCAAATCGATATTAAAAGATGAAATTGAAAGAAAAAAACTACTTAAGAAAAAGAAAAAGAAAAAAAAATTAAATCAACTGGTTTAACCTGTCAAACTTGGGATTCGTGTCATGAAATTAGAAGAAAAAAGATTAATGTCTTTTAGTTATAGTTAATTACAATATTTAAAGATGAAATTGGAAGAAAAAAACTAATAAAGAAAAAGAAAACAAATCTGAAATCAACTGGGTTAGCCCACCAAATCAGGTTAACCCGTCAAACCTGAGATTCGTGTCATGAGAGTGTGATAATTAAATAGAAAAAAATTAACATTAATAAACTAAAATGAACAAAAAAAAAAGATTAATTAAAAAGAAAAAAAACAAAGGAAAAAAAACCTACAGGAAGAAAAAAACTAATGAAGAAAAAGAAAAAAAAATCTAAATTAACTTGGTTAACCCGTCAACCAGGTTAATCCGTCAAACGATTCGTGTCATGAAAGTTTGATAACTAAATAGAAAAAAATTTAATATTAACAAACAAAATATAAAAAAAATTAAATAGGAAAAAGCAAAAAAAAAAACGCAAAAATACTAAAAAAAAAAATTAATTTAAAAAAAAAACAAAGAAAGAAAAGCCTACATGAAGAAAAAAACTAATGAAGAAAAGAAAAAAAAATCTGAATTAACTGGGTTAACCCTTCAAACCAGGTTAACCCGTCAAATCTAGGATTTGTGTCATGAAAGTTTGATAACGGAATAGGAAAAAAAATTACGGGTTAACCCAGTAGTAGCTGGGTTAACCCGTCAAACCCGAAATCCATATCAAGAAAGTTTGATAACTAAATAGAAAAAATTTAACATTAACAAACTAAATTAAATGAAAAAATTAATTAAAATTAAAAACCAGAAAAAAATCTAGGTTAACCTGTCAAACCTGGGACCCGTGTAATGAAAGTTTGATAACTAAATAGAAAAAAATTTAACATTAACAAAAAAAAATTTAAAAAAAATATTCATTGAAAAAAGCAAAGAAAACAAAACAGCTAAAAAAAAAACAAAGAAAAAAGCAAAAAAAAAAAAACAGCTTAAAAAACAAAGAAAAAAAAGACAGTTAAGCGTTTCACTGTGGACTACACTCGAAAAAATTAATTAAAAAGAAAAACCAGAAAAAAATCCGGGTTAAACCCGTCAAACCTGGAACTTGTATCATGAAAATTTGACAGCTAAATAGAAAAAAATGTAACCTTAACAAAAAAAAAATAAAAAAAAAAACATTCATTAAAAAAAACAAAGAAAAGAAATAGCAAAGAAAAAAAAAACAAAAAAAAAACAGCAAAAAAAAAACAAAGTAAAAAGCAAAAGAAAAAAAGAAAAAGAAAAAGAAGACAGCTCAATGTTTCGTGAACTTGCATAGTAAAATAGTGAGTAGTTTTAGCTATATATTTTTTTTTTTTTAGTTTTAGCTATTGTTATAATGACTCTTAGCTACACATCTTAGACGACCAATTTTATTTTGGAGCTTGATTCCACGCGCTACTAGGAAAAGGAGGTGCATGAAGCCATGAACCAGTGACCAACTCCTTCCTCTTCCTTTTGAAGGTAGGTAGGTCACATCCACTGGAGATGGAAGATCGTTGGCTGCAAAGTTGAAGTCAATTGCTAGCAAATCTGGGCTCTTGATAGTTTTGAGTTTTTCTTTTGATGTTTTCTTGTCTTTTGTTGTTGTTTTTTTTTTTAAAGCTAATTGATTGATTATCTATGATATTAATTTTGTCTATGTAAATATATTTATCTTCTAATAAAAACTTATTTTTAATATTCATTAATTTTTTAACCACTTATAACTTTTCTAATATTTGAGAGTCATAACATGTTGCTAGACATTGTACTTCATCTTCAAAGATAAATCAATCAATTGTTAAATTGATATTAAATTAATTTATTTAATTCTATTTTATTTTGGATTATGATTTATATTGAGATCAAATTATTAGAGAATCTAATGGGTAAGAATCACTGGTTAGAAATTAAACTGGAATGATTAATCAAATGTGATTTGATTGTAAATAAATTTTAGAAATTAAAGACTAGAATGTAATTAATATAAGGAATTGCAATTCTAGACCTAAAAAATCAATTAAGGATTTGATAGAATAAATTTCTAACATTGCTATGAAATAATATATGTGATATTATTCAGGGGTAAATTGATATTTTATCATTTATAGGGGTTTTAGGTTTTTCTATAAATAAAATGTTATGCCTCTTTTCTTCTGCACAAAACAGTACAACAGTATAAAACACTTAAAAACACAAGAGAAAAGAACTAGAACTCAAAGGCATAACAATCATTTTCTCCTAAAAAGATTTAAGAGATTTTTCATCAATGGTTTGTGTGAATTACTGTTAAAAGTTTGACACTATGACAACTTGTAATTTACAACAACCCACCCTTGAAGCAATTATTCAAAGATAAAAATTGTTAGAGAATATTATAAATCATATCCTGGGACTTCACCTAACAGCTTAAGCTATTGGGTTGAGATGGTTCTTTGACATGGTATCAGAGCCTTGATGACCAAGCAGTCACAAGTTCGAATCTCACTATCCTCATTTATTTAATAAGAATTAAGCACAAGGTAATATGGGCATGTGCAAGTTTAAAGCCAAAAGGGCTTTCATTTGAGGGGGTGTGTTAGATAATAATATAAATTATATCCTATGACCTCACCTAATAGTTTAAGCTATTGGGTTGAGATGATTCTTTGACATAGTATCAGAGTTTTGATGACCAAGCGGTCACAAGTTTGAATCCCACCATCCTCATTTATTTGATAAAAATTAAGTACAAGGTAATGTAGGCATATACAAGTTTCAAGTTCAAAGGTCTTTCACTTGAAGGGGTATGTTAGAGAATAATATAAATCATATCTTGGGATCTCACCTAACAGCTTAAACTATTGGGTTGAATTGGTTTTTTGACAAAAATAACATCTAATCTTCAAGTAATTTTTGTATAAACCCCAAACAACTCTAGATATGTCTAACAAGATGCTTAGGACCCAAATAAATTTAAAATTTCTGTTTCTGCTAGATATATATATGTTTCGGGAAGCCTAACAATTTTCTTATGTTATTTCTTTGCGAGGGTCTCTCATCTCAATTTCTATTTATGTCCTCCTTTTCTTTGTTTATATGACACCTCTTTATATTGTCTAGGATCCCTTGCAAAATATTAAAAAATAAACTGAAAAAATAATATTAGATAATTATATTATTTTCGTCTTGACCATGAATTTCTAATTAATTAGATTTTATTTTTTTAATTTGTAGAATCTCTTTCAATAAGTTTTCAATTTTGCTTGATCCTCTTGTACATTTTTATTTTTCTCTTTTGCATATTTCTCCCCTATTATTTTAGTTCATACTCTTCTTAGTCTCTTGTTTTTTTTTTTTTCACTCTCTACATTCATTTTCTCTTTTCTTTTATTTTTAAAATTAAAATACTAAAAGATTGAATTGTACTGAAAATATAATTTTTTACAATTCATAGAAACTTTAGGGCTAAAAAATGAGTTATAACATTGTGCATCATTAATAAATATATTTATATTTTTATCTTTTATTTTATTTTATTTTATTTTATTGTCTCTATCTTTTTCTGTACATGGACAGTAATAAAGCGTTGACTTAAGAAAAACAGTTTATATTCTTGAGTAAAATATATATTTCTCAGTTTAATTTTTTTCATTAATGTATTTTGTTTTAATGAAAACAATTTAAGTTTTTTAAATAAAAACATATCATAGTTTAAAAAATAAAAAAAAGCATGCTACATAATTTTTTGTATGATTGTATAAAAAATAAAAAAATGATTAATTCAAGAAAATTATATAAAAAATATACAATAAAAAATAATAAAATAAATATTTATTCTCACTAAATATTTATAAGCAGTTTTTTTAATTATACATATTAAATTCATATATAATTATTCATAAGCAAATTGATAATATTGATAATAGTATCATAAAGCTATAATCTTATTTAAAAGTGATAAAATAACTAAATAATTCTGTAAATACTACTCTACCGATTTTATTTAAAAACAATTAATTAAAAAGAGAGAGCAAAAGGTAATGGGTCAAAAAAAGAAGAAGTTAGGCCGTTCAAATAAGTCAATATTGTTTTGTCCGCGTGATTTCAGGAGCATTTCCAAAACCTATTTTTATATAGTTTTATGGCAATTCAAATAAATATATATAACAATTCTATG
Source organism: Populus simonii (assembly GCA_007827005.2). Classification (NCBI taxonomy): domain Eukaryota; kingdom Viridiplantae; phylum Streptophyta; class Magnoliopsida; order Malpighiales; family Salicaceae; genus Populus; species Populus simonii. The sequence continues at coordinate 12,417,878 of CM017470.2, forward strand.
GTTTACATTCTCGGGTAAAAGATATATTTTCCGGTTTAAATTTCTTTTCATTAATTTATTTCGCTTTAATGAAAACCATGTAAGTTTTTAAAATAAAAAAATTATCATAGTTAAAAAAAAAATTTCATGATTATATAAAAATATATAAAAGAATGATTAATTCATGAAAATTATATAATAAAAAATAACAAAATAAATATTTTATTATCACTTAATATTGATAGGCATTGGTTTCTGAAAAAATTATGCATATTAGATTCATATATATTGCCCTATTTATTTTTGCGTTTCAAAAATGTTTTTGAAAAATTTTGAATTTTTATTTTATTTTTTTCTTTACTTCAAATTATTTTTTAGTGTTTTTATATCATTTTGATACGCTGATATCAAAAATAATTTTAAAAAAAAAAAAAAATATTATTTTGATACATTTCTGATAAAAAACACTTTAAAAAGCAACCGCAACCACACTCCACTTCCGTTATTTATAAATAAATTGCTAATAGTATCATACAGCTATAATCTTATTTAAACGTGATGTACACTTGCATCTTTATCTGTACTCTCTAATTTCATGAGGGTAAAATAAAAATAAAAATTATTGGCCTTTCCATTCCGATTTCTCAATAAATTGGAGTTCAACTGTTTTAATATTAGCAATAAAAAATTGTTAGATTTTTTTTAATATGTAATTTCAGTGCTCTTGGACTTTTTCATGAGTTCATGACCAATGTTTATTTGGATCTTGGATTCTCTCATGGGATTGGACAACATCTGCTTCTGCATGCGCTTCCTGTCTTAATATATTATCTTGAGCTCTTGCGCGCGTATCAGTAGCAGAGCATTAATCAGAAACTATGACAACCTAATATGACAAACTCAATCATGGCTCAGTATGACAATCTAAGCTAGCTAGCTGTTTGTGGTTCGGTTTTTTTTTTTTTAATCTCACAGATTCCCTTTCTATTTAGAAATGGCCAAATTGGCAGAGTAACATGTCACGAGAAGGTGCTATAATTTTAGTCATGCCAATCTCAAATTCAGCCTATGACGTTATCTCTTTAGCACACTTCACCACTGGTATGTTTGAAAGTATGATTATGGTTGTTTTTTAAAATATTTTTTATTTAAAAATACATTAAAATAATAGTTTTTTAATTTTTAAAAATTATTTTTGATATCAGCACATTAAAATAATTTGAAAATATCAAAAAATATTAATTTAAAATAAAAAAATAAATTTCTTTAAAAATATTTTTAAAATGTAAAACCTAACCGGAAGAATGGTGCATGTAATACTAATTCTACTTGTACATAGTTTTGATGAAAGCGCACCGTCAATGCACTTAAAATTTGCAGGGGTTGGCATTTATTACGTGGAGTAGGAGAATAATGGGAGTAGCATTAGAAAAAAAAAAAGGTGCGGAGAAGGGAGCAAGAGTAGGGGAGTGGCTCTGTGGCCTAGTTTGCTCTGTTTTGTGCGTGGAAGTACTGTTGTAATGACTTGTTTTTGTGTTATATGTTTCTTTGACTTAATGATTCAAGATATTTAAATTTTTTAATTACATTAATTTATCTCATGAAAAATAAAGTAATGATGAAGACTAATTTTGTTGTGAGCACAGAAAAATAAGTATTATTGATGGAGAGATTGGTGTTTTATCTTGGTATAGAGAATTTTTATATTATGAATACCAATAAATGATTCGAATGTATGCATGTATGCACCAATTAATGGTGGTAGTGCCTGCTTTGACTTCTTAGAATTCTTTTAAAAATACATTAAGATATATATATCTAGAGTAAGATATTGGATAAAACATGATAGTGAGTTGGTAGAGACAATGTTGTTTAGGCTTAGCCCAAATAGTTAGGAAGCACACCTATATGGCTAGAATATTTTTTTAAACTTTATGCACCACCCCCACCAAATCTTTTAAACAATCATGTTTGAAAAGCTTAACTAACAAAAATATAAGAGAAAGAAAACACTATTTATACATGTTATGTTACCTTCTTGTGTTTTTTTGTTAGCATGTTTGCAAGAAAAATAAAAGTTTGATCAATTCTCTTATTACACTTAAGTTATAGAACTTACTGATCAGGAATTAAGTGGCAATGAGTTTTAGTAGAATCTTCATGTTGAACATTTTCTTGTTAAAGCTTTAAAGATATGTTGTGGTGCCTTTTCTTCTTGTTATATGATGACGAAGAGCTCAATTTTGCTTTTTTTAACTAGCATGCTAGTGATGAAGTAGGAGATAAGTTTAATAGAGATTGTTAAGGTCATATATGGAGCAGGTTCAAGGTTGTAATGTCACACTCGAGCATATCTACAAAATATTGTTAGAAGAATTTTGCACATAACATTAAGTTGGGCTTTGTGAAAATGCAATATTTGGAAAGACAAGAGTGTAAAACTTAATGACAAATTGGAGAGTTTTTCACTTTGTGAGGTGACAATATTTATTTTTAAAAGTTTGTGCAGTTACTAATTTTATATTACATCTATATTTTTTTTTGATGAGGAGTATATGAGCGAGATACAAAAAAAATTTGATGGCGGTAGCCATTCTTGTTTCATGAGCTTCTTTGCAAAACAAGTTCCCTAATAAAATAGGGAATCCTTTATTGCTCAAGTCCATAAAATATAGGAGGAGATAAGTATACGAAGTGAAGAATAATGTGTGGAGCAGTAGAAAAATGAAGTGGAGAGAGGAGCAGGAGCAAGAATAAGGAAGTGGCTATGGTTTGTTATGCTTTGTGATTGGAGTCTTATTGTAAGGAATTGTTCTTGTGTTGTGTTATTTTTTTTTAATGAAATTACCCGTCGGTCTATGATATTTATAGATCCTGGTCACATTAATTTATTTTATATAGAATAAAGTAATGATGGAGACCATCCTCATGGTGAGTGGAGAAAAATAATTATTATTATTGGAGAGGTTGATGTTTTTCTTCACGTATATAATTTTTATTTGCCATGAACACTAGTGGATGATTTAAGGGTATGCATGTATGCACTAGTCAGTGGTAATAAATATTCGCTCTGACTTCTCAGAATTTTAAAAAATAAATTGAGATATGTGCTTGGATAAGATATTAGATAATTCATGGTGGCAAGTTGATATGGATGAGGTTGTTTGGGCCTAGCATAGCTTAAATGACTAGGATTTATTTTTTCAAATTATTCACCATTAACTCCCAAATTTGCTACTACATAAAGGAGCTTTTCTATCATGAATATATCTACACATACATATTTCTAGGTAGCCATTTCTCCCTCTCTTCCTCTCTCATTCCCGACATAATATGTACATATACTCTACTCACATGACTTTCAGAATGCTAACCTAGTGGGAAGAAACTATCATTATTTTCCCAACCCTCCGAGGCTAAATCTCAATTACAATAAATCTAGATACTCAATAATTTGAGCATTATCAAATGCCTTCTAATTTGGTAGTAGTTTTTAGAAAACACTAAGTAATTTTGGTCATTCTACAGCAAATGCATAGTCGAAAAAGTTATAACTATGTTTTGTGAGAAGTTACCTAAGCAACTTAAATGGCATAAAACATTTCATTTATTAACTAATAACATTATGCCAATTGTGAAGATTATAAATGGTGGGTTCCTTTTGATAGATTCATTAAAAAAAAATTATTCAATATACTGAAAACTATACTCGTCTCTCTCTTTCTCTGAGAGCGTGTTTGAAAGTGTGGTTGCGATTGCTTTTTAAAGTGCTTTTCGTATCAAAATAATATTTTTTTTTATTTTTAAAAAATTATTTTTGACATCAACGCATCAAAATGATCTAAAAAACACCAAAAAATATTAATTTAAAGTAAAAAAAAAAAATTTAATTTTTTTCAAAAACGCTTTTGAAATGCAAAAATAAATAGGGTCTCTCTCTCTCTTAAAAACATGGGACCCATAAATTATTTTTATAGTGGATTCCATGTTCTTATAAGAAAGTTGAGTACAACTCCAGTAATACCTTATTATTTATTATGTTTATAAAAAAATATTAATGAATATTTGAGGAGAGAGAAAATAAGAGAAGTATTTTAAACTAAAAAATTTAGATCAAAATTCTTATAATGTATTTGTTTTTTTATTGTTTTTGTTTAAACAAATTAAAAACTTGTATTATAAGCTTTATTTTAGGAGTTAAATTGAATATTTATTTTTCAACAAATAAGACTATAAAAAAGACAAGGAATTTTCTTTATGCCAGATAATCCTTATTGATGTTACAGAAATTATTTAAAAATTTATGATAGTATAATAGTTGAATTATGTATTATTTACACCCTTATTGTTTTTTAATCAAACCTTTTATTGGCAAAATTATAAATTCATGTAATATATCTTTGTAATATTTCTTTAAACTAAATATGGATTGAAATGGTAGAATATATTATATGCATATATCCTAGAACCATGGTTTTTTCTTTATCATAATATTTTTTTCTTAATTCATTTCAACCAATATCAATTGATGAATAAACATATGTGTTTTGAGCTAATTAATGAGAAATAATTTATCTTATTAATACTTTTGTATACAAACTATAGAATTTGGGTCAATAAGCATATTTCTTACAGGTTTTGTTTAAATAAAACAAGAATAATATGAATAAAACCAATTATTAGCTATTTATACAATGTCACATGTGAAAATTAATTAATCAATACATAATAGCAGAACTATTCATTTTTCATGAAGAGCAATGTTTATGAAACATAAAAATAGCCACATTTCAATTAGACCTTGTTATTAACTAATTATGTGTAGATAAAAATAGCTACATATAAAAACAAATGCAGAGTAAAATAGGTTCCTTATATCATTTGTGTATATAAAAATAAATCGAAACATTGACGATTTTTTAAAAGATTTTTGTGTAGATTACTAGGTTTTAATATTCATACAATAATAATAATAATAAAGTACAAAACTTGGAGGAAATAAAAAAAAAGTCAAGAAGAAATAAAATATTGAAACGCAGATAAATATTTTGAGGATTTATGTGTAGGCTTTAAAGTTCAATAAATATTTTGTTAAAAAAAGTATAACACTTGGAGGAATTGAGAAAAAAAAATTTAAGAAGAAACAAAACTAAAACAATAAATGAAGTTTCTAAAATTTCTATGTTACTTTTAATGTTTAGGGGAAAAAAATTGAGACTTTGAGAAAAATAAATAAAAGTTACAAATATTTATGAAGATTTGTTATCTCAAAATTAAGCTTAATAAAAAAGAAATATGAGGGAGGGAAAAGTAAAATTATAACTAGATATGAGAATAGAAAAAAAAGGATATAAAATAATATATATTTTCCATGTCAATAATAAATGAAACCTTCTTAATATCATAAAACAAGTTAATAGTAAAAAAAATAAAAATTTAAGGTACAAAGTAGTGGTTATTGTAAAAGAAAAAAAATTCAATCAATCAAAATTTACTATGTGTTAGTTTTATTTTATTTTTATATAAAAAGATAAAATAAAATTAAAATAAATAACATGAAAAATAAATAAATCTTTATATATTTCTTGATCACTAAAAGGTTTACATATGATGAGATATATAAGATATTTTATAATAAGTACAAGATCCTATAAATAAAGATTAACCAATAAAATAATAACATATGACATTGATAAAAGATCTAAGTGCCTTTATAAATCTCTATAAATAAAGGGTCTTACTCTAGACAAAAAAAAAAAAAAAAAAAAAAAAAACAACCTTTTTGGAGATAGAATTGTTTTTTAAGACAAGCTCTTCATGCAAGAAAATTCTTTAAAAAACTCTAAGTCTCTTTCATTTATGCTTGAATTTATAAAAAATAAAACTTTGTTAGATCAAGCATAAACACTGCATAAATTTTTTTCAACAACACTTTAAAAACCAATTAAATGTGCTCTTCAAAGTATCATAAATCAAATTCAAGAGAAGTATCAGATGATTTTTTTTTATAAAAATATTTTAAATAAAAATTATATCCAATCATATATTTTAATAGAATTAAATATTTGTATACTTGCTTAATATTTAAGTGCTCAAATTTGTGTTCACATTTATCAACAAATATGTATTAGTACATACAAACTCTTACATCGATTTCAACTAATCCCTTCTTTTTATGACACTATATAAAAGAAAATTGAATAAAGTGCATTCCACATCACACGCACATCTCTCTCTCTCTCACACACACACACACAAAACCACGCCAAACTATAAAAATAGTTACAAAGTTAAGGGCCATAATAAACCAATAAAAAAAGAAGGATAATATGGTAAATTAAGTATCATCGACATCAAACGCTACAAACCTATGTAATGCAATATAATAAGGTTGTTAACAACTAATCGACCACAACTATATAAAAAAATAAGATAAACTAACATAATTATTTACTTTAAATTTGAAAAAATTTCATAAAAATAAAAATTATAACAAAAACTAAAAAATGGGACCATCGATCTGCATAAAACGTGAAGCTTCTTATGGTGCAAATTTTTATTTTGGCATATATAAGAACAAGCTACATGTGCAAGGACATTAATGAAGCTTTGAGGAGAGAAAATTAAAAAAAAATAATTTCATATATAAAAGTTATAAAGTGAGTTGAGCCCTTTATAACATAATGTGAGAAAATAAAAATAAATAAAACATTAATGATGCTTCGAGGAGAGAAAAAAAAAGATTTTTATAGAAAACTTTAGATTAAGATCATTCCTTACAAGATATTTTTTATTGCTTTTATTTAAATTAATTAAACGTTTGTATTGTAAGCTTGAATTAAGAGTTATATGAGGTATAATTTGTTGAGAAGTAAAACTAGAAAAATAAGACAAGAAAATTGTATCCATGCTACATCAATCCTTATGGAAACCCTTAAATTATTTAAAATTTTATGATAATAGAATAGTTAAATTATGTGCCATTTACTCTCTTATTATTTTGTAATTCAGCCCTTTACTAACAAATGGATGAAATTATATAATACAACTCTGTAATATAATTTTTTTCAATTGAATTTTCTACCATAATAGTTTTTTTTTTCTTAATTCATTTTAACTAGTATCAATAAATAAATAAGCATGTTTTAATAGAATAAGTATAATATAAAAGTTTTTTTTCTGAGCTAATAAGAAAATAATTTAAATTATTAATATTTTAGAATACAGTTTTAAAAATTTGGGTCAATAAACCTCATTCATGGATGTTACATTTGCTATTTTATTTTTGCTTAAATACAATAAGAATAATATAAATAAAATTGAATAAATGAACTTTATTTATATTATTAAATAAGATCATAGGATAAAATATTAATATGGTAAAAGATTTGTTTATTTACAAATAAATGGACAATCAAAATTAGTGTTATTAAACCCGGTCTAGCTCGGCGATTCATGATTCATGATCCGTTGACTAGACCTCTGACTTGAGCTAAATTTTAAATTAAACTAGAAGAGAATTGACTCGATATGATTTGGTTGATCCGATAAGTAAACCCGTAATCTTGTCAAAATCTAATTTTAACTTTAATTTTTTTCTTAAAATAAGATTGTTTTAACTTTTTTTAAATAATAGAATCTTGAAGCGATATCATTTTAAATTAACCCAAGTTAACCTAAATTAATTCGGCTATCTCAGGATTCGAAACAACTGGGCACTAATCTAAGCATTATGAGATCATTACTGAATAATTTAATTGAAAGAATTATGAAAAATACACAAAGTTATTACTCAATATTTTGCAATAACTTTGATTTTGACAAATATAATATTAATAAATTAATTATAAATTCGAAAAAAGAAACCGATAGGGCGAACACCCATCTCACGAGCCCGCCTCTGACTAGTTAATTACTCTATTTATTGCCAAAAACAGTAGGGCTCAATGATAAAAGATTGATAACATCTTCTATCGATCATTGAGCCTATCTTACTGAAAGAAAATAAACGAGGCTAGCTAGTGTATTGAAAACATCTTTAACAGTGACCATCCTATTCATTTTCAAGATCAAAGTAAAGGACCACTATATTTCTATTATCTGCACCAAATCAAATTCCACAGCCTCTGATAAAATCCTTGCCAAATTTGCGCTTCCATGAAAACTGAAAGCTACTTTCCACTATAGTAAAGGCAATTACGATATAGCAGCTAGAAATTACAGTACAGAAAATGATCAGTTTGTGTACTTGCACTAGAAATTACAGCATCAGCATTCAGCTCTTAATCTACATTGAAAAGTGTGCCACAGAGGAAGCAGTGTGAGACCCAGCATCAGTATCTGTAGTATAGTAGGTCCCTGATGATCCCCAACCCACTTCAGTAATTTGAGTCTGTATCTGCTACAGCCACTGGACACACCGGAGTTCTTCAGCGGCTGCCGGGGGTCATTCATCCCTTGTCAAAGGGGGTGTTCTGGTTGGTTGCTCTTCTGACACATTGCATGTGAATGGTGGGGTTTCTTGTGTCATTTTTTTAGTAAAAATGTAAAATTTCAAGGCAAAGCAATGCACTTGCACAGTTGCCCTCAAAGTCAAAAGCACTTAACAGGGCCATAAAGAAAGTTTCAAATTAAGTGGTTCATGCACCAGATCCCTTTAATCCTATCCCTCTACTTTGTGGGCCTAAATCCATGAAAGGTCTATTTACCATTGATCTTTAATAGTTGTAGTAGAGATTTTTCTCACTAGTAAAGATCAGATGGCTGTGAGTATATTATCTTCTGGTTAGCCCTACATAATGGGCGGTCACTATCAAAAATCATAAATTCAATCTTAAATGAGCTGAGACTCTTCTCTCAATCGACTTTGCATGAATAAAATATAGCAAACAAGTGGCTATATAAAGCCTTCCGGCCACTTCCGGTAACCCTACTGAAAATGGTGATAGGTTTCTGAGATAATTTAAACACTTTTTTTATCATCTTTTTCTTTCTCCTTTTCCTCTACAATATTTTTCAAGCAACGAAGCCCTTAATATCTCTCTCTTAAGCCTCTCTTCTCCCAGCTCCACCATACCTCTGTTGCTCAGTTATTCAGCTTGTGAATATATCCCAATCATCAACCCATTCCCTCCCTAGCTCTTCACATACACTTAACACACTTTCTGTTCTCTTTCCTGATACCTTGGGGGCGATTTTCAAGAGTGTTATAATCAATGGATGTGGACATGATGAAATCATCATCAGGAGAGGAAAATATGGACATGATGACAATGATGATGCAGATGGAAAAGCTTCCTGATTTTTGCAGTGAGCCTTTCCACAACACTACTAACACTTCAACAATACTACAAGAAATCCAATTCTCCAACGGAAATCCTACTAGTATTGTAGCTTCACCACCTATCTATCATGATAACCCACATGCATCTTCACCACCATTCATAAATCTACCTCCTTGCTCCATGCCATTTATGGGCACTCCAATTCAAGAACCAATGACACCACCTCTTCAGCACAATATAATGGCCAACAAATTCAAATATAGTACTCCATTCTCCAATGCAAACTCCTTCTTGTCTTCAATAGAGAAGAAAAACTCCACTGCAGCAATTAGAGATATGACCTTTCGTATAGCAGCAATGCAACCAATACATATAGACCCGGAATCGGTAAAGCCTCCCAAAAGAAGGAATGTCAAGACATCTAAGGATCCACAAAGTGTAGCTGCGAGGCATAGAAGGGAAAGAATAAGTGAGAGGATGCGGATTCTCCAGAGATTAGTTCCAGGAGGCACCAAAATGGACACGGCTTCTATGTTAGATGAGGCTGTACATTATGTCAAGTTCTTGAAGAAGCAAGTGCAATCTTTAGAACAAGCTGGTGCTATTACCCCCAACGGGTGGTTTTGGCTTCACAGGGGTGACAATGCCTAATTAATGTGGGTTATTCTTCTTTGGTAAAGAATTGCCAGCGGCCTGCTGCTAATATGGTGGGCACAATGCAGATGCTAAGATGAGAGATAGGATTAATCATTAGCACTGTTTTTGGGTCTTTGTAACTAATCATGATTTTGATGTTATCTTGTTGTGTGTTGTATTGGATTCTACTTCCAATATATGCCTGGCTCGTTAATTAAAAAAAAAATTGTGAAATCTTCCTCCTCTCTTGAATAAGGCTGCAAGAGAATCAGAATCACATGATCCAAGGCATATCAAGGAAAAAAAATGGACTGGGAAATATTAGTACTGAAATCCAGTGCAAGATTTTACTGATTTTTATATACAAATAGAGATTTTCCTTCCTCACAGTGTAACCTTATTAAGAAACTGAAGCGAAAAAATGTTTTCCCATTTTCATTCCTTTGTTATGGACGTCTTTTTTCCAGCTCATGACCGTGCGTGCATATATTATAGACGCAGCACTAAATATTTTTTAAGAAAAACTTAAAAGGCACTTATAAAACACGATTATCCAAGACACATTTTACTGTTTAAATAGTAAAATAATAATAATTTTACATTTAAAAATTTTTGACACCGCTTGCAAATGGAGTAAAATCATCTTTTTCAAGAAATTTATTAGACTTTATAAGATTGATTGAGAATAAATTAGATGTTTATATATATTTTATAGCACAGTAAAATAACTATCTTGCTCTTAAAAATAAAACTATATATATTTGATATAGAGGTTTTTTATGTCTATTTAATAGTATTTTCACAATAAAATTATATTAATACCCTTAAAAGTAAAAACCCACTAAACTTGCACTACCTTTTCATGTTTTTATTTTTTTAAAACAATAGTAAAGTGATGAAATTGTCCTTAAAATAAAAATATATAAATATGATTCCAAGGGTGTTTTTGCTTTTCCTTATGGTTTTTTTTTTTTGTTAGTTTTAGGTTGACCTAAGAGTTGTTTGGTAATTAGAAAAAATTAAATATTATTAAAAACAAGTTGAACGTGCTAAAGCATAGTGCTCCAACGCCTTTCGAGTTGCCCATACGATGATGTCCAGTTACAAAAATTAGTCGTCCATAACTATGTGTAGAGTAGCGCATCATCCCTTTCATATTTGTGGGGCACGTTTTCATAATAGAGTTGCGGTTGGGTTCTAGTGACTTTTTCTTTTCTTTTCCTCTTTCTCTTTTCTCTGCCCTTTCAAAAATTGATTGTATCCAATTTTTATTTTTATTAATTTTGACCCTCATTCTTTTGATTAATATTTATTTTGCTTTTAATGGTTTTTTAAGTTTAATTTGTTTTTCAATTTCAACCCTAGGTATTTTATTTCATTTAGTTTTTTTTATCTAATTTGATCTTCATTCTTTTGATTTTTTTTTTAGTGTTTTACCATTTTCTTGATTTTCTTTTCAATTTAATCCATCATCATTTTATTTCTTTTAAAGTTTTTATCCAATTTTGGTCCACTTTCTTTTGATTGCTATTTTCTTATCCGTTTTCTTGATTTTTTTAATTTTGTCCCTCAATTTATTATTTCATTTAATTTTTTTAATCAAATTTTAGTCCACATTCTTTTGATTGCTTTTTTTTATTCTTTTCTTAATTCTTTTTTTTTTTAATTTAATCCCTAATTATTTTCTTTCTTTTGATTTTTATACCAGATATGATCCTTATTGTTTTGATTATTATTTTAAAAAAAATGAGAATTTTACTTTGTGATTTTTTCGTTTCTGGCTTTCGACAGGGTAATCTTGATGTCATGACCCAAGTTACTGCTTCTGAATATTAACGTGGTGTAACTTCGATCTTTTTTATAGATCCTTTATTAATTTTTATTTTCAATTTCATCATTCGATATTTGAGTTATTAGACCTTGAGCTTCATTCTTTGTTCCACTTAATTTTTTTGTGTGAATTTATCTCAATCTGATATCCTGGCAAGCAGGTTAGTCGAGTTAACTCAGGTTAACTTAGGTTTTAATTTCTCTTGATGTTTTTTTATGAAATTGATTTTTTCTCTCAATTTCATCATTTCACATAAAATTATTGACCCTTGAAAATTGTGATTTTTCCGCTTTTCTTTTTGTGAGGTCATCCTAAGTGTGGGTTATTCAATAGCTTTTTTATTATTGTATTTAGCTTCGGTCTTTTTTGCTAGGTTCTTTTCTTTAAAATATAATTTTTTAATCCTGATTTCATATCGCAGGTTGCAGGTTCATTAAGTTAACACATGTTGACTTGAGTCTTTTTATACCACTTTTTTATAATTGAATTTTTTTTTCATATCCATCATTTGATGAGGTTATTGGGTCTTGAGTTTTGTAAAAAAAATTGTTTTTTTTGTTATCTCAATTTTATGTCTCAGGTCGTATATTATTCAAGTTAACCCTATTAATTCAAATTATCATCATTTAAATATTTTTTTATATGTTAAAAAATTTTAACCTAGCCGGTGATATAACATTGACCACCTACTGGTGTAGTCCTAATTGGGAAAATAGATGTTTATTTAGTACCAAACTTTTATCAAATTTTTATTTAATGCGGTAATCTTTTGCGATAGAGATTAAAAAAAGATGACATTATTAAAAATAGGTTTGGACTGAAATATTATGAAAATGAATTTAAAAAAATAATTAATATTATAAAAAAAGGATAATAAAATAAAAGATAAGTTACACGAATTATTTAATTAACAATATTAATTTCTTATTTTATTAAAAAGTTAAATATTAAATATGAGTTTTTTTCCAATATATTCCATGGATGTGGTTGGCAAATGATTTTTGCTCTTAAAAATGAAACCCTTCTGAGAAAAAGATATGAACACGAGCGTGATTATAACCCCTTTTTCCTAACAAAGGAAGAAAAGTAAAGATTAAAATACTAAAAAAAAAGAGAGAGGGAGAATTTTAATTTGTTTTTTAAGCATTCATTGAAAGAGAATGGGCAGGTAGGTTGCCTCCCAAGGCAGGATCGAATAATAGTAGTGTTCATGTCTCAAGCATCATGCCTCACTAAAAGCCATTCCTCTTATCTAGCCATCCAAATGAAACCATAGTGGGTATTAAGAAAATCAATAAAAAAATCAAGAGGAGAATGGTCAAACCGCATCTACCAAATAGACCCCATGTGTGATAAATTCTAGTAGTATTTAAAAGTATGATAGTATCGTTGTTTTTTAAAGTGTTTTTTTATTTGAAAATATATTAAAATAATTTTTTGTTTATTTTTTAAAAATTATTTTTTATATCAGAAAATTAAAACGATCTGAAAAAACTAGAAAAACTTAGTTTGAAGTAAAGAAAAACATATTAAATTTTTTTAAAAAAAACAAAAAAACAAATAAAATCTAAGTCCCCAGCATCCCTCCCACATTGGCTTTGATTTTTAGTGAGGGGTAGACCCCCTTTTTCATGAATCAATTTGCAAGTGCAATGCATCCCCCTCCCTGACACTCTCTATAATTCAATCTATATCATTTCTCATACCCATCTACCTCTTTTCATAGGATAAGTTCTCATGTTCTTTGTGACAGGATAAAGATCCAAGACCAAGTACAATTTTGTTTCTTTTTACCTCTTATACTCTCCTACGCATACTACCTTGCAAAATTTAATTTGCGACTAAGAACAAGTTCTGAAGTCATTTATATATGCATTTCTAAATTAATTTTGTAAGCATATGGTGCATATATATGAATCGATCGAGAATGCAAAGAACCAAGCATATGGTATGTATAAACAGAGGGTACTATAGGACATGGATGTTGATCGAGGTGGCTAAATTATGTTGGGGAGGTGCCTCTGTAATAAATGCAGATTGGTCAAGATGAGAACTCAAACATAGGTCCGTATATGAATTTTATTTTTAATATAATGTGAATGGGGACAATAATTTGGTTGGTTGGATTAGATCTTGGCAGAGTGCTTTCTGTACGCGGATCTATTTTCTTTCTCTTCCAACCCGTGTCCATGTCCCTTGTGCAAGGTGAGATGAATTAGTTTCTCCCAAAAAAAAAAAAAAATAAAATAAAATTCATGCACAAACAGACGACAGAGAGATGAATTAAATGGTTACATTGGAAAAAAGCTTGCAGTCAATATATCGCTTTGGCTTCTCTAGTTGTTACATCCACATTTGCCATTTGATTAAATAGTTAAATAATTTCTATATAGTTTCATTAATTTTCAAGAATTTTTAAATAGTTTTTTTTTCTTGATACAAATGCTAAAGAGTTCGACGAGACCACATATTGGAAATAGGGAATTGAAAATAATTTTTGTTTTAATTAATCATGTGCTATGAGAATAAGCGGAAGAACTCTGCTTTGAATATATATGGGTTGAAAGTGTTGCCTTTGTTGTCTGATTTTTACTTGTTTTCTTTTTTAAAAAAAGTAAAGTAATTTAAAATATTTTAAAAAAAATGTTTAGTGAGTATTTTTAGAATACTTTTGAAAATTAAAGGTGAATTTTTATAAGAATTATTTAAAGATATATATTAGTTTCCCGTAAAAAAACATTGAAAGTAATTTATTTTTGATATGGAAGGATGGTTATTTTATTTAAAATATAAAATAACATTGAATAACATAAATAAAAATATATATATACTTTTATACTTTTGTTTTGATTATTTTTTTTACCTTTTTTACTCATGAATTTTTATTTTATTCATAAAAATATTTTCATGTTTTCAAATAATTTATATTAATTTATTAATAAATTTTTTAAAGTTGTGTCTTGAATAGTAATTTTAGTCAAACAATACAATTATTTATTAAATAGTTGAGCTATTTTCTTCATAACATAACATTTTATTAACTAACGAACAATTTAGAGTGTTTCATCATACAACAAAGTGTAATACATACAAGACAACGTGGCCGAACATGCTTTAAAATATTACTAGTGATGTAACTCGCGTTTCGACGCAAGTTATATAACTTTCTTTTTTTTGATAAAACAAAAATAAATATACAAGCTTTAATTTTTTTTTAAAATTCTAATTATAAATTAAAACACCTATGAGAACTATTTATATCAATAAATAAAAAAAATATTAACGCGTCTATTCAACTCGTTTAACTACAAGTCGAATAATCTTTTTCCAACTCAAAAGAATTAATTTATAGGTGTTATTAACGTATTTTTTTATATCAAGTAAAAAATATAATAAAAATCATATATATTAATAAAAATATGTAAGATTTTAAGCTAATTTTTAACATAGCTGAAAAATAGAACAATGTTGCAATTGTCACAGTAAAACACTATTTTTTTAGTTTGTGTAGAATAAATTTCCCCAAACAAAACGTGTAAAGACAAAAAAAAAAATTACAAAAGAATAAAAAAAAATGAATATAAAAAATGGTATAAATAGTTCAAGCATAAAGAATAAAAAAATAATATTTAAAAAAAATTGAAAAGAAAAAACTGAAAAAAATTAAAATCATGATTGTGGTATGCGGGTTATAATTGTTTAAAAATAAATCAGGCATACAGGCTGTTCCAATGTGTTTTTTAAAATAAAAAAATTAAAAATATCATTCGGAAAGTCTATGCAATCATCTAACTAAATAAATCGATAATCATTTATGTAAATAAATTAAAATCATTAACAATAACTAAGAAAGAAATTGTAAAGATTAGATATTTACCGGATTATGCTTACAAAATATTTTTTATTTAAATAAATAGAAGATAAGTCCACCCTAAAAAACTCATGGTTTAAATGATAAATACAAACAAAAATAACTAAATAAATCTACACCATAAAAATATATTACAAAAGGCCAAACACGTCGGAAAAGAATAAAGAATGGAAACCTACCAATATGATGGAAACATATATCTATATATACAAAGCCTTGAGTGAACCCGGTAGCTAACCCGAGTGAGCAAATCAAACATATGACTTAAAACATGAAATTGGGATGACCCCATAAATAGCAAAGTGAAAAAAAATACCGGCAAACAAATATTTGAAAAAAAATGCTTTAGAAAAAAAGCAAAGTCGACTCGGACTAATGTTTCAGATCTATGATCCAGGTCACAAGATTAGGGTGACTCCATTAAAAGCAAATCTAAAAAAATAAAGAAGTAAAATTCTTAAATAAACAAATATTAAGGGATAAAATTAAGAAAAAAAGATCGATAAAAAAACAATGCAAAACAAAACAAATAGTAATTAAAAGAATTATTACTAAATTCAACATAGAAACCACCTGAAATTAAATATTAAGGAAATATTTAAATGAAATTAAATGTTTAGGGATGAAATTGAAAAAAAATTAATTAAGAAAATGATTGAAAAAAAATAATAGCAATTTAAAGAATGAGGTTCAACTTTTAAAACAAAAACCAAACAAAATCAAATGACCAAGAATGAAATCGAAAATAAAATCCAATTAGAAACAATCAAATATAAATAAAACAATTAAAATTAAAGAGAAGAAGGACTTAATCAAAAGAAATTGAAGGGCTGGTATAATTTTTTGCATAGCCAGCATGTAATCTGAGGAAGAAAAAAAAGAAAAATATAGGAAATAAAAAGTCAATTGGTGTCAAACCAGACCTCACTACTATACATGCGTCATCCAAAAAGGTAAAGGACATCAAATGATGTGGTGAAAGCTTGAATTCAACTATTGTTGTCAGCCACACGCACTACTTAAAGACGAAAGAGCAAGAGTAGCTGAAGCGTGCCAAGCAGGCATCAACAACCTTTTTTTATTTTTCACAAAAGCAAAATACTACGACTAAACAATAATAACAAAAAAAAAAAACCCTTATGAAATTACAACCAAGCCTTTAAAGATAAGGTTAAAAAATTTGAATGGTTAGGATAATTAAGTAATTCAACTGTTAATAAAATTATTAAAAAACAAAAATGCTCCTAGGACTAAATAGCAATAACAAAAAATCCATTAGAAAATGACAATCAAGCCCTTGAAGCTAAGGTTAATTTAACTGTTAATGACAAAATTAATATTACTGTACGGCCCCTGGACTAAAGGTTTTGATTGTTTACTCTTTAAGAGCAATACGATAATTTCACTATTATTAAAAAATAAAAAGATGGTGCTTTCCCCAAACAAATCAGGAATTACAAAGTGTTCATGTGCAAGTATCATCTTACCCCTCAAGTAAAGATTTAAAAATTAAAGAATGAAGGGTAAAAAAATAATTTAACTGTAGCTCTAGACATATTTCATTGTAGATGAGCTACAATGAAAAACCCGCCCACGTAAGTATTTTACATTTTTTTTAGAAAAAGGAAAAAAAAGTTTAAAATGAACCACTCTTCTTTTTGCCGTGAATTGATTTGTAAGTTCAGATTACTGACATATGGGTCGAAATATCTTGGACCTAAACAGACCCTAGATTTTCCTCTCGTGCAAAACCTTGCGCACATGGAAAAGGACCTTTGAATCTTTGGAAGATGAAGTAGAAATTAAACTAAAATGGGCTTTTTATAGTCGTCCATCATCTCTATCAGCTGACGGGCTGCCATAACCAGGATGGAGGCAAGGAAATGGACACAGGAAACATATCTCACACCCACTAAAGTTTGTGTGTGTGTGTGTGTAACATTCTTTCATCAAGACTATTTTCTTAATAATGAATTTTTTAAAAAATAAATTGTTATTTATTTTTACCGTGATTATTTTAAAAATTATATTAAAAATAATTTTCAAAATTATTCTCTAAAATAATTTTCAAAATTATTCTAAAAAAACAGCTCAAGAATAAGATTCTCAAATTTTGACAGAAAAGAGCCAAAAATCCAATACCCCAAATCCCTTCAGTCAGCAACAAATTTTAGCACCAAACCAAATGCATTTTGTATAAAGAATAAGAAGCCTCTAAAAAATCTTCTCAACCTCTTATAAATGATCCCTTCAAATTGTTCATCGGGTAGGGTTCTTCATTGCGACACATAATGGTTATTATCCATCCTTGTTAATTGGAGGATCACGGGTAAGGTTTTCTTCCTTGTATTCCCTCTCAATTTTCCTTTTTCATAACTCAATTAAAAAATAAATCACTAATTTTGATTTTGAGACAGCTTTTTTCCTGATAAAAGTTTTTAATTGCAAAACATGGAAGGAGAAGAGCCCTATCATTAAATGAAAAGGGACATTAAATGAGGAAAAAGTTAACAAAACCTTCGTTGTTATTGATAAGTGTGAATAACTTGTATTCATTATCATGGTATACTTAAGCAATTCTTTCACTTTTATGAAGTAAAGAAGGAGAACATGCATAGCTTTCTTCTTCATCTTATTACTACCACTAGTAAAAATTTATTTAATTTGCTTTTCAATAATTACAAGTTCATGTCTTCTTAGGATCACTAAAAACTTACATGATTATTAACTTCAGGGCCCGTATGATTAGTCAAGATACATATTGACTTACATGTAGCTCATCCACGTTGAAACCAGCAGCTACAGCAATGGATGTCCAGGCAGAAGAAAGATCATCAGCAGCTACAGCAGTGCAATCTCCAGCTTTAACCATAAACACATACATCAAACATGCAATCTTTAGTTGACGTCTTCAGCACGCAACTATGCAGCAGTTAGAGTTTGTTAAAATAGTTAGAGTTAGTTAAAGCTGTTAGAAGAATAAGTTAGCTATTAAGACTAATCAGTTACTCAGTTAATTATTATTTGCTCATTCACGTTTACAGGAATGAGCCTATATAAACAATGTAAGAGTTGATTGAAATGTAACAGAGTGAATATCATCCAATTCATTTTTCTTTCTCTTTGCTATTTTAATAGCACACGCAAACTAACTCGGACACCCACGTTAATATTTTAAAAAAATCTGTTTAGTTTGAGAAAATATACATTTATTAAGAGAGGTTGTCGTTAATCTTGTGCACATGCACATGCACCATGCCTAATTAAATCCATGGTATGCAACTCATTTAATTTTATAATTACGACATCATTTAAGTATCACCATGTCATTATGATGATCCACTTGACAATAATCTCTGTCATTTGAAGCGTACTCCTATTTGAAACTGATGGTTAAAAAAGAAAGAAAAAATTATTTCCGTTTGGGCTTGTGGCCCAGACTGCAACAACTTCGTTGCCTTGCACCATTTGGGTCGTAGCCTAAACAGCTCATGTTATTTGGGACCAGCCCTAATTAGTATATTTGATATCATGAAAAAGTCTGGGCTCTTGGCATTGCCTTTTTTCAATAGAAGTGAACAAAAAGCAGCGCCACGCACCATTAATGCGCAGACACTTCTTCCATATTTGACAAACTTTTTGAGCATTCGCTAGTCTCTCTGCTAATAACAGTATTATACACTACAATTGATAGCTTCCATATTTTCATCAATTAATGGTAGCATCCCTCTTAAATAAGCTACAGAGTCCATAAATATTTTGGATTATCAAATAAGTGAACATGTTTTTTATAATTAAAATTTTACTATACATATTTTTCTTAATTTTTTTATACATCATTTCTCTCTGTATAAATTACTAATTTAAATATATATACAAAATTTCATTCCACAAGAAATTTAATTTTTTCGGCAAATTTCTAGACACTGATTAGCCCAACAAAATTTAGATATAAGCTCATAAGTAAGCACATATCTTGGTTCAATTTCACAACCATAAAATATTCAATTTTTGTGTGCAGTTTTTTCCCTGCCTGGTAGAAACAAACTATAATATTTTCCTTTATTATGGTCATATAATAAATTACTATTAATGTTTACTTTACTGTGCTAAAAGTTTTTTTTTCAAAAAACCAAATTAACTAATACTCTAAAACGGGGGGGGGGGGGGGGGGGGGGGGGGGGGACATGTTTTTTTTTTCATTTTTTTTTTGGGTTTTACATGTATTTTTTCTTCTTTTTTCTCCTTTTTTTTTTCCCAAGATTGTCTTCATCTTCTTTTTTTTGTTTTTTTTTAATTTCTTTTTTGTTTCTATGTTTTTTTTAAATTATCTTTGTCGATTTTTTTTTTAATATTGAACTAGTTGAAAATTTATTTCTGTACTTTTTTTCTTTAAAATATTATCGATTACTACAATGTTTCCCTATAAGGTTTTTTTTTATAATTTTTTTTGTTCAAAATAATCTTCGTCAATTTTAGTTTTTTTTATATTGAGATAGTTGAAAATTTTACTTCGTAGTTTTAAATTGTAACAGTGTTTTTCCATATGATTTTTGTTTTGCTAGTGTTTCCCCACATGTTTTTTTTTAAAATTATCTTTGTCAAATGTTTTTTTAATATTGAGCTGGTTGAGAATTTAGCTTTAACTTTCTCCACATGTTTTTTTTTCATTTTTTTCCATTTTTTTTCTTTTTTTCCCCAAAATTGTCTTCTTTTTTTCTTTCATTTGTTTTCATTTTTTTGTGTTTTTTTCAGAATTGTTTTTGTTGATTTTATTTCTTTAATATGGAGCTGGTTGAGAATTTAGCTTTTTAGCTTTTTTCTTTAAAACACTATAGTGTGTTTTTCTATATGGTTTTTTTTTTTTCCTTTTTATGATTTTTTTATTTTTTTTCCAGAATTATTTTTTTTTATTTTATTTTTTTCATATTGAGCTGGTTGAGAATTTAGTTTCGTAGTTTTTTCCTTTAAAACACTGCAGATTACTACAGTGTTCCCCCACATATATTTTTTTTTATTATGATTGTTTTCAAAATTATCTTTATCAATTTTATTATTTTTAATATTGAACTGGTTAAGAATTACAACTGTAAATTTTCTCATGAAACACTATAGATTGCTACAGTGTTTTCCTGCATTGTTTTTTTTTCTTTTTCATTATGTTTTTTTAATTATTTTTTCCAAAATTTTCTTTGTTGATTTTTTTTAATATTAAGCTAGTTAAGAATTTATCTTTATAATTTTTCCTTAAAAACATTGTGGATTGCAACAGTTTCTGTGTGTGTGTGTGTGTGTGTGTGTGTATTTTCATAAATCCACGACAACGAACAAACATGCCACAACTCTGCAGTATCGCGCGAGCATGACATCTAGTAATACACTAATGAATGTGTCGTATAAAAATATTATCATAAAAATTAATATAGTAATATAATATTTAAGATTTCGAAATTTAATACCATTTGTTCCTTTATTATACAATTAATAATTTTTTTAAAAGAATCTTGTTAACTTTTATTTTAATTTAGTCACCCGTGATAATACTTTAGATTAAGGAGATGAATAATGTTCATTAGTTTGTAAATTAATTTTGGATTATTTTTTTTATATAGCGAAAACCATGAGGATATAGGAGTTAAATTTATAGTTCTAAATTTATTTTATATATTATTATGAATTATTATAGTTTTTTTATTTTTTTATTTTTTTTTTAAAATTATCTTTATTGATTTTATTTTTTTAATATTGAGCTGGTTAAGAATTTAATTTTGTAATTTTTTTCCTTAAAACACTATGAATTGTTACAGTATTTCTCCACATAGTTTTTTTGTTATGATTTTTTTTAAAATTGTTTGTCGATTTTATTTTTTTAATATTGAGCTGGTTGAGAATTACAGTTGTAGTTTTTCTCACAAACATTGTGGATTATTAAAGTGTTTCCTCACATGGTTTTTTTTTCTTTTTTTTTGTGTTTCCTTTTTTGTTATGATTTTTTTCAAAATTATCTTTGTCGATTTTATTTTTTAAATATTGAGCTGGTTAGAATTTAGCTTTATAATTAAAACAAAAAATACTATGGATTGCTACAAGGTTTCCCCACATGGTTTTTTTTTGTTATGATTTTTTTCAAAATTATCTTTGTTAATTTTATTTTTTTAATATTGAGTTGATTGAGAATTACAAGTACAATAAAGCTAAATCATGTGGGGAAAGTACTGTAGCTTCCCTTACAAAACACTGTGGATTGCTATAGTGTCTCCACACATGGTGTTTTTTTTCTTATAATTTTTTCAAAATTATCTTTGTTGAATTTTTTTTTAATATTGAGTTGGTTGAGAATTACAACTACAAATAAGGCTAAATCATGTAGGGAAGCACTATAGCTTTCCTCGTAAAACACTGTGGATTGCTATAGTGTTTCCAACATGGTTTTTTTTTCATTTTTTTTATGTTTTTTTGTTATGATTTTTTTCAAAATTGTCTTTGTCAATTTTTTTTTAATATCAAGTTGATTGAGAATTTAGCTTTGTAATTTTTTTTTTTAAAAAAACTATGGATTGCTAGAGTGTTTCCCTACATGGTGTTTTTTTATTATGATTTTTTTCAAAATTATCTTTGTTGATTTTATTGGGGAAAGCATTGTAGCTTTCCTCACAAAACACTGTGGATTGCTACAGTGTTTCTCCTCATGAGTTTTTTTTTCCAAAATTATTTTTGTTGATTTATTTTTAATATTGAACTAGTAGAGAGTTTAGCTTTATAATTTTTTTTCTTTTTATTAATAGAAAAGCTAAATTATATGGGGAAAATATTGTATCTTTCCTCACAAAACACTGTGGATTGATACAAATCATTCTATTCAGTTTCTAAGTTTTTTTTTTTATCATCAACACAACTTTTTTTCCATCATGGAATTTTGGCTCCATTACACTTTCAGTTTCTATTACTTATCTAGCATTGGTTTGCAATTATAATACCATCAAGCACATTTGTTTTATAAACTCACGGCAGCGCATCGACATACCATCTAGTAACAACTAATGTACATGGGGCACTTGTCAACATGATTTCTCATTTTTCAGCCAGCTAAAGACCTTTTTGCTCACTAGGCGAGAGGGTGGAGAGGGCTGTAAATTTAGCCCATTTATTCTTAATTTCTCTTGTCTTTAATTTCAACTAATTTTGACACCGAAGTGGAGCATTGTCGAAGTTGTGATCCTATTTAAGATGTTGATATATTACATCAACCTTGATTAACTTGAGTTAACCTATTAAATTTATGATCCTGGTCATAAATGTGACTACAGTTAGCTAACCCGGTTGGATATTAGTCTCTTTATTTTCCCTTCCCTTCTTCTCTCACTAGATTGGCCTTCATTAAGACCAGGTGGTATGAAATTTAAGACCAAATTGAATAGTTATTAGAAATTTATAGGGGAGAGAGGGGGCGCTTAGCCTCGAGTAAGGTAAAATTTGGAGCTAAATTAAAAAGTTATTAGAAAATCAATGACTAAATTAAATAAAAAGAACAAAAAAAATCTAATACGAGTATTACACAAAAAATAGAGCAGCGCATACGACTTCCTCAACCCTCTATACATTGAAATTGTCATGGTGAGGCTTTCCTTTCAAAGTGGCACATTGTGGCAATGAAGCTATAAGGTAGCTTTGGCAATCAATTCTTCTTCTCTTCCTTCGTTTTCTTTTTTTCTCTCTTCTCCCTTAAGTTTTTGTGTATCGTTTATTTTTAATCAAAGAATAAGGCTGTTTTTTTTTACTCTTTGTTTCAATTCTAGCTCCTATATTTTTAGTCCTTTATAAAATAAAAAATCAAAATTATTTATTATTTTCGACATGAGAATAACCTCATATTAAGCCACTTATGGAGCCCAATCTCATAAATGAAAAGATGAAAAAAAATATAAACAATGAAAACAGTAAAATGCATAACTCTTTTACGTAATTTTACTCAATGCCTCATCCACTTGCATATTTCCTTTGCTTCCTCTTCATTAAATTAATTAAGCAAATCAATAACTTTGATATTGTCTAGTGTGTGTATTAAGCAAATCAATAGCTTCCTCTTCTTTTAAGTTATTAGAAAATCAATAACTAAATCAAATGAAAAGAACAAAAAATATCTCGTGCGTGTATTACACAACAAATAAAGAGGCGCATATGACTTCCTCAACCCTCTGTACATTGAAATTATCTTGGCAAGGCTTTCCTTTCAAAGTGGCAGGTGGTGGCAATGTATTAAAAAATTACATTATAAATAGCCTACATTTTATCGGAGCGTAAAGTTGGATTTATTGTCATTTTTCAACTTTTTTCAACGTGAAAAAAACTAATCCAAGAACACTGTTAGCCATAGAACGAAAAGAAAATAATAATATTAATTAAACAAGCTATCCTGGCATGTTTTTTTATACATGCAGTACTGTATCAAATGAATTGGACAAAACAAATTATGTTCCTTAAAATCGTTTTCCATATGGTCGATTTACGCTGTTGGTGCTTGGTAGCTTTTCTTTTTTTTGTTGCTTTTAATAATTCATGTTGGTGGGACAAACCCGGCAAGCCATGTGACTCACAAGGGCCGCTCACGCACATAGGGACATACAATATTGTAAACAAACAGAAAAAAGCTGTAATCATATCCCCCATCGAATCATTCCTTTATTTTCTTTGCTTTGATTTTATCTTGTTCAAACCATTAGACCCCACGCCAAGGTCATTGTGTTGCTAAACGTGCTAATTATTGCATAAATAAACCAAGCCATCGAAGTTGATCGGGCAAAGTTTTTTTATTTTTGACTTGGTTTGGTGATTAAGGTGGTAAAAATCTATGCCTATAAATATGCTTAGCTATAATAATCATAATCATACCAAGTTGAGTTGAGGCAGCATAGAAAATTAAAGCTCTAAAAAACTCTCATTTCTCCAGTATCCTGCGTTGTACATTGCTGCAGCAATGGATTGCGACAAAGGGTTTTCGAGCAGTTATATGCTCTTGAAACCTGAAGAATTAACATTCTTTGATCTCATCAACATCTTATTCTCCACTGACATCGAGAAAAGAAAGTTCGTTGATAGCGCGGAGGTGAAGGAGGAGGATTTTCAGCGTCGATGGCTCATATTCATCTCCATTATTGTTCAAAAATTGCTGCAGTTTTTTTCCAAGCCGATATCATTTTTCGGGTCACTTACGGAGATGTGGCTCAACCTTTTGTCTAGCAACGGTGGCTTTGGCAGCCTTTTACTAAATACCATAGAAGGTTATAATCTCAAGCAATATATATAATTAATACAGATCATAGTATAATTTATTTTCTTTCTATATATAGAGTGTTTATTTATAATTACTATATGTTAATTTGTGCTTCGTTAATTTAATCTTTATTTTTTTTTACTATATGCATACTGCTGGTATTTAAATTAGGTTTTTGCAATTGTTCTATAAGATTTATAAAGCACAATTTTTTCTCTCTTTCTTTTTTTTTTTTTTTTCCCTTCAGGGGATCAAGCGGGGAGTGATTCTGCATATAAAATTACGTAAACAGTTTGTTTTCAAGTGCAGTGTCTGTAAGAGGGAGAGAAATGGAAAGGAATAATAGACTCTATTAAAAAGAGTAACTTAATTTTTTGTGCATGCATTTAATTATCTAATTCTATTTAGAGTGGGTTTGGCAGTGTGGTAACAGTTACTTTTTAAATAACTTTTCGTGTTGAAATGCACGCCAATGATTTTTTTTATTTTTTAAAAATTATTTTTGATATCAGCACATCAAAACGATCCAAAACGTATAAACCATATTAAATTTTAGCAAAAAAAAAAATTAAAATGTTTTAGAAACGCGGTGTAGACTGTTACACTCAATAATATATTTGGTTTTAAAAAAATTAGGTTTTATGTAGTAAAATCTACTAAAAAAATGAGTTTAAAATATAATTATTGTGCAACAGTTTTTATATATTGTTTTAATAAAATTTCATAAATATTTCTGATATATTTACTCGAAATTACTAAAAATTCTTTGCTGGTCGTTTTTTTATTGCTTGTAAGAAAATTAAAAAGTTTTATTCAAACACCTCACATATATGTTTTACTATAGTTAAATTTTAACTATAATTTTTTAAAAATTTATTTTTTTAAAACGACAAAGCTACCTCAAAAAACGCAACCTAATCTGTTAAAACAATTGGCAGTTGAACTAGAGAAATGTAAAAGGTAGAGGTAGGTCAAGTCAGCACAGCACGTTAATTGTAATCAAGTTGGTAATTTTTTTTCTTAAAAGTAGCGTCTCTGACTTTCTTAGATTCCTTTCTTTCGCATGCTCTTAGCTGTTTCCTTGCAGTAATTTTATGAACAACCAACCTACCTAAGAACTGTCAACGTATCGTCTCTTTTTTGGGTGAAAGTTAGCATAGTTTGTGCAGCTCTAGATGGTTGCAGCAGCTCATATAACAAATCTTTTACAATTACTTATTTGTGAAAGAGCATCAGAGAGGGCAGCATTATGAACTCATAATTTGATAGCATCATCTTCCCTATACCTATTCGTCAGTTTGTCAAGCCTTACAGCTAAAAAGCGTTTTGGTACGCGTGGTTGGTACGGTGGGCCTTTAAATTGCCTATAGAATCTAGATAGGTGGCAGAAAAACTAACCATATTCTTCTTGTAAATGTGCATATAGGGCCCTTTAATGCTACTGTAGTTACTAGAAGACACCCATATTCTCCAACATGCACACACTAGGGTGACGACTACAAATTTGGGTCACTTGAAAGAATTGATTTGAATAAACTTGGCTTGATTCAGTTTAGATCTTTAGTAATATTTTTTTCCGTGCTTTATCAATATTAAATGGAGTCGTTGGTTTATTGTTGCCGTTTAGGGAAGGTGGTGATTCCGGAGAAAACATCAGCATCTTTCGTATCTTTTACTGGAAATTACGACTTACGAACAGAATTGGACAGAAACATTAAACATGGTGATCCGAGGTACTACGCAGAACTTTCTATGATGGCTTCTAAAGCATCATACGAGAACAAAGAGTACCTCGAAACTATTGTCAATCATCACTGGGAGGTACAATATTATTGTTGTAATTACGTAACAGTTTACTAATTTGTTTTGCTAATACAGTATGACCATTACTAAAACCATTGTAAATCTTATAATGCAGATGGAGTTATTGGGATCCTATGACTTCTGGAACGGTAAGATAGCTACATGGATCATAAAGTTTTGTTCTGCTAAGTAAAATCTTATAATGCAGATGGATTTTAACATATGATTCCTGGGGTGCAGATTACCAAGATAAAGCCACAACACAAGCCTTTTTACTACGTGACAAAAAAGATGACCATGATACAATTGTTTTGGCTTTCAGAGGTACTGAACCTTTTGATGCGGACGCTTGGTGTTCCGACTTTGATCTTTCCTGGTATGAGATTCCTGATGTTGGAAGGATCCATGGAGGTTTTATGAAAGCTCTGGGATTGCAAAAGTGCCTTGGTTGGCCTAAGGAAATGAAGCAAAATAGCTCACGCCCAGCACCATTAGCTTACTATGCCCTTAGAGATATATTGAAAGGCATTTTGTCACAAAATGATCAAACAAAATACATAGTGACCGGTCACAGCTTAGGCGGGGCGCTAGCAATTCTGTTCCCTGCAGTTTTGGCATTCCATGATGAGAAACTGTTGTTGGACAGGTTACAAGGGATCTACACATTTGGGCAGCCTAGAGTAGGAGATGGAAATTTCGGAAAATACATGGAAAATATGTTAGAACAGAACACGATTCCATATTACAGGTTTGTTTACGGTTCTGATATAGTTCCTAGGTTGCCTTATGATGACAAGGCCCTCATGTTCAAGCACTTTGGGACATGCCTCTACTACAATAGGAACTATAAAGTACAGGCAAGTAATAAATTCATGTCAAATCCTAAAATCCAATTCACATCTTGAAGTTACCTGTACAAATTAAACTCACTTGGACTAAATGCAGGTAGTTGAAGAAGAACCAAACAAGAATTACTTCTCTCTACGTGGGGCAATACCCATGATGGTAAATGCATTTTTTGAGTTAATAAGAAGCTTCACCATCTCGAGCACCAAGGGACGAGACTACAAAGAAAGATGGTTCTTGAGAGGGTTTAGGGTAACTGGATTGGTACTCCCTGGCGTTCCAGCTCATCTTATCCAAGATTATGTTAACTCTACTCGTTTGGGATCAGCCAACGTATTTCTGTCAGGAACCAAGAAGCAAGAGTAACGAAGCCATTAACGCTCTGCAAATATTTGTGCAAGACCCATTAAACATTCAATAATTAATCAAGGATGGTAAGTGTCTCTGTGTGTGTGTGTGTGTGTGTGTGTGTGTGTTGGTTTTTCAGTACCGGGAGGTCTAATGGGTAGAGGCCAAACAAACTGCGTCGTATATCCAAATCTCCTAATTTCATTAATTTTATTGCAATTTACTCTTTATTATCAAGAGATCATTGGTGTTTGTGTTTTTTTTATTACAAGATGTCAAGATCGCCATGTGTGAACCAAGTCCTTGTGGTATTTTAATTTTATAAGCACAGATCTTTTGCGTCTTCTTGTAGTATTTATATATATATCTTTTGAATGATTCATCTCATGGAACCAAAAAAAAAGGATATATTATTATTTTCAGAATTGGTTCTTCTATTAATGAGTTTGTTTTTATTTTTTAATTTAATATAAATTTTTCCAATTCATTTAATTTTTTAACTTCTTATTTATTAAAAAGTCAGAATATATTCAATTAGAAATCACTTTTGACGTCATTAGATCTTAACTTCTAACTTATCAATTCTAACTTTTGACGTCATTCTGACTTAACAAGCTTGGTTTAGTTCGTTGTCATTTAATGACTTTTTCATAAAGTAATCCAAAACTATAAATAACATTAACAAGCACATTGGTTATTATTTTATTCTTGTATGAACAAGTCCAAGTCTTGAATTCCCGGACAAAACTATATAAATAGCCTTGAGCATATAGGTAATGGATTCGAAAAAGATCATCTTCTTTTCTTATTCAAATCGAAAGATTGCCCCCGCGCGCGCATATATATATTCAAAGTTATGAGAAACTTCCACAAAATAACATTTAATTTAAAAATTAAATCGTTATTAACATTCTCCCAATAGGCTCATTCAACATTTAATATATACCATTCAAATATTGATACATCCTCAAAAGAAATTTTTTAAAAATCATTTTGTTTTTTTTATTGTTGATAATTATATTTGTTCTATCTAAAGTCAACTCGGGATAAATAAGTCATTTATGGTTATTGTTCAAGGATGTTGACACGTGGATAATAAAATCTTTTGAAACACAATTTGATTTTACTATATTCAATTTTTTTAAAAAAAATATCATTTTTTTTTGTTTTTTCATAATTTTTGTGTAATAATTGTTTTTATTATATGTGAATTCAACCCAACATAAATAAATCATCTAGTTATTGTTCAATGATGTTGATAGGTGAAAAATAGAAACTATTAATATGTAACTCCTTATTGTTAAAAAAAATAAAATAAATGACAATTTATTTGATATGTGATTTTTACTATAACGCACACAAATATGTTTTTGAATGTTGGGATTTCTTTTATTGATATGGTTGAAAACATTAGGCTAGATTAACACAATTACATATAGGTCATTGAAAGTTAATAGTGGCTTTAAGGCTTATTTTGTACATAATTAATTTAAATTAGTCAAAACCTAATTAATCATTATCATTCCTTCAAGTTCAATGTACGTATTCTTAAAGTGAGGATTATGTCTTATTGTCAGACTTGGATCTCGAATTACTATTTTAAATTTTGGTAGTTTTTCACCTTTAACAAAAAACACACATACTAGTTTAGAAAAAAAAATTAGCATGTAATCACAATAGGTATATTTTTATCATTAAACAAAAACACGAAGCAACTTCCCTTAGGTAGGATGTTTTTGGATGATTTTCATCTTATTTTTAGTATAATTAATCCCTTACCTAAAACCTATAAAGACTAATTAGGGTTCCTCATTATCATAAAACTAGTTGGTGATTTTTTTTTACCCTTTTTATATATAGTTCACCGAGATATACTCTGTAATAGTAAGGCCTGTGATTTCTATTTTTTCCATATTGATCATTAGAAATGATGCATCATTTTTTGGATTAAAATACTCTGAGGTATTTGCATTACATAGGACATGAATGGAATTATATTGGAGTTGATGGACAAATCAAGTAGCATAATGCCCTTGTGACCAACAAAAATGGAGGATAAACAACATCATAGGAAATGAATTCTAAGTAGGAAACACATAGTGAAAAGGATGCAGTTAAGTTTTTACCCTATCATGGCATGAAATGATCAACTCTAAGGATTTCATTATTGATAATTTATGTCAAATGGACAATTTTTATCTTGTTAATGGAATTATCTTATGTGGTTTTCTTATTAATTACAAGGCTTACTTGGAGCAATCCAACCATTAATAGATTGTTTATACAACAATGGCATAAAAACAAAGTAGTTATTGCTATATTTAGTTTAGAGGATAAAGGTTGAAGAGTTAAGCCTTATCTTATCTAGACTAGAGATAAATGATTTCATCTAACCTTATTTTCCAGGTTCAATACATTGAATCATTGTTATCTAACAAACAAGAGTTATGACAAATATAAAATTCAAAATAATATTCATTAATGCTTATATCATGGATTTAATTTTCTAAATAAATTAAACAATGAGAAATTAATTTTCATGAAAAAAAATGGATATCATATTTTTCTAAATGATGAGCTATTAACTTATCAAAAGTTGATTACTTGTGGAGAGTATAAGCATTCCTCTAATTGTTACCTCAAAGAATATAATCGAATCATTATGAAGAATTGATGGGCAATTGTTGTCTTTTGAAGCTTTTCTTATCAAAGCTTTAGTCGTAGTAAGACCCACTTCAACTCTTTCTAATTTTACATCACATTGATTACCACCTCTAATTAAAAATAGAATTTTCTCTTGAAACATTTTATATATTCATTAATGCCTTTTTCTTTCCTTTATGACATAAACATAGGTCGGGCTTGTAATTAGTTAGTCCTATACTATGAGAAATGAAAAGCCAAATAATCATACAATCATGAATACAAAGGAAGAAAAATGTCATACTAAAACTAGTAATGCTTCATCTGGTCCAAATCTATTTTTTTTTGTTGCCTCTTTTTCCTTACACATTTTTTGACATCAAGATAAAAACAAAAAAAAACTAAGTCTTTTTATTGTTGTGGATGTGGAAGAATCTTTAAAGGCAGAGGAACAAAGTGTTATGGCCATGAAAAATTTACATGCTTTATTTTTATAACTAGGTATATTGCCCACGCAAATACCAACCATGCATGCTCACAAGAAGCCCTGATTCCTAGTGGGGAAAATCCCTTGTTCATACCCCCTGTCTAACCATGCTTATAAGAAAGAACTAAATGAAAAACTTAGACAACCCTTGCTCAATGATACCAACCCATCCAATTTATTAAGGGAAAAATTGATAGCACATTGTCACATGTCACAATTCACAGTTAAAATATCTCTACATCCATAATTGACAACATAGTAAAAGAGCAACACCTTTTATTATATAGTTAATTACCGACGAAATAAATTCTATCGGTAAAATCCGTTGGTAAACTGTGAACACTGTTCATCATGTCAATTACAAAGGGAATCACCGATGTAATTTTTCATCGGTACTTCCCAGAGAGCTCTGGAGCTATATACTTCCCAATTGCACTGTTAATTACTATTCTTTACAGACAAAATTACCGACGGATTGAAAAGTTGTCGGTGTTATTTGGCGGTTTTCTAAAAAATTTAGATTAAATTAAAAATTTAAATTAAATATTACATATGAAATCACTTACGGATTGAAAAGTCGTCAGTGATATTTGGCGGTTTATGAAAAGTTTTTATTAAATTAAATATTATAGACGGAATCATCGATGAAATGATTAAAAATATTAATATTTAATTATCTATCGGAAAAACCATCGGTAAAACGCCCCAATTAAAAGCCTAGAATCCCTAATTTCATAAGAGACCCGTCTCCTTTCTTCTTCTTTTTCCCCATATGTAAAAAACATCAATATCCATTTCTTTTTCTTCTCTTCTCTCCTCAACTCCTCTTCTCCTCCATGCTCAAGTATATCTTCGTCTCCTTTCTTCATTTTACTTCTCAGTTTTTTTAATTAGTATACTTTACGAATGTGTTTTTTTTCTCTTCTTAGCTTCACTTGCAACTACATTAAGGTAAGATTTTTTTTTCTTCTTCTTCTTTTATGTTTTTTCACTATATTCATTTTTTATTTTATTTTTAATTGTTTTTGTTCTTAATAATTGTATGAATGTTGTTATAGGATTTTTTTTCATATGAGATCAATTTTTAGTTGATTTATTTATAGGATTTTTTAAATTTTTTTCATATGAATGTTTTTAGCTGAATTTATTTTTTCATGTTATTTATTTGTTGCAAATTTATTTGAGTTGATTTTCTTCTTCTTTTTTCCAAGCATTTTGAGTATTATAAAGTGTTGATTTATATTAATTTAATTATTTTATAGTTTTGTAAAATAGATTTTTTAAAATATTTTAAATAATTACCAACGGAATTACATATAGTATTTTGCTGAGAGAAATACCGACGGAATGAAGCGGATGATTGTTTTTGCGCACTTTTTCCGTCAGTAAATCCATCGGTAATAATATTTTTTTATTACCAACGGACTTACCGACAGAGCATTTCTGTCGGTGATTTCATTGGTAAATTAATTACCAACGGAATGATAATGCAAATACCGACGGAAAAATCTGTTAGTAAATATAAAAATTGTGTAGTGTAAAGTTGATGGTCAAAGTGATATGTATTTGATAAATGGCTTCCCATTCATCGGATGGAAAAACAAAAGGAAGTCTATGCGAGTTGGTGTGAATCAGTTGTTCGTAGACATAATTCTAATCACTGCTACCCAATTTGACCCCATTTTGGAAAACAATTGAAAAAAAAACCAAAAAATTGCAACAAAAAAAAAACAACAAAATCTCCTAAAAAATATGTTCTTGATGTATTTGCATCATTTTCAGCATTTTCAGTGTCTCTTAAAGGGATTCAAATTTCAAATATCTTTTCAACACGTTCAACTTTTAGCGTGTCATTTTTAAAATCATTGATTTTTCCTATTGAGTTAACATTGATGTTGCTTTTTTAAAAAAATCAAAATACAAATGTTGGATCAAGTAATTGGGGAAGAAGAGAAATTTTTCTACCTATAAATAGGTGGCCACATACACACACAATAGAGAGAACCATTAAAAAAACCCCAAAGACTAACTATGGGACAATTTGCTTTGAAGCCTATTAATTCAAGGTGTATTTCACTAACATGAGTATGGGTGATAAAAGGAACATCATTGATGATGACAATGCATTTCTTTTTATAATTTGATTAGACAGGTTGAGAGGAACTTATTGAGAAGAACACTAAGCATACAACAATGAGCCCTTTACTACAAGCTATGAGATGCATACCTAGACGACTTGACAGTTTAATGAATGTTGATGATAACATATACTTGAAGAATATGTTTCAACTAGAGGCAACTTCATGGTTGATTGGCAATCTAGGATGAGATCGACACTAAAAAACTTCTTAATGATTATTGGCAGGATGCACACAACTAATTAGAGAACAATTCTTGAGAGAATCCAAGAAATGAATGATTTATTAAGCTCTTTTATGATGAATCAAGCAACACCATATTTGAGGGCGTAGTCAAGCTTGATAAACAACGAGAGCAGTAATCATCGCGGACAACTCAAGATGGACACTACATTTACATTTGAGTGGAGGACTGGCACATGGTAAACTCGAATGAGCCAGTGAATTAGAAGAATAAAGAAGGCTTTGGATAACAAACAAAGACACCCTATGATAATGAAGCGTCAAAGAGGAGGGGTTATATTTCAAACTAGGTAAGGACAGATGCATATCATCTAACCCTAAAGCATTACACAAATATTTTTGAATTGTTATAATAAAAATCCTTAATGAAATCCAGCAAGATTATGATACATCTGAGTGGACAAATAAAGAATCATTGAACTAATTATAACAAAGAATTATAGTTTTGACCCTAAAACGGGAAGAAGATGAGGTAAACCCTACCATTAGGAAATTCTCAAGAAAACAAGAAGATCAACCATATCATCAAGAAGAGTCTTCAGGGCAACCCTACAATCAGGAAGCACCAAGTTTTCAAACACTACGATCGGGAAGTATCAGGTCAACTTTGCAATCAGGAAGTACCAATTTTCAACCCTGTCATCGGGAAATCCAATTAAATTCAGTTATCAAGAAGGAAAAATGTTAACCCTGCAATCATGAATCATCAGAAAAGTTCAAGGAGAGCTCGATCAATCCCTATCATAAAAAAGAAAGTAAATGAAAAACCCTGCCATTAGGAATCATAGTTTTAAACCCTATAATCAAGAAGAAAAGTGAGAAGAACCATACTATTAAGAACTTCTCAAAGAAAGAAGAAAGTTCAAACTCTGTCATAGGGAAGAAGAAGAAAATCCTACCATCAATAATTTGAGTTTTGGGAACCCTACCATCAGGAATCTCAGTTTTTTATTCCACAATTAAAATGTTTCAAATTCAATCAAAATAATTAAAGATACTTCGAAGAGTTCTAGTTGAAGGGGATCGTTGAGATTCATGATTTCAGGTCAACTGAGTTGAAAAAAAAAACAATTATACAAGAAAATAGTTCAGAATACGGTTCTCCTAGTAGTTGTAAGTTTTTGGTTTTGGTTAAAGAAAATCACCAAATTAGGATTTCAGGTTGACCGAGCTAGGACAGAGATTTCGGTTCTAGTTAAAGGAAATCACTGGATTGAAATTTCAGGTTGATCAAGCTACGGACAGAGATTTTGGTTCTGGTTAAAGGGAATTGTCAGATTGGGATTTCAGGTTAACTGAGTTATAGACAAAGATTTTGGTTATTGTTGAAGGGGATCATCAGATTGGGATCTCAAGTTAGCCAAACTATTTTTAAGATTTTGGTTCTAGTTAAAAGGAATCACCAGATTGAGATTTTAGGTTAACCAAGCTACGAATAGAGATTTTGGTTCTAGTTAAAGGGAATCTCTAGATTGAGATTTCAAGTTAACCCAAATAAAAACAGAGATTTTGGTTCTAGTTAAAAGGAATTACTAGATTGAGATTTTAGGTTGATCGAGCTGCGATATAGATTTAAGTTCTGGTTAAAGGGAATCACCAGATTGGGATTTCAGGTTGACCGAGCTACAAACAGAGATTTTCATTCTGGTTAAAGGAAATCGCCAGATTGGAATTTTAGGTTGATTGAGCTGCAAATAAAGATTTTAGTTCTGGTTAAAAGAAATTGCAAGATTAGGATTTCAGGTTAATCGAGTTGTAGACAAAGATTTTGGTTCTGGTTAAAGAGAATCACCAGATTGAGATTTTAGGTTGATCGAGTTGCAAATAAAAATTTTGGTTCTGGTTAATTATGATCATCAAATGGGATCTTAGATTGACTGAACTGAAGATAGAGATTTAAGTTCTAGTTAAATGGGGCCTCTAGATTGAGATTTCAGATTAACCCAACTAAAAACATAGATTTCGATTCTAGTTAAAAGAAATCGCTAAATTAGAATTTCTAGTTGACCAAGCTGCAAATAAAGATTTTAAGTTATAGTTAAAGAGGGTCTTTAGATTCAAATTTTAGGTTAATCCAATAAAAAACAGAGATTTTAGTTTTTGTTAAAGGAAATCACCAAATTAGGATTTCAGGTTGACTGGCTGCAAACAAAGATTTTGGTCTAGTTAAAGGGAATCATTGAATTGAGATTTCAGGTTAGCCTAACCGAAGACAGAGATTAGGCTCTGGTTAAAGAGGGTTACTAGATTGAGATTTCAGATTAACCCAACTGAAGACAAACATTTAGGTTTCTGGTTAAAGGAGATTGCCAGATTGGGTTCTCAGGTTGACTAAACTTTTGACAAAGATTTTGGTTCTATTTAAATAGATTCGCTAGATTGGGATCTCAGGATAACCAAGCTGTATATAATTTTGATTGAATTTTAGTTAAAGGGGATTGCTACAAAGATAGAGTTTCAGATCAATCAAACTAAATGTTTTCAGAACTTTAGTTTTGGAAGAACAATTCATTTGTCTTTACAAACTTGCTGCACTAAACACTTAACAAGTCTTTTCTTCATGAGTATAGTTAAAATGGGGTATTTGTTGCTATCTATTTTTTTTACCTCATTTTGGAAAAAAAAAATTGAAAAAAAAGAGAGCAAAAAATAACAAAAACCCAAAAAATTATGCTATTGATGTATTTGCATCATTTTCAGTGTCGTCTCAAGAGGATTCAAATTTTAAATGTCTTTTTAACGTGTTCAACTTTTAATGTGTTATTTTTAAAATCATTAATTTTCCTCATTGACTCGACATTGATTTTGCTCTTTTTTAAAAAATCTAAATACAAATGTTGGACCATGCAATTGGGGAAGAAGACAAATTTTTCTACCTATAAATAGGTGCCCCCCCCCCCCCCCCCCACACACACACAAGAGGAGGGAGCCATTAAAAGAAAACCCTAAAGAAAGACAACATAAAAAAACCCTAACCCCCTAATAAAACCTAAACCTACTCGCCACCGCTCCCTTTTTTTTTCTTCCTCCCAAACTAGTCTCCCTCATAGGCCAATCCTTCACCCAACACCTTCATTCCCATCTTCACCAACTTGTAACACCCTCATGTTGCAACCTCACCATTAGCAGCTAAGCCAAACTAGCCTTTTACCTCCCGAAATAAACTCGTTCCCTCATCTCTCCTTTAAAAAAACCACTGTTAGCCCCTCTCTTCTCTCACATCCCCTCCATATTTTTTTAATGAAAAAACCAGAGCCACTAACCCCCCCCTCAATCGCCTTTAGTGATCTCTTCACTTCCGTTGCCAAGCACGACCTTCACCACTAACGACTCCCTCCTCTTTATAACAGCCCATCCAACAAAGCCTCACTCTTTCTTCTTTTTTTTCTCTCTTCCAAGCAGAGGTGCATTTTGCAACGTATCTTCATCGGCTAGCCATAAAGCCTCTCAACAACCTTTTAACCCAAACACAACAGACTTTTTGATTTCTCTCATGACTACCAACAACCATCAATGTGACCCAAATCAACGCCACCTTCGCCCATGATAGCCTCAACTCTAGTTCTGCCCATAATGATAACACATCAACTTCCCAATGACAACTTCTACCACACCTCTCCCCCACTATTTTTGTTTAAAGTAACCATAAAAGGGAGGAAAAATTAAGAAAAAAACAGAACCATAAAGATAAATCTAAAAAATAATAAAATCAATTATTTGTGTATTTTTCCTTGTTTTGCAGGTGATGATGGCTCTCACTGCTGGCATAGGAAGAAGGAGGAGTGAAAGTCAATCCAAATCCCCACATTTTTTGTCTCACTTGCTGCGGAGCGTGAACCCATGAGCCAACAGTGGTGGCAACACGTGAGATCCATGCGTCGGCATTGTTCATGTACCTCCAAAAGACTCCAGACTTGATTCCTTTAAACATACTTAACATCTCGGAAGGTCAATCTATGAACTTAAATTATTTTTGGAATCAAATGCTTATTTTTTCGTATAACATTTAGACTGTTTGGACTGTTAATTTGGTTTAATTTGTGTTTGAATTTAAAAATAATTTGATTATTTGCATTGAATTATGGATTTATTTTTTTAGGTTTGTGATTATTTTGTGGACATTAAATATTTATGCATGAGTTATGTTTGGATTGGTATTGGTGTTGGTTTATTTGGATTAACATGAAATTTGAATGAAGCATGTGACATTAATAAAATCTGTGTGAATGTTTGGTGTTTGCTTGCTTTTTAGTCGAATTTTGAATAATAAATAATTTGTTTTTAAATTGATATCTTATTCAATTTAAAGCATATTATTGTGTTTCACCAAATACGACATTAATAAGAACTTTTCTTAAACCTTAGACAGACCAATGATTACAAAACACAACAATACTTTAGTTTATATCAGACAAATGAACAATGCAGCTTACCTCAGGTAAGGCGTATTATGGGTGCCAATACCTTCTCTTTACACAACCAGTCCCCTTACCAAACTTTAAGACCAGTTAGAGTTCCTAGTGATCAAAATACTATGTAGTGACTCACATTCCTTGTCCTTTCTCCCACACCATTCCCGATCCAGGAGGATGATCACCGCGATGCCACACACGTTCAACAATATACATCATAGGAGGTTATAAGTTTCAACTTTTGAACTTACTAAACCCTACAATAAACAAATTTAGTTGACCCATTATTTAGTTCACACAACTAAACTGAAGCTTTACTCTTAATTAAGTATGATTAAACCTTTCCCGACCTAGTTCATTAACTCAATGACCTGCTAACTAAGAACTCAATCCAAGTTGGGTTTATATCGAACTAGGTGGGAATTGACCCAATCAAACATGGTTGACCCAACAAGTCAACATGAAACCCATCACTTAATCAAAACTAAGGTAAGACCTTGTTTGACTTTTTAAAAAAATTAGAACAAAGTCATTTTATTTTTTTAAAAAAAAAAACTTGAAACAATACCATTTTAAAATTGATCTAGATCAACCAATGTTGATTCACTCTATGCATGACCTGAGCATTGGACATGGTCATGAATTAGACCGGGTTTCTGCTACCCGTGACATGAGCATTGGACATGGTCATGAATTAGACAAGTTTTATAACTATGCTTTTAATCCTATATACATACTAGACGTTGGCCCATGCCACATCAAGAAGCCGAATTATTTTTTTTTTTTGTAAAAAATGATGTTCAAGTGCTCCAAATGTATTTTTTTAAAAAAAAATTGGAACTCAAGTTATAGACCCGACTAGGTCAAATAAGATGGTTTTATCTAATTAGATGATAAAAAAAATAGGCAACGATAGTAAATGAACCAAATTTTTTTTATAAAAAAGATCATGATAACTTGAGGAAAAAAAATCTTTTTCCAAAAGAAGAAAAATGATGCGTCTCAATTATTAGTTAATTAAATATAGAATGATAAAATTGATTAAAAAATAATAAAAAAATACTTGGTACGAGTGAACCCAAGTTAACATAACACTTGTTTATATTGCACGTTTTAACAACTTTTCTATTTAAATAATAATTTATATTTATTAAAAAACAAACTTGCTCTCATTCAACTTGATGATAATTAAAAAAATTTAATGAACAGACATAAAAACTCCCAATGCAAGTTTTAAAAATTTTGCTTTTAAAAACAATTTGGTTATTTTACTATGTTTTAAAAAGTAAAATGAATAAAGAATTTATATATATATATATATATATATCAATTTTAAAAAATTTATTTTTAGAAATAATTAAGTAATTTTAGCATGTTAAAAAAAAATTAAAAGATAATTCTATTCGTGAACAATATGAGCAATGGGCCTCCAAAAAAATAAACAGAAATGTCATCCCAAGGACATTGATTTTTTTTTGGGTAAAAATATAATTATAGTATTACGGTGAAGAGTGAAATATACGTGGTTGTACGATGAAAATGCATTTCAGTTTATATATTAACAAATAGCACGAACGATGTAAGGGATTATTATTAGATCCCGAAGCGATTCTTTTGGTGCGTGCGAGAGAGCGAACTTTAGAGAGGAGGAGAGTTACGTAGGGAGGGGAGAGGAGAAGAGAAGAGGAGAGAGAGGGAGGAGATCTGAATTATTAGGGTTTTGAAATTCAAGTCCCAGGTCAGTGAGCGTGTAAATTCTTATGATCTTTTGGTTTTTTTTTTAGCAGAGGAAATGGTGTGTTTGATGATGTTTAATTGTGAGAAAGAGGTTGTTGTGTGCTTGTTATTTGCAGGAGGGACCACCTACGAGAGGAGTGATAGAGAGCTAAGATTTCCTTCTTCTGTTTCTTTTGAGTCTTCTAAGAGAACTGAGAGAGAGCTAAGATTATCACTTTCGATTTTAGGGTTTCTCTTTTTTGCTTTCTTGTCATCACCAAACAGCAACAAAAGGGGTCTTCTTTGTAGTTGTTTTGAATGGACCGAAAGCTTGTGGTTAGTTAATTGTTTTTGGTTTTGCAAATTTATGAAGTTTGAATTTTCTTTTTGTGGGTTCTTATGCTTTTGTGTGTGATTCAACTTGCAGGTTTTGGGTATTCCATGGGAGATTGATACCGAGGGTTTGAGAGAATATATGACCAAATTTGGTGGATTAGAGGATTGTATTGTTATGAAGGTTAGCCCATTATTTTTCTTTAAAAAAGGTACAGGCTTAATGCCTATGATCCTGCTTCTTCTTTTTTTCTTTTGAATTCATGGAAAATCTAATATTGTGGGCTGTGTGATTATAATTTTATTATGTCACAAGAAATTTAGATTGTTGTGATGGTTTGGTAATTTCTATTTCTTACTGGCTTTCCCATTCGTCATCAGATTTTGTGTGGTGCCAGTATTAAAAGGTTTGTACTTCATTAAGTTGGATTTTTGGTGTGAGAACATTTTCTGCTGTTTGGTGTACTGAATTTAGCTAAACTTTATGTTTCCTTGGTTTGGCCAAAGCATCTCATAAAGATTTTAAATTTGCGGATGCCTGAACGCTAACGGTGGAAATTTGCCGGTTGATTTTTCACTTTAAGCGTCTTGTGCCTTGTGTAACCTTGCTGTGTGCATACACTAGCAATTCATGGCAGATCTTATATTGTGGGCTTTCTGGCAGTATTCGCAGCACTGCACTGGACCTCACTACTTATGTGTACCATTTTGCCAAATAAAAAGTGGTTTTTTCTTAAACTCCTCTGCAGTATATGAAAGTTGAACCAATGTTTTGGATTGGCAGTCTTTATCAGTTTCTAGTTTTCTTGTCTTCCCAAGGTGTAGTTTATCATGAATATTGAACACCATTAGTTATTGTTTGTTACAATTAGAAGTTGTAAATGTGAGAAAGGGGGAGATGAAAATAGCATTCAGTCGAACTTTAGGTCTAAGAGTAAAAAGATTATATTTGAACACTCAGACTTCTTCAACTTTCTATTGCAATGTGCATTATGCATTATGCAATATTATTTCCTATTCCAGTTTATTTTGTATCAATGCGTGAGAGGTGCACAATTTGGTTACTATATTTTTCCATTATTAGTGAGGAATCTTTATCTTTTCATTTTCTTCTGTGTATCTCTATAAATCCCTGACAGTGTTGCTGTCATACTTCTCCATGTTTAGGAACGGTCATCAGGTCGATCTCGTGGTTTTGGATATGTTACTTTTGTGTCGGCTGAAGATGCTAAGGTATTTCATATGGCCCTTATTCGTTTTCAATTTCTATGCCGCATAAGATTGTTTGTGTGCTTAAATCTTGTTGGCTGCAGGCTGTGCTGTCAAGTGAACACTTTCTTGGTAAAAGAATGCTGGAAGTTAAAGTGGCTACTCCAAAGGTTGGCTAAAAAAAATCTTGAACCGATTGCCTTGTTATTTTTTTTTAGACCTGCTTCACTTTGTTTTGTTTACTGTGCATGATTGAAATACAGGACACTAAATTTTCTCACATGCTACTTTATCTTGTGTTTTTTTTTGGCAGGAGGAGATGCGAGCGCCTTCAAAAAAAGCGACTAGGATATTTGTGGCCAGGATTCCACCATCTGTGACAGAAACTACCTTTCGAAGGTAAGTATTGTGATGGTGGTTAGGGTGCTTGTTTCCTTCTCCTCTAAACACAATTCGTGAAGTTTGATGTGGAATGAACACAGGTCATGATATTTTTTTCTCTTGCAGTCATTTTGAGAAATATGGGGAGATAATAGACCTATACATGCCAAAAGTAAGCTCTGATTCATGTGCTAATGACCATACTCTGATACATGCTGTTTTGTGTGCTAAGAATTAAATTTATTTAATTGTTCCTCTGGTTAGAAACATTATATTTTTGTCAATAATTGTGCTGTACAGGATCATAGCTCGAAAGCACATCGTGGAATTGGGTTCATCACATATGCAAGTGCAGGTCAGACTTTTAACATGCCTTGCAATTATTTTTTCTTGTAATATCCAGATTGGTTTTTGCACTTAATTATGTTGCTATGTCACATGAAAACATGTATGAATATGTGGTGTAGAGACCAATCAAAGTATTGAACCTCTTTACATTATGGAGATTTTCATCCTTTGTGTGTGTCTAGCAAATGTGTCCTTATTGATCACTGAGACTTCATAGAGATGCGGAGGATGTTGTGGAATCTGTCTCTGATGCAAAATACTGAAATGGATTGTGTCATAACAGATTCTGTGGATAATTTGATGGCTGAAACTCATGAATTGGGAGGCTCTACTGTAGTTGTAGATCGAGCAACGCCTAAGGCAAGTTCTGCAGAGCTACCTTTTTTCTCTTTAAAATAGGCTTGGTTTTATCTTATGGATGGAAAAAAGTTGTTGTTGTTGTTATTTTACTTGCAATTGAAGTCACCTGTAGTCTCAGAAGATATCTCATTTGCGATACGTTTTAGCAGTTTTTTTACATTTATTTTAATAGATATGCTGTTGATATCAATGGTGTAATATTATATTATTAGGAAGATGATTTTAGGCCAACTGGAAGAATGGCTCCTGGTGGATATGGTGCATACAATGCTTATATTTCTGCGGCTACTAGATATGCAGCTCTTGGTGCTCCCACCTTGTATGATCATCCTGGACCATTCTATGGAAGTAAGTACCACTGGAAATAGGTCTTTTTAGCAAATTGGCAAGTACTATTTCATCATGTATTAATTTTTTTCCTGTTGGATTAGGAGGGGAATCATCTAGAGGAATGGGCAAAAAGATCTTTGTTGGAAGGCTTCCTCAGGAAGCAAGTGCTGAAGATTTGCGCCAGTATTTTGGTAGATTTGGCCACATATTAGATGTATATGTTCCCAAGGTAAGATAGTGATATTTTTTGTTGTACAGTTGAGAGGGATTTTCATCTATTTATTGATCTGTGCATGCTTATTGGATGTAGGATCCCAAGAGAACTGGCCACAGAGGTTTTGGATTTGTAACCTTTGCTGAAGATGGTGTAGCAGATCGTGTATCTCGAAGATCTCATGAGATTTGTGGACATCAGGTATTACTAAGAACTTTTCCCTTACCCAGAGCATTTGTTGATAGTTGATTTTTATCCAGAATCTACCATAAAAAGAGATGTATGCAGAAAGGGTTCCTTATTCCTAAGGTTTTCGAATGAAGATATGTCAATTGAGAAGGCATTTCTAATGCTTCATAAGTAAAATGAAGGGTTTTTGTGTCTCTATCCTGGAGGTGGTTTGCAAATTTCTGGATTTGCTAGGTGCTGGAGGGTGGTTAGCATTGTTATTCACGAGCTAGAGTTTAGGATGCTATTGTACTTTGTATATCATTCAACAAATTATTGTTATTAATACTTGAAAGAACAAAATATCACGTATAGCACGAGTCAAGACTGAATATTGCATATTGGAGCATGATGCTTGAAGAATTGATAAATGTGTATATTATTTAGGCTCATACGCCATCTATGTGCTGTGCTTGCCTGCATGTGAAACCTTCACTGATAAGGACATTTGTTACTGTGAAGAAAGCTGAGGCTTCAATTCTAGCTTAAGTGCATAACATAACTTCTGACTGTAACTTCCTGTGCAGGTTGCAATAGATTCAGCCACACCTATTGATGATGCTGGTCCAAGCGGAAATTTCATGATGAGTGGTCCTGAACCTTTTGGGAGTTATGCTGGTCCCATGCGCAACTTTGGCAGGATGTATGGAACCCTGGATTACGATGATGCAAGTGCATATATGGTTCCTTCTAAAGTAAGTCTGATGATTGTTGAATCCTTTATATGGTGTTCTTACACTGATAAATATTAATAAGTTAATAGCAGAGTTTCTTTTGGCTTGATCAATTTGTTAAACGAAACATTCTTTTCTTTACAGTGGGGTTATGGAATGGGGAGTGCAAGACCTTCAAGGGCAGATTGGAGGTACAGGCCATACTAGACAAAAGATGGTGGCCTTGGAAAACTAGGACTGTCCACTGAATTCTTAATGACATGTCAGTGTCAGCTAGTTGTGTATCTTCTGTGGGTTGAAGTTTCTTCAATAATAGTATAATTATTTAATGTTGACATTTTTCCTGCTATGGAGAATCCTGAACTTATAAAAGATTCAAGCGCCAGATTGTTTATTATGTTAATGCTGCTGGCATGTACTTCGTAGGAATGTAGCAAGGGATCTACAAGATGTGGCCTGTGTACCATGTAGGTTTGAACTGCGAATGGGAATTCTCCTTGTGTTGATAGGAATTCTCCTTGTGATGATCTTAGATTTTTTTCAATTATCATTGTTGGTCACACATTTGGAAATCAATTGTTTTCTCTCCCAACATCTCAACAATTTGCACTGTCATTTTGTCGGATATGGTTGTAACTGCTGCAAAGAAACATTGTGCAGTGCCAAAAGAATACTGCAGGTTTCTAGATACGACCTTCACAGCAGTAGAGAAGAGGAACTTCCTCTACGAGAGTGGGAGCTACCCTCAGGTCTCATTTGTGTTGTCATATCCCTCCTTGAAATA
Organism: Populus simonii; assembly: GCA_007827005.2. Lineage (NCBI taxonomy): Eukaryota > Viridiplantae > Streptophyta > Magnoliopsida > Malpighiales > Salicaceae > Populus > Populus simonii. The sequence goes on from CM017470.2 coordinate 12,462,247, forward strand.
ATACGATCAACTGTGTTTGCATCATCAATGCCCTCAGGTTTTTCATCAGCTCATATAATCAGAAAAGAATTGTGTGAGGATACAATCATGCAACATTTTAACACCACAAGAATATAGCAACAATGGAAACGTTCTGTATAAGATAGCATATAAACCCATAACCGTACCTGAGACCAATGCATAATAACTGACATATTGGTATGGCTCTATCTTACTGCCTGGATGCAGTCAATTGATTAGACTTCCAGACATTTGGCAGATGCATGCTAATTCAGTACCATTTCGTTTCATAAGCCTATCTGTATCTGCAAAATTTTTCATCTCTTTGCACTTACACACACAAGGCACCATTTTCTCCTGGTCCTCCGGTCTAAGGTCTGCACAAAGAGTGTTACCCTTGTTTCCTAATGATACTAAAATACTTTCTTCTCAAATGTAAGTCATAACTAGAAGCGGTAATTATTTATCCCAGCCAGTTTTCATTTCAATATCGACATCCAGCACAGCTGAGAAGGTACATAGATATTGTAAATGTGGTTTACTGCCCATTGCATCTCCTTGAACAACATTGGTCATAGTAACACTTGCGAGTCGAGATTACAGTGAAAGTGGTCGCGCTTACCAAAATCATGACATCAAATAGTTAATTTGAAAATGCATCGAGTATTACTCTGATTTCTGATGTGTATCCACTGTTATTTTACAGAACATCTTTGCCACAAAACTATTTCAGGAACAGATTAGTATTCAAAGGCACCTCACTGCCGTCAACCCATTCATTTTACAGAACCTATAATACAGTGTTCTTCTAACACCCAGTCAGAAGAACTACAGCCTCAATCCTCGTGATGGTACTGTTGATCTGTGAATTATTACTAGTCAGTCTTACTGATCTAAGAGAGTGTCCTCAAAACAACTTGAATGGAGCTAATGATTGCTTAAACGCAATCTTAACTATACTTGACGAAGGCTTGCCCATGAAACACATTCCTATGTCTAGTCCTTCAATGGATTCATATTTAGCATTGTAGAAATAGCAAGATTTACTTTCCAAATGCTCAAAGGCACATTTAATGTCATACCTTGAGAGCTGGAAGATGAACACTCGCTTACCAAGTCAGACCAACCAGGACCACTAGCCAAACGTTCCCACATGACCCTTCCCACTATTACGAGCTCCACTCCCACTGTAATGAGAACCAGCCCCATTAGGCATCAAGACTCCAGTCGAAAACGGAGAATTCACCATGAAGTTCCTCACAATCCCACCATCAAGAACTCCCATCGAAGGTGAACAATTTTGATAGTAACCGATCTCAGGATGTACATTAATAGGCCCACTTTTTGACTTGGCACGTCTTAGAGGATGACATCGTGAACTTTTAGCAAACACCATAACCCAAAACTGGACTACATATCCACCTCTCTGCATCTTCTCATTTTGAAGGCAAAGCCCTGCCACTATAAAAAGGAGTTAAAGCACTTACATGCCTCCTGCTGCTGCCTGATGAAGGGTGTGGAACTCTCTCTGAACTCCATCCTTTGTTATCGTGGTATTTGGCTCCACCTGGACTTGGAAGCGCACATAAACTACTCTGGGAAGATATTAGATTTTGCTTCATGTTTGTAAGTTACAGAACCATTTATGAAGTGGGTCTTTTGTCTGCTAATTATTATTACAAGTGTCTGCAAAGCAAGAGAATGAATTAGACTGTTAGATTTGCAAGTGTTAGCTTGTTCAGCTGCAGTGGTTTTCTTGCTCTCGCACTTCCAACTATTTTTGCTTGTACGTGGACAAAACTTTTGTTGAAGAAGTTGCATCAAATGGGGTTGAGTCGGGGAATAATTGCTGCGTTGTGGACGACGTTTGCATTAATAATGATTTTATGGAAATCTTTGTTGAACAGATAGACAAAAGTTTATCGCTTTATGTGCAAATCTTTTAGTTTGAAAATCAAATCTAACTCAACCGTAAGCCACACGTACGGGTATAAGAAAGTAACAGTAGTGTGCATGTATGGACCATGATTTTACAATTTCATCCTCTCTTTTTTTTTCAATAATTAATTTATAGTTTAGCTTTGTAGTTTTATTTAATTTATTTTTGTTAATAAATTTTATTTATCTTTTATTGATATAATTCAACAAAATTGAGTACATTTCAAGATTAAATATTTTAATGTGAGTTATTTTTTAGATAATTTTAATATATTAATATAAAAAATAAAAGTAAAAAACTCTCGAAAACATCTTTGAGCACGATAGTGGCTTTAATGTGTTGTGCGTTACTGCTTATAGTTGTTTTGTATAGGTGCACTGATCACTCTTTTAAAAATAAAGAGAAAGTGACTAAACTTGTATGGGTTTGGTCCAATTCCTCTGTGAAAAGCACTCTCTAACTTACATGTCGCACTTCGTGAATGTGTTTAGAGTATAATTGTTTATTTTTTAAAGTATTTTTTATTTAAAAATATATTAAAATAATTTTTTTTATTTTTTAAAAATTATTTTTAACATTAACATATTAAATATTAAAATGATCTAAAAACACTAAAAAATATTAATTTAAAAAAAAATTTAAATTTTTTTAAAATACTTTTAAACAAATAAATTAGTCAATACTTGCATTGCATCATATGCAGGGAAGCTTTGAATTATGAAAAGCTAAGGCATACAAGTGCCCCCCATCTCGTTAACTCGGACAAACAAACATACATGTTTACAGTGTTTCAACTTGTTTTTTAAATTTTTTTTTTTAAATTTGTTTTATATTTAAAGATGTATTAAATTAATATTTTTAATATATTTTTTCAATAATGTTATTAATGTATTGATATTAAAAATAAATCTTAATATATTTTAATTAAAAATATATTTTTAAAAAATTATCCATTATCAAACACATATTTAATCTCATTTGAGGACGGAAAAAAAAGGCTAGCTACAAATTGACTTGTGATTTTATGTGGACTGTAATGATTTTATGCTGGTTACTGGCTATGAATAAAATACAGTAATCTCGCATCTCAAATCACTACAGAATGCAGCCCCCTCGAAGACAGATCCATTTTAATGAATTGTTTCCTTATAGTGGTTGTTCATCCGTGTGGATAAGTATTATTGCTAAATTTTAGAGAACAAATAAGTCATCATTCTGTAATATATTATTGCATAGGCACCATTTGCTAAATTATCAGTTACTAGTATATGGTTGTTTTTGTATTTTAAAAGTATTTTTAAAAAAATTTAAAATTTTCTTATTTTTTTTTATTTTAAATTAATATTTTTTAATGTTTTTAAATTATTTTAATGTGCTAATATCAAAAATAATTTTAAAAAAATAAAAAATATTATTTTAAAACTATTTTAAAAAAAAATAGTTTAAAACTTAGCTATGTGTTTCTCTTAAATTTTGTTTTTACAAAAATAGAGTCACCATCTAGTTTTTAAAGATACTAAGAATCCTAAAATATGCATTATTTTTATAGATTTAAGTAAGAAGTTGATTATGTTTAAGGAAAGATAGACATCACCCTTACCGTATCATTTCTAAAAAAATGTTACCTTAGCTATATGTTTCTCTTAAATTTATTTTCTATGCATGCCTTTAATTGTCTAAATTATTTTTTGAATTTATTCACAAGTCATTTATTATTGATTGATGTTCTTTTAAGTTAGCATCAAATCCTGGAACAAGAATCTCGCAACTCAATAATTTTTTTTTGGTAAAAAGCATTATGTTAGACTTGTGTCGGTCTCTAAAAACTAGAAGACTCATCGACCTAAGTGTTTAAAAATTTAAACAAAACTTGTTAAAAACTTGATAAAACATGTCGATGTTTTTGTGGGATCTTTTTATGTTTAAAAATCAAGCGTTAGGTCCACAATGATCTCTAAAACTATAAGGCTCATCGAACTAACCATTCAAAAAACTTCAACAAAAAATAGATGCAATCTTGATGAAAAATTATCAGAACTCTTTAAAGCATTTTTAAACTATTTTACATTTGACCATCAGTTTAGAAATAAAATGCAGTGCTGTGTTATAATTATATTAATCCCTAAAATTAGTGGACTCATCAGCCTAACTTACTTGTGAAATAAGACATTCACGTTGACATTCACATTGTTAACTTGTAAGAAAGGCATTTAAGTGAGAGGTTGTAGTGGTGTGAGCTTACTTAAACATTATTTGATGTTAGTACAAGAATGAGAACTGCCTAAAACACAAAAACAAGAAGATCAATGAGTTTGGTTTTGAACCCATTTTCCAGCACTGTTGGACTTGGTTTTAAGCTCTTCTTCTCCACCATTTGGGCCTCGTTTGCCTTTCTATGTTAGGTTTTGCCCTTCCTTCTTCCTTCCTTGTTGGGTTTAGTTTTGCCCTTCTAGGTGAGGTGTTGGCCTTCCTTTTTCTCTCTTTAGACGTGGTTTTGCACCTCTTTTTCTTATAGTGTTGGGCTCCATTTTGTGCCACCATCAACTTTCAACTATAGATAATAAGTAATCGCGACCAATAGAATTTGACTATGTTGATTCCAGAGTTAGCTTAGATTAATAGTACGCTTGGAAATGCGATGAAAATCAGTTTCTTTAGATTTTTTAAAAAGTTTTTTTTATATATTTTTAAATTATTTTGATGTGTTGATTTTAAAAATAATTTTTAAAAAATAAAAAAAATATTATTTTAATATATTTCTACATGAAAAGTATTTTAAACCGTAACCGCTACCACAATTCTAAACAGGTTCTAAAAATTACTTGAACAATGATCTAAAACCCCCTGTCAATAAAAAAAAAAAACTTCATGAATAAATAAAGTATATTTATCCATTATACTTTATGAAATGAAGATGGTTTCACTTGAAAAAAAAGAAAATTATCCAATATCCTATTTATTATATATATATATATATATATATATATTAAAAATAAAAATAAAATATTTTAAAATAACTCTTTTATAATTTTGCTCAGGTATACTTAACGTAACCGATTTCTATTACATCTCGAACGTGAAATATTACCTGCCGCCTTTAGTATTGACAGTGACACTGACATTGACACCAACATCGAATGGGGAGGTGGGGGTAGGCCATTGCAGCCTTGCGTCCGCCACGCATGCGGTTGGTCAATGGGTGGTTTCCACCTTCCAACCCCAAAGGAAGGGCCAAAAGCATGGGTGGCCAATGACCTATAGCCTAATCTACTTCTCTTCTTCTAATTAGTTAATTTACTCTCCACCGCCTTAATCTCCCATTATGATTTTGTTAATGCCATCACATGAGACCTCTCTCTCTCTCTCTCTCTCTCTCTCTCTCTCTCTCCCCCCCCGCGTTCCATCACCTTTCCTTGATATTTGATTCAAGTGGCCAAACGCTGTACCTAACATATTTTTCAATTTCATGTCGTGTTTCAAGTAGAAATTATCTTAAATTGGTTAATTATATTGTTTATTTTATTGAGAGGTTCATTGAGTTTTAAATTAGGCAATGAGAATAGCTCCACCTTTAAGTAATAATCAAATAAAATGGATCATTAAAATTTAAACATATTTAATTAAATAAAAATACTAGATACACAACTATTATAATAGTATAATTACGTACTAATTCATCATTATGCCATGTTTTTGCCAAAAACTAAAATGAGAAAGAAGATTTGATATTTAATCTCAGTAACTTCATTCTCTTTATAAAATGGTAATAAATTTATTGAATTTTTTCGTATCATATATCTTCGTGGTAATTTTGTTGTTAGTAATCATTAATTAATTACTTTATAGGTTTAATGTGCAAATAATAAAGATTGGGGTGCTTAAAATCACAAAATATTTATATTTTCAAAAAATCAATCATAAATGGACAATTTTCAAAAAATAGTACTTTAACTGACCATTTGTCTGTGCTCCTTTGCAAGTTAGACCCTTTCTTTAATGTAAAAAATAATCATGAATTTTTTTTTTTATAGTGTTATTAAACTTGGTCGGTCAGGCGAAGCATTCTTGAAACCCCTCGACTCAACTCTTTATCTAAATCAAGTTTTTAATTAAACCACGTGGGCACTGGCCCGAATTAAATCGATTGATTTCATGGATCCAAATACAATCTTGATTACTAGTTAAAATATGACCTAGCTTTTAAAAAATTAATATGGTAACTTAAAAAAAAAACAATATTGAGACAATGACAAATTAGATTGATCTCGGTCCCACCACGACCGGGTCATGAACTCTATTGAGTTTGATAACCTTTTTTATTTAATTATATGATAAAAATAGATGTTCATAAAATTGAACTTCAATCTAAAAACATATATTTATTTTAAACAGTGATAACATATAAAAAGCAAACAAAAATAAAGCATGTAGTCTATTTCTCAATTCAATATTTAAGGACGAAATAAAAATAATAATAATTGAAGGACAAAAAAACATATATAATTTGTAAGTAAACTAGTCAAATCTGTGAATTGAATAACCTAGGCTAGCACGTCAAACTTGTGAACTGGGTTATGAACTCAACTGGATTATATTTTATTTTTTATAAACCATTTTTTATTTAATTATATGATAACAAAAATAGACAATCGTAAAATCAAACACCAATATAATACAGAGACTTTTTTTTAGACCGTAATAACCTCATAGAAAACAAAATAAAATCAATTATGAAATTAAATTTTCAATTAACTAAATATCTAAGAATGAAATTGAAAAATATTTTTTTAAAAAAAAGTTAAATTCGCCATACCCATAAACCAAGTCAACTATCCAAGTCTGTGAATAGGTTTATGAATTTTATAAAGTTTAATAATATGATTTATTTTAAAATTAATTTTTTTTAACTATATGAGAATAATAGATGATACATAAAGTCAAGTTCAATTAAAAAACAAAAGACACCCCACAAACCTATAATAAATCGGGACAACCTTTACTATGTCAAACTTGCAAAGCACACTAACCTTATATAAATATAAAATAAAAAAAACAAGATATAAAAATAATTCTTCAATTATTTTAATATTAAAAATAAAATCAATAAAAAAATTATTAAAAAAAATTATTAAAAAAATTTAAAAAACAAATCAAAACTGAACTGGAGAATACTATTCCACGATGCAATGAACGTGGAACGTGGTTAACAATAGTTCCCCAGCCCATTATTTTTTGTTAATAATTAATAATATATTAGTAATATTTGTTAACGAGAAACGGCCACCAGAGAGATGTCAACAATTTTCAATGATTCTCTCACACGGAAATAACACGTGGCATCACAATCTGGAGGACTAGTGTTCTATATTTGTTTGCTTCAAATTCATGGATTGGCTCAAAATCTCTCAAACCCCACCAATTTTTAGCGACAAGAACAACAAAAAATCCCACTTTCCTTATCAAAGAGAAAAACTACTGGCATCAAAAGGAGCAATAGCATATAATACAATTTACATGGTAAGAGTAGTAGTGGCCATAACTCCATATACATTTTACTCTTTGGTTTGAGCTCTCCCATATCAAACACAGTACAAGAAAGGCACAGCAAAAATGGCATCCTCAACTTTGTTTGGCAACACTTTAACAGCTGTTTCTTCAAGAACCCACTTTCCTACCCCAATCTTTAACAACAACTCACTAGAATTCTTGTCTTCCACACACTCTAACTACAACTTCAAAACCAAGACAAGTACTAGTGCTAAGAAATTGAAAGTGAGAGCTGTAGTGACTGAGACACCTGCTGTGAGTAAATCAGAAGGGAAACAACCAGAGCAAAGAAAGTTAAAGGTTCTGGTTGCTGGAGGTGGGATTGGAGGGCTGGTTTTTGCATTGGCAGCAAAAAAGAAAGGGTTTGATGTGATGGTTTTTGAGAAGGATTTGAGTGCAGTAAGAGGAGAAGGACAATATAGAGGTCCAATTCAGATACAGAGCAATGCATTAGCTGCTTTGGAAGCTATTGATTTAGATGTTGCTGAGGAGGTTATGAGAGCTGGGTGTATCACTGGTGATAGGATTAATGGACTTGTTGATGGGGTCTCTGGTACTTGGTATGTTGTTTCCATCTTTAATCCTACATATATGCCCTCGTTTTGTTTTTCCCTTACTTGGTATTTATTTTGATTTAAGTCTATAGCTTTGTGGTTGGCCTCTCAAGTTTATGGTAATTTCGGTTATGTTTGAAGAATTGAAGCTTTGTAGTTGTGGTTCGCTGTATCCATGGTGATGAATTTGAAGAATCTGTTGGTTTGTTTTTCTTGCTGCTGAAGTTGTTTTGTAATTGTAGTTGAAGTTTATGAGTATGGTGATTAGCAAGTTGTGCTGGTTCTGATTACTTAAAAAAAGTGAAACTGATATATGAAGCTGAAGTTTGCATCTTTTTCTCACAATAAACTTGTATGAGGCTGTAAGTAATTTGTAAAGGTTGAAAGCGATGATTTTCACACTGACAATTCCCAAAACAGTGAAAGTGAACAAATTCCAGGCTTACTGATATGTAAAGTATTGAAATTCGGTTGGATATATCCCAACCTTGTTCTTTTTGCTTCTTCTTTTTTCCTTCTAATCAATCAGAATCAGATAGTGGGCTTACAAAACTTCTGAAACTGAAACTTTTTCTGTTTTTGGGCTTGTTCGTGAAATTTTCTAACAAAACTTGTGGTTTGGCCTCAACAGACCTGGAAATTTCTAATGAAAAATATAATTGTGTTCGAAGCAGCAGAAATGATGATTGGTAGACCTGGATCACTTGCTAGTTTATACTATCAAAGAAAAGTCTCGTACTATCAACAAAAATTACATGTGTTTCAGAACTTTGTTGTTTTGATTGGCCTATCAGATGTAAGTGTTAGCCCCCAATGACATTGAATGATAAATGGTTATCAGGTATGTCAAGTTTGATACCTTCACTCCTGCAGCAGAACGAGGGCTTCCGGTCACAAGAGTTATTAGCCGAATGACTTTGCAACAAATCCTAGCTCGTTCAGTTGGAGATGATATGATTCTTAATGATAGTAATGTTGTTAGTTTTCAGGATGATGGGGATAAGGTAATATGAACTGCTGATTTGTTGAAGATTGTCCTTTTGTCAACTCCTTCATTGAGAGTTCTTTCTAGGTTTTCATTTCTTGCTCAATGGGATATTCATTTGACTTACTGGTTTGCCAATTAAAAGCATATTGTCCACATCTTGAATTTTCACATTTATTAATTTGTTCTTTGAAATTTACAAGTGTAGGTCACTGTGGTGCTCGAGAATGGGCAACAATACGAAGGCGATCTCCTAGTTGGTGCTGATGGAATATGGTCAAAGGTATTGCTATGTCAAGTTCTTTCTTTGTCCCTTTGAGAGCAAATTTTATCAAAATAAAAACTATCTTTTGAATGATCTCAACAAATGCTATCAGTCAATCGCCACAATAGAGTGTGCATATAAAGTTCTGTTACAAGTACAATTTATATTGTTCTGGAGTTAAGAACTATAGTGTGATTGAAATTCCTTATGTTTGTCTCCTGCACAGGTGAGGAAGAACTTATTCGGGCCCAAGGAACCAGTGTACTCAGGCTATACATGTTATACCGGTATAGCAGATTTTGTGCCTGTTGATATTGAGACTGTTGGGTATGTTTGATTTCATTGAATACCAACTTTCCACCTTCATAGGTGCTTTTTTTCTGCACGGGATACGTTGTTCAAATTCAATAGAATGTACAATTTTAATTAGTTGAATTGAATTTCATCTAGATGCTAACTTTGATTTTTTAATTTTTTTTATTGAAGGTATCGTGTATTTTTGGGCCACAAACAATACTTCGTTTCTTCAGACGTGGGTGCTGGAAAGATGCAGTGGTATGCATTTCACAAGGAACCACCTGGTGGCATGGATGCCCCCCATGGTAGATACTTTTTAGAAGCTCTAGATCCATTATAAGCATGCTCTGAATAGGATATTTTGTTGAAGTATTTATACAGTTGAAACATTCTTTTAGTGTTTCATAGAAATAAGTTTACTTCATGCAACATATTTGTGATCTTGGCTTGACAACATGATCATTCAAAGTCATCTAAACTCCTTTTTAAGATACAGAATACAATTGCATCTGACAAGGTCTAAGCTTTCAACTGAGAAGTCATAAACCGAAAGCAATAAGGTTAAAATATGCTTGTGATACTATAGCAGTTTATGTTGTAAGAAAGGATGTTTGTGGAATGTAATCTGTCATGAAGTTCTTACTGCTTGGTAAATTTACAACAGGAGGTTCCTCCTTTTATAAAATATGGCTTTTGAGAAATAAATAGTATTTTCGTTCTATGTTACTGAAGTTATGTTTCAAGTATTTGTCGTTTTATTGGTCAATGTGGTGGAGTGGAGTGACACTGCTGAGTTTTAAATGAACTATGAGCGATTCTTAATGTTCATTTGGATTCTGAATCCTCTAACAAAGTGCACTTTAAAGTAAGATTAAGCCATAAATCCATGATAATATTGATGAATCCATCTCATGAGTAAAAGGATTAAAATGGTGATGAAGCACTTTTTTTTATCATTTTCTAATGTCAGTTTCTAATGTTATCCTTCCTATTCATATTTCTGCAGGTAAAAAGGATAGGCTCTTGAAAATATTTGAGGGTTGGTGTGATAATGTGATAGATTTGCTACTGACCACAGATGAAGATTCCATTCTTCGACGTGACATTTATGACAGGGAACCCATTATTACATGGGGAAAGGGCCGCGTGACCTTGCTTGGGGATTCTGTCCATGCCATGCAACCGAATATGGGTCAAGGGGGATGCATGGCCATTGAGGTATACCTTCCTCTTTGTGAATCTGGACCGATGCTTTATTGGTAGTTTTTACCTTCAAATGTATAAACGTTTCCAAGGATTGAATCACATAATTAACATTGGCCTCTTGTGTAATTCTCTTATGCTTCTTGAACTTTTGAATGTCTCCTTCACTGAAAAAAATATATTTATGTACATCCTCTTAACATCAATTTTTACTTTTATTACATAAAATAAATGAGCAGTATCATGTTTCTTATCGGATATTATTGTCTTCAAAAGTTCTCAAGGAGAGAGACTAAGCAAAAATTGAGTTGAATGAACAATTTCAAAAGTACACCTAAATGAACTACGTATTTCAATGTGCAGGATAGCTACCAACTTGCATCGGAACTTGAGAGAGCATGGAAACAAAGCATTGAATCAGGAACCCCTGTTGATGTTCTTTCGTCACTAAGGAGGTAACATGTTAGATATTTTATAAATGATCTGAAAATGCATAGAATTTTGAGGCTGGTATAGTGTCTGGACATGAGACTTGAAAATAAAATGGAAATCATTCACGTGGACAATTGGAAGGCATCTCACAATTTTGAGTTCAAAGCTTTCTTGAGTAGTCTTCAGTCTAGCTCCCTTTAAGTAGTGACCACAGAACATTCCACTTAAAGAATAAGCATGTTGAGTGTAATGTTTACCTGTGCTTGCAATTGATAAGCATTGTTGCTAAGTCATCTCACCAGAACTCAGGCTTTATCTAAGGAACAATTAGCCGGTCCTTGAAATGCATTCATCTTGAAGTAATCAGTCAATGTTTTCTGGATGTTTGTCTTCAGGAAACTTCTATTCTGCTTTTCTGGAAAGTGTCTCCTCTATAGAAGTATGTAAAGCTTTCTGTGAACAGATTATGTTGTATCATGGGTAATGGACAAAAACTGTGTTTATAAACTATTTGCCTTGCCATTCTCCCTCTTTTTCTTGGAGTATGTGGTCGCCACTCACTGTGGAAGATCCTCTAATTTGGATGGTTTGCAGGATGTTGCATGCTATTTAGTACATTAGAATTAAGGATACTGGTTAGCAAGGACTGACCTTTATTCAGATTCTGACTGACCTGGTGTTTTTTACATATAGTATGATGGATGTTTATAACCACTAACTTTTCTAATTGATTCATACTTCCTTCTTTCCACAGCTATGAGAATGCTAGAAGACTTCGAGTTGCTATTATCCATGGAATGGCAAGAATGGCAGCAATTATGGCTTCAACATACAAGGCGTATCTGGGTGTAGGACTTGGTCCACTGTCGGTCAGTGTCTTTGATGATTGCATGTTAAGAAACTAAGATAGCAGTCAGAATTATTCGTCCATAACTGATATCCCCTTTTACCCTGTTTTCAGTTCTTGACAAATTTTCGGATACCTCACCCAGGAAGAGTCGGAGGCAGGTTTTTTATTGACATAGCAATGCCTGTAATGCTTGATTGGGTATTGGGCGGAAATAGGTTGGAACTTGGAAACCCAATTTTTTCTGCATAGTTGATTTTTTTCTTGGATATTTACTATACATTTGTTACAGAAAATTTTCATCTGATTAAAACCATGATAACTCGTGTTCAAGTTATTTTCTTCGGAATGTAGAAGCTTATGGCATATTAAATGTAACATGTCACAGGTTTCTCTCCTGTAATTTGGGTTTTCTCGATGAGAGCTTTAGCATGTTCTTTTACTCTCTTTAGGACTGAAAATCTGAAGCTTTTATGTGATGAACAATTTAGAACTATGAGCTAATGGATAGTTCAGGATTCTAGAAAATATATTTAAGCATTGGAAATGAGAGGGTTTCTAGAAAAAGAAGTGTTATAATAAGTTCATATGATTATTCACATATGGGTGGTTGGGATTGAGAAATAAACCAAGAATTTCTATAATCATAAGCTTCACATTTATCGTACCCTCTGTCCTGTTAATCTTTTTAACCCAACTGGAAAACTTATTTTCTTCTGCAGTTCAAAACTTGAAGGGAGGTCTCTGAGTTGCCGACTCTCAGACAAAGTATGTTGCCTTAATGACATTAATGTTATTTTCAAGGGTAGCTTATTTTATCTTATTCTTGAAATTAGAAGATTTTGATATGCGATGGAATCTAATATGTGATTGATCATATTGTTAGGCCAATGACCAGTTGCGAAGATGGTTTGTAGATGATGATGCCCTAGAGCGTTCTCTTAACGGAGAGTATGTGTTATGCGGCTGGTGAATCTTTTCTTGACACATTTTGTAATGATGCAACTACTGTCTCATTATCCATCTTCCTTGTTTTGTAGGTGGTTTCTTTTACCATGTGGAAATGATGCTGTTGCTTCACAACCAATTGGTTTAAGTAGGGATGAGAACAAACCCTGTGTGGTTGGGTATGCATTTGATTTTTATTTAATCGCAATAAACCAATTTCAACTCGGTGGATGACTTTATCATCACTCCGCAACCATCCAGCATGACATATCTTGTGGTGTGTTTTGTAATTACAGGAGTGTCTCACAAGAGGATTTTCCGGGAATGTCCATAGTGATACCTGCACCGCAGGTAATACAGGCCTGATATGCCTACCGAGTTTTTGTGTTGCCCTTAGAAACTTGATTCCTATAATGATGATATGAAAAGTAAAAGTGTAATAGTAAGGTTCTTTTTCATTAGAGTTTAAACAAAAATGCTCCTTTGTTGTTTTTTTTTTCTTTTTAATGTCAGGTTTCAAAAACACATGCTCGTATAACTTGTAAAGGTGGTGCATTTTACTTGATTGATTTGCGCAGTGAGCATGGTACCTTTATCACAGAGTAAGTTGTGGAAATCAAGATACATCTTCCTGTATTTCATATTTTATGATGGAGTTCTTCTCTAAGATTGAACTCTTATACATGTGCAGTATTGAGGGGAGACGGTATAGGGCACCTCCAAATTTTCCTACCCGATTCCATCCATCAGACATGATTGAGTTTGGTTCAGATAAGAAGGTGACAAACAATCTCTTCCCTGCTGATAGCTTTTCTTTTAAATTAAATTAAATCCATATTCTAAATGCAATCTAGTAACCAATATGTGCTGGTCTAACTTTGATTGTATCTTTACTAGCATGTCTCGTACGATAGTGTGTTTCCAAATAAATTTCATGAGAAAAACGTTGTGAGCTTCCATGTTCAGGTAATATTTCGAGTAAAGGTGATGAGGTCTCCTCCAAAGATTTCAGAGAAGAAGGATGAGGGTCAAGTTCTTCAGTCAGTATAAAACTCTGGAGGTCATTGAATTTTACTTGCACAGTAATTTATACAGCAATTATTCGGTGCAGTGAGCAATGTCATTCTGCTGCCATTTTTACACTCTAGGATTGGAAGTACAGAGCCTTGTATAGGATTTGGGAAATTCATGCATTGTTCTAGTATGAACTGGAATTATTCTAAAAGAAAAAAGAAAAAAGAGATGCCAGTAAGATTATCAATGTAAATCCTCCATGAGTTTAAAGAAAGATCAACGTAAGATTATTGGCAAAGATAGAAGGTAGATTATTTTTTTTTCCCTTTCGAGCGTCCACCTAATTATGGTCCATAAAATATACGCAGGAGATTCACTAGCTGCCTTGTGGCCATGGACACTAGGTTGATCTACCTCTCTCTCGATGCATTAATATGTTTCAACTGGCTATGCCGGGTACTGTATCCGAATAATTCTTCCTGTTAACAAGATAATTGGGAAATCAATCAGTAAAGAGATGAGCAACTCGCTGATCAAACATGTGGATATGCTTACCATGGATTGGTGTTCTTGTGATAAACATAAAAAACAATTGAAGAACAGGAAATGAATCAGAGCGCAAGCAATAAAGAAAGCAGAAAGGGTAAAAAAGAATGCAATAGAAATGAATTGCATGTGTAGCTAGAGAAATACAATGAGAACAAGATGCTTGAGCATCAAATTAACCATCTCATGTTTTGATTCCACCATGAAAGCATTTCTCAGAGAAACGAAGCTTCATAAATCTGCAGTTGCAGGTCAAGGTTTTGGTTCAAAGCAACTTTTGTGCAGCCCATTTGCAGATAAGTTTTCACACAGCCCATAAATCAAAACAGCAATTATTGAGCTTCTGCTTTGAGAGGTGCAAATTGCGGTTCACACATGGAACCATTGACAAAAGCTCACCTGCCCTGGCCTTCAATAATGTACCAAAACGAGACTAGCCTAATACCGGCCACTGTGGCGCTATAGTCCAAGGAACCCTCCTCTTCATGTCAACGAGTTGTCACCATCCTAAATTTTCATGGCAATCTTCTAACTTGAGATCTTGAATCACACAACCCTCCAATTACCCATCACTTTAAAAGCCCACACCAAGTGCGACTGTCTCCCTGTGGATGACAAAAGCAACAATGCATTGCCAATCTGAGCGCCTCTTCCAAGGACAAGATAGGCCACCACCACCCCCCTCCTCACGAGACAAAACTAAGACAACGTTTTGATTAATCTCTATCACCTCAAATCATCATGTACAAATTTATTACATATACTGTAGATTGCTACATATATTCAAGCTTGATCCATGGCTGCATTTTAATCTTATATATATGTGTCGATTTTAGGTATGACTTAGATCAAACCAAGTGGACCCAGTATGTTTGTCTTTGGATATACAGACATGACTACTAGTGAAGACCTAAGCCCATGCTCTCATTAAAAACCCAAGAAGGAAGATCCATATAACATCATTCACAAACCATCTGTTAGGGTTTCTGTACATATGATGTTTGCAATTGCATGTGCTAGAACTAGAAGGAATAGTATTAAAGGTTTGACGAAGAAGAGGTGGCACGTGATGGATGTAAACAGACGGTGGAGATTGCACGTGATAGGATTGAAGTCAGGTTTCATGTGGTGGTGGTGGTGGCAGGTGCAGGCTCAGTGACCGTTTGGGGTGCATTAATTGCTTTCTTGCTATGGCCATTTCTTATACTAGTGATTTTGTCAGGTTCGGATCGAATTATTGGTGCTCAAAAATGGAATTCCTCATGTGGGCCTCAAGGAAAGAATCCGTGAAGAAGAGGAGGTGGTGGTGGCATTCAAGCTGCTCAGGCGGATCGACTTCACTATCTAATCATGAACATAAATCAGCATTTTTTAACGTTGTTTCAACATTCAAACAAGCCTTCCAAGAATTATTGCCTCATGCATGCTCTTAAAATTTTGCTTTCCGGTAAAATTAAAAAACACTTTGAACCGTCACCGCCGCCACAATTCCAAACACATAAAAAATGACCTAGCAAATTGTTGTTGTTATTTCATGGATAAGATTGGTAGTTAGATACCCATATGTGTCTTATGCATGTCCAATTCCTCTAGCAAATCATTTGTCGATGCTTCACAATATTTTATAACAATCAAACTAATTAAGCTTTATAGTGTCGGACCATAGCTTGTCTTTACCATATTTCCTCATCAATGATCATGTTTTGGTAGTGCCAACAACGTATCTTCAAGATCATGAAATGGCAATAAGTACAAAACGGGTAGAGATTTGGATCATGAAACGGCGTGTGCAAAATCATGGAGGACATTCCCAAAAAAAAACAAATTTAGGGTTTGGAAGTTGAAGCACAAGACAAGATAGTCCTCCATTAACCTTGGATGCTACATAACACAACCATGAAGCCACATTTGTAGTAGAAAATATGCCCAAAGATTTTGGATTGCTATTAGCTTTGAATTGTCAAAGTTAGCAAACCATATTATTAGTAGAGAAAAGGCTAGTAGAAAATATGCCATAAATTCACTCAACAAAAACAGACTTTAGCTCAATGATTCGTTCACTATTTCCCCCAAAAGGCAAACCATTAATTTAACTCAACCAATTGAAAACCTAACATGAAAGTTAGAAATCCACAGTAGAAGAAGAACTAATTAATGTGGCCCATCTTAATTATAATAGGATTAGCTAGCAATTATAATAGTTCTTTATGAAATAAATGGCATCCAATTCACCCGGCTATGAGTATTCTGAAATGGGATAGTAATTATGTTTTAAAGTATTTTTTATTTAAAAATATATTAAAATAATATTTTTTATTTTTAAAATTTATTCTTATATTAATAAATCAAATCTATTCAAACTTTACTTTTGAGAAGATGATTACTGAGCAAAAAATTTCCTAATCTCTACCTGATATCAAATCAATCTCTATGCTCCTCGCCATCACATTTAAAAAAGAAAGAACTAACCATGATCTAATAATAAAAATTTAGAACTAAAAAATTTGTTTTCCAGTGATTTCAGGTTTGAGCTATATGATTGTTAATATGATGACCACCGGAGACTTACATGGTTATTAACTTCAGGACTCGTGTGATTAGTTGAGGTGTATGCAAGCTGGCCCGGACACCCATGTTAATAAATATATAAAAAAAAAACTTGTTTTTTTAATTTTTATTTGATGGTAAGAATATTTTTGAATTAGCTCCTATGTTGATGGAGATTAGGTTTTGTTTATATGATTTGAAAACACACATTATTAATACATTTAAAGAAATATAATAGGTTTTTATATTAAAAAGGGGGGGAGACAAATTTCATTCACCGTCAAATAATCATGTTAACGTGTTCCGGCACCGATATCATTATCTGGCATGCACCTTCCCAAAAACAACAAAAGAAAAGGCAAGGCAAGGCACGGGGGTGTGAAAACTGCGAAGGACTCCACCGTTAGTCCACCTTTGCTCCCTTCTTCTCCCATCTCATCAACTGTACGGTCTTCTTGGGACCCCACACATCACGCGGCCCCCACCTTATGTTTACTTTTTCTAGCTGCCGCTACCTTCCAAACTAGGCTACCCAGTTCCCCCAAGATTACTTCTTACACTTATTTGCCAAAGTCTCACATCTCAAATTCAGCTGTCCAAATCCAATTTCCCACTCAAAAATTTAATTTAAAACAAAAAAAATAAAAAAATAATATATATTTTTAAAAGAGAAAACCTGGTTTCAAAAGATGAGCGGTGAAAAGTTTCCCTGTGTCAGGTTTCCCACTGGAAACCTGTATCTTTCTTTATCACAAATTCCAAGAAAAAACAAAAAGAAAATATAATAAGCTACTTACACACCATATAATAATATAATATTTCAAAACTCAAGATTTTGCCTCGATTCTCAAAAGAGGTGAGATTAAGTTACTTACTCTCGTTCGCCACTCGCGTTAACACCTTTGCCGGTGTTATCAAAATCACACAAGATTCTTGAGTCCTTCTCTTGCCTTTTTCAATCTCGTTTCTTTCTTTCCCCGTAAATTCTTAGCCTGAAAAAAGATAATTATGAAAAAGCAAGAGGTGCCAGTATTCATCCGTCCACAGAGAGGAACGCTTTTGAGGGGCTAAACGACGCCGGGTTCTGATACCTGGGCTCGCCTTGAAAATGACCTAAAATGCCAAACATTTTCCATTGGAGACCGTCCTGAAATTACTCCACACCTTCCGAGCATATACTTGCCTCTTTCTACTCAAGAAGATGCACACGTGCACACGAGGCCCATTTAGAGAGCTGAGCCCATGGAGCTCCATTGATTAATTCCAAGATGACACTTCATTTTAACAAGGAATTAAAATTGATTAAACTCTCAAATGTATTAAAATGTAAGTGTTTTATTAAAATCTTAATAAAAACATTTCATAGCAGGCCGTACATTAGAGTAATTAACTAGAAAGCTAAAACGCGTCGTGAATTTACAAATGTACAATGGATCCTCTCACGTGTTAATGTGGATGGATTGTTTATAGTTTTATTTTCTTTAATTTAACCTTTATTAGATAAAATTATAAGCAAATTTATTAGGATAGGATGAGATTAAAAGATGGAGATCAAAGTACAAAAAAAAAAAAAACATGTAAGGAACTGTTGGCTTTAAAAGTCTGGAAAAAATATTTATTATAGTCCCTATGCTTTATAAATTATAGATAATGGGTACATTCAATTTCTAAAATTATTTAATTAATATAATTGATTTCTTAACACGGTTTGAAAATAAATAAAGTTTAATAAATATATTCAGACAATGTTTAATGCATGGGTGTCTTAGTTAGCTTTTCCCTTGAAAACATGTCTTTAATATGTCATTAATTATTGGTAATGTATTAAAATCATATTTAATTTTACAGGTTTGTCGTGTTATTTTTTCCTCTCCAAGAATTAATATTTGTGTTTCTAATGATAAAACTAGTGACCCCCTTTATAATGTTGAATAAATAACTGCGGATCATAATGTATATTTATAAATCTAAATTCTAGCAACTATATCTTATCTATTATCTATTTTAAAAGCTTTAGGTATTTATATTTTATCAATTCGGCTTTGAATATCCAGTCATGTATTTGTTATTTGAGTATTATTTGTTATTTAATATAAAATAAAAGAGTAATATATTTACACACATCTCAAGACAAGTTTGGATTGAATCCGGGGTGTAAAATTTATATCTTTAATAAATACTCCCTTAAGGAAAAAAAAATGAAAAACTCGAAAGTTTGAAATTCAGATTATTATTTGATTGAATAAATATTTTATTTTATGAGATTAATATTTTAATTTACATTTTTTTTTCAGGTAGGTTCGAATTGTAAATCAACATGTTTCGGGAAGATGTCGTTTTAGCATTGCCCAAATTTGAATGCTAGCAAACATGTATTTACAACAAATAATATGAATTGTGATGCTAACATATAAAAAATTATTGAACATCAAACGACAGGACAGCTATCTAAGGTTTCCTTCGATTATAGAAATTTAAACTCTCTTTTCTTTTTTCTTTTCTTTTTTTTAAAAAAGTCCTTTATACGCTTTGTTTCAAAGTACAACTCGTTTTCCCATATACATACATTTTTTCAATTCTCCATTTTTTTTATAATTACTATCAGAAAAAGAAAAAAGAAAACCCAACCCCGAGAAACCCTTGGAAAAACAATATATTTATATAATATATATATGATGCCACTTTTCTATCATCACCGGGAAACCGACTCAGCCAATTTCCCAATTTTCTCAACAAGTTCAGGCGACAGTTTTTTAACCGGTTTCCTCTCCTTCTCTGGTCTAAAATCAAACCCCAGAGCATCCGACACTTCCTCGGAGCTCCACCCGGCTTTACGTAGGGAGTCCGAAAACCGATCCACTTTCAAAAGCAAAGCATCCAGGACTGCTTGATTGTCTAAAATTACCATTTCACCCTCGAAAAAACCCGACGCTGATACCTCAACCATTTCCTCTATGTCGGACTCCTTCCACCCGCCTTCTCTCAAAACCGACCCGATTTTCTCTATATAATCCCCCACCCATTTCGGTATTTCGGATCTTCTCATCTCAAAAAACTGTTCCGGGGACGAAGATCCCGACGAGGACGACGCTGAATTCCTCCTCCTCCTGTCCACCGCCGCGTCACTCCAAAACTCTACCCATCTCGGTGTCCTCGACCCGTTTACCAGACCCGTATCCAAACTCTTCCGCGACAGATTGTTGGATAACCCAGTAGATTTCTCACTAACAGACTTCTGCTTTTTTATGATAATCGGGTGAGATTCGGAGCTCCGGAAGAGAGATTCACGGTCAAAGAAATCTGATAAATCCAACCCGCAACAAAAGATCCGACTTTCATCGATAAAGAAAATGGGATTACCCGCTAGGGATGGCTGGCAAGGAATGTAACAATGGTTAAAAATGGGAATCAAAAGAGGGGCTCTTTTAAGTGAGTTTCTCGCGACTCGTAAGGCTTTTTCCGGGTCGGATGGTCTCGGACCCCAAGATTTCGACCACAGAGTGTTTCTGGCAATTTGGAAGCAAATAGCAGCGATTGGGAGGTCAAGGGAGGCGCGTAGGTGGAGGCGGGCACCAGCAGAGCGCCAGTCAGGGAATCCTGGGCCGACAGGGAGGCCAGCAGAGAGGACGGCGCGGAGGTCAGGAGGGAAAGCAAAGCCGAATTCAGCCTCCGATCGGGCGAATTCAGATTCAGTAAGACCAGGTTGGACTTGGATGCCAGAACTGCGCAAGTGGGTAATTACTTTATCAGCTAAT
The DNA here is from genome assembly GCA_007827005.2 of Populus simonii. Classification (NCBI taxonomy): domain Eukaryota; kingdom Viridiplantae; phylum Streptophyta; class Magnoliopsida; order Malpighiales; family Salicaceae; genus Populus; species Populus simonii. Next base: position 12,483,126 of record CM017470.2, read on the forward strand.
GAAGAGAAAGAGAGGAGGCTGTTGCGAGGTGGGAGTGTGGTGGTTGTTGATGGGGCAGCTGCTCGAGCTGAGAGACGGCGTAAGCCGGCAATATGACCCGGGTTTAGGCCGGTCATTCTCCGGTCCACGTCTACCATTGTTGTTTAGTTTCAAAGAAAAAACAAGAAAATTGTGGACAGAGAGACAGAGAGAGTGTATAAAATAAGAAATGGTTTTTCCGTTTCTGGATGAAAGGCTTAAGGAGGTTTGTGTTTTCTCTTTAAATTTACCTGTCAAAGGAGAAGCGGAAAGGATTGAGAATATTTTGTGTATGTGAGGCGCAAATGGAGAAAAGCGGAGGAACTCCTAGTGCTGGTAGAAGATAGAAGGCTTTTTAAGAGAGAGAAAGAGGGAGGAAGAGGGGGAGCTTTTGTTTTGTAAAGAAAGGTGGGATATTTATAGCTGTTAAAGGATGGAGCCTACCTGTTTCAGATTTTGGTTTAATCAGTTTTATCTTTTAGCTTTCCTTATTTAACCTTCAAGTTCCCTCCAATTACTACTTGCTGATACGATAATTAGCATCGCTGCTAATGGTAAAGAATTTTTATTTTTTTTAAAGTACGATTTTATGAAACTGACTCTTGAAATAGTATACAAAAAAATTATTTTGATCATAAAAGAAAGAGGAGTTTTATTTTGATTATTATTATTATGTATGATTCAAATTAAGAAGGATTTATATAAAATAAAATAAATTTTTAAATCTAATAAATGCATTTGGAATAAAATTAAAAGCAAATTAAAACTCTATGAAAGAGCTTAACTGGTAAAATCTTGATTTTGTTTTTAATGGTTATAAATTTAAATTTTTTAAGATTATTAAAAACTTATATAATTATTAATTTTAAAATTAATCGGATAAACACTAAATTATTCAGGGATTCATATTAATAATAATTAAATAAAAAAAAGGAAGAAAACAATGAGACAGTACTGTTACGGTCCAGTCAAATGAAAAACAGGAGTGGGATAGTGTATTTATAGGCTGGACATTTACTTTTCGGCATCCAAAAATCGCTGTGCGAGATTACTTGAGAACAGAATATCTGCAAGGAGTCAAGGGTAGAAATGCAACAGAGACTCGAGAGGGAGAGAGAAGCAACGGCTCCTCAAAGTGGAAAGTGACAAAGTGTGGGTAATTGGGAGGTGATTGTGTTGGGATGCTATACGGTCACTTTTAACGGGAATTTAGCACAGGAGAGGGAGGTGATACTAAGCCAAACAAAAAAAGAAAAAGGAAAAAAAGAGGAGGAAGAAGAAGAAGATAGAATTGGGGTGATGGATTAAACTTTGTCTTAAACTCCCTACCTCTTTGAAAAAAATCCTGTGGTCGAATCAATTCATTTGACGATCGTACCTTTCTTCCATTCTTTTGTTTTTTTATATATGCACACTCCTACTTCTTCTTTGATTCACCACTGTCTAACTTTCTTTCTCTGCTTTTGCTTCTGGTCTGAACTATCTGTGGCCCATGAGAAATCATGGCCTGTTGACAGCCGAGATAAAGCTACGCACATAATCATAATGGCAACTTGTTGTATGCTAACGTTAACTGCTTTTTATTTCTCATTTGTTTAAGCAAAGATAGACCAGTTTTTGTAGGAAAGCTAATCATTGGCTATCCACACAACAAGAATATCGACAGGTTAATATTTTGGTGCTCAACACCACTTCATAAAGATAAAAACCATGCTCGTCACTTTTCTTTTCTAGCCACCATGATCTTCTGGGGAAAAATCCATGCAAGTGTGTGATGGCTTCAGTACTGCAACTTTACTAACTCGAATAATTCTTATGGGAATATGGCAAAACTTCAATTGATTGAACTTTCGCTTACAATGAAGAAGAAAAATGATTTGTGCTTGCGATAGATGCCAGCATCTTTCTTTCTTATTACAATAAAAATTAAGCATGAACTCCAACCTCTTATATTACACATACATGATACTAACAGTAACAGTAATAAATTAAACACTAACTAAGCCTATATATATATATCCCCATCAAAATAAAGGTTTGTGTGTGTTGAACATGCACAGGCCATGCTTGACAATCATAGCAGCATGAGGCACATGAGCGAATTAAGGGCCTTCCGTCTTTGATGAGCACGATTTGGTAATGCGGTGCGCATTCCATTATGCTGGGGGCACCGCCATTAATTGCGTTTAGGCATAATAACTCTTGGACGTTTATGGACGCACCAGCACATGCAATCCTATAACCTTTAATGATCCAACTTTCAAACACTTCCTAAATAAGGCTAAATCCATCTTCTCTAGCTACCTGTGCTGAGCTCATTACATGCACTCACGAGCCATCCGAGCTAGGGATCAAGCTTTTTCCAAAGCGGGTGTGGCTGAGAAGTTACTACTTACAGCTACACCCACCTTTTAGATCAATGAAACCCACTAATACAAGAGTACTTTCAGCAAATTCAGACATTATTGGGAACAATAAAATCCCACATACTTTTTGGAGAGGCGTTGCCGTACTCACGTGGCATTCACCCCCAAGTGTACAAACGCCTAACTTGTTGCTTATAATCCATCAACTCATGTCCTGGCAAGCGAGGGATTAGGACAGTCAATTAATAAGATATCATCAAAAATACACAAACAGACATGGCCCAATGGGTGTTATAATTAACCTAATAACCTCAATTTGTTAATTGTTATATGATTAAGAAGAATTGTTTTATTATATATATAGCTTCAAATCCAACAAACATAAAACAATAAATAAATAAATAATCAGGAGAAGATTGTTTAGCTTATGCGAAAACCAGTCTAATTTTTTTTTTTTTTTAATGTGATGCTGTTAAAAAAAAAAAGGGGGAAGAGGATAAGTTAGCCTCTTGTGTAAATGTTGAGGAGTTGAACAAGTCATAGCTAGGCAGAAAAGGACTTCGAAGGAATCAAAAGAAAAGGAGGTGGGAATTACTATTTGGAGGTGTGGGAAGGAACCCATCATAGGTGGGAACGAAAAAGCAGGCAGCAGCCGGCAGTTAGATCACAACGTCTCTCTCTCATATATATATATATATATATTGACAACGGATTCTTATGTTCGGCGTCTGCTGGCAAAGCCTCGTAACCGTTGCCAGCCAAGCTATGAGTCTGCCTGTAATTGCTCCTTTTTGTCATAACAAGTCTTGTACTTCCTCCTTAGGGCCTGTTTGTTTTGTTTATGTGTTTTAAAAGTGTTTTTGATAAAATTTAAAATTTTTTTATTTTTTTATTAATTTTAAATTAATATGTTTTTAGTGTTTTTAAATCATTTTGATGTGCTGATATCAAAAATAATTTTTAAAAAATAAAAAAAATTATTTACATGTATTTTGGCACGAAAAGCTATTTGAAAAGCAATCGCAACCACACTGCCAAACACACCATTAATCTGTTAATTGCTCAAAACAAATAATCTGTCTTCTTCCATGGATTTACTTAAAACTAGATGGTATAATACATTGAAGTAACTCTGTGTGTCTATATATATAATTAATTGTGGGATCATGATAATTGATTTCGTAATACGGGCAATACATTCAATTATGTTTAATAATTTTTTTTAAAAAATAATTTTTTATTTAATCAAATAATAATAAAAATAAATATGCACATGAAAGTGATTGAGTAAGATCCAAGAAAACAATGTCATGCAAGGTTACACAGAAAAAAAACACATACTAATATTTAAAAAAAGACTATTATTATCTTATGTGAAAATCAAGTGAAAACTAAATGATATTTAATCAAATACTAAATTGGGGGTTGATCTAGAAAACCAATTGTTTCTTGAAATTGATTTTTTTATTTAATAAAGTAATAAAAAAAACATGAGATTAAAGTGATTCAATAAAATTAAATAAAAAAATAATTAGGGTTGCACAGAAACAAAGTAAAAATTAAATGATATTCTAAAAAAATCATAAAAGTTTACTTAGTTTATTTATTTTAAATAATCTCAATTAAAAAACAATATCCACTAGGTTAGACATCCCATATATACACTTAATTAATCTATTTTAATTAATTTATATTTAAATAAAAAATCAAAGCTAAAAAAAGGATTAGGCATCTAGGCTTGGGTGGCCCAACACGGATGGCCTATTAACAGAGAAGGTTAGGCCTGCACGTTTGATATTTTATCTTTTCCCCCCTTTAGGGGCGGATGACATGTCGTGGCTGACAAATTAGGGAGCTTTTTGTTTTGTATAAAAATCAATTTCCACCTAAATATACCTAATAAACATGCTTTGAACATTAAAAAAAATCAATTTATCAAACCAAGAAACTAAAAGCACAAAATCAAACTAATATATATACATGATCTAGTTTTTCAGGCAAGATAAAAGCTCAAAAAATTAATGAGACCTTCTAATTAAATGGAACTTGTTAACATCAAGATCAACTTTTTTTATTGTTGAAGACCAAACAATAACTTCCTTTCCTTTCGATCGTGATTCAATGACTTTCTCTCTTTTCACTCACATCTAGAGATTGAGAAATAAATAAAATTAATTTCTAGATCAAAAATAAAATTTCAAAAACTATAGGGACTAAAAAGAATAAAAATAAAAATAGATGGACTTAAAAATACTTTTTTATGTGAATTTGAGATTGATTAGAGATTTTTCGTCATATTTTGTTGAAAATTTTATTTTCTTAACAATTGCTTACAAATTAATTAGTCATTACTTTGGTGATAGAAGGCTATAATTGAAAAAAAAATTAATAATTAAATTAGAAAATATAAAACAATTACGGCAATTTAAATTGTTATAGTGATTTACCTAGATGTTATATAATATTTCATAATACTAACAAAAACTTAATCCTTGTTTAAGAAGCAAATTTTATTTATTTTTAGTTTTAAAGCAATTTCTTTTTTTAAGTAATATAATAATCAATCGGATTCTTTTTCACTATAACAATATTAATGTTTTCGTTCTTTCACATTTTTGAACATTAGGTCTTCAGAAAAAAGTTGATTTAGATAGTAAAGAAAGATATTAATAACATATTGGAAGAAATTAAATTACATGAATGCAAGTTGTTATTCTGAGATTAATAACAGTGGAATATTATTTTCCTTTGATGAAAACAAAAAATATAAATTCAAAATATTGGTGGCCAACAGTTTATGTTTTGCAGCAAATTGTTTTTCTTACCGTGTGTTTGTTTTTATATTTAAAATACATATATATTTTTTTTATTTTAAATTAAATTTTTTATAATTTTAGATATGTGTTAATATTAAAAATAAATTTTAAAAAATAAAAATAATATTATTTTAATACATAAAAAAATATCTGTATTGAAATCTCAAACACGAACAGCTGACTCTGAAAATTAACGGCTATTTTGTGAGACTAATCACGTGATCGAAACACTAATTAATGTTCTTCGAAACAATAATTAAGAAATTTAATTTCACTGAGAATTTCAGACGAGAACCTTATATTTAGAGTTCGTTTTGACTTGGCAGATGCCCAGACATGTGCGGTTTGCCTTGGTTTTCGTTCTCTGATCAGGGAAAAATGATAGTTTGAGTTAGATTCTTAATCATTAGGTCGGTAAAGATGGGATTGGTCAACTGTTCACTTTTTTATACATATTTTTATCAGATTATATATAAAGCTCATTCTAACATCCATAATTGAAGGGATTGGTTTGTTGTTAAAAAAGAATTATTCGTTTTATTTATTTATTTTTCATTTCCAATCTTAAAACAATTTGAGATGAATACAATATTATATATATATATATATAAATATCTTTTAAATTATTTAAAAAATTAATTTTACTCAACATATAAATAAATATAAAAATATTTTTTTATCATACTATAAAGCATACAAATATCTAGTAACTTGATTAAATTAAGGCATGCGCATTTAAAATATTTAAGTAGTGTTTTGTTATTATTTTAATACAATAAGAAGGAGACAATAGAGATAAAAAAAAAAATATTTTTTTTTATGTATTTTTTATTTTGAAAATAAAAAAAATTCATTCTAAAATTATCTCAAAAATAGATTTATTTTATGTTTTTATCTTATTCTCTCTAACCAAACATTTTTTCTTTTTTTGCCTTTTAAGGTACCATCTAAACACAAGAAATAAACCTATGACTACTTGTATATTAGAGTTTGTTTATTTTCACGTTTTAAATAGTTTTTTTGTTTTTAGATTGTTTTAATATTCTGATGTTAAAAATAACTTAAAAAAATAAAAAAATATTATTTTAATATATTTATAAATAAAAAATATTTTAAAAAATTATTGATATATCATTCTTACTAACCTGTTTGAGGCTTTTCAAAGTACTTTTTATTCGGAAATACATCAAAATAATATTTTTTTTATTTTTTAAAAATTATTTTTGACATTAGCACATCAAAATAATGTGAAAACATTAAAAAAATATTAATTTAAAATAAATAAAAAAATAAAATAAAATTTAAATTTTTTTAAAATATAAAAACAAATAAGATATCATACCTTTCGAGTTGTGAATGGGCAATAAGCACCGAAATTCTACTAACCAAGTACATACCAGCCTTTGAAATCCTGACCGTAAGCACATTGAGGCTAGCTGTCTAGCAAAGATAGAACCAGAGGTAGAGTTTGAAATTGAGGAAAGGAGATTGAAATCAGTTTTCTTTCTTGAAAAAGAAGAAGAAGATTGGCTTGTGGAATTTAAAAGAGGAAGAAATAAGGGTTCTCAATCTCGACGGACGGGGAAGGTTGTCACTGACATTGACCCAGTATTATAAAAATAAGAATTACTAAAGTAAGTCCCCATCACAATGTAATTTTCAATTAAGTCCTTAAAGTACTGAAATTAAGTTGTATTACCCTAAAACCGTGAGCTTTTAATCGATGTTGCCCGCAATAGAAAGTAATTAACGTAATTTACTAACAAAAAAGGGTACTTTTTCGATGAGGTTTATCATTTTTCCAAACAAGTGATTCTTAAGAAATCACTGCAATAGACATTAATTGCTGTAATTACTGTTTTAGGATAACACATATTGCTTACCTCTGAGCTTTCGATCCTTGATTGGAAATTTTGTTTGGGGACTTGTTCGTAGTTATCCCTCGTGTGGAAGCTCAAAAAGTTAACTTCCACTTGAAAATACTGACGAATTCGCTGAAGAATTATGTGGGACTTGTTTGTAGTTATCTTTTAGGGTTTTTTTTTTTTTTTTTGAAAACATGCTACGTGAGTATCATGTTACATTAAATTTTGATTTTTTTTATATATTTTTAAATTGTTTTGATGTGTTAATCTTAAAAATAATTTTTTAAAAATATTATTTTAATATATTTTTAAATAAAAAAATACTTTAAACTACAATAATTATTAAAAACCTAAACCAACAGGGGTCACTGATCACTAGTGCTCTCACACTAGAAGCTAGCTACGGAAGTTGGATTAGATTTGTAGGGCTTGAGAGGATTCTTGGACCAGCTAGCTTAGCAAGGTCAGTGGCCACTAATAACCTAATATACTCAAACCTAGAATAGTCTAGGAAAGTTCACTAATGGTTTGTCCTCGTATGGAACGTCCGACTAGGGATTGTTCGATGGGAGATTGATGGAGCATGGGATGGTCCTGTCTTGTATGAGAAACGAGTAGGCAAGGTGGGAATCCATGGTGGACCTCTGGAAATCGACTCATTGATATATATGTTTTACGTGGACAAAGTGGGCTATATCTCTTACCTGCCTTCCCTCATCCTTCAACATTGTGTTCCTCCAAGCACTGATTAGTCTAATTAAAATAAAAATATATACTTGCATAGTGTCGAAATTTGTTGTGATATGCAAGCTTTCACCATTAATATTTAGCTTATTAGGTTGAATGAAGCCCACATACTTGTGCTTTGATTTGGATCGGAGGAGCAACTTTTGAATCACAAATGACAATGAATGACCGTGCATGTATCAGATTCAAATCTAGAACATTTTAGATTCTGAAAAGACAAAGAAAAAGAAAGATTGATTTATATATATAAAAAATCTAGCTTCAGTCCTCTATTTTGTTTATTAGTATGTATAGTTATACTCTAGATTTTCTACTCGTATAAAAAAAATAAAAAATTTAAAAATTTAAAAAACTATCATTACTATTATTCTAAACACTCCGGTTGGAGAATTTAAAATCCAGCCCAATTAAAAATAAAATAAAATAAAAAACGCTATTACCTACCCGAATTAAAATATTATACAGAGTAGCTATATCTAACAGGCATTTCTTGAATTCTTACACCTAAAATTTGAACCAGCTGACAACTTTGTATTAAATTCCATCCACATTCCCATAAACAGTATTGTTTTCATTTTTTATGTTCAAATTCAGGCACTACACTGCACTTTACCTTATATAAATCAAGTAAATAGTAACATAATGTTGATGTAAGAGAGAGAGAGAGAGAGAGAGAGAGAGGATCCATGTAAGTTTAAATCTCATATTTTAACCAAAGATATGGACCAGATTAAAGAGGGTAATTAATTATGGTGTTAATATAATGTTGAAGGGTTAGGAAATGAAAATGATTTTGCTGGGCAACGAACAACCCTACAAATAGTCTTGTTTTATACAACAAGATTAAGGCTAGAATATAAAATATCCATTAATGAATCTATCTAATGAAGAGATCAAGAGATCCAACTTCGCATGTGCTTCATTAACCTCTTGCTAATAAGATACTTTAGCTAATTAATTACTGGTGCGGCTAGGCTTTATAGGAATTAATCATGTCAGTAAAGCCTAACTCAATTATTTTAATTAATTATTTGCAAATTAAGAAATGAGAAAGGGACTCGTTGCCTGCCTTATTGTTAATTTAAGCATATTAGAAAAGCTATGAATGGTGGGGTTTCTTAATTGCTCCAAAATATTTTCATAATGGAGAATTGTACTTTGAAAAGCAGAGCAAAAGGCCGCTTTGCAAGTACACACATAGTGGAGGAAGCTTTTGATTCATAAATTGCAAGCAATTTTCAATTAGTCACGATCTTGTTAGCAATAGCTTTTAGGATGTGATTGTTTTAGCAATTGGCTTTTGGTAAAAAAAAAGAAAAAAGAAAAAAAAAGAGGAGAAAATTTGAAGAAATATATTCTCACATTAAAAAAAATTAATTAATCATAACATTTAGAAGGGCATGATAGAAAATTAGTTTTTGAGAATATATTATATTAATCATAATATATTCTCAAAAAAATTAGTTTAGATGAAAATGGGCATGATAGAAAATATAAATAAATTAAAAGTTAAGATTTGTTAATTCTTTTTAATAGAAGGGTATGCTTTTAATAGTAGAAGGGTATGCGTTTGAGATAAAAAAAGGGTAAAATAATTTTGGCTTTTCATCTCTTACTTGAGGAAAGAGAAAATAATTTAATAAAGATAAAATATTTTCTTAAAAGGTTTTTCTAGGAAAATTTGAAATAAGAAAGTTGTTTGATTAACATGCCATTAAGGCAATCTTAAAGAGAATAGCCAAATGAAAAGTTAAAAAAAAATTACAATTTTTTTTTGCTTTACCTCTTACTTTTATAGCTGTATATATTAAAAAGCTAAAATAACATTTTTATATTGAAAAATCAATATATGTTAAAGGATCATCTCAACCCAATAGTTTAAGCTATTAGGTGAGATCTTAAGATATGATTTATATTATTCTCTAACACACCTCTTCAAGTGAAAGTCTTTTGGACTTGAAATTTGCACAGATCCACATTACCTTGTGCTTAATTTTTATCAAATAAATAGGGATGATGAGATTCGAACTCATGACCGCTTGATCATCAAAACTCTGATACTATATCAAAAAATTATCTCAACCTAATAACTTAAATTGTTAGGTGAGGTCCTATGATATGATTTATATTATTCTCTAACAATATATGGGTCAAAAGTGATAGAAATTTGTTTAATATATTTTAATGTAAAAAAGAGTTTTGATGGGAGTTTTATTAGTTAGTAAAAATTAATAAATATTTTTATTAATATAAAATATATTAAAATATAATTGACTTTTTAAATGGAATTTTACGTGCATAAAATAAAATAAAATCATATTTACATTATTAAAAAAATTATTTTATTAATTTGACTTTTCAAAATAATATTATTTTTTTAAAATATTAATTTATGATATTAACACATCAAAACAATATGAATTTACAAAAAAACAAATTGAAGCAAATAAAAAATAAATAATTTTTTAAAAGTGTTTTTAAAATATAAAAACAAGTGAACTTTTATACTAATGTAACGATTCCTTCTATCAAAAAATCTTAATTCTTGGATGTCAATAAATAAATAAATAAATAAATAAATGTTGTGTTTGTAAGGGAAAAGAATGTTAAATTCCTTCTTTAAACTTGACATTTCATGATACATCGCTACCTCCATAAATCATGAAATGTGACACCTGAAATGAGAAGAATCACAATATCTAGCATGAGAAATGTGAATACTTTTATTTTTTTTAACGAAAATGCCCCTATTATTTATATTAAATGAAATGATACATCCTCATTTTTATTAAAAATAATGAAAGTGTTTTAAGTTTAGTATTAAAATCATTGTTATAAACCTTGTTTTAGCCTAACGAGTCAATTCATTTACACGTCGACTCAAACTTTGACTTGGGTTGAGTCAGTAAAAAAATTCAATTTTATTGATTTGATCAATCTTCGACCAACAACCCAAACTGTTTTAGATCGGGTTGGATCTCATGATTAAAATAATTAATAAATATTTAATTTTACCAGTAGATATATTATTTGGTTATTATAATGAATATAATAATGTATGTAATTATTTAGAAAGAAAAAACACATCACATTGCCAAACTAAATTCTTCAAGTTGAAGGGTAAAATAACTAATTTGTTTAATTTTCTTATGAATTTTACACAAATATAATAAAGATAAATTTTTATTTTCAATCAAACACCAATAATATCATATTTTTAGTAACTACATTCCAAACAATCACGCCATGGAAATTAATGGAACTAGGAGGATGCCATCGTCTTGTATGTTGAGCTAGTAGCTAGGCAAGGTGGGGCCTATTTGGGCTATGGAAATCGACAGGAAATGCATCAAGTGGTCACGGTGGGCACCATTGGTCCCCTAAACACCATCTTTAGTCAACCCACCAATCCTCTCTTTCATTGCTTGTCGCGAGTGTCTTTATTTTTGTATTTATAAAATATTTTACTTTTTTAAAATTATTTTTTATATAATTTTAGATTGTTTTGATAGATGAATATTAAAATTAAAAATTTAAAAATAAAAAAATATTATTTTAATATATTTTCAAATAAAAAATATCTTCAAAAACAATAATTACTGCATTTCTAAATACTATCTTCATTTTATTTGTGAACATGGAAAGGTTCTCTCGAAATTAAAACTTAATTAATTGCTCTTTAAAAGTTGTTATATTAATAATTATAATAAAATAATATAAAATTATTTAAAAAATAATTTATAATAACAAGTTAATTTTTGAAGTGAGATAAGTTTTTTAACATCTACCGCCGTAAAAGCTCAAAGTTAGATTAGATCCGTCGGATGTGAGAATCAATTAGCATTAAGACTAATCTCTATGTATCACATACGTCTTTAGTTCTGTTGGATGTGAAAATCAATGAGCATCGAGACTAACTTGTTGGACGATAGGACCGGTGAGGGTCCATGAACACCAAGGGAATCAAATAATCGGCGGCGGCTGCAAGTGGTCCTTGTCGGCAAGAATTGCCGTTTGGGACCGGTGTTGGACCCCAATTCTACGCCATGTCCCTCTAAGTGCTGATTAGTCAGGCCATTCAGTTTTTATCATCTTCTACCTTTTATTCAAGGTGGTTTGTCCACAAAATCCAGAAAGACAACCTTTGCATTAATTAATTGTCTACATTTTAACCTCCTCTAATAACATAGCAGTAGCTAGCGTAGTCTGGCTTACAAAAACTTGCCTCGGAATATCCTAATTATTATATAAATTGATAGCTATAAAAGAAAAACAAAATTACACTATAGACAATTGCAATTGTTGTATTGTTTTACTATTAAAAGTAACATTTATTTATTTTGAAGATTCCATCACAAAGATACCTATTTTCTACAAACATTCTACTTTTAGTGAATTTAAATTTATTACTCTCAAATATTATCTTATAACTATTTTTCTCAACAATGAGTTTGGCAACTAATTTCTTTCTAATGTTGGCAACTTGAAGCATGTTGTTGAGAGCGAGTAACTTTCCACGAGTAATCTTTAATATGACATGCCTAGTACTTTAGAGATTGATGAGTTCTCCATGTATATGTATTCACCTTTCATTTTTTATAACATGTTATTACGACAAATTAAAGGTAAAATTAAAAATAGGAGTCGTCACCTATTTTTATGGTAACTAGATACCCTAACTGATATTTTAGAAATTCTATATAAGGAGTTGCTAATATAATAGAAAAGATATAATCAACATATTCATTCTACTTAAAATAAACTACTTTATTATTTGTTTTAAAGTGATACAGTGTTTGTTATGTTTGGGGATTACCTAAACCTAAAGTTTTTATTTTAAATTTAATTTAAAGAGTGGTTTTGAATTTGAACGCGAAGATGACATAATCCCTACTTTGACAAAAGACATGCATTAGACCTAACATAAATATGTATTTGTCAATTTAAATATTCAATAATCAACCTTTAATGATAGGAGCTGGAAATAGGTTATCTATTTCTGGTATAAGCTCTTGATACATATGATAGCCAATACGCTACAATAAAATAAAATACCAAGTTATATACCAAGGAACACAAATATGTATCCATCTATTCTATTACTTGATAATCAACGTCCAAGATGACCAAATATACTGGCAATAGGTTAACAAAGTATTTTAATGAATCCCAAGCCAATGTTCTTTTTAGGAATCCTAAAAGAATTAAATATCATCCATTATTTCCCATGGCTGGAGTTATTATTTTGTATGATGCTGGTAAATTATCAGCTATTAGGAGTGAATATTTTATATGTAATTGATCAAGCTATTTGACTCTTCATTATAATAATACTTTTGTTATTAAGCCATATTTTTCTAATAGATTTAGTTGGCAGTTTGGATTTTACCAGCAAGTTCTTTGTGACTTTGGAAGGAAAACTTGGATTCCAATTTTGTAAGATATGTTTCAAATTTGACATAGCTTCATCAAACTCAACACCTATTTTAAATACAAGCTTTATTGCCTCCAAATGTTGAACTTTCTTTGGTGATTAATATTATACTATTATATAATAGACAATTAAAAATATAGGGACATATTGGAAACTTGTAAGATTATATAATAGACAATTTATCATTTTTTATTTGAGCACATGCATTATCTTTTCTAAAAAAAACTTTAAAAGAAAAATAGTAAGACTAACTAATCAATTAATTAGGTGAGTTTGTATTTTATGTTACTCCTTTTAAACTTCTATCATTACCTAAAATTAAACCCTAACTAACAAGTAAAAAAATATTAACTTAAGTAATTAATTAATTAGTTTCATTGGTTTTCTTTTAAATTTTAAATCTTTTTGTTATTTTTATTTATTTTTTCAATCTCTTGATGGAAAACAATTCTTTAAAAAAGATGATGTCATGGCTATTTCAAATATATGCCTTTATTTTTATTGAAGATAATTAAAATATCAGCAGAATTTGTAATATAAACTTATGAAAGTAATCAAACCATGATTGATATATAGTTTGGAAAGTTTAAGATAGTATTAACTTAAATAATTTTTTTTATAATGTTAATTCAGTTAGTTTATTAATATAAATGAACTAATTCTTTTACAAATTTGAATTGCAATGAAGAATTTTACTGGGATAGAGTTGACAACGCTGTTGTCAGAAAGGTTTACGAGAATCACACTAGAACTAAGTAAGATTGAAATCAAAATAAATATTTTTTATCCAAATGTTAAAATTTAATTTTTCATTTGTTAATTGATAATTTATTTCTACCATAAAGGTTGTGTTATTTTTGGTACGAGGCTCAGAAAAACAACCAAAGAAATATGCTAAAGAAATAGAGCTTTTAGGGTGGAAAGACATGGTGGTTTGAAAGGATTTCAAACCTCTATATATCTCGGAAGCTGTCTGGGTATAATATATTTATTATGTGACGTCCAAGCATTTCATGCGACGATCACAATCCAGTGTAGAGAACCGGAACATGCAGATTCACGGTTCCATCACCACGCCCACTAACGAATCCATTTTATTCGTTTTGCATGTAAAGCAAATGGTAATATTTTTTTGATTAGATCCATTTTTTGTAAAGTGTTGTTTTATATTATTATTTCTCACTTACAATAGTTTCTCTTGCAGACTATGATTCTTGGACGCAAACCAAGATCAATGAAACTTTTTGTAGAAATGCACGTGCGAAATAATGACTGTCAAAAAGGGGTGTAGTAACTCGTGGATAACCGAACTCAGTGCTTTGTGGTATATTGGATTTCAACAATTTATTTTCTTAAGTTATGTTTTTTTTGAATTTGCTAACTTTTTTTTCCAAGAAACATATAACAGTCGATTATAGGAGAGATACGAGTACTGTCTTTCAACCCATCCAAAATTCGATCTAGAACTATGATTGGTGGCAGGATTGTCTGGTGGATCCGATATAAATTAGGTTTATGGTATCTTAAACATTACGGCCAAGGACTTGTAGATGACTTAACGTGTTTCAATCATTAGATTCTCGCAATCGATTTCAAGCACTCAAACTCTGGAGTTTGAGGCAATTTTAAATCAACGAATTGAAGCTTGGACGACCCATCTTACTGCTGAAACTGAATGACTTAATACTGAGACTGCCAAAATCCAGCGATTGTACATGGAGTTGAAATCACAAATGGGTGGTATATGTGCTTCCTTTTATTGGCCCCTTGTTTTTGGCGAAGACCTGCCCACTCCTCCTTCAACCTCTTTATTCTATATGAATTGTATTTGAATTGATCAATTTTTAAATATGTAATAAATATTTGGTTTTTATTTTTATTTTATTTATTTTAATTATTTTCTACTTAGTTTATATATATTAAACTAAACTGATGGATTAAATCTGTCGGTATATTCCAAATAGTTGGGAATGAATTACTGGAAATGTCACCGTCACTGTTTAATCACTAACAGAATTAAATCATTGGTAATATTAAAAAATCATCGATGGAGTTACAAATGATCCTTTTTGTCAGTGAAATATCAAATTCACTGATGAAAATACCGACAGAATAAAACGGATAAATATTTTTTATTTGGCGTGAAAATCATGCCAACAGAATCATTATCTAACTACCGACGGAATAAAACGTATCCTCATACTAAAAGTTAATAATGCATTAAAGCTTTAATTCACATCCTTCATTCATTCATAGATATAAATAGATTTTAGTAAAAGAATACAATGAATTTTTATTATTGACATATAAATATAGTGTCTAACATTTTATGATGTATCAAATTTAGTTTCTCCAATTCAAGATATTTACTAAATATTTATAATAAATAAAACTTTTAAAACAAATTCCATCATTATCGTATTTAGAATTTAACATTTTAACATATTTATTTCAGTTTATAAACACATTAAATTTATTTTTAGAATAAAAAATTCCAGATAATTTATGTTATTGTTAATAAAAAACAACTATTCACACATTTATGATAAAAAATGAGATCTCATTATTATGATACAATTTCTGAATTCTTTAATAACATAACGTAAATGTAACTTCAAAGGATAAAACCATAATGTTATTGAGATTGTAGCTGAGAAATTAAAACTCATTCTGCTTGAAGTGCTCTTTAATTTTATCTCTTTATCTCTGGTGATTATTCTCTTTTCTTCCTTTTTAATTTTTTTGGTGGGGGATTCTCCCTACCTGTTATAATCCAAGTATGATTAACTACTCCATAGTTTTACATTTGAAGTTATATATAGCTTTTGTGCTCTCGTTCTCATTATAGATTAGTGATGAAATTATTATACAAATAATATTTACACAGCAGAATTTCTTTATATATATATATATATATATATATATATATATATATATATATATATAAAAGAACAAACCCATGAATAACCTATGAATAATTTGAAATTGTCAAAGAATTATCTCTATCTAATAATTGAAGTTGTTAGGTAAGGCTACAAGATATAAATTATATTATTTTCTAATACTCTATTAAAGAGAGAATAAATGTGATAAGATTCAAATTTGTGATTGTTTATTTATTAAAATTTCGATACTATATCCAAAAACTATTTTAATTTAATAATTTAAGTTATTAAGTGATATCTTAAAATAAATAAATAGAAGTAAGTGATGATTTGAAAGAGAGAGAGAAAGAGAGGGAACCGGCTTTGTTTTCCTGTTTTAATTGAAGATCTCGCCTTGAACATTGACTGGGACACAAGAAAGGGACTGGGATTTGCAATGGCAAGAGTGATTATGATGATAATTAATAAAATAATGAGTTATTAATCGTAAAATGTGAATGCATGCTAGCTAGAAGAATGAAACAATTTCTGTAGGACCTACTTCCTCTTTTTTTTTTTTAATAAACACTTGGATTAAAGATTGAATCTAGATGGCACCCATGATAAAACCATCCCATGTGCTTCATCAATCTTATAGTATATTTTTTCGAGTGACTAATAATAAAAGAAGAGCGTTTAGCTAGTCTTCGTGTGAATCATGGATCAGTAAAGCCTACTTCAAGTGGCCTTGTTTATAAAGTACTGATCATGAACTGGGTTCCTTGCTTCATTGCTTACGATACTCGTATATAAAGCCTAATAATTAAACTTTAATTAAGTATTTAAAAGGGATTGACGAAGATCATTATATTTCTTGATGGGGCTCTTTGTATAAAGTTTAGATTAGAGAATATTTGTGCCCTACGAATAGTGAGAATAGAGCAATGGATGTTTCTTTGTATTTACACACATAATATAAAAGTGAAGCTCACTTTCGGTTGGACAAATGTATTCTTAGGAGAGGTCTTACTTACTTCGACATGGATGTTCACCATGGAAACAATGACACCTCATCTAGGTTGTGGAGCCCAATTGGTCACTGGGTGACATGTCATTGGCAATATCTTTTTTGACGTTGAAGGTCAAATATACGTGGATGGTGATTTTATCATCTTCCTTCCAGCTCCAGGGATTAAAAGGGAGTGCAGAGTTGATATTTATGCCTGAGTGTCCCCTCGTGTGGTGGTCGCATTTTGTATTTTGAGATGATGATTCTCTCTACGATTTCAAATGGATATAGGCAAGTAAAGTTGTGGCCAAAGATAGCTAGGCAACGAGGCATCTCTTTCATGAGTGTAATGAGAAAGGAAGCGTGCGTGTGATGAGGAAGGGATAAAGTGAGGTTTTCGAAGCTTGTTCCATGGCCTTTTTATCTGCTTTTGGAGGAGACTCAGCATCATATAGAACAATTCCCTTGTTGTACACGGATTACAAAAGGGAGTGGAAAGTTGAGGAGAGCTCTCATCGACAAAAGCAAAATTGGGAGCTTGGATTCTTCCACACTTTTTAATTCCTTTAAATGAACTTAAAGTTTGATAAGATACAAGTGGGCTTTCGAAATCAATCAAAGTAAAAAGCTGAGGGACTGCTGTTTATCATTCTTTTTTTATGAAATGACTAAACAAGGGGTTTCACCTTCATTGTTGCTTCTTGATTATTGATTGTTGTGTTAAAAATTGAAAGACAATGGACTTCTGCTAGACAAACGCTGAACCTCCTCTTTAGAAGGCTATAGATTTTAGGTTCAACTCGTGTTTCCAGAGATTCATTAAAAAAAACCATATGATACCATTTCGGTCGATTAAACACATGAATTTACATAATTTCATTCAATCAAATACATTTTTTTTTTAAAAAAAAATGGAGTCAGCCAATGGAGCCATTATTATCGATCATTTCTTCCATCCCTCCCTCTCTCTGAAGCAGTAGTCTCCTTTTCAATCTAGACAAACTGTATTCATCTGATTGAAATTAAAAAAATACAGATGCTTAATTAATTGAATTTGTAGCAAGGAAGTTCTTTTAACGAAAACACACCATGCAGATCATGGGTTTAGCCTAGATTTTATGTACAATACTCCACATTTCGAAACAGGCTCTCTAGTATGTGCTTAGAATGCACTTTAGGAGAAGGTTTTATTACGGAGTTGATGGAATTGCCACGCCACTCCAGTAAGGGAAAAAAACAAAAGGAAATTATTACGGCCACAATTACACCTTCCAAACGTCTAATGATGAAAAATCTCATACCATTCTGCTTTTTGAGACCGAGCATCCAAAGATACGACTTTCCCATCTCCATTTTCGTCGTTGATAATTGACATAAAGCTTCCACTAATTTCAAGAAGCAAATTGGTTTTAACTTGATTTTAACTCCTGTCTAATCCAGGACGCTCCTTCCTCTAATGGTATATATTTCAAAGGCTCTGCGAAACATGATTGCCTCTGTTGACCCCAAAACAACTCCAAATATCCTTGGCAAGCAAATCCCAATCCAGATTTAATTATTTCCACATCTCACTATCTCGATCGTCCAAGCCCAGTAGAAGCCAATCCTGTGTAAAGTGAATCATGAATGTTACTCGTCTATGGACACAGCATTCCAAGCAAGCTTTGAATGTCAAAACTCACATGGTCTATCATGGAGGCCTCAGCCTGCCCTCGTTAAGTACAATTAATGGAAATCCATTCCCTCTTAAGAATCAACTACTTCTAGGTCAGAAGTTTTTAACAGCCTTCTTGTATCAACACCAAGGTCTAGGCGGCGTTATCTGCTTTTGCACAAGAGCGATACATGCAACCCTCTCAAAGCTTTAAAGAATGATTACACACACACAAACACGCTCCTGCACATTATCATATTGCAACCACGGTAGGAAAATAGTAAGATGCAATTACGTGAAGAATCATACACACCAGATTACAAAAATGGCTCTGACTCGTACTTTCATCTCTGCCTTGAAAATCACTGCAGGTTACAAAACAGAAGGCGAAGCAAAGCACCGCTACTAACCACTACTATATGAAAGAACATAGCACTATAAACATAAACATAATAAATCTTGATGCCAGTAGCCTGCTTTACAGATTATGCATCAGTATCTTGATCGGCTTCTTACCCTGTGACGTTAGGCATCTAGTTAGTCTGCAAGTTGATTTATATCAAGCAAAAGAATGAGAAACTTGACATGATTATTACCTTGGTGAGCGGGAATGAGAGTGTGAGCGGGAGCGGGTGCGTGTTCGGGACCGGGATGGAGAGCGGGACCGGGAATGATATTTTCGAGAGCTCCTACTTCTACTTGGACTTCTACTGGACCTGTGTCTTCTGCAGAAATACATATCATTGGACAGAAAAATACAAGTTCATTTTAAAACAATGTTCTGATCCACAGCAAAGAACACAAAAGGAATACATTTGATCATATATCATAACATGGCTGATTTCACCTTGTCATAAACTGACAAAACTATCTCCATCACCTCTAACAAATATCAATTTTGCGGTCTAAACTGATATTGAATATACTTTTACAGTCACAATATGACCACTAAACTGATATTGACTAGCCTCGAAGAAGGGGGAAAAATAATGAAAGCAAAAAAAATAAAATGATGTAAAACTGTTGCAGACAATGCAGAAAAACACAATAACAATAACAATCAAGAGTCCTGAGTGTTAAACCAATGTCAAACAGTGATTATCAGTCGCAAAAAATGCAAGCGAAACTCATGGATTTACAAGATATGTTCCTACATTGAGATAAATTCTCTCTTTTTAAAAATACACACAAGATAGATCATTCCCACTCAATATCTCAAACAATCACAGATGAATAAGCATGTATAAGATGCTACTCAAATTCCTTGAAATAAAGCATGGTAAATACCTTGGCGGAGAACGACTCCTGCTATGGCTGCGACGTCTATATCGACTCAATTGATTTGTTTCTGCAAGTTTCTCTTGCCTATGGCGCTCCTGCTCTCGTTTCTTGGCCATTTCGGTAGCAGTATCTTTTTTGACTGCACATGAGCAAAAAAAAAAAAGACAACAGTTAGAAAGTGCAAGGAACCTGTTCCCCTTTCTAAAATCAAAATCCCCAGGCCAGGTCAAACAAAGAGGGTAATAAAAATATCAAGTTTCTTAAGCAAAAGCCATCCATTGTCAATGCCACTGATGGATATCAGAGAAACGTTGAGCTGCACAGCTATAAATACATATAATTTAGGTCATACTTTGTTTGTTTAGCTGCTTGCTCATTATCCTTTTGAGTCTCTCCTGAGGAGTTTCTTTTTTCTCTCCTTGTTGCTGCTTCAAAGGACCCCCAGAAGTACTCGCCTTCGCTAATTTTGCTAATCCAGATGATGCGCTGTTCAAAGGAGAAAATATGAAAATTGAATCAGAAACAAAATCATAAATTCATGGAGCAAAGTAAATGGCCAGGAAAAGAAGCACGGGCATATATTCGAAGGAAACCATCTAGACATCATGTCCATTAAGTTACATATAACAGCTAAAATTCACGAGCATCATGAATATCAGTCCATGCGCAATACCTTACTGCTGGTTTTGATACTTTAGTGCTCTTCTCATTTTCAGGGGATACACCAGATGCAGGATCAATATGCAATGCCTCAAGTATGTGACCAGATGACGCCCTGTGGGAAATCACAAGCATTAGACATACCATATTTCAATAGTTGTGTGAAACTTGGAAGCAATTAGATTAAGCCTGTTCCAGGGAAGATAAGAGCTTCAGAAGGAAGCCTCCTTTCCACTCCATCTTGTCAGTTAGGAAGATAACCCTAGAGTGATATATTCTAAACCACAAATGTTTCCTTCAGGTAACAAAATGGGTAAGCTGCAGCACAGTAAAGACTGTCCAATCTATCTTTGCAAGAATTAAAGGTCAAGTGCTCCGACCGGTTCAGCACATCAGCCTGTGATGGAGGAGATGGTGGTGGAGAATATCCTCCAAGCTTTGGCTCATCCCTGTCACAAGAGCCCCCAAATTCGGTGATGTATTCTATCTTAGGAGTCCTTGATTTACTATGGTGAATTTCATCAAGATGCCCTCCACGAGTATAACGCCTAGAATGTGATGGTGAATATGAGCGTGATCTGGATCTCGATCTGCAAATGCAGAGCAATGAGAAGCACCATTAACATAACATAAAGGAAATTCCAAATGACAGTCTCTGAAAGACCAGATATACCTTCTGGAGCGAGAATAAGCTTCATAAGTTGGACTTCGTCTAGATTCACTGTACAGTAAAGGAAAACATCATTATCATAACATAATAGCATGTGTGTAGTGTTGTCTTCAAATAGAATGATTTCTTATAGTTTTGAGAAAGCAGAAGTCAGTGTTTTCTACCGGTAGGGATCATGATGCAGCACTCTTGTTCCTGTTATTCTAGCAGCTTCTCTCTCTCTTTCCCTTTCTATCTGAGAAGCTTTCCTTCTTTCCTTGCGACTCATTTTCCTCTGAAATTAGTAGTTTATACAAATGAACATGTAGTAATTGGATTATTGTTACAAGGAAACAAGAGGAAATTCCAAATGACAGTCTTGCCAAACTTACAATTGCAGGATCGCCTTTGATAACTTCCTTCTGTCTTTTCTCTTCTTCTTTTGCCTTTTTATCCATGTAAACAAGCCAGCCATACCTTTTCACTCCAAATTCTTTTGCTATTGTTTCCATTCCTTCATCATTGCTGTCATCGCTATTAAAATCTTCATCATCGTCATCATCGTCATCTTCACTTTCACTGTCATCACCATCTGAAAAATGTGTTTCCTCTTTTCCATCCCCATCATAAGAAAACCCTACTTGGGAATAAGGACCTTTGCTAGCAGGAGGTTGTTGTGTCTGAGAATTACTGCATTCATGTGTAAAAACAATTGTAACTAGAGAAGAACACGAATGGCCAAAGCTATGCATTAAAAGGTACACCAAAAAGTTGGACAAAGCCAGATCGTCACTAAAATAGAACTGCAACAAATTACCAAAGCTTTAATAAAGTAAACCATAATGGATCAGACCCAACTGCATATCAAAGCAAAACAAAAATGATGCATAATACTAAAATTAAAATAGCAAAGATACAAAATTTCTGGGTCAATGAAAAAAACTCTCATTTCTTGTAGAAATCAACTCGAGTTTTTCACAACATATACCCCCAACAAATAAAAATTGGAGCCACCTCTGAAATCTGATCAAGGAAACAATTTTGGTACCCTGTTCATGGCCTCCACTGACAGAAAAACATTTTTTATCAACAATGTAGCAATTTCAAATATAAAAAACAAACACAGCTAAGAGGTCTTAACATGCTCAGCATATCACTGACAAATCAAAACCAACTATGTTTACCTTGAGTGCAGAGCACCCCGGTTGTGCTAAATAGTCATTTCCCAGTTTAGCGAGAGAAAACAATGCTATCAATGTGCTCACAATTCAAAGATGTGGGAGAAAATGGTTGAGCAAAAAATGAAATTTACCATTATAGGAAATTAGCTTCGAGAAGATTCCTTGGAGACACAAGTGAAATGAAAGTCTTACATCAATATATACACATTCATTTGAAATTAATCACAATAAAGAAACATTTGTCCAACACATCTAAAGCATGCAAAAATTATCTAAAGCATGCTCTCATGAGTATTTGTCTAAACAAGTTATGCCAAGCATGTTCGTTAAGATTATTTTTAGTTATAGCCTGATGAGGAGTGAAAGAGAACTTAATTCACCAAAACACTCGCTACAATTAGTGTGCTAACTCATGGAGAGGAAGATGAACCTGTCTGAAGCAAACGGAGTGGTAAACTTTGCCTCAAGCTCTTGATTTACATGCTGCAAACCCTCATCATCAGTAACTGTTAACATGTAAGTGCAAAGTCTCTCCATTAGTAATTGTCAGCACACAATTTAAGTTGTGGAACTGATTTTGAAACAAGGACACTCTAATCAACACCATAAAGATGGATAGCCTTGGTGTTTATGGGGTTTTTTTTTTTTTTTTTTTTTTTTTTTTTTTATAAATGGAAGGCAATGTATGAAAAAAAATTTCGTGAAACAAGAATTGTATACATAATCATCAAAAAATAAAAAAAAAGTACCGACATCCTCTACGTCGATGCTTAATTAAATCCCGATAACGCTCAAAATTAACAAACTCTTCAAGTTCTTCTTCTTCTTCCGATTTCTGCAGGGCCCGTCGGGTCCCAGACTCCCGTATAAAATCAAGTAAAGCACGGCCATCAAATCTGTCAAACAACAAAAAAACCACAGATGCATCAATCACAAATGTTAAAGACAAACAATGAATCTACAACAAAATAAAAGAACATAAGGCATAAAAACAGAGATAGAGAGTTCACCTGTCAATAAGAACATCCTGTTTTCCATTCCAAGGTATCCTGAGAATTTAAAAGATTAGTCCAAATCAAACAATGTCACTAAATGCAAGAACAAGATAAAAACAGCAACAACTCAGTCAGAAATGTAATTTTACACATCAAAATTCAATCAACCATTGATATAAAAACGAGCTCTAAGCTATCCATCAAGCTCCCTTCTTTTTTTCAAATTTCATTTATTAATTTTTCAAACACAACATTATGCATTTAAAAAATTTAAATAAAATATTTTTAATTGACAACAGGATTCATTATGATCAATTAATGGTTAAAACGAAATTACCAAAAAAAATCGCCAAATTACAACAACATTTTTTTAAAAAAAAAAACATACAGGCCTTGCTGGTCATGTGTGGCTTGATAGAGACCATCGTCGCGATACATGCGAGATCGATTGCCGATAAGTTGAATGGATTGCATTGGATCGCCTCTTCTCTTGGCCAAAAAGACGGCTCGTCGTTGTGCTCTCTTTCGAGCTGCGTCCATCATGTCGTGTACTTTCTTCTCTGATCTTCTTGCTTCGTGCCACATCTTTCAGTAACTGAAGGAACTGGAATTCCTTTAATCTGAACTCGAACTCAAACCCTAACCCTAATTTCACTGAATTTAGTTAGAGCTCTGGCGATCTTAAAGACGACGAATTTGATGTTAAGGTGTTTTTCTTTTGTTTTACTGTGAGTGGCTTGGAGTTGTCTAAGGAGGGGTTTATGTTAGATCTAGACCGTCGATGGGGTTCTTGGGAATCTAAATTAAGGGTCTCTCTGAAATTGGTCCATAGTTATGTCTTAGTCCCTAAATTTAAACATATTACACAATTAGTCCTTTATAAATACTACACAATTAGTCCTTGTAGTTATTGTAACTAACTATATATGTATATAATTTTTTGTATTTCAAGTCTGCTTAGAGCTCAATCCTTTTGTCAATTCTATGTTCTTATCAAATTTATTTTTTTGAGTTTTTGGAGATGGAAATGGCATTGTCGTAATAATAGCAATCTAGTAAAATGAAATGAAGTTAGTAGGAAATTCATGAGTGGCATTTTATTTTTAAAACGTTTGAGGAGTCAAAGGGAAATATGAGGCCAAGTAATAACTCAATTGTCTCAATTTGTAATATGGCAGTAAATTACCCAAAATTTTCTTAGATTACTTAAAATAAATAAATAAATCTTGTTGATTCAATTGCATCTGCTCCTTGACTAGATAAATAAGAGATATTATTAATGTATTAAAAATTAAAAATATAAAATTAGGGACTATTTTAAATTATTTGTTGTAATTTTCAAACATCTTACAAGAAAATAATATTAAAAAAAAAAAGATTGTTGATTAGTGCTGACCAACAACAAGAGTTAGCTCTTATTTTTCTATACAAAAAATGTAGACCACCACTCTAGGCTCTAGTTGCCGGCCGGCCAGCCAGCCAACATCCACAAAGTAAAATTTGCTTTGCATGGTAAAATTTGTTTTGCTTGTCTTCTTGCTCCATTCAAATCATAGTTATTAAACTTAATACCCGCATGATGATTTAGAACTTGATTGACCAGGTAGCTAGAATGATTCAAGTTTATTAAAATATCGGTTGGTATAATAATTCAGTAAAATCCAGTTGATTTATAATCCGAGTGAAATTAAACGAGACTAGTTTTTTTTTTTCAAATATAATTTTTTTTTCATACTCCTCTTTTTTAATATTTTTTTAGTTGATTATTAACACCTTTTAAAATTCACTATATAAATATTAGAAAAATATTTTATTTTTTCAATGTGGAATTTGAAACCCTTTAGAATATATACTTTGTATTCTCAAGAAAAAAGTTATTCTTTCAATATGGGATTTGAAGCCCTTTTGTATTATACTCTGTTTTTACAAGAAAAAAGTTATGTTTTTTCAATGTGGGATAAAAAACCTTTTGGTTTAAATACTTCAACTTAAAAAAAATAACATAATATCTTTTCAATGTGGAATTTGAAGCCCTTTAATATATATAATCTATGTTCTAAAGAAAAAAAGTTATCTTTTTAGTATGGGATTTGAAACCCTTTCGTATATATACTCTATGTTCACAAGAAAAAAGTTATGTTTTTTCAATTTGGGATAATTTTTTGTTTAAATACTTCAACTTAAAAGGATAACATAATATCTTTTCAATGTGAAATTTGAAGCTTTTTAATATATATATTCTATATTCCTAAGAAAAAAATTATTTTTTCAATGTGAAATTTGAAGTCCTTTTGTATTATACTCCGTGTTCACAAGAAAAAAGTTATATTTTTTTAATGTGGGATAAAAAACTTTTTGATTTAAATACTTCAACTTCAAAAGATAACATAATATCTTTTCAATGTGGAATTTGAAATCCTTTAATATATATACTCTATGTTCACAAGAAAAAAGTTATGTTTTTTTAATATGGAATAAAAAAATCTTTTGGTTTAAATACTTCAACTTAAAAGGATAACATAATATCTTTTTAATGTGAAATTTGAAGTCGTTTAATATATATACTCTATGTTCCCAAGAAAAAAGTTATTTTTTCAATGTGGGATTTGAAATCCTTTCGTATATATACTCTATGTTCACAAGAAAAAAGTTATGTTTTTTCAATGTGGGATAAAAAAAACTTTTTGGTTTAAATATTTCAACTTAAAAGGATAACATAATATTTTTTCAATGTGGGATTTAAAGCCCTTTCATATATATACTCTATGTTCACAAGAAAAAAGTTATGTTTTTACAATGTGGGATAAAAAAACCTTTTGGTTTAAATACTTCAACTTAAAAGGATAACATAATATCTTTTTAATGTGGAATTTGAAGTCGTTTAATATATATACTTCATGTTCCCAAGAAAAAAGTTATTTTTTCAATGTGGGATTTGAAACCTTTTTGTATATATACTCTATGTTCACAAGAAAAAAATTATGTTTTTTCAATGTGAGATAAAAAACTTTTGGTTTAAATACTTCAACTTAAAAGGATAACATAGTATCTTTTCAATGTGGGATTTGAAGTCCTTTAGTATATATATTCTATGTTTACAACAAAAAAGCTATTTTTTCAATGTGGGATTTGAAGCCCTTTCATATATATATTTTATGATCACAAGAAAAAAGTTATGTTTTTTCAATGTGGGATAAATTGTTTTTTAAAATATTCTTTTAAACTTCATTATTTACAACATGTATAGCCTATATTCACATGGATTTTTTTCTTAATTTTTTCATATGAAATATTAAAAGTTTAAATATTTTTTTTAATCTTTCTGGGTTGATCTAGGTTGACCCGTGAAACTCAAGACCTGGCCCCTCGGTCGAGTTTGATAATTATGGTTCAAATATTCCATCTTTTTATTCCTAATAACAACAAACTTCACATTATTAACAATATCACATTTGTTTTTGTATTTTAAAAACATTTACATTTTTTTCTTTAAATTAATTTATTTTGATATTTTCATATCGTTTTAATATGTTGATGTTAAAAATAAATTTTAAAAAATAAAAAAAATATTTCAAAGCATTTCAAAGCAAAAAATACTTTGAAAAACAACCACTACCACAATACATCTAAATACTGAATAATAGGGGCAACTCACCAACACTAAACCCGATGAAAGAAGAGAAAATACTAATGGATATTGGTCCGCAATTTTTTTACAGCTTCACCCACCATAAATTGGCTTTAAAAAATCTAGCATTTCTCGAGCTAATTTAGCATACTATATTATTTGTCAGCATTGCACTGCATAAAGATTGAACCATCTGAATTAAATTTGGTTCTGAAAACCATTTCACTCTAATTTTCTTATTTTCTTCTTAGCTTCAGAAAATTTTGTCAACTTCTAATTTGTTTTTCT
This sequence comes from Populus simonii, assembly GCA_007827005.2. Classification (NCBI taxonomy): domain Eukaryota; kingdom Viridiplantae; phylum Streptophyta; class Magnoliopsida; order Malpighiales; family Salicaceae; genus Populus; species Populus simonii. The sequence goes on from CM017470.2 coordinate 12,510,581, forward strand.
TTCAATAGCATCAATTTCAACTTTCATAACCTCAATCCATTCTGGAAATCTTACAGCTTTTGTGTAACATGTAAGCTCAACATGTACAAAATTACACCTCTCATACACATCAGATAATAGCCTCACCATAAGCACTACTGTGTCTGAAGTTGCTTCAACATCAAGTGGATCTTCAATACTTACTTTCTATTGTTGGTTCAAGAATAGATGAAGTGGTTTGATCAATTTTATGGATTTTCTTCAAGTCCCAATTCTATTAGGAATTTTCATCAAAATGCACATCTCTACTTATCATAATTTTCATTTCACTCAAGTTAAAAATTCTGTAAATTTTTTATTCTGCTACATACCCAACAAAAACACTTTTCTAAGCTTTTTCATCAAGTTTTCCTCTCTTGATAGATGTCATATGAAGGTAGCACAATAAGCCAAACACTTTCAGGTGCTTGATATAAGGTTTTACACCAGACCACATCTTTATTGGTGTTATGCTTTGAACATACTTGGTTGGTTGTTTGTTAAGAAAATATCTTAAGGTGTTATTGCTTCAACCCAACCCATAAAAGCTCTAGTAGCTTCTTTTCAAATAACATGCACCTTGACATCTCCATCATAGTTCTGTTCTTCCTCTTATAAACTCTACTCTAATGCGGTGAGTATGGAATTGTCAACTGGTGTACAACCCCAACTTCTTGACAAAAAACATTAAACTTTTTTGAGGTATACCCACCTCCATTATCAGTTTTGAATGCCTTAACCTTCTAACCACTTTGAGTTTCAACCATTTTCTTGAAGCTTTTGAACATAAAAAGCAATTGTGACTTGGCTTTTAGAAAATAAACCCAAGTCATTCTATTAAAATCATCAATAAATAGTGTAAAATACATATTATTGCTTAATAAAGCTATGCTTATTGGTCTATAAATATCTGAATGAACCAACTCCAGCTTATGAGTAGCCCTCTTGGTCATATTTTGCAGGAATGACTGTCGATGTTGCTTTCCTAGCTCACAACTTTCATAAGTTTGAGCATTAACTATGATTTTAGGCATATCTTCAACCATACCAGCTTCTTGCATGAACTTTAGTGACTTCAAGTTGAAATGACCATATCTTTTATGCCAAATAACATTCTCACCAATCTTGGCATTAAATACATGACCTTCAAATAAATCAAACTTCAAATAAAAGCTATTTCCATCCATTTTAATTTTTGTTATCTCCGATCTATGTGCATTAGTGATAAAACAAAATTTTTTGTTAAAAAAGACTGCATATCCATTTCTTAGCATTTGTGCACCACTAAAAAGATCTTGATCTAGTTCTGGAATGTAAAGAACATTAGTGACAATTTTTGTATCTCTCTTGGTGTTAATAGAAATTGTCTATTTTCCTTTGGCCTGCACAACTTCACCATTTCACAGCTTGATCTTTAGTTGAACTAATATGTAATTAAAGATAAAAATTGATAGATATTTGGTCATGTGACTTATGCAACCATTGTCAATAAGTCAAGTATTCAGTTTATGAGAACTGAGTGCTTATGATGCCATAAATAAATGCTCATAATCATTTTTGTCTTCTTCAATCACATTTGCGTGTTGTTGTGTTTGTTGCTGAGATTGTTTTTTTTTGGCTCTGTAATACTTCTCCCTATGACCAAGATTATTGCAAAAAATACAATGAAAAAAAGGTTTATTTTTATATCAATAATTTTTCTCAGCATGGTTGGTTTTTTTACAATTAGAGCAAAGTGAAAAGTTTTGCTTTCTTGAAAATCCTTCAGCTTTCCCTTTGTTGTACTTAAAGGTTTTTTTCTTTGCAAGTTTCCAGAACTCTTTCCCTTGTGAATTGCTTGAAAAGCACTTTCAATAACTTCTTCACCTCTCAATGAGACCCTTTGCTCCTATACATGAAGTTTGTTGGTTAACTCTACAATTATGAGATTTTGCAAGTCACAAGACTCTTTAATTATAAAGATCTTAGCTTCAAACTTTTGAGGCACTCAAACCACGATCTTTTCTACCACTTTATGATCTATAAATGCTTTACCAAGAACCCTCATTTGGTTGACAACATCCATTAGTCTACTAGAATAATCTTTAACATATTTATTGTCTTTCATCTTCATCAACTCAAACTCTTTTTTTAATATAAGTAGTTTGACGGTTTTGGCTCTGTTAGTGTCCTAAAATTCACCTTGAAGCTTGTCACATACTTGTTTTGGTGTTTCCAAGTCCATGATTTTGGTGAAAATATGGTCTGCAAGTCCTGAATGTAAGCAGATGATGGCTTTGTCTTTCTTGAGCTCTTCCTCTTCATATGCTTTCTTCTGAGCAATTGTAAGATTTGTTGTCAATGATGATGGATCAATTTTAGACGTTATAACTTTCCACAAACCTTGAGATCTTAAGTAAAATCTCATCTTGACAGCTTAAAAGTGATGGTGTTCACTATTAAACACTGGAATTATAGATGAAATACTGGTGGTAGTAAACATGTTTGCACCACAGCTACCTGAAAAATAAATCACTTAACCTCACTAGTGTTTGCACCCAACCTCACTATGTTTAACACTCAAACACTCAGTAAGCTTTGCATCACAGCTCGTAAGAAGTTAGCTCTGTTACTATTAGATCTATAGAAAATAAAAGACTAGAACCAACCTTGCAGGGAAAAATAAATAATTTGAGACTTAAGAGTATAATACATTTCACAAATGAGAATGCCTATTTATAGGCTTACAACCAAATTAAAATTACTAAAAAATCTTAACTACTATTAGATTTTATTAGCACTACTTTCTACCAACTGCAAACAAAAAATTATGGAGCAAGAATTTGATATGAAACAATAATAGAAACTAAGTCTAACTAAGACTTTTTCAAACTTCGAAGGCAAACTCTCATCAGTTCTAACAAGTTTTTGCTTGTGATGGAAGTTCCATTATCACCTAGTATTTAGTGGAAGTTTTGGCGTTCAGGCCGAAGAATATTAGAAATATATCTTCATTTGATGAATATGCAAAGGCTCTATCATGTGGGCATATTAAAGCTGCTTTCATTCTGAAACCTTTTGCGAAAGCTTTTCTTGCAAAATATTGCACTGGCTTCACCATTGCAGGACCCACCTACAAGCTAGGCGGTTTTCACTTTGTAATCCAATTCAAACTTTACCATTTTTTGTTTGTAAACCTTGTTCCTTGTCCTTGCTTGTTAGTTTAAGCAGACAATATTCTATCTAAAGCTAACATTTTTCCTTATGTTCTTCTATTTTCTTGTTTTGTTCTCAGGTGTTTCAGAAGGGTTCTACTTCGGGTTTAGATATGTCACAGGCAATTTTAAAATTAAGTAAGAGTCGAGAACTTCAGCTACTAGAGGAAGAAATGCTCTCCTACACCCATTGCTCAACTTCAACTCCTGATGCCAATGCTATCCAAAGTTTAGGACCAGGACCCTTTCTAGGTTTGTTCATTATCTCAGGTGGTGCTTCTGCAATTGCATTGCTAATAACAGTTATCCGTCTATTGAGACAAAGGTGGGACCGAGTGACTGACATTCAATCAACATTGATGTGTAGACAACTTTGGATGTCGGTGCTGATCACCCTCTTCGCTCAAGGCCAAGCAACAAGTGAACTTCAACTGGTTAGAATTTCTGTTCCTTAAACAGATGATAAGATAGCGCAAAGAGAGACTAATTACCTGTTAGAGAATAATATAAATCATATCCTGGGACCTCACCTAAAAGTTTAAGTTATTAGGTTGAGATGGTTCTTTGACATGGTATCAGAGCCTTGATGACCAAGCGGTCACAAGTTCGAATCTCACCATCCCCATTTATTTGATAAAAATTAAGCACAATGTAATGTGCGCCTGTGCAAGTTTCAAGCTCAAAGGGCTTTCACTTGAGGGAGTGTGTTAGAGAATAATATAAATCATATCCTAAGACCTCACCTAAAAATTAAGCTATTGGGTTGAGATTGTTCTTTGACACTACTATCATGTAATGCATACAAAGTATTGTCCTAAGAGATCAGTTCTTATAGTTACACTAAACAGATGCATCACTGATTCCTTGCTATAGGAAACATGGACGCAAGGTATAGGCTTCAGTAGTTCTTCTATGACTGCATTCCAGATACAAGGCAAGTAACAAGAAGAGCACTTCTTTTCTGTGGTTTTAATTAGAGTATCAATTGTAAGGGTCAAAAGGCTGATTACAGGGCATTTAATGAGTGTAATTAGGTAGCAGAGGGATAATAAAGAAAAATGGCTGGTCAAAAAGCATAATTAGCTAAGAAAACAAAGCTGGTAAATTTCTAATGAATCATCCGAAGATACAAAACCATTACGTTATTAGCTTCTTCTGACTTTTCTAGGATCTTGCTAGGAAGTACCCACTACCAAGATGTTGACCACAAAAAGTAAACAAAAACTGCAGCCATTATTTAAAATATAAACCAAACTCCTCCAGCGTTTCCCATTAACCACTCTTAATATCAGTACTCAAATTTCTTTTTTTCCCTTTAGGAAGAACAATGGCTGGTTTTCTAGTTTTTCTTTATTCGATCCTTTTATTATCAATAACGTTCATATTATCAAATTCAGGTCAGCTAAATGATGAAGGCTCTGAGTTCATTAGCATTATTGGTGCAGTTGTAGACTGCAGTACTCGTGTTGGTAGAGAAGAGAAAATAGCCATGGATATTGCTGTACAAGACATTTATAGATTGACTGGCCATAATTTGGCTTTACATGTTCTGGATTTGCCTGAGAACTCCGCCCGAGCTGCTTTTGCAGGTATGTTTATTGTTTTGCATTCTGGATCTTTGTTTTGATGAAGAATCAATTTGTGAATAACTTTATGACACTTCAAATTTCAATTTTCTTGTGATGAACTTTATTCTTCCCTGAAGAAACCGGCTGACACATCTTTTGTCACTGCTTTGAATTCGAAATAAATCATTGTAGTTGTTCATTCCTTGTTCATGGCTGCAGATTACAAGAAATTTAACATCTGTATCTTATTTGGAATTATTTCTACCGTAGCTTTTAATCTTGTAATTTTAAAAGCTTCATTAGATTCAATTCCGAGCTTAAAACAAAAGATAATCAGTAGTCTCATATCATGTAGTCTTCATATGCTGCTTAGCTAATCATGTATTAGCCGAACGAGTGTTTTGACTTGGAACTAGAAGTTGATAATTGTTTGACGTTAAATGCAGCAATTGATCTCATCCAAAACCAAAAATTGGAAGCGATTGTTGGTTCCATAACATGGCATCAGGCTGCATTAGTTGCTGAAATGGTTAACATTACCATTGAACGACCTATCATTTCCCTAACCACAGGATTATCTCTGATAGTTCCAGATAAAGAGCTTCCAGTAATTAGCATGTACCAAGATATATCTGTGCAGATCGAATGCATTGCTTCCATCATTGCATCCTTCAAGTGGCCAAAGGTGATTGCTATATATGAAGATAGATATTCCTACACTAGTGATTTAGGCATTATCACTCTTCTGTCAGCTTCACTCCAAGATAGCGGTGTACAACTGGAACACTACTCAGCCTTCCCGAAACTGTCTTCTCTTTTAGACCCAAACACTACCATTCAGAACGAGTTAAATAAACTGAAGGGTAAACAAAGCAGGGTCTTTATACTACTTCAATCTTCATTAACTTTAGCAAGTTTATTGTTTGAAAATGCTAAGAAAATGAGAATGATGAGGAGAGGGTATGTGTGGATTGCTGCTGCTAGCATCACTGGTCTTCTCGATTCTGTTAACTCATCCATGATGACCTCCATGCAAGGCGTGCTTGGTTGTAAGGCCAGCTATTTAGATACCACCGCATCCTTCAAAGATTTTGAAGTCAAGTTTGAGAGGAAGTTTAGAGCTGAATATCCGGAAGATAGGAACTCTCAACCAAGTATATTCGCACTTCGAGCTTATGATGCAATTTGGACCGTTGCAAAGTCTTCTAAAATGTTACATGAGAAGAATTATTCAAAAACCCTACTTCAACATATCTTATCAAGTGATTTTGAAGGCCTAAGCGGTAGGATACACTTTACAAACTATAAGCTAACATACGTACCTAACTTTCAGATTGTTAATATAGTTGGTAAAAGCTACAGAGAGCTTGGATTTTGGTCCCCGGAGTTTGGCTTCACCGACAACCTTGTCAAGAATAATAGTGGAAAGGATAAAAGTCAGTCTGGTGAAGAAGTTCTAAATCCAGTATACTGGCCAGGAGGCAAAATTTCTGTCCCAACTGGATTATCAGAATCCAATCTTCTTGAGGATAGAGGGAAGCAGCTGAGGATTGCGGTACCAGCTAAATCAATGTTCAAGCAGTTTGTAAGAGTAAGCCATGATGAGATCCCTAACATAACATACATAACAGGATTTTCGGTTGGCGTATTTGAAGCTGCTGTGAAGTGTCTACGATACGCTTTGATGTATGAAATTGTTCCTTTTCATGGTTCTTACGATGACATGGTAATGAAGGTTTCTCAAAAGGTAAGCTTTTTACTGTCTTCATCTCTATGGTTGCTTAGAAAAAATTGACCAGGAGTTGCCCTTGGGCCGTTTCTGAGAATCTGTGTAGCCTAGCTCATATTTTTCTCCAAACCAGCTTTAACTAGAAGCCTAGAGTTTTAGAAGTCACCCCACTGGTATTCTTTTTATTTCTTATTATAAGACAAAATACTTTGAATCACTGATAATGTTTATTTCCTGTGATAGGCTTTTGATGCAGCTGTTGGAGATATTGTAATAACAGCAAGCAGAGACCAGCCTATAGAGTTCTCACAGCCATATGTCGAATCAGGTCTCGTGATGCTCGTGGCGATGAAATCTGACAAGTCACAACATCATTGGTGGTTCTTGAAGGTCTATACTAAAGAGATGTGGTTTTTAATGGCAGCTATGACAGTCTTCACTGGTTTTGCTATTTGGGTTGTTGAACATGAAACTGAGCGTGGGTTTAATGGTTCATCCATTACACAGATTGGATCAATACTCTGGTACTCTGTTTCAATACTTACTTCTGCACAAGGTAAATAGAGGAACTGTAAATTTAATATACGAAATTCTCTCTCTGTGCAGCCTTGTACCTGGAAGATCACTTGACAAGTACGTTTTTGCTAATCCCTTAAAAGTCAATGGCCTTTGGTTGCAGGAGAATCATTTAAAAGTCCATGGTCCCGTTTTCTGTCGGTGCCGTGGTTTTTTTTAGTGCTGATAGTCACATCAAGCTAAACAACCAACCTATCGTCGATACTTACGGCTAAAGCCCCTTCAGAAATTGACATCAGTTTACTGCAAAATACAAGTGCTTCTATTGGTTGCAATGGAAATTCCTTCACTGTCTCGTATTTGGTGAAAGTTTTGGGTTTTAAGACAGAGAACATCAAAATCATCGCTTCAATTGATGACTTTGCAGAAGCTCTATCAAATGGACATATCAGGGCAGCTTTCTTGTTCACCCCCCATGCCAAAATTTTTCTAGCAAAATACTGCGAAGGCTTCACAATGGCAGGACCAACATATAAGCTCAGCGGCTTTGGATTTGTAATTTCATATTTTGACTCTTCCTGATTCTTAGCTGTTACATGATTCTTAAGTTCACAAACATGCTTACATATGGTTTAATAACAAAATGAGAATGGACATGCTCTTGAAGTAAATGCATTTCCATCTTTATGTTCTGATCTTCTTGCATCTTGCAGGTATTTCCGAGGGGATCTCCGTTGGCTTTGGATATTTCAGAGGCAATCATATACTTAACACAGAGTGGAGAGCTGCAACTATTAGAGCAACAAATGCTGTCATTTCCCAAATGCTCAACTCCACAATCTGACACCGCTGGAATTCAAAATATAGGGCCGGAGCCCTTCTTAGTTCTGTTCATTGTTTCCGGTGGTGCTTCTACTGGTGCATTGCTCTTCGCATGCTTTCGCCTATTAAGAAGGCGCTGGAGTGAAATGAATTTAATTCAGTCCATGTTAATGGGTAGAGGACTTTGGTTGTGGCTGGCAGCTTTCTTCTTTCAGAGTAAACAAAACAACGAGCTTGAACTTTGAGAAGGAAGTTCCATTACTAAAAGCAGAAGCAATTCTACCTATCATGACAAAAAACAACTTAAACTTTTGTCTTCCATCTGTTGATAGTGTTGTTGGAATGTCAACCTAGCTTGCTCTGGCACATAATAAAAACCCAATCATTTAGACTAACTGACCAATCTGTTATGCTTCATCTTTGCCTGCAATTAAAAGTCATGGCCAATGGCCTGTGTTGTCTCTTCCAAATCTTCAACTGGTCAGCTTCACCATTTAATACCAAAGCGATAATCAGTTCAGAACCACGATCCTTCCTAAGTTTCTCCTTATATATGGTGGTGTTTCTACTTACATTAATTCAATGGACTCTTTAATATGTAAGACAAAACTAGAACAGACTGGCCAACAATCAAGAAGGTCAAGTCTTATCGCTCAGAAAACATGCATTATCGTAAAAGAAACCATGAACACTATTCCTGACTTCACCATTAATTTCTTGGACTCATGCCAGTGAATACTATAAATTATAAGCTGAGTATTCTAAATACAAGATGGCAAGAAGAGCCTTTCATTTCAAACCCTCAATTCGTGAGGAATCAAAAAGATATTATGTGATAATCAACGTGTTTAGTTTTCTAGCCGTAGAATGATATTTATGTAATGAAAAATGAATTGGTTAATAAAAAAAAATGACCTTTAAATTTCAATTCTGCAATTACATGTTAAATTTCTGCAATGACATGACACTGGATTAGAGTTACTGGCATTCAAGTAGCAGTGATGGGTAGACAACTTCGGATGTGGGTGATGACCCCTCTTCACGCTAGATCAAGCAAGAAATGAGTTTTAACCGGCAAGGACAAGTTCTAGTTCTCCGTGCTTGGTACAGTATGCAGTTCGTTAGATTTCACGCTGAGACTCGTCATATTAGCAAAAAAGAATTCGATGCAGGAAGATTTTTTGAAAAATATTATTTTTTAGTTATTATTAGTTTGTTGGCTGCTTGTCCAATCACAATTTTTTAATATAAAAAAACAGTTTGCCTGATAATATTTTTCTAGTAAAAAACAATATTTAAATAGTGTGGAAATTAACTTGATAAAACCTAATTGGACTTAATGGGTTCAAAAGCAACCCGGATAACCAGTAAAAACATATTTTCACTCACAAAAATTCAAGAATCGACATGAGTTAATCTACCAAACTCTTGACCTGAGTCATGAGATATAGATAACTTCATAGAAAGTAAACATAAAAAATGACCCGAGTCAACCCGGGTTAACCTACCAAACCCGTGATTAACATATTATGAAGCCTAGTTTTCAATAAACTTATTGTTGAATGATAAAATTAAAAAAATTAATTTAAAAATAGGACAATAAAATAACATGAATCTACCCAGGCTAACCCACAAAACACGTGATCCAAATTATAAAACCAGAATAACCTCATAGAAAGCAAATCAAAATAAATCATGAAACTTAATTCTTAATCAACCAAATGTTGAAGGATGAAATTGAAAAAAATACCAATTAAAAAAAAAACTCGAGTTAATCATCATTCTCGTGACCTGAGTCATGAAATCGAGATAACCTCATGGAAAATAAATCAAAATAAATTATGAAACATAATTCTTAATCAACCTTATGTTAAGGATGAAATTAAAAAAAATAACAATTAAAAAGAGACAAAAAAAACTCGAGTAAACTGAGTTAACCCGACCAAGTTAATGTTTAATGCAAACCACAATAAATTTTGAAGTCTAATCTCCAATAAACCAAATGTTCAAGTATGAAATTAGAGAAAGAAACATAGATTTTTTTAAAAAAAAACTAAAGGCAAAAAAAAAAAAAAAAACTATTGAAATGAATAGTGTTTTGTAAGGATGAGTACATTAAAATCCCTTTCTCCTTTAGTTTTTTGTTAATTATTTTCTATTAATCTAAGAAAATATTTTACTTTATTATGTTTTTAATTTTTTTTATTTAGTTTAGGAAATCAAATTTTGATAATAATAATTTTATTTTTTACTTCATAGTTTAGGAATCCCTAAACTAACTCAGTAGTTATTGATTAAGATTATTTTACTCTTCAAGCTAGACTTAAGACTAGTATAAATAGTATTGTTTCGCTTGTATTTCAGCAGAATATATCAGACTTTTATTCTTAGAAATAAAATTATGAATTAGAATTATGTGTGACAACCCTATTATGCTTTAATTTTATCTTTCTAGCTTATTGTCTTCTTATTTGTGTTTTTGTCTATGTTAGTTGGGGTCATAACTCAACGATCCTAGTGGATTTTACTTGTTATGTGCTGGACTTGTTATGTGCTGGAATAACCATAGCTAGAAGAGATAGCAAAAAATGGTGTGCTCATATAGAAAGGGATGGGGAGGTTCCTCTCGATAAATGTTCAGGAATTGAAGATAGAAGACATGTAGAAATAAATTATAAAATTAAAAAGAGATGTCTAGGAACTAGTGATTAAAGACATGCAGAGACAAATTATAAAATTTACTCATCGATTAACATCAGTGAAAAACGTAGAAGATTATGAGAAGAGTGATCACAAATCCATGATTAATTTTGAAAACCTGTATAAAAGACATAAGCAGAGGAAGCAATTCCTGATTAGGATGAAAATGATGTTAAAACTAAAAGTTTTGATAATTCTAATTCCTTTGTGGATTGGAATCAACCATTAAAACTCAATGAGGATGATGAAAATGATGTTGAAGAAGTGGAAGATATAGATATAAAGTTTTTGGTTTGTGATGTCCATGTAAAGATATGATGTTTTGAAAAATAAACGGAAAGAATTAATAGGAAAAAGCAACAGTGCCCTTAGAGGCTTAAAACTAAAAAAATAAAAAGAAGAAAAATCTAAAAATTTAGAGAGAGAACTAGGAGTAGAGAAAGAAAGGCAAAAGAAGAAAAAGAGAAAAGGGAGAAGGATTTGGAAACTTATTTTTTGAGGTGAGATTTATGATTTAATGTGTATAATTGATGTTATTGGTTATGGTTTTGGGTTTTGTTAAAGTTTAGGGTTTGAAATTGTATTTTAGAGATCAATTGATGAATTGGGTATAAGTTGATGGATTGATTATAATGTGATGGGTTGATTTAAGTGTTATAGGTTATTTGATATGGGTTTAATGTATGGTTATGGGTTTGTTTTTTAGATTTTTGTTGAAATTAAGATCTGCTATTGTTAAGACTGGTGATTGGGAATCTGGAATTCCAATGAATTGGTTGACTGATTTGTCTGAATCGGTCGATTGTTTAGGCTGCTAGATTTTGGTCCACTGGTTGGGTAGAACCTATAGATCGGTTGGTGTGTTGTATTACGGTCAACCAATTGATAGATTTTGATCGACCGGTTTGTCCTAGATGGTTTTGGTTGACCAGTTAGGTTAAACCAGTAGATCAATTGACCTGACAGTAAAGTTAGATAATTATTTTAGTTTCGGTCAATTTAGGTTATGTTTGGAATCGATTGGGTTGACCGATTTCAGTTTATAATTATGTTTTATTTCTAAATGTATAGGGTTATGGGTTAGAACCTAAGTTAAGTGTAATAAATAGATTGTACATTCTTTTCTAATTGTTTTTTAGTATGTCTTCTTTTGTATTCATATACTATTGACACTCTACCTACTAGGCATCAACAAGATTTCCTTGGATATTTGTTTATATGCTTGTTATGCTTTTGAGTCAAATAAGTGAATAATATTCCATATGCTAGAGTAGCAGTATAAATACTTGAATTGTTAGTATGAAATTGATCATGTATCTTGGTAATTCACATATCGCTTATTATTTCTTATCTATGATAAAACATGATCAATTGTTGAGACTGAATTCTTGATATGAGCAAATATGTACTTATGAATAGATTTTTGAATTGATAGCTTCTCATTTGATTGATTATATGAGTTGAGCCTTGATATATGATTCTGTTTGTTTGATGAACATATGGTATGCCAGTCAGAATACCTATGCTAACAGGGTAGTGTTAGTCTTTATGCACATCGTATATGAACCCTAGTTGGTTGGAGGAGTCACCAACATGTGCGGACTTGTCGTGACGTGCACAATATTTCATGGCAGAGCTGCCTCCTGGAAGTTAAAGGGGTTTTGGGTTTAATCATAAAGTTATGATTATGGAGTTCAGGAGTCGCCACCTAGTATTATGATTACCAAGAAACTTATTGGTCTACGAGAGTTTGGGTAAGAAGACTAGTTGTGCAGGGAAAATATGCATCACCCCAGTACACCCTACTTAAGATAAGCTACATTGCTTGTCGATTGTTTTTCTACGTCATGTTTCTATTCACTGGTTTTGTTTAAGGTTCAAGACAGATCTCTCTTCACATATAAGGTCTAGATTTAGCAGCGCATTTATTTCTTAAATATAACTATTTTCTAATATTTCGAATAACAAACTAATTATCATGAGATTTTTGGTATTTTAATCAAACCATAATGGATAATCATAAATCGATTACGATATCCATTTTTGTATTTCTTAAAACATGATAAAAATATGATTTTATCTTTCTTTTTTTTTAGAAAATATGCATGAAAACACATTTTTTGTTTTTGAAAATGAAGTTTATTTATTTATTGGAGGAAAATTATATATTTTTTATACGGGTCCGTATCTTACAGTGTAAATCTATGACTTGATATTAAAAAAAATTATTGAAAAAATATTTGATTGATCCACAAATAATTTTAAAGTGGTTTTTAAAAAATTTAAAAATTTTTCTAAATTTTTTTAAAATTTAACTGTTTAGGCCCGAAATCCAAACTCAGCCTGGTCGGATTAGGTTGGGTGGACTAACAGCCCAACCATCTTTACTTGACTGAAACGGGTCTAGCCCGTCTTGTTTTTCTTCCGCAGAACATGAATTAATTCATGTGTAACAGGAAAGCAAAAAAATGCAGGAGGGAAGGGACGAAAAAGCTTACCTGGGCTTGATGGGGTGTTGCTGCCTGGCGATCCTGCTGGCGGCTTACGGTGGAGCTGTTAGTGGTGAAGCTGGCGGCTGTCGGGGCTGGTCTGAAGAGGCTGGTGCTGCTGGAAGAAGAGGTTGGCGTCGGCGAGATTGTTTCTGTTGCCGGTGAGAGGATGAAGTTACAAGGGTGTTGGGAAGCTGTTGGTCACGGCGTAGAGGCTGAAGCTGCTGGGATTCACGACGGAGGAGATTGTTTCTGTTGCCGGTGAGAGGATTCATGAAGAAAATGAGTGATAACTGTATTTTCAATCAATGTCTTTGAAGCCGTGGTGAAGTGTCTGCAATACCCATTGATTTATGACATGGCTCCATTTCATGGTTCTTATGATGATATGATAACAGCTGTTTCTGAAAAAGTCAGTTTTGAACTTCTGCTGTTCTAAAGCAGTTGCCCCCTTTTTTCTTTGAACTATTTTTCGGAGTTCGTGACTTCCTGAAATGAAATGCTGGGTTTTTTATAACTCGAAGTTCATAAATCTTTACTCATTTCACTCTAACTTATGTTTAGGAATATCAAATAATATTTAAGATTTATGACACTGATGAGGGCTTATTTCTTTGTGAAAGATATATGATGCAGCTGTTGGAGATATTGTAATAACAGCAGTACTTGTGACGGTTGTGGTGACGAAATCAGACAAGTCATACCAATCTTTTATGTTCATGAGGCCCTTCACCAAAAAAATGTGGATTCTAATGGCAGCTATGACTGTATACATTGGTTTTGTTGTCTGGGGTTCTTGAGCATGAAAAGAACGAGGAGTTCGGGGGTTCACCTGCTAGACAAATGGGAACCATCTTGTGGTTTTCTTTCTCAACACTAGTATTTTCACAGTAAGAAGCTGAACCACTCACACACTAAAAAATCATTACGGACAGTCTTGTACGTGAAATTGCACATGGCAAGGCGATGAGTTATTTGCTTATTTAAATTTGTTTTGTAGGAGAATCACTCAGATCTCAATGGTCCCGTTTGCTGCTAATACCTTGGTTTTTCCTAATCCTTATCGTTGCCTCAACTTACATAGCAGACCTTACATCAATGTTGCAAGCTCCACCATCTACACCTTCTGCAATTGACATCACTTTGCTCCAAAGTACAAATGCTGCGATTGGTTATGATGGAAATTCCTTCACTCTCTGGTATTTAGAGAAAGTCTTGAGTTCAAGGCAGAGAACATCAAAAAATTGCTTCAATTGATGACTTTGAAATCTCTATCAAGTGGAGTTATAAGGGAAGCTTTCTTGTTTACCCCTCATGCAAAAATTTTCCTAGCAAAGTATTACAAGGGCCTCACCATGACAGGACCAACATACAACCTTAGTGGTTATGGCTTTGTAATTATCTATTAATCTTTCTTCTTCTTTTCCCCCCAATGTTCAACTGCAGTATTTCCATTTAATTCCATGTTCTGATCCTTTTCTCTTATCTGACAGGTGTTTCCAAGGGGTTCCCCTTTGGCATTGAATATTTCAGAGGCTATTATATACTTAACACAGAATGGAAAACTGCAAAAATTAGAGGAAGAAACGCTGTCATTTCCCAAATGTTCAGCTTCAACATCTGATGCCACTGGAATCCAAAGTATAGGGCCAGGGCCCTTCTTAATTTTGTTCGTAATTACATTTGGTGTGTCTACCATTGCATTAATTACTTGTCGCAGGTTTTCGTCTATTGCGAAAGCGTTGGAGGGAAGTGACCTTCATTCTGTCAATGCTAATGGGTAGAGGACTTCGGATGAGGCTGGCAGCATTCTTCACTCAAAATAAAAACAATTATGAGCTTGAACTTTCAAGGGAAAGCTCCAATCCAGCTAGAAGAATCAATACTACCTGACATATTGACGAATAGGTTACAGAATAAGCTGTTAGCATAGAAGCAACAACTTTTTAAGTTTGATTCGCCATTAGTAATTGATAGCGCCATTGTACAGATTAACTAGCACTTGTACATCTTAGACCATAAATTTTGGTTGCAGAAACTCATCTCTAATGTTACTTACGTAGAGTTATCCAGGTATTTTCTAATGGGTAGATCTTATCAATTAAATGTCATATACAAACTACCATAAAAATGTCTTCCATCTAATTGCGACATTAATTAACCACCTTTCGACATTGTGGAACATATTGTAAATGTTGTCCTGTAAAATCCGGACAATGAAATAGGTGGCATCAAGAAATCCCATGATGCTGTATCTTTAGTCTTCGAGAATAACAAGGAAAGAAATGAATTATGAAGTATCAAGACGTTAAGACGATGTAAAGTACTTTTGTTGGAGAACTAGAGAAGGAGGAACGATACCATGATCAATAAAAATATCAGTATATGTATAGTTGCCAGAGAAATAATGGAATCGATTGTTTGCTCCACCAATAAGGTGCTTTTGCTTTTGCGGGCTATCACTAGTGCTTGAATCACTAAATGATTCATGTGAAAAACATGGGACACTGACATGATGAGCACTTCTTCATGTATCACTTTTCCATTTATTTAGATTCATGACAGCAAAATTGTACAGATGATGATGTTTATTTTACAGGTATTTTATTCTAGATTAGAGTTGCATTAATTTTGTTTTGAAAATCATATTATATTTACAAGATGAAATTTAAATATAACTGTTGGAATTTGCAAAGGCCATCTTTCCGGTACTGCAACCACGTACGGGAAGATTGAAGATTAGAATCAAACTTTCTTTACCTTTGATTATTTGAACGACCATATACTGCTGAAGATGTCCAAAAAAATCAACTTTGGAATAAGGCTTCCGAATTAAATAATGAGTTAATTGATTCTTGTGATTTGATTTTTTTTATAATTAAGGTTGGTAGTTTATATTTGATGTAACTCAGGCTACTACTTTCCTTTAGTTCGTTTCTTGTGTTAGAACAGACGGAAGAGAACCAAGTCCTAGGATACTTGTCTTCTGGGGACCTTCTTTCGGATTCACTGAATTGCTCTTTTCCTCTTTCACCAACAATCTAGATAGAAAGAAGTCAGTCATCCTCTAGCCCATGGATTCTCACGGATCGTTGCGGATGGGGCGCTATGCCCGCCCGATTGGAATCTTTAGCAAATATAAGGCTTAGAACTGCAAGGGAATAAGCGGTCTATGACATGTGGTGACAAGGCTAATGGAATAGGAGGGCCCGGCCTTGTGTTCAATATTTCGTACGTAGACTATCTAATATCTATATATTAAGAAAGAGTTGCCAGCGAGGCCTTAGGAGCATTTCTCCCGGTCAATTCCTATGATTGTGGTATAGTTCAAAGACTCAAAGTCAATGCATCCGCTAGCACTACGGGCACCTTCTTCAAGACAAGAATCAAAGAACTAGAATGAGGTTTGAAGACGCTCGACCAACGGGAGAGGAATAAATCGAATCCTTTCTCTCCTCCAAAGGTTCGATTTCTATGAATATTGATATAGGAAAGAAAGAAGAAAAAGGATCTCTTTTTTTTCTTTTTCTATTGTAATTCTATTCTTTTTTTTTTTGTTCCTATTCTTCCTTTTGAAAAAAAAATGACGGTCTAGGTATTAGAAAAGCTAAGGAAAATAACGAGGCTCTTATCATGAAGCTAGGATGGGGTTATTAACACAACCGGATAAACTCTGGGTGCAATGCCGAGTCTTTCTCCGCCGCCAACTCGACGTCATCGTCACCTGCAAGATTAGGCCAAAAACTCACCTTTATGAAACAAGCGAGAAAAGCCCTTTCTATGTTCCAAAATTTTGCCTAGACAAGATATGCCTTATTTGCAAGATGGAGGACCTGTTGATATGGTCTTCAACCCATTAGGAGTACCTTCACGAATGAATGTAGGACAGATATTTGAATTCGCTACACAAGGATCAAGATCAAATAAACGTTCATTCTATTTCTGTCGAAAGAGGATATATTTCTAACCCTTCAGTAAATAATGATAAAGTTAAACACAAATTCTTTAGTGAATAAGTGATTGTCTGATAATGAGCAAGGAATATCCGTCTTTCTGCTAAACAGGGTGTATTGAACTCATAATTCATTAGATACTTCTTATGAATGTCAACTAAGTATCGTAAGTAAATTGCTGGTTTAACAAAAAGGGTCGAGAACTACAGTGATCTGATACCTTCTTGTCTGGAAGGTAGGTTATGTAGGCAACAACTCTTCCTAGGTTGTTTCGATCACAAAAGACCAAATAATCGACGGCTATTCCCCTAAGAAAGGAAATGGGGCATTCTTCCTTTTCTGATTCTAGTGCAGAACGCATTATAATATAACCGCTCCTTCCTTGTCCTCCTTCAAAGTGCATGCAGTAGTGTCAAAACTAGCTAGTACTAGTAGTGCCGGCCGTTAAAAGAAAGTCTATTTTTAGATAATGTTTAGATAATGTTCTTTTAAAATCTTATAACAAGTCTGTATTTATTATGATTATTAGATCAGATCGCTTAAAATTTAGAAATCAAATAATATAAAATAAAAATCTTCGCGGGCGAATTCTTTTAGTTATCTTTCTTTTATTTTAGGATAAAGCATTCTATTTTTGAATCTAGTGAGTTCTTCCCCGGTTATCTTCCTCGTAAGCTGGCCCTAAGTGCTAGACAAAAAAGTCTATAAGATCTATCTATCTATAAGATCTAGAAGAATAGTAAAAAAGATTACGATATTAGGGAATTGTAAAAAAAAAAAATTAGGTTCTATAGAGCAATTCCCATTTCAGTCGGTTTTATGTGATTGAATAAATCCTCCTCTATCTGTTGCGGGTCGAGGATTCCTTCTACTTCCCCTTCTTCAAACTCCGATTAAGTCTTTGTTCAGTGTGTATTGTATTTAATTCGCGGAACACAAACTTAAACAAAAAAGTAAGCTGGTGCAAAATGCAGACCACCGCGGTAAACTGCGCATCGTGTTGCCTCAAAGAACTCCCTGATGTCAGGGGACAAAGCCACCATACAGTACCAGCGGACGTAAGTAAGCCACATCCACGTAGACTACTATACTCTAGTCAAATACTTTTTAGGTAATAAATAGCTCGTCTGGGATGAGCCTTAACTCTGAAGGCTTTTCACTACTCTTTTCCAGAGAAGGTTGCTCATCCAGCCCGGCGGATCCATTGTTTAATGTGTTCTTCGTCATTAAATTCATATGTTCTGCCCTTAGTCTGTCTTTATTCTCACGAGTTGGATTCGAACCAACACCTCTTGCATTCAGCGAACTACCTTTTATTCGACTCGTGACTTTGGTTACCCAGTTCGCCCTGCAACAGACTACGTCCGGGGGTCTTCCCAACCATAACCCTAATTAATTCAATAAGAAATGGGAGTTAGCACTCAATTTTGTTGGTACCTTCCAGCGAATCCAATTCAATTGTTTACTTTTTTTCAATTTCAATGAGTGATAAGTTCAACTAACTCATTTTCAAAATATCAAGTAAATGAATAAAAAAAGGCTTCAGAATACAATGATTAAAAATTATATTTACATTTAGAAGTATATTTAGATTAGAAGTTTAGATTAGATATCTTTTCGTTATTTCAAATAAAAATCTCAAAAATAAAATAATAAAATAAATAAATAATAAATAAAGAAGAGCCCAGATTCCAAATGAACAAATTCAAACTTGAAAAAAATCTTTCTGATTCTCAAAGAATGAGGGGCAAAGGGATTGATTTGCCTGGTAGGTCAATGTAACTTGTGATTGGTACCTACAAAAGGTCTTCTTTAATAGATGTAAGGACTCTCAAATGCTTAAGTAAATATCATTTTAGAGAGACAGTGCAATAATATTTTAGAAAGATAAAATTTAAAAATATATATGCTAAAAATATTGAGAATGAAGAGATTATGAACCTTTACTTTGAAAGATTCTTTGTGTATTTATAGCCTATAAGTCTCTTTTTATTTTATTTTATGGAGAAGAGATGTTGAAGTGTAATTTCATATTTATGATATATTAATTTTGTATTGTGAGATGTATTCTACTCATTTTATCCGGCTAAGAGATGAAGATATAATAGACTATGAGAGATTTTAATACACCTAATGGTGTTAGTGGAGTATAGATTCATTTAATTAAGCTTATTTGTTGATAAATAATTCCTCTAAGATTTATGTAAAAAATATATGGAATTGATCACGTTAGATCTAGGTATTATGTTTGAATCTATAGGTGTAGTGAATCTAATCATACTCGGGGTGTAATGACAAAATCTTTAGGCCCTACACCCTTGAAAACAAGCATAAGGCCAAGCTGTTGGGCCTAACAGCATCTGTCAGAACCAAGTGCTGGGTCTGACAGGTTGCGCCTGGGTTTGGCAGCTCCTGTCAGACCCTAGTGTTAGGTCTAGCAGGTGCATGCCTGGAACTGGTGCGTAGCAGCCCATCGCGACTAGGAATTTAGAAAAATTATACTCGTATATTTTACTCGATCCAATATTTTTAGAAAATATATACAAAAATTTACTGATAAAATCTTGGTTTATCAACCACTATACTTATATACATATATTCTTTGATCAAATATTATTTTTAATGCCAATATAATTACGATACGCAATGGGACATCAAGTTTTAGTGATGACCTAGATGATGCAAGAGGTTTTTTTTTTAAAGCATATAAAATCCACTCATTGGGTTCTGTCGACTACTATTAGTGTTTGAGTTGAAAGAAAATTTCATGGGACATGTTGTTACCCAATTTTTGACCCATCTTTTTGATAAAATTTTCGGAAAATCCAAAAATAGCGAAAAACAACAAAAATCCAAAAAAATATGTTTTTAATATATTTGCATCATGCCGCGCGGATTTTTATGACGTGCGACAGGACACATGATATGATTAAGAATTTTAATTTTTCATGTATATTGATTTAGTGTTCAATGTGTTTGTTTGGTGTTGCAGTTTAATTTACTTTTTATAAAAAATAAAATTTTTTTGTTTTAAATTTTTTTTTTAATATTTTTATATTATTTTGATGTGTTGATATTAAAAATAAATTTTAAAAAATAAAAAATATATTATTTTAATATATTTTTAAATAAAAAAATACTCTTAAAAACAATTTTTCACGCTTTCAATTAGGGTAAGACTTGAATTGTGATTGATGATGTCTTTCATGCATTATTATTATTATTATTATTATTATTTTGGTTTGACAGTCAAAGTGTTTTAAAGACAGTTGTTAGTTATAAAAATTCAGGGCAACATTTTGAAGCTTATTATCATTAGTACACCACTCTCTCTCATCAAGAAACAATCCCTCAATACGATTCCGAATCCTCCGTACCATTGTCTCAGAATGGGAGAATTTAGTGTTTATGTCCCCAAACTATACTCAATTCTCCCTTGATTTCTGGAACCAATAAAGCTCCTCTGATGAAGAATCTCATTATATTCATTCCGCAGATTGTGTTCCAGCGAGAAAAGAGAATCCGGAAATCTTCATGCTAGCTCACGGTGGATCCCATTCAACTTAGCTTCAATGAATCACTTTCTCCTAAAAATATTCTTGAAGGTCTGTTTATTAAATAAAATCAAATCCTCCCTCACATGTCTCAATCCAGTAATAACATTATCCCCTCCCTTACTCCAAACACTAGACACCATAAAAATATACTCAGGATGAGTTGTCCAAAAAACTTCAAACCTGAAAGGCCTGTTACCAGTATAGCAAAGAAAGCCACCACATCTAAGGATAATGGGGTTATGATAAGAGTACACCCTGCTCAAATTTTCCAAACAGGCATCTTGAAAATATAGCCATCATTCAGGAGTCGCCAGAACCCTATCAAGTTTTTTAGCAATATAACTGCAACCCTGAATATTACGATGCCATGGGAAGGGTTTCCAATGGAGCCAATGTCCATAGGATTACAAGTGGCAATCGTATCTATAATTTTTCCTAGCCCGACACTGAAAGAAGACACCACCTCATCTCAGAAAGGTACATGATCTCGTTAAAGTCTCCTATGAGCATCCACGGTTCATGAATATTAGTTATCATCAGGATTAAATAATCTCATATAGTAAACCGAGCCTGAGGAATCAAGGAAGCATACACAACTGAACAGACCCATGACTGACTGCTTGAAACTAATTTCATTGTCACACATTGATGTATAATATCCACAGTTGAAACAATCCCAGGCCCACCACAACCAGGCACCCAAATCCCTCATGCGTGCCCCTGTTCCTCGGCCACTGCTTCATGAGAATAACCTAAACTAGCCCAAAATCCAACAGATTAAGCAAAAAAGGAATGCGTCTCAAGAACAATAAAGATTAAAGGATGGTACTTTCATACAAACTGATTCATAATAAACATATAACAACCGGACAAGCTGGCAAAAAACAAATTCTTAACTAGTTTGGAATTCCCCCAAATGCATTGGAACATTCCCCTCATCCCTATCAAAACTAGAAATGTCCATAACCTGATTTGAACCTCCAGCCATCCCGTTAACATACATCGAACTCGTCATCCTGATGTCAATCTCTCCAGGTTCGTGCTGAAAATCCTCAACCTCTAAACCCTTCATCATAAGCAAATTATCATCTCCCATACTTGCTAATTGTTCTTTATCCTGCTTACCAATCCCACATTGCTGATATCTCCTTCGCAGAAGCTGCGTATCATTCTTGTCACCTACAGAGAAGACCTTACCAGAAAGTGTAGGGCTAAATTCAATACGCGAGCTAGCAACTTCATAAGAACCAGGCCTAGAAGTGGGCTTCTGCACTTCTTTAGCTTTATTTCCCTTAACTGCTTCCGCTTTACTCCCAACAGGTAAACCAATTAGGCCTCCCAAAACTAGAATATCCAACTCCTCCTTCCTCATTCTCTTCTTCTTTTGGGCATCATATAAGGTGCTTTGGTTAGAGCCCATCATTGCACCTTTAGCTCCACTAGGTTCACCTTTATAAAACGTGCGAATTTCCACATCATCAGCCAGCTTTAATGAATTAAATATGTTATTTATAAATTATTTACTCCCTCAGAACGCGCCCCTATCATTCTTAGATGGACATTGTTTTTGCAACTCTAAGCCAATCTCCATAGATCTCGCTAGTTTTTAATGTTGTAGCTGAATCCATGTCATTTGTCTCTTGACCTTCACCATTCCGTTCATTGATCTGCTCCTGCACCTCTGGCATGGCCTGAGAAAATTGAGGGTCAAACTTATCATTTTCAGTCTTGTAATCCTTGTTATTATGACCGTAACAACCACATCTACAATAGATAACATGAAGTCCCTCATATTCTACCTTATACCATTGATCCCTAATACAATCTTTGCCAACACCGATTGAGTCAAGTCAATTTCCATGCAAATCCTCGCAAATCAATAACCTCCTTTTACTTTTAAAGTATTCAGGTCCATTTTAATAGGCTTCTCGATGGCCACTGCCAAAGCTATTAGAAAATTATCGTCATAGTAAACTAAATTCAAACAAGGGATTCTCACCCACACTAATGTTTTATCAATCGTGGCATTCAATACAACAAAATAAAGCGACCATGTTCTCATTGTCAAGTAATGGTCGAATATCATCCATGGCTCTCCATTCAGAACCTTGGATCTATCCTCCTCCATATCAAACTTCACCATATAAAATCCATTTCCAACATCCATAAGGTCAAAACATCCAGATAAATATCATATCCCTTTTAAACGTGAGTTCATCAACTTAAACCCAATATCTTTACTCAAAAGTTTAATCATTGCACTACCAGAAAATCGATAAATACAAACAAAAATACCAAGGGAATATTTTTATTAGTAAATTGCTGATGGATTTTACCGACGGAAATATTTCCTCGATATTTACCGAGGGAATTACAGTGAGAAAAAAATAATTAAAACAGAGCAAAAAAAACGATGACGTACTATTTTTACCGACGGAATTTATTCCGTCCGTCGGTAAATTCATTGGTAAACTGTGAACATTGTTCATCATGTCAATTACAAAGGGAATCGCCAACGGAAACTTCCGTCGAAATTTTTCAAAGAGCTCTGGAACTGTTCACTTTCCAATTGCACTGTTAATTATTGTTCTTTACAGATAAAATCACCGACGGATTGAAAAGTCGTCGGTGTTATTTGATGTTTTTCTGAAAAATTTTGATTAAATTAAAATTTTAAATTAAATATTACAAACGGAATCACCGACGGATTAAAAAGTCGTCGGTGATATTTGACAGTTTCTGAAAAAATTTTATTAAATTGAAAATTTAAATTAAATATTATAGACGGAATTATCAACAGAATGATTAAAAATATTAATATTTAATTATCAATCTGTAAAACGCCCAATAGAAAGCCTAGAATTCCTAATTTTACAACAGACGGGGCTCTTTTCTTCTTCTTCTTCCCCATATGTAAAAGACATCAATATCCATTTCTTTTTCTTCTCTTCTCTCCTCAACTCCTTCTCTTCTTCTCCATGCTTAGGTATGTATTCTTCTCATTTCTTTTTTTTTCTTCTCAGTTTTTTTTAATTAATATACTTTACGAATTTTTTTTCTCTTCTTAGCTTCACTTGCAACGACATTAAGGTAACATTTTTTTCTTCTTCTTTTTTCGTGTTTTTTTTCACTATATTTTTTTTAATTTTTTTTGTTCTTAATAATCATATGAATATTGTTGTAGGATTTATTTTTTTTCATATGATTTTCTTCTTTTTTCCAAGTGTTTGAGTATTATAGAATGTTGATTTATATTAATTTAATTATTTTATAGTTTTGTACATGGATTTTTTTAAAAGTATTTTTAAATAATTACTGACGAAATTACATACGGTATTTTTCGAGGGAAATACTGACGGAATGAAATGGATAATTTTTTTTTGCGCGCCTTTTCCATCAGTAAATCCATCGATAATAATATTTTTTTATTACCACTAATAGACTTACCGACGGACAAAAAATTACCGACAACAAAGTCACCGATGAAACATTTCCATGGGTGATTCTAAAGATTGTGGTATCCATGAGTTACACAATTGTGTGAACATTGAATCATCAACGAAGACCTTCGAAAGGAGTCTATTCCCGGTTTCATATTCAATCCATACCAATCTACTCTCCAATAGATCCCTCTTCTGTTTCCTACTACTTTGTCTCTAAATGATATCTTACTTGTGTAGTGCAGAGGCAACCCCTTATTAGGTAGTTTGTCTGGTGTTAACATGTTGGTGTTCATAAACCCCGGTGTTATCTGAGTCATATTCAATCCTACCTCTGTAAATTGTTTATTTCCTTATAAATACCACTCATGTACTAGAGATGTGGTAGAGCCTAGGTCTATCAAATTGAATAGCTTACTAATGTTATCTCAGGAAGAGGTTTTAGAGCTTACCAAACTTGTATTCAAAGAGGAGGTTAATGTAGCTCTTATAGGAATGGGTTCATTTAAATCCCCTAGAGTTGATGGCTTTTACCCAACAATCTTCGATTCGTTTTGCCATGGATTTTAGCAAGTATCTTGGGTTTCCTGTTTTTCATGTGAGGATAAAAAAGGCAGACTTCAATTTCTTATTGGAAAAAATTAGCAAGAGGCTAGCATCGTGGAAAGAAAAGCTTCTGAATCGTGCAGGAAGAATCTCTCCTGCTAATTTAGTTGTGTCATTTATTCTCATTTATACTATGTAGAATTATTGGCTACTGCAAGTGTCTGTTCTGGAATTAAGAAGATAAGAAGCTTCATTTGGGGAAACAAAGATTCATGACGTGACATGCAATGGGTGAAATAGGATTTGTTTGCTTACCCTAAGAAATATGGAGGCATTGGGGTGAGGGATGCTAGGCAATTAAACATTGCTTTACTTGGAAAACAAACTTGGAATATGTTTAACAATCCACACAAGCTTTGGGTCAAGATTTATAATCATAAATATCTCCCAAGGCAGAATCTGTTCTAATTAGATGGAATTCCCCAACTTGCATGTCCTACGTGGAGATCAATTTTAAAAGCATTCTTTCAACTTAGGGATGGTTTTATTTTCAGGCTTGGGAAAGGGAATGTTTCTCTCTAGTTTATCAATGGCTGAAAGATGGTAGGCTAGGATCAATAGTGGACATTATTAATGTAATGGATAGGGATATGGTGGTGAAGAATATATGATGCAATGGTATGTGGAATTTTGCTTATTTAGCCACCATTATTTCAGAGCATATTAAGCTAAAAATCATGGCCATTCCTTTTAATTAGTAAAGTACGAACAAAGACTCGGTGTGCTTGATTGGTACTTAAAGCTCTAAGTTTGCCTTCCATTGGCTACTTTTTTGGGAAAAAGAAGTTAATTTGGATAGTTGTTGGTCTTGGATTTGGAAACTGAGAGTCCCTGAGAAAATGAAACTTTTCATTTGGAAAATTTTTCATAATGCTTTGCCAACTAATTCTACTATATTTCATTGCCACCTCTCGTCTAACTCTATATATATGTCCACGTCGCTTGGATGTAGATGAGGACGCCATTCATTGTTTACGTGACTGTGGCATGGCTCAAGATATCTAGACAGATTTAGGCATGGCCAACAAGGATGATTTTATGACTAGATCAGTTTACCAATGGATCATGAAGTTCACATATTCTGATATAACTAATTCTCTCTTTTTAGTTGGGATGTGGTGGATATAGATGCATAGGAATACGATGGTTTTTTATGGTAGTAATGTTGGGGCTCAGTGGGTGACACAACAAATAATTCTATGTAGTGCAGATATTGATAAGTTCATTGGGTTTCACGACTCCAGGAAGAAGCATGTAATCAATGTTTGCTGGGAAACATCCCAAGGAGGATTATGTCATGTTGGATGTGGATGGAAGTTGCCCTGGCAATCCGAGGAATGTGGGGTACGGCGGATTGATTAGGGACATTAATTGATCATGACTGGTCGGTTTTTTCTGGTTTTGCTGGTATTGGAACTAATCTGTTGGGAGAGCTTCAGACAATCATACATGGTTTAAGGGTTGCTTGGGATAAAGGTCACAGGAATGTTTCTTGTCTTTATGATTCTCTTGATGCTATTAAACTTGTAAGTGTCCCTTTGTTACATATCTTCAATCCTATAGCTGTGGATATTCAGGATATGTTAACAGGAAGTGGGAGGTGGAGATCAAGCACGCATGCAGGGAGTCCAACTCCTGCGCAGATTTCTTAGCGAAGAACACAACAAAGAGTATGATTATTAATCAACTTTAGGAGGCTCCTTCAGAGGGCGCCAAACATTTTCTAGCTAGTACATTAACTGAGATTAAAATCTCTTCTAGAATGCTTAAATACATGTACACTCATATTGATTTAGTGTCTAGTACTTTGATAATCTTGATTTTGGTTGTGGCTATGGTTTTTAGCTATGGTTATGGCTTTAAAATGTTTGGTAATATTTTAAAAATTAAAATCATTATTTTTTATGTTTTTTTTTAAAAAAACCTATAATTTATAGTTTTTGAAAAACAACATTACTAAAAGGTATAGATTTTTCAAACAGGAATTATAAATATTTAGAATGATAATAATTTTTTAAAAAAATATTTTTTTATTTAGAAATATATCTAAATAATATTTTTTTTATTTTTAAAATATATTTTTGGTGTAGAACATCAAAACAATGAAATAACATAAAATAAAATATATTTTTTAATAACACGTGAGCAGTGACATTCCAAACACGTTCTTGGTGCTCTAACACGATATATACCTGGGCCAGCCACCATCACATCATATGATGTTTACACGGTGGATTTCTTTTTCTTTAGGGCCCATTTGTAAAACATGAAAGCCTCATCAAATCAAGCGTGCACGGCGGGTGGTCTTTAGAATAAGATCAATAAATAAATCTTTTTCATGTGTTTTAATTATTGGTTCCTTTGGCTATCGATTTACTCGTGAAAGGAAAAAAAAACCTCTCTCTCTCTCTCTCTCTTGGTTTCATGCCGCTGTCCTCTTCAACTAATGGAACTGCAAAATTGAGCAAAAAAAAATCACATATGTTTGATAAAAAATCATTTTATATAGTCCCTCAAGTTTTACTTTTTGGTCAAAGCAGCCCCTCCATTTTATTTTATTTTTGGCCATAAACTTGACCTATAGTCCCTCCCTCCCGTCTGCATGCTCTATTTGATGGCTGCGACATACTTCTGTTTGAGAGTGTGATTGCAGTTGTTTTAAAGTATATTTCACTTAGAAATGTATCAAAATAATGTTTTTTTATTTTTTAAAAATAATTTTTAATATCAGTGCATCAAAATGATCTAAAAACACCAAAAAATATTAATTTAAAGAAAAATAATTTTTTTTTAATTTAAAAAAAAAAGGCTTTTAAACACAAAAACAAATAAAAAACTCAAGGTTCAATTTGACCAAAAATAAAGTTTTATTGATCTGACAATAATATGAATACTTTATTGGGATAATTGAAATACAATTACACCAACACTTGATGTTGTTTCAATTGAGTACATAAACTTTAATTTTTCTATTTGAGTACACCAACTTTTTGAAAACAGCCAATCAAGTACTTTTCGTCCAACTTCTATCAAATGCTCTGTTATTCGATGATGTATCCTTGTTATTAAACTATTTTTTTTTATTGCAAATACTCAAATTAATTATCCTTATGTCTAAAAAGTAGAAAATGACAAAATAATTTACAAGGGAAAGGACACGACTTCAGATAATGGAGCAATTGGTAGAAGTTGGATGAAAAAAAACACTTTATTAGCTATTTTGAAAAAGCTGATGTACTAAAATGAGAAAAATTAAAGTTTATGTACTCAATTGAGAAAACATTAAAAGTTGGTGTACTTATAATGTATTTTTCCAATACTTTATTATTTTACTTGAGCATTTACATAGCAGCTTTGCAAAACATTTCTTAGCTACAAGAGTAAATCTCAAAAATGCCTCTCAATTTATTGGTAGTTTTAGTTTTCTCATTAAATAATTATTTATTTTAATTTTACTTTCAAACTTTTAAAAATTATAATTAAAGACTTCTATCCGCTTTTTAAGGTTTTTCATTCATTTTATAGGTAATTTTTTTGTTGATTTATTTTAATAAAAATCATAATTGAGAAATCAAAATAGTTTGAGAATATAATTAATGAAAAAAGAATTTAGATATAAAATTTATGCTATCTCAATAATTATTTTAATAGTTGTTTTATTCATAAAATGATGTTATGCATGCATAGACTTTTTCTCTCTCTTTTTTAACTAAAAAAACCTTAGATTCAACTGATCAGCCTTTAGATTTGCTTCTTAAAGATCACCAGTTCGAGTCTCACAAACTTTAGGGTCACTGGAGACTTACATGATTCTTAATTTTAGGACATGTAGGATTAATTGAGATATGCATAAACTGAGGCGGATACCCATATTGATAATAATAATAATAATAATAATAATGAAAAAGGCCTTAGAACTTCTAGGATCTCACATGAACTAAAATCCAAGCAAAGCAAGAAAATTCATTGGTTCTATTATTTGATTATGTGCCGACTATCATTCACCAAGTGATTGAAGTCTGCAAGTTAAGAAACTCATTTTGACCTTGACACTAACGTAAGCATTCCGTGAGCGATCGCAAGTTGCAGCTAAACAAATGTTTGTATTTTGGCTGAAGGAAAGAAGCCGCCGCCACCTGCTATAATAAACCCACTCCTGAAAACTTAATTTAAACAATTGCATAATGTGACCAATCACAGCAGTCAGCTTATCAAGAGGAATTCTGTAGCTCCAGGCTGGGGGTAAAGTATACAAACCCTAGTAGCCCTACAGAATGTGTGCAGCCATGGAATGAGTCATCCAGCAACACATTTATATTTGTTTATATACTCTGAATATATATATATATATATATATATATATATATATATATATAATCTCCATAGGCAGCGAACATGCTAAACACGCTATTGACATTACCACCCTCGCAGTCTTGAATTAATCTGTGTATTTCTGATAAGAAGCTAAGATCGAAGATATCCTTCTGGTCTAGAGATCAGCAAGCATCTTGTCTTTTGTGCAAGATGCATGTGTCTATTCATCCTAGTTGCGTTTAGTGTGATGTAAAGATCTCAGAACTTCAAAAATCTGAATGATTTAATTATAATGAGTTGGATTCGAACCAACACCTCTTGCATTCAGCGAACTACCTTTTATTCGACTCGTGACTTTGGTTACCCGGTTCGCCCTGCAACAGACTACATCCGGGGGTCTTCCCAACCATAACCCTAATTAATTCAATAAGAAATGGGAGTTAGCACTCAATTTTGTTGGTACCTTCCAACGAATCCAATTCAATTGTTTATTTTTTTTCAATTTCAATGAGTGATAAGTTCAACTAACTCATTTTCAAAATATCAAGTAAAGGTTAAAAAGGGTTTTTTCTTCTTCTTTTTTAAGTTTCTGTTTTTAGTCAACACTTAGAGGAAATCATTTCTCTCGATGTACATAACTTAATTATTTCTAATAGCTTGGAGATAAGACTTGGAGATAAGATTTAGGAGTATTTGTTTTCTTTTGTGATTGAAACTGTTTTTTAATGTGATTTTTAAATTGTTTTTTATCTTAAAAAAATATTAAATTGATTTTTTAAATGTTTTTTTATAGTTTTAATATGTTGATTGTAAAAGTTTTAAGAAAATTTGTGTTTTTAATTGAAAAACACTTATAAAAAAAATACTTTACATTGTATTATTTAACACATACTTAGACCCTATTTGTTTTCTAGAAAGTGGTTCTTTTTTTGGAAAGTGGTTTCCTTCAAAAATAAATTCCTGAAAAGTAAATTATTTTTCAAAATTTGGTAGTATCATGAAAAATAAGTTGAAAAATAATTTTCAGTGTTTGATTATGTCGTGGAAAATGAGTTGAAAAATAACTTATTAATATATATTTTTTAAGTTTATTAAAATAATGAGGAACAAATCTTACAAATCAAAAGGTTGAATGGGAATGAAATTAAAAAAAATATTCTAATTTCATAAATTATTTTAAATAAAATAAATAACAATAAAAATAATGAAGATCAAATCTAACAGATAAAAAATTAAGTTGGAAGATGATGAAGTTAAAAATAATAATTACAATTTCATAAATTATTCAAATAAATAAATAATAATTAAAAAAATATATAAGGACCAAATCTGATACATATGATAAGAAAAAAAATAAATAACAATCATAAAAATGAGAACCAAAGTTGATATAAAAATCAAATTAAATCAAATTATAGGGAAATTAAAAAAAAATTCAAAATAAAATATATAGCAATCAAAAGTTTGAAGATCAAATTTGATATAATCAGTAAAAAAACATAATATTTTTAAATTTTTTCACAACTTTTAGAGAGTGTTTTTCCCCCAAAATAAAAGAAAAATATTTTTCTAGAAACCAAACTAAATTTTTTTTTGTCATGAAAGTGTTTTCTATTAATCAACTTTTTTAATGGCAAATAAACACAATAAAATTTTAAAAAATAATTTTTAAAAAATAACTTTTCATGAAATAAATAAGGACTTAATCTTAATTAACACTTGAACTAATCCAATAATAATACATTTAATAATCGGAAAAAAAGGACATTAATATTTTATTGTAAGCTACCAATAGTTAACCGAGCGTGTTTGGCAGTGTGGTTGCGGGTGCTTTTCAAATAGCTTTTCGTGCCGAAATGCATGCCAATGATGTTTTTTTATTTTTTAAAAATCATTTTTGACATCAACACATCAAAACGATCCAAAAAGTATAAACCGCACTCAATTTTAGCAAAAAAAAAAAAAAAAAATTTCAAATTTTTTGGGAACGCAGCCGCAGCCGCGTTCCCAAACACTGCCTTACTTGATCTTCGAAATTTCGAATGCATAATTACTAATAACCACGAAACACCCTCGGTACGGCTTGCCATCTCTGACCAAACCAGCCTTGGAAAAAACTAATAATTTGGGATGTCATTGTCGCATGAGAACATGATTGAAAGAAGACATATTGCCTATCATATCCGGCAAGGATTCGAAGGTTCTCTCCCATTTCACATTTTATTGACCTTGAATTCTAAACCGAAAGTTGAACACTAAATTGTGCTTATGCGTCCTGTACAATCCTTTTGAAGCAGCCTGGCGAATTCTGGGAATTACATTAGTGCCCAAAGGATATGAACCACAATTAATCATAATTACATAAATTCGCATTTTCAGTCACAAATACTTATAAACCCTATAATTAACAAATTAGGGATTTATAATTCAACAAAAAATTTCACAAAAACATCACAATCAATTCATAGATTCAACAAAAAATTCCAACAACAACATTCCAACAAAATAATTCACAAAAAAAATCATAAAAACCAAATACAATGCAAAACAAAACCCATAAAAAAATGAAAATCTTACTTCTTAATCCAACTCAATGAAGTTTGTGCTCAAGGTTGTTAAAATCGCGAGTTAACTCCATATATCTAACGTGCTAAATCAGACTAAAAACTCAAAACTAGTAAAATCAGACTTAACTTGTGCAAAATCGATAAACTCGGTCTGATTTTACGAGTTTACTAAATTTGTGGTATGAACCAAGTCAGGTCCAAATTTGGCCTTAAAATATCTGCTGACTAATTTTGCGAGATTAAACATATCTTTCAAACCGTATATTGGATAAACTAAAATTTTACAGGGAAATATTAGATACATGAAAATATATTGTGGTAAATTTTCAGGTCAAATAGAGTTGGGAAACATAATATTTCAGAGAGTCAAAGTTAGCAAACTAATATTATCAAATATGTCAAACAAGATCTTCGTGTACTGTTTGGGATATATCTAGAGCTACTATTGAAATTTCGCTTCGATTAAAGTTGGGATAGAAACTAGATATCTAAAACTTTCCAACTATATATCGTAGGCCCAATAATTCATCCAAATGAGAGAGAACAACATGTTTGAACTCATAAGAGAAGGACATGTTTGAAATCAGGACTCAAATCTACCAAGAATATAAAAAAATTAGAGATTCAGGCTACACAGAGAAATTTTAACATGAAGACTTTTTTTATTATTCTATTCTATTTATTTATTTTTAAATAATTATTTTTAATTTGAATTTTTTCTAGCGTATTAGACATTGTTTAAGGGTTTATTTCATTATTGAATTTATGTTAGTTAATTATTAATTTACACTCATTAGCTTGTAACCTAAAAGGGGTCTATCAAGACTTATTGTGATGGGAACAATCAGGTTGTCACTAGGTTTATGTGTGCTTCCTACCTTTCAGTGATTCCCCTACATTGAGAAGTTTTTTTGAGACTTTTATTTCTCCATGTCATTAATTTATTGATTCATACTATCCATCTCTCTCATTTTATTTAGATCACTCATTGATTATAATATAGTTGACTCATTTTATATGATTTTAACGTAATTTAATTTTTTGGCTAGAATTATCAATATATAATTAGTTAAAAAAATTACTTATAATTTTATTATTTTACGATCCGAGTTTAAAAATCATTTTTGACAACCTTGCTTGCGCTATTGCTTGCAAAGATAAAAAAAAAAATTTTAAAAAAAAACAAGAACAAGAACAAATTCACATCATCATAATGCACATAAAAGCTAAACTAAAAAGAGAAAAGAAAAGGAGAAGATAAGAGAATGATGTTTACCTTTAAAATGAAGAGGAGAAAAGAAAGAAGAGAGGAAGGTAAGGAGAATAGATTCAGAGACAAAAAGAGAGAGAAATGTTGCAGAGAAGAGGAAGAGAGATGAGAAAACATGGGTGTCTGTTATAAAATTAAGGATTCTAGTCTTTTAATTTTAGGCTTTTTTACTAACGAATTTACTAACGGATAATTAAATATTAATATTTTTAACTTGTCTAACTTGTCCATCAGTGATTATTTTTTTTTATCTTTAATTGAAATTTTCAATTGAATAAAATTTTTTACAAACTCTCCCAAATATCACTGATGACTTTTTGGTTTATCGATGATTCTATCTATAATGAATAATAATGAACAATGCCGTTGAAAAATAAACAGTTCCAAAGCTTTTGGAAAAATATCAATGGACATTAACCATCTATGATTCCATTTGTAATTAACATAATGAACAATGTTATTGAGAAATAAACAGTTCCAAACCTCTCGGAAAAATATCGATGGATATTAGCCATTAGTGATTCCATTTGTAATAAACAATTCCAAACCTCTCGGAAAAATACCAAAGGATATTAGTCATTGGTGATTCCATTTGTAATAAACATAATGAACAATTCCATTGATAAATGAGCAATTTCAAACCTCTCTGGAAAATATCGATGGATATTAGACATCAAAGATTTTATCAATATAAAACAGTTTCTGTGTCAAGATTATATCTGTATTCCTTGTCTATCCATCCTGCAAATATTTAAAATCATAACATAATAACATCAGTTCTGTGTATAATAATAAAATCACAAAAAATAAATGTTTCTTAGTCGTATAATAATAAATTCACATAATTGCCATTATATTAAAGTTAATTTTGACAAAAAATATTACATTATAGTTAATTTCATTATACATTCATGTTGTGCAGATTACTCAGAATTATCTTTTTTTTCTTCATTTTCATCATCACCATCGCAATCTTTTACATTGATTTCGTCACTATCATTATCTTTATCGACTTTGGTATATCCGCTGGTTCTTAAAATATCATTTAACTCCTCAATATCAATATCAACAAAAGTATTTTCAGTGACGTGAAAATTATAATTTTCTTCTAAATCGGTAAACAGAGCAACTCGATATAGATCAACTAACTTATCAAGTTAAAAGACATTATCTCCTACAGTTAGTTCATCGTTACCATCCTGAATAACCTGGACCCGATCCTTGAGTTTGATTTTCACTACGGATAACCAATCAACTCTCGAACGATCATTTCTAAAGAAATGAATATATGTGTAATAAACTTGTTGTCATTACTTGACAAAAACAAAGACATCGT
This sequence comes from Populus simonii, assembly GCA_007827005.2. Taxonomy (NCBI): domain Eukaryota; kingdom Viridiplantae; phylum Streptophyta; class Magnoliopsida; order Malpighiales; family Salicaceae; genus Populus; species Populus simonii. Next base: position 12,544,660 of record CM017470.2, read on the forward strand.
CGATGTTGCGGAGTCTAACCTTTAGATTAGTTTTGATCAAACCATGATGGGATCTACTCTAATTCCTCTATCAGTGGTATCATACCAATAACATTTGAATAAAAAGACTCTATTTTGTTCGCTATAATATTGCAATTCAATGACCTCTTCTAACTTCCTCTATAGTCAATTTTGAACTCATTAGAAGTTGATCCCTTAACACAAACCCCACTGTTATATGCTTAGAACCTTGACCATACTCTTTAGTATGAAACATGTCTATTGATGAAATACCCATTATAGCACTTCATCTTTCTTTCAAGACCTAAACATAGTAAATTCAAAACAACACTCCCATTCCATCTCAATTGATAAAAATGGTATAAGAATTACAACCATTAACAGTTAATGAGAAATGTGTAATGAAATTAAGAATTTTAAGAGATAAAAATAATTGAATAATCCTTATATATGTTCTAAACCAAGTGGAAAATTGTGAATCTTGTAATTAAAAAATTTGAGATTCAGTCAATTGTGAGTTTTAGAATAATAAAAATTGATGATGTTGCTTAAGAAGAATTATTAAATTTATGAATTTATGATAGAATAAGAGATAAATTAGTCAAAAGTAATGATAAGTTAATTATTATACTTGCTAAATAAAAGGTCTCAAATCATTGTAGTCTTAAAATCTAAAGTATTCGAGGTCCAATATCTTTAAACTCTACTTTATGGCATAAAATGCCACTACTATAGGAAAGTTGAGAAATCACAAGAGTTATAGACATGCCTCTTATTTTCTTGAAACTAACATTTTCTTATCATTACTTTTGACAAGGCTAGTGAAAGACATGGAAAATAACACAAACTTTAAGTATTCTTTTATTAAAATTGGCATTGTTCTCAAAGTGCATATATGTTTCTTTACCACCAAATAATGCATATTTGTTTCCTAACACCAAATAATATAGGCCAAGATTTAATTCTCACACCATTCTATGACAAGTACTTGTTATATATATATATATGACAACATTCGTAGAATTATGCTTTGCATAATGTAAAATTTAATTATAAAAAAATTATTTGGATTAGAATTCCTAAAGAGTTCATAGCTCTGTAGTTTAGTGGCTGTAATGTTTTTTATTATTTATTTATTTTTTCTATTATTTATGTGTAACCTATCTATAACTCTTATAAACTATGCAAGATATAAAATGTTAGATATATTTATGCATCATAGAAGTTCATCATATGTCAGAAAAAAAAAATTATGGTTCTGATTATATATCTTACATAAAGATATTATCCATATGCAAACAAATCTTTGATATAGACTTACATGGATTTTTGCATAAGGGATGATAAAAATAACAAAGTATTTTATGATGCCTCGACCTTACAAGCAAAATATATGAGTTGCATCTATATGTTGATGTTGATCCTACTATTGATCCTCTAAGAACATGAATGTCGAGGTGTTATCTAAGTGATCCTAAAGATAGCAGACCATTTAGAACTAGATGTTTTTCTATACATGATGATGATGTTGATAAAGTGCTACTACTTGTCGAGGATTTCAATAATGATTTAGATGTTATTGATGATGAAATAGATGATAAAAAGGGTACTAAAATGGGTGTTGATGTTGTGGGTAATGATGCTAGATGTTCTGGTATTGGTCTTAATATAAGGGATGAAATAGGTGATGAAATGGAAGAAGAAATGAGTTTTAAAATGGGTGTTGATATTGATGTTGGTGTTGATGCTAAATTTGAAATGGAATCTAATGATGATAATGATAAAATCGACGATGATTAATTCCTTTCGATGAGGAAGGATTTGAATTTTGTAATGTAGCTGAAGAGAATGGATTGATAGCTTAGAAGATGATTTTTTTTTTTAATGGTCAAACTTGGTATGGTGCCTCTAATTTTGATAATGAATGGAAGTTAATTAAATAGTGACAAAAATAATGTTGACGTAGAAGTTAGTTAACAATATAATAGCAGTGACGAGGAAGATGAGGAGGAAAGTAGCCAGGAGAGAAAAGAAAAAGGAAAAAAATGATTACGGATCCAATTACTTATTTTAAATTTAAGAGACTTAAAGTTATAATTGATGGATCAATAAAGTTTGAAGAATGTTAAATTTTTAGTAATGTAACGTACTTCAGAGATGTTTTGTGAAAGCACGAGATAAAGCATGTATATCATGTTAAGAGATATATGCATTAGAAATGTAAGGTTGGGGCTATATATATGGGTGATGGTTGTGATCGAAGGATATATGGTTTTGTCGTTTCTAATAGTAAGACATTTATGATTAAGTCTTGAGGAACAAACATAGTTGCATTCAACCTACAAGTATAAAATTCTCAAATTCAACATGGAAAGCAAATAAATTGTTATCAATAATTAGTGTTGACCTAAACATCTCCATTACAACACTTGAAACAATTTTGGATGGTAAATTTAGGATTAAGCCACACCAAATGCAACTATAGAGAGCCAAGACAAAGATTAAAGAATTTATAGATAAAATCACAAGACTTTTAAGATATATTTAGCTATTGAAGCAACATAATCTAGGTTTTAATGTATTTTTAGGGTTTGACCCTAATTATAATCCAAATGTGCATTCACCATGAAAGTTTCAATGTTGTATGTTTGTTTGAAAATGATGAAGGAAGGCTTTGTTTCTGGATGTAGGGCTTTTATTGGAATTGATGGATGTCATCTCAAGGGTTTATATATAGGTGTAATGTTATCGATAGTGAGTTTGGGTGGAAATAATTAATCGTTTTTTGTTGCCTATGTTATTGTTAAGTGTGAAAACATCGAAACATTACCCTTGTTTTTATGTGTTTTATATGGATCCATAAAGCTTGAAATACATCAATGGCCATTTTACATATTGTTTGACAATCTAAAGGAAAATTTCAATTAAAACTTGATATTTTTTCAAACTTACATTTATTTTTCTATGTATTCTTATACTTTTATTAATTTGCTTTACAGAGTAGTCTACTGGAAGTTGTTGCCATGATTTTCCTAGAGGCAACATATAGGTATTGTTCAAGCATATTTTATGCCAACTTGAAGAAGAAAAGAAAGGCTTTCGTGGCTTGGAATTAAAAATGAGATTTTAAAGTGCATTAAAAGCTTACATGAAACTTAATTACTGTAGTTATATGAAATATATTAAGGATATAGAGCTATCAATTGGTTAATTAGCATCCCTATTGAGACTTAGACAAGGCACATGTTTGACCCTGAAGTTAATGTTGAGAATATGACTAATGACTTGGCTAAGTCATTCAATAATTGGCTTGGAAAATATAAAAGCATGTCAATTCTTATGTTACTGGAGAAGATTAGATTGAAATTTATGGTTAGATTTTATGATAGATTTGTTGAGTCTTGAAATTGGAAAATAAAGTTCACACCTCATGTTAGGAAATTGTTGGATATGTTTACATTAGAATAATTCCAGCTAATTCTAGTTAATAACATATCTATAAGGTCCAAACCATGCTTTATGTTAATTTGGGTAAATATCAGTGTTCCTATCAAGAGTGGATAATGATTGGGATTTCATGCTTATATGTGATCCCTTGTGTTCACCATAAAAGAATTGAGTTACATGATTTTTGTAATAGGTATTACAGTATGGATACTTTAAAAATGTATACTTTGAGGTGGTGTACCCGTTATTGGAGTTGATCTTGATCCTAAAAAAGAAAATGTAATTGTTCTACTTCCAAAACTCAAAAGGAGTGTTAGTAGACTGAGAAAGAATTGATAAAAGAAAGAATGAGAAGATCAACTCGATATTATTAATAGGAAAAGGGCTTCTACTCTTCGATGCAATATGATCATAATTCCAAGACAAGCCACGGGATTGTGCTAATGAGTTAAGGTGGAAATTGGTTGTATCTTGTGGAAGTTTGATAGGTTTGTTTTATGGAATTATAGTGAAAAGGGAGAAAGATATGTTATGATTGATAATTAGGAAGTTGTTGGATTTTTGGCTTGGCAAATAATGGTTAATTGTAGTTAGAAGTGGTGAGAAAAAAGAGAGATCCTATTAAAAAAAATGAAATTTATAGTATTTCTAGAATTATTAAAATATTAGGCAATAATTTTTTATATATATAAAAAATAAAGAATGATTCTTATTGTATTCTGAAGTTATAAAATTTTACTTATTTTCAAAGTTTATGATGCAAAATATAATATTTAAAAAATTAATTGCAAAATAAGTAAAAAAAAAAAATCCTAAGGGATGGTCATAATAACTTTTCTTTAAACATATGATATGTTTAATACCAAATATAAAATAATATTTTGTATATTTTTTCTATGATATAATTAAATATAGAAAAAATAATTTATCTTCTCAATTTTTTTATTAGGATATAAATGAAACATAAGTACAAATTGTGGTAGATAATTGCTTACATATACTCTGAAAAGCATCCATGCACCCTTCAAAAAAGAAAATCAAGACATATTTTCTTGCTGGTTACTCTTAATGAATTTTTCAAAGAAGCAAACAGAAATTAATTTAATTGTTTAACCTTCCAAGAAACCAAACAAGCGATCAAAACTTCTAAAATAAATCAAAATCAAAACTTTTTAAAAAAGTAAAAGACAACTCATCATGACATAGACCAACCAAAACCGAGTCCCTACTAGACCCCACCACCACCTCATCCCCATATAACCCACCCAACTTTCCCATTAGCCCTCCGTCTAAAAAAATTCCAATAGCCATAGGGCTCTCTAAACCACTGGCCGGCGAGGTCGGAGGACCTCCGCCGCTGCATCCCGTTTCTGGGGCTGTGCCCATGTCCCTCCCCAACCCCCACCCGCCTCGACCACCACCACCATCGCCTCCAGAAGAACAAATAGAATATCGACCACCCATACGAAAACAACAACAAAATCACCGACTACTAGGACCGTCTCCACTTTACAAACAACATTCATGGTCACCTGATATTGACAGGAATGAGGCATGGCTAAGGAGGAAAGGAAACTATAAGAAAAAGAAAAGCAAAAGCGTTACTGATGAAGATCTTGATGAGCTTAAAGGTTGTATTGAGTTAGGTTTTGGGTTTGACTCTCCAGAAATGGATCGACGTTTGTCTGATACTTTTCCTGCTTTGGAACTTTATTATGCTGTTAACAAAAACTACTATGATCATTCCGCCTCCAAGCCTGTAGTCACTGCTACGCCGTCTTCGTCCACGGCGTCTGATTGTGACTCGCCGTCTCCCCTAGGTAGCCCTCACACCATTTTTGGTCCAGGTATTTTTAGCATATATATTCTTATCATAGAATTTGACCGAAACTACTTTTACTATATTTTAACAAATGACTCAAACTTGAGACCTGTTTCATTAGCTGTTTTTTATTTAATGTTATGCTTTGTTTGGAAAAATACATCAAGATGAGGATACCGTAATTAGCACAGAAAAAAAAGGATAAGTTAAGAATCTTGGCATTTTTTTTTACTAGATGAACATAGAAATATTGGGTTTTTATTTTATTTTATTTTTTTACAATGAAATGCTTTGTTGTATTTAAATGCAGACCAAAGTTGTTTTTTTTTTTTTAATTTGATGTGCTTGTTTCTTGTACGTACGTAGGTGAAAATCCACAGACGGTGAAGACGAGATTAAGGCAGTGGGCACAGGTGGTTGCCTGTTCCGTGCGGCAAAGTTCAAGTTCAAGCTGATATGTATTAATGGGAATTAAATGGAAATTAATCAAACTAGAGTTGACCAAACATCGTTTTCAATGCTCCAACTTGTTTGATATGATATTGATTCCCATCGACCTACTCTCTTTGTTTGGTTAGAGATATTTTAAAGGGAAAATCACGATCTGAAAAGACCTCACTCCCCCACTGTAAGAATATATGAAAATCAACTTGGTGCTGCTGCTGCTGGATTGACTTTGTCTTCAGTTTTGTTATCTAATGCTTTAATTTGGGCGTTGATGGATGCCTGTTTGTTTTAATTTGTTGTTTAGGTTGGGCCGTTTAGGTTCATGTATGAAAATCCTAATGAAAAAGTCTAAAGAAGTTGTGTCTCAACGCGTTTTTTTACTTTAAAAAGTGAAAATTAAGGAAACATGGAGCATAAAGGTCCTTCTTCATCTATCACTTTTTATGGGAATGGGGTTTTCCCGAATGAGAATTCGTTTAACTTGATGGATACAGCTTGCTTTCTTTGATGGGTTGCAATCATTTTCTTTCGTGAAAGGCAAGGTATAATAGTTTCTCATTTTTTAGTAAAAAGTTTGTGTGTTCTGCGTGCTTTGGACCGAATTAGGCTTTTGGAAAGGAGAAAAGGTGTTCCTTCGTTGCATGTCCTCCTAGTCTGAGGAACTTGCAGGGCAATTCAATGGAATTGTGGTGTAGTGGTGTTCTTTTAATTATTGAATTTCCCATTTCCAAATCTGTAGATGTACATGTTGAGCTTAATTTCTCCAAGAAAAGGGATTGATCAAGTCAAATTCCTTTCGCAATCAGTATAATTCATGGACACTAAAACCAGGGGTGGATTGCATCCAAGAAATTTGCTCAACGGATTAAAACAGGATCCATTTAGTTTAAGATTTCTTAATTCAAAAAAAAATTAATAGGATATTTAAACAGTAAAAGAGTTCTTTGTCCTCGATTGATTAATACGAGAATGAAAATAAACCCTGTGAAAAATACTAAATAGCCCCCAATTGCTAGTTAAATGATTTTGCTTGAAAAGAGTAAAATGATCATTATATTTCTATAGGTAAATTAAGGTAAATTTTTCCGACTAAATATCTCATCGCAATATCCATCGATAAACACCAACAAAAATATTTCATTGGTATATACCGACAGCATTACAGTGAAAAAAAAGAAGAAGAAAAAACCGAAAAGTATAATAATGTGTCATTTTTACAGCAAAATTACAAACGAATTTTAATTTGTTGATTAAATCCATCTATAATGTTTAATTTATAACCTGATAAGCGACCCTCCTCTCTCTCTTCCCCATTTCTTCTTCCTCCATTTTTCTCAACTTCTTCTTCCCTTTTCCTCTGCAACTTCTTCTCTCCTCCTTCCAAATCTTCATTTTTCTTTCTCTTCTCTCTTTCCTTCTCTCATAAACTCATTATTTTCTCTCCTTCACATGCAAGTATATCTTCTCCTTCTCTTCTTATTCTTTTGGTATTCAACATAATGTTCAAAAACAATTTTCTCTTCTCAAGCTCAAGAAAACTCACATAGATTGTTGGGATTTTTTAATTTTTCTATTATTTAACGATTGTATAAATGTTGTTAGATTTTTTTTAAATTGTTTTTTAGTTTTTTCTACTCTTTAATGATTGTATATAGATTGTTAGGATTTTTTAATTTTTCTATTATTTAATGATTGTATAAATGTTGTTAGATTTTTTTTAAATTGGTTTTTAGATTTTTCTGCTCTTTAATGATTGTATATAGATTATTGGAATTTTTATTTTTTTATGTTCTTTAATGATTGTATAAATTTTGTTGGAATTTTTTTAATTTTTTTTGAATTTTTTTGTTATTTCATGAAAAATAAAAATTATTTAAAAATAATAAAAATAAACAAAAACAGTATCCATCATAAAAAAAAAATGGAATACAAAATAGATAAGATAATAGTTAGGATAAATGAATAGTTTTTAATGTGAAATATTAATATTACAATCCTTTAATGTGTTTATATTTACCTAATATGATCATTTCGCAAATGGCTATAGCAAAGTTAATTGAAAATTTGGTTAAATTAATATAATTAAAATTATTTGATTGACATAGATTAAAATAAAATCAACTGGTTTGTGACAATCCAATTTAAATTATTGTGTATTTATAAGTTTAAAAATTTTGGGTAGTCTCCTAGATAGGGAAGGTGTTGCCGATTGTTTTTTAAAATATAAATGATTTACAGTACCTAAATCCTTTAATATGTGTAGATGCTTAGGAAAAAATCAATAGCACGTCGTATGAATAGGATCACTGCTAGTTCTTCTAGCAATGATTCAAATGACCATTAGTTATTAGGTGTCGACCAAGAACAAACACAGGCATCCACTCATGACACGAGCTCGACGAGTGCGATACTGTTATGTCGAGAGGGGTCCCTTCATAATGAGATCCATTTACCAGGAAGTATCAAGCTTAGTAGAAGAACGACCTTTTAATGTAAGTTTGTTTTCCCTTCACATCGACATGTTAATAATTAAAAAATAATAATTTCAATTAACGAATTCAATTTCAGGTTTACAAACATTGAGACTGTCATAACCATAAATCGGCGATGAAATCATCGATGAAAATTCTATTATTTCAATGGACTCGGGTTTCCAAACTTCCTGAATGGAAACTTATAATTGATGTATGGTTCAGAAGGTTTAAGGTTAGTATTAACTTAAATATTTTTTTATTCTGTTAATTTGGTTAGTTTATTACCTAATTAATGAAAATTTTCTTTTACAAATTTTAACTGCAAGAAAAAATTTAAATGGGGTAGAGCCAACAATGCTATTGCAATGAGACTTTAGGAGAATCACGTTATAGCACATGTACCACCCATCCAGATCTCAATCCAGATTTGTGGTTGGAGGCAAGATCATCCAGTGAACCGATAGAAATCGGGTGTACGGTCTCTCTAACACTACAACTGAAAACTTGCAGATGACCCGCAGTGTTTCAATAGTTGGATGCTCACAATTGATTCCGAGCACTCAAACTCCGGAGTTCAAGGCGATTTTAAACCAACGAGTTCAAGCTTGGATAACCTTTCTTGCTGCTGATTATGAACGACTTAGTGCTAAGACGGCCGAATTCTATTGATTGGTAATGGACATGAGATCATATATGGATGGTACATGTGCTCCCTCTTATTCGCCCCACGGTCTCGGTGAAAACCTGCTTCCTCCTCCTCCTCCTCCTCTAGCTCCTCTATTCTAAATTAATTGTATTTGAACTTATAAATGTTTAAATTTGTAATAAATATTTGATTTTTATATTATATTATATTAATTTAATTTAATTATTTTCTATTTCTATTTAATAGATTTTTTAAAAAATATATTTTGAAATTATTACTGACGGGGTTACCAATGAAATTTATTCGTCGGTATATTCCAGAAAGTTGAAAAAACAATTACTACATATACCACTGTCACTGTTTACTCAACGACGGAATAATAAACGGTCTGTTTAATGATTATATATCAAATTCAGCGAAGAAAATACTGATGGATAAAAAAAATCACTGATGGAATGACATACAGTTTTTTTTTTTTGAGATATGTTATATTCATTGATGAAGATACCGATAAAATAAAGTAAATAAAATATATTTTTTAATGGACATTTTCGGTCAATAAACCCATCAGTAAAATTGTTACTGATAGATAATTTAAAAATTCTGGTAGTGAGTGGAATAAGTCTAGCGATACAATGACACGATGATGGCTTTATGGGAGCCCTTCTAAGTGCTTGTGCAACAGATGGAATGGGGAAGGTTTATGCTCTATGTAATATTCCAAATACTACAGGAAAAACATGTCGATTACCTAATTCAATTCAATGTCAAATGAGAACTTAAAACTACTATCGTAATCTCGAATTCAGCCGGAAAATAAAATGTAATTTCCAACTCCAAATGCTTTAAACTGCTGGTATTTGTGCCAGTACGTGGACTGAAATGAGCAATATCTTCGCCAAGATATATACAAAGTGAAGTACACCATCTTAAATGGTGTCTCCTTTTCTAAGATGTAAAGAACATAGAAATCTCGATGAAAATTACAGTTCATTGATTAAAGGACAGCTGCTGCTGCTTCTGCTGCTGCCACTGCCGCTGCTTCTTCTGCTGCCGCTGCTGCTGCTGCTTTAAAAAGGATGCTTCATGAATTGTGATGACAGGTGCGAACATAAAAGAAGAAGCGATGAATTTATCCAGTGCTGACAACTATAACTGGGCCATGCAAATAGGAATTTCCAACCAGATTTGAGTCCCTTGTGGGTCTATATGGACCCGGTTCGGCTGGTAATCAATGAGTACACTTCAATGGGCTGATTATGACTTTTCATAAAGCAAATCATGTAGCCCATTAACCAGCATCCATTGCTAGGCACCACAGCTTATAATACAATAGTTAATTCTAGTCCTCTCTAATTGTAGCTTAAAGAAAGGAAAGCCTCAGGTTTGTCCCCACCTTTGCGCCGATTCTCAATTGGATCCTCAATGTTTCAAAAAGATTCAGAATTAGATCTCTTCGTCCAAATCCATTAATGTTATTCATTTACAGCACTTATTTCATGAGATAAAATGGCATTTTTTTTACTTCCCTAAAGTAAATTGACGTCTTTTGTAAGAAATACACAACGATTTTAGAATGAAGAAATCGATCGAGAATTTCTGATAGGATACGAACTCAATGGAGAAATTAATAATAAGTTGGGGACTAATATGAGGTTTTCCCCATAAAGTTAAGGACCTATAAGCTTAGTCAACAAATGTGTACTATACTTGTCTAAAGTATCCATGAATCCGATTTTTTTTCCTCTCTTAAATTCTAGAAAAGGATGGTTCCTGAATTTCAATTAAAGAAAACAAAATTGCCCACAAATCTTGTCTGTCTTTGTTATGATGATGGTTTGTGCCATTGACAAATCTTTTTATTATTATTACAAAGATACGACTTGAATACGAAATCTCTTAAGATAAAAAAGTAATTATATTATGGCTTGGTAATTTATTTATTTTTTTATTAATGTGGATGCTTGTGTCAGCGCATATCTTGATTAATTCTAACAACTATATAAATCTTCAGTGATCAACATATTAACAACCACGGGGTTTCCTTTGCTACTCATAAAACCTCTTTTTTAATGCTTAAGATTCAGTTGTATGTATTTGATTTGAAGATGTGATTAAATTTTTTTAAGATATAATATTTATAAAATATAAACTATATCTCACATAAAAAAAATTTATGTGAATTTTATAGATAAAAAAAAAACCACAAACGCCTTCAAGAAAACAAGATTACTTTAGCTGGCACCTAACAGCTTAGCAAATACCATTGCTTTTAATATGCACTAATTAGGGCATCTTCAATGACAAAATTAGATATTTGAAAATGGAGGAAAGTGATGAAGAATTCTTTCTTCCTTGGGCTATTAATTTAAGATTTTACCCCTTTTTTACCCCTTTCCTCCTATACATTTGAGGACTTATGTAGGCTTCGTTTGGTCTTATTATTCCTGTAAGTTAAATAATCATTGTTGTTGAAGGCACAAACACTGAAAGTGATAGTTGTATTAATAAAAACTAATAAATGTTTAATTTCAATTGTTTTTTTGTATGCCGTTAAATTTAAAACTAATCATCGAGTATTTAATATATATATATATATATATATATATAGTTCCCAAACACAAGGGAAAGGAGAATAAAAAGGGGAGAAATTAAGAGGGAGACACATGGGCCCACAATTATCTGACATTGAGGTCCAGAAGCATCCCAGGGAGCCCATTCATTCACATTATCAGTTGGCTTTTCAAACTTAATTTGGAAGTTGCCTGAGAAAATGATGTGTTCATTTCATAATAATAATAATAATAATAATAATATAGATAGCTCCTCCTCCTTGGCATAATTCACCGCCCACAGAAAAAATACCGTTTTTTAGCTAAAAAAACCATCTACATAGTCAACCTATATCGTATACAAGGAAAGATAAGCTTTTTTAAAAGCTTTTATGCATTTATTTATTTTATTTTATTTTATTTATTTTGACTAAGATAATAACTTGATTCCGGAAGTATCTTCATGGCAATACCATCAAGTTTGAACACCTTTTTTTCTCCAAGTCATAATGTTTTCTTGACCATATTTGCATTGTTTACTGGGTATTCAGATATTTGTTTCAAAGTATTTTTTATTTAAAATATATTAAAATATTTTTTATTTTTTTATAACATTAACATATCAATTTAAAAATATTAAAAAGAGAGCGCCACACTCCCCTCTACACGTATATACACTGGCCATTGTTTTCCATTGGAAGTTTCAAAAGACTTCCTAATTGCTGCCAAGGGGGTATGGTTCTTTCCTTAGGTTTTTATTATTTTCCTGGTCCTTTACAGGATTTATTTTCCTAATTGCTGTCAAGGGGGTGTTGTTATTTCTGTCTGCATCCAAGTCTCACTTGGAGGGCTTAATTATGCCTCCTCCTCTACTTATAGAGAAAGTAATTAGAGTGGTGCTCTTCGACTTGTAACTGAAGAAACATGTTGTACTGATCTTTTCATGTCATCTTGTCTTGTAATAAAGAGAAAAATATATAATGTTTTTTCACTAATTAAAAATGGATGGAGTGATATAGGGGGTGAGAACACATGTAAAGCCTCTCCCCGGGCTTACTTTTAAAAGCTGAAGGAACTTCTTGACTGTAGAAAAGAGATAGCTACATATCTTCGTGGTGAAGTCTACTTAATTAATGCTGTTTGAATTCTTTTTTTTTCCTAGCAAATATGGTTTGAATTCTCGTACCTCGCAGTTCCTGCTCGCTTGAATCATGACTTGTGATCTTCAAGCTTCCCCAGAGAAGTCAAGAGACTGGAAAATCAAATCCATTGATCTTGTGCTTCGCATTGAAGCGAGTTGCTTAATTCATGGTGCTTGCAGAAGACAAGCTGACCTCACTAATAATCGTGCTAGCTAGTGTATTTGTTCTTATCGTAAGAACACACCCCTTAGAAGACAAGGATATAAACATGGATTAATCTTTAGTTTTTTTTCTTCAAACTTAGATTATATAATATTACAGTACATGAACATACACGTTGACTAGCTGCATGCGTTCAACATTTATCTCTCAAGTATATACCTAATTGCGCGCAATTTGATACACGGCTTTGATCAATTCCTCTTCCCGCTTGGCAACTTAATTTCTACATTTTAATAAAAATAATTCAAAATCTTAAAATAACCCATCTTAATTTCTTCTTGAGATTTAAAATTTTCACCGTCAATGCCCGTTTGGCTTAATACTGGAAAAAAAATTCCAATTTAATTTTTATGATAATATCAAACATAAAAAATAATCAACTTTTTAGAAATTTATTTTCTATAAAAATAACTTTTAAAAATAAAAAATTATTTTTCAATAAACAAACAAGACCGCAGTTCATATACACGAGCATTTTTTATTGAGATAATGTGCTACCAATAAGATCCACATATAAATTGTAAAGTGCAAACAAACTTTATCCAAAATTTTAACTTTAACTTTGATAGGAAGGATTATTTATAATCAATGCAATCCTTCCTACTAAAGAACTTCTTTCGAAAATCCTTCTTTCTTTCCTTCCTAACAAAAATAAATTTTAAGAATGTAAAATACGTGGCTTGCTGGTCAGAGTTTGACAGAAGATCGAGAATGTAGAGAAAGAAAATCAAAGTCAGATTAGAAGTAGAATAGATGCATGATATCCTTGGATAAATTAATTCCAGACATTTGTGCGATCACGATACTACTTGGCAGGCTTCGTTCGCTTCACGGCATCACAAGCATGCATCCCATCAAGGAAAAATGGAGGCAATTTGTCAATCAATTAAAAAAAGTTGTGCTGATGGGGGCAAATATTTGCTACTATTAATATTAATATTAATATTTATTGGATAATTCAGATTAAGGTTGCAATTGGGCTAATTTTATGTAATTTAATTCTTATTTTTCTCTTTTTATAAGTCTAGTACCCTCTGCGACAAGGAATCAATCTGGCCACTAGCCCATCTTAGTTTTCTTAAACCCCAATAGATTTAGAAAAAACAAAAACAAAAAAGCAATTAAATGCATTTAATTAATCTTGAAATTTTCTATGCAACGCAAGTTGGGGGGAAAAAGAAGGAGATCTTCCTAACAAATTAGTAAAGAAACTGTAATTTCTAAAACAGAGACAGAAGATATTTATGTTTTACGCATGAATGAAACTTCGTAATGCAAATCTCCCTAACAAATTAGTGGAGAGTTGACGATTAGAGTGGAATGAAGGGTGACAAAGTGACTGTGCTAAAAGAGAATGGAGCAGCTGATTATTAATTGCTATCACCATTCAACATGATATAATTATATACAAGCTATTTTACTTGTGTTTGTGTTTTTCACAGGTTAAATAAACTTTTTTAATAAAAAAATAAATATACAAACTTTTTCAATGGTTTTTTAATATAAAAATTGCAATCATGCATCGAGATGCTTACACGTCAATATAATTAATTAAATTGATATTTGATTAAGAAATAACTAAAATTAAAATATTTGATCTCACAACACGGGTCATGCACTCAGTCGTGTTCAATAACTTTGTTTCTTAAAATAAACTTTTATTTGATCAAATGATTATACATGCCAATAAAATGTTAAAAAAAATGTCAACGACAACAAATTGAACAAAACTATGAGGCTCAATTATAAAACAATTCAATGTTGAATTGGCGAAACTGATAATTTAAAATCAATCTAATATTGAATGATAAAATAAAAAAAATATCAATTTAAAAAATTTATCAAAGTAAATTCAACAAAGAATAACAAATAAAAAGAACCAAGATAACACGAGTTATTTTTTAACTAGTGAAAAAATCTATAGAAAACTAATAAATAAAAATAGCAGAGCCTAATCTCTAAATAAATAAATGTTGAAGTCTAAAATTGAAAAAACATGAGCTTAAAAAAAAAAGATTTCCTTAACAAACCTTCTAAAATTGGATTAATCTCTAAAACTCACAACTCATGAAATTTAAGACTCAGGTTCATTCAAGAAACTCAATTCCAAATCAATTTAATATTGAACAATAAAATATAAAAAAATCAATTTAAAAAAATACCAAATTGAAAACAATAACAATTAAAAGAACGAGGAATCATATTTGATAGGAAAAAAAATAAAGTATGATGAAATTATATATAAAAAATAACTTTAAAATTTATCTAAAAAAAATAAAATCAAAATAATTGAGACCAAAACTGAAAAATGAAAAATATAAAGAGAGATAAAATTGAAAAGGTATTCAAAATTTATAAATTATTTAAAAACAAATATGCACCAAATCTAAATAAATTAAAAATTAAATGGTTGCTTAGTATGAAAATTAATAAAATAAGATAAAAGAGAGAGAAAAAAAATCCATCAACGCCCATAATTGTTAACTGAAGATAGCACTAATTATCCTAAAAATATACAATATGCATGCTTCTAGCCCATTTGAAAAAAATAAACTGCATATAAATATCATACCTATATATCAAGACCAATGTTTTTTTTTTTTTTACTTTAAAGTATATAAATTACACTTTACATATTAAACCAATGTTAATTTTAAATTTTGATTGAAAGATAAAAATATCCCTAACTTGATTTTCTTGTTTACTTTTCAAATTTCTATTTATTTATTTTTTCTCATTTTCCTATTCTATCACTCCTGTCTCTTTCTCCTCTGCCTTCCTTATCTCTCCACCTTCCCTCACCTAACCCTAATTTGAAATTAAAACTATCAATTTATTAATTCTACTACTTCTCTAATTTCCCCCCGCCATTGTGATGGTAGAGAGGAGGGATGAAAAACAGAGGACAATGACTTATGACTGGCGTGAGTATTCGATGTGGTGAGAGAAAGAGGATGGCATGATTTTTACAGTAGAATAACACTATATTTGTTTTTGTTTTTTCGTGTTTTAAAAATATTTAAAAAAATATTAAAATTTTTTATTTTAAATTAATTTTTTTTTATTTTGATATATTAGTGTTATAAATATTCTTCTTTCTTTAGTTATTGGTTGGGCTTTGTGGGTGCATGATTTTGCTAGTACTAATGCCTCGTTTGATGTGTAGCTGGGTGCTAAATCAATGATTGGTGTAAGGTCTAGGAGTTCATGAGGGATTTTCCAATGTTTTAGCTCCATGCCATTCATAATTAATTGAGATTGTTGAAATAGTTTGGTGAAGATTTTAATATAATTTATTTAGTTTTTTTATATTATGAATTTATTTGGGAAAGATGAACATGTAGAATTGATGGACAAGGAAAAAGATGCGGAAATCATAAAGGTTTTTGGATATTAACAATTATAAAAATAGACTTGTTATTTTTTTTTTATGGTTAGAATTTTTTATTCAATATATAATAGTATGTAAAATATAATTTTTTATAAATATGGAGAGAGTATTACCCCACTCAAAACACACAAGGTTTAGACCCTATTTGTAACGCGGTGCAAATTCTATTCCCTTAAATTTTAAATTTTGTTTGTTTAAGTAAATTTTTTATATATTTTTTCAGCTTATTTTAATATGCTAATATTAAAAATAATTTTTTTATTTTAATATATTTCTAAATAAAAAAGCACTTTAAATCACCATCACTATCACCATCACCAACCAGTACAATTTCAAACAAACCTCAAAAGTATGTTAGGAAAATCAAGTGCAATTTCGCATTGGACAGGAGACATATTTTCAAAGCCGGTGAATTTGGGAGTAGTAGTTGACGACTATTGTAGTTTAGGAATTTGATTTTCATGCCTCGAGTGGCTGCTTTTCCAACAATTTATTGCTTGATTAATTAATTAATTCGAACTTCAGCGAAACTTGGTTCCATGATAAGCTGCTCAATCAAGGAAGAAGTTTTGTTGGTCTCTAAACCTACCCCATAGGCCTAACATTAAAATAGGTGGTCTCCATGACGTGGAATCTCTAATTATTTAATACCTTCGAGAGCAAGTTTAGTATTTTAGTATTCTTTGCTTTTTAAAATATTTTTTTTTATTTTAAAATATATTAACGTAACAATTTAAAAAAATATTTTTAATATTAACATATTAAAATAATCTAAAAATAATTTAAAAAAAAACACGATGGCATCATAAAAATATACACCGTGTGAAAAGTGAAAAGGTTGAATTGCTAACGATGGCATTCAATCGCACGACAGAGGCCATTCATTCTCTTCTCTCGTTTGAATTCAAAGAGTTATTTAAAAAAAAATAAAAATTACCGGTTTTCATTATCAAAGGCCATAAACCTCCTAAATTGGAAGTTAAGTATTAAAAATAGGAAAAAATTATCTAACTGTTTTACGGTCTACATCACAAAAATAAAAACAGTAAAGGGTTTGCTACATAAATACTATTGCACCTACTTTTATTTTTCTTATTTAGATGTATACCGGTTTATAATGTCATGGTATACCATGGCTCAAATATAAAAATATTAAAAAATATATTTTGGCTGTAAAAAATTATTTGTTATTGTTATTAAACTTGATTTAGCAAATTAATTTTAAAATTTCTTAACTTGATTTTTTACCTAGTCTAAAATTAAAATTAAATAGTATAAAAATTATTATAACATGATCTGGTTATTTTGATAGGTTCAAAGATAACTTGAAAGACTAGTAAAACACGTTATTTAGCTTTAAAACAAATTTATGATAAACTTTTTTTAATATTGTTGGAAAAGTAGCCACTCAAGGGTCAAAAAAATTGAATTTTTTCAAAATTATGGACACATTGCTAAACAAGTTGTAAAAAAGCTAGGTTTCAACCTCTCTCTTTCATTGTTCATTTCAGCAACGAAAGGGATGGTTTTTTTTTAATTTCCCTTTTATTTCTTTGCTTTTTTTAATTTTATTATTTAATATTTATTTGATTTTAATTTTTTTCATAAATTATTTTAATTTACTTTCTATAATATTATTACAGTCTTAAATAAATGTCAACATTTAGTTTGTACTTAGTTTAACAAGCATTTATTTTTATTATCGTATAATTAAATATAAAATATATTTTTAAAAATAAAATTTTTAAACTTAGTAGAATCTATAATTTAAATCATGGATTTGGTGAGTTCAATTATGAAATCCGAGTCGATTGAATATCTTTTCTTTGCAATATTAAAAAAAAATTCATTTTGATTTTTTTAAAGTCAATCCATTTTTTTGCAGGTTATCAAAGTTATCTTTGAATTCTTCAACTCGACTGAATTATGTAATGATAATTTTTATATTATTTAATTTTAATTACAGGCTAGATAAAAAATCGAGTCAAGAAATTTCAAAATTAATATGCTAGACTAGACTAAATTTAATAATAATATTAAATAATTCTTGAATGTTTTTTTATTTGAGCCACGGTATACCGCAAACTTATAAATCAATATACATCCAAGTAAGGAACATAAAAGTAGGTGCAATAGTATTTATTTATGTAGCGAACCCTATACTGTTTTTATTTTTGTGATGTCGACTGTAAAGCAGTTTGATATGTTTTCCCTAATTTTAATTTTAATTTTTGTGATGTCGACAACTCAGGGAATATCCCATTTCACTACTCCAACTCACAAATCACAATAACTCAAAGGTCATTTTTTTATTTTTTTAAATAACTCTTTGAATTCAAACGAGAGAAGAGAATGAATAGCCTCTCTCTATGCATCCGTGTGATTGAAGGCGGAGGCTGATTCCATCATTAGCAGTTCAACCTTTTCAGGCTGCGGCATGGTGGTGTTTTTGAAAGAAAAAAAAATATTTTAAATTAATTTTTTTATATTGTTGAATAGTTGTAATGTTTTAATATAAAAAATAAACAATTATCTCAATATAAAACGGTATGTTAATCACCCAGCTAAAGGAGGAAAGTAAGCAGGAAATTTGCCAATATAAACAGAAGAGTGGCTATAATAACGAAGAAAAGAAGCCCCCGTATTTGGAATAAACGTTAGGCGTGGAAAATAAACGGACAAAAAGAAGTTTTTTCCTAACCCCATTTTCTTGCCGTTCTGAAGAAAAGTACCCGCCAATGAGCCATCATCCAAGTGTTGATCTTAGATAATTGAACATTTCTATTAGTACAATTTAGAAATGTATTAGAAGCTTCCCTCGAAGAAACAATGGGACACCACCACCACCCTTTTTTTTTTTTTTTTTAATTCCTCTTTCTCTCTTAAAAGCGTGTTATTTTGTTTGTTTGCATGTCTCTCTCTCTCTCTCTCTCTCTCGTGTTTATACTGTTATAATATTACTACAGCTTTGAAAGAGTATTGGAGTGGGCTTTTCTTTGTTTTCTTTAACACGAGTGTTTGGTTTCTCAAAATTTCTAGAACCTGCGTCACTTTCTATGGCGCCTTTCCCCTTTATAAGAGTCCCGTGCACGAAACCAAGAAGTTAAATATTTCTCTAAGAAGGTGCTTTAGAGGGAAGTTATGGTCTTGGGTTTGTGGATTCTTACAAAAAAAACCATAGGTCTCATCTTGGTAATCAAGAACATCCATGGAAGCAGATAGGCTGAAACTGTTCAACAATCTTGTTAGCTCTAAGTTCTTTCTTTCTGGATTCTATTGCTGGGACTGGGAATTCTTGACTGCTCTTTTGCTTTTTAGTTGCTCTGTCTAAAGTGAACTACGCCCCAACAAGGTAATATAGGATTTGTTCTTTAATTTTTCCTCTCTCTTTTTTTTTTTCCAGTACTTACTGCATAAGTGCACATAGAAAGGGGGATCTTCGCTCTTTTCTGGGGTAGATTAGATATAGGTTTTTGGAGATCTTCGTAGGGGTTTGGTGAGGGGTAGATTTGGAAGAAATGGCGCAGAGGTCAGCTCCGGCGCCGTTTTTGACGAAGACCTACCAGCTGGTGGATGATCCAAGCACTGATGATGTGATATCATGGAATGAAACCGGCACAACCTTTGTTGTGTGGAAAACTGCTGATTTTGCCAAGGACTTGCTTCCTAATTATTTCAAACACAACAACTTCTCTAGCTTTGTTCGCCAGCTCAATACCTATGTAAGTTATTTACTTGCCATCATTCTTGTCTTTTTTACTCTTCTTTTAGCTTTTATTTCCATCATTTCTTGCTTGCAAGTGTATGATTTATTGGCTTATCTAATGTTGTTTAGAAACCCATTTTTGTTGTCTTCGTTGACCGATTCATCTTCTTTTTCTGGAAGAAAAACCATACGTGCAATTTCCTTGCAACTTCATGTCCGCTTTACTTTTTTTTTTTTTTTGGTGGGTGGAGGGGTATTTTTCTTCGTTGCTACATGAAAACGATGACTTAAGATCGATTCCTTGATTTTCCTGCCAGCCTAAGGCCGATTGTACCCATGCATAAACCGAGAAACTAGCATTAGGTGAGGGACATGATGGTCTTTCTGTCTCTGGTCATTTTTCAGCATGTGTGTGGAGGCAGCTACATAGTGGGGCCGTAAGTTCAGCAAGGTAGAGTTCTAGGAGAAATTAAATTAAGTTAAACCAAGGTTTAAAATGCCCCCAGAGGTCCCTCTACGTATAGATATTTCAAATTAGATCCCCAAAAGTCATTAACTTGGGTTGACTTTGATCAATAATTTTGCTTTCATAAAAATAAAATAATAAGAACGGTTTATTATTTAGAAACAATAAAGAATTGCAAGTATGAGTTCTTTATATTTAGGAAGAGGACAAAGTAGGAATTGCTCCCTCAAAAATATAATTTCGCTGATTCATTATAAGGCTATTTGTTAATTAAGTGAAGAGAAACTTTGGTAGATATAGGGTTAAGGTACCCTTCGCCGTGGTCCTTATAAGATGTGGACATGCGTCTTTAATATTAATATTAAAAATAAATTATAAAAAAATATTATTTTAATTCATTTTTAAACACAAAAATATTATGAAAAATAACTATTCCACGAAATAACTAAATCTCAATTAAAATAATAATATAAATGTTTTAATAATAATAGTATCATCACCGTGGGAGCAATTATTGAACTAATCCAATTGCGTGTAGAAAATTAACCTTTCTGGAAGTTCGTTTTCATATCTCAACCAAGATTTTCCCTGTTGGCTGCGCCGATTTTATTTCCCACCGAACTACATTATGTGGGCCACGTGTCTTCTAGTTTTTTCCACATCGCCTTTCCTTTTTCCACTTTGACGGTACCGAAGAAACCTGCATGTGTTTATCCGCTTCCTTTTTTTTCTTAAAATTGGTTACCGATGGTATTTTCTTTGTTTCTAATTATTTTTTACTGTTTTTCAGGGCTTTAGAAAAATCGTGCCAGATAAATGGGAATTCGCCAACGAGAACTTCCGGCGAGGACAGAAAGAGCTCCTCGCTGAGATCCGCCGCCGAAAGACAGCGGCTGCGTCTCCGACAACCCAGACCTCGCCTGCCGGAAAATCCGGAGGCGCATCCTCTTCGTCCAACTCCGGAGAGGACCTGGGGTCCACGTCAACGTCATCACCGGATTCGAAGAACCCGGGGTCGGTCGAAACTGCGGCGACACAAGTCGCCGACTTATCGATCGAGAACGAGCAGTTGAAGAAAGACAACGACGTCCTGAGCAGTGAACTCGAGCAAGCTAAGAAACAATGTGGGGAGTTGATTAATTTTCTGACGGAGTATGTCAAGGTGAGCCCTGATCAAATCAATCGCATCATTGGATGTGGTGGGTCCACGTGTAATGGTGAGGCCGATGTTGGCGATAATCAAAGTGAAGATGATGATGATGATGATGATGAAAATACGAGTGATGATACTGACCATGATGATACCGATCATGATGGTGACGGTGGGGAAGGGGGGGGCTTGAAATTGTTCGGGGTTTTGTTGAAGTGTCAAAACAAGAAAAAGAGGGGCCGTGATGAGAAAATGGGGCTTGGGGGGGCCCGTGCGAAGGAAATCAAGATCTGTAATTGAAGAAATCGGTGGTGTGCATGGTCAAGGAACGTGCGCGCCCGCCTGAAGCTGATCGTTTTTAGCCGTAAAAGGAGTAGACAGAAGGATCTACTTCACTGTTATTATAATAGAAGTAGTAGTCTGGTTGTAATTGTGATTAGTGTAATAATAAGGATGGAATGGTAATGTATAATCTAGGTGGGGGTTGAAGACCGAAGGCAAATGGGTCTGCAACCCCCTCTTCTCTTCTGTCAAGTTTGCACTGCGAAGATGGATTTTGTCTCTACATAACCTAATTTCCTTTGTGATTAAAAGTGCTGTCATCAATGATTTGGTTGTTAGTTTTATTGTTCTTCTGAGAAATTAATGTTATTGCTCCAACTAAAGGAGTTAGAAGAAGAAGAAGAAGGAGGAGGAGATCAAATTACGATGATGTAAGGGATTTGGGCCGTCGCTGGCAAACGAAGATGGCGTGAAGGAGATGACAAGGTTTCTTTGGAAAAGAAGGCGGAATGTCCAGCAAGGAGGGTTGACTGAAAACAAGTATGAATTGGTCAGTGGAGATGCTGCCTTTTGCAATGTGGACGAGGCAAGGACGCGTCTGACAGCTCATCAGGGGCATGGCAGCGTGTCAGTGGGAAGAAAATCTTTGGTTTATTTGAAGGTTATCAATTTCATTTTGGTTGGTGTTTTTTGTTTTTTATTAAAACAATAAAATTTGGTTTTGAAATATTATAGTGTTTCGTTATAGGATTATGTGATATATATATATATATATATATATATATATATATATATATATAAACACAATAATATTTAATATCTAAATATGATTTTAAAATTTAAAACATTCCTAAATAATATATTTTAAAATTTATTATTTAGAATGAGTGTCAAATGTTAAACATATAATGGCTTTAACCATATCAGAACTTAAATCACACTTTAGTTTGTCAAATTTTTATCAAAAATGGAAAGGGCAAGTAAACTAGAAACATGGTATGAAAAATGTGTTCTACTTTGTTCTTCTTTTTTTTAGTTTAACATGGATGTCCGGGCTAGCTGGCGCGTACCTCGACTAATCCCACGGGCCCTGAAGCTAACGACCATGTAAGTCTTCAGTGGTCATCATATGAGCAACCACAAGGCTCGAACCTGAGACCACAGAGGGAGCAAACCTCTTGGTCTCAAGTTCTTACCATTAGACCACCACCTAAATGGTTAAAAAAATTAGTATGAAGTAGTATACGGCATTCCAGCAAGAATAGAAAAAAATTGACAACTTTGATTTATTCTTGTTTTGTTATTGTGCAAGGTTAGTTATCCTAGATCAAATTCAAATTTGGATAAAGCACATTCAAGACTTAAACATAGTGTTTCAATTATTTAAGTAGAAATTTATTTTATCTTAGAATGTTTATGAAGTTAATTTTAGTTCCTTCGAAGGTCAGACTATTTTAAAATAGTTCATAAAATTTTCTTTATTTTTTTATGATGTTGTAAGGCTTAATTTCTATTCAATAAAATAATGAATTTTCTTCACTTTTCTATTACAAATTTCAAGAACTGTTATAATTTATTATCAAAGCCTACGAACCATGATCAAGAATACCATAATGTCACAATTGATAAAGCTAGTAGTTAGTATGAAGCAACAATACGAGGAACAATAACAAAATCAACAAACCTAACAAATGCGTTTTTGAAGACTTAGTGCAATAATTACAACATATATCTCCTAATATGAATCCATTTTAGGGCCCCACATAAAAAAATTAGAAAAAAGAAGAAAATACAAAAAAATTGAAAAATATTGGAGGAAAATAAAAAATATATATATTAGTAAGAAGACTATACTAGAACGCTAAGGATATTACTAAAGACCGGTTAAGAAAGATCAAAATATACAAGATTGAAAAATTTAAAAATATATTTTCGACTGACGAAGGCCCTATTGATAAAGAAAAATTCAATTTGAGGATGAAAATTCAAAATTGGATATTCAAGAACTCATTTAGAATTTTTCAAAGTTTAATTGAATTTATTGAGGGCTTAATTACAAGAAAAATTAATTTTTGAAGTATAGGCTGTAATCGGAAGAGATTAAAGTCGGGGTGTTGAATTGTAATTTTTTAGAGTTAATTTAATCAAATCATGGGCTTAACTGTATAAATATTGAAGTTTGAGGGGCAATTAAGGACTTAATTGAAGAAATCCAAAACCAAGAACAAAACTAGAAAAGACGCGTGAATGTAGAGGCTGAAATTGATCAAATCAAGGGTCAAATTCAAGAAATTAAAAGTTTATTTATTAATCAAGGGAAATGCTCAAATTCAAAACCACTAACTAAAATTAAAAATGTAGTCAATATAGGGGCTAACAATTGAGTTTGATATGGGTGAAATTGCATGAAATTAAAAGTTTGAAGGCAATTATAGATGAAATTAAAAGCAATTGGAAGAACAAGAACTTAATTAAAATTTTCCAAATCCCAGATTAAAAACCCTAAACAATGCGTCGTTCAGATTGAATGATGAGAAGGTGAGTGAAACGTTGTTCAGTCAACGAGGCTTGTTTTAACAGTTTTGGCTGATCGAATTGTCAATTTCAAACTCATAAATGTAGAGTTATTGATCTCTAAATTGAGCAAGGTTGGATACAAATAAAATGTGTGAATCTCCTTTACCAACTTTTGGTGGTTTCAGGTGACAATAATGTCATAATTACTCCAATGAAGCCTTGAAAGTGTGCAACTTAATCAGCCTTTTCAATGATACCACCATGCAAAAACTGATGTGTTTTTCATGTGTTCACACTCAAAGGATTCTCAATGGTCTCTTATCTAGGGTCTACAACCCTTCCGTCAAGATCAAGAGGTCAAAAATAGATTTAAGATCTCTTAAAACCTTATAAATACTTCCTTTAGGATCAAAGTTATAGGGGAGAAAGGAGGGAAAAAAAGAGGAAAATATTCATAGAAAACTTCAAAAAAAAAATATTTAGAAGCCTAATATAAAGATTTTCTAAGCTTTGAAAGGATAGTAGGTTGGTGACAAACATAACTTTTTACAGAAAAACAAAATAGAGAGTAGTTAATCTAGGTAAATTTTCTAATCCAAAAACAGGTCATTGTGGCCTACTTGAGGTGTTTATTTATTTACTTTTGTTTTATATTTATGTTTACAAACATAGAAAAGAGGTTTGGAATGCTCAACAAATAATGTTGTATTCACATTTTCAATGTTATGTTATGTTTTGTTTTATTTACTAAAGTTTTTTTTAGTTTTTTGATGTTTTTTATATAATAATGCTACTGTTTCAGTTTATAATAATAATAATAATAATAATAATAATAATGTTACTATTTTAGTTTTGATATAATAGTGTTGTTTTAATTTTTGTTTAACTTAAACAATGCATGCTTAAACAAGAATGTTCTTCTTGATTGTGCTAGGTTTGTTCATTACCCAAATAAGTTTAGAAAACCAACTTTGAATCCATGTTGCATGAACATGTAGTGTGTTTTTAAGTTGGTAGTTTTTGGATTTGTTTCCTCATGCATGATTTTAATATTTTGATGTTATTTGTTAGGTTTTTAGATTCAAACATGTTTATTTATGGTAATGTGACTAATAGGTTAAAGAAAGCATGCTTTAGAAGCAGAAAACGCTATTTTCTGGTCTTGAGAGTGGCTACCTTTGTTGGGTTCATGGCTGGGTTTTCGAGTTTTTTCTTTGTATTCTTAGGAAAAACATTGTCTTAGACCTTTGATTCATACCATGTTTGGTCCATTTCTTTGCATAAACACCTTTGTTATGCATGATTAGTAGATAATCAAGTGTTTATTTGCATCAATAACATATTTTTGACAGGTTTTAATTCTAGGATTTTGGTTTTGAACTTAAACTTATTTTGAAAAAAATCGTGATGTTTTAGTGATAATTGAAGTGAATGGATACTAGATTATTAATCCTCTCATGATTTCTAACATGTATGTGCCTTTATTTTGACCGTATCTGATCTGATTTGGAACCCATGTTGTTGGGTTCATGCTTGGTGTTCTTGTTGTTCTTCATCTTTTTTACGTGGTTGATTCGTTTTGTTTTTGAATTTTTGAATTTTTGTGTTTTTGGGTGTTTAATCTATTTTCTTTACTTTAGTTTTTTTTTTGGGTTGTTTTTTTGGTTAAATCAAGATTTTTTGTTTGGTTTATGGTTGAACCATAAATTTTAGGTCAACCTAGTTGGGTCAACTTAGTCGGACCATATTGGGTCAAAGGTTTAAGATCTGGTTTGGTTTCCTATATTTTTGTTAAAGGTTTTTTTTTTTTTGGTTTAAAGGTATATTCGGCAACCAATATCTCTACTACCAGAAATGGAGATTGAAAACATTATAAAGGAATTATTAGGACCAGGAACCATTCAACTCAATCAAAGTCTTTTTTCCTTATTTTTATGAGAAAAATTGATTGATCATGGAGGATGTGTGTCGATTACTTAGCCCTCAATAAAGAGATAATAAAGGATAAATTTTAAATTTCTGTAGTGGAAGAATTATTGGATGAACTATATGGATCTTAGTAGTTCTCCAAACTAGACCTAAGGTTTAGTTACTATTAGATTAGAATAAAATCAAAGGACATCCTAAGAACATCTTTCAAAACTCATGAAGGCTATTTCGAGTTCATTATCTAGGTCTAGTTACTATTAGATTAGAATAAAATCAAAGGACATCCTAAGAACATCTTTCAAAACTCATGAAGGCTATTTCGAGTTCATTATCATGCCATTCGGGTTAACTAATGTCCCTACCACATTTTAGAATTGAAAAACAACACTTAGATCATCTATGAAATGTTTTAGAAATCTTAGCCCAACATAAAGTATTTGCTAAAATATAACAATATAAGTTTACATGTAGGGAAGTAGAGTATTTGAGCCATGTTGTTTTGAGGGAAACAGTAAAATTCGATTCTAAAAAGATAAAAGTCCATGGTTAAATGGTCTAGGCCTAGTAACATCAAATATCTTTGGGGTTTTTTTAGGTTTAACGAGTTATTATAAATGGTTCATTAAAAGACATGGGTCCATTGCAAGCCCATCGATTAAGCTCAATTAAAAAAGGATTTCAGTTTGAATGAGAAGGTTGAGGAGACTTTTATGGGCTTGAAAGATGTAGTTATGAGCCCATTATTTTTTATCCAATCTAATTTTACTAAACCTTTTATAGTAGAATGTGATGCCTCTAAGAAAGGGACAATATGAGTGCTAATGCAGAAGGGCAGACCTATTGCCTATCTTAGTAAAGACCTAAAAGGAAAGTTAAACTCGTTAACTTATAAAGAAGAGCTTTGTGCCATAGTATGACAATTCAAAAGTGAAGACCCTACTTATTAGGACATTAATCCAAATTAAAATAGATCAACAATGCCTAAAATATATGTTAGAATAAAAGACAGGGACCCTATTCTAGTAGAAATGGATTACAAAACTATTTGGGTATGAATTTACGGTAGAATAAAAGGCAAGTAAAGAAAACCTAGTGGCTGATGCCTTATCTAGAAAACATAAGGGGAAAATTAAAAGAGAAATTTAGGCTATTACAGTACCCTTAGTAAAGTGGATAGATGAACTTAAGGTTAATTATGACAATGATCCAAAAGTCCAAACAATCTTCTAATAAATAGAAGAAAATACCTTAAGTTCCATAAGGTTTCAAAAATAAAAAAGGACTATTTTTGTATAAGAAAAAAAATTCATTTCAGTAGTACATGTCCCCTTAAACTAGCCATCCTATAATTCATATATGATAGTCCAATAATAGGTCATTCAAGTTATGAGAAAAACTTAAGGCGAACAAAGAGAGAATTTTATTGGATGGGTATAAAGTTTGAGGAAAAAGACTACATTATACTATGAGATTTGCTAGCACGCTAAAGTGGAAAACACAAAGCCTTAAGAGATATTACAACCTTTACTAGTACCAAGGAGACCATGGTTCTCTATCTTTATAGATTATATTGAGGGATTACTTTTTTTTTATAACCATATACAGTGATTTTGGTGGTAGTAAACAAAATTTACAAGTATGCCCATTTCATGGCACTTGTGTTTCCTTTTAAATCATTAGGGTGTCCTAGATTTTCACATAAAATATCATAAAACTACATGGATTCGAGCAAGATCAATTTAGATTTAGGGGGTCTAATTACATCTATCAACAATACATCACACATAGACTTATGGTTAAATCAAAGCTAATAATAATACATTAGAAGTGTATCTTTGCTGTTGTATAGGTGATAACTCTAGGGAATGGTCTAAGTAGTTGATTACAACAAAGTGGTGGTATAACACCAACTACAATACATCTCTCAGATAACTCCTTTTAAGACTATCTATGGTCACACCCCATATGGTCTAATAAACTATATTCCAGGAATTCATATAAAATCAAACATTGTAAGCATATATCAAAGATAAAACATAAAGGCTAATCTACGCAAGGCATAAAGCTTAGGTTGATAAAAAGAAAGAGGAGTTAGAGTTGTACAAAGAAAAATGGGTGTACTGTAAGCTCCAGCCACATCGATAGTTAAGCATGCAACGAAGAAAGAACCAAAAGTTATCATGCAAGTACTTTGGTCCTTTAAAATTTAAGGGAAAAATAGAAGAGGTGGCTTATAGTTTGGACTTGCCTAAAGGATCTCATATACATATATGATCTTTCACGTCTTCCTTCTTAAAAGGAGAATTGGCAAAGGTGAACATCCTATAACAAAGTTACCTTTTTTTTTTTATTAGGAGGGTAATACATTACCATAGTCCGTGAAGGTGTTAGATCGAAGAGAAAGAGTCAATAGATGAAGTACTAAATTGAAACTATTGGTTCATTTGGAAGTAATTTGAACGAAAAAAAAACCCGACTAAAAGACACTACCCTCACTTTGAGGGAAGATCTTTTAAAGGGGGAGGGGGTGTAATGGATCTAGGTAGTCATTGGCAATAATTTGGCAAGAGAACGAAGATGGCATGAAGAAGATGAGAGAGTTTTTCAGGACAAGGAGGCATAAGGTTCACAGAAAAGGGTTGGAAGAATAAGAATGAATTGAATAATAGAGATGTTATCTTGGAAAAAGATTGCAACGTGGATGATCCTGTTCACCAAACCATGAGGCAAGGACATGTGTATAACATCTCATCATTAAATGGAGAAAGGACAATGTATAAATGGGTGGAAAGTATTTAGTTAGTTAGCCGATATCAAATTTGAATTTGGATAAAGCCTATTCAAAATATAAACTCGACATTTCAGTTTATTTAAGAATAAAAAGAGTATGAACTTGTTTTATCTTGAATATTTATGACGTTAATTCTATTCCTTTGAGGCTCAGAATAACTAGAAACAATTTAGAAAATTTTCTTTCTTTCTTTTTAGTCCTTGTAAGGCTTAATTTCCTTTCAATAAATTAAAAAATTTTATTTTCTCAAATCTTTGGAATTGTTGTAGATGATTTTTGTAGTAGTTTTGATTAACCAGTTACTTTGCTTCTTTTATCTTATAAAAATGATTAAAATGTTTATATTTGCATATTTTAAAATGGATTAAATAATTATTTATAGTCATAAAAGTAAAAATCCCTAAATTATATGCAAATACAGAATATAAAAAATATTGATTTTTTGTTCTGCAAGGTAGGAGGATTTCCTAGAGGGATTTCTCTCTCTAGACACATGGTAACTTGTTGAACCATCCACATAATGTATACAATTTCATATTTTATAAATATATTAAAAATTCCAATCACTCATCTATAGTTAAAAGGCTATTTGTTTTTTTAAAAAAATATTTTATAATAAAATAAAGTATTTCAGTTGATTAAAATTAAAAAAAAAAAATTAATACAATTCACACATGATAACTTTAAATATAAATTTTAATTGTGATATAATTGGGATGTCATTTTTATTCATGGAATTATTAAATACATTTTGTATTAATAATCGGATTAACATCCACAATTTTGGAAATACACGAAGCAAACATAAAAAAACAAGTGGTGTATAAAAGTTTTGCAGTATTTGATTTGTGGTTTTATAAGTTGTTAAAATATGAAAATGTTTATAGCGCATAATTAGATGAATGATGAAATTAATTACAATAATTATAATTTTAGAAATACACGAAGCAAACATTTTTTGTACATTAATAATGTAATTTTTTTAAATTTTGGTTATCAAATCTTTTTTTTTAATTTTATTTTTCCACATTATATATGATTTTATATATTGAGATCGTTTTTCTCATTTTGCAAGCTCTCATAGTATCAAAAACTATTCTAATATTAAATTAAAGATCGATGTTATGAAAAAAAAAATTATAGTATAAATATTTGTAAGCACATGGATCAAATTTAACATAAAAACATAGGAACCTTTTTGCCCCCTCTTTTTTAGCATGGAAAACTTCAATTTGACCCCTCTAGTTTTAATTTATATATATTTATCCAATTTGTTTTTATCTTTTTACATTTCAATCCCTTTTTTTATGTTTCAGTCCCTGGATATTTAAAGAAGAGAGAGAAAGTTTTCAACTGACCATATTTTAGCCATAACAAGTTTTTTAGTTTCAATGGGTTTGTTCCGGAGAAAGATGCTTAATGGTGATTTTTTTTTCTTAATCATGTTGAGAAAATTACATAGGAGTTCGCTAATAGTTTTTATATTCAATTTGATTTTTTATTTTTAATTTTAGAGTGTTTAAAAGGTTTTTTAAGATTAGAGTTTATTGAGGTTACTAAGATGTTTTAATGTGTTTTCAGATAAAAACAAGTTGAAAAATATGTTTTTAGAGTCCCAAGACTCGAACTATAATTTTTTTAATTACTGGAAGTAATAAAAAAATTATCTATTGAACAATAAGTCATGAAAATTGGAGTAAACAATGCATCTTGTAATTTTTCAAAATAATTTTTAATAAACTAGACATGTCTAAGTTATTTCATTCTTGGCCTCGTACATGGGCATGGCCTCCTGAGCCTAACAGTGTCTGATTTTTTTTACTTTTCATTAATTTTTTTATTTACATATTTATTAATACTCTCACTCTTAATTTTTTTTAAATTCTTTAGTTTAAATTTTTTAAATAGTAATTCATCTTTTTATTTTCATAATATTTAAATGAGATTAATGTTATTTATCTTTTTTATTTTATTTTATATAAATAATATTTATTTGAATGATGCATTTGTATATTATTGTATTTATTCTTAGAAACTAGAATTAACTTCTAAGATAAAATAAATGAAAATGTATAAATAAAAGAATAACCGACGTAAAATATTTACAAGTGAATCTATCTTTTGCTTTTGTTAGTAAAATTAAGTTTCTACTTTAGTATTTAATTAGTGTTAAAAAATATTTTTTTATTTTTCAGTTTGTATATTTTTTTAATTTATTTTATTAAGTTTACACACTATCTTTCCATTTCTCAATTAAAAACAATAATTCATGATGCCATAAAATGCATCCATAATATTGATACCACATGTTGTATAGTGCATGTGAAATAACTAATAAAAATAGAATCCATTATGATAATTCATTATGATTTTATATATATATAACTTGTTCATAATTATTTGAATTTACTTACTAAATAACATATGGTGAGAAGTTATTTGGTAATGGTGATGTATTTCTCACACTTATGTGTGTGTGTGTGTGTGTGACAATTAGCAAATCAATATATTAATTTTATCCTTATCAATATTATAGCATTGAAGACCAGTGTGTTAGTGAATAAAATTAAGGAAGCATAATATAATAATTTTTAGAGAGAAAAATGTATTTTATGAATTTAAAATTATTCACAAAAAATTAACACAATGATTTTTTTAATGTATTGTTTATCGTATTTAAAAAATAAATAATTTTAATGACATTTTAATATAAACTAAAAGATTTGGGTTTTTAATTATTAATCTATTTTGCACTCTCTTACATTTTGTTCATGATATTGTTCACATCCAGTTTTTTCTCTCTAAATCCCTGAAATTTTTATTTTTTATACTTCAATCAGTGAACTTAATTTCTTTTTAATTTCATAGCTCTAATGTAATGATTTTATATTTTGGGATTTATTTGGATTAGTATGCTTTGCATACTTAATATAGCATTTGATATTCCTAGGTTAAATTAAAGACATATTTATGAAATTAAATTTTAGGTTTTTCTTAAAACAAAAGTTGAAAGAAAAAGGGCTAAAATTAACATTTCAAGAATAAAACCTTTTCCTATTTTCAAAAGGCGTGAAAAACTTCAATTTGATCATGTAAGTTTTATAGCTTGCATATTTGATCCTTTTTCTTTTTGACTTTTATATTTTAGTCATTAAACTTTATTTGTTTTGCATTTCAATCCTTAGCTATTGTTAAAAGAGAGAGAAATCCATTGGAAAAGACAAAGGAGAGAGAGAACTTTTTGGTGGCCAAATTCTAGCCACTAATATCTACAGTTATTTGTGTTTATAGATTTATTTTTAAAGAACAATTCAATTGATGTTGTTTCTACTTTTAACAATGTTTAAAGAAGTAAATCAGAATTCAATAATTTTTTTTTAATTTGATTTAATTTTAAGTTTTTAAGTTGATTAAAATATGCTTTATGGTTAAAAATAAGGTTTTAGAGGTCCATGTAATGTTTTTGGGTTAAAAAACATCAAGATTTAGGTTTAAGGATTCAAAAATTTAGATCATGATTTTCTAGTCACTAAAGATTTTAAAAATTAGGGCTTTAAGAAAAAGAAAAAGAGGCATATGGGCCTAATCTTTCAGCCCAAATTTTCTTATAAATATTTGATGGGAATAAAATATATATTTTATTATTTCTATTGCAAGTTTTTTTTATATATTTTTAATAAATTTGTGTCAAAATTATCAATTCATGACTCTTTCTTGTTTTATTTAAATTAAGACTTTTGTTATAAGATTATGATAAAAAAATATATGTTTTTGTTAAATTAAAATAAAAATAAAATAGAAATACATGAATAAGAAAAATGGTGTTTTGATTAATGAGATTCATTTTTTCCTCATCATTTCAAATAATTATAATTTTCTCAAATTTTTATTTTAATTACTTTCAGTTTTTTATTCAATAAACCATACTACTAATAAAAAAATATTTTTTTTTATGAAAACCAATAAAATTAAATAAACAATAAAATATAATTTAGAATAAAAAATGTTTTTCTATATAATTTAGATTACAAATATCTATTTTAATTTTCATATAGTTAAATAAATATTTTTGAAAAGTTGTTAATTACACAAAGTCAATCATTTGCATGTGCATCTATCTTTTATTTCTTTCAAGTAAAATCAACTTTTCGTCTAGTTTTTTAATTAGCATTAATAAGTTTTTTTTATGACTTATCAATTCAAATACTTTTCAATTATTTATTAAACACATAAATTATCTTTCGAATTCTCAATTAAAAAAATATTATGATACCGAAAAGCGCTTCCACAAATCCAACACCTTCTTTTTTTACATTAAAAATTAACGTAACCCACAATATAGCACGAGTGCATAGCTTATTAACAAATCACTAAAAGGCATTGGAGCCCATACTACTATTCACACACACACACACAATTCACGGTGGATTTCTATTTGAATTTGTTTTTCGATTTGGTTAGTGAGCTTTTGTTTTACATGATTAAGCCTTTTTATGGAAGAAATTCTTGGCCACTTTAGGTTAACTTTCTAAGAAAGGAAAGTTTGAGGATCGAAGTGAAAAAAATAGATAAAAAGGGTGGCGACTGAAAAATATAGGTGAAAATTAGGGTGAAAAATTAATTTTGGTCCTCTACTTTTTAAATGACAACATTTTGGCATCTCAATATCTTGAAAATTCAAATTTGGTATAAAACTCAATTTTTTTTAAAATCCTAGTATGAGAGAAAAGAGAGATTCATTGAATTGTAATGGTATAGAGAGAAAGTGCTTGATTGACACCAATTTTGACCGCTAAACATGTTGATCTTGGTGTCCACGAATTCCATTAGAAGAGAGAAGTTTAACTTAGGTATTCTTTCATCTTATAACTGCCTGGGAAGGTAGATTTGACTGTGAAAAGTTTTTAGTTTTCAAATTGATTTTTTGTTTTTTGATTTATTTTTGGGTTATTTTAAGGTATAAAGGGGTTTATGTAGGTCTTTAGATTGTTTTTTTAGATGTTTTTAGGTCAAAAAAGATTGAAAAATGCATTTATGGAGTTTGAAAATCCTGCCCTGATTTTGCTGAGACCCTCGTGTCACCGGAAACTGGAGATGTAATAAAAAAAAAAACTTAGCTTGAAAAACGATACGTTGTCCACCTAATTTTAAAAAAATAAAATTAAAATAGTAGGTGGGCGGGCTTGCTCTTGCCTTTGAGCCTATGAATGGGTCCATTAGGCTAATTTAAGGGCTTTCTTTCTTCTTCTTTTGTCTTTTTTTTAAACTTCATTTAGAGATTTCATTGTCATGACTAGTTGGGAACTAAACTAATGGCTGTCGGCTTCTCTCCAATTAGCATCTCCTCCTCCCCTCAAATCCTCAAGAACAAAAATCTCAGCCACTACACTTCCCCTTGACGTACAACACTGCCAGAACGAAAGTGGGAGCGCCCAAGCTTCACTTCATGTCAGATCAGGTCTTCAGTCTTCCCAGGTAATTTCCTCCATCTCACTTCTTGTTTGAAACTTTGAATTGGTTCGTTGTTTTATTTGTTATTTGCTCAAGCGCCACTGATAATTCTAAAGTTCTAAGCCAGTGCTTGTTGCTATGACTAGTAGTCTTACCGATTAGTATTTATCAACGCTAATTATTTAGAAGGTAGATTGTCTTGGTAGCTGCAATCAGACTTAATTAATTATTAACCCATTTAGATCTGTGTTTGCTTTGTAGATTAGTTTCCATCTTACACGGAAAGACCCTGTCCTTTCTCTAGACTATCTTCAAACTTTCTATGAGAACATCCAGTCAGACACTCATAGGCAGATGCTTGCGAAACTCCCTGAGGTTCAGCCCTACGTCTCTTTATCCCTTTATCTCCGTTCTGTCCTCTCGCCTACAGTTACTTAAAATCTCACATGATTTGATCGGTCGTGGTTCAACCCTATCCTTCAATGTTCAAGAAAAATAAGATGAATGAAATATTCATTAGTGCCAGAGTTGTAGGTTGATTTCTAGTGGCCGAAAATTGCTCATCGAGTGGATAGATCGATACAAAAAACTAATAGAGTAAAAGACATTGAAAACTAAACTTAAATGCTTTTGAAGGGCCAGAGCCCAGAGGTAATGAAAATGTTAAAAACAATCTAAAGGCCCAATTTGTCATTTCCGTTTGAAGAAGAAAAGGACAATGGTAAGTTCTTCAAGCTTGAAATGTCAAACAACTTCCTAAATCATTGAAGGGCTTGAGATGTCTATTCCCTCGTTGTCTTCTTACTCTTCACAAAGGAGGCTTAAATAAGTTGGAAGTCAAATAAAATCTGTAAACTCATTTAGTTTTGTCTACGAAAAAAATCATAATTTTTTCAACGGCTGAAATTGGTTTATTTCATTTGATTTTCAAACAAATTTAAGAAGAGTAAAAGACATTAAAGGCTAAACTTAAATGCTTTTGAAGGGCTTAGATGCAATGAAAATGTTGTTGTGATAATACAATGAAGAATAAAAATAAAAAAACAAAATATATTTAAAAAGTCATATTAATCATTTGACTTTTCTAAATAACTTATTATCATTTGAGAGATGCTCTAAGGATGTTGAAGGGTTAGAAGTAATGAAAATATTGTTGTCATAAATACAACGAAAAACACAGAAACAAAATATATTCAAAAAGTCATATTTGGTTTTTCTAAATAGTTTATTGTATTGGAGATGCTTTAAGTGTGTCTGTATTATATAGTACATGATGTTTTTTAAAAGTGATTTTTAATTAAAATAATTTATTTATTTTTTATTAACATATAAAAATCATTCAAAAATATATAAAAACATCAATTTAATATTTTATTAAATAAAAAACACCTAAAAGCCTAGAAACTATTACATCATCAAAGGTCACTAAATCTGACAGACAACAATAAATGGCTATTAACAACAGTTAGTGGACTGAGTTAACTAGGTTCCTCAGGTTCAGTTAATCAACCCATTATAGTCAATATTCAAGTTTGAAATTCGCAAAATAGTTGAAAGTGACTCATCTTTTGTGGATGTTGTTGATGGAAGAATAATATTTGTCGTTTGATTACACCTTTTTTTGGTTGAATTTGAAAAACGGAATGCTAATAATTGAGTTTTCACACGACTCTACTCTTCGTTCTTGAAGGACAGATTGCGAGAGAAACAATGACCCTCCCGCTTTGCCCACATCCACATGTTTATCTAAATTCATTTTCAGCTTTACCATTGAAGAAAATATCCACCAGAAAGATCAGAAATTCAATACGTGCCTTATCGACCACACCATCTGAGATGGAAGAGCCGATGAGAGGGCAGAGGTTAATGGAGTTTCCTCATCTCTTGGCTCCTCACAAAGATTTAATGGTGGGTCTAATCTCAGCCGTGGATAAACGCCTTCATGGTCATCTCCTTCCTTCTTCAGCCTCAGTCCCTCCTGATGCTGAATACTATCAGAACCAGAGCGGTGCTTCTCAAGGTTCTCTTTGCATCAACCGTGGAGTCGATTCCTCTCATGTACTCTCTCTCTCCCTATAATATTATAACTATATAATATTAAAAAAACTAATGATTAATTTATTTTTTATGAAACCAGATTGATTTCATATTGACGAGTTGGCTACACTTGTCCTTACCAAACGGAGGAGCAATGAACATCACTAACATCCAAGGCTATCTCAAATCCTCAACAGATGCTCCACATTTTCAGTTCGAGCTGGTCCAATGCAGCCCAACATACTTCATCTTCTTTCTTGATTTAATTCCAAGGAAAGACCTTGTTCTCCACCCAGATTACCTCAAAATGTTTTATGAAGATTCTCAACTCGAAGCACTTAGGAAACAACTTGACACACAAGTCCTTGAAGCCAAACCCTACTTCTCATCTTCCCTCTACTTTCGAAATGTTGTTTCTCCCACAGGGATTTTGGTTAGCATAACATGTGAGGACTGTGGAACGACGGAGCGTGCTGAAGAAATTATTCGCGACAATATTGATCCGATAGCTAATGAGGTTCTTGAACTATGGATGGATAATTGTGTTTGTAAAGGAGGAACGGCTACTATTGAGGAAAATGAGAGGGATCAACTGGAGAAAAGGGATCGAATGATAAAGAGTAGAGCAGTTGAGATGGATTTGAGCTCAAGCATGCCTATTCAATTTGGACAAGATGTGGCAGACAGAATCCTGGGAGTTATAAGAGGTGTTTTTAGGATATGATCATGTTTTCTTTAATCCTTCTTAGTGATCCATGGAAGTGAAAATTGGTGTATGTTCAAATCAATCAAGAAGTTTAAAAGAATTCAGTAGTCTTTATACAATAATTAACATTTAATATTGTATTGAAATTGGGATTTAAATTTCTGTAAATAAGGTTATTGCATTTAAACAAAAAGGTAAGTTGCTTTATTTTTTTTTTATGGGATAGTTTGGCTATTTGATTTTAGAAAACGTACATAAATCATATCATTAATGAGGATCTTGTACGTGAAGAGAATAATTTGTACTAGAAGCATGGTTTTAGTTTTTTTTAATTATTTTATCTAAAATAATATCTTTTGAAGATAGATTCAAGTTGATCTATAAGTTAACCTCTGTCAATTCACGACTTAAACCTTACACCATTTATAGTTATTTCCACACCTACCTTGAAGGGTAAGAAGGAATCAGAATGATTAGAACTGTTTGGTATTCAACTATTTTTTAACATGTTTTTTTGTTTAAAAATATATTAAAATAAGGTTTTTTTTTTTAAAAAAATTATTTTTGATATTAGCACATTTGATGAGTTTTTTTTGTCCCAAAACAATTGTAACAAAAAAATGTCTAATAACAGGGCATTTGGTTTCGAGATGACAGAAGAGCTACCTTTTGTGCCTTATTATGTACATGCGTTGAGCTTTTCTTTTATCTACTGTGTTTTACAATGCTATTTTTCTTGTGGATGTATGGGTGAAAGTTTTAGTATTTGTGCGCATTTTGCAATTCTGGTTTTCCCAAAACAGCGAAATAGAGTTTTATCATCTCTAGATTGAATTGGTTTTCCTAATTTACATACATATCAATAGGCCCTTTTATGCCTATTGGTTTGAAGTGAATGTAGTCAACGATCTCTTAAAATAGTTTCACTTGTTTTGAAAAGGATATTGCTTTTGAGTTGGCAGCTAGGTAATTCTTTATATACAATGATTTTTAAGTATAAACTTCTTGAAAAATAGGGCTACTGATGCGAATCCCGTGGATTAGATTGTATCAGCTACACTGCTTCAATAATAGTATAAGGTGGTTCTTGTTCATGGGAGATCAAAACCCTTTTTTATACTCTTAACAATGAGGGAGTTGATGCCCTAACAAAAATACATTTTTTCTGTATAATGGGAATTGTCTAAATATAAGTGCCTTTAGCAATGTCCACTGAAAAAGACAAGGAGTAGAACGAAGCCTTTCTCATGTTGATGAATTATTATTTAATATATTTTGTTTCAGGGAAAAACTCTATAGATGACTTCAAGCAAATAGCCAAGGAGCTTGGTGAAAGTTTCTCCTACAGAGATCAAAGAGATGGTTGAGGAAGCTGACCGAGATCGTAATTTAACCTATTGTCATTGCTTACATATTAGATTTGAAAGTTAAATTATGAACCTGTTATGAAATAAAGAAGTAGAATTGTGCTCGTGGAACTTATGAAATGTCTTGTTTTCAAAGTAAAAAACTAAAAGTAGAAAGCAAAAAGTTATGTCACGAACTAACGAGAATTCAGTCATCATGTAATGAGTGGTTTGTTTGACAATAAATTGGCATGAAATTGTCTTAGAACTACTTTTTAATATGTGTCAGGCATGAAATCCTAAGGTATTCATGTCCAAGGCTGCTAGTTTTTGAAATTGTAAACTGACACCAAAAGATGTCAAAGTTAACTTGTCTTATCATATAGCAGTGTAAAATTAGGATATGGAACTTTCAAACAATTCTTTACCCAAGTTAATTTTATAAATTGCGAGGTACTGGTTTTAATTATATGCTTATATTTTTCTTCTTGTGTATTTGATGGCTTATAATGCACACAGATGATGGATAAGTGAGTTTCGGCGAGTTCAAGAGGATGAGCTGCTTAATTTTGTGTTTTAAAAGTATTTTTTTTAAAAATTATTTTTTTTATTTCAAATTAATGTTTTTTGGTTTTTTTAAATTATTTTAATGTGTTGGTGTTAAAATGATTTTAAAAAAATAAAAAAAATATTAATTTGATTCAATTCCTTATAAAAAGTACTTTGAAAAATAATCATTATCACACTTTCAAAACACTCCTAAGAGGATGATATACGAATAATAGAACTTGAGTGAAGTTCTGTTCCTTGCCAAGAGTCCTGACTAGGTGGATTTAAGCTCAAGCATGCCTATTCAATTTAGTTTTTCTAAATGGTTTTTGTCATTAGAGATGCTCTTAGCTACTTCAATACATTATTATTTTTTTTTTTTTATAGATTCTCAGTTAAGAGATGCATTTCTCATATTAATACGGTGTATTTAAATGCGTTTAATAAAAAAAAATTATAACCTCAATACTTGAATATTAAAAATAAAAAATATGAGCGAACCTCTTTAATCACCATGTCATCAATCATTTAGGGCAATACCAACACATGACTAAAGAACAACAATGGGCCAAATCATATCAATCAGGAGAGTGTTTTTCTTGTGTTTTTTTCCCTTTCAAATAAGGTTACATCTATTAGAAGAAATGTAATGTCAATTTGTATGTGATCATCTATATACATTGCTTGATCATTTTTAGAGGGTATTTGGGAGTATAATAGCGATTGTGTTTTTCAAGTGTTTTTTACTCAGAAATGCATCAAAAGAATATTTTTTTTATTTTAAAAAAATTATTTTTGACATCAACACATTAAAATGATTAGAAAACAAAAAAAATATTTATTTAAAGTAAAGAAAAAAAATAAAAAAATTTAATTTTTTTCAAAAATATTTTATTCCAAACTGGAGAAAAGGGATCCAATCATAAAGAGGTGTTTTTAGATGGATTTTAGCTCAAGCATGCCTATTCAATTTGGACAAGATGTGGCAGACATAATCTTGGGAATTATAAGAGGTGTTTTTAGGATATAATCATGTTTTTTTTACTCCTTCTTAGTGATCCATGGAAGTTAAAATTGGTGTATGTTCAAATCAATCAAGAAGTTTAAAAGAATTCAGAAGTCTTTATACAATAATTGACAGTTAATATTGTATTGAATTTGGGATTTAAATTTCTGTAAATAAGGTTATTGTATTAAAACAAAAAGGTAGGTTTCTTTATTTTATTTTATGGGATATGTTTGCCTATTTGATTTTAGGAAATGTATAAATAAAAGAATAACCGATGTAAAATATTTACAAGTGAATCTATCTTTTGCTTTTATTAGTAAAATTAAGTTTCTACTTTAGTATTTAATTAGTGTTAAAAAATATATTTTTTTCAATTTGTATATTCTTTTAATTTATTTTATTAAGTGGACACACTATCTTTCCATTTCTCAATTAAAGACAATAATTCATGATACCATAAAAAGCATCCATAATGTTGATACCACATGTAGTATATTGCATGTGAAATAACTAATAAAAATAGAATCCATTAATATATATTGTTCATAATTATTTGAATTTACTTACTAAATAACATCCGGTGAGAAGTTAGTTGGTGGTGGTGATGTATTTGTCTCACTTATGTGTGTGTGACAATTAGCAACTCAATATATTAATTTTATTCGAATCAATATTATAGCATTAAAGACCAGTGTGTTAGTAAAGACCAGTGTGTTAGTCGATAAAATTAAGGAAGCATAATATAATAATTTTTAGAGAGAAAAATGTATTTTATGATTTTAAAATTATTCACAAAAATTAACACAATGATTTTATTAAATGTATTGTTTATTGTATTTAAAAAATATATAATTTTAATGACATTGTAATATAAACTAAAAGATTTGGGTTTTAAATTGTTATTCTATTTTGCACTCTCTTATATTTTGTTGATGATATTGTTCACATTCAATTTTTTCCAAGTCCTTGAATTTTTTATTTTTTATATTTTAATTATTGAACTTAATTTCTTTTTAATTTCATCGTTACAAGTTCTAATATAATGATTTTATATTTTGGGATTTATTTTGATTAGTATGCTTTGCATACCTAATATGGCATTTGATATTCCTAGGTTAAATTAAAAACATTTATGAAATTGACTTTTAGGTTTTTCTTAAAACAAAAATTAAAAGAAAAAGAACTAAAACTCAAATTTCAAGAATAGAACCTTTTCCTATTTTCAAAAAGCATGAAAAACCTCAATTTGATTATTTGATCATGTAAGTTTCATAGTTTTCATATTTGATCTTTTTTTTTAATTTTTATATTTTAATCATTAAACTTTATTTGTTTTGCATTTTAATTCTTGGCTATTGTTAAAAGAGAGAAATTCATTGGAAAAAATAAAGGAAAGAGAAAACTTTTTAATGATAAAATTCTAGCCACTATTAACTACAGTGTTGGTGCCTATAGATTTATCTTTAAAGAACAATTCAATGAATGTTATTTCTATCTTTAACAATGTTCAAAAAAATAAATCAGAGCACACTAATTTTTTTAATTTAATTTAATTTTGAGTTTTTATGTTAATTAAAATGTGTTTTATGGTTAGAAATAGGGTTTTAGAGATCTATCTCATGTGTTTTTAGGTTGAAAAATAAAATAAAATTTAGGTTTAAGGATTTTAAAATTTGGATCATGATTTTCTGGTCATCAAACGTTTTAAGAAAATAGAATAATAATAATAATAAAACATTGTAGAGATTTCCTTGTCATGACAAGTTGGGAACTAAAGCAGTTAACCAAAATATTAGTGATTCAAATTTGTAAATCCAAAATCTAAACCAATGGCTGTCAGCTTCTTTCCAATTTTACACTTACCACACTCGTTACCATCTCCTCCTCCCCTCAAATCCTCAAGAACAAAAATCTCAGCCACTGCATCACTCTCCTCCTCC
This sequence comes from Populus simonii, assembly GCA_007827005.2. Lineage (NCBI taxonomy): Eukaryota > Viridiplantae > Streptophyta > Magnoliopsida > Malpighiales > Salicaceae > Populus > Populus simonii. Next base: position 12,586,682 of record CM017470.2, read on the forward strand.
TTCTCCTCATCTTCATCCGCGTCCCAAATGGATCTCCACAACCAGGGACGTCAGAAATTCATAGAATTCCCATTTGTCTCTGCCCCACACAGGGATCTCATGGTTAATCTCTTATCAACGGTGGAGGATCGACTTGGCTCACACCTCCTCCCTTGTACGCTTCCCCTTGACGTACAACACTGCCAGAACGAAAGTGGGAGCGCCCAAGCTTCACTTCATATCAGATCAGGTCTTCAGTCTTCCCAGGTAATTTCCTCCATCTCAATTCTTGTAGCACAGTTTGAAACTTTGAATTGCTTCGTTGTTTTATTTGTTATTTGCTCATGCGCCACCGATAATTCTAAAGTTCTAAGCCAGTGCTTGTTGCTATGACTAGTAGTCTTACCGATTAGTATTTATCAACGCTAATTATTTAGAAGGTAGATTGTCTTGGTAGCTGCAATCAGACTTAATTAATTAATCCATTTAGATATGCTTAATCTGTGTTTGCTTTGTAGATTAGTTTCCATCTTACATTTTGATGGACCCTATATATTGTGCTTGGCTAATTTCTTGGAAACTAGCAGTTTTGGCATGCATCCCACAAGAAAAAATTTAGAATTGGGCTATTTCTCTCTTAATTGGGGACAGTTTTGCACTCAGTTGAATCACATAATAATATGTCTGTTAATGTTTTGTATAGCTGGTATAGTGCTTATCAGATTTTGGTTCAGTTCGCTGTACTAGGTCTTGGAATCGCATGAAAAGCTTGGTTTGATTCCGTAACTGAGTAATGCATGAGGAACCTGGAATAACCCTTAACTAATTTGCGGGAGAGGGATGGCTTTATACTTATTATTCAACAAATATAATATGGGAAATTACAATAACAAAAAGCTAATGAAGTCATCTGTATGCTTTCATTAGTTTTTGTGTAATCAAAGTCCTGGCTTCTTTATCGAATGCTAATTTCAAAATTACTGAGACATAATTTATTTGTAGCAGCCAAGTACTGAACCTTCTTACTTAGTTATGAGGATTGAAGTCTTATGTCGAAGTTGAATTTGCAGCCTTTTCATGTATAGTCTTTCTTTGGTTATGGCATCATGCCCCATGGAATCCTATATTGTTATTGGCTTTAAATGAAACAGGCTGCAAATCATAGTACTTGCCTGGATTTGCACTGTTGTTATCAATCTGATTTAGTTATTTTTGTTTCTCAACTTCTCAAAATTGTATTAAAATTTATAGAAAAAAATATAATTGAAAGCTGGACATTTTTCAGGTGGATTTCATATTGGGAAGTTGGCTGCACTGTAAACTACCAACCGGCGGAGCATTGAACATAACTAGCCTATCTGCCTATCTGAACCCTTCAACAGATGCACCAAATTTCATGATTGAGCTAATCCAGAGCAGTCCAACATCACTGGTCTTCATTCTTGACTTGCCTCCACGGAAGGACCCCGTCCTTTCTCCAGACTATCTTCAAACTTTCTATGAGAACACCCAGTTAGACACTCACAGGCAGATGCTTGCGAAACTCCCTGAGGTTCAACCCTACATCTCTTCATCCCTTTATCTCCGTTCTGTCCTCTCGCCTACAGTCGTTATGATTCAAATAGGAGCTGAAGCGGGTGGACCAGAACGAATGGAGGAGATAGTAAAAAATCACATAGATCCTACTGCCCAGGAAGTTTTAGGGATTTGGTTGGATCATTGCGCTAGTGGAGAAAGATTGGTGGGAGAGGAAGAGAAGGCTTATATGATGAAGCGAGATGAGCTAATAAAGAAAAAAACTATTGAGATTGATCTAGGCACAAACTTTCCAAGATTGTTTGGTCCAGAAGTCACCGATAGAGTATTAGGAGCCATACAAAAGGTTTATAACATCTGACTTCTGAGGTTGATCCCGCTTGAGAATCAAGATTGAATATTATCCTTATGATATGGATCTACAGAAGAAAAATAAAAAGGAATGGTATGCATTAGCAATTTAGTATAGTTTTACCTCCATTTCACATGCAGCAACTTTGATGCAACCTGCAAAAAACATCTTTTAATTGCAGTGTACATTTGGTAGAACAGAATGTAACGCAATAGGAAGAAAATAATGATTTTTTCTTCTTTTCTCTTACATTTTCTCACATTTCATCCAAAATCACTCAAAATCTCACATGATTTGATCGGTCGTGGTTCAACCTTACCCTTTAATGTTCAAGAAAAATAAGATGAATGAAATATTCATTAGTGCCAGAGTTGTAGGTTGATTTCTAGTGGCTGAAAATTGCTTATCGAGTGGATAGATCCATACAAAAAACTAATAGAGTAAAAGACATTGAAAACTACACTTGAATGCTTTTGAAGGGCTAGAGGTAATGAAAATGTTAAAAACAATTTAAAGGCCCAATTTGTCATTTTCGTTTGAATAAGAAAAGGACAATGGTGAACTGAGTTCTTTAAGCTTGAAGAAATGTCAAGCAACTCCATAAAATCATTGCAGTAAGTGGACTGAGTTAATCAGCCCATTATAGTCAATGTTCAAGTTTGAAATTCGCAAAATAGTTGAAAGTGACTCATTTTCTGTGGCTGTTGTTGATGGAAGAATAATATTTGTCTTCGACGAGCTGACAAATCCTGTTGTTGATGGAAGAATAATATTTTATGTGGATCTTATTCCAACGTAGACTTTACGTTGCTTGAAGGGCATAGTACGAGAGAAACAATGACCCTCCCGCTTTGCCCACATCAACATGTTTATCTAAATTCATTTTCAGCTCTACCATTGAAGAAAATATCCACCAGAAAGATCAGAAACTCAATACTTGCCTTATCGACCACACCATTTGAGATGGAAGAGCCGATGAGAGGGCAGAGGTTAATGGAGTTTCCTCATCTCTTGGCTCCTCACAAAGATTTAATGGTGGGTCTAATCTCAGCCGTGGATAAACGCCTTCATGGTCATCTCCTTCCTTCTTCAGCCTCAGTCCCTCCTGATGCTGAATACTATCAGAACCAGAGCGGTGCTTCTCAAGGTTCTCTTTGCATCAACCGTGGAGTCGATTCCTCTCCTGTACTCTCTCTCTCCCTCTCTCTCACACACTTACTTGAAGCGTATATGGTTTTCTAAGAAATAATTTTTTTTTTATCTTCCTACAGATTAAACGGGGACAAATATTAACAATTTGAAAAAAAAAACTAGCAGCAATTACGATATTTTTTTCGGATGAATTATATTATATATAGGAGTATGAATATGATAATTTTTACACATAGGATGTACTCCTCTATTAAGTTGCCTGAATTATATATAGGTGTATATCGCTCAGTATCTTGTAATTGACTTTGCTGGCAATCTATACATAAACTGCTAGGGAAAGTAACCATTAAAAAGTATAACAAACATAGTATTAAAAAGGAAAAAAAGAAAACCCTCCCCTCCCTTTAGAATTTGATATCATTCAACCGGTTTAACTTAAATCAATTGAAACCTGACCTATTCTGATCCGATGGGGTATAAATAAAAGGAAATATAATAATTATATAATATTAAAAAAACTAATGATTAATTTTATTTTTTTATGAAACCAGATTGATTTCATATTGTTGAGTTGGCTGCACTTGTCCTTACCAAACGGAGGAGCAATGAACATCACTAACATCCAAGGCTATCTCAAATCCTCAACAGATGCACCACATTTTCAGTTCGAGCTGGTCCAATGCAGCCCAACATACTTCATCTTCTTTCTTGATTTAATTCCAAGGAAAGACCTTGTTCTCCACCCAGATTACCTCAAAATGTTTTATGAAGATTCTCAACTCGAAGCACTTAGGAAACAACTTGACACACAAGTCCTTGAAGCCAAACCCTACTTCTCATCTTCCCTCTACTTTCGAAATGTTGTTTCTCCCACAGGGATTTTGGTTAGCATAACATGTGAGGACTGTGGAACGACGGAGCGTGCTGAAGAAATTATTCGCGACAATATTGATCCGATAGCTAATGAGGTTCTTGAACTATGGATGGATAATTGTGTTTGTAAAGGAGGAACGGCTACTATTGAGGAAAATGAGAGGGATCAACTGGAGAAAAGGGATCGAATGATAAAGAGTAGAGCAGTTGAGATGGATTTGAGCTCAAGCATGCCTATTCAATTTGGACAAGATGTGGCAGACAGAATCCTGGGAGTTATAAGAGGTGTTTTTAGGATATGATCATGTTTTCTTTAATCCTTCTTAGTGATCCATGGAAGTGAAAATTGGTGTATGTTCAAATCAATCAAGAAGTTTAAAAGAATTCAGTAGTCTTTATACAATAATTAACATTTAATATTGTATTGAAATTGGGATTTAAATTTCTGTAAATAAGGTTATTGCATTTAAACAAAAAGGTAAGTTGCTTTATTTTTTTTTTATGGGATAGTTTGGCTATTTGATTTTAGAAAACGTACATAAATCATATCATTAATGAGGATCTTGTACGTGAAGAGAATAATTTGTACTAGAAGCATGGTTTTAGTTTTTTTTAATTATTTTATCTAAAATAATATCTTTTGAAGATAGATTCAAGTTGATCTATAAGTTAACCTCTGTCAATTCACGACTTAAACCTTACACCATTTATAGTTATTTCCACACCTACCTTGAAGGGTAAGAAGGAATCAGAATGATTAGAACTGTTTGGTATTCAACTATTTTTTAACATGTTTTTTTGTTTAAAAATATATTAAAATAAGGTTTTTTTTTTTTAAAAAAATTATTTTTGATATTAGCACATTTGATGAGTTTTTTTTGTCCCAAAACAATTGTAACAAAAAAATGTCTAATAACAGGGCATTTGGTTTCGAGATGACAGAAGAGCTACCTTTTGTGCCTTATTATGTACATGCGTTGAGCTTTTCTTTTATCTACTGTGTTTTACAATGCTATTTTTCTTGTGGATGTATGGGTGAAAGTTTTAGTATTTGTGCGCATTTTGCAATTCTGGTTTTCCCAAAACAGCGAAATAGAGTTTTATCATCTCTAGATTGAATTGGTTTTCCTAATTTACATACATATCAATAGGCCCTTTTATGCCTATTGGTTTGAAGTGAATGTAGTCAACGATCTCTTAAAATAGTTTCACTTGTTTTGAAAAGGATATTGCTTTTGAGTTGGCAGCTAGGTAATTCTTTATATACAATGATTTTTAAGTATAAACTTCTTGAAAAATAGGGCTACTGATGCGAATCCCGTGGATTAGATTGTATCAGCTACACTGCTTCAATAATAGTATAAGGTGGTTCTTGTTCATGGGAGATCAAAACCCTTTTTTATACTCTTAACAATGAGGGAGTTGATGCCCTAACAAAAATACATTTTTTCTGTATAATGGGAATTGTCTAAATATAAGTGCCTTTAGCAATGTCCACTGAAAAAGACAAGGAGTAGAACGAAGCCTTTCTCATGTTGATGAATTATTATTTAATATATTTTGTTTCAGGGAAAAACTCTATAGATGACTTCAAGCAAATAGCCAAGGAGCTTGGTGAAAGTTTCTCCTACAGAGATCAAAGAGATGGTTGAGGAAGCTGACCGAGATCGTAATTTAACCTATTGTCATTGCTTACATATTAGATTTGAAAGTTAAATTATGAACCTGTTATGAAATAAAGAAGTAGAATTGTGCTCGTGGAACTTATGAAATGTCTTGTTTTCAAAGTAAAAAACTAAAAGTAGAAAGCAAAAAGTTATGTCACGAACTAACGAGAATTCAGTCATCATGTAATGAGTGGTTTGTTTGACAATAAATTGGCATGAAATTGTCTTAGAACTACTTTTTAATATGTGTCAGGCATGAAATCCTAAGGTATTCATGTCCAAGGCTGCTAGTTTTTGAAATTGTAAACTGACACCAAAAGATGTCAAAGTTAACTTGTCTTATCATATAGCAGTGTAAAATTAGGATATGGAACTTTCAAACAATTCTTTACCCAAGTTAATTTTATAAATTGCGAGGTACTGGTTTTAATTATATGCTTATATTTTTCTTCTTGTGTATTTGATGGCTTATAATGCACACAGATGATGGATAAGTGAGTTTCGGCGAGTTCAAGAGGATGAGCTGCTTAATTTTGTGTTTTAAAAGTATTTTTTTTAAAAATTATTTTTTTTATTTCAAATTAATGTTTTTTGGTTTTTTTAAATTATTTTAATGTGTTGGTGTTAAAATGATTTTAAAAAAATAAAAAAAATATTAATTTGATTCAATTCCTTATAAAAAGTACTTTGAAAAATAATCATTATCACACTTTCAAAACACTCCTAAGAGGATGATATACGAATAATAGAACTTGAGTGAAGTTCTGTTCCTTGCCAAGAGTCCTGACTAGGTGGATTTAAGCTCAAGCATGCCTATTCAATTTAGTTTTTCTAAATGGTTTTTGTCATTAGAGATGCTCTTAGCTACTTCAATACATTATTATTTTTTTTTTTTATAGATTCTCAGTTAAGAGATGCATTTCTCATATTAATACGGTGTATTTAAATGCGTTTAATAAAAAAAAATTATAACCTCAATACTTGAATATTAAAAATAAAAAATATGAGCGAACCTCTTTAATCACCATGTCATCAATCATTTAGGGCAATACCAACACATGACTAAAGAACAACAATGGGCCAAATCATATCAATCAGGAGAGTGTTTTTCTTGTGTTTTTTTCCCTTTCAAATAAGGTTACATCTATTAGAAGAAATGTAATGTCAATTTGTATGTGATCATCTATATACATTGCTTGATCATTTTTAGAGGGTATTTGGGAGTATAATAGCGATTGTGTTTTTCAAGTGTTTTTTACTCAGAAATGCATCAAAAGAATATTTTTTTATTTTAAAAAAATTATTTTTGACATCAACACATTAAAATGATTAGAAAACAAAAAAAATATTTATTTAAAGTAAAGAAAAAAAATAAAAAAATTTAATTTTTTTCAAAAATATTTTATTCCAAACTGGAGAAAAGGGATCCAATCATAAAGAGGTGTTTTTAGATGGATTTTAGCTCAAGCATGCCTATTCAATTTGGACAAGATGTGGCAGACATAATCTTGGGAATTATAAGAGGTGTTTTTAGGATATAATCATGTTTTTTTTACTCCTTCTTAGTGATCCATGGAAGTTAAAATTGGTGTATGTTCAAATCAATCAAGAAGTTTAAAAGAATTCAGAAGTCTTTATACAATAATTGACAGTTAATATTGTATTGAATTTGGGATTTAAATTTCTGTAAATAAGGTTATTGTATTAAAACAAAAAGGTAGGTTTCTTTATTTTATTTTATGGGATATGTTTGCCTATTTGATTTTAGGAAATGTATAAATAAAGAATAACCGATGTAAAATATTTACAAGTGAATCTATCTTTTGCTTTTATTAGTAAAATTAAGTTTCTACTTTAGTATTTAATTAGTGTTAAAAAATATATTTTTTTCAATTTGTATATTCTTTTAATTTATTTTATTAAGTGGACACACTATCTTTCCATTTCTCAATTAAAGACAATAATTCATGATACCATAAAAAGCATCCATAATGTTGATACCACATGTAGTATATTGCATGTGAAATAACTAATAAAAATAGAATCCATTAATATATATTGTTCATAATTATTTGAATTTACTTACTAAATAACATCCGGTGAGAAGTTAGTTGGTGGTGGTGATGTATTTGTCTCACTTATGTGTGTGTGACAATTAGCAACTCAATATATTAATTTTATTCGAATCAATATTATAGCATTAAAGACCAGTGTGTTAGTAAAGACCAGTGTGTTAGTCGATAAAATTAAGGAAGCATAATATAATAATTTTTAGAGAGAAAAATGTATTTTATGATTTTAAAATTATTCACAAAAATTAACACAATGATTTTATTAAATGTATTGTTTATTGTATTTAAAAAATATATAATTTTAATGACATTGTAATATAAACTAAAAGATTTGGGTTTTAAATTGTTATTCTATTTTGCACTCTCTTATATTTTGTTGATGATATTGTTCACATTCAATTTTTTCCAAGTCCTTGAATTTTTTATTTTTTATATTTTAATTATTGAACTTAATTTCTTTTTAATTTCATCGTTACAAGTTCTAATATAATGATTTTATATTTTGGGATTTATTTTGATTAGTATGCTTTGCATACCTAATATGGCATTTGATATTCCTAGGTTAAATTAAAAACATTTATGAAATTGACTTTTAGGTTTTTCTTAAAACAAAAATTAAAAGAAAAAGAACTAAAACTCAAATTTCAAGGATAGAACCTTTTCCTATTTTCAAAAAGCATGAAAAACCTCAATTTGATTATTTGATCATGTAAGTTTCATAGTTTTCATATTTGATCTTTTTTTTTTAATTTTTATATTTTAATCATTAAACTTTATTTGTTTTGCATTTTAATTCTTGGCTATTGTTAAAAGAGAGAAATTCATTGGAAAAAATAAAGGAAAGAGAAAACTTTTTAATGATAAAATTCTAGCCACTAATAACTACAGTGTTGGTGCCTATAGATTTATCTTTAAAGAACAATTCAATGAATGTTATTTCTATCTTTAACAATGTTCAAAAAAATAAATCAGAGCACACTAATTTTTTTAATTTAATTAATTTTGAGTTTTTATGTTAATTAAAATGTGTTTTATGGTTAGAAATAGGGTTTTAGAGATCTATCTCATGTGTTTTTAGGTTGAAAAATAAAATAAAATTTAGGTTTAAGGATTTTAAAATTTGGATCATGATTTTCTGGTCATCAAACGTTTTAAGAAAATAGAATAATAATAATAATAAAACATTGTAGAGATTTCCTTGTCATGACAAGTTGGGAACTAAAGCAGTTAACCAAAATATTAGTGATTCAAATTTGTAAATCCAAAATCTAAACCAATGGCTGTCAGCTTCTTTCCAATTTTACACTTACCACACTCGTTACCATCTCCTCCTCCCCTCAAATCCTCAAGAACAAAAATCTCAGCCACTGCATCACTCTCCTCCTCCTTCTCCTCATCTTCATCCGCGTCCCAAATGGATCTCCACAACCAGGGACGTCAGAAATTCATAGAATTCCCATTTGTCTCTGCCCCACACAGGGATCTCATGGTTAATCTCTTATCAACGGTGGAGGATCGACTTGGCTCACACCTCCTCCCTTGTACGCTTCCCCTTGACGTACAACACTGCCAGAACGAAAGTGGGAGCGCCCAAGCTTCACTTCATATCAGATCAGGTCTTCAGTCTTCCCAGGTAATTTCCTCCATCTCAATTCTTGTAGCACAGTTTGAAACTTTGAATTGCTTCGTTGTTTTATTTGTTATTTGCTCATGCGCCACCGATAATTCTAAAGTTCTAAGCCAGTGCTTGTTGCTATGACTAGTAGTCTTACCGATTAGTATTTATCAACGCTAATTATTTAGAAGGTAGATTGTCTTGGTAGCTGCAATCAGACTTAATTAATTAATCCATTTAGATATGCTTAATCTGTGTTTGCTTTGTAGATTAGTTTCCATCTTACATTTTGATGGACCCTATATATTGTGCTTGGCTAATTTCTTGGAAACTAGCAGTTTTGGCATGCATCCCACAAGAAAAAATTTAGAATTGGGCTATTTCTCTCTTAATTGGGGACAGTTTTGCACTCAGTTGAATCACATAATAATATGTCTGTTAATGTTTTGTATAGCTGGTATAGTGCTTATCAGATTTTGGTTCAGTTCGCTGTACTAGGTCTTGGAATCGCATGAAAAGCTTGGTTTGATTCCGTAACTGAGTAATGCATGAGGAACCTGGAATAACCCTTAACTAATTTGCGGGAGAGGGATGGCTTTATACTTATTATTCAACAAATATAATATGGGAAATTACAATAACAAAAAGCTAATGAAGTCATCTGTATGCTTTCATTAGTTTTTGTGTAATCAAAGTCCTGGCTTCTTTATCGAATGCTAATTTCAAAATTACTGAGACATAATTTATTTGTAGCAGCCAAGTACTGAACCTTCTTACTTAGTTATGAGGATTGAAGTCTTATGTCGAAGTTGAATTTGCAGCCTTTTCATGTATAGTCTTTCTTTGGTTATGGCATCATGCCCCATGGAATCCTATATTGTTATTGGCTTTAAATGAAACAGGCTGCAAATCATAGTACTTGCCTGGATTTGCACTGTTGTTATCAATCTGATTTAGTTATTTTTGTTTCTCAACTTCTCAAAATTGTATTAAAATTTATAGAAAAAAATATAATTGAAAGCTGGACATTTTTCAGGTGGATTTCATATTGGGAAGTTGGCTGCACTGTAAACTACCAACCGGCGGAGCATTGAACATAACTAGCCTATCTGCCTATCTGAACCCTTCAACAGATGCACCAAATTTCATGATTGAGCTAATCCAGAGCAGTCCAACATCACTGGTCTTCATTCTTGACTTGCCTCCACGGAAGGACCCCGTCCTTTCTCCAGACTATCTTCAAACTTTCTATGAGAACACCCAGTTAGACACTCACAGGCAGATGCTTGCGAAACTCCCTGAGGTTCAACCCTACATCTCTTCATCCCTTTATCTCCGTTCTGTCCTCTCGCCTACAGTCGTTATGATTCAAATAGGAGCTGAAGCGGGTGGACCAGAACGAATGGAGGAGATAGTAAAAATCACATAGATCCTACTGCCCAGGAAGTTTTAGGGATTTGGTTGGATCATTGCGCTAGTGGAGAAAGATTGGTGGGAGAGGAAGAGAAGGCTTATATGATGAAGCGAGATGAGCTAATAAAGAAAAAAACTATTGAGATTGATCTAGGCACAAACTTTCCAAGATTGTTTGGTCCAGAAGTCACCGATAGAGTATTAGGAGCCATACAAAAGGTTTATAACATCTGACTTCTGAGGTTGATCCCGCTTGAGAATCAAGATTGAATATTATCCTTATGATATGGATCTACAGAAGAAAAATAAAAAGGAATGGTATGCATTAGCAATTTAGTATAGTTTTACCTCCATTTCACATGCAGCAACTTTGATGCAACCTGCAAAAAACATCTTTTAATTGCAGTGTACATTTGGTAGAACAGAATGTAACGCAATAGGAAGAAAATAATGATTTTTTTCTTCTTTTCTCTTACATTTTCTCACATTTCATCCAAAATCACTCAAAATCTCACATGATTTGATCGGTCGTGGTTCAACCTTACCCTTTAATGTTCAAGAAAAATAAGATGAATGAAATATTCATTAGTGCCAGAGTTGTAGGTTGATTCTAGTGGCTGAAAATTGCTTATCGAGTGGATAGATCCATACAAAAAACTAATAGAGTAAAAGACATTGAAAACTACACTTGAATGCTTTTGAAGGGCTAGAGGTAATGAAAATGTTAAAAACAATTTAAAGGCCCAATTTGTCATTTTCGTTTGAATAAGAAAAGGACAATGGTGAACTGAGTTCTTTAAGCTTGAAGAAATGTCAAGCAACTCCATAAAATCATTGCAGTAAGTGGACTGAGTTAATCAGCCCATTATAGTCAATGTTCAAGTTTGAAATTCGCAAAATAGTTGAAAGTGACTCATTTTCTGTGGCTGTTGTTGATGGAAGAATAATATTGTCTTCGACGAGCTGACAAATCCTGTTGTTGATGGAAGAATAATATTTTATGTGGATCTTATTCCAACGTAGACTTTACGTTGCTTGAAGGGCATAGTACGAGAGAAACAATGACCCTCCCGCTTTGCCCACATCAACATGTTTATCTAAATTCATTTTCAGCTCTACCATTGAAGAAAATATCCACCAGAAAGATCAGAAACTCAATACTTGCCTTATCGACCACACCATTTGAGATGGAAGAGCCGATGAGAGGGCAGAGGTTAATGGAGTTTCCTCATCTCTTGGCTCCTCACAAAGATTTAATGGTGGGTCTAATCTCAGCCGTGGATAAACGCCTTCATGGTATCTCTTCCTTCTTCAGCCTCAGTCCCTCCTGATGCTGAATACTATCAGAACCAGAGCGGTGCTTCTCAAGGTTCTCTTTGCATCAACCGTGGAGTCGATTCTCTCCTGTACTCTCTCTCTCCCTCTCTCTCACACACTTACTTGAAGCGTATATGGTTTTCTAAGAAATAATTTTTTTTTATCTTCCTACAGATTAAACGGGGACAAATATTAACAATTTGAAAAAAAAAACTAGCAGCAATTACGATTTTTTTCGGATGAATTTATTATATATAGGAGTATGAATATGATAATTTTTACACATAGGATGTACTCCTCTATTAAGTTGCCTGAATTATATATAGGTGTATATCGCTCAGTATCTTGTAATTGACTTTGCTGGCAATCTATACATAAACTGCTAGGGAAAGTAACCATTAAAAAGTATAACAAACATAGTATTAAAAAGGAAAAAAAGAAAACCCTCCCCTCCCTTTAGAATTTGATATCATTCAACCGGTTTAACTTAAATCAATTGAAACCTGACCTATTCTGATCCGATGGGGTATAAATAAAAGGAAATATAATAATTATATAATATTAAAAAAACTAATGATTAATTTTATTTTTTATGAAACCAGATTGATTTCATATTGTTGAGTTGGCTGCACTTGTCCTTACCAAACGGAGGAGCAATGAACATCACTAACATCCAAGGCTATCTCAAATCCTCAACAGATGCACCACATTTTCAGTTCGAGCTGGTCCAATGCAGCCCAACATACTTCATCTTCTTTCTTGATTTAATTCCAAGGAAAGACCTTGTTCTCCACCCAGATTACCTCAAAATGTTTTATGAAGATTCTCAACTCGAAGCACTTAGGAAACAACTTGACACACAAGTCCTTGAAGCCAAACCCTACTTCTCATCTTCCCTCTACTTTCGAAATGTTGTTTCTCCCACAGGGATTTTGGTTAGCATAACATGTGAGGACTGTGGAACGACGGAGCGTGCTGAAGAAATTATTCGCGACAATATTGATCCGATAGCTAATGAGGTTCTTGAACTATGGATGGATAATTGTGTTTGTAAAGGAGGAACGGCTACTATTGAGGAAAATGAGAGGGATCAACTGGAGAAAAGGGATCGAATGATAAAGAGTAGAGCAGTTGAGATGGATTTGAGCTCAAGCATGCCTATTCAATTTGGACAAGATGTGGCAGACAGAATCCTGGGAGTTATAAGAGGTGTTTTTAGGATATGATCATGTTTTCTTTAATCCTTCTTAGTGATCCATGGAAGTGAAAATTGGTGTATGTTCAAATCAATCAAGAAGTTTAAAAGAATTCAGTAGTCTTTATACAATAATTAACATTTAATATTGTATTGAAATTGGGATTTAAATTTCTGTAAATAAGGTTATTGCATTTAAACAAAAAGGTAAGTTGCTTTATTTTTTTTTATGGGATTTTGGCTATTTGATTTTAGAAAACGTACATAAATCATATCATTAATGAGGATCTTGTACGTGAAGAGAATAATTTGTACTAGAAGCATGGTTTTAGTTTTTTTTAATTATTTTATCTAAAATAATATCTTTTGAAGATAGATTCAAGTTGATCTATAAGTTAACCTCTGTCAATTCACGACTTAAACCTTACACCATTTATAGTTATTTCCACACCTACCTTGAAGGGTAAGAAGGAATCAGAATGATTAGAACTGTTTGGTATTCAACTATTTTTTAACATGTTTTTTGTTTAAAAATATATTAAAATAAGGTTTTTTTTTTTAAAAAAATTATTTTTGATATTAGCACATTTGATGAGTTTTTTTTGTCCCAAAACAATTGTAACAAAAAATGTCTAATAACAGGGCATTTGGTTTCGAGATGACAGAAGAGCTACCTTTTGTGCCTTATTATGTACATGCGTTGAGCTTTTCTTTTATCTACTGTGTTTTACAATGCTATTTTTCTTGTGGATGTATGGGTGAAAGTTTTAGTATTTGTGCGCATTTTGCAATTCTGGTTTTCCCAAAACAGCGAAATAGAGTTTTATCATCTCTAGATTGAATTGGTTTTCCTAATTTACATACATATCAATAGGCCCTTTTATGCCTATTGGTTTGAAGTGAATGTAGTCAACGATCTCTTAAAATAGTTTCACTTGTTTTGAAAAGGATATTGCTTTTGAGTTGGCAGCTAGGTAATTCTTTATATACAATGATTTTTAAGTATAAACTTCTTGAAAAATAGGGCTACTGATGCGAATCCCGTGGATTAGATTGTATCAGCTACACTGCTTCAATAATAGTATAAGGTGGTTCTTGTTCATGGGAGATCAAAACCCTTTTTTATACTCTTAACAATGAGGGAGTTGATGCCCTAACAAAAATACATTTTTTCTGTATAATGGGAATTGTCTAAATATAAGTGCCTTTAGCAATGTCCACTGAAAAAGACAAGGAGTAGAACGAAGCCTTTCTCATGTTGATGAATTATTATTTAATATATTTTGTTTCAGGGAAAAACTCTATAGATGACTTCAAGCAAATAGCCAAGGAGCTTGGTGAAAGTTTCTCCTACAGAGATCAAAGAGATGGTTGAGGAAGCTGACCGAGATCGTAATTTAACCTATTGTCATTGCTTACATATTAGATTTGAAAGTTAAATTATGAACCTGTTTATGAAATAAAGAAGTAGAATTGTGCTCGTGGAACTTATGAAATGTCTTGTTTTCAAAGTAAAAAACTAAAAGTAGAAAGCAAAAAGTTATGTCACGAACTAACGAGAATTCAGTCATCATGTAATGAGTGGTTTGTTTGACAATAAATTGGCATGAAATTGTCTTAGAACTACTTTTTAATATGTGTCAGGCATGAAATCCTAAGGTATTCATGTCCAAGGCTGCTAGTTTTTGAAATTGTAAACTGACAAAAAGATGTCAAAGTTAACTTGTCTTATCATATAGCAGTGTAAAATTAGGATATGGAACTTTCAAACAATTCTTTACCCAAGTTAATTTTATAAATTGCGAGGTACTGGTTTTAATTATATGCTTATATTTTTCTTCTTGTGTATTTGATGGCTTATAATGCACACAGATGATGGATAAGTGAGTTTCGGCGAGTTCAAGAGGATGAGCTGCTTAATTTTGTGTTTTAAAAGTATTTTTTTTAAAAATTATTTTTTTATTTCAAATTAATGTTTTTTGGTTTTTTTAAATTATTTTAATGTGTTGGTGTTAAAATGATTTTAAAAAAATAAAAAAAATATTAATTTGATTCAATTCCTTATAAAAAGTACTTTGAAAAATAATCATTATCACACTTTCAAAACACTCCTAAGAGGATGATATACGAATAATAGAACTTGAGTGAAGTTCTGTTCCTTGCCAAGAGTCCTGACTAGGTGGAATTTAAGCTCAAGCATGCCTATTCAATTTAGTTTTTCTAAATGGTTTTTGTCATTAGAGATGCTCTTAGCTACTTCAATACATTATTATTTTTTTTTTTTATAGATTCTCAGTTAAGAGATGCATTTCTCATATTAATACGGTGTATTTAAATGCGTTTAATAAAAAAAAATTATAACCTCAATACTTGAATATTAAAATAAAAAATATGAGCGAACCTCTTTAATCACCATGTCATCAATCATTTAGGGCAATACCAACACATGACTAAAGAACAACAATGGGCCAAATCATATCAATCAGGAGAGTGTTTTTCTTGTGTTTTTTTCCCTTTCAAATAAGGTTACATCTATTAGAAGAAATGTAATGTCAATTTGTATGTGATCATCTATATACATTGCTTGATCATTTTTAGAGGGTATTTGGGAGTATAATAGCGATTGTGTTTTTCAAGTGTTTTTTACTCAGAAATGCATCAAAAGAATATTTTTTTTATTTTAAAAAATTATTTTTGACATCAACACATTAAAATGATTAGAAAACAAAAAAAATATTTATTTAAGTAAAGAAAAAAATAAAAAAATTTAATTTTTCAAAAATATTTTATTCCAAACTGAGAGAAAAGGGATCCAATCATAAAGAGGTGTTTTTAGATGGATTTTAGCTCAAGCATGCCTATTCAATTTGGACAAGATGTGGCAGACATAATCTTGGGAATTATAAGAGGTGTTTTTAGGATATAATCATGTTTTTTTTACTCCTTCTTAGTGATCCATGGAAGTTAAAATTGGTGTATGTTCAAATCAATCAAGAAGTTTAAAAGAATTCAGAAGTCTTTATACAATAATTGACAGTTAATATTGTATTGAATTTGGGATTTAAATTTCTGTAAATAAGGTTATTGTATTAAAACAAAAAGGTAGGTTTCTTTATTTTATTTTATGGGATATGTTTGCCTATTTGATTTTAGGAAATGTATAAATAAAGAATAACCGATGTAAAAATATTACAAGTGAATCTATCTTTGCTTTATTAGTAAAATTAAGTTTCTACTTTAGTATTTAATTAGTGTTAAAAATATATTTTTTTCAATTTGTATATTCTTTTAATTTATTTTATTAAGTGGACACACTATCTTTCCATTTCTCAATTAAAGACAATAATTCATGATACCATAAAAAGCATCCATAATGTTGATACCACATGTAGTATATTGCATGTGAAATAACTAATAAAAATAGAATCCATTAATATATATGTTCATAATTATTTGAATTTACTTACTAAATAACATCCGGTGAGAAGTTAGTTGGTGGTGGTGATGTATTTGTCTCACTTATGTGTGTGTGACAATTAGCAACTCAATATATTAATTTTATTCGAATCAATATTATAGCATTAAAAAGACCAGTGTGTTAGTAAAGACCAAGTGTGTTAGTCGATAAAATTAAGGAAGCATAATATAATAATTTTTAGAGAGAAAAATGTATTTTATGATTTTAAAATATTCACAAAAATTAACACAATGATTTTATTAAATGTATTGTTTATTGTATTTAAAAAATATATAATTTTAATGACATTGTAATATAAACTAAAAGATTTGGGTTTTAAATTGTTATTCTATTTTGCACTCTCTATATTTTGTTGATGATATTGTTCACATTCAATTTTTTCCAAGTCCTTGAATTTTTATTTTTTATATTTAATTATTGAACTTAATTTCTTTTAATTTCATCGTTACAAGTTCTAATAATGATTTTATATTTTGGGATTTATTTTGATTAGTATGCTTTGCATACCTAATATGGCATTTGATATTCCTAGGTTAAATTAAAAACATTTATGAAATTGACTTTTAGGTTTTTCTTAAAACAAAAATTAAAAGAAAAAGAACTAAAACTCAAATTTCAAGAATAGAACCTTTTCCTATTTTCAAAAAGCATGAAAAACCTCAATTTGATATTGATCATGTAAGTTTCATAGTTTTCATATTTGATCTTTTTTTTTTAATTTTTATATTTTAATCATAAACTTTATTTGTTTGCATTTTAATTCTTGGCTATTGTTAAAAGAGAGAAATTCATTGGAAAAAATAAAGGAAAGAGAAAACTTTTTAATGATAAAATTCTAGCCACTATTAACTACAGTGTTGGTGCCTATAGATTTATCTTTAAAGAACAATTCAATGAATGTTATTTCTATCTTTAACAATGTTCAAAAAAATAAATCAGAGCACACTAATTTTTTAATTTAATTAATTTTGAGTTTTATGTTAATTAAAATGTGTTTTATGGTTAGAAATAGGGTTTTAGAGATCTATCTCATGTGTTTTTAGGTTGAAAAATAAAATAAAATTTAGGTTTAAGGATTTTAAAATTTGGATCATGATTTTCTGGTCATCAACGTTTTAAGAAAAGAATAATAATAATAAAAACATTGTAGAGATTTCCTTGTCATGACAAGTTGGGAACTAAAGCAGTTAACCAAAATATTAGTGATTCAAATTGTAAATCATCCAAAATCTAACCAATGGCTGTCAGCTTCTTTCCAATTTTACACTTACCACACTCGTTACCATCTCCTCCTCCCTCAAATCCTCAAGAACAAAAATCTCAGCCACTGCATCACTCTCCTCCTCCTCCCTCATCTTCATCCGCGTCCCAAAGGGATCTCCACAACCAGGGACGTCAGAAATTCATAGAATTCCCAGTCGTCTGCCCCACACAGGGATCTCATGGTTAATCATTATCAACGGTGGAGGATCGACTTGGCTCACACCTCCTCCCTTGTACGCTTCCCCTTGACGTACAACACTGCCAGAACGAAGTGGGAGCGCCCAGCTTCACTTCATATCAGATCAGGTCTTCAGTCTTCCAGGTAATTTCCTCCATCTCAATTCTTGTAGCACAGTTTGAAACTTTGAATTGCTTCGTGTTTTATTTGTTATTTGCTCATGCGCCACCGATAATTCTAAAGTTCTAAGCCAGTGCTTGTTGCTATGACTAGTAGTCTTACCGATTAGTATTTATCAACGCTAATTATTTAGAAGGTAGATTGTCTTGGTAGCTGCAATCAGACTTAATTAATTATCCATTTAGATATGCTTAATCTGTGTTTGCTTTGTAGATTAGTTTCCATCTTACATTTTGATGGACCCTATATATTGTGCTTGGCTAATTTCTTGGAAACTAGCAGTTTTGGCATGCATCCCACAAGAAAAAATTTAGAATTGGGCTATTCTCTCTCTAATTGGGGGACAGTTTTGCACTCAGTTGAATCACATAATAATATGTCTGTTAATGTTTTTATAGCTGGTATAGTGCTTATCAGATTTTGGTTCAGTTCGCTGTACTAGGTCTTGGAATCGCATGAAAAGCTTGGTTTGATTCCGTAACTGAGTAATGCATGAGGAACCTGGAATAACCCTTAACTAATTTGCGGGAGAGGGATGGCTTTATACTTATTATTCAACAAATATAATATGGGAAATTACAATAACAAAAAGCTAATGAAGTCAATCTGTATGCTTTCATTAGTTTTTGTGTAATCAAAGTCCTGGCTTCTTTATCGAATGCTAATTTTCAAAATTACTGAGACATAATTTATTTGTAGCAGCCAAGTACTGAACCTTCTTACTTAGTTATGAGGATTGAAGTCTTATGTCGAAGTTGAATTTGCAGCCTTTCATGTATAGTCTTTCTTTGGTTATGGCATCATGCCCCATGGAATCCTATATTGTTATTGGCTTTAAATGAACAGGCTGCAAATCATAGTTACTTGCCTGGATTTGCACTGTTGTTATCAATCTGATTTAGTTATTTTTGTTTCTCAACTTCTCAAAATTGTATTAAAATTTATAGAAAAAAATATAATTGAAAGCTGGACATTTTTCAGGTGGATTTCATATTGGGAAGTTGGCTGCACTGTAACTACCAACCGGCGGAGCATTGAACATAACTAGCCTATATCTGCCTATCTGAACCCTTCAACAGATGCACCAAATTTCATGATTGAGCTAATCCAGAGCAGTCCAACATCACTGGTCTTCATTCTTGACTTTGCCTCCACGGAAGGACCCCGTCCTTTCTCCAGACTATCTTCAAACTTTCTATGAGAACACCCAGTTAGACACTCACAGGCAGATGCTTGCGAAACTCCCTGAGGTTCAACCCTACATCTCTTCATCCCTTTATCTCCGTTCTGTCCTCTCGCCTACAGTCGTTATGATTCAAATAGGAGCTGAAGCGGGTGGACCAGAACGAATGGAGGAGATAGTAAAAAATCACATAGATCCTACTGCCCAGGAAGTTTTAGGGATTTGGTTGGATCATTGCGCTAGTGGAGAAAGATTGGTGGGAGAGGAAGAGAAGGCTTATATGATGAAGCGACGATGAGCTAATAAGAAAAAAACTATTGAGATTGATCTAGGCACAAACTTTCCAAGATTGTTTGGTCCAGAAGTCACCGATAGAGTATTAGGAGCCATACAAAAGGTTTATAACATATGACTTCTGAGGTTGATCCCGCTTGAGAATCAAGATTGAATATTATCCTTATGATATGGATCTACAGAAGAAAAATAAAAAGGAATGGTAGCATTAGCAATTTAGTATAGTTTACCTCCATTTCACATGCAGCAACTTTGATGCAACCTGCAAAAAACATCTTTTTAATTGCAGTGTACATTTGGTTAGAACAGAATGTAACGCAATAGGAAGAAAATAATGATTTTTTTCTTCTTTTCTCTTACATTTCTCACATTTCATCAAAATCACTCAAATCTCACATGATTTGATCGGTCGTGGTTCAACCTTACCCTTTAATGTTCAAGAAAAATAAGATGAATGAAATATTCATTAGTGCCACAGAGTTGTAGGTTGATTTCTAGTGGCTGAAAATTGCTTATCGAGTGGATAGATCCATACAAAAACTAATAGAGTAAAAGACATTGAAAACTACACTTGAATGCTTTTGAAGGGCTAGAGGTAATGAAAATGTTAAAAACCAATTTAAAGGCCCAATTTGTCATTTTTCGTTTGAATAAGAAAAGGACAATGGTGAATGAGTTCTTTAAGCTTGAAGAAATGTCAAGCAACTCCATAAAATCATTGCAGTAAGTGGACTGAGTTAATCAGCCCATTATAGTCAATGTTCAAGTTTGAAATTCGCAAAATAGTTGAAAGTGACTCATTTTCTGTCTGTGGCTGTTGTTGATGGAAGAATAATATTTGTCTTCGACAGCTGACAAATCCTGTTGTTGATGGAAGAATAATATTTATGTGGATCTTATTCCAACGTAGACTTTACGTTGCTTGAAGGGCATAGTACGAGAGAAACAATGACCCTCCCGCTTTGCCCACATCAACATGTTTATCTAAATTCATTTCAGCTCTACCATTGAAGAAAATATCCACCAGAAAGATCAGAAACTCAATACTTGCCTTATCGACCACACCATTTGAGATGGAAGAGCCGATGAGAGGGCAGAGGTTAATGGAGTTTCCTCATCTCTTGGCTCTCACAAAGATTTAATGGTGGGTCTAATCTCAGCCGTGGATAAACGCCTTCATGGTCATCTCCTTCCTTCTTCAGCCTCAGTCCCTCCTGATGCTGAATACTATCAGAACCAGAGCGGTGCTTCTCAAGGTTCTCTTTGCATCAACCGTGGAGTCGATTCCTCTCCTGTACTCTCTCTCTCCCTCTCTCTCACACACTTACTTGAAGCGTATATGGTTTTCTAAGAAATAATTTTTTTTTTATCTTCCTACAGATTAAACGGGGACAAATATTAACAATTTGAAAAAAAAAAACTAGCAGCAATTACGATATTTTTTTCGGATGAATTATATTATATATAGGAGTATGAATATGATAATTTTTACACATAGGATGTACTCCTCTATTAAGTTGCCTGAATTATATATAGGTGTATATCGCTCAGTATCTTGTAATTGACTTTGCTGGCAATCTATACATAAACTGCTAGGGAAAGTAACCATTAAAAAGTATAACAAACATAGTATTAAAAAGGAAAAAAAGAAAACCCTCCCCTCCCTTTAGAATTTGATATCATTCAACCGGTTTAAACTTAAATCAATTGAAACCTGACCTATTCTGATCCGATGGGGTATAAATAAAAGGAAATATAATAATTATATAATATTAAAAAAACTAATGATTAATTTTATTTTTTTATGAAACCAGATTGATTTCATATTGTTGAGTTGGCTGCACTTGTCCTTACCAAACGGAGGAGCAATGAACATCACTAACATCCAAGGCTATCTCAAATCCTCAACAGATGCACCACATTTTCAGTTCGAGCTGGTCCAATGCAGCCCAACATACTTCATCTTCTTTCTTGATTTAATTCCAAGGAAAGACCTTGTTCTCCACCCAGATTACCTCAAAATGTTTTATGAAGATTCTCAACTCGAAGCACTTAGGAAACAACTTGACACACAAGTCCTTGAAGCCAAACCCTACTTCTCATCTTCCCTCTACTTTCGAAATGTTGTTTCTCCCACAGGGATTTTGGTTAGCATAACATGTGAGGACTGTGGAACGACGGAGCGTGCTGAAGAAATTATTCGCGACAATATTGATCCCGATAGCTAATGAGGTTCTTGAACTATGGATGGATAATTGTGTTTGTAAAGGAGGAACGGCTACTATTGAGGAAAATGAGAGGGATCAACTGGAGAAAAGGGATCGAATGATAAAGAGTAGAGCAGTTGAGATGGATTGAGCTCAAGCATGCCTATTCAATTTGGACAAGATGTGGCAGACAGAATCCTGGGAGTTATAAGAGGTGTTTTTAGGATATGATCATGTTTTCTTTAATCCTTCTTAGTGATCCATGGAAGTGAAAATTGGTGTATGTTCAAATCAATCAAGAAGTTTAAAAGAATTCAGTAGTCTTTATACAATAATTAACATTTAATATTGTATTGAAATTGGGATTTAAATTTCTGTAAATAAGGTTATTGCATTTAAACAAAAAGGTAAGTTGCTTTATTTTTTTTTATGGGATAGTTTGGCTATTTGATTTTAGAAAACGTACATAAATCATATCATTAATGAGGATCTTGTACGTGAAGAGAATAATTTGTACTAGAAGCATGGTTTTAGTTTTTTTTAATTATTTTATCTAAAATAATATCTTTTGAAGATAGATTCAAGTTGATCTATAAGTTAACCTCTGTCAATTCACGACTTAAACCTTACACCATTTATAGTTATTTCCACACCTACCTTGAAGGGTAAGAAGGAATCAGAATGATTAGAACTGTTTGGTATTCAACTATTTTTTAACATGTTTTTTTGTTTAAAAATATATTAAAATAAGGTTTTTTTTTTTAAAAAAATTATTTTTGATATTAGCACATTTGATGAGTTTTTTTTGTCCCAAAACAATTGTAACAAAAAAATGTCTAATAACAGGGCATTTGGTTTCGAGATGACAGAAGAGCTACCTTTTGTGCCTTATTATGTACATGCGTTGAGCTTTTCTTTATCTACTGTGTTTTACAATGCTATTTTTCTTGTGGATGTATGGGTGAAAGTTTTAGTATTTGTGCGCATTTTGCAATTCTGGTTTTCCCAAAACAGCGAAATAGAGTTTTATCATCTCTAGATTGAATTGGTTTTCCTAATTTACATACATATCAATAGGCCCTTTTATGCCTATTGGTTTGAAGTGAATGTAGTCAACGATCTCTTAAAATAGTTTCACTTGTTTTGAAAAGGATATTGCTTTTGAGTTGGCAGCTAGGTAATTCTTTATATACAATGATTTTTAAGTATAAACTTCTTGAAAAATAGGGCTACTGATGCGAATCCCGTGGATTAGATTGTATCAGCTACACTGCTTCAATAATAGTATAAGGTGGTTCTTGTTCATGGGAGATCAAAACCCTTTTTTATACTCTTAACAATGAGGGAGTTGATGCCCTAACAAAAATACATTTTTTCTGTATAATGGGAATTGTCTAAATATAAGTGCCTTTAGCAATGTCCACTGAAAAAGACAAGGAGTAGAACGAAGCCTTTCTCATGTTGATGAATTATTATTTAATATATTTTGTTTCAGGGAAAAACTCTATAGATGACTTCAAGCAAATAGCCAAGGAGCTTGGTGAAAGTTTCTCCTACAGAGATCAAAGAGATGGTTGAGGAAGCTGACCGAGATCGTAATTTAACCTATTGTCATTGCTTACATATTAGATTTGAAAGTTAAATTATGAACCTGTTATGAAATAAAGAAGTAGAATTGTGCTCGTGGAACTTATGAAATGTCTTGTTTTCAAAGTAAAAAACTAAAAGTAGAAAGCAAAAAGTTATGTCACGAACTAACGAGAATTCAGTCATCATGTAATGAGTGGTTTGTTTGACAATAAATTGGCATGAAATTGTCTTAGAACTACTTTTTAATATGTGTCAGGCATGAAATCCTAAGGTATTCATGTCCAAGGCTGCTAGTTTTTGAAATTGTAAACTGACACCAAAAGATGTCAAAGTTAACTTGTCTTATCATATAGCAGTGTAAAATTAGGATATGGAACTTTCAAACAATTCTTTACCCAAGTTAATTTTATAAATTGCGAGGTACTGGTTTTAATTATATGCTTATATTTTTCTTCTTGTGTATTTGATGGCTTATAATGCACACAGATGATGGATAAGTGAGTTTCGGCGAGTTCAAGAGGATGAGCTGCTTAATTTTGTGTTTTAAAAGTATTTTTTTTAAAAATTATTTTTTTTATTTCAAATTAATGTTTTTTGGTTTTTTTAAATTATTTTAATGTGTTGGTGTTAAAATGATTTTAAAAAAATAAAAAAATATTAATTTGATTCAATTCCTTATAAAAAGTACTTTGAAAAATAATCATTATCACACTTTCAAAACACTCCTAAGAGGATGATATACGAATAATAGAACTTGAGTGAAGTTCTGTTCCTTGCCAAGAGTCCTGACTAGGTGGATTTAAGCTCAAGCATGCCTATTCAATTTAGTTTTTCTAAATGGTTTTTGTCATTAGAGATGCTCTTAGCTACTTCAATACATTATTATTATTTTTTTTTATAGATTCTCAGTTAAGAGATGCATTTCTCATATTAATACGGTGTATTTAAATGCGTTTAATAAAAAAAAATTATAACCTCAATACTTGAATATTAAAAATAAAAAATATGAGCGAACCTCTTTAATCACCATGTCATCAATCATTTAGGGCAATACCAACACATGACTAAAGAACAACAATGGGCCAAATCATATCAATCAGGAGAGTGTTTTTCTTGTGTTTTTTTCCCTTTCAAATAAGGTTACATCTATTAGAAGAAATGTAATGTCAATTTGTATGTGATCATCTATATACATTGCTTGATCATTTTTAGAGGGTATTTGGGAGTATAATAGCGATTGTGTTTTTCAAGTGTTTTTTACTCAGAAATGCATCAAAAGAATATTTTTTTATTTTAAAAAATTATTTTGACATCAACACATTAAAATGATTAGAAAACAAAAAAAATATTTATTTAAAGTAAAGAAAAAAAATAAAAAAATTTAATTTTTTTCAAAAATATTTTATTCCAAACTGGAGAAAAGGGATCCAATCATAAAGAGGTGTTTTTAGATGGATTTTAGCTCAAGCATGCCTATTCAATTTGGACAAGATGTGGCAGACATAATCTTGGGAATTATAAGAGGTGTTTTTAGGATATAATCATGTTTTTTTTACTCCTTCTTAGTGATCCATGGAAGTTAAAATTGGTGTATGTTCAAATCAATCAAGAAGTTTAAAAGAATTCAGAAGTCTTTATACAATAATTGACAGTTAATATTGTATTGAATTTGGGATTTAAATTTCTGTAAATAAGGTTATTGTATTAAAACAAAAAGGTAGGTTTCTTTATTTTATTTTATGGGATATGTTTGCCTATTTGATTTTAGGAAATGTATAAATAAAAGAATAACCGATGTAAAATATTTACAAGTGAATCTATCTTTTGCTTTTATTAGTAAAATTAAGTTTCTACTTTAGTATTTAATTAGTGTTAAAAAATATATTTTTTTCAATTTGTATATTCTTTTAATTTATTTTATTAAGTGGACACACTATCTTTCCATTTCTCAATTAAAGACAATAATTCATGATACCATAAAAAGCATCCATAATGTTGATACCACATGTAGTATATTGCATGTGAAATAACTAATAAAAATAGAATCCATTAATATATATTGTTCATAATTATTTGAATTTACTTACTAAATAACATCCGGTGAGAAGTTAGTTGGTGGTGGTGATGTATTTGTCTCACTTATGTGTGTGTGACAATTAGCAACTCAATATATTAATTTTATTCGAATCAATATTATAGCATTAAAGACCAGTGTGTTAGTAAAGACCAGTGTGTTAGTCGATAAA
This sequence comes from Populus simonii, assembly GCA_007827005.2. Taxonomy (NCBI): domain Eukaryota; kingdom Viridiplantae; phylum Streptophyta; class Magnoliopsida; order Malpighiales; family Salicaceae; genus Populus; species Populus simonii. The sequence goes on from CM017470.2 coordinate 12,612,472, forward strand.
ATTAAGGAAGCATAATATAATAATTTTTAGAGAGAAAAATGTATTTTATGATTTTAAAATTATTCACAAAAATTAACACAATGATTTTATTAAATGTATTGTTTATTGTATTTAAAAAATATATAATTTTAATGACATTGTAATATAAACTAAAAGATTTGGGTTTTAAATTGTTATTCTATTTTGCACTCTCTTATATTTTGTTGATGATATTGTTCACATTCAATTTTTTCCAAGTCCTTGAATTTTTTATTTTTTATATTTTAATTATTGAACTTAATTTCTTTTTAATTTCATCGTTACAAGTTCTAATATAATGATTTTATATTTTGGGATTTATTTTGATTAGTATGCTTTGCATACCTAATATGGCATTTGATATTCCTAGGTTAAATTAAAAACATTTATGAAATTGACTTTTAGGTTTTTCTTAAAACAAAAATTAAAAGAAAAAGAACTAAAACTCAAATTTCAAGAATAGAACCTTTTCCTATTTTCAAAAAGCATGAAAAACCTCAATTTGATTATTTGATCATGTAAGTTTCATAGTTTTCATATTTGATCTTTTTTTTTTAATTTTTATATTTTAATCATTAAACTTTATTTGTTTTGCATTTTAATTCTTGGCTATTGTTAAAAGAGAGAAATTCATTGGAAAAAATAAAGGAAAGAGAAAACTTTTTAATGATAAAATTCTAGCCACTATTAACTACAGTGTTGGTGCCTATAGATTTATCTTTAAAGAACAATTCAATGAATGTTATTTCTATCTTTAACAATGTTCAAAAAAATAAATCAGAGCACACTAATTTTTTTAATTTAATTTAATTTTGAGTTTTTATGTTAATTAAAATGTGTTTTATGGTTAGAAATAGGGTTTTAGAGATCTATCTCATGTGTTTTTAGGTTGAAAAATAAAATAAAATTTAGGTTTAAGGATTTTAAAATTTGGATCATGATTTTCTGGTCATCAAACGTTTTAAGAAAATAGAATAATAATAATAATAAAACATTGTAGAGATTTCCTTGTCATGACAAGTTGGGAACTAAAGCAGTTAACCAAAATATTAGTGATTCAAATTTGTAAATCCAAAATCTAAACCAATGGCTGTCAGCTTCTTTCCAATTTTACACTTACCACACTCGTTACCATCTCCTCCTCCCCTCAAATCCTCAAGAACAAAAATCTCAGCCACTGCATCACTCTCCTCCTCCTTCTCCTCATCTTCATCCGCGTCCCAAATGGATCTCCACAACCAGGGACGTCAGAAATTCATAGAATTCCCATTTGTCTCTGCCCCACACAGGGATCTCATGGTTAATCTCTTATCAACGGTGGAGGATCGACTTGGCTCACACCTCCTCCCTTGTACGCTTCCCCTTGACGTACAACACTGCCAGAACGAAAGTGGGAGCGCCCAAGCTTCACTTCATATCAGATCAGGTCTTCAGTCTTCCCAGGTAATTTCCTCCATCTCAATTCTTGTAGCACAGTTTGAAACTTTGAATTGCTTCGTTGTTTTATTTGTTATTTGCTCATGCGCCACCGATAATTCTAAAGTTCTAAGCCAGTGCTTGTTGCTATGACTAGTAGTCTTACCGATTAGTATTTATCAACGCTAATTATTTAGAAGGTAGATTGTCTTGGTAGCTGCAATCAGACTTAATTAATTAATCCATTTAGATATGCTTAATCTGTGTTTGCTTTGTAGATTAGTTTCCATCTTACATTTTGATGGACCCTATATATTGTGCTTGGCTAATTTCTTGGAAACTAGCAGTTTTGGCATGCATCCCACAAGAAAAAATTTAGAATTGGGCTATTTCTCTCTTAATTGGGGACAGTTTTGCACTCAGTTGAATCACATAATAATATGTCTGTTAATGTTTTGTATAGCTGGTATAGTGCTTATCAGATTTTGGTTCAGTTCGCTGTACTAGGTCTTGGAATCGCATGAAAAGCTTGGTTTGATTCCGTAACTGAGTAATGCATGAGGAACCTGGAATAACCCTTAACTAATTTGCGGGAGAGGGATGGCTTTATACTTATTATTCAACAAATATAATATGGGAAATTACAATAACAAAAAGCTAATGAAGTCATCTGTATGCTTTCATTAGTTTTTGTGTAATCAAAGTCCTGGCTTCTTTATCGAATGCTAATTTCAAAATTACTGAGACATAATTTATTTGTAGCAGCCAAGTACTGAACCTTCTTACTTAGTTATGAGGATTGAAGTCTTATGTCGAAGTTGAATTTGCAGCCTTTTCATGTATAGTCTTTCTTTGGTTATGGCATCATGCCCCATGGAATCCTATATTGTTATTGGCTTTAAATGAAACAGGCTGCAAATCATAGTACTTGCCTGGATTTGCACTGTTGTTATCAATCTGATTTAGTTATTTTTGTTTCTCAACTTCTCAAAATTGTATTAAAATTTATAGAAAAAAATATAATTGAAAGCTGGACATTTTTCAGGTGGATTTCATATTGGGAAGTTGGCTGCACTGTAAACTACCAACCGGCGGAGCATTGAACATAACTAGCCTATCTGCCTATCTGAACCCTTCAACAGATGCACCAAATTTCATGATTGAGCTAATCCAGAGCAGTCCAACATCACTGGTCTTCATTCTTGACTTGCCTCCACGGAAGGACCCCGTCCTTTCTCCAGACTATCTTCAAACTTTCTATGAGAACACCCAGTTAGACACTCACAGGCAGATGCTTGCGAAACTCCCTGAGGTTCAACCCTACATCTCTTCATCCCTTTATCTCCGTTCTGTCCTCTCGCCTACAGTCGTTATGATTCAAATAGGAGCTGAAGCGGGTGGACCAGAACGAATGGAGGAGATAGTAAAAAATCACATAGATCCTACTGCCCAGGAAGTTTTAGGGATTTGGTTGGATCATTGCGCTAGTGGAGAAAGATTGGTGGGAGAGGAAGAGAAGGCTTATATGATGAAGCGAGATGAGCTAATAAAGAAAAAAACTATTGAGATTGATCTAGGCACAAACTTTCCAAGATTGTTTGGTCCAGAAGTCACCGATAGAGTATTAGGAGCCATACAAAAGGTTTATAACATCTGACTTCTGAGGTTGATCCCGCTTGAGAATCAAGATTGAATATTATCCTTATGATATGGATCTACAGAAGAAAAATAAAAAGGAATGGTATGCATTAGCAATTTAGTATAGTTTTACCTCCATTTCACATGCAGCAACTTTGATGCAACCTGCAAAAAACATCTTTTAATTGCAGTGTACATTTGGTAGAACAGAATGTAACGCAATAGGAAGAAAATAATGATTTTTTCTTCTTTTCTCTTACATTTTCTCACATTTCATCCAAAATCACTCAAAATCTCACATGATTTGATCGGTCGTGGTTCAACCTTACCCTTTAATGTTCAAGAAAAATAAGATGAATGAAATATTCATTAGTGCCAGAGTTGTAGGTTGATTTCTAGTGGCTGAAAATTGCTTATCGAGTGGATAGATCCATACAAAAAACTAATAGAGTAAAAGACATTGAAAACTACACTTGAATGCTTTTGAAGGGCTAGAGGTAATGAAAATGTTAAAAACAATTTAAAGGCCCAATTTGTCATTTTCGTTTGAATAAGAAAAGGACAATGGTGAACTGAGTTCTTTAAGCTTGAAGAAATGTCAAGCAACTCCATAAAATCATTGCAGTAAGTGGACTGAGTTAATCAGCCCATTATAGTCAATGTTCAAGTTTGAAATTCGCAAAATAGTTGAAAGTGACTCATTTTCTGTGGCTGTTGTTGATGGAAGAATAATATTTGTCTTCGACGAGCTGACAAATCCTGTTGTTGATGGAAGAATAATATTTTATGTGGATCTTATTCCAACGTAGACTTTACGTTGCTTGAAGGGCATAGTACGAGAGAAACAATGACCCTCCCGCTTTGCCCACATCAACATGTTTATCTAAATTCATTTTCAGCTCTACCATTGAAGAAAATATCCACCAGAAAGATCAGAAACTCAATACTTGCCTTATCGACCACACCATTTGAGATGGAAGAGCCGATGAGAGGGCAGAGGTTAATGGAGTTTCCTCATCTCTTGGCTCCTCACAAAGATTTAATGGTGGGTCTAATCTCAGCCGTGGATAAACGCCTTCATGGTCATCTCCTTCCTTCTTCAGCCTCAGTCCCTCCTGATGCTGAATACTATCAGAACCAGAGCGGTGCTTCTCAAGGTTCTCTTTGCATCAACCGTGGAGTCGATTCCTCTCCTGTACTCTCTCTCTCCCTCTCTCTCACACACTTACTTGAAGCGTATATGGTTTTCTAAGAAATAATTTTTTTTTTATCTTCCTACAGATTAAACGGGGACAAATATTAACAATTTGAAAAAAAAAACTAGCAGCAATTACGATATTTTTTTCGGATGAATTATATTATATATAGGAGTATGAATATGATAATTTTTACACATAGGATGTACTCCTCTATTAAGTTGCCTGAATTATATATAGGTGTATATCGCTCAGTATCTTGTAATTGACTTTGCTGGCAATCTATACATAAACTGCTAGGGAAAGTAACCATTAAAAAGTATAACAAACATAGTATTAAAAAGGAAAAAAAGAAAACCCTCCCCTCCCTTTAGAATTTGATATCATTCAACCGGTTTAACTTAAATCAATTGAAACCTGACCTATTCTGATCCGATGGGGTATAAATAAAAGGAAATATAATAATTATATAATATTAAAAAAACTAATGATTAATTTTATTTTTTTATGAAACCAGATTGATTTCATATTGTTGAGTTGGCTGCACTTGTCCTTACCAAACGGAGGAGCAATGAACATCACTAACATCCAAGGCTATCTCAAATCCTCAACAGATGCACCACATTTTCAGTTCGAGCTGGTCCAATGCAGCCCAACATACTTCATCTTCTTTCTTGATTTAATTCCAAGGAAAGACCTTGTTCTCCACCCAGATTACCTCAAAATGTTTTATGAAGATTCTCAACTCGAAGCACTTAGGAAACAACTTGACACACAAGTCCTTGAAGCCAAACCCTACTTCTCATCTTCCCTCTACTTTCGAAATGTTGTTTCTCCCACAGGGATTTTGGTTAGCATAACATGTGAGGACTGTGGAACGACGGAGCGTGCTGAAGAAATTATTCGCGACAATATTGATCCCATAGCTAATGAGGTTCTTGAACTATGGATGGATAATTGTGTTTGTAAAGGAGGAACGGCTACTATTGAGGAAAATGAGAGGGATCAACTGGAGAAAAGGGATCGAATGATAAAGAGTAGAGCAGTTGAGATGGATTTGAGCTCAAGCATGCCTATTCAATTTGGACAAGATGTGGCAGACAGAATCCTGAGAGTTATAAGAGGTGTTTTTAGGATATGATCATGTTTTCTTTAATCCTTCTTAATGATCCATAGAAGTGAAAATTGGTCTATGTTCAAATCAATCAAGAAGTTTAAAAGAATTCAGTAGTCTTTATACAATAATTGACATTTAATATTGTATTGAAATTGAGATTTAAATTTCTGTAAATAAGGTTATTGCATTTAAACAAAAAGGTAAGTTGCTTTATTTTTTTTTATGGGATAGTTTGGCTATTTGATTTTAGAAAACGTACATGAATCATATCATTAATGGTTATATTTGGATCTTTTATGTGAAGAGATTAATTTGTACTAGAAGCATAGTTTTATTAATTTGATTTGGATCGTGTACAAAAAATATTAATTTGTACTGGAAGCATAGTTTTGGTTTTATTATTTTATCTAAAATAATATTATATAAAGACAGATTCAAGTTTATCTATAAGTTAACCTTTGTCAATCTCCTTGACATAAGTCTTACATCATTTATAGTTATTTTAATATCAGCCTTGAAAGGTCATAAGGAATCATAATGATTAAAGCCTATTTGGTATTGTGGTAGTAGTTACTTGTCAAAATGTTTTTTATTTAGAAATTTATTAAAATAATATTTTATTTTTTTAAAAAAATTATTTTAATATTAGCACATCAAAACAATATGAAAACACAAAAAATATATTAATTTGAAGCAAATAAAAAATTAAAAAATTTCAAATTAAACAAAGTAGGATCTTGCTCTTCATGTATATGAATCATTTGATTAATGGTCATATTTGGATCTTGTTTTGAATGGAAAAATATTCACACGAGTCCAAAAGCCTTAATGATGTGAGATCTTAATTTGTTTTGATGAAGATGAAGAGTATTCACACGAGCACAAAAGTTTTAACCATATGATATCTTACTTGATTTGATTTAACAAAGGAAAAGACTTTAATATTTTGTTTCCTTCATTTGATTTGATGAAGGAAAGGACTTTGATATTTTGCTTCCTTGATGGACTTGAATTTCTTTGAGAGAACTTCCAAGTATTTGTGCGTGGTCTTTCATCTCTCTTTTTTTCTTCTCTTTTTTGTCTTTTTTGCTTGTATAATTGTCTTTGATTTGGTGGCTATATTTTTTATTTATAGATACCTTAAAATTTATTTTTCTAAATGATATTTTTGGAAAATTTATATGGAATTACTTAAAATGCCCCTAGTTATAAGGATATTAAAGTAAATGTATTTGGAATGGGTTTTTAATTGAATTTCAGTCCAAAGCCAATAAATTTAATTTGTTTAGTTATAGAAACCTCTAGATTGTGGGCCAAACTTGTTGAAATTTTAATATCTAATAAATACCCCCATCAAGATAATTTATTTTTGTAATTTTGGTATAATAAGTAAATTTATCTTGAATCTTGTAATTGTGGTGGGATAAAAAATGTATTCGATTCATTTAAGTATTTTTAAAGAGAAGTTTATCTTCTAGTACAATAAGGAGACTTTCTTTATTTATTCCCCAACAATATCCATAAATAATGTTAAAAAAACACTTTGTTTTATTAATATAAAAATATCGTACTATTGACTATCGTAACTTTGAAAATAATCAGGAATAAATCTCACACTGTTTTTTTTTTTTTTTTTATGAAAACTTGACCCAGCAGAAATTTTGAATGTATGACACCTATTATTTTACTACCAATAACTTTTTTAAAGTAAAAACCATGAATTATATTTGAACTAAGATTTAGAAAAAATAATAATATGAAAATTACTTAAAATACTTCTAGTTAGAAGGATATTAAAATAAGAACCATAAATAATATATTTGGACTAAATTTGTAATTTAATTTATGTACAAATTCAATAAATTTAATTTGTTTCATCATAAAGATCTTTGGATCATGGGTTATACTTGTTAAAATTTTTATTTCTATAAATAGATTGAATTTTTTTATTTGGAAATGGCAGATAGGGCTTACATGGTTGGTAGCTGGTTTATATATATATATAAACCTTAAGCAATTTTTTTTTCATTTTCAATTTTTAAATTATTAAAAATAAAAACAGAAAAATAAAAATCTCACCCTCTTCTCATTGTAATAAATGACTATGAATAGAAATTCGGACAACTCTAATTATAATATTCGGCTTAACTAGATGGGTCTAATTTGCTGACTTAAACTCTATTTGGATTGGATCAATAAAAAAAATCAGTTCTTTTTATCAAAATTTATCATTAAAGGTGTTTTTTCTTAAAAAAAGGGTTAAAACTTGGATTCACTCATTATCCACGAGTGAAGTCACCCTACCAACAACCTGGACATGGCGTTGAGTCAATCCTTGGATATGGTCTTAACTACACGGATAATATTTTTGATTTTTAGACACATGCCTATTTATTATAATATAATAACTGAATTAGAGAAACGAGCTCTGAGTCCAATGTGAAAAATTCAAAAATAGAAGAACTTTGTTGTTATGGATTTGGACAATAGATTTTTTGTATTATTAAAGTCTCACATGATTCCCTCCCCAATTCCAATCTAACAAGTTTTGTTGGGTTGAGTTCGAGTAGGAGGCAGAGAGGGTTATGTGAGATCGAATATTGAAATAATTTGAAATGTAAATTATTATTATTAATATTATTTTTTTTATTTTTGGTTCCCTGTTGTCCAAACCTTCTTCTTAGATGTTTACTCCGAGATTTATTCAAATTAATCGTTTTCTAATATTACTATTTAAAAAAAATGTGAATGAAGGTTGTATTATTTATTTGTAGAACTAAAATTTTTATGATCATGATTATTGTTGTTGTTGTCGTGCTTCTTCAGGCAAGTTCTTATAGACGGAGCAGGAAATTAAGGAAGCATTTGAACTATTTGATGCCGATGACTCAAGTACTCAAATTATCTGTTGCTTGTGTTTCCAATAAGCCTGTGGTTATTTTCTTTTGATTTGTTGGTTTCTTTTGCTATGTTATCCAGGCACCATTGATGCGGAAGAGATGAATGTTGCCATGAGGTATGAATATCTTGTCACATTTGATGAGTTGTTTTTGTCCCTAAACAATTGTAACAAAAAAGGTCTTATAACTGGGCATTTGGTTTTGAGATGACAGAAGAGGGACCTTTTGTGCCTTATTATGTACTTGTGTTGTGCTTTTCTTTTATCTAATGTGTTTTAGAATGCCATTTTTCTTGTGGATGTATGGATGAATGTTGTATCACCCTACAATATTTGTGCGCACTTTGCAATTCTGGTTTTCCCAAAACAGCCTAATAGAGTTTATCATCTTTAGACTGAATTGGTTTTCCTAATTTACACAGGTATCAATAGCCCCTTTTATGCTAATTGTTTTGAAGTGAATGCAGTCAACGATATCTTAAAATAGTTTCATTTTTTTTAAAAGGATATTGCTTTCAAATTGGCAACTAGGTTATTCTTTATATACAATGATTTTTAAGTATAAACTTCTTGAAAAATAAAAAACATGAGAATTAGGCATTATCTGTAATAGGGCTACTGATGCGAACCCTGTGGATTGGATTGTATTAGCTACATTTGATATGATTCAGGTTCAGCCTTGGATTCCTTATAATAAGCATTTAATTATGTGTTTGAGATTGATTATTGATACAATTTAGTATATGGTTCAGCATTAGGTTTTTCATGATGAGGTTTTACCTAGGGATGTATTCGGTCAGATTAAGGTTCTTATAGGTGATGGATTCAACCCAATTTTTTTATGGGTAATTTGGTCAGATTACGACAGGCTATGCATGAGATGTTTTTGGACAGCAAAGAAAGTTTATTTGAAGTGTATTTTAGGTTTGCTTTGGTCCCTATTAATGAACATAGGTTAGGGTCACATGGGGTCCAAAGTTGACATGGGTTAATTAAGATGTTGAGATCAGATTAGATATATTTGAGGTTGATTTTCTAATTTTATGAGAACTTAAATCAGATCAGATTTTATTGGGTCACATGAGATCCAAAGTTGGCTTAGGTTAATTAAGATATTGGGATCAGATCTGATTTGTTTAGGGTTGATTTTTTAATTTTAGGAGAACTTAAATCAGCAAAATATTCTCCTAAAATTCAAGGAAATTTTGTTCATTATTTTCCCTATTATTTAGGAGAATATTTATCAATAAAGAAGAAAGTTTCTTAGTCAACAAAGCATGGTATGGAGGTTGCTAGATCTGATTTCCTAAGCTGAGAAGGGTTAATTAATGATTCTCTTAGTTTAGAAAGAAAATTAAATTGACAAGTATAAAAGGAAAAGATTTTCTTCATTAATTGTCCATGTAAAACAAGGAGACTAAGCACAACAAGATAAGAAAACTTCAAAATTAATTTCACATTCAGATCAGATTTCTTAGTTTATTTGAGACTTCTTAAGGGTGACAAATCTAATTTTAGAATATCCAGATTATTAATTTCAAATTTTTATTATTTTTATTATTTTCTTCTTAGTCTTTGGTTTATTATTTCTTATTTTGGTTATTTTTGTAAGTGGGCTAAAATTAGCCCACATATAGGGATCCATTAGAGTTAATTTGAAGCATTATATAAGTGTTCTGTATGCTGAAAAGCAAGGAGCCATGAATTTATGAAATAAACTTGTGTTTTGCGTGATGCAACATGTTATCTTTGTGGAATAAAGATCAAATCTGACTTATCAATGTATAATTGATCTTATGGCGTCATTCAATTTAATTCCAATAGTGATGATGTCTTGGGACAAGTTCCATTGTATCACACTTCTCAAACCTGATTTTTGACTTTTTTTGAGGAAAAGTATCATTTTCGTTGGGAATTGCTTGATTACGTGATCAAGAGATTTGCATCAATATTGCTTCAATAATAGTATAAGGTGGTTCTTGTTCTTGGGATATCAAAACCCTCCTTTATACTCTTAACAATGTGGAAGTTGATACCCCAAATAAAAATACATTTTTATGTATAATGGTAATTGTCTAAATATAAGTGCTTTTAGCAATGTTCGCTAAAAAAGGCAAGGAATAGAATGGGGCCTTTCCTATGGAGACCTCCTCTTTATAATCTTGTGTTTACAAAACTTGTTCCACCTATCGATCATTATTAATCTATTTCTCACTGTCTTCCTTGACATTCTTTCTTGCATCATAATCAATTTGAGGAGCATTTGTAGAATGCTATTGGCTTATCTATACAAAAGTATAAGCTATTTGCAGTCTTACAGATAATATGAGCTTCGAAGTCCCATTGGAAAAATGAAACAAACAATAAAAGGCTTTTGAGAGCCATTTGGTAAGGATGAAGTAGATCCATGCTATAATAACTTTGCTCGAGCAGTTTCTTTCCTGACTTACATCCTCTTGAATTTGAGAGCCATGATTATTCCATCCTTTTTGTGGACCTGACTGCATGGTAACATATTGCTTGATTATGTTTTGCAGGAAATCAACCAAATAATTACAGATGTTGACAAAGATGGCAGTGCTGCAATTGATTTTAATGAATTTGTGTATATGATGACTGCCAAGATTGGAGAAAGGGACACAAAGGAAGAGCTTTCAAAAGCATTCTGTATTATTGACCATGATAATAATGGGAGTTTTTGTTGATTTGTCCTTGATGTTTCTCATTCTTGTTGATGAGTTACTATTTAATATATTTTGTTTCAGGGAAAAAACTCAGTGGATGACATCAAGCGAATAGCCAAGGAGCTTGGTGAAAGTTCCACCAACAGAGATCGAAGAGATGGTTGAGGAAGCTGACTGAGATCGTAAGTTAACCTGTTGTCATTCCTTACATATTAGATTTGGAAGTTAAATTATGAACCTGTTGTGAAATAAAGGAGTAGAATTGTGCTCGTGGAACTTATGGAATGTCTTGTTTTCAAAGTTAAAAACTAAAAGTAGAAAGCAAAAAGTTATGTCACGAGCTAATGAGAATTTAGTCATCATGTAATGTGTGGTTCGTTTGACAATAAATTGGCATGAAATTGTCTTAGAACTACTTTTTAATATGTGTTAGGCATGACAAATCCTAAGGTATTGGTGTACAAGGCTGCTAGCTTTTGAAATTGTAAACTGACACCAAGAGATGTCGAAGTTAACTTGCCTCATCACATAGCAGTATAAAATTAGGATACGGAGCTTTCAAACAATTCTTTACCCTAGTTATTACTTTATTTTTTTACTTTAAATTAGTTTTTTTAAAATTGTTTTGATGTGCTGGTGTTAAAATGATTTTAAAAAATAAATTTTTTTTTATTCAATTCCAAGTAAAAAGTACTTTAAAAAATAACTTTTATCACACTTTCAAAACACCCCTAAGAGGACTACATATGAATAATATAACTTGATTGAAGTTATGTTCCATGCTAAGAGCCTTGAGAGGGTGTTTGGAATAAAGGTGTGGTTGGTTTTTTTTTTTGTAGGATCCATATAAAAAACAAGTATTTTTTGTTTTTGTGAGGTATAGTTTGTGTTTTAAAAGTATTGTACCTTTTAAAAAAATCAACGACAACTCTAAGCCAAACAAACACTTGAGTGTAGGAGTTACAAGCGCAGCCCAAAAAGCATGGATGCCTCCCACCAGCTACTTTTATTTTTTAATTATATTTATATTTGCTAAAAGATTGAATTAGTCCTCATTTAAATTGAATATAACTAAAAAAATCATTACAAAATATAAAAATTTCCCTAGACATTAGTTTAATTTTTTTTTTTGTTTTGAAGAGTAATTTAGTCATTATAATGTGCAATTAAAAGGGTAAAAAGACAAAAAAAAAAGCCCCTAAACCCCTTTTTTTCGTTTTAGATTATTTAAGTCATTTCATTGTGTATCTAAATGTTAAAAATTAATATATCCCTAATTAATATAATAATGACAAATAAATCATGTATAAACATCATTTGACAACTAATTACTAGTTTATTATTCTTTATTACAAAGCAAAAGTATCGTTTTATTATTGTTACACGCATTAAAACTACTTCTGGTTCATAATAGAGACTCTAAGAATTTGTTGTTTTTAATTGATGTCTAGTTTGTATTTTAAAATTGATGTTGTAGTTTATTTCTCTTAGTAAAGTAATTAAAGTTGTGCAAGTGGGGAAGATAACTGTAAACCTTGGGATGGGAGTTATTGGATAGTCAAGGAATATTTAATTGTTTAATGCCATTATGGAATGATCGAAAATGTTGTGGGATTGAAGCTTGAGAACAACTCAATAAGTTTGACTCATCGAGGAGTGTGGAGTTTGCTAACCTATCCATGGTGTAACATATGCTAATGATGATGTTCCCTAGTTCTCTTGTGGAATAGTTACTAGTAAGTTGACATTTCATATCTGCAAGACTTATACGTTAGATCAAAATATATTTTTACCTATAAGTTTATTTTTAATTTTGAAAAAGTTCAACTATTTTATATTTTCAAAATTACCCATCAAAACATGAATTATTGATTAAAAACTTTTTTTCATGCAACAATTTACTCGAAAAGATTAAAATATCAATTATGTGATGATCAAAGGAAGATTAAATTAAAAATACTAGATTATATTGTTCCAAAAAAAGAAGTTCTATCTCAAATAATAATATCAAATTATTAACTACTATATTAAAAAACTTTGGGTTTCCCCACCGCCATGAACAATGAAGGAGGTGGCCCTTTCTTCTTCTTCTTCTTCTTTTTAAATTTTATTCTTTTTTTAATTAAATGTTTTTTTTAATTTCATCATTCAATATTTTATTAATTTTGAATTGATTGTCATAATTTATCTCAATTTACTTTCTATGATGTTATCGCAATCTCAAATAAATATCATAATATTTATTTCAGTACTAGAAATTTGGCAAATATAAACGGCAATACCGAAAAAATTTATTCCGTCGGTATGTTACAGTAACATTTATCAATGGAAAGTTTATGTCGGTGTATACCAACAGAATCACAATTGGAAATGAAGGAATGAGAAAAGAGGGGGGGGGGGGGGGGGGACATGTTATTATTACAAATGATATTACTGATGAAAATTGTTTTTTGCTAATATTTGTTGTTGAATCCATCAGTAGTTTTTAAGTTATAATCTTGTAATCGACCCTCTTCTCCCTCCCCAATTTCTTCTTCTTCTATTTTTTTTATGCAAAAAAATAGCAAACAACAACCCCCTATTTTATCACAAATCAAGCTCACATTATCACAAATTTGGTCACCCAAATACTCATTTTGTTAACATCCATGTTCTAGATCAATAAATTCCCCACATCAAGTAAGCAAAACTACTCATTTTTTAAATGTTATTTTTTTTGTATTTGATGTAGTAGATGTAGTTTGTTTATGTGTTTACTTGTTTTATAGCTTTTTCTCATAAAATATATTGTATGAATATATGATTTCTACATGTTAGGGTTTATTTAAGATTTTCAAAAATTATAATTGTTTGTAATTTGATGAAATTGAGTTTGATTTTTATGACTTGGGTGTTTTGTAATGAAATAATTAACGACTTATTTAATGGGTACGTTTCATATTTTTTTTCAATTTTATTGTTAAGTTAAAAATTTTGATAAATGTGGAGGAATTTGATTTTTTGTAAAAAAGTGAATGATTTAAGGGTACTATTAAAATAGATTGAATAAGTTTGAGTTAAACCAATGATAGCTAATTTGTTGGGTACCGATAATTTGTTTAGTTCCCATAATTAATTAATACATGTTGTCATCAATATTCTATATAGGTTTTATATAAGTAATGAATGATCATTCTTGGATGTATCAAGTTCCACTCGAAGGGTTGCACAAAATGAATTATTATAATGGGGTTGAGGGTTTTATTAATTACGCACTATCCAATCCAAAAAATATTAGTGGAGACAATATAAGATGTCCATGTGAGAGGTGTAAGAATAAAAAGTTTCTCGATCCAAATGTTGTTACGACACATCTTCTACAAAAAACGTTTATAGAGAAATACTTGTGTTTGTTTACACCCAGTGAACCATATATCCCTTATGAGACCATGATAAAAAGGATGGTTGAGTCAACTTCTAGTTCTAGCAACGTGCATTGAGTTGTAGATGATAATAATAGTCCTTATAGGAGTATGGTTATAGATTTAATGAGAATGAATCAGGGTTATACAAGTGAATATTCAATCATAGATGAAAAACAAAATGCAAACACAATCTGATTATTTGATCTTTTAAAAGATTCTGATGAATCATTATAGGACATGTGCAAAAATCATAGTAAATTATTGGTTGTTGTACATGTATTCATCATCAAGTCAGATCATGGGCTGAGTAAGGCTAGTTATGAAAAATTCATCGAATGGGCAAAAAACATTTTACCTGAATGAGAATATGCTGAAAGAGAACTTTTATATTGCTAAATCCATGATAAAACCCTTTGGCCTAGGATACAAGAAAAGACATGTGTCCAATCTTCTACATGTTATACTACTTTGAAAATACAGATTTGATTGAGTATAGAACATGTGGTCATGATCGGTCTAAAACCATAACTGGCAGGGGAAAGACCCTTATCGTATATAAAAAACTTAGATACTTCTCAATCACTCCTGGACTACAAAGGTTATTCATGTCTTCGAAGATTGTTGAGCACATGACATGGCATCATTCACATATAGTGGATGGAGAGTTATGGTGCATCCTTCCAATGGTGAAGCATGGAAGCAGTTTAATAGGGTGCATCCTTATTTTTTAATGGAATCACATAATGTAAGTCTTGGGTTATGTATAGGCGAATCCAATTCATTCGAGTCATTTGCTGCACCTTATTCTTGTTAGCCAGTGATATTCATGATTTACAACTTGCCATCAGGAATGTGTATGAGGCTTTGGTTTTGGTGTGACCTAAAATTAGGTAAGAAGTATTTTTTGGGAGCTTTCTTATTGGAAGACTAATCTCTTCTGTCATAATTTGGATGTTATGCATATAGCAAAAAAATATGTTTGAAAATATTTTTAACACAGTAATGAACGTGAAAGGAAAGACAGAGGCCAACATGAAGGCTAAAATTAATATACCATTATTTTGTCACCATAAGAATATTGAGTTAAATATACCTTTATTTTGTCACCATAACAACTTGCATACCCAACATATGGAGAAGCTTGAAACAAATATCATCAAGGCAATCTACAAACTTGAGATCGTATTTCCTTCATTTTTCTTCGATTTAATCGAGTATCTACCCATATATTTACCGCTTAGATGGATGTATCCATTCGAGATGTTAGGTGTGAAAATCCTGAAAATTTATAATTTAAATATGTAGATGTGGAAACCCTCATGTAAACGTAAGACTAAAAGTAGTAATATTTCAATGAGTGATGGAAACCAAGATTAGAAATAATAGATAAATAATGATATATAATGGAAGAGATGACCTTCATAAAATGAATTTTGGTTTAGAATTCATAAGGACAGAGAAACTGGGAACATGTTTTGATGGATGAAATAATGAGAAAAATGACAAAATATTTTTAGGAAATAAGTGAGCTAATAAAGAATACATTATAATAAAGGATAGTACAATGAAAATGGTAGGACTGAAGGTGTAAGCACCGCTTAAAAAAAATCAGTGATGTTATTTTAAAACGATAATAAGCCCGATAAATAAATAAAGATGGAAATCCTAAAATGAATACATTCCAAAATAATTAAATGACCTTAAAAGTTTAGAATGATAATTGATATGATTTTTTTTGTGAAGATTGAACAAGAAAAATCTAGATTGTTTATGAAAAGTTATGAACTGACCAATTTTACATTAGAAAGCAGAGCTCTCAATCCAATCGTCGGATCGGGATGAAATTTTGTATGAAGTCTATTAATATGTTTTTCTACCTTGGTTAAATATCTCATCTCAATTGGAGTTTGGTAAAGACTAGTGATTTAAACAGAAATAATCCAGATAATTTACATGAAAAATAAAATAAAATACATGAAAGCATGAAAGAGGGATAAAATTGTAATTATGAAAAAAGGTGCCTATAAAACTGCAAAGAGGCCACCAGTTAAAAAAAGAAAAGAAAAGAAAAGAAAAGAAAAAATAGAGAAAAGCGTATAGGAAGAGAGCTGCAGATTTTGGAGAAAACCAATAATGCTCTGGTGGCCATAGTTCTGGAATCAACCGTTGGATCATGCTGATTGTTGGATATGTTGTTTTCATTACACTCCTCTACTAGCTGACCGGAGGGATTGGATGGAACACAATCCGTGTGACAGAAATCATCATCGGAAATTTCCTGGAAAACAAAAAGGAAATGCACCTGCAGGGCAGTTTGGTCGCTGGCTGATTTCGCTCTCTACCACCGTTGGATCATGCTCATTCTTGGATATGTGGTGCGACTAGATGTTACCTTTATTCTGGACGGTGGAGATCGGAAAATATATCTCCGGAAAGGTTTCGTGCTTGTTGAATAGTAGCTCGTCCATTTTCAGGTAAGCTCGGTTTTATTCAGATCTAGAGAGATTTAACCGTTGGATCATTATGATTTTGAGATATATTATGAAAAACGCTATGGTATGTAGTCTGACCGTTGGGTTTGAAACAATAATTAGAGGTAGATGACTTATTGCCTTTTGAATTTATTGCTAGTTTTGTCAAAATGTAGTAAGCTTGATTAAATACATGTTTTGATGAAATTAGAATTGTGTGGGTGTAGGTTTTATAGAAGATGTAATGGTAAAATATGTTCTTGTTATTAGTATTATTATAGATTAATTGTGTATTCTTTATATGAGGGGAAGAATGATTATTGTGTAAGAATAGTAAGGAACATTGCTATATGAACATGTTAATTGAATAGAACATGTTGATTGAATAGAAAGCTAAC
The DNA here is from genome assembly GCA_007827005.2 of Populus simonii. Taxonomy (NCBI): domain Eukaryota; kingdom Viridiplantae; phylum Streptophyta; class Magnoliopsida; order Malpighiales; family Salicaceae; genus Populus; species Populus simonii. The sequence continues at coordinate 12,629,713 of CM017470.2, forward strand.
TTGTTGGTTGTGTGGATATAAATGGGGTGGAACCATGAAGAAATTGAAATGAAAGAAATTTGGAAAATAAAACATATTTAAAGCTAGCCATAAGTGTTTTTAGCAAATTGATTAGTTAATAAAGGTTGTTATGGATCCCAATTAGTAGGGTGAAATTATTGTTGTGATAATGATCTAAGAATATTAATTGTTAAGGTTTGCCGCATATGTTTAATCACACGAGGAGAAAGCGAAAGAAAATGAATAGTTCATCATTTTGTTGTATTAATAATAATAATAAGAGAAATCTCAAAAGGAATGAGTTTTCTTATTTTGGTCTAATCTTGCTATATTGTAGAGGTAGGGAAATTGTTTGAATGTTTTGCTTTAGAATTGGTTTGAATTTGTGATTTAATGATGCCAAATGACCTTGGATGATGTTGCTTTTGCATGAAAATAAGTTGGAAGTTGGAAGTTGAAAAGGATTTCCAAGGAATGAAAATCCTCGTTGTTCAAAATTTTAGCTATAAAGAAGGGGTTATTGTGATTGTTGATTTTGAGCCTTAAAACAAAATAATTTGGAGTTGGTTTCTTCATAAAAGTTATATCTCTATATTTAGCCTTTCATAGAGATAAATCACGCCCAAAATTGAGTTTTACAACTTTAGTTATGATTAAGACACTAGATAGTGTTCTGGGTTGGTTAAGCTTAATTGATTGGAATTAGACAATTTTTAATCGTTGCTTAGAATTGCTGTTGAGTGATGGTTTTGATAACAAAATTATAAGAATGAATATAAACATGAAAATGAGTGAGAGTATGAGATCTTAAAGAAAATTCCTTGTGATTAGTTTGAGAATACTAGTTGAATGAGAATTAAATGAAGATGTGATGTTGGTTGTATTGTTGATAAAAATTGAATCCCTGGTGGTACAGGAAAAGCTGTGGGGACTGGACAATTGCATGGAGTGGCAGCACGTGCACCTATTCTAGGTAGGTGATTCATCATCTTATTTTGTAATTATTAGTTTTTCTTAAATATTTGTGTTGTGTGTTTAATTGATGTTAAAAGAATGAAACAAATGAATAAGTTGAGTGATTATTACAAATGAGAATTATTGGTAATTTAAGAGAAATTACCGAAATTATTTGGCTAACAAAAGAGGTTAGCCGGGTGCTGGGTAATTCGTATGGAATTACCGGATTGATTGTGGCAACCAAGATGGGTTAGCCAGATTTCTTGGGTAATTAAAAGAATTACCGGGTTTATTGGTTAACAAGGAAGTTAACTGGATATGGGGTAATTCGTATGGAATTACCGGATTAATTGGCTAACAAAAGAGGTTAGCTGGATGATGGGCAATTCGTATGGAATTACCGGATTAATTGGCTAACAAAAGAGGTTAGCCGGATGCTGGGCAATTCGTATGGAATTACCGGATTGACTTTAGCAACCAAGATGGGTTAGCTAGATTTCTTGGATAATTAAGAGAATTACCGGGTTTATTGGTTAACAAGAAAGTTAACTGGTTATGGGGTAATTCTTATGGAATTACAGGATTGATTGACTAACAAAAGAAGTTAGCTGGAGGCTAAGTAATTTGTATGGAATTACCAGATGTATTGGTAACCGAGGAAGGTTAACCAAAAGTGTGGGTAATTATATGAAATTACCAGAATTATTGGCAATCGAGATGAGTTAGCCGGATAGTTAAGTTTTGAAAAGATTATGTGAATTAATTGATTGAAGTTAGAAATAGTAAATTCTAAATGTTATGAGTAAAATAATTAATATATGACTAAGATATTGAGTAAATTAATTAATGTGGTTATTGGGTAGACACAATGACTTGGAGATTGGAGGGGAATTGATAGATAATTGGTTACCATAGTGATGGTGGCTAAGGATACATTACAATGATACTTAACGCCATAATGATGGTGGCTAAGGGCATAAATTGATACTTGGCATTGTGATGAGGGTGACCAAGGTTATGTGAAGGATGCTTAGTGACTGTAGTGTCGATAACTAAGATTGTGTGCAAATGATATTTGAAAACCGTGGTTATAATGCATATGATATTAATAAGAAAAATAAAAGGGATTCGGTACGAATGGAAGAATCAAATGGCATTGATTAGCCATCCAGTTTTGGATTGCTAATGGTATCGATGAAGTTTCATCGGTGCCGGTATTTCTTAAAATTGATTAGTCTAGCCCAATATTAGAAGACTAATGATACTAATGAGATTTATTAGTTTCAGCGATTACCTCTAGCAACAGATTCAGAAAAGGAAAAATATTGATTAGTTATTCCAAAAGAATGAGATAAGCTAATAATACCAAGAGAGGAATATCTTAGTATCAAGTGAGAATTGATTTATAAAGAGATTGTGTTCGCAAATCGTTGAGTTGTGTTGAGATTTCCAAGATGAAATTATTCTTGGCAAATGAGATAGGATATTAGATGGATATTGGTAATAGATGAAAAATATATGTTGTAAAAGAGGTTTACGCCTAATTTTATATATCAAAAGTAATTTCGTAGATATTATTGTCTGCCATTGTTATTGCTTGTTACTATCTTTTATATTTATGTGTACATGCTAATTTCTATTTTTAGGTCCATCAGGGTCGCGTCAAGGGTAATGCTAGTTTAGATATATTTTGCTTTTGACTATGTAAATTATTTGTAAATTAAAAGATTTATCTCTTAAAACTTGAGATGCAATATTAATTCGTAAATTTGAATGTATGTCTTTACTCTAATGGTTTAAACTCTTAGTACCTATTTGACCATGCATATTTATAGTTGAAATTGAATCTTTCATTTCAACTATATTATACGATGTTATTGAATAAGATGTGTTGTGTTGATGATAATGAGTTGGGTTGAGACCCAGGATGATTGGGTCGTGATTTTGAGTTATGACATGTGAGATATTAGAAGTGTAAACAGGGTATATGTCGATAACTTGGGACCTACCAGTATAGGGGAGACTCTGCCGAAATTTTGGTAGAAATTTTGGTGGAACCTGTATATCACAAAAAAAAAATTACCTGAAAATTTCCAATATATCGCAAAAAAGAATGTAGAAAAATCGGGGTTGTTACATTAGGGATTACACATGCATCCTAATTAAATTTCTGTTGTCTTTTTAAAACAAATTTAAAACATTCATTTAATTCCATGTAGATACTTGTTCAACCTTAAGAAAAAAAAGTTAAAAATGAAGTTCATGTTGAGACTTCAATATGCGAGGGGAAAGTGCCTTGGAGTGGGAATTTATCAATATTTTCCCATCTTGGATGACCTTTATCAAGAAATACAGTGAGGGGATGATACTTGATAGAAATCGAATTTAGACATACATATAATTACATGCTATTTAATTATGATGAATTGAGACTTTTTATTCAATAAGTATAATAATTAACATGTTATTTTCAAGCAATCTTTCTCTCATACTCTCTTAAACTAATAAATTGAATAATTTCTTGTAGGCAACATCATCAATTTTTACTATCTCAAAATTCTCAATTACAAGATAAATAATTTGTCACATGGTTCAGAACACATGTAAGCACTGTTTAACAATTCTTATCTTTCATAATACTTAATTTCATGACACCTTTTTATATAATTGTTAATGGTTGTAATTATATACCAGGTTTATTAATTGGAATGGAATGCTAGTGATAGTTTAAATTTACTATGTTTAGGTCTTGAAATAAAGGTAAAGTGCTACGACAAGTATTTTATCAATAAATATGTATTTCATATTGAAGAGTATGGTCATGATAGAAAGATATAACAATGGAGTTTATGAGAATACTTTGGTTGATGTTGACGTTGAGGAGTTAAATGATATATTAAGAACTAGTGCATATACAGAAGTAAAAAAAAAATTGATGATATCGATGAGCAATAATTCAATATAGAAGGTTATGGTGGACATGATGATGATGAAATTAAAGAATAAGAAGAAAATTCTGATTAATTTTTAAAACATCAATGTGTAATGAAATAGACTTTAACATAATATTTCTAGTTATCCTTTTACAATGATGTGAATGAAACATTTATTTTTATGATTTTATTATTATAAACAAAAATGATGTTGTTGTATTGTGATTTCACTGTATTTACAAGTTGGATAGATATGGAATACAAAAATACTAGGGGAAAAGAAACTGATGATACCAATGGAATCATCGGCAGTTATAAATTACAGATAAAATTACTGACATACTAATTTAATTGAAAAGTTCCAAAGAGTTTGATAAAAAAAAAATTACATAACTATGCCACTAACATTACAAACAGAATCACCGATGAACTAATTACATCAGAAAGTTCTAGAGAGTTGGAAAATATTACATAACCATACCATTGACCATTATAGATAGAATCACTGACTAACTAATTCCATTAAAAAGTTCCAGAGAATTGGATAAAAATACATGACCATGTCACTAACTATTATAGACAGAATCACTAACAAACTAATTATGTCAGAAAGTTCTAGAGATTTGGAGAAAAATTACACGACTATGCCACTAACCATTATAGACAGAATCACTGACAAACTAAAATTTATTGGTTCATTTTGAGGGGGTTCTGAAAATTACATTCTGGAAAGTTTCAGGTTTAATTGAAAATTTTAATTTTTAATTATAAACGATGGAATTTAAAAATTAATAATTTTTAAAATTGCCATTAGTAATTCCATTGATAAAATGACTTAATTAAAATACCAGAATCCCTAACTTTAGAAGAAAAACAACACATTTTTCCTCTCTCTTCCTTTATTCTCTCTATACTTTCTTTTCTCTCTCTCTATATTTTCTTCCTCTCTTCTCTCTTTCATATTCTTCTCTCTTTCTTAATCACAAAATAGAGAGATATGAACAAGGACTTATCGTAAATAAAATAAATTGGTTTTTGGCTTTATTTATTAATGCGTATTTGTAGGTTATAAAATTTTAGATAGTCTCTTGTATAAGGGAGGTGCTGCCGAATTTTTTTAAATAGAAATGTTATTACCTTTTTTAATCCTTTAATTTGTGTAGATAACAAGAAAAAAGTAATTAGTGTATAATACATATAGGAGTGCTACAAGTTCTTCTAGCATCTCTTTTGATGACCATGAGTCACTGAGTGCTGACTATAAATAGACGTTTGAGGCACAGGTACCCTTTCTTGAAGCACGCTCATCAAGTGCGATGCCACCTTGTAGAGGGGGTGTCCATGTATATATCATATTATATTAAAACATCTAAATATTCCACGAATATATTTATATAATATAATTATATATTTTGGGTTAGGTTTAAGCGGGTTTCAGATCTGGTTTTACAATATCCATACCGTACTCATTATCCCTCGAGTCCAAAAAATATTCACTCATTTGAGTCGGGTCGATATCCATCAGGTTCAAGTTAAATTGTCATTGCTAATGATAATAACCACTTTTATCTTTTTGTTGATCTAGATCAACTAGGTTAACTCTTGTGCAGATAATTAGACAAACTTATTGATAATGTTTCAAAATTCAATATGCTCGGAAATAAGGGTTTTTTAGTGTTCGGATAGAGGGTGGTCATACGTTCATGTTAATGCTCCTTTCTCTAAAGTTCAAGAAATGGATGATTGGTGATAGAAGACCCAACACCTACAAAACAGTTCTTTTATGGGATTTAAGGACTCTCTAATGATATATTCATTGATTTTTAATAAGGGATTATAATAGATAAGAGAATGAGCTTTAAAATTCTTAAGAACAAGAGTGTTTGTTCTTAATTATGTATGACAAATGCTCTGTAAAATAAGAATATGAATAGAGAATAGAAAAGGTATGAACCCTTAGGTGGTTATGAAGGAATATAAAGTCTCTGAACTTCATCACGTTACTTAAATGAAGGAGTTGAAATGTCATTTTCTCCTAATAATATTAATAAATAATAAGTATCTCTTATACAACATTAATAAGAGATAAATATCTCTTACATAAAATTAATGTTGATGGAAGTATAATAGGTCATTTGGAGACTTTTAAACACCTAGAAATGTAGAGAGATGATCATTAGTGACTTCTAATATTTTTTGTTAAAAGACTTAAGAATAAACAACAAATCCTCGTGATCCAAGATGAGGCCCAAAAATATTATTTGCTCTATATGTATTTGATTTTGAATTATTCAAAACCCAAGAATTATGGATATGGTTCCTTGTCAGACCCATATGCGCTTGAGTTTTGCACGCAGCGGAACCCAAAACTATTAGGTCTGGCATCTTATGAGACCTATGTCATCTAGGTTTGAAGTTCTGTCAAGCCTAGATATGTTGGGTTATTACTCTGTATTTGATCCTTTTATTTATAGGCTTTTAAAAGCAAACATATTAAAAATACACTGACACGTCACTTGTCCTCCTCCCTTTTAGTGGATAAAAATCTCTTCACTTAAATAGTTTTGAAAATGACAAAAATTAATGTTTATGTTATCCAAAAGTGTCACATATAACTTTATATAAAAAAAATAATCATGTCCAGTCGATTACCAACATAACAGATGTTAACTGCTAATATTAACTATCTAGTAGGTGACCCATTGGTAAGAGTTTGGGACTAGGGAGTTTGCTCCTCATGTGGTTTCAGGTTCGAGCCTTGTGGTTGATAATATGATGGTTACTGGAGGTTTACATGGTCGTTAACTTCAAGATCTATGAAATTGATTAAGGTACGCGCATGCTGGTCTGAACACTCATATTAATAAGAAAAAAAAAATGTTGATATTTAAAACCATGGTAAAGATACTTAGGATAACAAACGCCGCTAGCCCAGCCGCGACCGACCTGTTGATGGGTCACCGTAGAAATAGCGGCCTCACGCATGGAATTTTCAATATGTACGGAGGATTTCACGATTTTTGTGTTGTCCTAAAGTGCAACACATAACTTTATATTAAAAAAAATATTCATGTTACCAAGATAACAGATGTTAAAAGTAACTGCTGACATTTAAAACCATGGTAAAGATACCTAGGAAAACGAACGCCGCCAGCCCAGCCCCAACCGACCTGTTGACAATGGGTCAACGTGGAAATACGTACCGAGGATTCCATGCATGGATACAAGGACCAGATTTTTTTAAATAGGACACGTGTTGTATGGCTACTTGTTCCGTGGAAGGAAGGAAGGAAGGAAGGAAGGAAGCTTAGCAAATAGCAACAAATGCAGACAGCAAGTGAAACACAAAAGTGAATGAGTTTTTGCGGCTCATTCAAAAGTGACTGCTGCGATTGCGGCTCTGCACTTCAAACAGAGATTGCGGCTCTGCACTTCAAACAGAGATTGCGGCGCCACCCCCTTCAACAAATTTCTTTTAAATATGGAAATGTCACGTGCAATTGTTACTGTTAGGAGTACTTATTAGAAAGAAAACTACTCCTAAATGAAGAAATCAGGCGCCAGTGGTTTTCATAAGAACATTTGAATGAAAATAAATAAAAAGGGATTTTGAATCCATCTATCCTTGTATATTTAAAGCATTTTTTCATATACTTAATTATTTTTCATTTTCATATGTTCTTGTATATTTATATTTTATTCCCTATACCTTTTTCCATAATTTGGACCAAAGTGCCCCTTAGAACATAGAAAAAAGAAAGCATAATTTCCAAAACATAAAAAAATTCATTTATAAATACTTGTAAACCACTAAAAAAATTGATTTAAAAAAAAATGGGAATGTAAAACTTGGAACGTCCATAAAAAATTGAAATAACCCATAAAATATATTTAAAAACATTGGATTTTGAAAAATCTACATCTAGAAAAAAATTATTTAATTTTCAGAGACATATTAATTTATATATTTATGAAGTTTTTTGGATATTATTTTTATTTTCTTTTTCATATTTCTAAAATTTAGTTTTGCTTTTTTAATGGGTTTTCATATTTTTCAGTTTTTAAATATTTTTATGTTTTTTTTTCATGGCTTTTAAAGCTTTCTTATTATTTTTTTAATTCACTTTTCATTTTTTTGGTTCTTAATTATTATTTTTATGATTGTAGAGATGTTTTGTCCAAAGAGTAACAAAAGTACATATGAGATAATGTGAATATTTAAGGCTTATGAGAGTGAAGAATTCGTAAAATGATATATGAAAAAATACGTTAAATATATAAAATATATGGATCAATTAACATTAAATAAAATTAGTCACTTCTAATTAAGATTTGATTTTCACACCAGAAAATGGTAATATTATTAATAATATGTGCAAAACTAATAATAATTAACCAACTGAGCCATTTTCCCCCTATGATGCAATTAGGGTGGCTTTCTCAGATGCGACAATTGCAATCTTTGGAATTTGGCTACAATATTGTCAATTTGTCATTGATAAACGGAAAAAAAATAAAAAAAAAGGAGAGAGAGTTGGATGGTAAAGCAAATAGTGCATTAGTTGGATGGTATAATAATAATAATATAAAATCTTTGGAAGTTTGAGACTATTCTCGTAGTGGTGTTCTTGTTAGGAGAGAGTTGTTTCGAGTCCATTTCAACCACTTTTATTAAACTTGACGTACGTGACTTGGAGGGTCAATTTGTGACCTTACTTACCCACCTTATCGACTGGGATATATATATATATAACTTGACAAATCAACCCTCAACTTGATATGCTTAGTTAATATTTAGTTTGACTTAACAAAAATTAAAACGATGTCATTTTAAAGGTTATTGTTTTAAAAGATGATTGATTCGAGTAAACTTACCCGACCCATAATCAAACTCTTGTGCTAATTCAACATCCAAGTCAATTTTAGTAACTATAATTCCCCTTTAAACTCCTGATTGGGGTAAATCAGGGTGTATTTATAGGTAATGGATATGAGTTTTTTTTTTCATAACTAATATTTTATGGCATTTTATGGTATAATAAGAGATATAAAATGAACAATCATAACTTATGAGGTTATTATACTTATTCCAGATACATCCTAGGTTTTGATTGTGTTATGTTGCGGGTTAGGTCATATTTTTTTTTTAAGAAGGAAATACAAACATTACTAATGTTTTATCTATTCACAAATAAAATTTTAACAATTAATTTTAAAATCTAGTCAGTGGACTCGTGCTTAACCATGAGTAGGATCAAAATATTTTTTAATGCCAAAAAATAAATGTGTAGGCGTTTCCGGCATGTTTTTGACATCAAGGAAAATACTTTATTGCAAATAGAAAAACTAATTCATATATTTAATTAAATAAATTTAGAACCATATGCACCAATGTATGAAAAAAAAATTATTAACTCTTACTAAAAACTAAGCTGGAAAGTTTACAGATAAATGCATATTAAAATATTTGATCTCGTAATACGAGTTATAGACCCTCTTAGGTTTACTAACTTTATTTATTGAAATTAATTCTTTATTTAATTAAAAAATAATAAAAATAAACATACATAGGGAAATTATTGAATAAAATAAGGAAAAAAAATATTATATAGGGCTACATAAAAAGAATGCCTACTAATATAAGAAAAAAATTATAATCTTAGGAAAAAACCAAGTATAAATTATATTATATTAAAAAATATTATAATTGTTAATTAATTTATTTTAAATCATTTTAATTAAAATCAAATACTCGTTAGATTAGGTATCCCACACCTTTATTTAACTAATCTAGATTTAACTTTTTTTTTTAATAAACTGGGGTCGGGCGTCTAGTATGGGGTTGCCCAGCATAACTAACCTAATAAAACAAAAGCCCGTGTGCATTGGAATTCAAGGTTAAGCCCACAAACCTGGGCTTTTCTTTCTATCTTTTCTATTCAGGCAAAAATGTAGACATGTCATCCATCTATATATTTTAAAATAATTAAGTAAAACGAGATGTCGTTTCTCTTTAACAATCCAACCACCATGGAGGTGGCTGCAAAATTAAGAGTGGAGTTTTTTTTCTCTAATAAATATATTTTCACCTAAAAAACCTAATAAATACCGTATAACATAAAATAAAAAAATAAAAAAAACCAATTTGTCAACCTAAAAACCCTAAAATAGTCCAAAAATACAAAATCAAATAAGGAAAAATTTTACTCTCTAATCCTCGGTCTATTTTTTTAGGCAGATAAAGGTTAAAAAAAAATATCAATGGAACCCTCCCTCATCAAATGAATCTCATTAACATCAAGATCAGTTTTGTCGCTAAAGTATGGCTAAAATGATAACTTTATCTCTCCTTCGTGGATTTCAAACGACTTTATTTCTCATCTCTCAAATTGAGGGAATGAAATAATAAGAAAATAAATTTTTAGATCAAAATCAAAATTAAAAAAAAAAACTATAGGGACTGTGAAGAAAGAAAAAAAGAAAATGGGTGGACTAAACAAAATGTTTTCTAACAAATTATAGATCTTCCATAGATTTCTCCTTATCTTATACTTTGGTCTAGTTTTGTTGAATTTGTTCTTTCTAAAAAAATCATAATAAATTGGTGATTAGTTTTTTTCCCAAAAGGCCGCAATTGAAAAAAAAAAGTTTAAGGGTGAAAATGAAAGAAAAAAGATTTAATATGGATTGCTATAATATTTTACCTAGATGTTTTCATATATTTTACAATTTTTTGTAGGGGTTATGTCAAATATTTTATAAAGGATGCAAAAGAAAAGCTAGAGATCTCATTAGGTGTGGTCTTTAGGAACCTTGCTCTAAACATTTCAAATCATCTCTTAGTTAACTTGTCAATAAGCAATAGACTCTTTTTATTCCTTTTTTATATATATATAACCCGGGGTGTTCGGGGCAGCTTACGCGCACCACGACTAATCCCCGGACCTATTAAACACCCTGCAAGCCCAGAAGGCAGGTAAAACACCGCGGGGGTGACAGACGTGCACGCTGAGGCTTGAACCCAGGAGGCAGAGGCAAGGAAACCCTGCCAAGACCGCTGGGGCACAAGCCTCGGTGCTAGACTCTACTTATTCTTGTATAGCTTGATGATGGTTTCTGTGAATCACAACATAAGAGGAAAGAAAACTATATTTAATGTGTGACAACGTTATATAGTGTGAATAAAAATTAGAGTTTTTAAGTTCTAATATTATAGTCCAAATTGTAAAGCAATAAAGAGAAAATTTTGATATTTTGTTTAAAAAATTTTGTAATTCAATAATTAAATTAAAAAATAACACAACAACAAATTATATAGAGGTTTAGAACTAACCTAACCAAAGGATATAATGTTAAGTAGAAAAAAATAATTAAAATCCGAAAATAACTAAAAAAATAATTAAAATAACAAAAGCAATATTTTTTTGGCCTAATTTGAGGATTTTTTTTTTTAACTTGTCTAGTTAGAGTAAGTCGCCCCTCCTATACACTAAGGTCTACAATATCATTTTTAAAAAATTAAACATGATCCAATGATCAAATCTAGCTAAAGCTATGATTATTATTTTTATCAAATTACATATTTAATCTGTCCAATCTTCTTTACGAATTTTACCTTTTTATCTCAATACAATCCATGTCAATGTGAGTACATGGGCCAAGATATAAAAATTACATTTGTAGAAAGTAGAAGGAACTAATAAATATAGGAAATGAGTGCATCAAACTCTCACAACGGGGCCGGGTGTGCACTTGCCTATGAAGCACCATCTTTCTTAAACGAGGAAGTTGTATTTAAGCCTTTTATTTTTTTGGTTACATACCTAAACTTTTTTACGTGGGGTTGATGGGTATGCTCCTCTAATTTTAGGCCTTTTTTTTAGAGATTTTGTGAAGGCTAATTTTAACTATATTTTTTAAATATATTTTAGCTTTAAATTAATATTTTTTATTTTTTTATTTTTTAATATGCTGATGTCAAAAATAAATTTAAACAAATAAAAAAATATTTTAATATATTTCCAAACAACAATTACTTTACAAAATAACTTTTACCACGTTCTAAATCAAACCCTAAGTGTAGTGTTCATCCCTGCCCATGCACCCAATTCCCTCAAAACAACCCATTAGTGCACATGCACCAGCTTTTCTTTAGGGATTTGTGCTGGTTTCTTGAGTCTTTTAAAATCCAAGTCGGCCTCATGATCACCATTTTACTTTCAATTGTTACATTTATTTAAGTATGGTATAATTCTTAATTTTTCAAAGGATTAATCAATTAGTTTTTCTTTATAGGTTCGATGATTTCTCTTATTGGTTCCTGAAACCTAAAATCAAGTCCATAAACCATTATATCTCAACATACTCTCAAATGGATCCTTTTTCAATATACCATTAGTATAAAAATATTAAAAGTAATTTTGAAAATAATAATTATGCCAGGATTCTCAAGCATGATGTTAAACAATCCTATGCATACAGTTAAAAAAAATTGTAAATAAAAAAAATAGTAGAAAACTAAAAATAAAGAGGATGAATAGCTTAATCTATTCTTATATATTAAGAGTTGTATGATTATAAATACAATTAAATCTACAATATATTATCTACATAACGTGTAGGTTAATAAAAACATGCATGTAATGCACACAAGTTACACAAGGAAAATACAACATATGATTTGTTGATTTTATTTATTTATTTGTGTAGTTGTGACCCATATGAACATAGCATCCCTACCAGTGGCGGAGCCAAGAAAATTTAAATGAGGGAGCAAATTATAAATGCTTGATATTATATGCTATATAGATATATGTTATATATAGAGAAATCAATTTAAAATATATGTGCTAACTCATATCAAGTAAAATTAATTTAAAAATATTTTTAAAATAAAAAAACTTACATTATAATTATTTTTTTCGAGTTTTTATATTTTAAAATTGCTTAATAATGACTTCATTATTAATTTGATTCAAGATATTCTTTCTCAATATATACAATTAAACTTTCATTTATCTATTTCTAAATCTTCTAGGGACTAGTGAAATTATTAGCAACAATTCTTTGTTGATTTGTTGTTTTTATACAAGTGGATTAAATATAAATATTAATATATATTTTTAATTTTTTTATTGTATCCCTAATTTTTTAAGTTATTTAGTATTTCATTTTTAATCACTAATAAGTTGATCACCGTCATTTTTCATATAAAATTCATAACAAAATACATATTAATTCATCAAAACTCATTTTAATTTATATTCATATGCATATAATATTATACATGCACATATTAATTTAACAAATTCATAAACTCTAACATTTTTAATAACTAATTATTAAGGAATATAACTAAAATTAAACAATGAAATAAATAGAAAAAATGAAGGAAACTCATCTAAAATATAAAATATAAAGCATAAAAGATTATTTATTTAACTAATTAATAGTTTAGGACTTAAAGAAAAATTATGAAGAAGGAAAAGAGGTAGGAATAATAATTCAAAAAAGAAGAAGAAAAGCTTGTTAAATTATTATATTAAAATTATAATATAAAAATTATTATAAAAAAAAAAAAAAAAGAATTGAGGGGGCAATTGCCCCCCTAGTCCCCATTGTGGCTCCGCCACTGATCCCTACGTTAAAACACCGTCACTTCACTGTTGTCCTATGTCGCCTCAGAAGTCATAGCCCATAAATCATATGTATTTAGTTTACCATGCCAAGGTGCCAACATAAATCATCTGTTTACACACCGTCACAAGTGGGCCCCATAAAGTTTTGTTTCGCCACATGCCGCGATTGTTTCCGCGGGCGGGCCAACTGGAGTCTGCTCATTTCTTCTCTCAATATATACCCATCACTTCCATTCAAAACTTTCCTCACGTCATCTTTCTTAAAACATACAATCCCAACTTTTCTTTATATCTACAAAATCCAACAACTTAGAAGAAAAAAGTACAATACTATAAAATAAAATGGATGCCTCCTCGTCCAACAATTTGGTTCAAAGACGAGTAGACGAACACAACGCCATAGTATCAGCTCTTAAGCATGTAATCTCAGGTGGTACTGATCATGGCAGTACTACCGGCCCAATAGAGTACCGGAACCAGCAGCAAATCCTAGCGGCTGATGATGGTAATGTGGGAGGGGGGAGCAGCATAATTTACGTTTCAGATTCTGAGACGTGTCCGGTTTGCAAATTGAGTACCTCCCAATGCCTTGGTTGCGTCTATTTCTCCAGTAGTACTACTGACCAAGAAGGAGGAGGAGGAGGAGGAAATGAGGGCCCCTCAAAGAAGAAAGGTAAAGGGAAAGGGAGGAAGAACAAGTATCGGGGAGTCAGGCAGCGGCCGTGGGGAAAATGGGCAGCGGAGATAAGGGACCCAGGGCAAGGGTGTCGTTTGTGGCTGGGAACTTTTGATAATGCAGAGGATGCTGCTAGAGCTTATGATAAGAAAAATATAGAATTTCGTGGAATTAGAGCCATAACTAATTTTCCACGATCTGACTACCAAGTTCAAGAAATGGAGCAAGATAAGCCAAACAAGACGGGCGAAGCAAAGAATGCCGTAGGGGAAACTAGTCAGGTTGGTGATATATAGATAGTTAAAACTAGCTAGCTAGGAATGCTAGTTGGGTGGCTATTTGCCTATTTCCCTTTTCTTTTTTCTTTTTTCTTTTTTCTTTTTTCTAAGGATTGTTCTTGAATTTATATATTTTTTGAATTATAAAATAAAAGATTTAATTAACCACTTTAAATTATATTATACCTTTTACTTTGGGATAGTGCCTATTGTCTTGTTGAGTGGAATAGCAGTAGAAGTGGAGTCCGATTTGAAATTTTCTTCCTTGAAAATAATCAATCAAAGTTTGACTCTTTATGTATAGGTCCTCCGGCATGGCGGGCCCTATTATTTAAGGAAAACAAAATTCTAATTATAGTACATCTAGAAACAAATATAATATTTAAAAAATCAACAAACTTTTGAGTCAAATATAATATATAAATTCTAAAAACAAAAGTACAGTACGGAACAACAATGGTATAGCATGACGCTTCCAAATGCTGTTCGTTTCACTTTTTGAATCATCGACAATTAAAGATTTTTGTAGTTTGATCTGACCGATTATATAATATATAAATTCTAATATAACCAGTCGAAGGACTTCTTTTGGTTCTAGGGTTTATATATATATTGATAGTTTAATAGTTTAATTTTAACTAATGAGGTCCTAAGAAAAACTCAATTAAGAAGGAAAAAATAGAAATCGGATGTTTAAGAACTCAATTGAAATTTTTTTAGGGTTTAATTAAATTTATTAAGGGTTTAATTACAAGAAACATTGATTTTTTAGTTCAATTTAGGCTTTAAGTGGAAGAAATTAAAGTCTAGGGTTGAATTGCAATTTTAAAAAGCTAATTTGGTCAAATCAGGGGTTTAATTGTATAAATATTGAAGTTTGATGGGTAACTAGAGATTTAATTGAAGAAATTCAAAACCAAAGACCAAACAAAAAAAAAAAAAACATTTGAATGTGGGGATTTAAGTTGATCAAACCAGAGGTCAATTTGAAAGAAATTAAAAGTTTAATGGTTGATAGGGGTCAAATTGCATAATTTGGAAACCAATGACTAACTTATTAAAGGCGCTCAAATTAAATGATTTAAATCAAAGTTTCCAGGAATGCAATTGTGAAAATTGAGAAAGTATCGGATCAATTAGAGGTGTAAACACCAAAATTGAAAGTACATGACCAAATTGAAATTACCCAAATTCTTATTTAAAAACCCTAACTTTTACGGTTTGACATAGATGATGTGTTGCTCAGAATTAATGAAATGATTAAATGACACGTCGTTTAATCATTGTGTCTCATCTTCTTTAGTCGATAATTTTGATTGAGATGTCATTTTTAGACGAATGAATGTGGCATCTTCAACCTCCTTAGGAGTTTTAACCACCACCACTCAATTGAAAAATACCTCTTCTATAAGGATCAGTTACTTTCATCAAACATTTACATCTCATTTTCTTCAAAAAACTTGACAACATCTTGTTCCTGATCAACCATCCCTGGATTATATGCTGATTAAGTTGGCATCTTTAAATGAATGAATGTGAAGTTGCAGACCTCCTAATCGATCAAGGTTGGATCTAAATGAAAGGTGTGCACACCCATCTACCAACTTCAGGTAATCTCATACATCGATGATGTCAGAATTGCTCCGACAAGGCTTTAAAAGTGGTCAACTTAGTCAGCCATGACTGTGATACCCAATGTGCAGAAAACATTGATTTTTTATGTGTTCACATTTCAAGCCTTCTTTATAGGTTCTTATAAAGTGCTTTAAACCTTTCTTTGTAGATCAAAAATCAAAAAACAGCTCATTGCCTTTCAAGTTTAGTAAAACCACCAAGAATCCCAAAAACTACCATTGCGAAACCAACCAATTACAGAGCTTCCAGCTATTAAAACTTGCCCCAAACCCTTCCATTTCGATTAGAGAGTCAAGCATTGATCAATCATGATCAATCCTTGATGGAATCTATATATATAAAAAAAAATCCTATAAATACCCCTTGAAAAATCATGGTTGAGGAAAAAAAAGGAGAATGAAGGAAGAGAAAATATTGATAAAGAGATCCTAGTTATAAAGGTTTACGAGGCTAGCACAAGAGTATCTTTAGCTTTGAAAAGATAGAAATTTATGGAGGGAAGATCTTACAAAAAAGAGTAAATGGCAACAACCACTTTTTAAGCTTGAAAGAAATAAAACCTTCTTCTAACCTAGCAGGTGATGTCCATAAGGCACACCTTTAACTCTTCCTTGTAAGTTTTAATGATGTTTTGAACTTGTTTTAGTATTAAGCTTGAATCTTGAGTAATGCATGAAAATATTATTTTTCTTTGCATAATCTTGCTTCGAGTTGATTGTTAATGTTTGCTAGATGTTTAAAATTGTTTGGATGCTTGTTTTTGGTGAAATTGAATAATTTTTTAATCTTCCAAATATGGTAGTAGGTTTTTATTTTATTTTATGGTTTGCTAATGCATGTTCTTTGCCCCTGAGTCTTGGTTGAGTCTCGTGAAGTATTAAAGTGCCAACTCTGAATCCCATATTATTGAATATATGTGTTGTTCAACTTTGGCAATTTTAAAGATTGAAATTTCATACATGTTTTCTATGAACTTTTTTTTTTGTTATTTGTTTTGATTCAAACATGTGTAAATATAGCAATGTGGTTTGTGATAACTAAAAGAGCTTGGTTTAGAGGTCTAACTGGATTTGGCAGCGGTTGGGTATTTTTGGGTTTGTGTTCTTCATGTTCTTGGAAAGAACATTCATTTGGCTCCATGAAATGAACTAGTTTTGGTCCATTTCTTTGCACCAAACATTTTATAGGACTCGATTAATCAATAATCTAAAGTTGGTTTGCATCAATAACTGTTTTTTCTTAGTTTTAATCATAAGGTTTTGTTTTTGCATCAAAATCAATTTTGATCAAATCATAATTATTGGTTGACAATTGTTGATGTTTGATACTTGATTATGATTCAGTGATTGATTTTTGACATGCATGTGCCTTTGATTTCATTATATGTAGTCAGATTTGAGACTAATGTTGCTGGGTTTGCTTTGAATGTTCTTCATTTGTTCTTCGTGTTCTTAAGGTTTTTGGGTTTTGATCCGTTTTTTATATATAAAAAAATTGTTTTATGTTTTTTGCAAGTTTAATCTATTTTGGGTTTTGGGTTTTTTTTTTTTGGTCTAACCCGTGATCTTTGGTTCAATTTATGGTCGAACCAAAAATTTTGGGTTGAACAAAAAATTTTGGGCCAACCTGATCGGGTCAAATCTGGTTTAGATGTGTAAAGCGCTGTTTGGTTTTTAACCTTTTTTATAAAGGAATTTTTAGCTTAAGGGTGTGTTTGGAAAACACGTTTTTAGACTTGTTTTGGTAGTTTTATCTAATAAAGAAAATGGATTTTTACCAAACAAAGCCTAAAAACAAAATTTAGAAAGAACAAAATGTTTTTTACATATGGCTAGAAACCCTATTGATGGAATGGAACAGTGTGAAGTTGTTCTTGTATGGCTAAAACATCATTGTTACAAATTTGTATTTGATGAAAGAGTTGGTGAATATATGGAAGAGATGAAGTTTTTATGGTTAGGAGATTAATTACTTGCCCATTTACTGGAGTTCCATCAGCCTTGGAAAGAACATTTTATGATGGATGAGAATTTTCTAGCTTTTTATTTAGTTTCCACAGACGGAGCCATTGATAAAGTCATGAAAAACTTCAGTTATAAATTAGGTTTTTCATGGTCGTATACTAGGTTGTTGACTGGTCTTGACCCTGGTCAAGTTGGTTTTCACCTGATGCTTAAGTTAGTAAATATAAAAGGGGTGAAATGTATGTGAAGACAATGTATATAGCAGGATAAGAGACTATTTTAGTTTGTGAGTCCAATTCCTAAAATTTAGGATTTGTGTGGAAGAGAATAGGTTTGCCTTTTTTACCTGGTGATTGAGTATATTTATACACTTATTCCTTGAACTTATATCACGTAGAAGAAAAGCATTTTTCTAGAAAGTTAAGTCATCGGTTACAGTGTCATATTCTTCATTAATAAAGATGTTGATGGCAATACTTTCCTAGAAAGTTGAGTCACCAGTTTGTTTTTGTCATGCTCGTCATTGATGGAGATGGTAGCCACTAATAATGCCAGGAAATAATCACTGGACGTAGAAAAATGACATAGAAAAATATTGTGATGCATAGAAACATTGTACTCATAAAAAGTTGGTGTGCGTAACTCTGGCAACTTAAAAAATGCAAAATGGTGTGTGTTGGGGTAAGATTCGATAGATAGAGGTGGGGTGGGGGGGGGGGGGGAAGGAAAGACTAGATGTTTGGGCCAGCCCAAATGGCTAGAAGGCAAATTACCTGGCATGTGCAATGTACTCGCTAGGTGAGTGAGTGTCCACTGTCTTTGGATGGCATGTGTGCGTCACTCAGGCTTCATACTGTAGGCTTCCATGTTGTCCACAAGTTTTCTTGTTAAGATCTTTTTTATGATAGTGGTGATATTATATTCAAAGGTTTGTTGTGTTTTTGATGTACCAATTTTTTTTTCTTTTCTCACTCCTCCCTTTTGTTTTGTGTCAGCTCATTATCTTCTTCTAGCCATTAGATCTTCTCCTCTATTTTCTTGACAACGATTCCAGCCCTGTTTGTTTTTGTGTTTAAAAAAAAATGAAAATTTTTATTTTTTTTCTTTGCTTTAAATTAATATTTTTTGGTGTTTTTAGATAATTTTGATGCGCTGATGTTAAAAATAATTTTTTAAAAATAAAAAAATATATTATTTTGATACACTTTCGAGTGAAAAATATTTTAAAAAGCAACCGCAGCCTTACTCTCAAATGCACTAGAAGGATTTGCATGCGAAATCTATTGACTAGGCAAGAATGTTCATTATTTAGGAGAAGAAGGTGAAATTTGTTCATGGCTGGAGAGAAACAAAATGCATTGCACAAGCATTTTGAAGGGCCAGTCTCCTAGCAGTTTGCGCTGGCTTAATTGGCTGGCAAAAGTTTTTTTTTTCTACCATTATATCTTTATTAGTCTTAATTTGGATTTACTTAAAAAAACAAAAAAAGTCGGCCGTTTTTCGTGTTCGTGCTTTCTTTCCTAGTCTTTTCAGACCATCCAACCGACCGCGGTTCGAAGCATATACTTTTAGGTAACTCCAAACCTCAATCGACATTACTTGACTTTGTCTCGAATTGGTACCCATGAATCTAGCAAGTCAACTTTTCTTGAGATTTCAAGGAGATTATTATATTTTATATACTTTTATTATATTTTATATGTCTTGTATTTATTACTCTAGTATATGGATGATGTAATAATAGACTAAGGCTACCTGACAATTTCTCATTTATAGTGTTTGATTGGCATTTCTCTTTTACAATCTTTTATCAAGTTAAGTCAACTCTCCTCTTATATTTTTTTAAAAAATATTTTAATTATTTATCTATTTCTTTTTTTATGATTTCAAAAGAGCCATGCCTGATCCTATATAGTTCAATCTTGCTTGTTTTAAAGTGTGTTCGGTATTGTGGTAGCTGTTGTGGTTGTGGTTTGAAAAAAATTGTTTTATAAAAAGTACTTTTAGTTGAGATTGGTTTGAAAAAGTAGGTGGTTGATTAAAACCGTAGTTGAAATTGAAGTTAAAGAAAAAGTAGTTTAATGTGTTTGGTTAAGAATGCTTTTGAAATTGAGGTTATAAAATAATTTTAAAAAATATATATTAATATTGATGGTTTTAAATTTAAATATTGTAGAATTAATTAATCCTATTACATCATAAAATAAAAAAAACTTTATATAAAATATTTTTTATTATTTCATTAAACTATTTATAATTCCATTACGTACAAAATTTATTTGATAAGAACTACAGTTTTCATAATTTTTTAAGCATAGATAAAATATTATTAGGTATAAAATTAATATTACAGTGCGAGTGAATTTAATTCACTCTATACTAGTTTTTCAAGAAAAAAATTTATTCACATCACAGTACGAGTGAATTTAATTCACTTTAAACTAATGTTTTTTTAAAAAAATGTTAAAAAATTTAACACACTGCAAAAAAAAAAAAAAACAAACGTGAACAATGAAAGAGAATTGCACTGTTCACGTGAACAATGCAATTCACCCGTGAACAGTGTATTATTGTATACTGTTCATGTTAATTGTACTATTCAGTGAACAGTGCAATTAGCATACACAGTGATGAAAAGCATGAATTTGTTGCTTTTCATTACCTGCATTCCGAATGTAAAATACATATGGGACCCATGAATAATAACTTGTTTTTTTGTCATTACCAAACAGCTACAAATTATGTTTTAATTAAAACGCAGCTGGAGCCAAGTAACCAAACGGTTTTTTAAACTGCAATGTATGTCCTCTGTTGATTCTAGTGCCAATAATATTATGCGTATTATGTTGCCAGTATGCGATTTGTTTTTGTTAGGGTTGCAATTTTGCAATGCTTGCATGATTCGGCAATTTGACTCGAAGCAACCTGTCCAATTTGGATGCCATGTGAACTTCATTCTCAGTTGCTTAAAACCTCTGAGAAAATGGATTCACGCAGAAATTACCTATAACCTTGAATAAGAGGGAATAGCCATATTAATAGGCCTTACGCTCCTCTTTTACCGTAAATGTCTGACAGTTAAATTGAAAATTCAATGACAAGAAACGTGTGCTCCCTGCAGGCCTGAGTCTTTGAATTTATCACTTGATATTATTAATTTTAAGTTTTCGCCTGGCTCTTTTCTATTTTGTAGTGTCAACAATTCCATTACTCAGATTTTCTTCTTGTCCGAGACCCAAAAGGGCCAAAAGGCATCATTGAACTTCACTGTTCATTTTGAACATTTTGGTACGTCCACCACTTGATTCAACTGGGAACACTGGCTATAGAATTATGAAAAGGAACCAATAAGAGCAATTATCATTTTGATTTAGCTATAGAACAAGATTGGTGAAGCGCTTCATGCCAGATAATTTTTTTTCTAACATAAAAAAATTAAAAATTTCAATTATCAACCAGTTTAATGATAAATGATAAAATTAAAAATAAAATCTCAAATTAAAACACTCACCGAAGCAAAAAAAAAAAAAAAAAATTGAGCATCAAATATGAAAAAAGAAAGAAATGAAGGGGTAAAATTGAAAAATAAAAAACTATCTAAAATAAAAAGGACAAAATCAAAAGAATGAGGATATAATTTGATATGTAAAGAAATTAAAGGAGGATACAATTAAAAACAAAAGAAAATTTGATAAATGAATTAAAAAAAACTATAAATATAAAAAAAATCAAGAATAAAATCAAAAGAAAATGAACTTAAAGAGCTAATATAGGAAAGTGGAGGATCAGGCATGGCTTTCTATGAGAAAAGAGAAATAAAAAAAGATATTAGTGAAATATTATTTTGATATATTTTCAAGTAAAAAGTATTTTGAAAAGCAACCATAACCTTATTATCAAATTAACTCCAAGGATTTGCATGCTAAATCTATTTACTAGGCAAGAATGTTCATTATTGAGGAGAAGAAGGCAAAACTTGTGCATGGTTGGAGAGAAACAAAATGCATTGCACAAGCATTTTGAAGGGCCAGTCTCCTAGCTGTTAGCGCTGGCTTAATTGGCTGGAAAAAGTTTTTTTTTTTTTTTCTACCATTATATCTTTATTAGTCTTAATTTGGATTTAAATGAAACTTCATATCCTTCGTCGAAAAAACAAAGTCTATTTATAAGATGTTAGGAGAAAAATTCTTGTAGCCACCAAAGGAACATTAATTAGTATGAGATTGTTTGGTAGTGTAATAGTAGTTGTTTTTTAAATAATTTTTTGTGTTGAAATATATATTAATAAATTTTTTTATTTTTTTATTTTTTAAAAATTAATTTTAATATTAATACATCAAAACGATCCAAAATATATAAACTATATTAAATTTTAATAAAAAAATTTTAAATTTTTTGAAAATGCAATCCAATCGTATTGCACGATTGTTTGAAGTTTAGCTAAGCAGTGATGTCAGAAAAACAATTGTTTGATGTTCTTTTGTGGCTGTACTTAAAAAAACAAAAAAAGTCGGCCGTTTTTCGCGTTCGTGTTTTCTTTCCTAGTCTTTTCAGACCATCCAACCGACCGCGGTTCGAAGCATATACTTTTATGTAACTCCAAACCTCAATCGACATTACTTGGCTTTGTCTCGAATTGGTACCCATGAATCTATCAAATGAACAGATAAAGTCAAAGAATAAGAAGAAATGGATCTAGTCAACTTTTCTTGAGATTTCAAGGAGATTATTATATTTTATATGTCTTGTATTTATTACATATGGATGATGTAATAATAGACTAAGGCTACCTGACAATTTCTCATTTATAGTGTATTTCTCTTTACAATCTTTTATCAAGTTAAATTACAAAGCATGTTTTAGAGGTCAAAAATATCAATTTTGAAGGCTTGATAATGGCTAGGTTTCGAGACAATGATTGAGTTTTCTAAGACAGTATTCTTCATGTTCTTGAGAAGAACATTTTCTTAGCTCTATGATTTAGACCGGTTTTGATGCATTCTTTTGCATTAAACACTTCATTGGACTTGATTATTTAATAATTTATGGTTCATTTACAAAAAATTACAAGGAATTTTATTTGAAATATTATTTGGAATGAATAATAGTTAAAAATATCAAGTTTATCTTTTAAAAAATCATAATGATAATTGAAGATATTTCTTCTTTCTAGACCAATCGTTAACCTAGAAAACTAGGATTTGGTCATCATAGCAAACTTGTCATGGTAGCTAATAAAATAGAAATATCATCAGATCATAGTAAACAAAGAAAAAAAAAAAACAATGCAGCCTACCTCAGATATGACAGATTAAAAATGCTAATATTTATTTTTTATGCAACTAATTTTTTGCCTAAAGTTTCTAAAAAACTAAATAAAATTCTTAATAATTATAATATTAGATGGTAACTCTAAACCAAAAATCTTCCATAACAACGAGGAGAGGAGGGCAGACCATTAAGTTGCTGCAATCGAAGTGATACTGCGAAAAGACGACAGGAAGTCGGAACATTCCCAAAGCCTCGTATTTATCATGAGTGGAAAAAGAATATCTATCTGGTGGATTACTAATATTTTAAGACATCAATCCGAAGATATTACAATTGGGTTGGTGAAATCCAACAGAAATGGACCAAACCCAACTAATACGCAAGACCTTGAAATAATAGCACCAAGCCAACTGACACACTAGACCTCCCTCTTCGTCTTAAGAACCAAAAAAAAACCAAGCTATTGTCAACCCGTTGGGCAACAACACATTAGATAGACAGACCTGTATATCAATCAATTTATGGACCCTCGTAAAATCCAAAACTCATCCATTCCCTACCATAGATTCTGCCCAAAATTTTCATTCTCGAGAGATGCTTTCTATCCCCAAAGATTTCAGCTTGTAAAATCCAGGAAAATCAACTTCGATGTTCCTCATGATGTTGTTGATGTCCCATTTGTAGTCTGTTTAGCTACATAAATCTGCTTCGTTTTTGAAGAGGGGTAGTTCTTTTCTGTACCCAAAGAATGATTCCTTCCATGGTAAGCCATTCTACGATGAGACCATTCACCTCCGGAACTATTCTTCTGAGAGCCTCCACCTCCACGCTGATTATTATTCCCAGAGTTATTGTAATGCTTGGCAGATTTATTCTTCTGGTGAAAAGGCTGTGTCTTCATAGCAGAGCTGGAGTTCTTGCCACTACCATTGCTAACACTGCCATTCTGCATAACATCTGTCTTGCCAGCCTCTGGAATAGTGCTTGCCAATGAGCTCTTAGCACCAATGCTCTGAGTTGAAGCCCCCATGCTGGTGGCACTAGAGTCTACCAACCCTAGTTCATCTGGTAACTGGCTGACAGTGGCATCAGTTGTTGTAGGGAAGTTCCGTCTATTGTCAGAAGGAGCAGGTGTTTGCGACTCAGAGAACCTGTTGGCAGCTAATGGTTTGTCAACAGGAAGGGTATGGTTAAACTGAGATGGAAGCACACCTTCTGCTTGTTGCAATGGCATTGACACAGGAAGAGATTGAAGAGGGGATGGAGGAACATGAGGCCAGCGAGCTTGGACTGACATGTCAGGAGACGACTGGGCAAAACAATTTAATCAAAATGTTAGGTTATGTTAATAAAACAGCAATATAACACGATAAGCAAATATGGAAGAAACCATTAATCAACCTTCAAGCAATTGAAGTCAACCAATTTTGGTCCAAACCAAGTTATTCAAATATCCTAAATGTGTAACAGAAAGCTTCCATTTGATTAGACAGTTTTTGCCAAAAAGAAAAGGAAAAGAATAGAAAGCAACCATCATTTTGGCAACCAAATAGTTCTAGGCTTCCACTCCATAGATCAAATGTCTACCTGGAAAGGAGAAACATCAAACATAGCCATGGGCGGGGCCATTGACAAAAGTGGAGAACCAGGAGCAAGATGCTGGATAGTAGGCATGTTGGTCGGGTTGCGCTGTGCTGAAACCATATTCATGTCATTCATGTCCCCTTCAACACCCATGGCAGAAGATGCAGGGTGATGCTTCCAATCAGGTTGTTTTCCTGATGGGATATATGTGGTACCCATATAACTCAAGCCAACTTGTCCAAACTGTCCCACTGGTGCAAAATGATTGTAGACAACCATGTGAGGTGGACCTTGAACCCCTGGGATGCTCCCAGGTGGACTAATGAAAGGGCCAGTGAAACCAGCTGGAGGACCATAGAATGAGTCTACACCAGAATGCTGTTGCCAGGCCCCAGGTGGACCAGAAACTGATGCTTTACTTTTCTGGGACTGTGATTGAGTAGATGCTGATTCATCATGTGGCCCAAAAGCAAAGATAGGTCCTCCCAACATGGGATTCATCTCATAGAAGGGAAAATGAGAAGGTGGAACTCCAGGGACATTCGAAAGCATCTGACTTGCAGAATTCTGTGGACTTGGCAAAGATGGCCATAAGGAAATTGGAGTCTCCACTGAAAGGTCAGCCGGAAGAGTCACAGTAAGAGACTCTTCAGCTCTTGATTGACTTGCTAATTGCTGATCAGAAGAAGCACCTGCCAAATATTATAAAAAAGAGCTCTAATACAGCTTTAAAAAAATACTCTTAAATAAAAACAGATATATAAGGCTCCCAACAAATGTTGCAGAAAAAAAAAATCAATACCCGCTGATATGCTATCAAGATCAGCACTCCCAAAATTTTTGGAGTCTGAACCAGAGACAGGGCTCGCACCCAGCACATTCCCACTAATCTCATCACTACTAATGGCTGCAACAGCAACAGCTGAAGCAGCTGCTTCTGCTTCTGCTTCAGCTTCACAATCTTCCAAGTGAGAAAAAGATTCATTGGAGTGTTTCTCTTTTTCAAAGAAAAGAGAGCGATCATTTTCAGCTGCAGAGAGATTATGAGAAATATGAATGTCCGATCGACATGGACCGGGGGGGCCAATCCCGTGGGTAACTGAGAGGCTGTTAGAAGGAAGAATTGAAGGAGATGTAACAGCACCTGAATATAAAGGAACAGCAAAAATTTCAAAATAAGGCTAATAGTAATTCTAAGATCATACACAAGAAAGTAAATGCCCACCGAATTGAATTTTCTCCCCTGCAAGCAATGAATTGATTGGACTAACAGCAGAAGAAAACGACTTGTCCTTGCTCAAAAGGGATGATGAGGGCAAGCTGGGCTCACTAACTGAGTTAGTTGGATCACCAACAGATGAATGTGAATCAAATTGCACAGGCTTCATAGCCTCATCGAGTTGAGTCTGTGTTAGTGCCATAACCTATCAGACACAATTCATCAATTTCAGTTATCAATTGCAGATTTACCAAATGGTCACAGATGATTAATAACAATGAAATCATCGCAAAAATATGAAAAGAGGCATCAGAACAATTATTTAAGAGAAAAACTAGATTATGGACCTTCAAACTGTAATACAAAACCCACTTGAAACAATTAAACAAATTTTTTCAACTTGCTTATTCTAATGACCTAGCAGCACCTTTTCTGCAGTTTATCTGCATGGTCGACACTAAAAGATAGATCAATTTGCCTATCAACAGAAGCTTCTCTACCAAAATCTAAGAGAAAAACTTCTCACTAGCGTGAGTTGAAATTGATATCGACGGAGAATGCTGCACATCTTTAATGGCACTAGATCTCCCTGGTGATGTAAAATGCTTTGATGGCACATCATATGTCAGAGCTTTGCAGAGAGAATAAATCAGTATGCAGTTAGAAAACAGTAGTAATAAAACAAGATAGGAGCCCATATGTGCTTCCACTAAAATGGTGGAGCATGCTGAAATGTGGTCTCAAACGGAGGAAAGAAGTAGAGCAAAAAGATTGCTTTGGTTTAATTTGAGAAAGAAAAACAGCAAAAAATGAATGGAAGGTTTACTAGAAGTTTCCCTGTTATATTCACCAAAATGTCCTTTCAAACTAGGTGAGAGTGAGACTTCCAGGGTAAAGTGGCAAACTGATGCAGCCTGGGGATTTAAGCAACAGCAGGTTTGTAATTTCAGTGAACTTCCTGCAAAGAGATATTTTCTAGCTATATAGGAAATATAAAGTATCTTCTAATTAGGACTATTTAAGTTTCTCTTTCTTAGTTAAAATAGGAATATTTATATTTCTTATTTATCAGTCCAAATCTCATTAGGATTAGGAATAACTCAAGCATGCATGCATATATATATATATATATACACATACTTGTAGTGTTTCAGTTAGTATATGATGAAATTATCATGAATACAACACACTTTGGTTTGTTATTGATAGTGGGGTCCTTTCATTGTGTTAGAATCTATTATTGTGAAGCTAGTAGTTTTCTACCTTTTGTTTATATCAACTTTCAGACCTTTGTTTTCAGTTTCTAAACCCCTAGATCCTACACGCTAACCCTATAAGCTACCATCTTCAACCTTTCTCTAAAATTGTCCTGCTTTGTAAGCATTTTAAAGCATGATAAGCACAGGATCTTCAAAATTAACATATTTTCCTCTGAACTTTCTGCACACTTTCTCTACACGAACAAGCAAAAAAAATTACATAGAAATTTTATTATCCTCCTTTCCCTCTCATCCCCTTCCTTTCCTTCTTCAAAAAAAAAAAGTTCCATTGATTCTAAGGGCTTGAAGACGAGCAAGTGTGGTAGGACTGGACAGACACTAAAATCATTAAGCCAGACCTTGAAATAAGGATGATTTTTTGCATTAAACTCTGCACCAAACTTCAAAAGAGATTAGAATGACCCAGCAACCCAAAATCGATGAATGAAACATAAAAAGAAACAGCCACTACACTAAAGAGGAACAACTTCAAGTAATCACCAAGACTTCCATCATGTTTTTTCAGTGAAATCAAAGGATTCGTATTCATGCAAAATGATAGAACCACCCCATGAGGAACATTAAAATATCATGGCACTTTGACCGCTGTAATTGGCAAAATGATGGTAAGAGCTGTTGACCATACCTGTTTGTTAATTCGTGAACTAACCCAAGAGCGCAAAGATGTTTGGGCAGTTTCCAGAACATTGTTCTTGCCATCAAAAATTAAACCCGGAGCAAGGTTCTTTCCACCACCAGACACAACGGTCAAGGAGCTTGTCTGGAAGGACCTGCAGAAGAACATATGAGACTTACAAGACTGTCTATATATGTTTGGTTACATAAAATTCTTGAAAGAGTATATACTTGACAGCCTGAGCATCAGCTTTCATAGCAGGAGTTCCAATTGGAGGCAATGGTTGGGACACTATGGGTGCATTGAATCCAGCTGAGACTTCAATGCTTGCCAAGCCATTCCCCTGAGGAGCCACAAAATCAGAGCAAATGCTGTTTGATGCCTCTCCACCAACTGGTGCATAATTGTTATTTGAGATGGAAGACACAGTAACGCTTTGCAAATAAGAACGAGGTTTCCGTGCCATCTAATATCAACAAACTGAAGTAATTAAGCAACAAGTTTTTTATGCAACAAATGCTAATTCAAAGTAAAACTGCAATAGAACCTTTGAAACCCTAGACTTTGCCTTGATTTCTTTCTCTCTCTGTTCTCGTCGATCATTCAGCATTTGCCTCTTTGACCTCACCTCAATGAAATCATCATCATCGCTAGGTGCTTCTATGCCAGGTTGCTCAAATACACGCACGATTCCACTTTGCAAAGGAGCATCTACATCCTCTCTGGAGTGAGAGATGTTCTGGATCTTTCTCAAAGATTCTTTTCCAGCTCCCTTTTCAACCCTGCTTCGAGAATCTATCTCCTGTGAACTTAATGGCCTTGAAATTGAGCCCTCTGATTCAAATGGCTGTTTTGGTTGTCTATTTGCAACAACCATCCTCCTAGACCCACTTCTTGCTCCAGCGCGCCCATAACTGATTTTAGACTTATCATCAACCTCTGGTCCAGAAGAATGCTTCCTATCAGAATTTTCCCGAACTCGAAATTCTGTTCGCAGACGTCGAGGTTTCCTCTGAAATCCACTAGAATCTGAGCGAGAAACTTCAGAAGCCTGAAATGATGATCTTGAGCCAGAAGTTTTTGCAGTGAAGGCATACCTTCTCCCTCTCCCACCTGATATTAGGCCTGGACCCTTTGAAACTCCTAAATATTTTTCTTTGGAAACCGATAGAGATGATAGTTCACCAGTTTGAGACTGGCCTTCCAATTCTTGAGCAGGTACATTTTTTAAATTCTTCACAAATGAATTTTCTCCTTGAAAACTTGATTCAGTGCTAGAATTGCTATCACCACTGTGAGAACGATCTCCTTTGCCCTGGTGTATTTTGATAGTGCTATCAGATCTTTCTCTCAGGGGCAAGGAATTTCCTTCTTTCACAGCCATATGAGATAGATCCAAGTGTCGTGGGAGAAGGCCTTGTTGGTTATCCATTGAAATTGATGAAACATCAGCTTTCACAGTGTCTTGACCAGGTTGAATAGGTACAGCACCTCCAACATTCTGATTGAAAGGAAAATTACTTGGATTACTGGGCCGGACCAAGGACATTGACTGAGGATTCAAAGGCAAAATCCCCTGTGAAATGGGAGGTGTATACCTCAGCTGGCCAAACTGAAAGAGAGGAGGCTGTGATGGGTGCATGTGAGTGAAGGATGGGCCAACTGGGGGATGGAGATGAAGAGGCATCTGTATAGAACCAATCTGTATGGCTGGAACTGGTGAAGGTATCAGAGAAGGACCAGAAAATAGCCCAAACTGAAGCTTAACAGGTACCTCTGGCAGATTACTAACAGACAGAATACTAGACATGACAGTCTGACCAGATGAAGATTGGTTTTGGGGCTGAATGGACAAGCCATGACTAGTAGGAGCATCACAATGATCCTTAAGCTCAGGTGATGCTGAAGTTTGAGAAGCATTTTTGTCTTGAATTGCCATGTCTTGAATTGCCTTCTCTGTTTCCTGGAAGATTCTTGAAGAATTATCGACATTCACTTGAGTTGAACCAACCACTTGAAGGGTTTGCCCATCACTGCACATTGTATCAATAGATCCCTGTTCTTCTGAAGGTTGTGGTATCACAAATTTGGTTTCTTCATTCCTTGAACTTCTTTCAAACCCATCATTGGGCATCCCAACCTCAACACCCTCATTGAAGCCCAAGACCAAGTTGTCAATCATGTCAGGTGCACCTTTATCCTCTAAATGCATGTCTTCAAAATCTTGAGTCAGGTTAATATTTTCATCTTCTCCGTCGTGCACTTCATCTTCTTCCCCATAACCATCATCATCCTCATCATATTCTTCTTGCTCCTGCAACTGTATCATCATATTTTATTTTTTGGATAAATCAAAGGTGAGTAATTAAAAAGGAACAGTCAGTAATCGAGATGTTCAAGTGACAAAAGCCAGCTACAATGGGAAAATACAAGAGATCTTAGGCTGTTCCTAAAACCAAATAAAAAACACAGCCAAAACAAGAAGCAGAAAGGCAGTCTACATACTGACTAACAGCAAGATGATGGACGGTGGCAAATTCAGGAAAAATTATTAAAGCAACATTCACACAACAGTCTATCCAAAATTCAGTAACCCATAAATTAAAAACTTGAGGCAAAAATCTTTTAGACATGGATGCATATCCAACAGGTTGGAGATTGAAGCATCAACATTTAACAAGCTAGAACTACAGGTCACAAGGTGAGATTGCAAAACAAAGCAGAACCACAGAAACAAAAACACAAGAATCACCAAGCATTAAATACACAAGTGAATGTGGAGATTTGATGATTAGGAAGATGATATACTAAAGAAACCCTTCTTGTTAATGCCCGTGCCATTGGATGTTCCATTGAAACCTTCACCCACCCCCACCCCCACCCCCACCCTCAATTCCCAAAAATAATCTTTATTTGAATTACCATAACTCAGCACAAAAAAGATTAGTAAAGTAACAAGAACCACATAGCAAGGTCATGAGCTCATTCAGTCCAACCACAACAATCACATTAACTTCCTTAGGCAGCAATTTTATGTAACAAAACCTATCACTCCAGAGACTGTGGTTTATTGCAAGATCTTAAGCAAACAAAATTAAGTATAAACAGAATCAACAAAAATAATATTCCTGGACCCAAAAACAATAACTATGGCAGCAAACTCAAGCAAAACTTATCAAGGAAGGACTTCCAAAGAAAATATCAAACAATACTAGTTTATTTTTGGAAAATATACCAGCAACTGTTCATCGTCCTCAACAGCCCATTCCTCATCGTCCCCATTGGAGAGTATACTTGAGCCACTCATCATATTCTCTTTCTCAGCTTCAGTATGCAAGGCTGCAGATTCATTTTCTGGACCCAACAAGGCAACATCTTTGCCTTCACCAGCTGATAACATTGGAGAATCTCCAGATTCATCCAAATCATCATGAGAGAGATGAACCGGAGAATCAGGGGGGCTTGAAACAGAGAGTGAAGACTGTGAGTCACACCTTGTGTTCCTATTCAGTTTCTGCACCTCAGTCTCGGTATTCTCTTCCTGGGAAATTATTTCAGCTCGTCCAAGGTTCTGTTGATAACTGCTATCATACCTTGGCTGCATGTTAGATTCATTTCTAGCACCATGATTGTACCGCATCTCATTCTCTGGAAAGGTTGAGGGACCAGGTCGTTCATTCTCACCTCTATAAGGGTTTCTGAGCAATGAAGCCATAGATGGAGGGGGTAGAACACGAGGCTGCCTCATGGGATACCGTGACCTCCCAAATGAATAGAGCCCATCTGCCTCGTGGTTTTGATACATTCTTTCATGGTATTGAGGATAAGGATTGCCCTGACTAAGACCATGCCCCCATGCACTATCAGCAAAGTTCTCTTGAAGCTCAGGTTCAATCTCTGAGTTTCTACTAAAATAATCTCCATCCCCAGAAATATCCCACCTTTGACTTCTAATTTGTTGACTAAGATCATCCACATGAGGATCAGCAATCCTTCCTTTATGATAAGGCCTAGAGGGCATTAATCCAGGTCCTCCATAGAACTCTTTCCTAGAAAATGCTCTCCCTCCAACAGATGCATCTCGCCTAGGACTAGGGTGACCATTCTCCTGGTCTTGTGGAACAAATGCTGCACTGTTCTCATTGTCAAATACATCTCTCTTCCATGAATTCACAGGTTTTCCTCTATCTAAAAAAGCTGAAGAGCCATCTCTAGAAAAGTGAGGCCTAGAACCCATCTCAAATGGTCTATTCACTACTGAGGAATCAGAGGATACTGAAGCTGTGATGCTCTCCACCATCCTTTCACTTTCTTCCCAATCACCAACATCTATCGCCCTGGAAACATCTTTTTCTGTCACCATCCCTGTCATTTTCTCATCTGCAACACCAGAAGAAATGTCATTGCCACTCTTTTCTGCTTCAGCTTGCCTCTTCGCAATTTTTTTTTCCAATTCTAAGAGTTTCTGCCTAGCACCTTGTTTCCTCCTCTCCTCCTCCATAAACAATCTCTGTTTCTCCTCCTCTCTAGCTATCCGATGTTCTTCTGCCCTTCGGATGGCTTCCAGTCGCTCTTGTTCAGCTCTCCATTCAGCTTCTTTAGCTTCTTCTTCCAACCTTCTCTGCATTTCTTCTTGTTCCCTAGCTAGCCTCATTCTCTCCTCTTCTTCTCTACGAGCTAACTCCATAGCCCTTTCCTGCTCTTCAACTACCCGCTGCCGTTCCAGTTCCTGCATCTTCTGAACTCTCTCAAGTTCAGCCTCAAAAGACTCCCGAACAGGATCATGGAAATCAGTCTGCTTAAGCACATCCTTCTTCTTCTTAACCAAACTGATAAGCCCCCCGGAGAAGGGATCCCGTCCATCAAAACCAGAAGTTCCAAAATCCTTCATGAAAGGGTCCTCTAGATAAGGTTTTTCACTCTTTGAAAAGGGGCGTTTCTCCTTACCAAAATTCAGTATGGGGTCATTAACTGAAAGCCCTTTACCACCCACAGAAAATGATGATTTGGCAGCTGAGTTATTCTGGTACGAATCACCCCTGAATCTGTTGTATTGTTCACTTCCATAACGATCTCGGGTATTCCGTTCAGGCCCTCGATTGCCAAAAGAATTGATAGTATTACTCCAGGGCTGTCTCCCTCCTTGCCCATAACCCACATCCCTACTCTCAGCATTGTCCTGAGAACTGTCCCGGAAAGCTGAAGGGATGTACTTATTCTCCTTGACTGTTTCTCTGTTCAGACTAGGTGGTCTTACACCAATACTGTTTCTTTCATTTCCAGCCTCTTGGGTAGGGAGTCTATCTTTTGTAAGAGGTGAAGAAACTCTCCATGAGTTTCCTTCCCTTCCCTCTCTGCTTAGTGTTCTGACATCTCTTCCATACGTGTCAACCTTACTGACTTCACTGGAAAAAATCTTTCCAGCTTCATTGTCACGCTGTCCTCGCCTGTCAAAAAGATTGTGAGCTGGTTTCTGTGGTAAAACACTTGGTCTTGGAAAATCAAAATCCCTCTCCCAGTAAGCCTCGTTCTTTGAAAAACCATGATCTCTCCCTCTGTCAGTCAAACCATGCCCTGTGTCCCGCTCATCATCTGCCCAATCTGACCTAGGATTCAACCGAACTAATGGCAAAGGACCCAACAAGTACTCTTGCTGTTTCCACTCTTTCTCGGATATAACAGAACGAGCCAACCGTCGGTTGTCACCACCGTACTCATCCAATCCATTACCCAAATTATTCCTTGCCTGCATTTGGGGACGCATATCAACAACCCTACTCAAACTAGATCCATCCCTCTGCTCATTACCTAACTCCTCACTCAACACCTGCTTCTGTTTCTGACTCAAACCATCCTTCTGCTTCTTTTCTGGCCCAGACACAGCAGGCAAAGTTGCCTTCAATGAAGGAAAATCCTCACCCCTCAAAACCACAGCTTTCTCCACCACTGAATAACTCCATCGACCGCCAGAAGCAGCAGCCAGACCCACTGGCCTCACAGAAGGCGGCATATACACACTACCACTGCTACCGGTGCTCGCTTTATTAAACCCATTACCCACATTACCCCCTCCCAGATCACCACCACCGTAATTATTTACATTATCAACTCCGTTATTATTACCACTAACATCCAACCCTTCTTTCTCCTGCACAGCAATTGCAGCAGGTTTACTCCACCCCATACCAGCAGAACTAGGCCGAGGCCCATTTCCAGGACCACCACTACCATGCCCGCCACCAGATCCCAATGAATCAAACCTTTCATGCTCTTTACGCAAGGATGGCAAATTCAAGGGGGGTGGAACAGAAAGTTTCGGCCCAGCAGCTTTTTGCGAGCTACGTGGCCTCGAAAGCACCACCATTCCTCCTCCACCTCCTCCTCCAGCCCCACCAGGCCGCCCCCGACCCTGCCCATAATTATACTGATTATTATGGTGATATTGCTGTTGCTGTTGCTGGCCATAAGATTTATTCAAATTCACAGATACAAACTTAGACCCGACTCCAGGATTGGCCATTTCACGATCCGACCCAAGATTACAAGGAGGATTCTGATTCAGATCCCCGCCAAAGCATCAAATACAACAAAACCCTAACCCTAAAGAGTTCCTCTTCTTTATTCCAATTGAAGCAGATCTCACAGTATCAATTAAAAAATTAGACTCCGCAAAAAAAAACCCTAGAGAGTGGATCGATAGTCTCTGTAATCCTGATCGAGTAAGGACAATTAAACACAATTAGTGAAATTAATCAGCTACCAACAACAATAACGATCTCAGTGTAATTAGGGTTTGAAGAAATGGGAGTAGGTGTAGGATAAGGGGATTACCTCCGGGGGCGTAAGTTAGAAACGGCAAGGATATCGTGCGCCGCGGGAGACAAGAGGTAGAGAGAAGTTTTTTTCTTAAAAGTGAAGACTACTGTGAGGCAGAGAGAGAGAGAGACAGCAACCAAGAGAAGAAAGAAATGAAGCTGAAGCAGTGCGCTCGGGAGTGAAATTAAGGAAAGTAAAGTTTTTTTATTATTATTAGTTATATGTTTTGTCCTTTTATAGTTGGTTAATTTATGTTTGTGTCTGAGTTATTTGTGTCTTTTTATGTCTTAGCGGACTTAAGTTCAGTTCTTTGCATCTTAGTCCCTGTAGCAGCAACCGGTTCTTTTCTTGGCTCCTATCGAGCTAAACAAACAAGAGTTGCTTTCCTCGTTTTTCTTCCTACTGAATTTTGCTTTCAATCTTCCCTCCTTTTGTTGTCATTATCATACTGATTTTAACTTTCTTCTATTGCTATTGTTGGCAATTTGTTTCCATAGAAAAAATGTTATTTTATTAATTTTGGGTTGTAAGGATATTCTATTTAAAAATAAATAAATGGGAATATATATATATATATATATATATATATATATATGTTTAAATTGGATGATGATCTTGGTGCTAATATAGGTATAATACTAATAAATGTGATGATGAGAATGGTTTTGATCATAAGAAGAGAAGATAGATGATGATTATCTAGTTATAGTAATAGTTATTATTTGGTGCAATATATCCTTCTTCTAATTATGAATTCCAAAACTTTCTAGACTCCGATCCTAACACTTCTTCTGGCTCAATATTATATTTTATGGGCAAATTACTGTAACTCAGGCTACTGCACATCCAGACTCATTGTTGTGTAGATTTTCATAGTGCTTTTTTTTCCATCACAGAACTTTATTTTTATTTCACTCTTGTAGAATCAAAATGAAGGTCAATTTAAGTTAATTCATTAGGAAATGATAAAATTAAAAGACAAGGTACTAAAGTGAAAAAAATCAGAAAATTGGTGGCTTTTTCAAGCTTCTGGTGAATTTTTTATTGTAATTCTTATTCTTTCCAAATTATAAATATTAGGTTCCTTTAACTTTCAATTTTTCAAAAAAAATTAATTTTTTTCCAAAACTTTATATTTCTTATTTTTCAATTCATGGTTTAAGAGATGGGAAAGAAAATCATCCTATTTTAGTGATGGAAAAAAAATCATTGTTGACACCGATTTTGGCTACCAAAATAGTTAATCTTAGTGTCATTGGGTTCCATTTGGTAAGGAGAATTCCACTTATATATTTTTTTTCACCTTCAAATTGCTTAAAAAAACATATATGAGGTTGAGAAGTTTTGTTATTTTGGGTTAATTTTAGGTTTTTATATGATTTTTTGAAGCCATAAATAGGCTTATCAAGGTATATATAGTATGTTTTAGGTGTTTTGGGTAAAAATAATTGGTTGAAAATCGAATTTTTAAGCAAAAAAATATATAAAACCAATTTTTTGACAACCCTTAATCATTAGAAACTAACCCAGCAAACAACATGTTGTCCTTTAAAATTAAGAAAAGGGGATAGACAATGCATCTACTACCCCTGCTATTGGCAAAAAAAAAAAAAAAGGTTTGGCTTGTAGGTCAAGCCTCTTTCATGGATGTGGCAGGAGAGCCATGCCTTTTTATAGGCTAAACGCGTAGGTAACCTAACACCCTTGGCCTGTTTATTTTTAATTTAATGTATTTTTAACTCCTTAAAAAATACATTATTTCATTGTTTCTTTGTTTTTTAATGGTTTTTTATTTTACTTGAAAAATAAATCTCTTTTTGTTATTAAATATTAAAAAAAATTAAGGTTGTTTTTTTATTTCAATCCTACACGCAACTTCTATTTTAATTTTTTATTTTTTATTTTGTTTGATATAAAAAGTCTCATGCACTTAATTGACGTATAATTACATGAAAAATAATTTTAGGAATAAATTTTTTTAAAATCCAATGAAATGCATTACCCAAATTATAAGTTTGGTAGGTTAACCTTAGTTAATTTAGATTTTTTTTGTCATCTTTTAAATTGAATGTTTTTATTTCCTATTTGGTATTCAACTTTTTTTTATTTACTATAAAAAAAGCATTAAAAGAACTTGTATATTGATGTTTTTGTTGAAAAAAATGTATATCCACAATAAAGCACGAGTAAAATGTGTTGCTATGTTGTGATGTAAAGAAGTTTTTGATGATCATGTCATTAACACATGTTTATATACTCTAAATAAACTAATTTCTTTATCTTATTCAGTAATCTCTGATAGGTTGTCCTTATATTTTTCAATTCAAATGGCTTATGGTAGTGGTTAATGCCTAATATGTTATAAGCAACATTTTTTTTCTTCGTCGTCCCTCTTAATCAAAATCTTGAGGTATCCTTAAAATACATCTAAGAAATATAGAAGTTCATGTACTAATTTGTTTTTAGGAGAAAGGCATCCTCCGACCATACTTTGTTAAGTCAATAAAGTTTTTGTTTATTCTTTACTTCTAATTAGCTTTTTTTATCAAACCCTGTTCTCTAACTAGTTTTGATATCCCCTTCCTCAATAAATATCACCGTCAACAACTTATCCAGAACTTCTCCAGTTTTTCTTCTAGTCCCTTCCTTTTTTTTTTTAATGGACAGTTATTTTCTTTTATTTCATTGGTCAACATCCACTTTTCATACTTAAGATATGTTTTGGCATTACAGCTAAAACATTTTTTGCTCAAAATTTAAATTTTTTTACTTAAAATTAATTTTTTTAGTGTTTTTGGATTGTTGTGTTCATATTAAAAATAATTTTTAAAAAAAATATTATTTTAATACATTTATGAGCGAAAAGCACTTTAAAATGCAACATCCACCACACTCCCAAATAGAAACTTACTTTATAGGTTATTACCTCGAGTGGAATGCTACGCATTACCATAAAGATCCCATGCAAATATGTTGGTGTTTACTTTAAACAAACCTCATTCTCTTTCAATACTTTTCAATCCAATCTTGTCCTAACCATAATGCACTTTATGGGGTTTGTTATAGTTAATAGAATCTTAATCAGTTCTTCTAGTAGAATGGGTCTTATGTCATTTTTTTGCCAAGAATATTCATCGGTATGGTTTTCCCTTTGTAAGGTCTTCTAAATAACATTGAAGAACTAGTATATGCTCGCTCTTTATCTCTTCAACATTATCTCATATTGGAAACTTCATCATTTGGTGGTATCTGAGCATTATTTCTTACAAAGCATTAATCTCTTTAAAAACCTTTATTCCTACTTTCTAATTCTTTTCCCCCAGTAATCTCTTTTCCAATACTTTCCTCCCTTTCTTTTCCTATTTTCATTTTGTCCAACCTTCCAATTCCGGCCTCTACCTCTGTAATTATTGGAACTCTCGTTCATAACCCTAGTTACTTACTTTTAACTTCAATTATTGTTTTATTCCTGATTCTTCAACAATAGGTCCTTTTTTAACTTTTAGTTGTGGAGTGTTAAAATAAATTATCATAACCCATTTCTGGGTTATTCCTAAAAATTTATCATTTTTTTCTTTTAAAATAAATAATAAATAATAATAATAATAGCAAGAGGACTGACAATGTGGCAAAAGTTGGTCGAAGAAGATCCCAAGTACATACAGAAAAATCGGGTTGAAATTTTGGACAAATTTGGAATATAATTATACTCCGTTGTACCCAAGACTGAAGAGACAATGTAGATTCAAGGTTAAATTAAACAATTATTGGATAAATCTGCATAAAAATTAAATCTAAGGACATAATTTGATTTTTAATAGGCCAATTTGATTTAATCATAAGCCAATTTAAGATTTTAATTATGTTTAAGAATTAATTTGGGTCAAATTAAAGGATTTAATTAAGTGTAAGGGCTTAATTATACTTTAAATGGGTCAAATTAATTTTATTAGGGACTTAATTGGTGAAACATTAAATTTAGAAGCCCAAGTTGGGCTTAATTAAGAAGATTGAAATTTTAATTTTTATGAAGTCAACTGGTTCAAATCAAGGATAAAATTGCAAAAAAATAGAAGTTCAGAGTCAATTATGGGATAAATTGAAGAAATTCATAACCAATGACTTTTTTGAAAAAGGCGTCGAACACTTGGAACTAAATTGATCGAAATCATGGGTGAAATTGAAAAGATTTGAAAGTTTAATGGTCAATTGAGGGTCAATTTATATAAATCTAAAACCAATGATCAAAATAAAAAAAGGCGCTGAAATTTGGGGCTAATGTTGAAGTTCGATAGGGGCAAAATTACATAAAATTAAAAGTTCTAGGCCAATCAGGGGTGCAATTAAAGAAATCAAAAGCCAAAAGACTAAATTGAACTTTGATCAAATCTCTAAATTAAAGCTCTAAAATCCAGAATGGTGTCATTTTGGACCTAATCAGTAACAAAAAAAATGAGGAAAGAATGTTCGGCCGCTAGTCAGGCCAACTCGACTGAGTCGAGCTTGACCCATTCCAGCCCGGTCTAAATGGCGAGGCCGGGTCCAGCCCAATATATTTAATAATATTAAAAAAAACCTTCAAATTTTTCAAATGGCATTTTAAAAACATTTGTGGTCCCCTACATGTTTTTTCAATAATTTTACATAATATCAAGGTGTAGACTTACACTGTAAGATACGGACCTGATTTTTAAGAAAACACAAAAAATGTTTTATTTTTTGTGCATATGACCAAATCCTAAAAGTTTTTCATACATATTTTCAAAAAAGGATAAAATCGCTTTTTTATCATATTTTAAAAATGCAAAAATGGATATCGTAACCGATTTATGATTATCCATTAGGATTTGGCTAAAATGCAAAAAACCCATAACAATTATTTTGTTCAAAACATTAGGAATTAGTTAGGAAAGAAAGCCCTTGAACAACCAGCCCCTTACCCAGACTCTCACAAACCATCATAGTAACCACAATATTAGGTGGCAATTCCTGAACTTCATAATCATAAATTTATGATTATACCCAAAACCTTTTCCTTTCAACACATCTCAAAAGACAGACTTGTCGTTTTTTATGCCGCGTATGTCATGACAGGATGGCGACTCCACTAGAGAACACTTTGTTTGGTTGGACTAAACTTTGCTTGTGTTGATTGTTTGCATGTTTGATTTGGTATGTTTGATTTTAGCATATTTAATATGCATTTTTATACTACCCATGCATAAGTACATCAAGTATGGATTAATGCCTTTATACATTTTAATTTTTATGAATAAACCCAACTCTAGATTAGGTGAGGAGTAGTGGTTTACCTCATGACTTTTAGTTGGGGTTCAAACTTGTGAAACATCCAACTATAAGCTTAGTGTTTACTTGGTGATGACGCTCATACTATGCCCCAATCATTCCTTGTAAACCCCTATACTGCCTTCATTAAAGGTGATCATTAGGCAGCTCATAGACATGTAATTGTTAAATTATTAAATGAACATGATATAGGCATAGAATATAGTGAAACAGTAGGGATTATTAAAAAGAAATCTTAGTAAAACCTATGGGAGGGTCAACAAAAAAAGGTTGATGTGTTAAAATCTTAATAATTTGATGTCAATGTGATGATTAGATACCTTCAATTGCATGTGAAAGCTAGGATGCTAGTGGGACATGTGGTGTTATCTTGCCTTGTTTGTATGTTGAAAGTTTTAAGGAATACATGCTTGTTTGAATGGTTATTTAATATATGTGCAACAATATTTTTTGGTGTATAAATGAATATGTATACTTGTTAGATGAAGTTGAATTAAGAGAAAAATTGATAAAAATATATGGGTGAC
This sequence comes from Populus simonii, assembly GCA_007827005.2. Taxonomy (NCBI): domain Eukaryota; kingdom Viridiplantae; phylum Streptophyta; class Magnoliopsida; order Malpighiales; family Salicaceae; genus Populus; species Populus simonii. The sequence continues at coordinate 12,670,414 of CM017470.2, forward strand.
CATTGAACAATAAGGCCAATCGTTGAAGGGAAACTTAGAGAGGTTTGAAAAATTGATTTTGTTATGTTATTTCATGTTATATTGATGATAGAAATACTTGAGAATTGCTTATATTGTGCTTGAGATATGATTTGTATGTTAGGAAGGTTTGGGTATAGTTAAAATCTATGTAAAATGGGTGATTACCTTATAGTACCCCTTAAGTGTTTGATAAAATGGGTGTAATTATTTGTATATGAAGATGTGTGTATGTGTTGTTATACCTAAGATGTGTGGCAAAACTAGGGACCAAAGAGTCATAAGATTGTGTTAGACATTTGAGATTTTTATGACAATAAATGTTGAACAGTCATGTCTTTAGACATTAGAAAACTGTTGATAAAGAATTGAATCATTTGGACATTGAAAATCATCGACCAAGAATTGAGTTAATTGGGCATTTAATGTTAGTGTAAATAAATGCTAATATAAATGAGTTTAAATGATAAGTAAAAATAATACATCTATAAAAATTGTGTACGAATATACTTGATTATGTTAATTTATAAATATGATGAATGAATAAAAAAGGTTTGAATACTGATTCAAGGTGTTCAATTGGAATGTAGGAGAAGCATTTGAAGAGGGACTCGACTTCTCAGGAGCTTGTATACAGGAGCTTATATATCAGGAGCTTAATGTGAAGGTCATCTCCCTTGCCTTGTAAATTATTGAATTATCTTTGTAATGTTAGTTTCAATTTATATCTATATGTTGAGAAAGATCTGTTGATCATAAGAACTTGTGCTTATAAGGCAAGAGATTGAAGATTGATTGTATGTAATGTAAGATTGATTGTAATGACAAAATTATAAAACATGTGTTAACGTACCTAATTATGATTTTATTAATCGAACCAAATACCATTAGCCTATATAGGTGTTCACCATCTTATTTAAATAAAAGTCAATAAATTGAATCATTGCAATTTATTTGTTTTGTTTGATTTGTATGGGTTATTGGGAAATGTAAAGCAAAGAAATGAATAATGTTGCAAATATAATGATCAAATTTTTTTGGTATCCATAAAGGGATATTAGGATTATTGGAAACCAAATAAGTTTGCTGGATTTGTTGGCATCTGTGAGAAGATAGCCAGATTATTGGTAACCAAGTAGGTTGCTAGAATTATGGTGTATGTAAGATGAGAGATATTTTATAATCATATAGGTTAGCTAGAAAGGTTAAATGATAGTTTAAAATAAGGGAGTTAGTGATGTTAATTTGATTGAAATATTAAAGTAATAGATATGAACATAAAGTTGGAAAATTTAATGTTTATGATATTAATTAAACCTTTTATGTTATTATTTGTGTATTTACAGGTTCCTCACATGATAGGCTGGAGCAATAGTATCAGTTGATACTGGGATATAATTGATTAATTTGTAAGACTAATGGTATCAGTTGATTCTGGGATGAAATTAATTTGTATGTGAGACTATTGGTATTAGTTGATACCAAGATATAATTCATTAGTCTACAAGACTATTGATATTGGGTGAAGTCAAGATAAAATTGATTAGTCTTTCATGAAGTGGAAACTAATGATATCATTTGATATTGATATGGAGAATTGTAAATTACTCATCAAGAGTGATGGTTAACGAAATTTTGACCCTAATGATGGTGGCCAATTTAGATTAGATTGTTGAATTAAAAAAAATGATTAAATGATGTATTCATACTATTTGATATATAATTGATATGATTGTTAGGAGATTGATGGTAAATTATGTGGAAATGAAGTAGTCAGGTGGCTACCCGTGTGATCATATTGGAATATGATCCAAGATGGTTAGATCAGATATATACATTTATGTTAAGTTGTATGTGTGATTTATAGGTTGTGAAAATTTGAGTATGTTTCATTTTAAGGGGAAACTTTATCAAAATTCTGAAAGAAATATTTGAATATGCCATAAATAAAAACAAGAAAATATATAAGTTGATCAGATATTATAATGTGTCATAAATAGGCATAAAAAAAATATGAAAGTTGAATAGATATTGGAAATATATAAGTTGATCAGATATTGGAAATATATAAGTTGATCAGATATTGGAATGTGTCATAAATAGACAATAATAATAATAATATGAAAGTTGAATAGATATTGGAATGTGCTATAAATGAGCTTAAGAAATATTTAAATCGAAAAATATAGTAAGGTGCCACGAATGGATACAAGGAGTATTAAGTTGGATAATAAAGTTGTAGTGCGCTATAAATTGGCATAAGAAGTATTTAATTTGAAAGGTGTTAATGAGTTTAAGGATTTATATGGATGAGCCATAACGAGTATAATAGATGTTGAGATTAGAATTGATATTGATGAAAAATAAAAAGAAGTGATGTAATAAATATTGTGACGAATTAACAAAATTAGTAGGCCATGATGACATATATGTTCGGGAAGCCAGATGTAAATATAATGTGTTAAAAAGAGAGGAATGCCTAGGTAGCCAAAAAGATATATATTAAAATTGTATGAATTAAATACACGGAGAAAATAAAATGTGGAATAAAGCCAATGTGTTGTGAATGCAATAACATTAATGTGCTCGTGAGGTGAGACTCGACTCGAAATGAATATGATGTGTAAGCGAACATGATATGAAGGTATTAAAATGAATCCGATAAATTCATAAGATGAAACAAATAAATTGTATTGAGTTGATCTAAGCTAGATTATAAATGTAAGAGTCATTACGATATGACAATGATAGTTTGATGCGTATAATGATTAAAATAGAATTCAACACTGGTTAATGAGAATATACTAAGTTTGGAAACTAATATAGGTTTTGAGGAGTTTACATAATGATTAAAAAAATTAGTTTTGCTTTATGTAGTTAGTATATGTTAGCAACTATAATGATGCAAATATATATTATGATTTTTGTGATCCTATGCGTGTACACGTGTATGCGTTTCAAGTATTTTTTTTTCCTTTAAGGTCTTATACCTCATAAGTGTCATTAGGTTATCTAACCTTCCATGTAGGAGAGATTCTTGTATTTCAAATAAATACTCCTAGAACAATTTATAAGTATTTAATTTAGAAAGTATGAAAACCTCATTAATGTATAGAAATAAATTGTGTATCATTGTATTTATTGATAAAATTATTGGAAGGCAAATAAAAACTATCTTGATGTTATGCGTGCGCGTGTGTAATTTACCTCATTTCATTAATGTTGTGAAGAAACATTGGTTAAATCATGATTTAAAAACCTGGGATGTTACAACCATAACCTAAAACCTAACTCATTCCTTTATTTTTGTAATCTCAACCTTTATTTCTGTAATCTCAACTTCAAACTCATCTCTTACTTTAGCATAAGTATTCTAGCTGAAAAAAACACAATATATCTCTTTCCTATTAGATAATGAGAAGATGAGAGCACCAAAATATATCTCCAAAAGTTCAATGAAAAAAAATGTTCAACATGGAAAAGCTATTTGAACCCATTTCTATATAAACTTTGATTAATGGGGTTTACAACTATTTTTTATGGGAAATTTTGGATACTCTCCCTAACATTACCCTCCTCAATATGAATAAGCAATGAAAAATTATATTATAATGAAATAATTCAGTATGACCAGACAATAAAACTTTAGGTTCCAATCACATATAACAAAATCTCTCCAATGCCATCAATCTCTTACCAGGGCATTAATAAAAGCACTAAGGAAAATATTTGTAATTATATGACATTGTATAAGCTCTTGACAATGCCTCTAGACACCACACGTAATGAGATGCTAGTTGTTATCAAAAGGAAAAAGTTTGTACATTATACTCCTCTTATGAAAAGCTTTGTGAACATAGGAAACCCTTACAAGTTATGCCTTTTTCACCATAACCATGGGCATGACCTAAGAAATTCCATATCCTAAAAAAAGATATAACAAGATTAATGTTTAAAGGTTTTTCTAAAGAAATATATGAAGAAAGAGATGAAACTTGAACAAAAGATAATGAAGTTTGCGTATCCTATAATGAGATGCCTAAGATCATATAATGTCTAAACATTGTATCTCCTTATGCGTAAGAAATGTTTTGAACTTTTTAATAAAAAAACATTAGTGATTCTCCCGTATCTTCATGAAAGTCTCCATGTCTTCAATGAAAAGTTTTTACGTCTCCAATGAAAAGTCTCTATGAAAATCTTTATATCTCCATCAAAAGTCTTCAATGACTTAAATGAGAATATTCATATCTATGACAAAACTCCATAAAAATATCTCCACCACCTGTGAAAAATATTCTTAAACTATAACCCAAGAAAAATATTCTTTAACTATAACCCAAGCTCCACGACACAAAAGTCTGTAATATTACGAACAAATTTAAAGACTTAAAAGAGCAAATTATGATGTAAAATAACTTTTTTTAAAAGAAAAGTTTAGTCATTTGAGCTTGACCTAAAGGGCTAGGAAATGACCCATGCATTTTGTTTCTTTTCTTTAGCCATGTAAAATATGTAATTCTCCTCTCATAGATTTATAATGAGCATTTGTCAACCAATTAGCATGGATATCTAATGCCCATAAAAAAAAAAAAACAAAGAGATCCAATAACTAAGAATAGAAGAAAAGGAAATGAGTTTGCACAAAACACCAAAGGATAAAGAGAAAAGAAAAAAGAAAGAATAAAGTGCTAAGGTCACATCCAAACTCCATTGATGATATCTTTAGTATCGCAAAAAAGACCTTTATGAGAAGAATCCATAAACAAATTGGAAGGCCGTTATTAGAGACTAGAGTTGTCCACACTTGCCCAAACAACCTTGTATTTTAGGCCCCTCCCTCTTACCTCAAGCTAATTAATGCTATCCTAACATATTTTTATGCATTTTTTCAAGTTCATGAGTCACACACAATATTTTTCCATGCCACTTTTCTACACTAATGATTATTTTTTGCATTATCATTGGATAAGATCTCTACCAATAGCACAAAAGACACAACAACCCAAGGTTGCCACTAACATAACCATCTTTGATGAGCATGACATGTACTAACTTTACATGATAACATTTTGCTTCTCTATAAGATAAGTTCAAGGACCGGGTATATAAATATACCTAGTTACCAAGTAAGAAAGTGAGCTTTTTCTTAACTACACATGCTATAAGTTACAAGAGATAAGTCTTTAAAATATAAACTAAAACAATCTTTTCCATGCTAGACACGGGAACTCTCTCTTCGTATAAACACTTATCCTACACTTTCAACAATGAATTTATTTTGTAAAAAAGCTCATGAAGTCACGCTCAAACCCAATCACTCTATCAACTTAGAATGTAATAATAAAAAGCCTTATTCTTGTCCAAAGTTTTTCACAATTTCATCAAGTTTTGTTTGTTTGTTTTTTTTTTTAATTTGATTTTGTCACATTCAAGTTAGTTTTTTAGTTTTTGTACAAAAAAAATTAAACTAAATTGATTTTTTTTTAATTTTTTTCAATTAAAACTATCCAACAAAACCAATAAACTATTCAGTTGCTGTTTCCTTTGTACAATTACAAAGCAATAAAGTTTAGATAAGATACTATGCTTTACACATCTCCTTTAGAAAAAACAAAAAAACAAGGTTTACTAGCGAAACTATCAAAATGCACTGGAAAACTAACCATCTAGGTGGTGACCCAGTGGTAAGAGCTTGGGACCAAGAGGTTTGCTCCCTCTGTGGTCTCAGGTTCGAGCTCTGTGGTTGCTCATATGATGACCACTGGAGGCTTACATGGTCGTTAACTTCAGGGCCCGTGGGATTAGTCGAGGTGCGCACAAGCTAACCCGAACACCCACGTTAAACTAAAAAAAAAAAAAATGCACTGGAAAACTTTCAAGAAAAGAAAACAAAACCCTATTACTAGTAGCAACACAGTGGTGATGCCAGAGCATTCAGTAATCAAAGGGTTTCCTTTTAACAAATCCAATAAAAGTATCAAGGGTATACTAGTAAATTAAATAGAATTTAAATATAAAAAAAATATTCACATTATTTTTCATGGTTTACCCTCGATAACACTTTATTCTTATACTTTTTAAAATTACGATCAAAATCATTTTTAAAATTTAAATTAAATAATTAATGATATTATATATTATTTAATTTAAATTTTAAAAATTATTTTGTGTGTATATATATATGAATTATATCTTTGAACTTTAATTTGATATTTTATACGTGTACATATTTACTTTTGATGTTAAATCCTCAAAATTAATCAGATCTTCTGGATCTTAAAGTAAAAAGTAAAAAGAAAAATAAAACCCTAATAACTCTCTTTTTAATTAATCAATAATTATGGCGGAGGAGCAGGCGGCAGTTGTTGCGGCGATGAAGGAGGAGAAATTTACCGGCATGGTGGTTTGATTCAGCTATGTGGCTGTTTCAATAGCGGAAATCCTGGCAACATAGCTAGGGATTGAAAGAATAACAGTAGTAAGAATTACCATTACAATAATAATAACAATCGCAGGCAGCGGTGGTGATTTTGGTTGCTATAAGTTGTAAAAGTCAAGCAACTGCAATTGAGATGGGTTTGGGAATTGGCCCAGAAAAATTGTTGTCTGACAACATTTTTCCAAATGGGTCTCTTAATAATTTCCTTTTCACCACAGAAGAATAGTCAGGAAGATTGTTGAATTGGGAGAAGAGGTTTAACATTGCCCTTGGAACTGCGAGAGGAAGCACAAAAAGTAGGGTGTTCGATAACCTCTAATGCATCTCAAAACGACGCAGTATTAAGAGAATAGACATTATAATAGAAGGGAGGGGAAGGGGCCTCCAGAGTGAAAAAAAGTGAGAGAATTAACAGAAGAAAGAAACGAGAGATGGCAGTAACGGATGCAATTGAAGAACCATCCCCTTCTTCTAATTTCAGGTACTCTTTTAATTTTCTTTTACATAACAGTTTATATATTATTCACTAACAAATCAAGAATGAAATCTAATCATCAATATCGTTTCAGCCAACCACCACCGCGTCACTTCTACGTGACTGTCGTCGACAGACTCCACTTCAAAATGGTCTCTCTCCCTTCTCTCCTCTTCTTTTCTTTTCATCCTTTCAATTCCATATTTACTCTCTCAAGATCACCCGCAGGACACGTTGGTCCATTTATTAGGAGTTGCTGCCCGCCGCCCTGCCCTACCCATTGTGGTTTGTTGCACTTCTCGCGATCAACTCGACGCCGTCTGCTCCGCCGTCTCCAACCTCCCCTTCATTTCTCTTGCCTCTCTGGTACCTGACAGTATTTAAATTACTAATTTATTATTATTACTTCTTGTTGTTGTTGTTGCTGCTGCTGCAATTGGGTTATAAATCATTAAAATTATTTATCGTTATATGCTATTGGCAGTACAGTGACCTAGCTGAATCGGACCGAAATGTAATTTTAGAGGAATTTAGGAAAGCAACAGTGAGGTGGAGCCAAATTGTAAATGCTGGTCAATCAGGCGGCGGCAGCGGCAGCGGTGGTGAAACTGGAAATAATAATGATGAAAGTAATACTAACAATAATAAGACTAAATCACATATGATAGTTGTAACAGATGCCTGCCTTCCGCTTCTTGCGCTGGGCGAAGCGCCGGTTTCCGCTCGTGTTCTGATTAATTATGAATTGCCATCAAAGGTGTTGTTTTGCTGTTCCCCTTTTATTTATTTATTTGTTTGTTTGTGCATTTAGGAATTAAATGAGTACTTCAATTGTTGGTGCATTTGTTTGTATGTGTGGTTTTTTAAATGCTTATATTTCAAGCATTGTCAACTTCTTGGGCCAATTTAATTTTGAAATTGGCAATGTTATTAAGCTTTAAATTAGGGCTTAAGGTTTCTTTCCAGAATGCTGAAAACTCTAAACTAGTCAGTAAGATTTCAATTATTTGGACTGTGTTTTATGTGATCAGGAGTTCAAGTCTCTCAAGTTATGATTATCTTTTTAGCTGAAGTCGATTGTCATTGCACTACATGCAAAGTGTGCATGCTTTGCCTTTGGTCTCCTCGCCTTTGGAGGTCTTAACAGAAGCATGACCCCAATCTTCTGGTTTGAGCTCTCTTTTTCTCTATTTTGGGAGAGGGGCGGCTTACAAATGGTGGGTCGAGCCCAGTTTTGGGACCAATAAATCCTAGCCATTATTGATCAAAGCATTTAGTAATGTGAGTGCATGCGTGCTAAATTAGATTTTGATGTGCGTGCCTCCTTTTGTTTTGCTGAACGATTCGGGATTTCATATTCTAGTAGTAGTTTTATGTGGGTGCATGCACATTATTTATAATTGACAAATAACCAAGAGATTCATGGAGAGCTTCTGATCACTGTTTCTGTTTGCTTACTTGCAGGAAACATATTTGAGACGCATGGCCACTTGCTTGGCTGCAGGTTATTTCTCAAAACTTATAATGCCTTGTTTTTCATGTTTTTGCATTTCATGACAGCTTGAAGAGTATGTGAAAACATGCGCAGATGGGATTGTAATCAATGTAGTTGTTGGTGGTGAAGTGATAACTCTTAAAAACATTGAAGAAAGCAGCAGCATTGTCATAGCTGAAATGCCCATAAATGTGAGTTTGTTGCATGTTCCATGTTCTCCTATTAATGAGTTTGAAATTCAGGGTAGGAAATGAGTTTTAACAAGTAATCTAAAGGTCCAAATGATGTCACATGAAGCAAGTTCATTTAAATTGACCTGCCTGGATTTTGATTTATTCTTTTTTTCATTTTCCCCGTCTAAACTCTGAATTATGGAGCTGTTGTCTACCTTTATTCTTTGGGCATGTCATTAACTTGAATATGGCATGTTGCAGATTTCTGAGATTTTATGAAGATAGTCGATTTTCTGCAATCTGAAAAGATAAAAAAAGGGGCTTGATCTCTTGAGTCAGATGATCTGTGAGTAGTGCAACAATATTGAAGCTTTATCTCCGTGTTTGCATATTTTCTTAATATTATATTTAAGCTTATTTTATTTTTATTATTTTACTAGTAGTTATCCAATGGTAATCTGCATGATCAATTGGCAGCTAAAACAGAGGAATGAAAAGAAAAATTGATTAAAAAAGATGCATCTTTGTATTGAACAAATAAAACTCGAAATTCAACAAAATTTTTGTCAAAGCAAAGTTATTTTGATTGATCCTTGCTTTCTTGGTTGAAGAAATAAATATTAGACTTTGTCATCAGAAATCTAATATTTAAGAGATCCATAGCCCCCAAAATCCCATCAAGGGGTCTTGCTTTCTTGGTTGAAGCTTCTTCTTTGGTTTTCTCTTGGCTTCTTCCACAATGTTATTCTTCCAACTACGGAGAATACTGATTCAATCACATGGAATAGAATTTGGTAGGCATGAAACACATAAGCGACACTACGAAACCCTCGCCCTTATGCATTAGCGTATTTTCTTCTTTTTTCCTTAACATATATTATTCCTTTTTCCTCAAGACAGAGAAACGATTTTGAAGCAGTTGCCCTGCTTGAAATGGATACCTAGTTAATATTTTCAGGGAGCGATATGATAAAGAGGGAGGAGATATGAATGGGAGCAACTTTAGTGAACGACAACATGACAAACGTAGTGGTAAGCTTTCTGCTACAGATTTAAGAAATAAAAAACTTAGCCCCTTAGCCCCAGGTAGGTCTCGGACCTGTTCCATGTAGCCGTGCCATTGATAATGACACTGTTCTAGAAGATGAAAAATTAAAGAAACGATACTTAATAGTGAAGGGAAAAGGTTTCTGCAATTTTGGATCCACTTGGATTCTTGAAATGATATCCTTATTACAAAAAAGGGAATTATTTACTACCACGTTTAGTTAGAATCATTAAGCCTAGTGAGTTTCAGATTATTTTGTGCCCTTTTAAGAGCAGATAATTAGATTAGATTGGATTTAATTCCTTGATATATCTAAAACTATGTATATGATGCGTTGAACTCTGTCATTGTCGTGGGATTTTGTGATTAAAGTTTTGACAAGAACTCTGTTCTCTATCACATTTCGAGGTATATTACTCAGTTTGGCAAAATTCGACATACTGTCTTCAAGTTCGCTAATCAGAAACTTTGCTGAGAAAGTATTTTGGCATGGGTTCATATTAACAAATACTTACAATATTGTTGCCACTTATCAAGGAAGAAATCACTGATAGTGATTTGTTTTTTTTAGTTCTTTTTTTTAGTCCATTTTTTTTATTACACCCTTATATGGCCAATTAAAGCATGCTTATTAAGGAAGGACAATCTTTAAAAGGAAGGACAATCTTCAAAGATAGGACACTAAGATGAAAAAAAAGATAAAAAAAGATGTTTCTAACCTTGGGGCTAAACATTCACTTTGGTTTTTTAATTTTTTAAATTATAAACTTTCAATCCCGAAAACTTGATGAAATTCAATTTTAGTTCTAAACTTTATTTATTTATTTATTTTTTGGTTCCTAGTTTGAAAGATGAGAGAGAAAGTATCGGTTAAGACCAATTTCGACCATGAAAATGGATGGTATTGGTGTTAATGAGTATCTTTTTATGAGAAAAGTTTGGTGTTTTTTCCCTTAAGTTGTTTGAAATGGTAGATTTAAACTAAAAAAAATTTTGTTTTCAGGTTGATTGTGTGTTTTAAAGTTAATTTTCAGGTTGTTAGATGCTATGCTTATGTTTTACAAGGTGTTTAGGGTGTATTTTTTTTTTTTCATGTTGAAATATAGTTGGAAATGGGCTTCTCTTGGTCTAAAACATATCGGCCTGATTTTCTGGTGACTAGTGGTAGCCAGAATCTGGAAAGTGCAGGCGACGCGTTGCGTGCTATTTTTTTTCAAAGCATTAAAGGGCGGACTACAGGACGACTTGTCACCCACCCCTTGAGAAAAAAAAAATGCTTAGGTGCGTGGGCTGCTCTAGGCCCATGTGTTTAGACTTTTTTTTTTTTTTTTTAATTTTTATCAATTACAATTGCATTTTTTTTCTTGTTTTTTTTTCAATTTCATCACTTAATATTTTGTTAATTATTAATTGGGAAACATAATTTGTTTCAGTTTGATTTTTTTTCCAATCACTTTGATATTTTGTTGGTTTTTAATTTTATAAGTGTCTATTTTAGATAAAAAAATTATAAAAATAAATTGTGGAACTCAATTGAGTCTATGACTTATGTCATAAGTTTGACTGATTAACTTTGGTTGGGTAAGGATCAGGCTTGATAATTTTTTCTTTGTTGCATAAATAGTTCTTGATTTATTTAATTAGATGTATGCATAACATTTTTTAATTCTGTTTGCGAATTTTTTATATACAAAAACACATTGTAAAAATCTGCATATACATTTATTTTAAGAAAAAAAAACATTCGACCAAAAAAAATTCAAATTCATGGAAAATAATAATTTTTTGTGAGGTTGTATGAATAATACAAAACTAACCATTAATTAAATGTAAAAATCATGAAAATTCTCTTCTTAATCTTAATCTATGGTCATCGATAATATTTATTTTTAAATATATGTTATATCATCTTAGATTGATTAATTATAAATTATCAAATCTCTATTATTGTAGAAAAAAACGAAAATTAATTATTAATTGTTTTACAAGGTTGCATGAAGAATAATTATTTTTTCATAGCAATTATTACTTTTTTTTTTAGTAATTTTGAAAAATAAAAGGTCTAAAACATGAAACATAATCATTACTTTTTGTGAGATTGTATGAAAAAATAGAATAATCACTAATCATTTGGGAAAAATTGACATTTAGAAAATGATAAAATAGTAGATAATGAAAAAAATAAAAGAAAAGAAAAACTAAAAAAAAATAAAGAAGAAAGGTGGGCCTGGCGTTTATCAGGCTTGCGCTCATGTGCCTGGTGGCACCCAAGTCCGAGGGCCTTGGCTGTAAGCATCCACCATAAGTCTTTTAAGGAGTTAAAGAAAAGAGGCAAATGAAACGTCATCCACGTGGATGACATGTCGTGCATCAAGCCACCATCAACGACGATATTGGAACTCAAGCGTTCCCATCTTTAAATTTTGGAGACCATTTGTCGCTAGAAAAAACGAGGGCCATTGTTTTTTATCCCTCATGTGCAATGTCTACTTTGAGGGACCTTGTTGTAGCATAAATAAAGTTTAGGGACTGTTTAGTAAAAATTCATAACTTTAAGGATCAAAGTGACAAAAAGTACACAAAATCAAAAGATTACTTTTTATTTTTATTTTTATGTGTGTGTGTGGAAAACAACATCGTTTCAAGCAAAAGAAATTCCGAAACCAAGGTGGTTTTACAATCTAACACAGGTGTAAGAAAATTTCAAGAAAATGGCATTGGGAAGAAAAGATACTGGGAAATAGAAACTGTAAGTGGGAACTGCGGTTTTTCAAAAAGCTGGCGGGTGGGAAATGTGTTTTCTTGAGAAACAGCGATTTCTCTTAAAACGCTTTTTTTAATTTAAAAAAAAAATTAAAAAGATAAGATTTTTTAAATAGAGTTTCTATATAAATAAAAAACTTAAATATGTTTTTTTAATCTTTGAAAAGAATAAACTGCTTTTTAAATAGATTTTGTATTTAGCCATTTTTTTTTAAAACAAATATTTAAAAAACCAATCAAATCCTTCAAAACACTTACAATTAAGAATCCAAATCTAGCGAAATTGTTTCTCCTCGATTTTTTTTTTAAATCTTACTTAAGAAAAATATATTAATTTTTTTGTAAAATTAAAAAAAAAATAACCCAGGAGAAGCAATTTAGCTAGATTGGGATTCTTAATTGTAAATGTTTCTTATTATGAAGGATTTGATTGGTTTTTCAATTTTTTTTTAAAAATTTGATTAATTAAAAAAATCTATTTAAAAACTAGTTTATTCTTTTTCTAAGATTAAAAAAAAAACATGTTTATTCTAAGATTAAAAAAAATGTTTATTCTAATGTTGTAGGAATTTTTCCAAGCCAATTAGAAAAAATATGAACTCATTAGATGCAAATATGACTTGAAGTTACTTAAACTTATATTAATGTAACCATGTTTTTATAGAATTTATTTTGGCATCACAAAAATAAATTTTATTCAAAATTACATTTAATTTCCAAATTTTACCATCTAAAATTACTTTTATTGCGAAAACCTATATATTGAAGAATACCTTATAAAAAATTATTTTATCAAATATTTTGGTGTAATCACTCAATTCTTTTTTATATGGAGCTAGAAATGCTCTTGCATTTTTAATCACCAAAAAGCTTTTTACCCATTATTAGCTAAAGTGATAAGCTTGTAATTCTAAAAGAAGTGTGTTTAACAATCAAGAATTAATTATTTTTCTTTCAAAAAGAGAGATATAGCCATTCCTAATAGATGAAAGAACACATCAAAAATAAAAAATATTCTATCTCCATCTATCTTGTGCGAGTAACGGCTTATTTTGGGGTTTTTCATATATAAATATCACCTTTTCACTTATGTGAGTTACCTTACAAACAAACAAGCTTTATATTTTTACAACACTTGATGCTTACAAATTCTTTTATTTAAAAAGCTTTTATTATTTTTATAATCCTTTCATAGCCTTAAACCTTCTTTACATCAAATCACTATTTTACACTCTCTTGTTAGAATACTTTCATAAAGAATTGAGCTTAATTTTATTATAAGGTCTGAGAATTATTGTGAGAGAAATATTTGTTGTGAAAGCGCAAGTGACACTTTAATCACGTGAAAAAGTATTAGTTGTGAGCAATTGAAAATGTTTAATTTTGATCATTGAAAAAGATTGTGAGTGGAAGGTTTAATTTTGATCATTGAAAAATATTATGAAAGGTTTTCTAATCTTGATTCCATAAAAAAATTAGTATATCAGTAACGTCTCACCCATTAAAAAAATTGTAAATGGACAATGAATATTTGAATAAAAATTAAAAGAGTAGGGTGAGCGATTTTTCAAACCACTATAAATTTGATTACATAAATTCAATGCATGTTATCATGAAAACATTAAATTGGTTATACATTCATGCACAAGATGATGAAAATAAGACTCGTTGGAAGGGTGACACTTTTTTAATCTTTTGGAAAGAGACAAAATTTTGGTTGTCAACTTTGTATCCTTGGCCAAATGAAATAAGAAATTGGACATATACATTGGAACTTATAAATGTGCTATTTGGTGATGTAATATTGTGGATCTATTTGCTATTCGGTGCCTCCCTTTTTGATGTGCCAAGAGGAGACAAAAATATGGTGCTTGCATGCATAATATTAATTATTTAGGAGACAAAAACATGGTATTTATGGTTGAATGTGGACTGTGATGTGTATGAATTTTAATCCTCGAGTTATTAAGATATGATATGATGTTATTGATGGTATTTAAGTATATTTATGACATGCTATACTTTTAGTATATCTTAAACATGCATTTTGACAAGGGGAGCTTCTAATATTTTGAGATGGATATTGCGAGTTAATATATAGGAGATATACTATTAATTATCATCTTTATCTCTTTATAATATTAATTGTTTGTTATCATAAAAAAAAGAGATTATTAGCTCAAAGATCTTTAATACCCATGAATTAATTATTTTGATGATGACAACAATTATTGAATTTAATATGTATATCAAAAGTTTTAATGTTGTAGGATTTTTTCGCATTAATTTAAAATAATATTAGCTTCTTTGATGCAAATATGATTTGAAGATGCCTAAACTTATATTAATGTAATCAAGTCTTTATAAAATTTAATTTGGTATCACAAAAATAAATTTTATTCAAAATTATTTTTAGATGCTGAATTTTACCATCCAAAATTACTTTAAATGCCAAAACTTATATATAGTGAAGAATACCTTATAAGAAATTCTTTTATTCAAATATTTTGGTGTTATCACTCAATTATTTTTTAAATGAAGAGCATGAACTTTATCACATGTGCTCCTATGCACTTTTAATCACTAAAAAGCTTGTTATACATTATTAGCTAAAATGGTATACTTGTAATTTTAAAAGAAATATGTTTAACACTTAAGAGTTAACTTATTTGACTTGATTAACTTATTTTATACTCAAGTTGTTTATAACAAATCCTTTTCTTCCAAAAAAGATAGATATAATGGTTCCTAATAGATGAAAGAACACTTCAAAAATTAAAATATTTTATCTCTATCTATCTATCTTGTGTAAGTAATGACCATGTGTGGGTTTTCCACATATAAATACCACTCTTTCATTTCATGTGAATTACCTCATAACAAAAAAAAAATATTTTTACAACACTTAATGCTTACAAATCTTTTTTTCTAAAAAGCTTTTATTATTTTCATAATTCTTTCAAAGCTTTAAACCTTGCATCAATTAACTATTTCACACTGATAAGTTAGATTATTTTAATAAAAACTGAGTTACTCTTATTGTAATTTTCTCTTATTGTAAGGTGTGGGGATTTTTATGAGAGAAATAATTATTGTGAAAGTATATGTGACTTTTTAACCACTCAAGAAAATATTGGTTATAAGCCTTTAAAATGTTTAAACTTGATCCTTGAAAAGATTGAAAGGTTTTCTAATATTGATTCCATAAAAGGATTAGTGTATTGGTAATTAAGATCTCATTTGTTGAGAAGACCGTGATGAATAATGAATACTTGAATGGAGGTTCAAAAATTGAAGTAGGTGATTGTCTGAACCACTATAAAATTGATGTGTCTCTCTTGCTCTTTATATCTCTTTATCTATGCATTGCTTAGTTAATTGTTTTTGCTCAATGTTTGAGGTATTAAAGGGTTAGAAATCTTAAATTATCTAAGTTTCAGTTAAACTTAATTCATCCCTCTTAGATGTTAATTATTTTAGACTTTCATATTTTATTTTAGGTTATTTATGATATTGGGTAACATATTGATATTTTATTTTTGAAAATTAGCACCCTTTTTTTATAAAAAAATATTAATGAAATAACACAATTTTAAAAAATAATTGACAAAATAACACAATTCATACATGTCGCAATTGGAAAACGTGATTTTTAAGCTTGTCGCTACTCAAAATCATGACATTAAAAAAAAAACTGTAAAATGGGCTACATACAAGGAGAGAGGAGATATAAGAGAGAAGAGAGAAAATAGAATTAAAGAAAAAGACCCAGGAGGCATACCCAAGTTTCGATTACAACACCACCGATATCATCAAAAAGATCTCGATAAGATGAATAAAATGACACCAATAAAGGTCACCACCAATGACATGAGTGTGTCACACTTGTCGTCCAAAGGTGGCAGGTGACTCACTTGCTTTTGGTGGCAAGTGTGTCCCACTTGGTTTACCGTTGGTGACCTTTCTTAGTGTCGTTGGATTTATCTCGTTGAAATATTTCTGATGGTATCGATGATGTTATAATCAGAGCTTTATTGTGTCTCTATGATTTTTTTTTCTATCTTTTCTCTCTCATCTTTATAAATTATAATGAGGAGAGAGAAAAAACAAGAAAAAAGAAAGAAAGAAAAAGACCTTAGAGGTACACCGAAGCTTCAATTACAACACCACTGATATTATAAAAAAGATCTCGATAGGACGAATCTAACAACAACAAAGAAGGTTACTAATGGTGACCAAGTGAGCCACACTTGCCACCAAAGGCAAGTGAGCCACTCACCATCCTTGGATGACTAGGGTGTTTGGCGTTGCGGTTGGATTGCGCTTTTGAAAAATTCTGATTTTTTTTCTTCAAATTAACTAGTTTTTATTTTGTTTTTGGATCGTTTTGATGTGCTGATGTCAAAAATATCTTTATTAAAAAAAAAACATTACACTTAGGTCACCACTGACCTTTCTTGGTGTTGTTGGATTCGTTTTATCGAGATCTTTTTGATGATACAAATAGTGTCGTGACAAGAGCTTCGGTGTGCCGAGGTCTCTTTTTTATTTTTTTTATCTCTTTTTTCTCTCCAAACTTTTTTTTGTATGGTCAATTTCATAATATTTTTTTGAAATGTCACAATTTGAAATAGTAACAAGATTGAATGTCGTGTTTTTCAATCATAATATTTATAAATTATGTTATTTCGTTATTTTTCTTAAATTATGTTATTTTATCAATATTAAACAAAATTATAATAAGCAAAAATAGCCTAATATATTTCGCATTAATCAAATGTTGACGGTTTTCGATGTGTGAAAGCTCTGAAAGTTTGAAAACCATTCATTAATTGTAGTGGGTCACTACAACTTGGTAGAAGTTTTTGGAGCATTTAGTCATGTGAGCTTTCAATGCCAATGCTTGCCCATTTTCGGCAAGGAACCTTTTTAAGAGTTCCCTAAGCATCTCTTTTTAATTGGAGCATTTTAATTATAGGGCGAGGCCATGTCTATTAGAAAGGAAGAAAGCAGACATAAGTGACTCTTGTTGTTGTTGCGTACGCTGTATATACATTTATTATGTTGCTTGTTTTGCTGTAAAAATTAAATCGACTGTGTCCCTACGCCATACCAGTATTTCGTAGTAGAAGAAATTAAAGATATGAAGCTTATGGTGTGGCCACGGACCACTTGTCCTGGTCCCATGTTACCAGATATTATCGAGGGAAACTATTGATTTTAGGCGCCCATAGTAGGTTAATTAGCCTGTGTTTTGAAGGTAAAGAGTAGAAGTTCAATGGGAATCCTTTCCCAATTCAATTGTTTTTTTTTTTTGATAATATCCACCCACAAGAATGATTGCTAGGATAGCAGAAAAGGATAACAGTAGAGAAGATACTCGTAGGTTCTCTTGTCCTGCTTGAACTCTTAAAGCTATTCACAATAAACAGCAGGCACTCTGGATGATTGATTACTCAAAAACAGTATGCTATTATTCACAAAGAGCTAGCAGACAGATTAAGAGAGTTGGTTTCATGATTTGACAGTGATTTTATTTTATATATTCCAGTTTTGACCCAATTTCTTCAAGTCCACACGCCAAGAATTTTTCCACTTCTAGTCTTTGTAACTTTATGTCACAAGGAATATGAAGGTGCAGATTCAAAGTTATGTGGCTAGAAATAAAATCTATGGGTATGTGGTTTCTAAGCCTGGAAGACGAGAATCATTGAGCCCTTGTACAAGGTTTAGTTGCTTCAGAAGGAAATTTGACACCACATTAATGCACTGTAAATGTAAATATAAAGGGTATCTCTTGTATAGCTGGCCGGGCTACAGAAAAAGACTGTATATATATAGCAAGAAAATCAGAAGAAGAACCTCATTCTTGAAGCAAATGGCCAAATGCGCCAGACTGCCACTCTCTGCCATTGGTTTTAATCGAAACCAGGCGTGTGTGAACGATGTTTGAAGCTCGGAATCTTAGCCTTTGCTTCTACTTCGCTTATGCATGTATTGCACGAAGACTCCCACAAGCTTCGTAGGTGATATAGAATCACCAAACCCACAGCCTTCTTACTTTTACCCAAGCCAATTGATTTCATGCATTGCATGGCTGTCCAAAGGCACGTGGCAAGTACAGCACACACGTGCTAGCCACTTATGATATAGTAGGTGAGAAGACCCGATCCATGAAGTGTGGCCCACCGAGGCCTCTCTTATTTTTGAAATGGTGCGTGGGGCAAGGAGGACAATATGAAATTGGCAGAAAGAATGGGTGTTTCAGGCATAAATTGATTTGGATGATAGGTTGACAGCTTTTCATGTTTGGCATTTGGATTTTGGAGGGGCTGCCAGCAACTGTTTAATTTTGCAAGTGAAGGCACATACTTTCACTCTATCATTTATATTTACCAGAAAAGATAAAAACCAAAAAAGCTTGTAGGTTGGTTTAGTTTGAGAGTCCCGACGAACCCTTGAAGAAAAGGACGAGCCATCCGCATGGCCACCTCCCATCCTTATCCTCCTCACGCTCGTCTATTCTTCACCACCAAACCCTAACTAATCTGGTGATAAATACTAGAGAGAGAGGCTAGAGTGGAGTAAAATTGAAGTGTGAGAGAAATTTTACAGAGAGGCCGTGATCTTTGAGTACTGAGCTTTATATGTACACACATATGTTAATGAGATACAAGGAGTTAATAAAAGAATGTCCTCTGATAACAAAACTTAAACCCTGAAAGTACTGTCACCTCATAAATACCATCAGTTAGACATTTGAGCCCAAGACAAATCTTCATCTTCTGAAAAATGAATGATCAAGGGATTTCAGCTTCAATTCCTCTTTTAGGCCATTATAGTTGTCAAAAATCAAGTTTACTACTAGGAAGTGATAAGAATGTCTTACCAGATAAGCAAGGATATTGTCTTCACTGCAAAGATCAAGCGTGGCGTCCTTCCCTTTCCCAGGTTAGTTTCACTGACGCCGCCATTCTTATACTTTTGTTTGTTTTCTTTGAAGTTGTTTTCATGGGGTTAAAACTAATTAAAGAACTCAAAACTCCAATTGTTTCTCCTTTGTGTCTCTTTCATTTAGGTGGTTGCAGAGATCAAAGAGCTCTGTACCATAGCTTTTCCTATGATAATCACGGGCCTACTTATATATGGAAAATCTGCCATTTCAATGCTTTTCATGGGGAAATTAGGGAAAGAGGTTTTAGCAGGAGGGTCTCTCTCCATTGGCATAGCAAACATCACTGGCTACTCTGTCATTTCCGGTCTAGCTATGGGCATGGAGGCCATCTCCTCTCAAGCCTGTGGAGCCAAGCAATGGCCTCTTATGGGCCAAACCCTTCAGCAAACGATAGCAATTCTCATCTTGGCATGCATACCCATATCTCTTCTTTGGCTCAACTTTGAACCTGTCCTTATCTTCTGTGGCCAAGACCGAGCCATCTCTTCTATTGCCTCTACTTACCTCGTATTTTCGCTACCAGATCTAGTCCTCCAATCTTTCATTAACCCTCTCAAAATTTACCTAAGAACCCAGAACATAACCCTCCCTCTCATGCTCAGTGCAGCTTTTTCACTAGCTCTTCATGTCCCTATCAGTTACATCCTGACTTATCGTTTCAGCCTTGGCATTCGAGGCATTGCTGTGGCAGTAGCCATAACAGATTTGAATCTGCTCGCTGCCCTTCTGCTTTACCTTTACTTCTCCGGCATCTGTAGAAAGTCATGGCAAGGCTGGTCCCTCCAATGCTTCGATGAATGGAAGCCGATTCTTAGCCTAGCCATCCCTAGTTGCATCTCTGTGTGCTTAGAATGGTGGTGGTATGAACTTATGATAGTCCTTTCAGGAATACTTGCAAATGCTCCTGAGGCAGTTGCCACTATGGGAATTCTAATACAAGCAACTTCTCTTGTCTATATCTTCCCTTCAGCCCTTAGCCTTGCCGTATCAACTCGAGTTGGCAACGAGTTAGGCGCAAACCAGCCCAACAAAGCCAAAATGTCTTCTATAATCGCATTATTTTGTGCCGTTTTGATGAGTATTATCGCCATGTTGTTCATGACATTAACGAGGCATGCTTGGGGTCAGATTTTTACCACCGATAAAGCCATATTGTCATTGACAGCGACAACAATGCCGGTGGTTGGGCTCTGTGAGCTAGGGAACTGCCCACAGACCACCGGTTGTGGGGTGTTGAGGGGCAGTGCTAGGCCATCTCTTGGTGCCAACATAAATTTGGGTTCCTTCTATGGTGTTGGATTGCCTATAGCTATGTTAATGGGCATCGGTATGGGTTTGGGCTTGCTGGGCTTCTGGTTCGGCTTACTGGTAGCCCAAGCTGTTTGTGCTATTGTGATGGTGGTGGTGCTAACCAGAACAGATTGGAAAATGCAGGCAAATAGAGCCAGAGAGCTTACTGGTATTGATAGTGAGGATGAAGCAGAGAGCAAAACGCTCGATGGATCATTATCAATCATACGAGTGGATGACTTGATTATTGCTTAGTATTTTAGTTTTCTCATGAGTTTTATATATTTAAATTTTGTATTATAGTGTTTAGTATAGCCTATGCTCACATTTGAGCCTTCTTTTTTGGTTTGAATTTAACGTCAATATTTAGGTATATGGAATTTTCATTTGTCTTCCTTTCAAGTACGAGGCAGCAGTCTCATTGGGTGAGCACAATTAGATCATGCGTTATAGTAATTAATTTGGGGCCGTTTGGAGCCAGTAACCATAGACGGAGAAGGGAAGGCAGCGTAAGAAAAAGGGCAGCCCCCTTCCAATTCCAAGGCAAGTATTTAAAAGCACGGTCATACTGACCACTAGTTTTCGAAAGAATGAAAGCATAAATTGGTTCTTACACCATCTCTAGAATAGGTAATTAGCGAAAAAACTTTTAAAAAAAATTGGTGTTTAATAGGTGATTCACTATTTAGAACATTCTTTTTTCATTTTTTTTTAATTCTTAAACTTGAATGTTCTTTCAATTGTTTATGACATGATGAGATAATATTAAGTTTGAAATTGTTATGGAAAAACCAAATTAAAATACAAGGAACTGAAACGTAAAACAAAAATAAAATATATGGTTAATTTTAAATTCAAGAAAATTTTTATTTTAATTTAAAAGTTCATTTTATTTATTTTTTACTATCTGAAACTAAGAAATAAGAAAGAAAGTGGCTAAAAAACAATAGATAAGCGAGAAAATTATAAGTTGTCATGATTTTAACAACTAAAATGATCAATTTTGATATTAAAGGGTTTTATTCAATAAAATAAGTTCAATGGTGGTGATTTTTAACCTTTATCTTACTGAAAAAGCTATTAAGACTTTTTGGGTTTGATTAATTTTTTATTTTTTTTAGTGATTTTAAAATGTTTTGGAGTTGTTAATTGGTTTATAGAGGATTTAATTGTGTTTTGAAGATTTTTCAGATACAATCAACTTTAAAATTGGGTTTTAAGGTCCAAAAACTTAGTTACATGATACTTTAAAGAGATTAATTTGATTTCTTGTGAATATCTTCCTCTTATGTTTTATATGAATTAGTTGTATTTGAATGAAATTTTTATAGAAATAGAAATGATTTATTATTAACAACTATAATTACTCGCTAAGATAAAATGAAAGAAAACATTTAAAATAAAAAAGGATAATAGATGTAAAACATTTACATGTGCATTTAGTTTTTATTTTTAGTATATATAAAGATTAGTTATATACTTTAATATTTAAGTAGTGTTAGCCATTCTTTTTAGATTTATAAATTGATATTTTTTTAATTTATTATATGAGGCATAAACAATATTTCTTCATTGCTCAATTAAAAATTAATTATGATACATGAAAACATACCCATAACACAATTTTTTTTCTTTTTACATTAGAAATTAACTTAAAATCCCACCTATAGCATAACATAAGTAGATCACTCTTGTATTTTTTAATTTGCATTAACAACTCTTTTATATTTTATCAATTCATATAGTTTTTAATTTATTTTATTAAGTGTAAACAATATCTTTGTATTTTTTTTTAAATCACGATACAATAAACAATATCCGTAACATTAACACTTTTTTTACTATGTTAAAATTTAACTTGAAATCCTATATGTGATGTTATGCGGATTTTAAAGTTGGTGTTAACTATATAGTTTTAAGAAGGCATTAGCATTATTCAAAATAAAGAGGTATTCCCTGGCTGACTTCGTGTGTTTTTGAAGGTGTGGTTCAAGATACTTTTCACTTGAAAAATACATTTGAATATTTGTTTTTAAATTTTTTATAAAAAAACTAAATTAATTTGATACTTTTTCTAAAC
Source organism: Populus simonii (assembly GCA_007827005.2). NCBI lineage: Eukaryota > Viridiplantae > Streptophyta > Magnoliopsida > Malpighiales > Salicaceae > Populus > Populus simonii. Next base: position 12,693,153 of record CM017470.2, read on the forward strand.
AAAAACTCTTCTAAAACTCACCAAAACACAATTAGAAACACAATACTAAATAGTAACGATGTAGACACAAGGTGAGCAGTAGCGTAGTCAAGTTAGATAGGCTTTTATTTTATCTTTGTGGTTTTGTCCGATTTCCAAAGTAATAAAGGCCTAGTAAAGGAGCTTGAGCCGATTGTTTTACTACCATTATTTAATTGATTTTTCTATACCGCAAATAAAAAAAATAATCTTGGTCAAGGAGGGTGTTCAGACAAATAGTACAGGCTTGTAGGTAACTAGAATAGAGGCCTAGATGAGATAAGTCTAACTTTTTCTTTCTTCCTGTAACTAGAAAAAGATGCTAGGGTAGTGGTGAAGTAAGCAAATATACTTAGAAAATATCCCAAATGAGTTGGGCAAAGTTCTTTGTGCACCAGACATGTAGCTTACCAAATCAGTAATTGATACACAGAAGTCATGGGTGATCATAGGTCCAATGCTCTAGCAAAACCAATTCCTAAGGCTCGGGTACATATTCATTATGCCATTCTGATCTAGTAATGCAGAGAATAGTTCGAATTGAAGCAATATTTCTGGATTCGCTCAACTTATAATCTTGTTTCCATTGTAACTTTCATTGAATTGTCTTATAAAACTAGACCAAATCAAATAAAAAACCAGTACAAACCAACCAGTTTCGATTAGGTCCAATTTAATTTTTTTAGGAGTAAAATCCGCAAAACCTTTTAGTTATAAGACAATTCACAATGAACATCCATTTTCAATGGATCAATTTTGTTGCAAAATCAGGAAAATTGATTAAGAGTTTAGAACAATTCAAGATTTATAACTGTAGCTTAAAAAAAAAATACATCAAGCTAGCTCTACACTAATATATAAAGATACAATTTTAACTTGATAGTTAATTGTTCTAAGAGTTGAATCTGTAAATACAAAAAAATAAATAAAAATAGTAGAAGCTAATCTCTTATCTTGAAACATCGAGGGATACACATGTGCATTAATAAGCTAATAACTTATCATTGATGCATTTTGACTTCTGTTTCCTGTGTACATACAAACTTTTTGTTGTTTGGTTGTATAAGCTTCGATTATTGTTCAAACACTTTTATTACACATAAATTTTTATCGATAACATGTAAGGCCCAAAAAAGAAAAAAAAAATAGAAGCTTTCAAGTGATGTTGATGAGAATCTATATCAAAGGTAGAAAACATAATTTTTTTTTTTTCATTTGAGATTGGATTGGGTTGAATTTCTTTTCTCTTAGTGTTGGGTTCTGCTACCCAGCAAAACCTAATAGTGTTGGGAAAAATACTGTGCATGTACTATAGATATAGACTCATTATACTGTGGACCACATTGTAGACATAAAGTGTTTGCACTGTGGACGACATTGTAGCACCATGAGGTATTGTCTTTTATGTTTTTTAGTCAAAAAATGCTGCTAGGTCTGGCTTGGCTTGGTCGCTAGACCCAATGCTGTTGGGTCACTCTCCTCCTTAAAACCATCATGTAACCCCGTTGACTTTACTATTTCTTGCCGGTCACCTTTCAAGCTCCAAGAGCGAAGACATACCTTAAGAAAGCTTGAGATCGAACTTGGCTTGATCTCTCTTAGTAACTCATCATCATTATAACTCGCCAAACACACCAAATCGATTCACCAGTAACTCCACTATGTTTAGAATTTTTGTTCTTTCGGAGTCCAGGAACTAAGTCACCATCATCGCCAACAGTTTCAAAGAAGGAGAAGGTTATAGTTGAAAAGGGTTTTTACTTTCATCCTTCGCCTTTGAACACACTAAGAGGGAGTGAGCCACATGAACTACTAACTCTATTTCCATTGATTTCATCAAGCCAAAGTAATCAAGATTAGGTGTTGAAAAAATGGTTACAGGAGAACATATTAGGCCTCTCTCTGAGGCCAGACCTAAGGATATTGGGTTCGGTTACCCAGTATGACCCAATAGCGTTGGGTTCTGCTTCATACTTTATGAAGTTAGTGAGCTACAGTGTTGTGAGGGCTTTCATTTGTGCGTTAAGGGCAGTTTTTGTTATAGCACTAGGAATCGACGCCCTTAGTCTAAGCTAAAAAAAGAGCAGCCTCCCCTAGTCTCTTCGAGACATTTCTGCTATGTTCGGTGCCTCCTTCTTTATTCCAGGAGCTCCAATAGTCAACCGCTTACTTGATGAAATGCCTAATACTCCAGCCTCTGATTGTACCTATTAAGAATCTTTGGATGATCATTACTACTTTACTTCAATGCAAGGACACAATTCAGTTTCTTACTCTCTAGTGAAGAAAGTTAGAGAGTCAGGTGAGATTTTACTAGAGGAAGGATTGTAAGGCGACTTTCAAAAGGTGCTAGTGATAGAAGAGAAGGAAAGAAACGTTAGTTCCTGCCTCTAGCAGGACTTAATAGCATTGGGTCTGACTTGGTTGCCAGACCTAAAGCTATTTTAGGTCTGACTTGGCCGTTAAACCTAAAACACTTAATACATTCTCTATACTCTTTATATTTTTATACATGTAAAAAACATTTATCATTAACTCGCTGCAAAGCAAGGGCAATATGTAAGTACTATTTTAAAACTCATCGGAACATAATTAAAAACACAATACTAAATAGTAATGATGTAGACACAAGTCAGGAGCAGTAGCGAAGCCAAGCTAGATAGGCGTTTATTTTGTCTTTGCGATTTTGTCTGATTTCCAAAGTGATAGAGGCCCAGTGAAGGAGCTTGAGCTGATTGTTTTACTACCATTATTCAGTTGGTTCTTCTATACAGCAAATGAAAAAATTAATCTTGGTCAAGGAGGGTGTTTAGACAAATAGCACAAGTTGGGAGGTAACTAGAATAGTGGCATAGAGGAGAGAAGTCTAACTTTTTCTCTTCCCCCATAACTAGAAAAAGATGCTAGTGTAGTGATGAAGTAAGATGATATATTTAGAAAGTATCCCAAATGGGCTGGGTGAAGTTCTTTGTGCACCATACATGTAGCTTATCGAATTAGTAACAGATACACAGAAGTCATGGGTGATCACTAGTTCGATGCTCTGGGAAAAACCAATTTCTAAGGCTCGGGTACATATTCATCATGCCATGTTGATATAGTAATGTAGAGAACAATCCGAACTGAGGCAATCTTTCTAGATTTGCTCCCTTTATAATCTTGTTTCCCATTGTAATTTCTATTGAATTGTCTTATAAAACTAGACCGAACCAAATCAAAAACCAGTTCAAACCAATCAGTTTCGGTTTAGTTCAATTCAATTTTTTTAGAACAATACAAGATTTATAACCAAAGCTTAAAAAAAATATACATCAAACTAGCTCTACACTAACAAATAAAGATACATCTAATAGGATAATTAATTGTTCTAAGAGTGAATCTGTAAATACAAGAGAGCAAAAATTGTAAGAACTAATCCCTTATCTTGAGACATCAAGGAATACACACTCGCAGTAATAAGCTAATAACTTATCATTGATGCATTTTGACTTCTCTTTCCTATGCGCATACAAATTTTTTGTTGTTTGGTTGTACAAGCTTTGATTATTGTTCAAACACTTTTTTTACACATAAATTTATCATGTAAGGCTAAAAATAGAAAAAGATAGAAGCTTTCAAGTGATGTTGATGAGAAGCTAGATAAAGGTAGAAAAAATAAAGATCCACGGTCATCACCATAAAAAGTCCCAAGTGCAATAGAAGTAAGAGACCCATCTTTATTTGTTGGAGCTTCTCTACCATGGTTTCTTCTGGCTTTAGATTAAACTAGAGAAAGGGATTTTTGGAGCTTTCAAGTGATGTTGATGAGAAGCTAGATCAAAGATAAAAAAAAAATGTTCCACGGTCATCACCATAAAAAGTCCCAAGCAGAAGCAAGAGACTCATCTTTATTTGTTGGAGCTTCTCAACAATGTTTTCTTCGGGCTTTAGCTTAAACTAGAGAAAGGGTTGTAAAGAAAGAATGATTTTCAAGAAAGTAATGAAAGTGAGAGAGAGAGAGAGAATGGGAGACACGACATTGCAGACTGAATTTTTAAGCGAGGGAGAGCACTAAAAAAACAAAAGATTTTGTTTTTCACTATGAGAGAGGAAGGAAATTTTCTAATCTAGACGAGAGATAGAAAAGGGGGCAGCTACTTTTAGAGTTAGAAACAAATTTAGCTTTTATATCTATTTTTTAAGTAAATTCTATGTTGATTGAACCGTTCCTAGCTATTTGATTAATTGTAATTGATTTCTGGTTTCTTTGCTCACGCATGCCTTCCTCCATGTACCATTAGTAGTTCCCTGTGAGTGCAGTATACACTTCTTCTTTTTTTCTTTATTTTTTTTACTTGAAGATGGGGTGAATTTTTTTTTTTAAGAATATAACATTTGTAAAGCACAACCACACCTCACAAAAATAAAAAACTTAAACTAAAAAAAAAATACATGTTTTTTTATATGAACCTCACAAAAAAAAAAAAATTTCACACCTCTAAACCAAACACCTCCAACTTCTCTTTTAAAAGCTGTTTTTATGGGGCGTACTATAAGAATATGTTTGTTTTTTAGGTAATTTTTGTAATTGTGGTTTGAAAAAAAAATAAGTTTTAAAAAAGTGTAAACAGATTCAAATCACTGAATTAAATTCAATTCAAATCTCTAAACATGCTCCTGGAATTCAAGTAAATGATAATTGTCAATCCCCGATAACAAGAACTCTCGCTGCAAGCAAAAACGCATGAGAGTTCAACTACCTTGTATCAATAGAAAAGTTCCAAGACTGGCAATGTCGCCATATTATGTCCCTATCGCACTTTCCCTTTTAGTCTAGTTGACCTCAAAGTTCTCCTTAAAAAAAGAAGAAGATGGAAGAGTCTGCCTTCGCTGTATCTATTTAGACAAGTAAACAAGCGGTATATCTCTTTGGTTGAGAGCTAACTTGTGTTTTTATTTTTATTTTTATAAAAAGTATTTTTTTTAGTTTTTAAAGGTGGGATTTGTGCTTAAAAAATATTGTATCTTTGAAAAAAAACTATCACACCTCCAAGCCAAACACATATATCGCTTCGGAACTTTAATATTGGTTTCAAAATTTTGAAAATAAAATAAGAAATTTGTTCGTTTATTGTTTTTGAAAATTCATGTTTGATAGTAGTCGTCGGTTTTATTTATTTTTATTTTTTAAATGAAAAACACACAAATAGTTTCTGTATCAAATGGAATAAAAAAATAAAATGAAAACGGTGTGAGCAATTGTTACATGTATTTGTTGTTTTGGTTAGAGTTTGTTCCTATAATTTGTTATTTTGGTTACATATATTTGCCTCCATAACCTGTATTTTTTGTATATATTTAGTTTAATGCAAAATGCCATGATCACTAAATAATATTGATTTTCCAAAAACAACTGCTTTTGATAAAAAGTAAATGACGTGTGTGTATTTTTTGCCCTTTTGTCTTACATCAATTTAGTTTAATTTACATGTAGACATGAACACTTGTATATTCCTGAATAATTTATAGTAAATTTGTCCTAGCTAAGAAATATTTCTAAATCCAAACCCTTTCAACGAGTGACTAAAATCGAGTTTCACTAACAGATGCGATTAATCAAGAGATTCTGAAAGGGGGAGCTAATTGTAACTCTCGCTATATATATAAGCAAGCTGTTGAACGGTGTGTTTCGTGTTCCTAAAAATTTTGAATTTTTTTACTTGAAATGATTTTTTTTATGTTTTTAAATCGTTTTGATATGTTCATGTCAAAAAAATAATTTTTCAAAAATAAAAAAACTTCCTTTTGATTCATTTCTAAGCAAAAAACACTTTGAACCGCTATCGCTACCATAATCTCAAACGAACCCAAACCCCATGAAAAAGGAAAATCCATGTGATGAACTAGCTATCAGTATCACGAGGGGTTCGATTCATTTAGCGTTTTAGGCTACAGATTAGAGGCGTTTGTACAAGGTTTTAAGAATAGTTATAAAACCCGACTTGGTAGTTGACCTGGTAAAATGACAGGGTCATGGATTTAGTGGATCAACTAGGGTCAACTCGGATAAAAAACCAAGACACACAATAATATGGTTATTTTGACATAAAATATTACATTAACATATATACTAACATAATTAACAAGAAAATATCACATTAACATATATATTAGTATAATTAATTAACATTAATAAATTAAAAAGTGCATTTATCTTCAAATAAACAAACATTTAGTATAATTTAAAGAAATTAAAGATAAAAATAATAAAATAATAAGTTATTTTTAAAATAAATAATTTAATATAATAAATATAAGGTGACAACCTCCAAACCAAATACTAAAAGCCTAATCTTTTCATGCAGAAATTATAAATGTGAGAAAATGTGATGAAGTAAGAATATTAACGCAGACACGAATTTCCAATCACAAAAGGTCAAGCCATTCGCCACCCGCATTAAATCGCATCAGGATCTCTGCAGCTTGATAAAAATATGCACATGTTTCCTTGTGCCTTTCTGCAAATAACTGAACTGGCAAACTAAAAAGACAGTGAAATGAATATATTATCTTAGCGTTGAAAGAAAAGAAAAATGAGAAGAACCCTATCAATAAAAAAATTCTTAAACAAAAATGGTTCAAAGCCGGCCATCAAAAAGAACATTATTAGTTTCTAGTTAAATGAAATCACTATATAGACAAAGTTTCAGATTAATTAAATTTTGAAAAGATTAGTTTCGGAGGTTCAGTTTTGTTTATGTTCACAAAACTTATTATGCAAAACATTTAATTAGTCTTTTCTCTGTAAGTATTGTAAAGAGAGGCATATCTTGTTACCCATTTTTGGATCCCCATACCAAAAAAGAGAAAATATAAAGAAAAATAAAAAATATTCAAAAAAAATCTAAAAAATTAATAGCAGAGAAGAGAATGCCAGAGTGCCTAGAAAATGACTAGAAATTAATTGAGAAAGTTCAAAAATATAAGGATTGAAAAATAACAGTATATTTTGGAAGAAAAATGGCGTTCGGTTAATGGCTTACTGGAGCTTCAGGTTAGAGCATAGTTATTAAACCTGGACCAGTCCGGTGGGTCGACCCTGGGGCTAGACCGGTTCGGGCTTATCAAAAGACTGGCCGGTGCAACGACCCGGCCAAACCCGGTCGACCCGGCGGGTCAATCTGTGACCCGGGCGACCCGAGCAAGACTCGGTGTTTTTTTTTTTAAATGTGGGATTTGAAACCTATTAGTATATATACTCTATGTTCTCAAGAAAAAAACTATATTTTTTTAATGTGGGATTTGAAACCATTAATATATATATTCTATGTTCCCAATAAAAAAAGTTATATTTTTTCAATGTGGGATAAAAAACTTTTTTAGTTTAAATACTTCAACTTAAAAACTTAATATAATATTTTTTTAACGTGGGATAAAGTTTTTTTTTAAATATTCTTTTAAACTTCATTATTTACAATATGTATAGCCTATATTTATATGAATTTTTTCTTAATTTTTTTCATATAAAATATTAAAAATTTAATTTTTTTAATTTTCTGGGTTAATCTAGGATAACTCGGGTTGACCTATGAAATCTGAAACCCGGTTTCTTAGCCAGATCAATCTCCGGATCAGATTTAATAACTATGAATTAGTGAGGATGGCTTTTGGTTTTTTTACTAAGTTGGGGTAGATGATGGAGAGGGTTGCTGGCTTCGGTTGCCATGGTTTGTTTTCCTAATAAGAGATGGTGACCAAAGAGAGTGAGCTGGAGAGAAAAGTGTGGGAAAATGGTTTTCAGTTTTTTTTTTCTTGCTACTTTTATGTGAGATTCCTTTATCATTTTATCATATATTTTTATTTTAATTTAATTTATTTTTATATTGTGATTTTTTTTAAAAAAGCAACATCAATATCCACTCAATAAGAAGAATTAATCAATAATTTTGAAATGTGCGAGTTAATAACTAAAAGTGTTGAAATTGTTTTTTTAAATTTTGAATTCTTTTAAAAATACATTGAAAATGATACAAATAAATTAAGAATATATATATATATATATATATATATATATATATATATATTTTATTTTTTAATTTTTGAAATAAAAAAACAATAAGGAAATGATCGTAAATTGGCCAAATCATGTATGAAGATTTTGATTATAACCATTCTCTTGATTAAATTTTCAAACAATAGCCAAAATTTATTTTGATTAATATTTTAGCTTAGAACGAGCAAACAAATTTAATAAAACAATTAAAAAAACTTGTAGTATAAAACTTATAAACCAATAATAAAAAATATGGATTAAAACATAAACTAAATAGCTAAACACAATTAATGATTTGGACTTAAGATTGTTGAATAAAATATATGCTAATTGTCTAGTTCAATTCGATATGATGAAGATAAATAGAATACTTAATATTGCAAAATTAGTTATAAACATGAAATAATTACAACACATGAAATTATATGTAGAAATAAATTAATGAGAATTACATATAACTAAATTAAGAAATAAATAAATTAATGAACTTTTAGATGAACAAAAGTACAAAGATAAACACGTTATTGTCAAGAATTCAACCATTTATTTTTAAAGCTAAATTTCTCGTTACTATTTTAATGAGTTGTACTATTTGATCATGGCCTACAAATACAGAACACATACTCAAAATTATAGTCACAAAATGAAAAAGACTCACAAAATAAATAAATAAATAAATAAAAACACACTTAGTCTTGTAAAAAATAGAAGACAATAAAGGAAAGCAAGAGGCAGTAGAGAATATTTTCTTAGGTTTTTGTTCCTCTAGATAGTCTCCTCCCAATTCTATTTATACAGGGAACTTAAGTTGCCCTAATTAATTTCAATAAAAGGAATTAATTATGGTATTTCATATAAAATAAATATTGATTTATTTCAAACTACCCAAATGTTTTTTTGATGTTTTATCCTTTTAAGTTTAATACTAAATATTAAAAAAATTTATTAAGTATTAAACTAATAAAAACTTATCAAACAAATTCAATCAACATGGACATATTTTGTTCATTGGCGAGCAGAAAATAGTTTTGTGAACCAATTTTTCTCTTTGTAATTAATATAAACCCAATCACAAGCATGAGTGGAGCATACACGTGGTTTAAACCCTAAGCCCCTATAGCCTAGTGTCTCTACACTTCTCAGGCCATCATTATATGAGGCACAAAAAAATGATATAGTTTTTCAATGCGAGATTAAGGTTTTAGGATTAGAAAAAAAATCTAACATCCAAGAATTATTTAAAATTAATTTTTTAATTATTTATAAATGGTTGTAGATATGTTAATACTTTATGTTAAAATATTTATATTGGAGAAGAATTTTCAACTAAATCTAATATATTTAATTTGGTCTCAAAAGTGCTAATTAACCTATTTTTAATCAATTTCTAACACATTTTAAATCTATGTACTAGTTACGCACTTCAAATATTTTCTTCTAAGTTGGTCTCTCTTGCTATTCCAATATTTTTTTTAGACAAATCTAATATGTCTTCCAAGAATATATGTTAAAATAATTATAAGGAAAATCACCTTTTTCCTCTTGTATTTGTGATAATTGTTAATCGTACTTATTGACTAAAATTGATGAAATGTTAATCAATTTTCTCCCATTAAAAACTAGTCTTTGAAAAAGATCAAATTGCACTTCATTGGAAAATACGGATTGAATTGATCTTTCTTCCAAAAAATGGCTATTCATGCTGTAATGTTGTTTGGAAAGTTTAAATGATCGTTTCAGTTACTTTGAGTGATTTGGTGTTTGTGATTGTTTTGAACAATTCTAACATCTCAAGGAAGGAATTTTCAAAAAAGGTTATTTCAGTCTTTATATTTGCAAAAAAAAAAAAAATTATTCAATTTGTTTCGGGGTTTTTTGTGCTGCCTCAACTAAGAGGACTTTGAATTTCAAAATCAAACACTAAGAATTAATCACTCAATAAAAGTTATTGTTACCTATTTTTGGATCCCCACACAAAAAGGAGAAAATACAAAGAAAAATAAAAAAATACTCGGAAGAAATCTAAAAAAATAATAACAGCGAGAAGAGAATGTCAGAGTGCCTAGAAAATGACTAGAAATTGGTTGAGGAGGTTTAAAAATACAAGGATTGAAAATTGACAGTATATTTTTTACTAATGAGAGCCCTACTGACAAGAAAAATTCAATTTGAGGGAAAAAAGTTTCAAAATCAGATGTTTATGAACTCGATTAAATTTTATTGAAGGTTTAATTGAATTTATGAAGGGTTTGATTACAAGTAAAATTATTTTTCAAGTCAATTTGGGCTTTATCTAGAAGAAATTAAAATTTAGAGATCCAAGTACAATTTATCCAAGGACTTGACTACAAAATTTCAGAACTTGAATGACCAAACTGAAAATGGTCATTTCATTTCTCAAAACAGTACCGTTTCAAAGGACACTATTCATCACCTTCTTCATTACACTAAGGAAGTTGTTTCAGCAGGAAAAAGAAGAAACAATTAGCCTCAGTTGCCCACAATGCAATTAGTTACTGAAACGTATGGCATTTATTCGGCTATAAAGCCAAAGAAAAAACAAACGCCCTTGCCATCGCCAACCGTTACCATTACTCTTGCAATAACGGTCCTGAATGTCTTTATTATTAGAGAAAACACATGCATTCTCTGGCAATAAAATCTAGAAAAGGGACCGAACACAGGCGGGGGGGAAACAAAAAAAAAAAACACAGGAGAAAAGAAACAGGGGGGAGGAGAGTAGAGAAACCCCGAGGGGGACAAATGAATAGGAGTGAAAAACAAAAGGCACGCCCTTGACTTCTTCTTCAGTAGGAGTTCCAAAGCTCCATCTTCAGCAGCCATTACGCTAGAAACAAAGCATTCCGGGGGGAAAAAAAGAGGGGAGGCACGAAAAAGAAAAAAAAGAGAGTAAAAGACAAGAGAAGGAAAACACAAAGAACGGGAGAGAGAATACGAGAACATGGGGAGAAAAAAAAAAGAAAAAACAGAGAGAACATGGGAGCTAAAAAAACAGAAGAAGAAGAGAAAAAGAAAAAGAGAAGGCTGGATGCAAAAGAAAATGGATACAAGGTGAAGAAAAAAAAACACACAGACGTTGAGGATGCATAGAAGAATACAAGAAAAAAAAGACAAAAGAGAACAGGGAGGAGAGAGACCGAAAAACCAGTAGAGATAGAGAGGGACGAAGACACAAAGATAAAACTCAAGAGACGGACGCCAACAGAGAATAGAGGGGAAGAGCTAAAATAGACGGAAGCGTTGACATACCAGTCAGCATGCCTTCGACATCGCCTTTGTCCCTTCATTTCCGTCTCCAGGTTCGTTTTCCTCGTCTCTGTGCATGGATTTTCATTTGCATTTTACTCTTCAAGTGAATTATAATTCACTTGAAAAGTAACTTAGCATGCATGCGTGAGGAAGCTCACGTGTGCCTCTTGTTTGCCCAGCCATGTCACTGGCTTGGGCTGGTGACCCGGCCAAGCCTGCTGGGTCCACTGTTATTAAACCCGGCCCGGCCTGGCGGGTCGACCCGGTGGCTGGACCGGTCCGGGTTTAAGAAAAGACCGGTTGTGGCAACAGCCCGGCCAAACCCGGGCAACTCGGACGAACCCGGAAGAGACCTGATTTTTTTTTTCAAATGTGAGATTTGAAACCCATTGGTATATATACTATATGTTCCCAAGAAAAAAGTCATGTTTTTTCAATGTGGGATAAAAAATCTTTTGGTTTAAATACTTCAGCTTGAAAGGATAACATGGTATCTTTTCAATGTGGGATTTGAAGCCCTTTCATATATATACTACATGCTCCCATGAAAAAAGTTATGTTTTTTCGATGTGGGATTTGAAACCCATTAGTATATATACTCTATGTTCCCAAGAAAAAAATCATGTTTTTTCAATGTGGGATAAAAAACCTTTTGGTTTAAATACTTCAACTTAAAATGATAACATAGTATCTTTTCAATGTGGGATTTGAAGCCCTTTCATATATCTACTCTATGTTCCCAAGAAAAAAGTTATGTTTTTTCAATGTGGGATTTGAAACCTATTAGTATATATACTCTATGTTTCCAAGGAAAAAGTTATGTTTTTTCAATGTGGGATAAAAAACTTTTTTAGTTTAAATACTTTAACTTAAAAGCTTAACATAATATCTTTTTAATGTGGGATAAAAATTTTTAAAAAATATTCTTTTAAACTTCATAATATGTATAATCTATATTTACATGGATTTTTTTATATGAAATATTAAAATTTTAATTTTTTTTTAATTTTTCTGGGTTAATCCGGGTTGACCCGAGTTGACCCGGGTTGACCCATGAAACCCGGGACCCAGCCCCTTGGCCGGGTCAACCCCCGGGCCGGGTTTAATAACTATGGCTGGGTCTAGCCCAGCCACATGGGCTGAGCTGAACCCGACCCTTAAAAGAGAGAGAGAGAGAGAGAGAGAGAGAGAGAGATTTGTGGTTTTCTGACGTATTTATTTTAAGGTCTGTATTTTTATATTATAAAAATACCAATATGAAATTAAAATACTTGGTTTTCTATGAAATGTTGCAAAATTATATATATCTGAAAAAACTAAAAAAAAAAAAGGTTTTATTTTCATGCATACGGCCAAGTCTCTCAAAGATTAAAAAAATAAAATCATATCGTAGTTTCATACAACATAGAAAATTTTTTTAAAAAAATCTTAGCATGCATTTTCGGCTTTAATAACAAGTTTATTAAAGTTACAAGAACTACGCCAATATTTCAAAAAAAAATATTTTGTTTTCTTTTGGTATCCAAGATTACGATCTTATACGTAAGACATACTCTTGATATTAAATAGAAAAGTTTGTTTTGTTTTTATTGATGCTAGAGCAATTAGGTTTTCTTTACCCGATAAGATAAAGATCTCCTTACTGAGGAGAACTTTTCTTCTCTTTTTAAGATGTCATTGACAAGACAATTTTGAAAATCTTTAAATCACATCAAACCACGAAGTAGCTTACCTCAGGTAGGGTGCACTAGGGGTGCTAATACCTTTCTTAGCCACAACCAGTCCTTTACCCGTGAATCTCTGACAAACCAACACACTCGGGTTTCTTAGTGATCCTGAACCAAATATTAGGTGGCGACTCCCAAGAAAGAACCAAACAAACAAACGAAACTCGCCATTGACGATGCGCGCGGGCACGTGCGACAAAAGTATCAAAAGATAACTAAAATTTAAGAAGAAGAAAGTTTGTTGCAAATAAAAGAAAATATAATTATGGAGTTGTTCTTGATCTGAGTAAGATTCCTGATATGAGAATATATTTTTAGGTTTTTTATGTGGTTATGAAAATTACTGTCTACTAATTATAAGCTTATTGTTACAAGCTTATTAATTATCAGCCTACTAAGGATGCATTTGGAAACTCGGTTGTACCCACGTTTCTAAAAAAATTAAATGTTTTTTTGCTAAAAATTAATTTTTTTGTATGTTTTGGATCGTTTTGATGCACTGATCTCAAAAATAATTTTTAAAAAATAAAAAAACATCATTTTGATGTATTTCAACATGAAAAACACTTTGAAAAACAACCACAGCCATATTCTCAAACAGGCCCTTAGATGAATGATTGTTATCAACGTACTTGATAAACAAGTTCTGAAAATTCTGTGAACTTGGTTGAATTGCATATCAATTGTTAGTTTAATTATGATGAATGATTTGTTCCTTTCTAATATCCTTCTTTAAATTGGAAATCTAAAAGTAATTGCTATTTCAATCTATATTATTCTTTGTTTTAAGGATCTTGCAATACATAAACTCATATTTTCATTCATGTTGATCCATTCCTTGCTTTAAGGATCTTATAGTTTATAGACTTTTTTTTAATGTAAGTCTTAACTTCTACCAAGTATGATTCGGAAATAGGCTTGGCTTGTTCTTCCTCCCAAACTTTATCTCTTCTTGTTAATTTTGTGTATAACACTTATTCCCTCCTTAAACAACTCATTAATAACTGATTTGTTTCCTAAATTATGAGTTAATTGACAATTAAAGAGACTTTAATGCCTTTATTTACATTTATATCAATTAGTTTTTCTTAGGATGATTTGAATCTTCTAATCTCTAATTTCTTTTAATTTAAAACTCGTTAATTTTTGTTCTCTTACATCTTGAGATGATTTTGATATTTAATCACACTTAATTTCTTCTATCTGTAATCCTTAAATTGAATCTAATGTTTTTTTCTTGAACTTTAGATCTTTTTCTTTCAAATTCTGAATCAATGTAACTTGCTTTTTATTCTCTTTTCTCTTCTTATTTTCTATTTCTTTTGATACCTACTCTTTTATCCAATAGGTTAGTAACTCTAGATAATATTATAGACTGTTACCTCTTCAAAGTTTCTTTCTTTTGATTGGCTGTTTATTATAAGAGACTTTCTTTTTTCTTCTAGGCTTTTTTCCTTGAAGAATTGATTCTCTACTTCCTTCTTCAATAGAGACCTTTACCAATTCTTTCTTTTCTTCTAAGTTTTATGGTAATTTTGATCTTTTCAATGCCATAGTTTTTTTTTTAAAAAATAAATATAACACTTCAATTGTGATAGCCAATTATTTCAAAAAATTTTGTGCTTGATTTAACTAAGAAGACTTTTAATTTCAAAGTTTAGCACCTATCATTACTGGTGTCTTGTGAGAATCCAAATTCCCGTTACTCAAATGCCTTTTTCTTACAAGAGATTCCAATATATTGCAAGGTCTAGCCACACTTCAACTCTATTTTATTTAAAAAAGTAACCGCGTTACGGGATAAGGCTAACAAATCCTTCATGCAATATTCCTCATGTGTTTTGAGAATCCAAATTCCCGATACTCCAATGCCTTTTGCTTCCAAGAGATTCCAATATATTGCAAGGTCTAGCCACACTTCAACTCTATTTTATTTAAAAAGTAACCGCGTTACGTGATAAGGCTAACAAATCCTTCATGCAATATTCCTCAGAACCAAATTCACTTGAATTTTCCGATCCTGGTTATCTCTCTTCCAAATAGATTAATGAAAAGGAAGCACCGATTCTTTCTTTTCTCTTCCACTATGCGGACTTTGAACTTGGTATCTTACCGAAAGGAGGGCTAGCTAGATGCGAATCAACTTGCAAGAGAAAGTAAAGAATAACCTTTTCCTCTACTTTCACTTTTCCCTTTTATATGCTTGTTGACCTCTTCTTCCTCCCCTCATGAATTCGGCATGAGATTTTCCTCAACTTGCATGAAAGCTACAGTGCAAGTACATCCATACTTTTTACTCCATCGATCACAGCATAGAATGATAACCTTTTCTTTCATAATATTCTTCCGCGTAGAGGATATAAAGTTAAATGGAATCAGAGCTCAAATAAGTACTGAGGTTATAAATAATTTGAATACAGCTACTCATCATATCGTAATATCAAACAAAAATGTCGCACTTGAGTTTTCTCAATTTTCATGGTCTTCCAAGAAATTCCTCCTCATCATCACTAACACCAACCGAGTCAAGAATTTATAGGGAGAAGAGGCAAAGCTGTAGTGTTTCAAAATCCATGCAACAAAACGTAATCCTGGGACAAAGCTCTAATGAGTCAAAATCTTTCCAACCGAATGTGGAAGAGATGAAATGGGTGTTTGACAAGTTTGACCTCAACAAAGATGGCAAGATTTCTCGTCAGGAGTACAAATCAGCACTGAGGGCCTTAGGCAAGGGATTAGAGGAATCTGAAATGGTCAAGGAATTTCAGGCTACTGATATTGATGGGGATGGGTACATAGACTTCAAAGAATTCATGGAAATGATGCATAACATGGGAGATGGAGTAAAGAGCAGTGACATTGAAAGTGCTTTTCGAGTGTTTGACTTGGATGGGAATGGAAAAATAAGTGCAGAAGAATTAATGGAGGTCTTGAAGAGGTTGGGAGAGAGGTCTAGCTTGGATGCTTGTCGTAAAATGATTCGAGCAGTGGATGGTGATGGGGATGGTTTGATAGACATGAATGAATTCATGGGCATGATGACCCGTCCCATGAAAATGTGTTAGGGTCCATTTGGGCCGGATTTCTATCTATGATGACTCTCTTGTCTGCAACAAAGACCTGATTGTTATTTAGAGTTGATTTCTCTTCTTTGTTAAAGTTGGCAATTCATTCCCCCGAGTATTGTATCCTCGGAGGAATAATTCGATGTATCTGGAGTTGTGTTCTTCCTTTAATATAAAGTTGAGATTCATGAATAATTTTTATAATGAATCTCATGTTAATGTGAAAGGAGGAAATGCGTACAACTTAGAGTATATTTAATAACTTCTCGTATCCGTATAATAGTAATAATTACATGCTTGGATAAATAGAGCCCGGAATTTCTTCAAATAGCTAGTCTTACTTATATCATATGATCCTCTTCTATAGTCAGGAGACAACTAGATTTCTTAGTTATCACTATCAGAAAATTAATAAATATAAACGAACACACCGATAAAATATTTTCATCGATAGATTATGGTGAATTTTTTGACTGAATATGCCCTTGCAGTATCCATTGATAAACACCGATGTTGTAATGTGCATAAAGTTATATATTACAATAGTAATCATTATAGGAATATGGTTATGAATGCGATGAGACTGAATCAGGGCTATGTTGTTTAGTCATAGATGAAGAACGTAATGCAGACGTGATCAAGTTTTTTTATTTAAAAAAAACTCTGATGAACTATTATAGGATGAGTGCATAAATCATAGTAAATTATTAGCTATTGCACAAGTTTTCACCATCAAATCATATCATGGGTAAGCGAGGCCGGTTATGACAGAATTGTCGAATGAGTGGAAAGCATTTTAAGTGAAGGGAATTGGCTGAAAGAGAACTTTCATGCTGCTAAATCCATAATAAAACCCCACAGTCTAGGATACTAGAAAATTGACATATGTCCAAACTTTTGCATGTTGTACTACCTTGAAAATAAAGAGTTGATCGAGTGTAGAACATGTGAGCATGCTCGTTATAAACCCAGAATTCGCAGGGAAATGACTTTTATCACACATAGAAAACTTAAATATTTCTCAATCACACCTAAACTACAAAGGTTATTTATGTCACTGAAGACTGCTGAGCACATGACATGACATTATTCACATGATGCGACAGATGGAGTGATGATGCACTCTTCCTATGGTGAAGCTTGAAAACATTTTATGGGGTACATCCTTAATTTTCAATGGAATCAGGTAACATGCATCTTGGGTTATGTACAGACACGGATTCAATCCATTCGGGTCATTCGCTACTTCTTACTCTTATTGGCCGATGATTTTCATGGTTTACAACTTGTTACCGGGGATATGTATGAGGCAGAAGTTCATGTTTTTATCCATGGTTATACCCGATCCTAATAGTCCGAGTTGGAATATAGATGTTTGTGTTCATTCGTTAATTGACATATGATGTATTGAGGAAACATGATTTTCAAATGAAGATAGCTTTGATATAGACTATCAATGATTTTAGTACATATGAAATGATTTCTAGTTGAAGCACCTATGAAAAAATAGCATGTCCATACTATATGGAAAATAACAAGACTTCCACGTTAACAAATGATAGTAAATCTTTTTTTTATTGCCACTAGCGGTTCTTGCCAACAAATCACTTCGTTGACAAAGATGAAAGGGATGTTGCATCGCCGGTACTGTCTGGTGAAGAATTGTATGACGTGGTGTCAGAGTACGATGACATTGTGTTTGGTTTTTACTCCTGTAAATAAAAGTTTTTTGGTTTTAGTTTGACCCCTAATTGGATAAAACAAAGTATTTTATAGGAGTTTTCTTATTAGAAGACCAATTCCAAAGGATTTTGGCTTATATTTTAAAAAATATTTTTGGCAAGAAAATATTATTCACTTTTAATATAATGATAAAAAAACTAAAGGGGGTTAATATATCCAAATTATTATTAGGGATAATAAATATTATTCACTTTTAATATAAGGATAAAAAACCTAAAAAGCGTGAATATCCAAAATATTATTTACTTTTAATATGAGGATAAAAAAAAAACTAAAAGTGGTTAATATCCAAAATATTATTAGGGATAATATTTGTTTTACTCACTTTAATATAAGTGTCGCACTGGTGCGGCGTCGCGGCGAAAACATCCACTCTCAAAATCTAATCTTAAATGTAAAAAAAATGTGTGGAGACAAGGAATTCTTGTCTTTTATTAGTGGAAAAATGGAATGGGAGTCGCCACCTAGTATTTTGGTCACTAGGAACCCTAACTGGTCTCAGAGATCGGGTACGGGGACTGGTTGCGTAAAGGGAAGGTATTAGCACCCCAAATACGCCCTACCTAAGGTAAGCTGCATTGTTTTATTGTCTGATAAAATCTAAGGTCATGTCGTGCTTTTTATTTGTTGGTCCGTCTATGGCTTAAGAAAAGTTATCTTCAGTAAAGAGATCCTTTTCTTATCGAATAAAACCTAACCGGTCTAATGCCAACAAAGAAAATTTAATATCCGGAACACGTCTTATGTATAAGATCATAACCCCAGATATTAAAAGAAAAATAAATAAATTTTTTTTTAGAATTTTTGAAATATTGGCCTAGTTCTCATGACTTTAATAAACTGGTTATTAAAGCCAAAATGCATGCTAATACATATTTTTTGAAATTTTCTTTGTTGTATGAAAATACAATATGATTTTTATTTTTGAGAGACTTGGCCGTATGCATGAAAACAAAACATTTTTTTTTGTCTTAATGTCTGGACGAAAACGTGGTATTTTAATACCGGATTTGTATCTTTACAGTATAAAAATACAAACCGATATTGATTAAAATGCAATAAAAATTGGTGGAAAATCACAGATATTTAAATATTTCTTTGAAGAAAAACAAAACATTTTTTTTTTATGTCTGGACGAAAACATGGTATTTTAATACCGGATTTGTATCTTTACAGTATAAAAATACAAACCGGTATTGATTAAAATATAGTAAAAATTGACGGAAAATCACAGATATTTAAATAATTTCTTTGAATATTTTTTATTTTTTTATTTTTATTATTATTATTATTATTTTTTTGCTTGGCCCAACCCGGCCCATACGGCTGGGCTGGACCCCAGCCAAACTGCGTAGCTGGGCTGGATTCAGCCAGCCCAGCATGGTCACTGGCCCATGCCAGTGACCATCTTCAAAAAGAATTCCCTTGTTAAGACTTGAAACCGGTTCTCTCAGATGAGAGCCGGCTAAGCTGACCATCTAGACTGCAAAGCATACTTTGAACTAACTACACCATAATATTTTTTTAGCCTTACATGAACAGGGCGAAGGTAATTTAATTACCTTCGCTCTGTTAACCATCTTTGTTGCAGTGCGAGAATGAAAAAAAGAAACAAAACAGAGCATTGTAACTGGCGATTTCTGGTGTCGGTTTCCTTATGTTTTCTTTCTGTATTTTACATACTAACATGCATCATCTCATTTTGCAATGAAATGGAGAAGGGCATCGAACATACCTGATTTGAGAAGACGAAGACGATGGTGGTGCTGGGTTCTCTGCTTCACCGTGTCCTCTGTTTCTGTTCGGTTTGATTCCTCTGCTCTCCCTTTTGCTTTCCCAATATCTCTCTGCTCCCTCCTATTTCTTATGTTTTCCCCTAAGCTGTTTCACTTCTATTTTTTCAGTGTAGCCTCTCCTCTCTCTCCCTTTTTTCTCCTCTCCCCATGTTCGGTTCTTCTTCTGGCTTTTATAGCCAGAGGACGCGAGTGTTTTTGGTAAGCCGGCGTGCATCACGGTGGCGAGGGTTGTCAGCCGCGATACGCTCCCTTCTTGATTTGGAATCGGCTCCATTATCGCTGCCAACGTCTCCTTCCTTTATTATCACAGAATACCAGCTGTTGCAGGCGATGAAATGGTGGAAACGGCGCCGCTTGGGTTTCTTTCAATTTGGCCATTGAATGTTTTGCAGTTTTGTAATCAAATCCCCAACAAAATTGTAATTGGATCGCTTAATGTTAGCGCCTTTTCTAGTTTGGTCCTTGGTCTCGGATTGTTTCAATTAAGTCCCTAATTGACCATCAAACTTTAATAATTATTCAATTAAACCCTTGATTTGGCCAAATCAACTCTTTCAAAATTATAATTGGACCCCAGAACTTTAATTTCTCCCAATAAAAGCCTATGTTGACTTAAAACTCAATTTTCTTACAATCTAACCCTCTATAAATTCAATTAAACCTTAGATAAAATTTAATTTTCTTTCCCAACTTGAATTTTCTTTGTCAACAGGGCTCTTATCTGTCAAAAATATACTGTCAAATTTTCACCTTTTGTATTTTTGAACCTCTTCAACCAGTTCTGGCCTTTCTCGGTATTCCAGCATCCTTTTCTAGCTCCTATTATTTTTGGATTTCTTCCGATATATATATATATATATATATATATATATATATATATATATATATATATATATTTGTATTTTCTCATTTTGTTTTGTGGTAACCCAAAAATGAGTAACAACAATAAGGATAAAAAAGTTGTATGAGATTAATATCCGAAATATTATTGTAAATAATACAACTCATTCACTTTTAATATAAGGATAAAATTTACAAGTAATTTCATCTGAAATATCCAAAAAATCAAGTTTTACCTAAAAAAAAGCCTCGACGATAATTAATAATATTTCACCTTCCCAGATTGATAAAACCAGGCTTTGTTCATTGTAAAAAAATGCGCTATAATAGACCAATAGAAATAGACATCATTAAACCATAACAAACAATAAAAAAATAATACAGCTTACCTTAGGTGGAGCATGTTAGGGGTATTAATATCTTCTCTTTACACAATTAGTTCCTTATCTAGAATCTCTAGAAAAAAAAAACAATTAGGATTCTTAGTAGCCGTAATACTAGGTGGAGACTCTTCAACCAACCAAAAAGACCTTTCAAACCCTTGCCCAGGAAGGGTTGCTGCGACATCACGCTCCCGTGACGAGGGTACGACATATGAAAAGGTACAATCACAACCCATATGATTAACCTAATAACAAATGAAATATTGGGTATGGGCTATAAGGCTATGGTAGGAGTTGTGGATAACTTGAAATAATTGTGCCATTCTATATGTTCAAATGTGGTTATAACCTTTCTTTGACTAGTTTTGCAAAAAAAGAAAAAAAAAAACATATTCACAAACTACAGGATATGTTTGAGCCAACTTCACCCAAACAGTTAAATGATACTTGTGGCTTTTGAGAAGTTTCTATCCTTTATATAAAAACTCCATCGGTATATATTTTTAAAGCTTGCTATGAGATGAGGGGATGTACAGATGGTAGCAAAGACACTACCTAGTTCTTCATATTTCGTTGTTGCCCATGTAGTCCTTTAAATAACATATTTCAAAGGAGATTAGAATCCATATCTAATTTGAGGGGTGAGTGGATAGTTATGAGGTACGTAGGAGATGATATATTCATAGGAAAGTATTGGAAGTGGGGGTCTAGTTCTAGTTAAAGAACGCCCCACACCAGATTGTAATTTAATTCTTATTTTAAC
This sequence comes from Populus simonii, assembly GCA_007827005.2. Taxonomy (NCBI): domain Eukaryota; kingdom Viridiplantae; phylum Streptophyta; class Magnoliopsida; order Malpighiales; family Salicaceae; genus Populus; species Populus simonii. Next base: position 12,714,790 of record CM017470.2, read on the forward strand.
CAATTCCAAAAGATATTTTTATGATCAACTCCATTCTAGTTAGGAAAGTTACAACATGATGCTTTTAGGTAGTAAAGAGTGAGTAGAGAAATATATTTGAGGATATGAAACAAGGGTTTAATATGTTTGATTTTCTAGTGTCCTTACTTTTTAGATGGAAGCGTATGTATAAGTAATGCTAGTAGGAGTAGGAGATGATCAAGGAGAAAAATAGAAGTCAATGATAGTGAAGAAGAGACTACTCAAGAGAAATCAAAGACCCTTTCCGGTGAGATAGATCAAAGAATAGATAATCATGCTTCTGCTAGATTGACATCCAAGTATAGGCATACTGCCACTTCACCCACCAATTTCACCACTCATATATCTCCTATAGCTTCATCTGTTCCCACTATAAATATAACATTGCTTGGAATCGTTCATAAGTCCAACCAATAAGCTTTTCTAAATTTTCTCCTTCTATCTTAGAAAACACTACATAAGGTGTTTCTCAATTTTAGACCATTGGTTTTTCCCAAACCCTAAATATTATACTGTCTGAACAGGAGAGTAATAAAGTGAGGGCTTTTATATATATATATATATATATATATATATATATATATATATATATATATATATATATATATAGAGAGAGAGAGAGAGAGAGTCCTTGTTTCCAAGGAATGAATATGAAGAGACCCTAACAACCTTATCTTGTGTTTTCTAGACTCATGAAATTAATCACTTTTACACATAATTTTAATGATCATTTAGGTCTTACTCATTAGTTGCTTTTCGAAGTAAGCTTTCTAAAATTGCTTTTTTATTCTTTTTTTTTTATGATTTCCTTCTTTTATATATATATGTTATTTGTTATTTTTTTTATTGCAAACCTTTCAAATGGATGCAACTAAAAAGGAAAATCTATAAGAGTTTGTACTGAACTCCAGGGGTAGCTTCGCGAGATAGAAACCTCATACCATATATCAATTAAAGATAAAGATACTTTTATTTCTAACTTGATGGTAGGACGCGGTGAAATGGCTAGTATTGAGGATGAACTAGCCACAACTAAAAGAAATGTTGCAGAAGATAAAACTTTATTAAACACTCCTTTTGCTGAGGTTGCTTCTTTTAAGGAAAAATTTTTCAAGTTGCAGAAGATTAGGAATGGTCCTAAGAAGTTTATGGCCATTCATGAAAATATAACTACTTTATGTAATAATATTGAGGATGAGCTATTGTTTTTATGGGTGATGTCCATTTTGATAATAGGGCCAAGAGAAATATTATGAAACTTTTACATGCCTTTCTCATTCTTGTTCTTGACTATGATATGATCTTTCCCTATCATGCCGAAGCAGCGACTTGCAAGGAATAATTTTCTTATGAATAAGAGAGAACTAGCTCCCAGCTTTTCTCATATCTGTTTGTATGGCCAAGAGCTATGTTGTGTGTTGTTTTTTTTATTAACTCATGTTATATGTGTATTCAAATAAAATATAAAACATATTTTCAACAAAAATATGTAGTTTTTGTTATTTTATCTTTTCGTATCATAACTTTGTGTTCAAAATAAAATGTGTTGTTGAAACTAGGGATATTTTTTGGAATTTAGTAAGGAGACACTAAATATAAAGGCATAAAGATATAGAGATTTAAAATGTATCATGGAGACAATTTTTAATAAGAATACAAATGTATCATTGAACACAATCTAATCCTAGTGAAAATAACTTGGAGATAATTAATAACATATGGTGCTAAACCCAATCATGGAAGTAGATCACTTGAAACATGATGGGTGATACAAAGGCTTTAATGACATAAAATTTCTTAAAGTAAACATAAAATGAATTCATCATATAATGATAAACGGAGGGTTCAAAGACCTGGTGGTGTTTTAACAAAAGTATATCTTTTGGTGGTTAAAGTGCTACGGGTGTGGGAGATTTTTCTTTTACTCATCCTACAAGTGGTAAGTGTTAGCATTAATTATTCATGCTACTTTAAATGGGTCATCCCATTTTGGTGCTAACTTTTCTCTTCCTTTAACATTCCATGTTACCTCTAGTTTTCTCAATACCATGTCTCATACTTTGAAACACATGTTTTTCACCCTAGCATTATGGTATTGGACGGCTTAATGTCTACAGGTTTTATTTATCATTACAACTATATGTCGAGCTTTCTTAATCAAATCTAAGTTGGCCTTTAACCTGTTATTTTTTATATACATAAATAAGTGTAACACCCTGTAACTAGGACAACTTATTTCAGCGGGGATAACAGTTTCAGTCCTATATGTTAAGAGAAAAGATGTCTTGCCCATTGAGTTCTTTTAAATGGTTTTGTATGCCGATAAAATCTCATCAAACAATTAATTCTACTCTCTTTTATCTTTTTATATCTTCTTCTTTAAACCATTCAATAATAATTTATTTGCTAGCTCACTTGTCTACTTATTTTTTGTTTTGAAACTAAGGAGAACCTATGTTCGATTATTTCTTAGTGCTGATTATTGCATTGATCTAATGGAGAAAGGGTCTTCCTAACATAACATTATACATTAGGTAAATTTTGATCATCATGAATATATATGGAAGCATACAATAGTTGAGGTATGTGTCGATGGTCATAGAAAAATCCAAGGCACCCTTCATTAACACTTTTCTCTCCTTAATCTCTATTAGATGATTCTTTACTAGAATTAACTTAAAGGTGTCCATGCCTATTTGTATCAAGGCATCCTTTGAAAAGATGTTCATAACACTTTCATCATCAACAAACACTTTATGCGCATTATAGTTAATGTAGGACAGTAGAGATAACCAAGCATTTTCATGAGAAAATGTCACTTCTTCCTCATCCTCAAGAGTAAACACAATGAGTTTATGCCAAGGATTTTTTATTTTTATACGAGTATGTGCTTCATAAAGGCCTTATTCTTTCCAATGGAATCTCTATCAGTTGAGACTCCCAATATCATATTGATTTTTTAGAAAGAAACTTGAAAGTATCAGGTTCTTCTTTTGGTTACTCATGGTGTTTTAGTTCTCTTTTCATAAACTATTGGAGATAGTCTTTAGCTACAAGACTCTCATGGTATTTTAGTTCTCTTTTCATAAACTATTGGAGATAGTCTTTAGCTACAAGACTCTTTATTTCCTTTTTAAAGCATAGCATTTTACTGGAACTAATTATATATAGTTTGCTTTATATTGAGAAGACACTTGCAAGGTAGAGCATATAATTGCTCCCAAAAAGAGTAATTACGCACACCACTAATGAGTGCTTTTATCGCCACAGATTCTAGCAAGTTTGTCATTTTTGACATCTTCTCATCAAATCGTTTTAAGCCATAGTGCTTTCTCTTTCTTATTAAGTGATGTTAAAAAGTTTTGTGGAGCTTTTCTTCATATTTACATTGATGCTAAAGTGATCAATTAGTTTATGACACATGTCAACAAAGCTAATTATAGAGATTGGCTCTATACTGTGACCTCAAACTTGGGACGACCCATAAAAAGTGACGGGGAGAATTTTACATATAATGTTAGTATCTTGGATCACCAATTCAAGATTGTTTCTAATATTTTGAATGTGCTCTCTAGGATCAAATATGCCATTGTAGTTGTTCAAATTCATCTTTGTAACTATAGAATCTCTAATGAGATGTTTTTTCAACATGTTTTAACAAAATCAAGGTTTTTTTGTCCTCATCCATGCATGGGTTTTTTTGGTTTTAGACTACTAGGATGGGATTCTAATAAATAATAGCTTTATTGGTGAGAACTCTAATTCATAGCCTTGCCTTCTGATCTATAAAGATCTTGTTTTAGTGACGATATTTGCTTCTTTGAACGATATAGGTGTTAATTATGCTTACTTTCCTCCACTTCATTTCACTTATTTTCTTCAATGAAATGGAGTTTCCTATGCAACGGAGATGTTAGAGGAGTAGGTTATTGAAAAATTGATGGTCAATGAACAAGGAAAGTTGCTGGAACTCGACGGGGTTGAAGAAGATAATGGAAGGTCTGTAACTCTTCCACCTAGTGTTTCTATGTTATCAACCATGAAAAATCTTAAGTGATAAAAGGAATGGGAAAAAGTTTGGATAGTAATCAAACAAAACTTTTCTTTTAAGATTTCTATAGACGACGCCACTGATAAAGTCAGTGAAAAACTTCAATGAATCCCTCTAGGTTTTCTCATGGCTAACAATGAGTTGAGCTATGTTGGTTTGAGGTCACCCATAAAAAAAACTCTTTGATGTTTAAGTTAGTTTTTAGACTATTTATTGTTTAAAAGATAACATGAAAAAATTATTTAGAAGATGGAAGAGGTGATTTTTCATTTGTACGTGGTTTAGAGATGAGTCTTCCTACCTCTCGTTGGCGATTAAGTTTTATAGAAACTTGTTCCACAACTTATCTTTTCCAAGATAAAGGTGTGACTTAGAGGCGGCAAGGCTATTTCATAGCTCACCTAACTAGGTTACTACGCTGAAAATGTCCTTACTTGTGAAATAAGAGAGCAAGCTTCATTGGTTTGGAAAACGATAATTCAGTGGTCGTTTTGTTCCAATAAAAAGTGTGGGTTTCAATATTTTATTTATATAATTGTATGATAAAATTTATTGTGTGTAGAACATAGTCAAATAAAATAATGTAGAAAAAATAGGTAAGAGAAAAATATGTATAAAAATACAAGACAGATCTTCCTCCATTACCTGGGTTGCATCTAGGTGAGCTAGGCCTTTCAACCAGAGCTCTCTTTTTTATGTATAGTACTAACACCAACCTTTCAAGAGTCATCATCGAACTTCAACCTATATATCCTTTTCCCTTTTCCATCTTAGAATTCATAGTATTTAATGATCAGTCTCAAATTTACTCTTTGCATTCATGTTGATTATTGCATAAAGGAAAAATGTTTTTGGGAACCGAATCAATCCAAACAGCTAGCATCTAAGCACAATACATTTTATTAAAGTTCAAGATATATCATACGAATAGCGAGGGAAAATTAGATGGATGGATGGAGAAAATATTTGTAGAAATACAGGAGTAGTTTCTTTCAATATCATCTGCTCATGCCCCCACCAACAACTGGAGGAGCAACTGTAATTCCCCTGCTTTGTCTATCCATGTTAGCGTGCCAACCTTCAAATTAAACACCGTCAAATGAGTACAATGGTATCAGCTAATAGGATTAATGTTAGTTCTTAAGTATTGTAAGAGAGGTAATTCGTACTTACCAATCCCCATATCAAAACCACGATTCCTGAGTTCTCTATATTCCTGACAAAGTGCGCAAGGCTTACAGAAGAAGTGAACCAAGCAATCTACACAAGGAGCCTCTTCCAAGTCATATTGTCCTCTCAATCTTGACCGATAGAAGCACGAGTACAAGCATGACAAACCTGTAAAACCCAGCAGCAGACCATAAACTGCACCACTTGCTGCACAAGCTGCATGAAAAAGCCAAAAAACAAATATTCCGTCACTTAAAAGACAGCATTTTAACTTGATAAATTCACTATATATATACAGGTTTGCGTTGGATGAGGGCTTACATATTGAACCCTTATTAACTACCTCAGCTATTTGTCCAAAGGTAACACATGGACACATGCAAGTAACGAGACAATTTGCCAGGTCATCGCAACAATGGCAAAGACCAGTAGACCACCGTGTTGCGGTGGCGGTGGCTGAGGAGATATATGGAGGGTAAGGTTGTCTAGTAGAGATGTTCATTGGATACCCTTGGGGTGCATATTTTAGGTTGTCTTGATATACTGGAGGATGCATTTCTTCAAGTTGTTGTTGGCTCCAGTTATGTGAAGAGAGAACTGAGACTAAGAAACCTTATAGTTCTAAAAACGAAGTCATTTTTTCTGATAGCTTAGGATAGTTTTATCACTCCTAGATATTACTTAAAGTTCCAAGATTAATTGCTGTCAATCTTTGACCAGATTTGGGTAGCCCAATCAAAGCAAATCCTAGTTGGGTTACAATTTTTCTTTCCTTTTCTTCATGTCACACAAAGCTCATTTAATTACGCTCCAAATCTCAAGCCAGTTCATATAATTTCTCCTCTAAGGAAACTGAAAAAAATCATGGCTCTCGGAAGAAAATCTGAAAGTTGGCTTGTGGTCGTGGGCTGTCGAGACTGCTGGAATCTTTAGTAATTAACATCAGAACGATTGGTGGTGGGGGTCATTATAAACTTCAAATTATTAACATTATAGGCTCTCTCTTTTTTTGCACAGATGAAATATGTTAATTAAAGATCATTTATAACAATTATCTAAAAAAAACAATAATTTTTTACCATAAATTCATAGCTGGTGCCTGGTGGAGATGGAAATTAATGAGTGTGTGTATCTTTTATCAATGCATATACATTACTTTCTTGCGAAGAATCTTTCAAGAAGAAAGACCAACTAGTTTTTAGTTTAGTTTCTTGATGACTCTCTATCCAAGCAACCAAAGTCGCAACTTTCATGGTATCTTCGAAAGAAGAGGGGGGGTGGGGGGCGCACTTGGCTTCATAGGGAGTCGGTATTAGTGGACTACGGAAATCATCACAGCTTACTTGCACGCCTCAAATTTGGTTTTTTTTTTAAATCAAATTAAGGTCATCATACTTGGATTTCACACATGAGCATGATTCTCCCTTTCTCAATTCTTTTCGTTTCACCTTGCCATTTTTCTTCCTTAATGAGAAATACACTTGTACTCATTTATTTTACATCTATTAAATTCCACAAGACAGACATAATATTGACAATTGATGATATAAAAGAGCAAAATTTATTATCGACTCTTATGTTGGATAACTCAAAATTAATATGAAGGGAACTTGTATTATAATTCATTATTGACTATAACAGTTTCGAGCAAAGTTATTAAACTCGGTTTAGTTTGACGAATTAACACGGTAATTTGTCAATCCAGAACTTGATCTAAATTAGGTTTCTTTTGAATCATTTTAAACATTTATCAAATCAAACTTGAATAACTTAGCAAGTCAATATGTGTTTTCATTGACCTAGTTAAACCCGAGGAAGACCCAACTAAGTCAATTTTAAGATTTTATTTTTTATTTTTTATCCAAAACGATGTCATGTTAGTTTTTTCTTTTACTTTTTGTCTAAAACAATGTTATTTTATTAAAAAGATATATGGTTATGTGTTGATCCAGGTTGACATCCTTAGCCTTAGCCGGGTTAGACGAAGGATTAGTATGATAACTAAGGTTTTCGTAATGGCTTTATATATATATATATATATATATATATATATATAACCAAACAAACAAATTAACATGTGTTCAAATATGACAAGAAAAGAGCAGGAAGAACAAGCATCACTTTGAAGAAGAAGAAATGGCTGAGAAGGTAGGGCTGCTTTTGTCCAACTCCACAACATTTATGTGCTTGTTATTAAAAGTGCATGTCGTTTTCTTTCTTTTCTTTTTCTTTTAATTAGAATGAGAGCAGAGGGCAAAGGCCATGCAAGAACAAGATTACATTCTCCGACGTCTTTAATTATTTTATGGGAATGCATGGCTACTTGCCAATATGATCGTGCAACTTCGCCGATGTAATTAATTATTTTATGCTTATGTACAAGTGTTATGCCTCATTTTACTTTATATTTGGAAGTATTTCTTCCGTACGAATATTGGAGCTAAAATTTAAAGTATATTATTTTATAAAAGAGTCAGTAACGAATCTCGACTATATGAGACCTTTAATTAACTCTTTATTATATTATATAGAAGTCTATTAAAATTATCATGATTTTATTCTTTCCGGCCAATAAAAAATTATTCGATACTACACCTAGCTATTTTATTTTTTTTAATTGCAATATGATAAATCATATCGAGGTGCCTTCTTTGACTCAAGTTTCTTCAACATTTCTCATTCATCACATGTATCAAAATGAGTCTTCCTTTACATTTTGTACACTATATATATTCTACTATTAGTTAGTCTGACCAGGTTGAGAACATGCATTTCACTACGAGAATAAAGTTGTGAGCTTGAGTTCTAAGTACCATGGAAATTAAGAAAAGATGCAACCAAAACTAAAGAAATGGAAAGGACTGAATATATTCAGTGCTCCACTACAGCACACTCGAGCATAATTATCTCCTCTTTTTTTTTTTTGGTGAAGCAGTTATCTCCTTTTATGTGCTCGATCGTACGTAATTCTCAAGCAGAACAGCTAACTACAACATTTTGCTATAGCAAACAGTACTCCACATTCCAAAAACAACATGGCCATAATGTGTTGTTTTCAGGTGAATCCCAACCGTGAAATGACGGTGGAAGATTTCAAAGCCTGGCTTCGTCAGTTTGAAATGGACAACGATGGACGTGTTAGCCATGAAGAGCTAAAAGAGGCTCTTCAAAGCTTGAGGGTCTGGTTTCCTTGGTGGAAGGCTCGGCAGGTCATGAAGGTAGCTGATACCAATCACAATGGTCAAATAGAAGGTGCAGAAGAAATCGAGAAGCTTGTGAACTATGCTCAACAACATTTGCACATGAAAATTCATCGAAGCCATGATAGGTGGTGAAGGTGTGTATTTGTCTCTTTGTGCTTGTGCAAGTAATGATTAATAATTCGTGATTCTCCCATGGAATGATCAGCTTCCATTAATTTGTGGTTGAGTTTTTTCCTTCTGTTCTCGACACCATTTGTCTTTGATGGACGTATGCTAGTCCTTCACGAGGTGACAAGTTAGTCTGTTAATGGGGTTTAAAACGGCATGTTATTCATAACCAGAGGACTGGGAACATTTGCAAAGTTTCTCTCCCCTATGGATTCATGATGGCATGTCGATCTGTGCAAGTTCACCATGTTTGAACTTTGTTCTTGAACAACATTTGTATGGAATAATTATTTCTTTTGATGCCCATTATTATAAAAATAAATAAATAATCCTGTTTCGATGTCATGTAATTTAACGTTTTCATTAACTCTTCGGAGAAATCAATTTTACTACGTAATTGCTCTTAGTGGAGATACCATTATCTCTGAGATTCTTGTGATCTGGTTACGCTTCTCAATACCAGGTCCAGCCTTTTGATATCCTCAGGCCTAACCATCATAAGCCCAAATTGGTAAATCATCTGGAAAGACACCTTCGAATCCCTATCTATACCACCTAACCTTTCCCAGATCGCACGCATAAAAGAATGGAGGGATAAGTCTCTCTCTCTCTCTCTCTCTCTCTATATATATATATATATATATATATTTTTTCTTATATACCAAGTACTTGTAATCCCTCTTACAATTTAATTATTATAGATTGAATTCACAGCCAATTATTTGATCATCGAATATTTTTTTCCTTCTCAATTGGAATTTTTATGGTTGAATTCACAGCCAATTATTTTTAATTTATTAAGGAATAGTAAGATTAAAAGAAAAATAATCAAAGTGGAAAAGGTGGGGAAAATGGTTTTTTGACCAGATATGAGAGATAATGAGTAGTTGGATTCTAATGAAAGGGCGAAAAAAATTTGGTTTGTGCCCATCTTGACCATAAAAACATCAGTTTTGGTGTTGTCAGTTAGTTCTAAGAGGATTTCTAATAAAAAAAAATTATATTCATCTTCCCTAAGAGATAGATATGAGATACTATTTTATAATTTAAATTGCGAGTTTGATAAATTTATCTAGATATATTCAAGTTGTTTTTTGCAATGTTTTTTAAAATTGATTTTTTTTATTCTTTAATATTTGATTAATTTGAATTATACTTCGTAATTTATTTTGATTATTTTTATAAGATGATCATATTTTTATCACCCGTGTTCTGAAATTTATAAGTTTACTAGAATTGATTCCAATTAATCTAATATGTTATTATGTTAATATTTAAAAAATCAATCATCAAATATATATTATATTTTGAATTTATGATTTTTTTAAAAAAAACATGTTAATAATATCTTTAAATTTTTTTTACTATGAGGCCAAGTGACTGGTTCATCAACTATATAGCAAGGGCAAGGGGACAGGTAAGTTGGATTGGCCATCAGGCAGGAGAATAACGCAATGTCCACATGTACACTTCCGTACGCTAGGCAAAGTTAGATATATATGTGGCCATTAAACACTAGTAAATTAATATAAAAAAATCAAATGTACGAACGACGCTCTTCGAAATTAGGTTGGCAATCAATAGAAACCATAGGCTTTGCTTGCTCCTATAATTCTTTCTTAATATGCGATTTTGAATCCCTATACTTTACATTATTTTGTGATTTAGTCCTTTCACTAATTGCTTGTTTCCTAAAATACCCTTTATTTCTACTCAAAATTTCCAACATCAACCGCTACAAACAACACCGAGAAAGCATTTAAAAGGGGCAGCTCGTAATCTGAGAAAGATCTGATGGTCAACTGTACTTAAGCGACTAAACAATAATCTGCGAAACCAGGAGTCCCAATCTACAAGGGCATAGGAAAGAGAGGCACCAAGCTATAAACTACTCGTGGTCTGATTTAGGAGGTTTGACTGGTCTTCACTCAAGGCATCGGTCCGTGGGGATCCCGACACGTGGCAGAGCCGGATTCGTTTGAGGGATTGAAAAGGGTTTTAACCATGTGAGTGACAACCATGTCCTTTGGGTACAAGTTAAATAAAAGAGACTACAATATTGAAGTCCAGGGCCTTCTTTTTATTCTTCCTGGCCTGGCCAGGCCTGCGCTGCACATGTTACTAAGACCTATCCCAGTGGTACAAAATGTCTCAGTGTACTTGCTGTCTTATTATCTTTATCTGTCTTCAAGATGCCACTCCCCAAGTTGGAGACCTCTCCTTTCCATTTCTATGGCATCTTAGTATTATTTTTTTAAAAAAATCAAGTTAATAATCTCTTGGTATTTTTTTATTATTGTTTTGATGTTAAAAATAAAAAATATATTTTAACATATTTTCAAATAAAATATATTTTAGAAGCAACTTCTTCTTCTGCACTCATGCAATCCCTGAGTAGCTGATCACCAAATTTGTTTAATTTAATCAGATCCCATATAAGAGGCGAAATCTCCAAATCCAAGAGTTGAATTTGTTGATTCCAGGCTTTGCCAACTATTTTTTTCTATTTAATTATTAGATACTCAAAAAATCTCTGCCTTTCATGCTGCCACTACACTTACTCTGGACTCCTCTGCTTGTTGTTTAATTTTTATTTTTTTTAATATATAGAGAAAAGAAATTAAACAGCAAACAGACTAGCCCAGAGGCCCAAGAGTACTTGTCCAGAAGCAAAGGCGACTGACTGTATCCCTTCTTCCCTGTCTGTCGTTGTATTCGCTGAATGTGTAATGCCCCATTATTCCACAGAAGTTACAAGAACTAGCAAGCAACAGGAGAGGCTAGGTCGACTGGTAACTACATTAATGTCTATAAATATCAACTCAACTTTGGTGGAGAACTTTACTCATCCATCGGTCATATATCAGCTTCAATATCTATAAATTAAATATTCATTAAAATAATGTAACGGAATTAATGTATCTTTACATGATATTAAAGTTTAAATAATACAAAAATATCGGATATAATATTTGAAAGATTATTCAACATATATAATATAAATCCGTGAATTGCAAACAGGTTCTAATTAGTATCATGGATTAATGTTAAAACAAATTAAACAAAGTGATTGAGAGATGGGATTAGGGTACTTGAGGATAATGAAATAATTAAACCTGGACGGGTGTAATTAAATAAACAAAGATAATCACTAGCTGGATTATATTATATGCTTCATGGCTGCCACTTAATTAGTTCCTAATTACGAATAATTTGATCCCCACTAGCTAGTTGTGTAGTGTTTGATTTACGAGATTTTCATATCGTTTCTATACCAATATTTTTTTGAAGCAAAGGGCTAAAGGGAGCTGATGATCACGTGGTTCCTTGATGGGTCGGTATCGATGGCCAGCTCATTCACTGCCTATTTACTTACAAGTCAAAGCTGGTCAAATTATCCAATGCATGCCACCCCAACCCTTCTGGACTACTCTATCACTGTGCGCCACTATTTCCATGCCTCTCTAACTTAGCTAAAAACAACTAGATAGAGCATTTACGCCCTTTATCTCTTAAACAAAGAAAGCTGTAGCACTGTATGCCAGCAATGGATACCAGCCATCTCCCTAAATCTGGCTACATGACAGCTTATTTTATCACAGCCCTCCATCATCTGTATCATTTACTCACTGTCCAGGCCATAAATGATTCTTATCTTTGCCTGTCTCCACATGCATGCACTTCTTTTGAAATTGTGCATGTATACAAGATTTTTGATGAGCTAGAAAAACGTGCCATCATGCATTGATGGCAAGAACATTGCTAAGTTGGTAAGAAAATAGATAAAAAGAAAATCATTTCAATAAGATTTAAATCGGTAATCCTGTTTCCCCGTTCTCACCTCTTAATTAGCGTTTTTTTTTTTTGGTGATTAGAGTTAATGATGCATTTGTAAACGTTCAAACAAATTAATTATTAATCCTACATAAATGAGTGCTTTCGCCATTACCAGTAGCTTGAGAATATTGTGAGACATGGAACCCAGCAATGATCATCACTTAATAGTTAATGTAATTCCCAAATTATTTCTAGTTGTTGGTTTGTCATCTTTCACGAATAGGATCTTCCCGGATTTCTATTTCGGCCACATTGATAAAGAAAATGCAGGCTTAAATTTTAAATTCTTTTTTACAAATCTTCGTAAAAAAGAACACCTATCAATAAATCTCATTCTCAATTCAAAGAAACTTCGAGAGAAGTAATATTCAAACATTAATTTTAAAAAAAACATGCATTAACGCCTACTGGTTGGCTCCTCCTATGAAGAGACTGCGTACTATTTTATTCAATGGCCAGTTTATTGTTTTAGAAAATGGTAGAAGAGAAGAGTTTCTTGGAAACTTCACCCACACGGGCCACATTCGAGGAAAACAGTAAAAAAATATGGGATTGTATATAGAGCTTCAAAAAAGGTCATCATTGAATACCAATTACATGCCATGACAAAAAAAATCACATCATGGATTCATGGTCATGCCATGCATGAATTCAAAAGTAAAAAACATACTACATGTTCTAGCTTTCTAGCTAGCCACCTCCCTCTCCCTGACTCCCTCCCTCCTTAGATATAAATACAAACACTACTGGGTGGGTTGTAACAGTGTGTGAGGGTCCCCTATAGAATTTATTAGGGCTAAATATTTTTCTCTCTCATTTTCCATGTTGTTTTGAAATCCCATGGCATGTTTAGACATGTACAACTCCGAGCACAAAGGTTATTGCCCTCCCATGAGCCCTAGAATCTCCTTTTCTAATGATTTTGTTGATTCCCAACAGATTATGAAGCAAGAAAGGAGCTCAAGAGAGACCCCACTGTCCACTGACTTTGAATTCTCAGTGACAAACTACTCCATGATGAGTGCTGATGAGCTTTTCTTCAAGGGCAGGCTCTTGCCATTCAAAGATAATGGCAGCAACCAAATGCAAAGGACTATTAGAGATGAACTTCTTGTTGACGATGATGAGGGTGATGAAGTTTCACCGAGGCCACCTAAAGGTTCTACAAGGTGGAAAGGGCTCCTGGGCCTAAAGAGAAGCCACATTGGTTCCAAGAAAGTTGATAAGAGTGAAGGGTCTATGGAGAGATCAGTTGGTGAAAGTAGAAGGTCCGGTTTTGTCCATGAGGAAGTGCAACATAGCAAGAGTTCACAGGTTAGTGTATATATATATATATAAGAAAACTAGCTTGCAATTAACCATTTTCATTTTTCATTTCAAAATTCTGAAAAAAGAAAAGAAAACTTTCAGTTTTGTTTAGGGTTTATCCTGATTTAACTTTGTGTTATAACCGCAGGAGATTGTGAGTGAAGCAGGATCAAGTTGCAGAGATGTGGAGATTGGAATATAGTGAGTGATCTGTACTTTGGTTAGAGTGGAATCACATTAATTTTTTGGAAGAGGAAGATGATGGTGATTTTCTTCTATTTTTAGCAGGAGGTTTGGAAAAAACTTTTAGAGATCTTAATTTGTGTTAGTTTGGTCGGTTATCAAACTTTGATTGACCTTAATTTCTCCTTTGTTTTTTGAGCTCTGCTGTCCTTGTCATCTCCTACAAGTTGGTGTTTTGGCTGTTTTCTTGTACAAAATGTTTGCAGTTGAAATATTGCAAGAATTCCTCTTGTCCTCGTCTTCACCACTGCATCTCATCGATAGATCTGTAGCTGGGTTCACAAAAATATATAAACACTGAGAACATTCACTATCTCGTAATTTTTCTTGGGTTTTTCTAACATCTGCATTGAAGAAAAAAGAAGAAGAATTCATTTTAATTTTTATAATTAGTAGAAATTAAAATGGAACCGTTTCTTTAGAATTCATGTCAATGATGGAGTTCAAACTTTCTTTTTCATTCTTGATATACTGTGGAAATGGAGTTTGGCACATGGATACCCCAACTTTCTAATAAATTCTATATAAAAAAAAAAACAATATTTCTATTTCATCATGTTCTGTCCTAATTTGTCTTCACTTGACTCCTTGTCCATACAAATGAGACTTCATAAGATTTATTATATTTTTTGTATTCTTCTTCTCTCTTGGGATCTCGTGAAATCTCATCAATGGAGTTAAATAGAACTATTTTGTAACAAAAAAGAAGAACTACAGTAGTTTATTAGTGATATTTAAGATAGGGCTGGGGCCAGATGATGAGCTATATGCATATGACAGCCACATCCCGGCTGTTCATGCTGTAAGGTGCAGTTTCAACTTTGATCACTAACTACCCGAGTAATGGAAAGTGGAACAATTTGCATATATTTGACAATTAATTTATAGAATTAGACGTCGAACCGTGTGGGATGGTTTTTTTTTTTTTCAATAAAAAAAATGTTTTAAAAAATATTAAATTTTTTTAAAAAAAAAACAATCACATAAAAATAGTTGAGCTAACCACAATAAAATCGCAAAATTTATACCTCAGATAGATTGATATAACCTAATAAAATAAAATGCAAAACTTGTTTTTTTAATAAAAAAATATTAAATGATAAAATAAAAAAAATAACTAAACAAAAAAACAAATGATGGCAATACACATTAACTTTTCAGACTTATATCTAGGTTATTAGATTGGAAGCATCATACATGAAAAAACCACAAAACTTAATTTCCAACCAATTAAATATTAAATAATAAAATTAAAAAAAACTATACAAACAAATCCAAAATAATAAATAGCAGTTAAAAAAAATAAGGATTAAAATTGAAATAAAAAATAAATAAGAGAACAACTAAAAGTTTTTTATTGAAGGGTGAAATTAAACCGATCAAATATTGAAAGATGGAATTGAAAAAAAAAATAATTAAAATATTAAAAAAAATAAAAGAAAATAGAAATTATAAGAATGGGAATCAACATGAAAATAAAAAAAATAATTTAGAGGAAAACTAAAGTTTTTTGATTGAAGGATTAAATTGAAAAGAAAAATCAATTTAATAAAAAAAACATTTAAAAGAATAAAATAAAAAATAAATTAGAGGACAACTACAAATTTTTTATTGAATTGTAAAATTAAAAAAACAATTAATTTAACAAAAAGAAAATTAATAGAATAGGATTCAAATTTGAAACAAAATATAAATTAGACAACTACGAATTTTTTATTAAATTATGAAATTGAAAAGAGAAATCAATTAACAAAAGAATTAAAAAAAATAATCAAAAGAATAAGAATGAAATTTAAAAAAAAATAACATGTCACCAACTAGGATTGATTGGCGAAGTTGAAAACAAATCAAAATTTTACAAAAAGACCTAGAACAAATATTAGAAATCAAAAGAATAAAGACTAAAGTTAAACTCTCAATAAATAAAGAGGTAACTCTAAAATTTTGCATGGCTATTGCAAATTTCAAGGGGATGTGATAAAAAAGAGAGTAAAAAAAAACTGTCATCGGCGTCCCACCACTACACTGATGCTAACATGCATCGCCCCAACAGGAAGAAAACGACGTATTGCTTCCAATGACATGGTGGGATAGAGGTTTTGGTTGATGAGAAATATCAAACATGTCGTCTAAAGAGCTCAAACACCTTTCACATGCGTTATTTATTTTACTTTTTCAATTATATTTTATATTTTTTCAAAAACAAAATTATCTTTTAACTAATCTAATAATAATGAAAAAATCAATGTGGAAATATGAAAATGCCCTAAATTCTAGTTTTTTTTTTCCACTATGCTTTTAAAGTCTGAAAAGACTTGTTTGTCTCTAAAAAAAATTGGAATAGATTAATGGATCTCGTGAAAAAATCTAAGTGACCTAATAGCTAGTTTATTAAAGATTTTGGTAGGAATTGTAAATCCATCATTTCACTACTCCAGGGTGAAAATTGTTATCTAGAGTTTTAACTTTTGTTAATGTGGTGTTTCAAACCACTTGTCGTAAATCAACCATTTTTAATTATGTCTATCAGTGATCAATTCAAAATTCAATATGACATTATTATCCTTAATAACAACTTTGATGTTTTCTTCTGCAACAGACCTCTGTTGATGTGTTTCAATAGCATATTCATCTAGTCAAGAGGTTGCCTTCTTTGCTCTTGTTTTTGAAACATATTCTCACACTAACTATGAATCCAATGATCATCACCCTCCTCATAATTCTCTAGGTTTTTCGCTATCAATTGAGGGGTTAATTCTACAAACTATCTCCGCAATTCCTCTATCATGAGTTCTTGGATATCTTTTTTTCAAGATGGAACCTCCTCATTCCTTCATGCATGAGAACATCATGTTTTATGACATTTTCCGGCTATAATTATTTAACAACACACAACAGCAATTAATTACTAGAAATTGTTAAGCTTTCATACCAACTATAAAGCAATTAGACATAAGGTACAGGAGTCGAATAATAAGGTAGACATAATTTTCAAAAAAATACAGTACCAAAATCTTTATTCATGTTTTTATTGCTAAATAATTCTCTTCTAATAGTTAATTGCTCTAAAAAAACAAGGGTCACAGTCTCTTAAACAGGCCTTTAACTATTTTTCTAGTTGACCAATTTTAAGCACCTGCACCAACATTCCCAGGTTAATTATTCATTAAAATTCTTCTTGTTAGGAGTGGCCCTTGACATGGTGGAAGGTAATAGGTACATATCGGTGTAGCAGGGGAGGTTGTGACCACTAGCAGGTGAAGGATTCTGGTATATCTAGGGACGCAATTACACAAATTGAAACCTGATAATTCCAATTGATTTTTCATGCTACCATATACAATTGTAAGCAGATAAAGGAGGATAAATTTGTAGTTGTTTCCTTCGAGGAAGTTTTTGATAAACTTCAGTATTGCCTGCATGTCATCTAGACACTTGAAGAATGAAGATCGAAGATAATGAAATGAAGGGCAGATAGCAAGTAATGGAGCAGCGGTGAGTTTATGGCTCGGCCATGCTTATTGCTTGCTTCCTGCCAACATCGTAAGGAAAAACGAGGAGCACAGACGTTAGTGGACAGCATCTTGTGCCCTGCTGATTGCTTGTTTTCGGTCACCAGGAAAGAAAATATGATGAGTGCAAACCAACAATCAGCTAGAGACCAAATTCTACAGCAAAAGTAGAGCATCAAGTCCACCTAAATGCAAATCTTTTAAAGAGAGCAACGAGATTCTTCACAACCTACAGCCGGCCTCGCTATAACGTCCTTTCTCTCTTCTTTTATTCTTTGTTTTTGTTGAACAAGCAAAGAACATAAACTTGCATTAGTGCCCTGCTCTTCCAAGAAATCTCAAGTTCGAAACTCTCAGAAGAAAAAATAAAAAAACATAAACATAAAGGATGGTCACGTGCGACTTAATGTACATGCACCATGTTCCTAGAAATGGTAACATATAAAGTCCTAGAATGTTACAGCATTGTTTTCATATAAATTCCTAAAAACGTTAAGAGTCACAGCATTGTCCACATTATAAATCTTAAACCAAACACGTTACAAAAGCTGTTTATAGTAACCAGGGAGAAAAAAGAAAAGGCGACAAAAACATCACCATGGAGCAAGAACCTGTTCTTGAAACTTGAGCTCATAGCCTTCAGCTTTCGACTTGAGCCTTTCAACATCAGCACCATATCTTTCATAGGTTTCCTTCAATTCCACAAGCTTTGCTTCAAGATTTCTTATCTCATCTTCAGTTCGCACTCGTTTGAATCTAGCTTCTATATACCTCCTTGTTTTTGTGGCGCCTTCAGAATCGAAGGCAAGGCTTAAAAGGAGACCTAGCTTGGAGCGTAAAAATCCAACATTCATGCCAAATAGCTCAGAAGCCTTCAAAGCCTTGTCCCAAGTAGCAAATTCATCGCGTGAGGTGTTAAGAGTGCAAGCTCTCATTGCATCAGCAATATTAACAGTTTCAGAAATTATACCAGCAATCAGCTTAAGATTAACTCCCTTGATAAGATTGTCATGAAGGAATGCATTCTGACTGCAGCAGAGTTTGTAGTACTTATTCCGAATGTCTTCTGAAAGTTCCGAATCTAAAAGTAACCCATCAACCAGAATGTTGAAATCCTCAAAGCTTTTGATGTCTTTAAATTGAACAGCAGGTAACGATAACTTGAAACCTTCTAGAACTTCTGAACCAACCTCTTCACTATCATTTTCAGATTGCTCGGCGGGTTGGCCAGCTTGCAGGACTGACGGTCTTGGTTGGCCAGACTTCTTATTTTTCTTTTGAACAATAGCTAGTGGAAGAGACCTGGGACGCTTCCTCTTTGAACTTTTACTAGCAGTATTGCCCCTTTCAGCGTTATCTTTTTTTACCAAGTTTGAAACCCAGATGCAACAAGGAAATATTAAAAATTAACATACACAGGAAACCAAAAATTGCAAGACAGAGCCATAACCCAACTTGCCTGCAATGTTTTGTTTAATTTGAGCATCCAAATTCAGCAGACCTAGAGCACCATCCACTTCGGTCAAATCATTTGCCCTTATTACGTACACCTGCATCAATGAATCAGACACTTGTCATGAAGGGGGTGACTCCAAAAGTAAAGCTTCAGTAAATAGAAATTGCATGTCCTCATGATTTGCACCACTTATATTGCTGGAATCAGTCGAAGTGGAAAATTAACAATTTGGCTGTATTGAACAAGGGAAAGCTGTTGCTCCTTCAATAGAACTCAGTAGGTAGGGCATGCCATGACACCAAACATAGTATTGGACATCTTCAATTCGTAGTTGCTGTGTCAGTCAAAAATACCTTAATGCTATTGGCTAGTAAAACTTCAAGTGTTAACTTATATTTCTGACAGAAGTTACTCTCCAAAGGTATCATTTATGTATTGTAGGAGGGGAGGCACTTGGTATTAGACTTTCAAAGGGTCTGTCAAAGATGAATTCCAATACTTGACTGGGTTCCAAAAAAGTTGGACTTCAAACAACAAAGTGAGTTTTTTCACATAGCCTGCAGATGATGAAACATGCGCAAAATGAACCTGGTGAGGCAGTAGTGAAGTTAATTTTGCCCCCTGTATTGTGTTTCTCATGTTCCAGTCCCACAAGGATTACTGGTCATTTGTCCTGCCACTCTCTTGTCAAATCAGATATGATGTGAGTTATTTCCATAATTCAGCCTTTATTCCACAGAATAAAAAAGACAGTTCCTAGTTTCCAAACATGAATCATTCTCCCACCAACCAAAAGGCAGATGATAATCATTTCCAGCATGTTCTAAGGTATTTTCTACACTTATGAACACAAGGAGTCATGCAGCTCACATCAAATGTAGTAATTTCTATGTTTTTGCCATTTTATCATTCAAATTTCTAACCCAAACACATACCATATAATGAGTGCTGAAAGAAAAGGTCAGCATATGAACATAACAATCAATTCAAACCATCACCTTAAATGTGCAAGATTCGATTAATTGAAAGACCAATACATCCCCCTCAAACAATCGGTGTGCAACACAGAACTGTCTCCAACCAGCACTCAAGCCTGTCTTATATGCAATGTATTTCATCTTGAATTCCTTCCCACATTCATCTTGCAAAGTCACAGTAGCATCCACATGTGGTAAATGTGCTCTACAGAATTGTCCAGGAAGCCCCTGTTGTACGAAAATAACCGTTCATAGCATATGTAAGCCCGTGTTTCTTTGGGAGGTTATCAACCAACTCAAGCTCATGCAATGTTGTTGCTCTTACCATCCAAAAACAACTAGCAACATGTGATCTGACCAACGATTTCACAAAGCTAGGGAATGCTGGTTCTAGATTGGATTGGACCTCTTCTGCCCGAATCAAAGCAGATGACCTAGTTTCTCCAACAGTGTTTGATCTTTCAACTGGAGCCCTATTCTGCCTACAGCTTCAGCAAAAGCAGAAACAAATGGATCACAAGTTAGATTTTCAAAAGCCAAACAGCTAAGACTGAAATAAAAGAAAGGCATAGTCTATTCCTCACTGACCAGATACACTTCCCTGCATGACCTGATATCACCTGTTCAAGAATTTATCACAGTTCTTGTTAGTATACAACTGAGAGAGCAACATATATCACTAGCTAGTTATGGTCCTAAAGAAGCGAGATACTGAGTGGAAAAGTTTACAAACAATCCTGCATCTAAGCATTTCCAAGTGCTCTCAAGTCTCTAATCAGCATTCGTGCAGTTGCAAACCCAAGACTAACAATCCCCCATGTACAACTTGAGGAGCAATACCATCACTACACTCATTGTAATAGAGAACTAAAGTCATCTAGATTAATTTTGGTTGACAAGATAAGAATGACATAAAACATACCACAAGAAACTTGAAAGGCTAAAAACCAAAAGTCAGATATCGGCAGGAAACAAAGTTCCAGAAGTCAATTCCACCTGAATTATATTAGTTGCAGAAAATCCCAGCTGCATAGACGTACGGGTCCAATTAACTTGCAAATGAGGGGTTAGTTGATTTAGTTGAGTTCAGTAGATGACTAGATGGGTAATAGTTTTGTAAGGAAAAAAAAAAAACATTGCAGGATGAGACAAAGACTTTATCTATAATCAGTCAAGTTAAACAGGCAGCCATATTGTAGCCAATGTCTTTCATCTGAGAAGAAGGAAAGGAAATGGAAACAAAAAGGGGCAACAACTGTCCCCGACAGGAAAAGGCTCATATCCATCTCCAAAAAAAAAAAAACACTAGAGAAAACACCTTGTCATACAACAAACAATTAGATGGCAAATCCATAATGTAGTGATACTATCAGCAAGAGCTACAAAATACCCCATCTCCCCTACTTGTCAGGCAGGCATTACATTCCTCACATAAAACTAGAGGAGCTAAGCAACAGCATAACAGGAATTTCTTAACTTACAAACTTAAGTTTGGAATCCGAATATCTTCTCTTAATCTTCAGACGCTTAGCCGTAGTCTCCATCGGACTCTTCTGCTTACCCTGCCAACATTTAACATCCAAAATCACATCTTAATCACCTATTTCAAAAAGAAAAGAAAAAAGCGAGATCTGAGGCGTCAGGCGGTGTTATTCTGTTAGAAACCAAGATGATGAAGATAGACAGGAAGAGAAACAGAAAAATCGATGAGGAAAGAGAGAGAGCTAATTGAGCGAGAATTACTTCTCCGTCTTCCACATATTTCCGGTTCTCTTCATGAAACGGCTGTGGTTTAATCAAATCTGTTTCTTCAACTTCTTTCTTCACTCTTCCGCTCATGATTTCTCACCCAAATTTCTGAATAACAACCACAGGATTCGATCGAAGCCAAACCCCTGCCTTGCCTAGCCTTGTCCTGGAAAATGATTTTTTTTTTCGCTACAAAATCGTTTTTGTTAGCGTAATCCGACTGGAAAAGGCCGCAAAACGACTCCTTAACTGTCCAAATAATGTCGTTTTGGCCAGGTCTTCACCTTTTTTTCTTCCACGTGGTTTTCACGTGGATTGCTGGATTCTTCATGCTTCATTTGTGAGTGTGCCTGCACAATTTGCTGGATTTCGCATGATGGTTTTAATTTTTCTTCTTTTTTTTTTCTTTGATATATTGATATTACGCATATCTTTATTTAATTAATCTATCTTATACATCCTATAAAAAAATAGAATTATATATATAATAGTTGATTTTTGAAGTCATGAAAAATAAATAGAAAAAACTTTGATGTTTTTTGAAAATTCTAAATTATAATAAAAAAATAAAAAAAAACACGTCAATAATTTATATAAAAATTAAAATTAAATCCAAAATTAAATATGAAAAGTAATTAAAATATTATTATGGTATAAGGATTATATTTCTTATAATATAAAAAATATAAGAAGGTTATTTCTTACAATATTGATAATATTATCATTAATCTTATTTATCATAGTGTAAAGATCTTTTTTTTTTGTTGTAACTTCCTATATAACCTCTCTTTTTTTATGCAAAAACATCGTCACCCTATCTTATTACTTGAATACTTTAAGACGATGTTGTCTATTGAAAGCCTCTTTGTAATTGGCATTACATCTTCTAACATAGGTGGTATATCCATAGTCATCTTCATCTTATGAACCAGTACAAGATATATCACATGCCTAAGACAATATCAATAGTTTTTTTTTTTCATCTCATGTGACTAGCCAAGCCTCCTCTATACAAATCCTAAATGACTTTCTCTTGTAATGAAAAACAATAAATGCAAAATTGATTTATTCTCATCAAGAACTCATCATGATTGTGAAAGTCATCAACAACAAATTCTCACTACAACAGTTATCTCATAACTCACTAAAATCCTCATTACGCTCATAAAGTTCTTTCACACAATTGAACCTCATGATCGCTCCTCTTAAAGTAACCACTAAGGCTACTCTTCTACTAAAAGTATTAACAACTCTATTAAAAACTCCAACCTTATACATAATTTTGATTAATTTCAAAAAGGACATCTTAGTGGATTAATGTGTAAAAAAGGTGAAAACAGAAAAACAAGTCGCCACCTAGTTTTATAATAACTAGAAACCCTAACTGGTTTTTCATAGTTTATAGGTAAAAGGCTGATTATGCCAAATAAAAGATAAAAATCACCCAAAGCTTTGTGTTCATTTATTATGATGAAAATACCTTTTGTACTTACATACTAAGAATTTACATAAATTTTTATGTGCTTTATGTATTGATGGTAAAAGGCTATGTGACCTAAGATAATGATTTAGGATTTAGGCCAGGTTATTGGGCTTAATCCTCACTTTTGGAATACAAGCATTAGACCTAAAAAGGATGGTGAATGATAAATTAGGTTTTGGCCTATTTCTCGTGTTATATAAAAAAATAGGCTCGAGGACCACTGCTTCCTCTCAATAGGTTTATGTAGGATAGCGGACCATTGCTTCCTCTCAATAGGTCTATGTAGGATAGCATCTATCTAGCCTGAATTCCCTTCTATGTAGGATAGCATCGATCTAGCCTGAATTCCCTCACCACGTTAAGGAAGGATGTCTCCCAACACATGAAAATAGATTCGCATGCATCAAATAAATTGTCATTTTTTTTAATTTATAATAATGAGTCATGTATTAAATGTTCCTATTATCCACTTATCAATATCTTTAAACAACAACCGAATGGTTCATTTATCTGATGGTGGCTTCACTGATAATAACATAATTATTACATAACAAAATTATGGAAGAAAAATGTTGCACATGTGTGGTGTAGCGGCGATCATCCTCTAGGGTCAGGATGGTCAGGAATGATGTAGGTGAAAAGGACAAGGAATTCTTGTCTTTTTTAAGTAGAAAAAAAAGAAAGAAAATAGAAGTCGCCACCTAGTATTTTGGTCATTAGAAACCTTAATTAATCTTAAAGTATGAGAAAGGGGATCGATTGCGTAAAGGGAAGGTAGTAGTACCCCTAATACAACTTACCTAAAGTAAGCTAGGAAAGGACAAGGAATTCTTGTCCTTCATCAATAGAAAAAAAAAAGAGGAATAGGAATCACCATCTAGTATTTTGGTTACTAGGAATCTTAACTAATCTCAGAGTATAGGAAAAGGGATTGATTATGTAAAGGAAAGGTATTAGCACGCCAATACGACTTACATGAGATAAGCTACATTGTTTAATTATCTGATATAAACTAAGAAAAAATTATATTTTATAATCATTGGCTTGTCTAAGGTTTAAGAAAAGTCTTCCTCAATAAAGAGGTCTTTAACTTACCAGATTAAAAACCTAACCGTTCTAATGCTAACAAAAAAATAAATGTCTTTTTATTTAATATAATGATTATGTCTTATGTATAAGTTTATAATCCCAAGTATTAAAAGAAATAAAATAAAAAGTTTTGGTGTTTTTGAAATATAGGATAAAATCCTTTGGAAATTTACAAAGTTGTTGAAAAATCCATGCAATATTTTTAAGTTAATTAACCAACTATTAAATCAACTAAATTTAACCTTTATTATTTATAACTTTTAAACTGATTTTTAAATTTAAAAAAAATAGAAAATAGAAAACTTTTTTTCCTCATCATTGAAAGCTTTCATGACATAGATATATTCTAACGAGAGAAAGCAAATATATAATTAGCCAAACAATTAAATTAATCTTTTTTTTATATGATTAAAACTTTATTTCAACTGTTTACATAAACAAAGTCTAAGTTGATCGAAATTAAACTGTTAAATTTAGGCTCGTCTTGTTTATAAAAGAGCTTTCAATTTGTTAATCTTAAAAGACATATTAAGGTTCATCCTTTGGCAAACCAAGTTTTTAAAAGAGTTGTCCTTCAGTAGTGTCATAACTCATTTTTTGGTTATTCCCAAAACTTTTAACCTTTTTCCTTTTAAAATAATAAAAATAATAAATAATAATAGCAAGAAAACTGGCATTTGAGAAAAAGCAAGTTGAGAAGTATTCCAAATATACAGAAAAATTAAGATGCAATTTTAGATGGAATTGGGAGCCTAATTATACCCATTGTACCCAAAACTAGAAAGACAATACAGATTCAAGGTCAAATCAAATAATTATTGGATGAATCTGTAAAAACATTAAGCCCAAT
Source organism: Populus simonii (assembly GCA_007827005.2). Taxonomy (NCBI): domain Eukaryota; kingdom Viridiplantae; phylum Streptophyta; class Magnoliopsida; order Malpighiales; family Salicaceae; genus Populus; species Populus simonii. The sequence goes on from CM017470.2 coordinate 12,739,907, forward strand.
GATATAATTAGATTTTTAATAGGCCAATTTGATTTAATTATGGGCCAAATTAAAGTTTAATTATATTAAAGAATTGATTTGGATCCAATTAAAGGATTTAATTAGGTGAAAGGACTTAATTATACTTTAAATAGGTTGAATTAGTGAAAATTAAATTTGGGAACCTAATTTGGGCTTAATTTAGAAGATTAGAACTTTATAGGACCAAACTTAATTTTCACATAGTCAATTGGTTCAAACCAAAGGTAAAATTGCAAGAAAATAAAAGTTTAAGGTCAATTAGGGTTTAAATTGAAGAAATCCTCAGCCAAGGATTTTTTTAAAAGAGGTGTTGAACTCTAGGGACTTAATTGGCTAAAAACAGGGGTTAAATTAAAAAAATTAAAAGTGTTTAATGGTGAATTGAGGGTCAATTTGCATAAATCTAAAACCGAGGATCTAAATGAAAATGGTGCTAAAATTTGGAGCTGATGTTGAAATTCAGTAGGGTTAAAATTGCATTAAATCAAAAGTTTATGGTCAATTAAGGTTGTAAATGAAAGAAATCAAAAGTCGAAGGGCTAAATTGAACTTTGGCCAAATCCCTAAATTAAAACTGTTGTAACCCATTTTTGGGTCCCCACACAAAAATAAAATAATAATAATAATAATAAATAAATAAATATATAGCCGGAAGAAATTAGAAAAAATAATAGGAGGCGGGAGCGCTCAGAAAATGGTCAGAAAAATTGATTAAGAAAGATAAAAATACAAAGATTGAAATTTTGACGGTATATCCTTGAATGATGAGAGCCCTGTTGGAAAAGAAAATTCAATTTGAAGAGAAAAGTCCAAAATTGGATGTTTATGGACTCAATTGGATTTTATTGAAGGTTTAATTGAATTTATAAAGGGTTTGATTGCAAGAAAAATTAATTTTTAAGTCAGTTTGGGCTTTAATTGGAAGAAATTAAAGTTCTGGGGTCAAATTATAATTTTTGAAAGTTGATTTGGTCAAATCAAGGGTTTAATAGCATAAATATTGAACTTTGATGGCCAATTGAACCAAGGACCAAATTGAAAAAGACGCGTAAATAGAGGGGCTTTAATTGATTGAATCAGGGACTAAATTGAAGAAATTTTAAGTTTATTAATCAATTGAGGGTCAAAATGCACAAATTCAAAACCAATAACTAAAGTGAAAAAGGCGGCCAACTATAGGGGCGGCGATTGAAATTGGCAGGGATGCAATTGAATTAATTCTTAAAATCAAAATTACACTGTGAGGACTTAAAAGAACAAAGGATAAATTATGGATTGATTTGGAAACGAATATGCTGGCGCCATATTTAAATGAAACGGCGCGTTTTGTATAAAACGACATCGTTTCATGTAAAAAAAAAAGAACAGAACAAAGAACGAAACAGTGTCGTTTTGAGCGACACTGTCCCTCCTTCTCCTTCCCCTAGAAGTGCAGTAGGGGAAGGTAAGGAGTTTTCTTATTTTCTTCTTCTTTCTTCAGTAATCCCTGCGCGCCACATGCCCTGCCAAAGCCCGAAGCCCCACACACTCTCATGATGAGAAACCGAGGGAGCTGCGCCCACTGGCCAGCCAACCCGACACCGTGGCAGGGCAGCAAAGCTTTGCTCCATATGTGCAGCAATAGGGCAGCAATAGGGACGCCCCCGCTCCCTTTGCCCTATAAATACCAACCAACACCAGCACACACAAAAAGAAGAAGAAGAGGAGGGAACGAAGAGAAGAGAAAGAAAAGAACAAAAAGGAAAGGCACCGAAAAAAAAGAAGATAAAGGAGAGGGACTGTGAGAGATAAAGGAGAGGGACCGTGAGAGTTAAGGAAAAATGACACTGACACAGAAAGAGGAACGGGATTTGAAAAACACATCTAAACAAGAACAAAAGGAAAAGGAAATGTAGCAGAAGAAGAGGAAAGAAAACGAAGGAGAAGGGAAGAGCAATAACCTCTCTCTCCGCCGCTTGATAAAGTAATACCACTGCTTGGAGCCGCCGTCCGTGAGCAACGACACCGCTACTGGCCTCTACCACAGCACCGCCAGCGAAGCAGTTAGTCGCCGTCCTTAAGCCACGACACCGCCACCGCCTCCTCCGCGCCAGGTACACTCTTCTTCCCCCCTCATTTCTTTCTTTGCCTGTGTTTCCTCCTGCATGCAGAATGCAGGAGGATGGGAGGGGGAAAGTAATTCCCCCCTGTTGGTTTTTTTATGCTGGGCCAGGCTGGTTCTGGCCCAGCACTGATGAGTATCCTTCGTTGGGCCAGGCTGGTTCTGGCCCAGCCCTGATGTTTTGTGGGCCAGACTAATTCTGGCCCAGCCCTGTTTTCTGGGCCGGGTCTGGCCCAGACTAAAAGAGAATTGTTGGGCCGAGATCGGCCCAACCCATCTAATATTATATATTATATATTATATTGTTTTTGTATTATTTATATATATATAATTAATTTTAAAAAATTCTGAAAAATCCTTAAAAAATTTATTGATTTTCCTGCATATTTTTATCAAAATTGTTAAATATGGGTTTGTATTTTTATACTGTAAAGATACAAATCCAGTATTAAAATACCCGGTTTTCATCAAGACATCAAAAAATAAAAAATAAAAAAAAATATTTTGTTTTCATGCATACGAAATCATCACATCATATTTTCATACAATAGAGAAAAAATTTTAAAAAGGATTTTAGCATGCACTTTGGCTTTAATAACAGGTTTGTTAGAGCCATGAAAACTAGGCCATTATTTTAAAAATTCTAAAAAAATCTTTTGTCTCCTTTTAGTATCTGGGATTACAAATTTATACGTAAAACGTATTTCTGATATTAAAAATATAGTTTTCATATAGACATTAGAACGGTTAAGTTTTTACTCGATAAGATAAGGACCTTCTTATTGAGGAGGACTTTTCTTGAACCATAGACGGACCAACAACTAGAAATACAATAACACCTTAGCTTTTTATCAAACAATCAAACAATGCAGCTTACCTTAGGTAAGGCGTATTTGGGGTGCTAATACCTTCCCTTTACGCAATCAGTCCTCGTACCCGATCTCTGAGACCAGTTAGGGTTCCTAGTGACCAAAATACTAGGTGGCAACTTCCATTTCATTTTCCACCGATAAACGAAAAGATTTTCTTGTCCCCCCATATTTGCCAGATAGATAGATAAATTTTAGATTTAAAGTGGGAATTTTCACCGTGACGCCGCACACGTGCGACATACGGTATGGAGGCAATGATGCCTTTAGAAGTGGAAATCCCATCTTTAAGAGTGTTGATGGATTCCAAACTAGAAGAGGCTGAGTGGGCCAAAGTGAGATATGAACAACTGAACCTGATCAGTGAAAAGAGGATAGCTGCAATATGTCATCATCAACTTTACCAGAAAGGAATGGCCAAGGCATACGATAAAAAGGTTAGACTGCGATTGTTTCAAGAAGGGGATCTAGTATTGAAGAAAATATTATCGTTACCCGGAGAAGATCAAAGCAAATGGGCACCAAATTACGAGGGTCCTTACATAGTAAAGAAGGCATTCTCAGGAGGAGCTCTGAAGTTGGCTAGATTGGATGGAGGAGACCTAGCTAGACCTGTGAATTCCAACTCTGTAAAAAGATATTATGCTTGATGTATGCTCCTAAATCAATAAAGTGAAGTTTGGCCATCGATTTCTTTTTTTTTATTGCATTGATCTCACAACACTCAATTTGTTTTCTAGAAAGAAGAATCTTAAAAGGGGGAAGAGAAGAGAAGAAAGATAAGAATAAAGTTTATCTATCCTAACAGTGCGCATTTTTTTGAAATGAGAAAAATTCATTTTCGTTATCTCATCACTCACTAAAAAGTTTATCGTTGGTGAAATGAATTTCTTCTTTATAAAAGCCCAGACTAGGATCACACCCCCACGCTGGGGGCAATAAGAGATGTTTCATGAAAAGTTTTACGTATTTGAAACGGGACGAAAGCCCATAGATTTGAAAACGATAAGCTAAAGCATTTGACAAGAGCATGACAAAGAAGGAAATGAAAAATCATACATTTTCGAAAAAAGCTACTTTTAAAAAGTCGAAGACTTCTTCTCAAAGATATGATAGGTAAAAAGAGGCAGCACGAAAAACAAATCCAGCATACGACTTCAAAAGCAAGCTCATGTCAAGAGAGAGTTTCATGAAATAGAAGAAGATTATGGGACATATGTTTCAAAACCGGGTAAGAATGCATGCATGACATCTAACATAAATCATTGCATGAATGTTTTCTGAATTGTTACATGAGGAATCCTTAGTGTAATCCAACAAAATTGTGGACGAAGAAAGAATCATTGAGTTGATCATAGCAAAGAATCACGGTTTTGATTCTAGAAAAATAATAAAGTGAGAAGAACTTATTAGAAAATTTTCAAAAAGAGAAAGAAAGGTTCAAACCTTACCATCAGGAAGAACAAGTACCGAATTCAGCTTTGGTTAAAGGGAATCGTCGGGTGGGATTCCAGGTTGACCAAGCTGTAAACATAGAGTTTTTGGTTAAAGGAGGTCGCCAAAAGAGATCTCATATTTCAGCTTTGGTTAAAGGGAATCGCCGAATGGGATTTCAGGTGGACTGAACTATAAACATAGATATTTTTTGTTTTGGTTAAAGGAGGTTGTCAGAAGGGATCTCATATTTCAGCTTTGGTTAAAGGGAATCGTCATATGGGATTCCAGGTTGACTGGGCTACACGTATAGTTTTTTGGTTTTGGTTAAAGGAGGTTGCCAGAAGGGATCTCAGGTTAACCCAACCGTAATACCGATATCAGCTTTAGCTAAGGGAAATCGCCAGATGGGATTTCAGGTTGGTCAAGCAACAAATATAAATTCTTAGTTAAAAAAGATCGCCAGAAGGGATCTCAGATGGAGTATCAGGTTAATCGAACCAAAGTTAGAATTCAGAGGATCACCAGATTGGGATCTCGAGATGACTAATTTATGATCTTAGTTTTTGGGCTGAGGAGAATTGATGTAAAGACAAAGTTTCAGATCGATCAAACTTCGACAAGATCAGTTTCGAAAGTTCAGTTTTGTTTTTCTTTATAAAACTTACTATGCAAAACCCCTGCTCCGTAAATATTATAAAGAGGGGGCATCTGTTGTAACCTATTTTTGGGTCCCCACACAAAAATAAAATAATAATAATAATAATAATAATAATAATAATAAATAAATAAATAAATAAAATAATAATAATAAATAAATATATAGCCAGAAGAAATTAGAAAAAATAATAGGAGGTGGGAGCGCTCAAAAAATGATCAGAAAAATTGATTAAGAAAGATAAAAATACAAAGATTGAAATTTTGACGGTATATCCTTGAATGATGAGAGCCCTGTTGGAAAAGAAAATTCAATTTGAAGAGAAAAGTTCAAAATTGGATGTTTATGGACTAAATTGGATTTTATTGAAGGTTTAATTGAATTTATAGAGGGTTTGATTGCAAGAAAAATTGATTTTTAAGTTAGTTTAGGCTTTAATTGGAAGAAATTAAAGTTCTGGGGTCAAATTATAATTTTTGAGAGTTGATTTGGTCAAATCAGGGGTTTAATTGCATAAATATTGAACTTTGAAGGCCAATTAGGGACTTAATTGAGGAAATCCGAAACCAAGGACCAAATTGGAAAAGGCGCGTAAATAGAGGGGCTTTGATTGATCGAATCATGGACTAAATTGAAGAAATTTTAAGTTTATTAATCAATTGAGGGTCAAAATGCACAAATTCAAAACCAAGGACTAAAGTGAAAAAGGCGGCCAACTATAGGGGCGGCGATTGAAATTGGCAGGGATGCAATTGAATTAATTCTTAAAATCAAAATTACATTGTGAGGACTTAAAAGAACAAAGGATAAATTATGGACTGATTTGGAAATGAATATGCTGGCGCCATATTTAAATGAAACGGCGCGTTTTGTATAAAACGACGCCGTTTCATGTTAAAAAAAAAAAGAACAAAACAAAGAACGGAACAGTGTCGTTTTGAGCGACACTGTGCCTCTTTCTCCTTCCCCTGGACGTGCAGCAGGGGAAGGTAAGGAGTTTTCTTATTTTCTTCTTCTTTCTTCATTAACCCTTGCGTGTCGCATGCCCTACCAAAGCCGGAAGCCCCACGTACTCTTATGATGAGAAATCGAGGGAGCCGCGCCATGCCAGCCACGCCCACTGGCCAGCCAACCCGGCACCTTGGCAGGGCAGCAAAGCTCTGCTCCCCATGTGCAGCAATAGGGCGGCAATAGGGACGCCCCCGCTCCCTTTGCCCTATAAATACCACCCAACGCCAGCACTCAAAAAAGAAGAAGAAGAAGAGGAGGGAACGAAGAGAAGAGAAAGAAAAGAACAAAAAGGAAAGGGACCGAAAAAAAGAAAGAAAATAGGGGAGAGAGAGAACAGATCGAGAGTGACTGTGAGAGATAAAGGAGAGGGACCGTGAGAGTTAAGGAAAAACGACACTGACACAGGAAGAGGAACGGGATTTGAAAAACACGTCTAAACAAGAACAAAAGGAAAAGGAAACGTAGCAGAAGAAGAGGAAAGAAAACGGAGGAGAAGGGAAGAGCAGGAGCCTCTTTCTCTGCTGCTTGAAACAGTAACACCGTTGCTTGGAGCCGCCGTCCGTGAGCAACGACACCGCCACCGGCCTCCACCACAGCATCGCCAATGAAGCAGTCCGACTAGCAAGGCACCACCTCCTCCGCGCTAGGTAAACTCTTCTTCCCCCTCATTTCTTTTGTTGCCTGCGTTTCCTCCTGCATGCAGCACATTCGTTCTGCATGCCCCGTTGGTTTTTTTTTTTGTTGGGCCAAGCTGGTTCTAGCCCAGCACTGTAGGTTTCCTTCTCTGGGCCAGGCTGGTTCTAGCCCAGCCCTGCTATCTAGGCCGGGTCTGGCCCAGACTAAAAAAGAAAGAGAACTGTTGGGCCGATCTCGGCCCAACCCTTTTAGGACTGAGTCCAACCTAGTTAGTTGGGCCCGCCCAGCCCATCTAATATTATATATTATATATTATAATGTTTATATATATATATATATATATATATATATATATATATATATATATATATATATATATAAGTTGGGAAAAAACCAGCCTCTCCCGGTTTTTCCCCTGTCATTATTGTTGTTCCCTCTCTCTCCACTTCGTTGTGTTCTCAGCCACTCCAGCCTCACCCACGCCGTGACCAATAATTACCTAATCTCCTCCACCAACTCATCTTCCCTCCGGCAACGATAGTAGCTGCCACCACCGCCAATTTCATCCTCTCCATCCATGCAATAATTCCCAGCAGCAACACCAGGAGTAACTCCAACAGCTACTCAGCCATGCCAGCCACTAGGAACGCCACCACCAGCTCCTCTCCTTTGCGTCAAGTAGTCTCTTTCTCTCTTCTTCTTCTTCTTTCCTCCTCCCCCCTTGTGGTCGCTGCATGCAGAATGAATTCTGCATGCAGCGACTAAAATAATTAACATGGTTGCTGGGCAGGGCCAATGACCATGTGGGTCGTGGGTTGGACTCGTTTCATCCCAGCCCATGAAAAAAAAGGAGAGAAGGCTCTTAGGCCGCTAGTCATCCCAATCCGACTAAGTCCGGTTGGATCCATTTCAGCCCAGCCTAGATGGCTAGGCTGGGTCCTGCCCAATATATTTAATAATAATATAATAATATTAATAAAAAAAACTTCAAATTTTTTGAAAGGTATTTTAAAAATATTTATGGTCCCTCGCATGATTTTTCAATAATTTTGCATAATATCAGGTTGTAGACTTACACTGTAAGATACAGACCCGGTATTAAAAATATTCGGTTTCCTCTAAAACTTCAAAAAACAATAAAAAATAAATCCGAAATTTTAAAAATAATTTTTCATTTCAAAAAAACAAAAAAAATATTTTGTTTTCGTGTATACGACCAAATCCTACAAGTTTTTCATGCATATTTTCAAAAAAGATGAAATTGTATTTTTATAATGTTTTAAAAATGTAAAATGGATATCGTAACTAGTTTATGATTATTCATTAAGATTTGATCAAAATACAAAAAAACCATAACAACTATCCTATTTGAAATGTTAGGAATTGGTTATATTTAGGAAATAAATACAATGTTAAATTTTAGGACTTAGAACAATTATGATTTAACTTAATAAGGTAAAGATTTCGTCACGAAAAGAAATTTACCTTGCACCTTAGACAAGATCAATATACTGAAACTTATCCTAGAAAAACAATAAAATAACAATATAGTTTATCTTAAGTAGAATACATTGGGAGCAATACTTCTTTTTCTTGCACAACTAATTCTTTACCCGAATTCTTTCATACTAAATTTTTTTTAGTAATCATGATATTAGATCGTAACTCTTGAATTTTATAATTATAATTTTATGATAAAAACCAAATCCCTTTTTCTTTCTACACATTTTAGGAGAGAAACCTGTTGTCATTCTGGACGCCCCGACAAGCATCACCATGTGATTAAACTTATATGGTCGGTTTTTACTCTCTGTTTTTCCCCTGACAAGAGTGGTGCTTCAGCAGCCTCAAGTGATTAAATCACCCGACGACATTAGGTCTTCTTGGACTGGCCTTATAGGGTTGGGTTTTTATTTAATGGGTTAGGTTTTGTTTTGTTTTTTTACGATGACCATGAATGACAATTTCACTACTATTTTTTAATTCTGTTACGTTATCAATTAGGTGGGAATTAAGAGCTTGACGGATTATATATTATTTTATTATCTGTCAAAAGACATTGCCTTCGCTTAGATGCCCACTATATTGCTTTAAATAATGAAAGTAGAGAAGTTATATGATTTTTTTTAAAAAAAAAATTGATTGAAAGTATGATAATAGTTGTGATTTAAATATTTTTTGTTTGAAAATATATTAAAATAATATTTTTTTTAATTTTTAAAAATAATTTTTGATATCAGTACATCAAAACAATTTAAAAATATATATATAAAATATATAATTCTTAAATATTACCTGGTCAAGTTTCCACCTGTCTCACCAAACGAATGGCAAATTTATTGAATAAAGTATTAATTAAGTATCCCAAAGTCCCCCATTAAAGAATAATATCGTTGTTTAACGTATATACTCACCATGCAAGCTCTTAAAGATAGTGTTCTGTTATTGTTTTGGAAAATAAGTGATGAAAGCATGGACATATTTCTGTATTTTTTTTAATATATAAAAATTTATTTTAAAAATATATTTATTTTTTATTTATATTTCTTCTACCAAATACTTTTATATTTTTTTTCTGTACTATGATAGGCTATTAATCAAACAAAACATGCTTGTAGCCAAGTTTTCCAACATGAAGTCTAGTTAGAAAACTATAGAGTTGATCATTGCACCTATCTAATCAAATACCAAGTGTCATGACAACAAAAACCAGTTGAAAATTGTTATGGGAAAAACTAGTTATTAAACAACAATATTCAAATTAAAATTTATTTTTATTTAGTTGTTTCATAATTAAAAAAGATATTTGTATGCAAGGCAAAAATTTAAATTCTGAATAAAAAACAATTGCTACATAAATTATTATTTTCTTATTCATGCACTTTTTTTATTTGACTAAAACATGTTTTTTTTATTATTAGCAGCATGTTCTTTGAATAAGAAAAAAAAGGCAATTAAAATATATTTTTTAAAATTTTTAATAATTTAAAATAATTAGAAAAAATATATCCCTTGAATCTAAACTCCATTTTATTCATGCATTTCTTTTTTATTTTAACAAAAACATGTTTTTTAATTGGAAGCATTGTTTTAAATAAAACATTTATCATGATTTGAAAAAAGAGTTTTAATAATTTATATTAAAAATCATGTCTCAGTACAATTGAAAAAAAAATAGAATAACTAATAAGAGAAAACTATGTAAACAATTATAATAAAAAATATCAAAATAAAAATTTTATTTTCATTGAATATTCATGAACACATTATAATTTTTATATATTAGGTTCGTATATAATAAATAATTAAATGATTGCTAATGTTATCACAAAAATCTATAATCTTATTTTAAAACTATGAATAAATTGAATAATATTTTAAATATAATTATAATTACTTTACTTATAGTGAATTTTAATAAAAGAAAACAATTCTAATAAAAAGCTAAAGGACAATATAAAAAGAGGCCAAGCACTTAACTTGTTGGCTAATAAAAAACTAAGTGGAAGATAATTTTTGTTTGTTTAATTAGTAAACAACACATCATTTGCTTTATTTTTTTAATAGAAATAGACAAAATATCATCTATATTGACAAATAATGTGCATTTACAAGTTTAAATTTTAGCTTCGGGTCCTATTTTCAACTATTTTTTACTTGTAAACATTAAAGAAACATCTTAAGAATTTTATTAAATCCATTTAATCTTCAAACACCTTTTAATTATTCCAAAACCCAAAATTAAACTGAAGAAAAATATTTCAAGTCCTAATTTATTTTTTCTAGCAAGCTAAAATTCTAAAACACCTTAATAACTTTTTTCTCAGTAAGATGAGCCTACTAATATAAAAATCAGTTTTTTTTATAGTTAGAATGTAATCAACTAACCTCTTTCTCTATCCTCTACTTTTTTTTATGAATTTCTCTTTCCTTTCTCAAAACTTAGGACTAAAACATTTTTTAAAAAATAAAGTTTAGGATCTAAACGTAAAAACATAAAACCAAAGGGATCAAAATGCATAAATGGATCACATTAGTTTAGGACCTAAACATAAAATTCAGATGCTTTTTTAGATGAAAATGAATATTTTCGTGCGATAATGAAAAAGGCTCCACTTATTTTTTGTTTTTAATTTGGTCTTTCTTCTTTTAATTATTTTTATACTATACATTTAAATCATATTTCATTTAATTGACCTCTAATTGAAATTTTAAATTTTATTTGAAATTGTAAGAATATACTTAAAAAAATCTCAACACAAAAAATTAGCAACGTAACTTGCAAGGATGAAACTAAAAAAGAATACACCCTTTTTAAACTATGTCATCCACAATGATTTTAGAAAAATACACATTAATAAACAATATAAATGCACTTGAGGTCTTGGCCTAGCGGTGGTAGAGGCTTGTTCCTTTCCTCTGCACTTGGGTTCGAACCTCACTGTGCATGCATGTCACTCCCGCGATGCCTTACATGCTCACTGGGTTTGCAAGATGTTCAGTGGGCCGTGGGATTAGTCGTGGTGCGCGCAAGCTGGCCCGGACATCCACGTAAATAATAATAATAAAAAAAGAACTCCTAGAAAATATCCAAGAAGTATTACCTAAAAACTAAATTGCGTAAGCTAGTTACTATAGGAGTCATCATTGTTCAGCCACAAACAAAACACTGTCGATGACATTGTGTATTTTTTTATAATTATTTTCTAATTGAAGGATAATTATTTCTGAATTCTTAGTCTAGAGTGAAATTGAAAGAAAGGAGACCATAATGAAAAATACACCAAACATGAATGTCGTGCCAAAAGTTTCAAGAAAGATATATTTTGGTCCTCAAACTTTAAAAATAATGCATATTATACAATTTCGGTACCCTAATATTTTTTTCAATTTAATTTTGGTACAAAAAGTTAATTTCTATTATTTTTAGGTCCCTAATTAAAAGAGGGGAGAGAGAGAGAGAGATCACCGGATTTCGATGACAGAAAAAGAAAAATATCGTTGACATTGATTTAGGCCACTAAAATGGTTAATAATTGTGTCAAATGGTTCCATTTGATGAGGGGAGTTTATATTGATGTTTTTTTTATCTTTAAAATTCATGATAAAACAGATCTGAGCTCGGGTAGATTTTAGTTTTTGCGACGAGTTTTTGATTTTTTAAGGTCATTGATATATTTATCATGGCTCCTAAGATGTATTTAGATGTTTTGGGTCAAAATTGGTTGAAAAACAGATGTTTGGGTAAAAACCTTTTAAGCACTAATTTTCTGGGCACTATAGTGGCCAGAATCTAAGCAAATTCTGACGACACTTTGTTTGAGTTTTTTTTTTAAAAAAATCATTTGCCCCAAATGCAGCAAAAAAAATAAGGGCCTAGTCGCACATGCACTAACAAAATGGGTAAGGCGGGATTGCTTGGCTTATCAAGCATGACAACACCTAGCCTTTGTTTTTGTAATTTTCTTTTTAATTAAAGCTTCTTTTTATATGTTTTTTTTTCAAATTTTTTTTTTTGTATTTAGATCAATACTCATTCTCTTTTTATTTATTTTAGTGAGCCTCTTTTAAAATTTAAGTTATTTTTTGGTTATGCATTTAATTTTTGAAAAGGTTTTTATGATTCATCTATAATTTTTTTTAATATTTTGTATAGATGAACTTTATTTTTTAAAATAATTTTTTATTTTTAGATAATATTTTTAATATGTGCAGCCTTGCAAGTATTTTTTTCCCATTTTATTTTATTCAATCAATCAATTTAATATGTGTGTTTATTTCTATTATTGTTTGATTGAATAAAAAAATTAATTTAATAAAAATTTTTAGCAAATACAACTGGGTAAATACCCCATCTTACGAGATTAAATATCTTGATTTACGCATATCATTCAATTTTTCTAGTTTTGTTTTTAGTTATTGCTTGTGGTTTTGTTTTCTATTTATTAACAAATATAGTTTTTAATTTATTTAGTTGCATGTATACATAAATTTTTTAATTTTCACTTATAATTTTTTTAATTACAAAATCATGTTAAAAAAGTTTTTTATAAAATCTTTTATTAAAAAAAATATAACTCAGAATGAAACACGGGTAAATATATTGTAAGTCACCATTAAACATGCTCACTAATTGCTAATTTTTTTTTTTAATGTTCTTTAATTGTTTATAAAAAAATTACTGACATGATTATTAGAGTGGTGTACATTTGATTGTAGGACTTGACCATCCAAGCTAAATGATCCCTCGACCATCATAGCCAAATGACCTAAAATCATGGCCAAATCAATCCACCACCACAATAGCCAGATTATCTAACATCCACCGTAACCAATCGATCATAATTATAACAACATAATATTAATTAAAGGACCATTTGTTTTTCAGAAAATATCTTTTTGAATGTTTTTATACTTGACCATATTTAGAATTCGTTTTCTAGTCAAATAAAAAAATTAAGTTTTGGAGAGGAATAAATATTTTTATAATTTACAAAAAGAAAAAAAATACTTTTCATATTGAAGGATTCAAAATCAAAAACTATGATGGAACACCAGTTCATTATTATTTTATAAATATATACTTTAAAGTATACAATCTTATTGAAAAATAAATTAATAATACATTTATAGGTAGAAAATTATATATTAAGATATATCAATATGTAATATATAGAAATTACATCAATTTAATATATTGTTGCATATAATATTTTTAGTATACACCAAGATGATATATTATAATATTCATTAATATTTCATCACATTAACTATACTATAGAAAAAAAATTTAACTTTTGTCAAACATTAGAAAGAAAATGTTTGATAATAGTATTACTATTTTTTAAAAAATAATAACTTAAAAATATTTATTTTTCATAATACAATCATATATATATATATAAACTATTTTTTAAAAATGTATTTTCTAAAAAATTATACTATATGCTAGAAAAAAAAAAAGGGTCTTTCATTGTACCCCTACACCCACATGCACAATGGAAATTACTGCTACTGAGGTTCACTTTGGCCCCTATAGTTTTTATTTCTTTTAATTTGATCCCTTGAATTTTATGCTTTTACATTTAGTCCTCAAATTCATTTTCATCACTTTTTAATCCATATGTTATTAGAGATGAGAAAGAAAATGGATGAAAAATAAAAAGAAGAGAGAAAATTCAAATTATCACAACCCAACTATTAAAAAATGTCAATCTTACTATTAGTGTTTGTTTTAGAAAACTGACATAGATAAAAATGACATGAAAAAGACAACAAATATAAATAATACAGAATTATGCTAAATAAAATCACCATATAAAAACTCTAATTTAAAAATTTATTATTGAATATTTTATTTTCAAGTAGTCTCTTGAAATATAAATTAAACAATCCTACTTATACCAATCCTAAACCTAAACTAAATAACAAAAAATAAAATTCCTAAACTAAATAGGAATATAAATAGCTAAGAAAACAAATTAACTTTTTCTAAAAATCCTCCTACATGCATTAGTCTTCTCGATTTGAAAACAACTCGTTCTCAAGTTGAAATTATTTTTATCTCGATCTTGTAGATGTCATATAAAGACTCTCAAACCTCTCTTTTTTTTTAAAAAAATGTATAATAATTTTAAATATTAACTTTAATCCCTTCATGTTAAATTTTGCATAAGAAATTTTCTTCAAGCGTACAATAATTTTAGATATCAATTGATAATGAATTCTCTTCCACTACATTCTAGAGTAATAAATTACAAGCCTTAAACTTGTTTCATCAACATATATTGTATTTATATTATTGAGATTCCAGAGAATATTTATTTTAATTATAAAAACAATGTTGTTAATAAAAAAATATTGTTAACAAAAAAAACTAAATAAAGAATATGGATTTCAATTTAAGAAAAAAATTTTCTCTTATTAAATTTAAAATCTTCAAATTCTTAAAAAATAGTTATTTTAATTATTGTATAATTAAATAAAAAATTAACTTTAAAATTGTTGATGACACTGTGTTGATACAAAATATATTTATTTATAAAAAACTCTTTTCATATAGTTAATTTTATGTGTTTGGTATTATAATCAATGTGCTGTTTTAAAATATTTTTTATTTAAAAATATATTAAAATAATTATTTATATTTTTTTAACGTTAACATATAAAAAATATTAATTTAATATAAAATTAACACACTTTAAATTACAGAAGCACGCTGACAAACAGTCACGCACACAAGATAACGTGGCAAGATATGAGCAGTTCAAATCCCACGAAGTTCTATTTCTTTCCATTTGCCAAGTACTATGTTTGGTTTGTACTCGACTTTCAAGGGGAAATAACACGTGTATCTGCCTATTCTAATACCTTAACAGTGCGTGGTTATAGTTATTTTTTTGAAGTATTTTATATTAAAATAATTTTTTTAAAAGAAATTTATTTATATATATTAAAAAACATAAAAAATTAAATTATAATCTTTTTAAAATTTTTGAATTTTAGCAAAACTGCGTCACTCCCAAACGGGTGCCTAATCATTCCCCATATGATTTTCAAAGCACCAAAAAACTAAGGTGGAGCAGGTGTTAATAGCAATAATGCAAATAGCAAGTATGCCTTCATGGCGTTGACGTCATTGCATGCCTCATCACCCTGGACGAAAAAACCAGAAAAACTGCCACAGCTTTCTCATGTTCTGCTTCGCATTTGACGATGTCTTTGACTTTTTTTGGGGGCGGTTTTGTGTGTTGATTTCTTTCCTTTGTCTCTTCTTGCAAGAAACCTTGTCTTTCTCTTTTTATAATTTCTCAACACAGGAGTCTTGTGGTATGGTTTTAAAGGTTGTGCCTTTTTCTCGTTTAACTACTATAATTGGCTTGTACTGAGAATATTTTTTTCCTGGGCTTATAACAAGCTTTACAATTCCTTTTTGGGTTACAGCCATTTCCTATCGGTTTGCTTTCCTGTTTCCGTGGTATTCTGGTATGGGAAAGTCAAACAATCTCCATGGTTGGTTAAGGTTTCTCTATGTGATTTTTGCCTTCTGCTCAGCTTTCTTCCTGGGAGCTCTTAAAGGTACCATAAGTTTGTTTATTTATTTTGTAAAACTGGATTTAGGTTCTCTTTAGGGGAAAAGAGGTTCGGTTTTGGTGGTGTGTTTGATTACATGCAAGTTCTAGTTTTGAATGTTTATTTTAAAGTTTACATGTGAATTTGATGATGGGGTTTTGGGATTTGTATTGAATCAGGGCTGTTGGTGGGGCCTATTGCTGCTTCTGTACTAATATTAGGGAATGGTGCAGTAATTCTGGGAATGTTTCCTCCACATATTTCCTGGACATTCTACACCCTTGTGAAGTAACTTACTCAGAATCTTCCATTTTAAGAAATTTCAAATATATTGCTCCTTTGGTAGTGTTTTTTACGTTGTAGAATATTGGATTCTGTTTATTTGGTTATAATTTTTTTTTAACTTCTCTTTTCCCTTAAGATTTTATGTTGATTTTGGCAATATTTGGTATCTGAAGGACAGATAGGTTTGATATACCTCTTAAAGTGGCCCTCTTGGTTGCTTTGCCTGCTTTATTTGGTATATGGCTGGGTTTAAGCATAGCTGGGACAGTTCTTGTGGGACTGGGGTATGGGTTCTTTGCTCCCTGGATTGCGAGTTTTGAGGCCTTTAGGCATGATGATGATGATGAGTTCAAGACATTATACCACTGTGTTGTGGTAAGTTGTTAGTTATCGCATTAATGCCATCTTCATGTCTTGTTTTAGTCCCCATTGCTTGATATTTAAAGTGTCTGTTTTTGTTAACTAAATTTTATAAACATTTAGGATGGAACTTGGGGAATTATTAAAGGCAGCTGTACTGTAGTTACAGATTTTGCAGATATTTGCTGCCATTCTTACCCCCTCTATTTGAAGGAGTTGCGAGAATCCTCTGCTTCAAATGAAATTCGAACTCTTAGGTAATAATTTTGTTTTTAATAGTGATATCTTTCATAACTATGTTGCTTTCTGAGTTCTGCTCAACGATGTATTCTGTACTGCTTTCGTTTTGATTTACTGGGTTGTCTGGACTTGTACATAATGAACATAGCATTCAATTTCAAGATATTCGTTGCATGGTTCTCAAATAAAGATAATCGATCATTCTATCATTTGAGTTGAATAGTTATTGTACTGTGTATAAATGAAGTCTGCTCTATTTGCTAGTTAGAACCCGAATCAACATAGAAAATGAGATTGGAATCTTCTTTGCTATTGTTGAGTTCATTAATTTTTACCAAGTCATCACTCTTATAACACTGTCTTGTAGGTTAATTCATGTGCCTGGATGTATCATTGCTGGGCTGGTCGGGCTAATAGTGGATGTTCCTCTCTTTGCTGCAATTGCTATAATTAAGAGTCCATACATGCTGTTCAAGGGCTGGTATCGACTGCTACATGATCTAATTGGCCGAGAGGGCCCGTTTCTCGAAACAGCTTGCATTCCTATTGCTGGCTTGACAATCCTTTTGTGGCCACTAGTTGTTGTTGGGAGCATCTTGGTGACCATTTTCTCAAGCATTTTCATTGGATTGTATGCATCAGTTATATTATATCAGGTTGGTTCGTAGTTCAATGTATTTGTAGTTTGTCATCCATCAATAACGAGCTTACCGTTATCATTCTGATGGATGCAGGAAAGATCTTTCTGGCGAGCTGTGGCTTATGTGATTGCAATGGTTGCGGAATTTGACGAGTATACAAATGACAGACTTTATCTCAGAGAGGGAACTTTCCTTCCAAAGTAATCCTTTTTCCTTATCATTCTCAAATTTGTGGATTTCCAGCTTAAACCAATACTTCTACAACTTTGTTATTTTGTGATGTCATATTTTAACTTTCAAAATCACGTTTCCTGCATCCAGGCCCAAATATCAAAAGAAAGGGACCACTCACTCATCTGAGCTTTCTGTCGGAGGAAGCCTTGCCAAATTTAGTTCTGTTCATGTAGAGGCTCCTGCGATGCTTGTGCCAAGCTTTGCACATTCAAAATCAGTTAGGGAGACAGTACAAGAAGTGAAAATGGTTCAGGTATTATTTTTCTGATGCAGCTGTACGCTGCCCTTTGCTTGAAATTGTTATGTGAGCAATTAAATGAGAGTTTAATCAGCAGAATATCCTGTCCTTCATTTTTGAAGTCGTCATTTTCCTTGTGCTTATGCGATGGTGAATTTACAATTAGATGTAGTTGCTGCCATATGTGGAGCTGTCGGTTATATCATAGGCACTTTGATTTTAACTCCAAGGCAGTCTGGACTTGAGGCTGATTGGCAGCTAGATTATGGTTTTCCCCATATGCAAATTAACAAGTGGAGTGGTGCACCAAAGGATTTAAATAGGAACAGATTTATGAATTTCCTAGATGTTTGGAAATATGGGAAGATAGGCTACTTGGTTTAAAGAGTAGTGAAGATTCAGTACATGCAATTTGGTGGCCTGCTATATCTTGACGACCTCTTTTACTGATTGGTTTATGGTTATGGTGGTTGATGTAAATGGATGGATTAGCATTGTTTTGTTTGTAGCATGTGAGATTGAAGAATTTGACTAGAAAGCAGGAATTTTTTTAGGAAAAACATAATTGAATTGCTGTAAGTTACAATCAAATAAAAGAATATAGGAATTCAATGTTGGGGTTCTTAAACCAACAGGAGCAACTGATCATTTCACTAAAACCATAGGGTATAAATAGTAGTTTATTCCCTAAAATAATACCGATGAGGCGAAGTTAGTAAGGTGTTTTTCTAAGGTTTTTTCTGCTGCCAAGTAATCAAACTCATCACATGTTCTCTTTAGATAATTAGATGCACGTACAAGTTTATGATGTTTGGCTCTAAATGCTTACAGGTATGGGGAGTAATGATGAGATCATGCGAAATGAGGGGCAGGGATCTTTTGGATTCTGGTGCCATAACACTGGCTGACCTCAGTAACTATTTGAAGGCCAGGGGTGGCAATGAAGCATCCGTTATAAGTGTTGGCTTGCCTTGTTATTCATTTTTGCAATCCCTCCTGAATTCCATTAAAGCTGGTTCAGATGGTTTTCTGCTTTCCGATGGTACTGAAATAACACATCATAATAGACCAAATGACAAATTGTTCGACTGGTTCTTTCAGCCGCTGATGGTCCTAAAAGAGCAAATAAGGGTCATTAAATTGGAAGAAGGTGAAGAAAGGTTCTTGCAGAGAGTAGTTCTTTATGGAAATGATACACAACGCATGGAGACTTGGGATAATGGCAGTTTGGTGCCTCAAGAGGCTCTGCGAGCTGCTCAAATACAGGGCATCACCAGAAGGTATATCAGTTTCTGCATTCCTCTTTCCAAGTTATTAAAGAAGGAATACATTGCTTTCAATAACCGAGAAAACCTAAAAATCGGGGTGAGAGGTCGGAACATTCACATGATAGATAAAACGTCAAATTCTCCTATTCATTCTCAGCAATTGAAGGGACTTCGCATTATTTTTACATTTCTTTCTTTATCAAGCTCAATTTATTTTTTGATGATAACAATAGACTCTTTTGAAATGCATATCAGAAGAATCCCAATTTTACATTGCTTATTTACCAAGGCCCTTTAACTGCATCATACACACATTTGGATTAGTGATTTTGAGTAGACAACAATATAAGAGATTGGTTAGTTCTGTCAACATGTTAAGTTGTGTTTTGTTACTCTCTCGAGATCATGAACGGAGATAGTTGGCACAAAGGAGATATGATAATCGCTAAACATATATTTGTTTCTTCTATCCCGGGCCATTAACTATACGCAATCTTTAACTTGATATGACAAGTTTTCTTCCTTTCTCTTCTGATAGTTTGTGTAAAAAACTTGTCACCATCAGTATTCCATTTGTCTACTGATAACGAATACATTGGCAGGATGATAGGAATGATTAGAGGTATATCGAAATTTCCCACTTACAGACGGAGATTTCGCCAGGTTGTGAAGGCTTTGATAGCATATTACACGGAGAAGGAGGGTGTTATGAGATCCAGTTCCATGCGATCAGTAGCAAGCATTGAAAATGTATAGGCCGAAGCTCAACTCTGTCCCTTTTTGGGTTGTATAAAAGCCCATTGTTTTGTGAATTGCAATGGGTTATTTAAGAAGTACTCTTCACATCGCTGTATAATATTCTCAAAACATCACTCTTGGTGGATTTTGAAAGCCTCCATTAAATTTGAAGCCGAGGGCTCTCTTTGCCATCCGCTCCACACATTGTCTTATATGTCAAGTTTTAAGAACCAACTCAGTTCATGCAAGGAATATCCCTGAGAATCAGTCACTGATATTCTGATACCCTCAGCTATTCTTTTCACCCATCATGTTATAAATCTTGCTTCCCAAATGCCCAAGTACACAACGGGTAATGCTTGATATTGCGAAAATAATAATATTGAGAAAAACCTTCAAAAATAGGTTTCGAATTAAGGTCATGATCTAATGTCATAATCTTCATTAGATTATTCCTTTTTTTTTCTTGAACGCTCATCAAGTTATTCTTAATGGTCAGCATTTATGGAACACAAGTGCCACCAAGACATGGAATTTTTTTTTTGATTGATATTGCATCTTGAGCAAGATGAATTACGAAGCTCCTTGGATTTTACTTGGAAACGTGTTGCTAACAAAACTCGATAGATTACTTGATACTCCTGACATAACGACCTTCTTGAGAGTAAAAAATTCTCAAATCAATTAAAGAAAATAATGGCCCAATAGTTCTTCAGCAACTTAATTAAAAAAACCACTGCTTGTGCAAAATCTTGGGATTGGGGCTACAGGGCTAAAGTTGAATGACAGTACGGTTATAGTTTTTTTAGAAAATATATTAAAATAATTTTTTTAAAATATATATTTTTTATATTAATATATCAAAACAATAAAAAAAACTATAAAATATTAATTTCAAACTTTCTTTTAAAGTTTTAATAAAAAACCGGATAAAAAATAATATCCACAATCACATATAAATATAGAAGTTAAACGTTAATATGGAAATCCCATTAAATGGCTTAGGCTACCCTTTTCTTTTTCTTCTTTTTATTGGTTTTCCCCCCATAGAAACCCAGTCAGAATTCTAACGGGGAAAGTGGGAACCCCAAAGCAGCAAATGGGGTGTTTGTTGGAGGCACCAGATCCAAGAGAGATGGCCAGCTGCCAGCATCTGCATTCCCTTAGTATTATTATATTATGTGCCCATGTCCACAAAAGATAGTATTTTTTCCTCCTCTTTGAACGTAAGAGTTATAGTTCAGTGGAGTCCTCCATACTACCAGCAGCATATAAACACTCGTGTAATTGTGGTGCTATGGCGACTGCCCTCAATGCTGTGTATGGTAAGATAAAGAATCTTGCCATATATATAATCAAGTAACTAGCTAGGCAGAGAAGGGAATTCATGTCCTTTTAAAAAGATTAAAATCAATATAATTTGGACCTCTGATTTTTATTTTATTTTTTTCCTTTGGATAATGATAGTTTGTACCAGTTTTTGTGTAATAAGATTACATGCCTCCCTCCCCTGCTATGTCTAGGTTATTGTGCTGTCCTTTGACCTGCAAATGGCATCAAAGAATGACGAGGTTCAGACATTCCTCTGTATTTGTATTTTTTTTTTATGCATGGGAGGGGACAGGAGACAAATACGGTAGAGACTAGAATATTGGTGGGCGAACAAAAATATAACGTAAAAAAAAGAATGAGATAGTTTATCACAATTATATATATTAACAAAAATTATAAACTATAGTAAAACTTTTTAATCGAGTATGAATATTCTATGATAGGATGTGGAAATAATCACTTGCTGCTATATTTAATTTAAGTGAAACCAAATTGAATTTTATAGTATTATTCTTGTTTCTAGTCAAATCAAGTAAAAATTAATTCATTTTAAATATGGTCAAATTATTTTTCACGATGATTTGATGATAATAATAATAATTATTACTAGCGTAATTAAATGATGATATAAGTAATTAATATACGATGATTGATGCTTACACAATACTTTCAGCTTCTTCGTGTATATTTAAGATACTTTCTCTAAATTAGCATGATTAATAATTAAATTGAAAATATTTTTTCAATGTTTATTTTTCCTTGAAAAGAATATGCATAATGTTTTTTACAAAACAAACACAACAAATCCTTAAAAACCACTTTCCTCTGATGTCGGACAATATGAGTTAAAGAACTGTCCAATGACAAGTATTAAGAAAATACCTAAAATTAATCTTCCGTTAGATCTCAATTCCTTACTTTATAAGCCGCCTAATTTACAATTCTAATTTAGTCGGCTCATGACCCTTGACGAGCTAAGAGCTTAACTGAGCTCAAGCTCGGTGAAAAAAAATAAAATAAAATAAAATAGATCAGGCGCTGGATTTAGGCCACATTGCTATTCAATAACAGTTCTCATATAATAATATTATTTAAGGATAACGATCATGCTATGTTGGATAACATTTGCATTATTCTCTTTTTTTTTTTTTTTCAAAACTCCTATACTTTCCCCTATTTTCCTTAACACACCCACACGCCCAAGAAAGAAAATCTTGGAAGAGCAACAGGACTTTCTAGCCCAGCTGCAGAGATAAAATTTTCTTGCCTCTGTTACTTGGGTTCGAGCCCTAGCGTGCATGCTTGTCATCCTAGCGGTGTCTTACATGCCTATTGGGCTTGCAGGGTGTTCAGTGGATCCGGGGATTAGTTGTGGTGCGCGTAAGCTGGCCCGGACACTCCGAATTACAAAAAAAAAAAAAAAAAATCTTGGAAGAAAAAACGCAAACACATGTGGACAAGAAAATGAAAGAACTTTGGAATATTGAAAAAGTAAAACAAAGAATATATATATATATATATATATATATATATATATATATATATATATATATATATATATATATATATATATGAAAAACTTTCCATTCTCAACCACGTGTTCGTAACATTGGACGGCAGGCATGGTGCGTGCACTTGCCACCTTCTATCCCAAAACCCACCCACCAAATTACCACACCTCGACCCACCCATCTTTTACTTTCATCCTTGTTAAAACAGATATATTTCCGAAATATCCGAAGAAACAAGATCAGAATTGAATTAAATGAATGACGACAAACAAGAGAGAATTCCCCCCTTCTCTTTCTATTTCTTTGATGCTGAGAAGAAAATCCAAAAGAGGAGAGAGCATCGGACTTACCAGTAAAACAGACACGAAAATTCAGGACAGTTGCCCCAAAATGTAAGAATCGAAAACAACAATTCCATTATTAACTTCCCCGAGTGGATTTTTTTTTTTAAAAAAAAAAATCTTTTTGCTGCAGAGCAAGGAATGAAGGAAGAAAAACAGGAAAGAAGCTTCTCCTTGTTATCACTACCACCGTACAGCACGCGAAGAAACAGATGATCAAACTCAGCTTCTGAATTCTAACTAAATCATAAATATAACAGAGAGAACAAAAAAGAAGAAGCTGTACACAAAACAACAAGGATAGAAAAATAAAAATCATGGAGTTCTAAATAAAAATAAACATGGCTTAATTAAGCATACGCCATTGTTAATTTCTTTCTTCTTCATGGGTTTAATCTAACCCACTCATAGCGTCCTTCCAACGCCTCATCTTTGTCAAAATCAAAGTTATACCTGCCATGGAAAACCAAAAACAATTAATCCCATTTAGTTTTTCTTGTCACCGTAATTTACCGAGTTTTCTTGGAGCAAATAAATCTCAGTGTGCAGACGCAGTGCATGCACAATATGCATGAGTTGAATCTTAGAATTCAGTTGATATCCGTAATCCTTACTTGTCTTTGAAGCGTTGTGGAACAGTTTTCTCAATTTCGCAGAAGAATTTCTCAACCTCTTCATCTGTTATCCTTATCACCGCTGCGGCCGTTGATCTTCGATGGGAATTAGGCTTCTTCAATGGCGCTGGGGTTGCCGTTGAATCCATGTTTTCTGATGTTGATTCTTCCCGGAGAGCGCTTGAAGTCGGTGTTTTCTCTCTGTACATATATATAAAAAAGAAGAAAGATTAAATCAAGAGACTTTACGTATATAAATACTACACCAACTCAACTTAGAGAAAAGGAGTTTCAAACGGAACCAATTTAAATTTTTTTGAATTTCGAGAATTAAATGACATTAAAAACAAAAATAAATATCCCAAACAAACCTTTCCCTACGACTACTACTATAATACATTGACGTTTCTACTTCAACTCTCTCTTCCTGCAAAATAAATAAATAAAAATAATAATAATAAATTAAATTCGAAGCAATTAAAGCTGGACACACTGATAATTAATTCAAGAATTCAAGAACTGAGAATTGATGCAATTCTGACCTCCAGATCTGTGAACTTAATTATCTCATCACATGATCCATTGCTAGAACAACAAGAAGTAGACGACATTAATGAATGATTATCTTCAAAATCATCATCTAAGCTAGGGCTTGAACATCTCTCTTCAGTCACCATCCGGTGACCGGAATTAACATCCAGTGGATATGAAGCTGAATTGTCAGACCTCATTATTACGCGTTCTTGACGACTGCTAGTAACATTACTTCTAACTTTAATAGAGATCTTGATATGTCTTGATCTTTTCTTTGTAGCTCGAGTTCTGGTTTTCACCCCAACTTGAGCGGCGGCGGCGGCGACTTTCACCATTGCAACGTCTTCAATATCTCTAGAGTGTCTTACCAATTGTAATTAAATTTTGTATGCTGATTCTTGACGGAGAGGATTGAGAAAGTGATATTTAAGGGATGGAGAGTGGTGGTGGTACAGAGCCAGTTAACACTGACGGGGGGATTTGTAACGGGGAAATTGACGGCGCCGTTATGGGGATGGATAGGCCGTTGGGAGAATGAACCGAATTATAGGCGAATTAAGGAGAGGCACGTGGGGGAGTGCAGGTTAGGGAAGGAGAGTAATGATTGAGGTTAAAAAAGAAGTGGAGTTCGTACGGTTGAAATAGAAAGAAATGGCCTAAATGAATAGTAGGGGAAGCGTGCGGTTGGTGTGGCAACTTTAGCGTGCGTGGCACTTTTATAGTTTTTGCAAATGAGGTTAGAAAAAATAATGTTTTTTTTTTAAAAAATATTTTAGTTATGATTTAATTTTTTTAAAAAAGATACATGTTTGATTAAAAATATTATGAGATGAATTTTACATGTAAAATAAATAAATAAATCATTTTATTTTTTTTATAAAATCAAAATTTAAAACACATTTATATATAAAATCTAGTAAAAAAAACTATTACAACGAAGATGCCTATCTAGTGAGGAGCTGGTCTTAAGCATTCTTTTTGCTTGTTTATGTTATTAGTTTTGCTGCAGATCAACTCACCTGTATTTTGTTGCGGATAAGATTAGAAGCTATTAAAAAAAAAAACAAAAAGAATCAAGATAAATATTAAAAAATAGAAAATTTGAAATAAGGATAAAAGGGATTTTTTAAATTAAAACCACTTATATTTTTTAGCATTTTCTTTCAAGAATATTTATTATTTTTTAAAAAAAGCTCATCAAAATCATAGAAGCAAATTTTTATTAAAAAAATAATATTTTAATGATTTTGACAATAAATAATATGTTAGAGATATAAGAATAATGCAATGATAGAGTGTTGTCATGAGGACTTTTTAAATTTTATTTTTATATGATAATAAAAAAAAACATGTACAAAAAAGCCAATGAATAAAATTAAAAAAATATAAAAAGTCGTAAGAAAAAGCTCTCGCAAGTATAAAAAATAACGTTATAAAAAACCAAAGAAAAAACATTTATTAGTTGAAAATAAAAAGTGTTTTCATGAGAAAACGCATGTTTTTTCATTTTCTAATAATCTGAAAACTGGAAAATAACACAATAATTGTTTTTCAAGTTCTCCAAAGTTAACCCGATTAGTGTGTTTTCCCCTTGCCCTAATAAAAACAAAGTAGACGAGGACTTGTTTCCTTTTCTTCCTCTCTTTTCCTTCTTTTTTTCTATTCTCCCATCATTCTAATCACAGTGTTAAATCATTGCAGACAAAATAGCTCGTTTGAACATGTTCCACGTTTAAATTACTAGCTCTTTATAAGCAACATCACGATCACGCCGTTACCATGAAACTTAATTTTTGGTTTGACGATTTAGAAATCAAGTGAATATGAAGTTTTTATTTAATTTTATCTTTTAGTTTTCATGTTCTCTTTTTATATATGATCATTTAATATGAGACTTTTATTTAATTTTATCTTTAAATATTGAGTTGATGAAATATTTTTTATATTTTTATCATATAATAAAATAAAAAAATTAACTTTACCTAATGAAATTCATAATATAAATTGTCGATTCAGCATATTAACCAAGATAAACTTGACTTATTTTTTTTTTCATTAGAACTTGTCAATGTCACATTCGAGCTATTAAGTATAACCTGATTTAAATTAAAACCTAGGATAAGCAAATAGTCATATTATGAATTTTTAAATTTAAATCATTGTACTGAATCTAATTACAATACTTAAACGTCTTATATGTTCAAGATATATTTTTTTTCATTTTAAATTTTTTAATTCAACCAGCAATATAGCTAGAAATAAACTAGTTTGAATATTAAAAAGAAGTCTTACCTTATTATCTTCCTTCGTAAAAGTAATAAATAAATATAAACTAGACGTAGGAAAACATGCTGAAATTATACATGCCATGTTATTTTTATAGCAGTAATTAATTTTAACTTAAGGGGCTGGTGTAATGGATAAATTTCTTTTTTAAAAAAAAAACTTTGTAGATTTAAATTTATCCATTTCTTTTTTATAAAATAAACTTTGTAGATCATTTATAAGAACTTAATAAATTTCTTTAAATGTAGAGGGTTATTGCAAGAAAAGACTTAATCTCGATTAATTACAAATTTATTTGAGGATATCCTTAATATTGCTCGGATCAGGGATGCTATGTATGACACGTATATTCATGTTTGACTTAGATATTGTTTTCAAAATTTTATTTTATATTTTTATATAACTAAAAGGGTGGTTGAGAGTTTTGTTGTAATTGTTTTTTAAAGTATTTTTTATTTGAAAATGTATTAAAATAATGTTTTTTTTATTTTTTAAAAATTATTTTTAATATTAACGCATCAAAATAATATAAAAACATCAAAAAATATTAATTTAAAATAAAAAAAATTTTAAAAGTTTTTAAAAACATTTTAAAAAGAAAATAAAAACATAACCTAAATTGTTTGATCATCTATATCCATGTCTGAATGTCTACTATTGGACAGAAGCACTTTAAGATAAAACAAAGCAGCATAGATTTGAATGGAATCTTATCTGCTCGACAACTCATCCTTCGTTGAGCTGCTGTAGGCGCTACTACCTATACCTTTCTCCGTGAGCTGAACAAATACTTCCATCGCTGTTTAGGTGGTTGCTCTTGCCTATAATATACACTTTAGAATTCCACTGGTATTCTAGTTTAAATTATCAAATTTTAAATTTAATTTTTAAAAATTATAACTTTGAATCTTTTTAATGTTACTGTAAATTTATATATGATCGTTAATTTTAAAATTTATAAAATTAGTTAAAATATACATAAATTAATTTAAACAACTATATTAATAAAAATAATAATAAAACAAATTCCACTCCGATTCCGACCATTTTCTTGTTTTAGACTCAGCAATTTTCAGAGCCAGTCAGCCACCCTCAAGACCGTCATATAATTAGTGCAATATGATGTAGAGAGACCTAATTGGAGATTAGTAAAATGTTTATGTTTGGTAGTGTGATAGTGGTTGTTTTTTTAAATAATTGTTTTTACTGAAATGCATGTTAATAATTCTTTTTATTTTTAAAAAATTACTTTTAATTTCAGTACACCAAAACGATGCAAAACATATAAATAATATTAAATTTTAATTAAAAAAAATTTAAATTTATTAAAAATATAATTTCCATCGTGTTTCAAAACAATTTTTAAAGGTGAGGTATATAAAGGAATTGAAGAAGAAAATAGAGATATCTTGCACGTTAATAACACATATTTATAGGTGTACTTGTCACGTATGTTTTACCATCACGCACGGGGCTCAATTATTTGGACGGTTCGAAATAGTACACATCATGGACCCCTTCCATAAAAAATTTTGTACTAACCTACCATTTATTTAATTTAGCCGATCCATGCAGTAAATATTTGTACTTTGAGTTAGTTTTTTATATGCTAAAAGTAAATTCAATTCATGTTTCGTGATGTGAATCTGACCACACAACCTAACATGAGATTTAGGTACCAGATTTTGGCGCCGTTTATTCCATACAAAACCACCTTTTTAACTTTTTTATGTTTATTATATTGATTTTTCAATTATATATTTATATTTTTTTTATATATTTTGATGATAATAATAAAATAAAAATTGAATTAATAATATACTTGGCTTGGCTGAAAATAAATTTTAAACATGTTTTAAATAAAAAACACATTAACAAGAATAACAGAAGTCTAAGAAAGAAGCTAAATGAAGACTTAGTTATGAGTCTGTTAGGTATTGTGGTAACTTTTTGGTTATGGTTTGAAAAAAATTGTTTTATACAAGGTACTTTTCGTTGAGGTTGGTTTAATATTTATATATGTTTGGTAAAAACTGTGGTTGAAATTGAGGTTGAATAAAAAGTAGTTTAATATGTTTGGTTAAACACGCTTTTCAAATTGAGGTTATAAAATAACTAAAAAAGATATATATTAATATTGATAGATTTTAATTTAAATATTGTAGATTTAACTACCATTATTACATCATTAAATAAATAATATTTTATATCAAATATTTTTTATTATTCCATTAACTTATCTATAATTTCTTCACGTATGAAATTCATCTGATAAGAACTATAGTTTTCATGGTTTTTTGAGCGTGCAACAAAATCAGGTAAAATATCATCAGAAACAAAATTGGAATTGCGATCAAATTCCACAAATATTACGTCATTATGCGATGTTCTTCTAATTTATGTATTGTTATTAAATAATATTAAACACTAGTTTTTCAAGTAAAACACAATTTTAAAAAAATTAGTTTTTTTATTGGGTCGGATGCGGTCCAATGAACATTATTCACATGAACAGTGCCAAAAATATTCACCTGGCACTGTTCACGTGAACAGTGCCAGGTGAATGCTTCTCATGTTGCCAGGTGAATAATTCACCTGGCAACACCTGGCATGGGCACTGTTATGAACAGTGCCCAGGTGAATCACATGAGAAGCAGCTTCCAGCTGCTGTGTGCGAAACGGCGGTTTGAGGAAAACATTTATGGGTCCCACCAAACAGTAAATTGCTTTTTTCATATTACCAAACGCCTAGTTTATGCGGTTTGCTTTAAAAGCAACCGCAGCCGCGTAAACAAACGGCCTCTAAGTATTCATTTTTAGTGTTAAATGTAAATTTTTATGTCCTATTTGATAGCATAAATTAAAATGAACGCACACACTTTACTTTGCATACATTTAAAAGGATTGAGAAAACTATTCTAAGAATTCATTTACGTTAAATTGATAAATCTAAAATTCTACATGAAACAGTCGACCATTTGGTGATACTAAATGAACAGTCGACCGCTTATTCATTTGTGATGACACTTGAGAATTCTACATGAACTGGTCGATTGATTGGCATTACCAACCTAAATTGGTCAACTGTTTTAGTTGCCAATGGGACTGTAATGGTTATAAATGACTAGTTTTTGCTAAAAATATATAAATAACTTCTCTAATGGTAAAATCAATAAGAGAATTTGAACCTATATAATATACAAGCTATTTTAAATGGAAAAAACACATCAGAATCATCAATACTTAATTATACTCTAATTGGTGCTATTAGATCTTCATATTCTAGCACAAGAGTATTTAATCCCATATGCACTACAATTGAACACCTTCAAATCATTTAATTATTATCTTGTGAGGTATAGGGATATTAGAACATATATTTAAGAGAGTTAATTATTGTGATATCAAAATCACTTTTGTAAACCTTTAAGAGTTAGGTTAGAACTCTTAGCATTAGTGAGGTGTTTCACCAAGAAAAATCCAAAAGATGACATATCTTCAAGTGAAATCTTCAAGTGATGTAAGAAGCTTGGTGTTGATTTATCAAGTGATAATTGTAATTTTGAACTTGGACTGGTGAAATAATACAATACTCAAGACTAGTTTGGTGCTTGAGGTGTGGATGTAAACTTGTCAAACCATGTTAAAATCGAGTTTGCAATTT
The DNA here is from genome assembly GCA_007827005.2 of Populus simonii. Taxonomy (NCBI): domain Eukaryota; kingdom Viridiplantae; phylum Streptophyta; class Magnoliopsida; order Malpighiales; family Salicaceae; genus Populus; species Populus simonii. The sequence goes on from CM017470.2 coordinate 12,769,995, forward strand.
ATCTCCCTTACTTATTTATTTTAAGTATTTGAATTGTATTATTAGTTATTGTATTTATTGAGTTTAATTAAATTAAATTGCATTATTTGTTAGTATTAGTGAAAAACCTAATTCACTATCTCTTAGATGTTATTGTTGTTTTAATTCTAGAATAACATGTTATTCATTAGGAAAGTTGGTCAATGAAAAACACTTTTCAGTTAAAAGAAAAATTTAGCTTGGTTTTCATGAAAGTGTTTTCCTTTTATTTTAAATGAAATACACTTTCTAAAAGTTGCGAAAAATTCAAAATATTATCTTATTTATTGATTATTTTAAATTTGGTTCTTAATCTTTTGATTGTTATACATTTTGTTTTGAATTTTTTTTTTATTTTTTTTTCAATTTCATCCCTTGAAATTTGATTTCTATATCAACTTTGACCCTCATTCTTTTGATTTTTATTTGCTTTTCTCTTATCATTTTTTAATTGATTTTTTTTATTTATCATATTTGATCTCATTGTTTTGATTGCTATTTATTTTATTTAAAATAATTTATAGAAATGGATTTTTTTTTTCAATTTCATTCTCTTTTAAATTTTTTATGTCAAATTTGGTTTCAATTATTTTAATTTATATTTGTTTTATTTGAAATAATTTATGAAATTGAATTTGTTTATCAATTTCATTATTTTTTAACATTTTCATCTATTAGATTTGGTCCTTATTTTTTTTGTTGCTATTTGTTTTATTTGAAATAATTTATGATTTTTTTTTTTAAAATTTCATCCTCCTACAACCTTTTCATATATAAGTTTTGGTCCTATTCTTTTAATAAATTTGAAAAATAAAATAAAACATAAATAAGTTGTTTTTTAACTTATTTTTCATAGAATAGCTAAATATTAGAAAATATTTTTAAACTCATTTTTCATAACACTACCAAACATAAAAAAATAATATACTTTCCATAGAATCCACTTTCCAGAGAAAAATTACTTTCCAACAAACAAATAAAAATAAAAATAAAAATAAATAAATAAATAAATAAATAAGAGACTACTTTAACTATAAGCCAACCCCTTGAGTTAATATTTTCTATCATGATTGAATTGTATTAAAAAAAATAATAACAAATTTGCATAGGTGTAATGATATACATTGTAGTTAGTTGATATGTAATAATCTTGTAATTATTCCTCGTACCTTTGTGATGCAGGATTTACTCAAATCTTGTAATGATATATTTTGTAGCCTTTTGTGATGTTAAGTGGGTTGCGGTCGAAAAATAAGCACAATATTGTAAATGCCAAATTCCTTAATGGAAAAAAGCAATACCTTTATGCACCAACACCCCCAAATTCAAAACACTCCATCAAATGCACCAGGCTTGTAGCCCAGCGGCAGAGGCAAGGTTTCCTTGCCTCTGTCACCTGGGTTCGAGCCCTAGCATGCATGCCTGTCACCCCCGCGGTGTCTTACATGCCTACTGGTCTTGCAGGGTGTTCAGTGAGTCCAAAGATTAGTTGTGGTGTGCGTAAGCTGGCCCGGACACCTCGGGTTACCAAAAAAAAAAAAAAAACACTCCATCAAATCTTTGACAATGTATCCGCATATTAATGTTATGTTTAGAACCTTAAGGCCTTTTATACTTAATTATCACTTTAAAAAACAAAATAAATATTATTATGTACCCACTTAAAGTTTGTCAGGATGCTTCTAGTTAATATGGGTTCATGGCTTATGGAAGTGGATGTGGGATGTATTATTGTGATTCTATAATGAGCTTTTTTATATTTTTCATTTTTTTCTATATACCTAAGTAGAGGCTTAGATGTCAAAAGAATGGTTAATGATGTGGAAAACTAGCTTAGGATTTTATGATAAGAAGAACAAGTATAAACGGTTTAAGAAGTCGTTCAAATAAGTAATTTAACTCAAAATAATAATTGTAAATTTAATTGTTGAATCAAACTTAAATTTTACAAGTGGATTCTTGATAAGAAAAATAAGTTATCAGTGCCTCATGCTTGATCGCTGCTCAGATTTGTCATATTCCACCTCTAAAGCCCTCGAAATTGACTTCAAAGTTTTGGATCATATCTTAGAATTTGTCCTTGTTAATTTTATATTTTAACTTTATTATTTTTTGTTATTTATAGATGTCTAGGATATTTTAACCTATTTTTAAAGATTTTCTTAAAGACTTTTGCTGAATAAAACCACATACTTTTGTAACATTGGTTATGTTTTAATCTGGTGCTAGGGTTTAGATGTCTGAGTTCAATTAAAAAAACAAACATGTCTAAAATATTTGAGAAAATTAAATCATAAATAATGTAAGAGGTATACAAGGGAGAGTAAACATTTAAATGGTTTTCAATAAAAACTATTTGAAAGCATTCGATAAAAAGTTTATCACAATTGAATTTAATCAATGCGAAAATATACACAAGAAAAAAACTTTTCAATTTATCCAAATTCAAGTTATCCACCAAACACCCAAATTGGATCAAATTTTGCTGAGGCATGCATAAAAGGCAACATAAGAACTGTGTTGTAATCGGTATATTCCAACTCAACATATCTTGACTAATTTTCTCTCTATATTCTTAAAATAGTCTAAGTTTATCCATTAATATAATAAAAAAAAATGAAAAATCAACAAAAAAAGTTCCCTTTTTTCCAGAATAAAAGAAAGAAATTATGTCTAGTTATGGGAAAAAAAGATATAAAGAGGTGATTTATTTTTCATTACAAAGGCATGATGTGGAAGAAAAAGAGGCAAACTTAAAGTCTAGACTCTTTTTTTTTTTTTGCATTAAAAATAAAATGCTTGGGCGATAAAGAGGGCAATGACTATATCAAGAACTCAATTTAATCAATTATGAATCCCATACTGCAAATAACAACTAATCTTTAAAACATTAGTGTTGGATATAACACAGTAGATTTTCTAGATCTATTATTTTTATTGTTTAGCTAATATAATAGCTTGCAAATGTTATAATGTCCCATCATTTTCACTGTTAAGGGATACTTACTGCCCGATCATAAGAGTGCGAGGTCTCCATGAATTAGGAAGTAGTTTTTGAAAGCCTGGTTGAAACTGCTTTTCCCTCTTTATTTCTTGTTCCCTCTTTTTTGGCTAAACATAGGAATAATTATGCTTTCCATTCAATGTAAACAAAAGAATTCAAACTACAATTATGAAAGTAGGGAACCTAAAGTTACATCGAGTACAATTATGGAAATAAAGGGTTAATAAAGTTATCATTGATAGGTAAGAGCTGGGAGAGAAAGAGATTAACTTTTTTTTTTTGAAAAAAAAAGAATTTGTTTAATCAAGGAGGGATCTACCAATAATTAACCCTTAACATGAAGCATATGTGAATGCTGGATTTCTGATTCAAATTAAAGGGTGCCTAACATTATGACTTGTTCTAAATCAAAAGGATTGAACAATAAAAAAGCAAGATTCCTTTGAAGTAAGTTATATCGTAAGAAGAAAGAGATAGACAAGGCCACATGGATCTTAGCCATGGGTAGGCACAGAAAGCCAGAACAGATTTTCACCTCCCTCTCATAAATTAAAAAACTTGGGACTGCCGTCGTATAAAGAGTAATGTCCCCGTCCCCCTCTCCTATATGGCTAAGATTACACCTTTAATCTCAAAGTGCTTTTGCATTACTTTAGTTGAAACTCTACATGAATAATTACAAAAGCTGGTCTGAATGATTAGCGTGAGGTCACTAAATATTCCCAACTAATCTTACTGGAATAATTTCCTCAACCTCCTTGATGCATGGGTTCTACAGTTTTCATGTTAGTATACATGTTTGCACTTATCCACTCCATTTCATGAATGCCCTAAGAATACTTAGCTAGAAGAAAGACAAGATGTGATCCAATCTGTGCATTTGTTGTGAGTGGCTTAAGGAGATAACTTGATCTTGCTGCTAGGCTTACATAAATCGGTCCAAAATTAACCAAGGGATTTCTCAGAGACTTGGTTTCGCCTTATAATCAGTGGCAAGAGTATCGTTGTCTTGTTTATTTAATATTTAGCTTTGGTGTTGTCTCCATGTTTAGTTTCAAGAATAATTAAGTAGTTAGTGCTTGAGGGAATATGTCTTACAATATATTGCACTATCAACAACATGATGATTGATGATATACACACAGACTCCAAATTATGCACCGCATAAAGAATTAGAACAAATTAATTATAATGGCCCGTTCTCACTCAGAGCCACAGAACCAATCAAGTAAAAAACAATGAAATGGTGGTGGATCCAATGGAAATATTAAAGGTAGTAGATTCAAGCTCATGGGCATATTTTTACAACCCTAAAGGACTAGTAGGCTTTAAATTAAAATTAAACTTTTAAGTTTTATACCTCTTTATGATACTGATAAATAACAGAAAGTCATAATTTCAAAATTTGCACTAAAGAAATGGAAAAGAAAGGCAGGGGAAAAGTAAACAAAATATATAAAAGAAAGGAAGGATATGAAAGTGGAATGAAGCAAAATGAGGAGTCTCTCAAGGTAGAGCAGTAGTAGGAGGAAGAAGGAAGTGATTTTTCATGAAACCAAGAGAGGGCAAAAGGGCCTTACGTCCGAGACATGTTTTCATTGACAGAGTTAAATTGTCCTTCTCAATTCCAAAAGCATTCCTTTTTTTCTTTCCTTAGTCCCCAATCAAGGCCTTTCACCTTTGTTTCAGACAATTTTTGGACCCCAAGCTCCTCTCAAGTCATCTCCTCACTCCTTTTAAAAGTGTGACTTTTGCGGCTTATTTCATTTTATTTTATTTTTTGCTTCTTTTCAAAGTCATCATAGGAAACAAAATAAAGTAAAATGGTTGTCTTCATGGATGTTCAGTGGTGCCTACGCACATTGCTATAACATGTTTTTTTGTGAAAGCTCTAGCTAGGGTCAAGCTTCTAGCTAGCCAATTATCTAATTTTTACCGATTAATTAGTAAAAAAAACTCCACTTTTTACCTCTAGGAAAACGCCACATGTCATTCATGAAGTGGTTGTGGGTTGCCCAATTGGGTTGGTGATTGTGGGTCATGCCATGCTCTTAATTGGTCATGGGAATTTTAGCGGGATCGATTTTGACAAGAGACTTGAACTAGTGACAAATGATGCATATGTGATACAGGTCATACAACTGTAGCTTTGGGAAGATTTTCTGTATAACTGCAAGTCATAGTCTTTGGACCCCAAGGTGTGAATTAGAATGAAATGATGATAGCGATCTAAGGACCTCTCAAGAACATCAACCTCCAACAACTAGCAAGAAGAAAGATGAAACAAGATTGGATGCATGACCTTGATATTCCAATTATTAGGACAATAATTGATCACCATTCCATTATACTTTTATAATTTGTTTCTTTCTATCAAAATAAGTTGCTAAAAGAATCGATCAATTGATTAAATTAAAAAAATTAAAAAAATCAAATTAAAAGAAAAAACCTAAAAAAACTGATTTAAAAATTAAAAATTATCACTCAAATCATGGGTTTAATTTTGATTTTAAAAATTAAAATCAATACTGAATTAAACCAGACTAGTTCAATCAAACTTGAACTTATTTAAAAGAAGAAAAGGTATAAAATAAAATATATCCATACCTAAATCATTTTATCTCTTTTTTAGCCGCCCCATCTGCCCCTCTAACTCGTTCTCTCCTTTCTTGTTAACCTAAATCTCCCTTTTAAGTTTTGACAGCAGCCCACCCGCACCTCCCCACCTCTTCTTGTCCTCTCTATCTTGTCCCTCCTTTCTTGTTTCTTGCTAAGGTAGTTATAAGAAGAAAAAAAAATTATAATATTTTAAGCTCAGTAATATGGCTAGTGGTGTTTACTATTTTAGCACTGCACTGATTAAGAGTTAATTAATTGATGATATTTTTTCTTTTTTAAATTAGATGTCCAGGGTTAGCTTATACATACCTCAACTAATTCTACGATATCTTGATTAATTGATGATATCTTGCATCAAGATGTAGTTGTGGTTTTAAATTTCCACGATCTGTTTGTGTCCATTTTCCACATGTAAGAAAATTTTGCTGTGCTGGATTGTTTGGTGAAATTGGGAGATGTAAAATTGATGAACTTGTTTAATGCTAGTGCAGGGAAAGAAAGAGTGCTTTGCAGTTGCCCTGTTTGTAATGATTTGATCTGACCAGATGTTCTGGCTTGGATGAACAATATGATTGATTTTATTTTCTAGTTTTTAATAAAAAAAAAAAAACAATTTTATCTAAACCAATCCAGTTTGATTTGACCTGATTTCAATTCTATTTGGATTATGTTATCAAAAAATACTAACTCTCAATGCAGCTAGATTTTTTGGTCCAATACGAACCATGAATACCCTTATTATACACTATCCTGTTCTTAATTCCCTACTTATAATTAAATATATTGTAAATCAAACAATTTTCCTTTCTTTTCTTACTAAAACCAATCAAAGTATAGTAGTTCTAAAACACTTTACGTTGGGAATTGGGAAGCTAAGAAGGTAATTGTCCAAAAATTAGTCAATGCTATGCAATTCTTCGACACCTTTTCTTTCCTAGGAAAGAATGATGATGCGAATGATTTCGAATGCATTGTAATTTGGACCAATTTGTAGTCGACAAACGGGGAATTATAGCAATATGCACGCACAAATTGAAGCTGTCGATTGTTGGGAAATTGATTCCATGCACACGCCATATCAAGAGTTTTGATGAAGATTGTGCAAGAATCACTTTAATTCGAAAGTTCAAAACCTTACCTATATTTCTACAAAGAACATAGTGGCAAACAAGAAATCATAAGAGTACATGCCAAACAGTGAACCTCAACCATAAGCTGACAGAACATCTGTAGAGTAAATAAAATGGGTTTTTGATCAAGTGATCCAGTTGTGATTAAACAAAGAAGAAAAAGACTCAAACCAACAAAACAAGGAGAGAAGGCACTACTGGACAAAAAAAGGAATTCCATTTGTTTTTGTCACAAGACTGGAAAAGGGTCGTCATCATCCATACCTAGCTATAAGATCATGTTGTAAAACACCTCTCACATTGTCACATTCATGCATTTAAGAACAATTGTGGTCCATTTGGAGACAACAACTGCGGTGGGGATATCCCCTTGTCCTTGGCAAAATTGACCCAAACACACCTTCTCAAGCCTATTCCAAAATAGCAGAATGCATCATTTCCATTTCCATTCGTTGCTCTCAAACCTTGGCGTTTTCACACCTGTCAGTATGTGGATGCACTTAAATTGTTGCTTAGCTCATCTTTTATATATTAGTTAAACTTGCTTTTAAAAAGCCACCAATATAATTCAATTCACAATCGCAAGTACTAATTCTTTTCTCTCTTCATCCAATTAAAAATAGTATGAATCGATTAACAAAAATAAAATGTGAAAATTAAATAAACACAAAATTAAGAAATTCTTACGTGAAAAATCTCAATGTTAAAAAAACTATGAAATCATAACGTATTCAAACTTTTTCACTAATCACAAAGCTTTTCTCTAAATAAGCTAGAGGATACACATAAAGTTATAAAATTTATCATTTTAAGGATGAATTCCATCAACAACAAAAAAAAAGGCTAGTTCTCATCAATCTGGTCTTTTAAAAATACCTAAAGGTGGAAGGTTCTCAACAATCAATGCTATCTAAGTTGAAGAGCTCATGATCATGAATAACATATCAAAATCTCATATGGGTTACAAATCATCATCCAATTAAGGTTCAAAGATGAATAACACACCTTTTCTTCACTCTCTCACACTTTCTAACCCAATCTACTCTAAAATTATAGCAAAATTTCAACATAATTCAGTCTGATCCAAAAACACCACAAACCACCTTACCGTCACCATAAACCATCCATTAATATGTTAAATCTCTAATCACCAAAGAGAATATAAAATACATTTCCACCACTAAAATCCACAAAGTCCTTCCCCTAAAAAAATTAATAACCTGGCTGTAAATCAACCTCACAATGCCCACCATCATTACCGTCAACACTAATGGTTTGATTTCCTTTTCCTGTTATAGACACACCGCCCTTAGCTCCATCAACAACCTCTTTCACCCACAACACAACTCACTAAAAAATCAGTGATAAGTGCAAAATATACATATGTTTTTATTTATTTAAGACTATGCTTTTTAATGTGTTTTGAGCTTATCTGAACTTATTGGAAGTTATTTTTATAAGTTTGGTATGCTTAAGAGACTTTGTGAATTAATTGCTACAAGATACAAATTTATGCATTTTATGTTTGATACCTTGCCTTTTGTGATAGGTTTTTCATTGAGTTATAATTTCAGAATGTGAACATGGGTTGAATCAAAGTTAAAGTACACATATCAAGCTTTCTAGGAAGGTATTGTGGGCAGAAATAAAAGTTTGTTTGGACCTCTAATTAGACCTGCAAAATTAAACTGAAATCTTATTTGCAGCAAAATTCTCTACTTTCCCACTACAGATTCAAATGGGCATATCTTGAGCCTCAGACATTGAAATTATGTGGTTCAAAGGCCCAAAATCTTCTACATCCATGACTACAACTTTTATGAAGGATGCCAAGTCAGATAAAATTATTTTGAAGGTGAAAATTCGGATGCAATCTGAAGGACGAGATTGGTCTCTTAATCTGATGAGGAAACTAACAGTGTCAAGCATCTCATTACGGCTGAGAGTCTGACGTAGAAATGGTGGGACTTAGGACCTAAGAAAGGTGGAGATTAAGCCTCTAACATGCCACGAATGAAAGAATATAGCTGGGATGGTCGGATATTGCAAGAAATCAAGTCATAAACGAAGTCTAAGTTGCAATAGAGTTGGAATTATAGTAGAGTTGTGACAGTAGCGAAGTCCATTTTCAACATAAATTCTGAGAGATTTAACCAACATTAAGGACTAGATAAAGAAGGAAGAAATTAAGTAGCATAAGGACTTCTAATTAGCCTAAGAATTCTGAAGAAATTTGACAACCAAAGGATATAATAAATAAAGTAGAACATAATTGAAAGATGGGTTTGAATTGAAGTTAATTAGGGGTTTAATTAGAGATAAATCACAAATTAAAGGACTAAAGCGTAATTGGCAGAAATATTGTTCATCTTCTTCTTCAGAGAGGTTGCCCGAGGGGCCTCCTTCCCAAGATATTTAACACCTCGTTTCTTCTCCAAATTAAATGAAACTTGCACTCAAACGATCTTCTGACACTTGACTACACGAAAGTGTAAGCCGTTCGGGCTGATCGAGGCTGTAAAGGTGATGGCACAACCCTAAAGTGGCCAACCCGACCAACCATTTTTCATGCACAAAACTGATAATTCATCATTGCTACTTTGAGCCAATGGTTGGGATGCTTTTGGGTCGAACCAAAGGCTGAGATTTTGCACCAGAAGATACAAAGTGTCCATCTTCCACTGCCTATAAATAGATTTTATCTTCATGCTCCAAAGGTGGAGAAATTTTGGTCCAAAGTCAGCCAAAAAACCAGCCATTTGCGGTTCCAGCCAACATTTTCCTCCCTTCCTTCTCTCCCCACCGTGTCTTCAGCCCCTGAAGACCCCCCATACACCTTTCTCCTCCATCAATAGATGGCAACGTAGCCTCCCTACGAACTCAAATCCTCACTAGTGGCAGAACAACCACTACGACCACCGAGCCTCTCTCCTTTGTAACTTTTCTTCTTCCGTCACCAATAACCTACACCGGCCACCATTCCCTCCACCGAAGCCTACTAAGCCACTGGCCGAACCTCCTCATCGCAGCCAAGCTTCCACCACAGGTCAGCCTACTTCCCCTTCCCTTTCTTTTTCTTCTTCTTCTTCTTCCTCTTCTTCGCTGTCTACTGAGTGAACAGTAGACGTGAATTATAATTCACATTCACTGTTCATGCAGTGAACATTGGGTTGAGCCGTTTCTGGCCCAGCCCAAATTTCTGGGTCAGGTCCGGCCCGACCCAAAAAGTTTTTTTTTAATTTTTTTAAAACAATTCCAAAAAATCTTTCTAAAAATGTTTGTGATTTTCTCGTGTATTTTTCTATCTATTTTACGTAATATAGGTTTGTATTTTTATACCGTAAAGATACAAATCTGGTATTAAAATACCTGGTTTTCGTCAAAACATTGCAAAAAATTATAAAACAAAAAAATATTTTTTTTTCATGCATACGGCCAAGTCTCTCAAAGATAAGAAAAAAAATCATCACATTATATATGTTTTAGCATGCATTTTGGTTTTAATAACTAATTTATTAAAGCCATGAGAACTAAGTTAATATTTTAAACATACCCAAAAAATATTTAGTTTCTTTTCTTTTAGTATCTGGATTATGAATTTATACGTAAAACGTATTCTCGATATTAAAAAGGAAGTTTGTTTTATTATTGACGTTAGAATAATTATATTTTTACTTAATAAGATAAGAACCTTTTTTACTGAGGAGGACTTTTCTTAAACCTTAGATAGACCAACAATTAAAAATACAATAACACCATAGTATAGAGCAAGTAAGGGGTCGATCCCACGAGGAAGATTCAAGTCAGATTTTTATGCTAGATGATATGCAATTTGGGGGGCGGGTTTCGACGTTATCTAGGCTAAAGCAAAAGAAACTAGAAAACTATCAAACAAAATTTATAAAATCAGAAAATTATCAAGAGAACAAACCTTGGTCACAAGCACACATCCACCTACAGAAATCAGAAGTGATCATGGAAACGAAACATCAATTTATATTCTGAATATTTATCTCTTCTTAACATTGGTTAGTTAACGGATCCGCCGTATAACTAACCCTAACCATCAAACAACCACAGTGTCCGCACTAGTAATTTAATTCAATGACAGCCTTAAGAACTAGATAAGTTGATTAATCAAGAAAACATAACTGTCCGCAGTCTATGTTTGATTTGATTGAATGTTCTCCCTAAGATTAATAACGTAGATCCGCCACAATTATTAAACTCAATTGCTTCACAAGTTCATATACCACAACTCCGGTTTTGATATCAAACTTAGCAATAGATTGTCTAAAATAATAACTTAGAGTCCGATCTAGCAATTAAAATAAACAATCATAGGAAAAATAAGCATAGGAGAACAAACATATTCATCATATAAACTGAAAAGAAAATGTAAAATAAATCTCACAGTTCTTGAAATCCGAAGGTTTCCGTGTCCTTGCAACCAAGAAAAAGTGTTTAGCCTTGCATGTTTGTTGAACAACTAATCAAAAAGAAGGAAGAATGCATAATTTCGCGTTTCTTAAAGGAGGGGGGGCGCTTTTCTCCTGTTGGCTGGCTGCCCCCCTTCTCTTCTCTCATTCTTTTTATATCTTAGGAAACCCTAGTTCTTTATTTTACAAAATAGTCCTCCATTAAGTAGACTGTTTACATTTAAGTACTTCAATAACTATTTTCATAAAAAAGGAGAAATAGCCTTGCATGAAATCTTCAAGCTTTGACTTAGAGGAGCTAAATTGCTGAAATAAAAACTTGGATATCGGTTTAGATGCTTCGGAACGTAATTTGGACTCGTTTCTTCACGAAACCTGTTTGTTGGCAGAATTCAGATGTCATCTTTGAAAAATCATATCTCCCTCATATGACATCTTTTTTGGCTGAAATTTGGAGCGTTTATAGAACGTTGAGTCATGAATCCAAAAACATTGAGTTTGCATCAATTGGACTTCTGTAGCTCCAGATATTCAAGTTGGAATGGCCGAAGATCAACAATGGCAGATTGCGAGATTTGACTTTGAAGGCTGCGATTTCCATGCTCTTCTTTATTTTATTTTCTTGCCTTAGATGTCCAGAAAGGTATGGATGTCAGCTTTTTAATGCCACTAGAATCACTTCATTTCAACCTTTAGAGCTCACGCTCTGCACAAAATATCGACTGAAGGTCAAATCTGCCAATTATCTCCAATTTACTCTTTTTTGCATCTTTCATCCAAAAGTACCTTCAAAACATAAAACAAAGAATATCAAGGTATTTTATATAAAAAAAAATAGCAAAACACTAGTTAAATGTGGGTGAAACTATTGAATAATATGGTTGCATCAATTTACCATATTCTTGTCAAAGCTACTAGTTATGCTGACAATAAAATCGTTGTTGCAACAAAGCTATGCGAATGGGGTTTTGTTAAAGAAATAAATTTATCAAAGAATGATCAGTTTTATTACATGTCCTGCAGAAAACAACCTGAATTTTTTCTTATGAACTAGCTTTGAGATTAAAGGAGAAGGAAAGAGCCTCCAGCTAACTAACCAACATAGTTAACATCAACATTATTTCAGTTTGGTCTGTTCTAACACCAAGTGAAAACTTATTGCAGCTAACAACATGTATTAATTTTGGCCTGACCAAAATACGTGTGTGTGAGTCAGCAAGATTGGCCTCCTTGCATTGATGGCATTCCTTTTGTTGGCAAAGAAGCTCAATTAATTACATTTACATCTAATTACGGACTGGGAATGTGGTCCCTGGAAGGACAAATTTCTTTTAGTTTTTGTTCAATTAAACTTTACGATTAGGGATGGCAAGAATGTGGATTTTTTGGCAATAATTTATGCATGGGCCATAATGTATCAATTGAGCACTTGGTGTACACATTAAAGGTTTCAACAACTTAAACATAAATTGGTATTTCCAGTTGTTTGAAAGAAAATATATAGAAACAATTCCTATTCTACCAAGAATTGCAAAAACTTCAACTATTTTTCTGTAGGCATTGCTGTTAATTAGTTATGTCTTGGTTCTGCTTGTTGCTATATCTGCTATTACCATATTGCTTTTACCGTCAACTTTTGATTGCTATTTGCCTATTTCTGCCATGGAGGTTGAAGAACTGTGTTTATATCATACAGCTACCACTTCAGTTTGAGATATCACCGCGCCATTATATTCAATGCATCATATCTCGCATCTTCAAAGCTTCAAGTTTTAAGCCCTACAAGCAGATATTCTGGGCCACTTAGCAGACAGCTGAATTTCGTACTCTGTAATGGTTACTCAGCAATTACAAGGAAGGAGGTTGTGGCCCTTTTCCTTTTCTTTTCTTTTTTTTAAGAGACAATGGTTGCCCGCTGCAAAATTAGACATTCGAACCATCAAAATATAATAGAGAGTAATTAGTAGCATAAATTATTACAAAAATCTGCACGTAGAATAAAATAAAATTTACTTCCCATGTCATTGTATTCCTATCAAATACTCATTAAAACACACGGCACTTAAGCTTATAGAACCAGCATGATCCGAAGCTCAAATGTGTCGAAGCATGAAAAGAAGGACCACCTTGAAAGGTAGTTTGAAGAGATAAGTATCCTTTTTTTTAAAAAAAATATAAATATTTTTAAATCAAATTTCACATTGCTAGCTAAAACTTCTATTTTGTTTTTTTATCTGTCTCATGTATGACCCATCAAACTTCATTTTCTGTCCTCGCACGGGATGAAGTCAGGCATGCAACGTACCAGAGGCACCTTGACACGCCAAGTTATGATCGATCACTGTAATGTAGAACTCGAAGCATAGTGTGGGACTTGACAGGGAATGTATTACCTTCCTTTTTTACTGTATTTATTTCTATGAAGATTTTTTGTTTTTTTACCTGTTTTAAATATTAAAGAGTGTACGACTTTTCATTTATTGTTGAGAAAACGTACACTTGTAAATTAGGAAACGGTAACTAGCATGGAGTACTTTTGGATGAAGTGAACAATTTGCCACTTTAATTATTATTATTAATCCTTACTTGAAGTGCCTTATTTTAATTATGGAGCTTCAAGTAAAATAATGAAAATTGGAAATTAGAAAACCATTTCTTTTGTATCAAAGACCATAATGCCTCGAGCAAGCACCCAACATTTTATTATTATTAATCTGCTTTAATTAGCTAAAATTAAAGAAAAAAGAAAAAAAAAAGAACAATAAACTTAAGATTTTATGTTGTTGATTTACTCAGTCAGATGTCTCTTTCTATGAACTCTTATTGGTGAAAAAACATGAGAAGATGGAAATCTAAGAGGAATAGCAAACCGAGGGCACCACAAGATGGGCGGGGCCCACAGTCAGAATGAGAAACCGGAAGTATCTCTATCTCCACTGCATCAGATTCCAAAATTTGTCCTCATGGAGCTCACAGAAAACGACAGGTCGTCTCAGCATGTGGCATGGCCACATTTTATCCAGGTGGGCCTTTTCTTCTTCTTCTTCTTCTCTAATCTCCATGTCAATACAAACCTAAATAATTGAAATCACCAGGTGTCACTTGGCACTGAGCAATTTATACTCCCCATTGCGCTCTATCTTTGGCATATAACATTGAGCTTGATTGCTCATTGTTGGTCCCCAATATTATTCTAATTGCGAAAGAAAATCTCAAAATCTTCTCCATATATACAAGTCTGTTCTGAAAAGATGACTATAACATCTGGTAGAGAATAATATAAATCATATCTTAGGACCTCACCCAACAGCTTAAGCTATTAGGTTGAGATGGTTCTTTAACATGGTATCAGAGCCTTGATGACCAAGCGGTCACGAGTTCGAATCTCACCATCCTTATTTATTTAATAAAAAAAATAAGCACAAGGTAATGTGGGTCTGTGCAAGTTTCAAGCCCAAAAAGCTTTCACTTGAGGGGATGTGTTAAAGAATAATATAAATCATATCTTAGGACCTCACCCAACAACTTAAATTATTAGGTTGAGATGGTTCTTTGACAACATACAGCTTCCAAACCCAGTGGCCTCAGCAGGTGCATAAAAGTTGTAGTTACACTTATTTTCTACGTTAAGTTTCTCGTCTGCATTATCCTGATTGCTGGAAAACTTTTCAAGGTGCATTACGGGTCAACAGTGTCATGATTTTGTTTGTGGGTCACCTCAAATTATCAAGCAATAAAGTTCAAGTGCGAAGCCAATGAATAATGTTTATAAATTAGCATGTTATTTTGAGAAATTTAAGTTACAAGTGGATGTCTGTCCTCATTCGCAAAATTTGGTTATTGTTTTGTTCTTTTTTGGAATCATATATTTCAAATAATTATCATCAATTTAAACGTACAACTAGAATTAATGCATTCCTTAAAGTAAATTCACAGTATAATGGACAATAAACCAAATATCATTGTTGCTGTTTAGCCTAAAAAAAGACTTGTTACTCTAGCACGAATCTTGTGAAGAACATAGTTAAGAATTAAAAAACAAAATGCACGTTTGTATTTTTCAATATACCCCACTTACCCAGTACTGGACAATATTCACACGAAAAAATATTTTCACTTTCTTTAAAATATAATATAAAAAAAATTGAATTTCCCGTATAAATCTCAAATTGGTCAATTTCCATCAAATCTTTCCCTTTAAAAAGAAAGTATCAAAATATATTAGTGAAAATACCAATCTTCATTTAGACAGGAGGAATGATGAGCAAATTAAGCTTTGATCTATCATTTTATCATGGCGTTAATTCAATCATTCAAAATCACTCAAGTCTTATTAATGATTAGCTCCATAACACTGTGTCTTGTCTTGTAAAATCGACTCAATTGAGACTAAGTGTTAATTGCCATTTAATTGCTCTATTAATTGGATATGATACTATTGTATAGTTTTGATTATATGTAGGGGTCGCATTGTTAATATTGTCTACAATTCTAATTGTATAAAAAGAGAGGATGACTAATACACACTATCAAAAGTTCGCTCAAAAGCAACGGATTTACTGACGGACTATTTCTGTCAGTAATTTGAGGTCGAAATACTGACGAAAACTTTTCCGTCCATAATTCATTCGGTAACTACTGACGAAACGTGTCCGTCGGTAGTTATTGACTGAATTACGGACGGAAAATGTTCATAATTAAAAAAAAGGCGGGTCACTGACGTGGAGGTTTTGGCGGGGTTATTTTTACCTACAAAATCATCGACGGATTCAAAATGATAGCCCTATACAGTGACATGACCGGTTCGCCGTTTAAAATGCCGACGGAATCACCGAGGGATTCGAAATGGCAGATCCGTACGGTGACGTGACCGGTTCACCACTTGAAATGTCGACGGAATCACTGAGGGATTCGAAATGGCAGATCCATATGGTGACGTGTCGATTTTTTCGTCAGAATAGCCGACGGAATCATCGACAGAAAATCTGTCGGTGAAACCGTCGGAAAAAGTTAATATATGCCCTCTCTGCCGACCCTCTTCTCCCCTATTTCTCCTTCTTCTTCCTAATCCCAACTCTCCCCATCTGCAAACAACCAGCCCCCCAAACAAAAATCTCCCTCATCTCAGCACAACAAGTTATATTTCTTGAAGTTTTATGGTCACAACATCCGTGTTCTGATTTACCAACGAATTTTATCAATTTTTGTAAGTAATTCTATCTTTTTAAATTTTAACATTTAAATGTCAATTTTATTGTTTTTTTAGTATATGTATTTTGTTAGTAGATGTACATGTTTTATTGTTATTTCTCAAACAAACTTGTAGTATATGAATGTATAATTCTATACATGTTATGGTTTGTTTTAGATTTTAAAAGATTGTATTTGTTTGTAAATTGTTAAAACTTTATGGAATTACCGAATTACATGTGCTGTTTTGAAAATTAATAGTTTGCTTAATGGATCTGTTTAAAGTTTTATCAATGGTATTGCGGAGTGGTAATTTCCATAAATTTATATATAGTAATTTGTATGGACGTTGATAAATGATAATGAATATTTAATATTTATGAGAAGTTGTGATTGGTTTGTTGAATAATCTCGAGGTAAAGTAATATTTTTGCAAGTTTATTTACTTAACTTAGTTAATTAATACATGATGTCATCATAATTTTATAGAGGTTCGATATAAGTCATGGATGATCGTTCATGGATGTATCGAGATTCACCCCAAGGATTGCGGATGATTGATTATTGTAACGGGGTTTAGGGTTTTATTAATTTCACAACATCTATTCCCAGAAATTTTACTGGAGGCGGTACTAGGTGTCCATGCAAGAAGTGTCAAAATAAAAAATATCTGCATCTAGATGTTGTAATGATGCATCTTCTACACAAAGGGTTTATGGAGATTTACCAGTGTTGGTATGCACATGAAGAAGTATTTGTTAGTAAGAGGGAAATGGGAGAAACGGTGGTTGGGTCTACTTCTAGTGCTAGCAACGTGCATGGGAAATGGTGGTTGGGTCTACTTCTAGTGCTAGCAACGTGCATGAAGCGGCAAATGACAACACTAATCCTTACAGAAATATGGTTATGGATGCAATGAGAATGAATCAAGGTAATGTAAGTCAATGTCCAATCGTAGAAGAAGAACCTAATGCAGATGCAGCTAGTTTTTTGATTTGTTGAAAGATCCTGACGAACCATTATGGGATGGCTGCACGAACCACAGTAAATTATCGGTCCTAGCATAGGTGTTCACCATCAAGTCAGATCACGGGTTGAGTGAGACCGGGTATGACAGGATTATTGAATAGGCGAGAAACATTTTACCTAAAGGGAACAGGTTGAAAGAGAACTTCTATGCTGCGAAGTCTATAATGAAACCCCTCGGTTTAGGATACCAGAAAATTGACATGTGCCCTAACTTCTGCATGTTATACTACCTTAAAAATGTTGAGATGACCGAGTGCATGACATGCAGGCATTCCTGTTACAAACCTATAACTGGCAGGGGAAAGACTCTAGTGGCATATAAAAAACTTAGATACTTCCCGATCACACCTAGACTGCAGAGGTTATTCATGTCACCAAGGACTGCTGAGCACATGACATGACACCAAGCACATGATGCGGTTGATGGAGTGATGGTGCATCCTTTTGACGGCGAAGCATGGAAACACTTTAACAGTGTTCATCCTCACTTTTCAGCTGAATCAAGGAATGTGCGTCTTGGGTTATGTACAGACGGATTCAACCCATTTGGGTCATTTACTGCTTCTTATTCTTGTTGGCCGGTCATACTCATAGTTTATAACTTGCCACCGGGAATGTGTATGAGGCCGGAGTTCATGTTTTTATTTACTGTCATACCCGATCCAAGTAGCCCGGGGAGGAATATAGATGTTTGTCTTCGACCATTGATTGATGAGTTAGCGCAGTTGTGGTCCTCCGGAGCTCTGACTTATGATATATCGAGGAAACAAAATTTCCTTGTGAGGGCGGCTTTGTTTTCGCAAAGCAATGTCAACAAGTTTATTACACATACACTCCTACATTTAGAAAGGATTGATCAAGAGTGGATTGGTTGTCCGTTTTAATAACAAAACCCCGGGTTCGTATCGAGGTTGTTCAGGATGAGAACGAAGACACAAGTGTGCGAGATGAAGTCTTTCAAGTTAGTGAGTTGGTTGAACCATATCGAGTTGCTCCTTCGATTGAATTGGAAGAAAATTTAAATTTTCTTGTTTTCGATGATAGTCTTGTTGATGTTAACGCAGAGGAGTTGAATGTTGTTTTGAGCTTTAGCGGACAAGCAAATGTCGATGAAGAAGATGATATCCATATTGAAGATTGCGATGAAGATAATGACTATTCAATTGATGACGAAGAAGAAGAAAATTCTGACTAACTATCAAAATAAAGCCCTGTTTAAAACCCTTTTTTCATGTAATTTAGATTATGGATGATATATTTTGTAACACGAAATATTTATTACTTGAAATGCCACAATCACCGACATCCATATCGACAGAATAGGTCCGTCAGCATTTCACAGAGAGTTAAAAAATAATTACTTGAAATGCCACAATCACCGACGTGCCTACCGACAGATATATGTTAGTCGGTAAGTTGTCGGCGGGTCAATTTTACGAATAAAATTACCGACGAACTGTGCAAATTCCAAAGGGTTGTGCATTAAATGCATCTCTAACCGTGTCATCTTGCCGATGGAATTGCCGATGGACCACGGAAAATATGGAGGGTCATTAAAACTTTTGGTATGAAATTCAAAAATTACCGACGGATTTTTGATACTTCACCGATGGAATAGATTAAAATAATAATTAATTTTATATCCGTCAGTGAATCCGTTAGTAAAACTGCCATATAAGTTCCAGGGACCTCCCATTCAGTTCATTTTTTCTTCTCCTCTGTTTTTCACCTTAAATTTTGATTTTTTTCCTCTCCATTCTTCAAAGCTTTCACCTACAATCTCTAGCAAGTTTTCTTGTGAATCTTCATCAGTTTAAAAGCTATGTGTTTCTTCTATTTCATTTTACTTTAAGGGTTTTTTTTCTATTTTTTTGTTATGTTTTTTGTTTTGGTGTATTTTTTGTAATGTAGATAAAGTAAGTTTGTTAAGGTTTTCGTTTTTTTTTTTTAAAAAAATTACAACATAATTTATGAAGTAATCACTATTGAATTTATTTCATTTATTTTCAGGTTCACAAACATTGAGGCCGCCCGAGTAATATCATCAGCGTTTAAATCGTCGATGGAGATTCCATTGTTTCAATGGAGTCAGATATCTAAGCATCCTGAATGGATGCCTCAAATCAATGCATGGTTTGACAAATTTGAGGTTGGTGTTAATTTATAATTTTCAGCTTATTTCTAATAAATTATTAATATAATTGTAAATAAATTATTATTTTTATTTAAAATTAATTATTTATACATAGGACAAATTCTGTTGAGACAGTGAGCATAACAATGTTGTGAGGAGGGTGTGAATCACGCGGCAACTAGGTAACATCGAAAAAAATACAAAATTTTTTTAGACAAAAATTTATGTTTTGAAATGTAATTTTTGGTTGCGTGAAGTAGGTTGCATGATTTTTGGAATGAAGCACAAAAAAGAGCAAAAAAAACCCGTGAGAGATAGGGGTTTTCAAGGCTGGAACGATGTTGCGGTTTGGAGGGATTTCAAACCGATATACATCCCGGAAGATATATGGCCTCACTATCTTGAGCATGTGACGTCTGAGTGGTTCACACGATGATCACAGTCCGGTGCTGGCAACTGGAATCGATAAATTTATGGCTCGGTGACAACGCACACTGGCGACTCCGTTCCGTTTGCTGCACATGCGAAACGGATGGTAAGATTAATTTAAATAAAATATATCGTTAAATTAAGTTGTTGTTAATAAATCTTTTTTCATTATAGGCTACGTTTTTTGGACGTGAGCCGAGCCCGATGGAGCTGTTTATGGAGACGCAAATGCGGAGTCAAGACCGCCAAAAGGGGGCACAATAGTTCGTTGATAACCATGCTCAACATTTCGTGGTATGTTTGTTCAACCATTTTATTTTGTAAGTTATTATGTTTATTGAATTGAATATGATGATTACTTTTTTTTATTTTCAGGAGACCTATAATAATTGGTTGAGGGAGAGATATGGGGACGATATTTTGACCCATCCGGAATTTGATTAGGATTTGTGGATGGAGGTTGGATTGTTAGGTGGACCCGATAAAAATCGGGTTTACGAGCTCTCCAACACTACGGCCGACAACTTGCAGTCGGCCCGTAGTGTTTCAACCGTTGGGAGCTCCAAATCAATATCGAGCTCCCAATCTAAGAAGTTCGTGGTCTTGCATCAACGCACGACTCAGCTCACCGAAAAATACAACCACCTATCAGCGGAGTATGCACAACAAAGCGTGGAGTCTGAACAACAAAAAGCGGCTTATGAACAGCTTCGCGAAATGGTCATGAACATGGCAACACAAAGTGGACCATGTGCGCCTAATCTTTTTTGGCCATATAACCACTAGCCTCCTCCTCCAGGACCTCCTCCTCCTCCAGCTCCACCTTTATATTAAACATTATTTACCTTTAAAATTTCATTTAATATTTTTTTGAAACACATTCAGTTTGTAATGAATATTATTTAACTTTGATTTTTTGTTTTTGATGTTTAATATAAATTTTATTTGCATAATTGGTTTTTACTACCATTAATTTATATAATTTTATATTATGTATTCTAAATAATTTTTTAAAAACAAATTTAGAAAAAAACTATTACAAAGGGTTTTACCGATCGAATGAATCCGTCGGCATTTGACAGTATTCACCGATGCATTTACAGACGGATATATTCGGTCGGTATTTCATACACTCACCGACAGCTTTACCGACGGACTGAATTCGTCGGCATTTGACAGTAGTTGCCACAATTACTGATTTTATAGACAAATATATTCGGTCGGTATTTCAAACACTCACCGACAAATTTATCGACGGTACATAGCCTTCGGTAAATCACGATATCACCGATAGAATAAAATTTGTCGGTATATTTCAAGCGGGAAACTTTTTTTAAGCGCGCAAATTTCGTTCGTAAAACCATCGGCAAATGGTTTTTTTGTGTTTCCGATCGATATCGCGACGGAATGTGGAATCACCGACGAAGGGAAAGCCGACAAACTGGTAATCACACACCGACGAAATATTTCCGTCGGTAAAACTGTGAAATCTTGTAGTGACAATTGTTTAAGCCTTCTAAACACGTATTCTATCTCAATTTGGTACCGGAGATCTATACCAACCTATTCTTCAAGGATCCTAATCAAAACACCAACACTGCACTTAATTTTGTTACTAATAAATTTGCAATGTCATTCTGCTCCGTTGTTCTACCAACGGGTCTTTCTTCTTCAATCATACCACAATTGCAAGCCTCTACACCAACGCTTTATTCTTCTTCCATTCTAATATCTAGTTTTGTGCTTTATCAGCTACCATTATCTGCATTAGTGTTTTCTTCTCTTTAGTTTGTTGAACTCTTACTAACTGCCCCTCTTGTTGCAGATTCTGCTCCTAGCTTTCATCTTTATTTTATGGTTCTATTAGTCCACACAAAGCAGGTTATTCACTTAAAACTATCTCATAACAATTAGTTGTATTGGAGGATGCAGATGAAACCTTATCTCCTAGGCTACGGGATTTACTTTTTTGTTGATAGATCTCTACCATATTCTTCCTCTCATCTTCTACCATCATGCATGGCTATTCTTGTCCACAATCCAACATTTATGTCATGGAAACAATAAGATCATATGATTATAAGTGGTCTCTTTTCCTCTCTATCTACTAAACTCTTACACTTGGTTATTGACAGACACACCTTGTCCTCTATATGGCAGACTCTTAAGCAATCTCTTGCCTCACCATCAAATTCTTGTATTATGCATCTTCATGGGTCTTTCCAAGACTTATTACAAGGTGAGACACGATCAGTGTCTATTTATAAAAGGCTAAATCTCTCTTTGACGAGCTTGTTGCCGCTAGATAACCCATTACATTGGCAAACTTCAATCTCTATATTTTTAGGGGTTTTCATGGAGCATTCAAAGGCTTGGTTACTAGCCTCTCCATGAAAACTGGGCCACCTATGCATATTACGTTGCATAACCATTTACTTACTAAAGAATATCTTCAAAAAAGTTCTTATGTGACCAACATTCTAGCCCCTCTACTACTTACCCCGTCCAGCAGCTCTTCTTCCTTCCTTTCTCAATATCAATCCCATCAGTTTCATGGCCAATCAATGGGTGGTTTTGGCAACTCTCTTACCGTGGTTCTAGAGGTAGGTTTCAGCGTGGATAGAGACACGATAACCACAACAATTACAACAATAATTCTCATGGAAACAGTGACAATTACAACAATAATTCTCGTCAGAATAGGCAGCATGGTAGTTGTTTTGCCTACAATAATCAGTGGTCTAATAATCACCAAACCAATTGTCAGTTATGTCATAGTTTAGGACATTCTACTTCTTAGTGTCCATAGTTGGTGAATTATTTTGTGCCAGTGAATGCTAACTTAGCATTCTATAATCATCATAGTATTACTCCAGTTATTTGGTTTCTTGACATATGTGCTAATCAATATGCCATGCTTGATCTTATGAATATGACTGATTCAGAATCGTATATGGACACTAATCAACTACATGTTGGTGATGGTAAATGACTTAGCATATCGAGTGTTGCTCACTCTATCATCTGCATATTAAAACATACCTTTACCTTATCAAATATTCTACATGTTCTCCATATTAAAAAGTCTTTATTATTTGTTTAGAAATTTTTTCTTGAAAATAATGTCTTTTTTGAATTTCACTCGTTCATATATTATGTCAAGGATCTGTTAACCAAGAAAGTTCTTCTTTCAGGTCGGAGTAAGGACGGTCTTTATGTTATCTCTGAGTCTTCTGCAATGTCTTTACCTTAAACATTATTGTCTATCAGTCTGTCTACCTCTACTAATGTTTGGCATCGTTGTCTTGGACATCTTAGTCCACATACTTAAGTTGGTTAATGTCAAATAAAAAGGTGTCTTGTACTTTAAAAAATTCTCATTTTAATTGTTAGGCATGTTCTTTGGAAAAATCTTCCCTTTTTCAGGGCCTACATGTCACAAAACCTCTACTCCATTTGAATTGCTATTTAATGATTGTTTGGGACCCCTTTATGTTTTTTTATGATGGTTTTCACTACTTTGTTATTTTTGTAGATCCTCATACAAAATGCATTTGGTTCTTTCCTCTGGTTGCTAAATCTGATGTCTTTAATATGTTTCAATGATTTCAAGCTCATGTTGAACATCAGTTCTCCATAAAAATTAAATTGGTCCAAACTAATTGGAGTGAAAAGTATAAAAAGTTAAACACTTATTTTAAACAAATTGGCATTCATCATTGCTTAATTTATCCTGATACTTATGAACATAATGGCACCATTGAGCGTCGTCATAGGCACATTATTGAACCTGGTCTCACACTTCTTGGTCAATGTCATGCTATATTAAAATACTAGGCTATGCTTTTGAAAAATCTGTCTATTTAATTAATCGCATGCCCACTTCTATTTTGAATGGAAAATATCCTTTTAAATGCTTGTTTTAGTTTGTTCCTTATTACAATTTTCTTTGTATTTTTGGTTGTTTATGTTTTCCTTCATTTCGCCCTTACAATAATTATAAATTAGATTTTTTATATACTCCTTGTGTCTTTCTTGGTTATAGCTCTTCGCACTTAGGTTATAGCTTTTCACACTTAGGTTATCGCTGTCTTAATCTGTCATCCAATTGGGTTTATATTGCTAGACATGTTAAATTTCATGAATACATTTTTCCCTATGCAAATTCTGAATAGATACAATCATCGACTCTATAATTTCCCATCATCTTTCTACCCTATTTGTATTCCCCAAAATATATTGCGACGTCCCTTGCTGCTTTATCACAACTGTCTTTATCAGCCCTTCATGATCCTCATTTGGTATGCTATAGTCCTACTACTATATCTCCACCTGTTATTTCTTCTGTTGATGAGTGTGCAGGTAATGTTTGATTTTATTTTTTTTGCACATGACTCTCTTATTTCGCTGGACACCTCATGGTTTGTGTCCTGGTCTGTGCCAGGATTAAACACCTCCCTGCAATCCTTTGCTGTGTTGAGTTCCCCACAATCACTGTTTGTTTTAGCGTCCTCATCTCTGATATTCGTTATTGGTATGTCACCGCCTGGACTAAACTTGGTGGATGATCTTTTAAAATTTTCTCTTCTACCAGCCTCGGACTTTGCTATCCCACATCAACATCCCATGATTCTTCACCCATGACAGCATAAAATAGCTCATCTTGTTGTCTCCTCTCCTTCTCGTTTGGCTTCTCCTCCTAATCATGAGCCTCTCACTTTTAGGAAAGTAAACTGGTATATTGTTTGGCATCATGCCATGTAAGAGAATTAAGTTTCTAGTTCCCTCTCACCCTTTATAAATATTGTTGGTAGTTGTTGGGTTTACAAAATTAAACTAATGGTAGTGTTGAGCACTACAAAGCATGTCTAATTGCTAGAGGGTTCACTTAGCAGGAGGGTGTTGATTACTCAGAAACATTTAGTCTTATTATTAAACCAACTTTGGTTTGCTTAGTACTTACTATTATTGTTTCTCGTAGGTGGAAGATAAATCAACTTGATGTTCATAATGCCTTCTTGAATGGGACACTTCAATAAGAGGTTTACATGGACCAACCTCCATAGTTTACCAACTTGAAGTTCTTGTAACTTTTAAATGGATGACCTAGGTTCCTATAATGATATTCACATTCCATAACGTATAGGATACATGAAACTCGATGATGATACCATAAAACTCGATGATACTTTAGATGACCAAATGGGTAAGGCTTTCCACTTGGAGTCCATTTTCTAATATGCCTTTGATATGGTGATAAACTTCATTCATTATTTTCTAATACTTCCAGATCTAAAGTTTACTTAAATCCAGGAAGCTCAAGTGCTTTAAAAATGATTTCTTTTAATGTTAGTCATGTTTACAAGGTCATGACCTCTTTACATGGTAACATAAAACTTGATGTGAGCTATAATGCATCTTATTCAATATGCTAGGATTTTCCAATAGTTCATTCATTAGAAAATAAGGAACATACCAAATAGTTTATTAATTCTTCATACACTCAACACTATTTCCTTTGAGTGTTAATCAATAAAATTTTAATGAGTCAGCTACATATCAAAAGCTTTGATATATTGAGTTTTCTCTTTAACAAAATCATGGCATTTTATATTAGAAGCTTATAATGGCCAAACTTTTTGTGATGTCATTATTGCTTAACCTTTACAGGAGTTTATCAACTTGATTGACAAATAGGATGTTAAGGGTATTTTTTTATCTCGATTGTCTTGTCACCTATCTCATAAAATCTCATACACAATAGACTTGTCCAATGGTATTATAGGGAGAAACCCTAAGGGAATAGTTTTAGCCATTATATGTGGATATGTTAGCTATTCTATTAGTTTTGAAAGGGTCCATTATAACTTTGGGAATCAAACCTAAAAAGCTTGCTCCAAGGCCTACGAAACTCAAAAAGTATAGACCAAGAAAATCTATCGGTTACTAATCACCCTTTATAAACTCTCAACGAGAGTTTGGGGTATCATGAGTACTAGCATAGGGCGAAACCACATCGAGTTATCACTATTTCCATATATGCTAACTAGATAAAGTTTGTGTTGAACAAAATGTCATGTAATAAGAGCATGAGTATAAACCATATCTAATTCAAAGAATGATGAATGATGTATAAAATGCTTACAAAAAATTATATAGAAAAAGATATATATAAGAACATAAATCACGCAATAACAAATAATAAACACACATTAATTAGTTTAAGCAATCAAGCATAAAATATATACAAAGCATGTCAAGCATATTGTCACAAAATCAAATAATCAAAGCTTAACCTTAAATCCCCAATAGAGTCGTCGTCATTTTGTCATGAGGGATGTCTCGATAATTTGATTATGCGAAAGGGGTAAAAATAAATATAAAAAATGATATGACACCTAGTTTTATGGTTTTTATAAACCTAACTAGTCTTTCAAAGATTTTTAGGTAAGGGGCTGATTATGCTAAAGAGAAGATAACAATCATCTTAGAACATCCCATCTAAGGTAAGCTATATTGTTGTTTGATTTTAATTATAAAAATATATATTATTCATACATGTTACTATTTTATCTAAAATGAATACTTATTTTTATTAGAGGTAAAAATTCCTAGGGCGGTGATTTGAGATGCAGGCTTGAAAATGTAGCGTAATCCTTGGTTTTTTATTATGAGGGAAAGATTCAAAATAATAATAAATGGAGACTCGAGTTTTGATTTATTTCTTTCCTTTGCACAATTTATATTAATCCACAACAAATTAATTATTCCTCGAAACATATCCACCATAAAAAATCATAAATATTCCAACCAATTCAATTAATACAAGTATAAACACAAAAAGAAAATCATGTGCTCATCGTGAATTTATTCAAAACAATATACAAATTAATACACGTTCACAATTCAAAGATTAGCGAACAAAATCACAAAATTATTCAATCAATAAATAAATCACATTTAGGGGTTAAAATTGACCTTTAAGAGTTGTTGGAGTCGGTTGGAACTGGAGTAGGGAACTAGAATGAAGAAAAAAAAGTGTTGGAAAAAACAGTGTTGGCGTGTGTACTACACACACGGGACAACTAGTTTGGCTTTTTAGGTGTTTTTCCATGTGCCACTAAGACATGAAAGAGCATGGATGACTCCGTGATATAGACGACCTCTTCTTCTTGTTGTTGGTGTCGGCGGGGTCAGTCATCTCCATCAAAGATGGAAGATCAAAGGCTGGAAAGTTGTTGTGTTGTTGGATTTTTTATATCTTATCTCCTTTTGCTATTTGCTTAAGTTTTTCTTTGCAAAACTCTTTCTTTCAATCTAGGTGTGCTTTCTTCTCTCTATATCTCTTTCTCTATTTATATTGCCTAAGATCCTTTGTAAGAAAACTAAACTAGAAAAATAATGTTAGGTAATTATATTGTTTTTTTCTTGACTATGAATCTCTTTCAATAATTTTGCAATTTTGTTAGATTCTTCAAAAAAAAAAAATTTCTTTTTCTCTTTTGCATAATTTCTCATTATTGTTTTAGTCCCAATCTTCTTAACCCCTTGTTCTTTCTTTCTTCTAATTTCACTCCCTAAAATATTTTTCTTTCTTTCTTTTTTCTTTATCATCATAATTAAATTAAATACCAAAAATTAAATTTTATTGAAAATATAATTTTTTAAAACACAATGAGAAAAAGAGGGTACATGATCCTGGTCTTAACAATACCCGAACCCTCAGCACCGTATCCTAAGAATACAATTCTCATATGAAATCGGAGTAATATACGAGATTCAAGATTGTAATATATTTCAGGACTGGATCTTGTTTGTTCTTATTAAATACACAATATAGACGTCTCAGTATATGGAAAACAAAAAACAAAAAAGTGTTTTATAATCCAGTTACAATACAACAGAGCAAACAAGTTTTAGTTTTCTTCTTCCTTGGCTGGTGCTGAGTTAGACTGCCGGAGTTTCCTTTCCTCTGAAAGTAGTTTTGCAAACCTGCATGCATCACAAGTGTTTACTTACAATTTAGTGTGTGGTAGTCCAGCAATATATAATCAGAAATACTGATGCGGAAGGGTAATGCTAATTAATTGTAATTATATATTACCTTTGGAGTGCTTCTTCGTATGTACCACCATCCTCAAGCGGTTCATATGCACCAGTGTCCAAATTTATGCGCGAAACTGGACTCTTCAGCAGGTCCTCTCCGACTTTCACTAGATTTTCCAAGTTTTCTGTTGTTGCTATATCAACAGAAGATAGATCACCTTGCAGCTTGTCCTCCTGAGATTTTCAGAATAGCTAAATCAGTTTGATCAATATAAGTTAACAAAAAAAAAAAGGCATTGAGCTTGTGGAGAGTATATTCTTCATTGACCTAACAATCATCTCATCCGCGTATTTGTTCATAAAATACTGTGGCTTGGTCATACAAGAAAAGATGTTATGTACCAGCTGTCAAAGAACCCTTTTCTTAATACTATATTATGTTTTTGAGAAATAATGTTGATGTACAGACTCTTACATCAATCCGGAGGTAGTAATTTTCAGAACGAAAGGCTTGAAAAACCACAGAGTTGTGGTAATCAACCATATCAGAACTAGCATTATTGTAGCAAGTTATCAAGGGAGTACGTCCATTGTGGAATAACCAGCCGATAACCCCCCACTCTGAAGCTACTTTAGCACTGTATGTTGTTCCATT
Source organism: Populus simonii (assembly GCA_007827005.2). Classification (NCBI taxonomy): domain Eukaryota; kingdom Viridiplantae; phylum Streptophyta; class Magnoliopsida; order Malpighiales; family Salicaceae; genus Populus; species Populus simonii. The sequence goes on from CM017470.2 coordinate 12,798,688, forward strand.
CTTATTGGCACCAGTCCCAATAGAGATCACCAGATAACGCTCATAATTCATTGGCTTGATAGGGAAAAAGTCTGGATTCTTCTTTGACATCTGTTTGGCTACTTCGCTAATGGCCACCAAGGTCTGCATGAATCAAATTGACAGACGAATTAATGAAATATCTATTGTTACCAAATTAAAAGTACGCTCCTTCCATTTTTTGTTCTTTTTTTTTGGAGAGGATCTCACTGGGTTATTAGCAGCTATGCCACCATCGATGAGGTTAAATTCTTCAAAATTTCCTTGTGCATCATGGTTCTTGAAATAATGAGGAGGAAAATAAGTTGGAGCTGCTGAGGTAGCTATGCATATGTCTGAGAGTAGTGCATCTTTGATTGGATTGTTTGGAACCTCCATGAAGAAATGAATGTAATTTACTAAGGTTAGTAATGAAGTAGAAAAGGAAAACCAAACTGAAAAACTGACGTGTTAATAATATGTAGAGATGACCTGATACGAAGAAAAGATCACAGGCTGGATTTTCTTGATGTCAAAAGTAGGGATAACCACATTTGTCAAGGTTTGGTGCAACCTTGTGTCCTTTAATATATCTCTTACCAGCTTGTGTAGATACTTGCCATCATACTTAGGTCCAGATATAGCTTTCCAAACATTTGTTGGCCAGGCAAAAATCCCACTGCATTTTAGCCGAATGCAAAAACAAAAACTAATATTAAATTTTCATATGGCACAAAATTGATATATATGGTCCAGTATATATATCATGTCAAATATATATCTAAGGATTATATATCCTTTGTCTTTATACCTTGTTTGTGGGAAAATTTTAGGGGAATTGTTAAGGTAAAAAGGAACTATATCTTTGGCATCAAAAAGAGGACGTTGCTGTTCGTTTGGTGCGGCTAACATTGCAGTTATGAGACCACCAGTACTTGTTCCTGAGATTACATCAAAATAATCTGCAATCCTTGCATCCTCGCCATCAAGCGCCTACATGCAACAGCCATAAAAGATATATAACATTAAAGCCATACGTTTTCCGTATAGATATACTCATGGTCCACATGTATCAAAGTAAGTATATCATAGCTTGTGCAATATTAATTTCTTGAGGAACAACTAAATTAGAGAAGTTTCGAAATATACATACCTGTAGTTGAGCTTCAAGGTAAGCAAGAATGACTCCAGGCAAGATTCCTCTAATCCCTCCTCCATCAATACTAAGGATGGTAATCTTACTACCGTATACTGGGGGTTGAATTTTTAAAGAAACTTTTCTTGTCAACATGTTTGAGTTGCACGTTGATAAAGCTTGAAAATGGACAGAATTAGAAATAGAATGAGCAACAAGTAACGTACTGTAAGTACGAGGAACAGTTTGATTTTAAGGATAGAAGAACAACTTAATGGAGTTGATCCATAGAAGTGGCTGGTAGTCTATCTCTATATACATGTAAGAGTATTCAGATGTATGTGTGTGTGTGTGTGTGTGTGTGTGTGTGTGTGTAGAGTGCACTAAACGATGTTAGGTGAAATGATTCCTTTCCTAATAATAATTTGGAGGTGCCTAAGGTGCCATACACGTTATCAAAAATAAAATAAAATCATAAAAACATTGGCTGGGTAGCTCTTATTAATTGATCATTCTAATCCATTAAGTATAAGATTAGAACTCAAGGCATCAAAGCGCTGACCTGACGAATTTAATTAATTAGGAAGGTTTGGCATGATAATCGTAGAACATTATTCAAGTAATTAATTGTTGAAAGAAAGGTTGTTGATTATAATATCTAATTTTTAAGTTACTTTTCTAATGAAGCAACCAAGCGGTAGAGTTTGCGTTTGTTCTTCCGTACGTGTTTCATGCTTCCAAAATAGTGGAAGGAACAAAAGGAAAGAAATTAACAACTCTCAAATGGAATTTGATTTACCTGGAAAGATGGTTCTTTCATCATATGTATATATAAAAAGCGCAGTGAATTTAATTAAATATATTTGAAGACTAGAAATGGCTTGAATTCAGTTGTATTTACCTTATATCTATCCTTCAAATAATTTTAAATGGTTGTTGAAAAATTAAAATTATATCCTCTTTATTTTTTGTTTTGATTGGTCTACGTATTTAATAAGACAATACATTGAAAGGAAAAGTTGAAAATGTAAATTACTAAGATTGATTTATAATAGAAAAATTGGCAATCTTTAAATGAAAGGATTTGTTCTATTTTTCTGTAATTTCTTTTTTGTATCAACTATTTGCTATCAAAAATAGAAAAAGAAACATCGACGAAAAACATTTCATCACTAATTTTCAATGAAATTGACAGTGGAGAATTTTCATTAGCAGTTTCCAATAGAAATTATGACAAACTACGTTTCGTCGATAATTACTAATTAAATCATTTACTGAGTAAAAAATAAAAATAAGATCGATTAAAAATCCATTGGCAATTCTATTAGTAATTTTACACATCATGATTTACTAGTAGAATATTTTTTTCAACATATGTAAGTAAGTTATAATTAGCAGTTCCTCCCCTTATTCTTCTTCTTTTTCTTTTTCTTCTTCCAAAAACATTAATACCAGCAACCCTCCTATTTTATCACAAAGTTAGTTACCCCAACCCACCAGCGTCGATCTACATTTATTAGTAGTGTCAACATTGATTATTGATTTTTTTGTGAAGTTTTAATACATTAAGTAAGCAAACCCACCGATTTTTTATAACTCATTTATGTTTTAGGTTTATTTTTTTTTATAATTTGCTTGTATATTTAAGTATTTTATAGCTTTTTTCTAGATAAATTTATTGTGTTAATGTGTGATTTGTATGCTAGGATTTATTTCGGATTTAGGAGAAATAGAATTTTGTTGTCATTTGATGAAAATGAATTTGATTTTATAACTTACGTGTGTTATAATTGAATAAATGATGGGTTACTTTAATAGGTACCAATCATATTTTTTTCAATTTTATTATTAAGTTGGAAAATTAAGGAAAATTGATTTTTTTAAATTAATTAAATCAATATTATTCTATATATATAGGTGTCATAATTAAGGAATGAATGATTGTTTTTGGATGTATTAAGATTCATTTGAAGGGTTGTATAGACATGATTATCTTTAAGGGGTTAAAGGTTTTATTAATTGTGTACATTCTAAATCGAGGAATATTAGTGCAAATGAAATTAGATGTCCATGTATGAAAGGTAAGAATAAAAAGTTTAACCATAAATATGTTGTGATGATGCATCTACTTAAAAAATAGTTCGTCGATAAGCACTTATGTTGGTATGCATATGGAGAACCATATGTTCCTTACAAAACCATGTTAAAAAATATTGGTAGGCTCAACTTCTAATTCTAGCAACGTACATGGATTTGCGGATGATAATAGCAATCCTTATAAGAGTATGGTAATAGATGCAATAAGAATGAATCATGGTTATTCAAGTAAAGAATCATGTAACATTCTTTCATATTAAGAATCAAATGTAGATACAACTAGGTTTTTAAAACTTTTGAAAGATTTAGATAAATCATTATAGGATGAGTGCATAACTCAATATAAATTATTGGCTATTGCACGAGTTTTTATAATCAAGTCAAGTTATGGTTTGAGTGAAGCCAGTTATGATAGCATAATTAAATGAGCTAAAAGCATGTTACTTAAAGGGGTTAGGCTGAAACAAAGTTTTTATATTGTTAAATCCATGATGAAACCTTTTAACCTAGGATATACCATAAAATTAATATGTATCCAAACTTTGACATATTATACTATAGTGAATATGCAAATTTTACCAAGAGCAAAATCTATTAGCATGCTCAGTATAAACCAATAGTGGTAAAGAAAGGACATTTGTCGCATACAAAAAAATTGAGATCCTTCTCAATCATTCGTAAGTTGTAAAGGTTATTTATGTCTATAAAGACTGATAAGCACATGGCATTATTAAGACAATGTTGTGGATGGAGTCATGTTTCACCTATCGATAGTAAAGTTTGGAAGTAGTTTAATAGGATGCATCCTTAGTTTTCAATGAAACCGCAGAACATGCATCGTAGCCTATATACAAATGGATTTAATCCATTTAAATCATTTGTTGCACCATATTTTTATTGATTGGTCATAATAACATTTTATAACTTGTCCATAAGGATATCTATGAAGCCATAATTCATGTTCTTGTCTATGGTCATACTTGGTCCTTACAGTTAAAGTAGGGATATAGATGTTTATTTTCAACCATTGATTGATGAGTTGAATTAGTTATGGTTAGTCGGGGCTTTGACATTTGAAATCTCAAGAAAACAAATTTTTCATATGAAAACACCATTAACGTGGACTATAAATGCTTGTATGCGTATAAGATGGTTTTGGGTTGGAGCAGATATGGAGAATTATCTTGTCCATACTATATGAAAAATAATTAGACCTTCACCTTAATGAATAGTGGTAAAGCCTTTTTTATTATCACTGAAGGTTCTTACCAAGTCATCATTGATATAGAAATAATATAAATGACTTTTTGAAAGGTAAGATTGAAATGGATGTTGCACCGTCGATACTGTTGGGTGAAGAATTATATAATGTAGTTTTGTAGTATGAGGGTATTGTATTTGGTTTTTATTTTGAAGTTATTGATTTTTATTAGGTTATTTTAAGATTTACATTAAATAAAAATGAATGACTTTATGTGAATTTGTTTTGCGAGTTTACAAATATTAAAGCTATGTGTTATATCACAAGTGTGATGAAATCGTCTTTTGAGGAACCACTGTTTTAGTGGAGTCAGCTCCAGGATCATTTTAAATGGATGACTATAATAGATGGTTGGTGTGGATTGTTTAAGGTAAGATAAAAAATATATTTTTTGAGTTAGTATATAGTTTTTTTCTAGCATTTGTAATATATTCTATGTCATGTAGGTTTAGGAATTAGGAAATTATGATATTGTGTTCGAAATTGACTGGTGATATGCTTGAGGAAACCTGTGTTTTGATGGATGGTTGTGTGTTTTAGTGTTGTTTACATGCAAGATGTTAGCAGGATGAAATTTTAGGTAGGGCCCTCTATAGTAGAAACTCTACAAAAACTTTGTTAAAATTGGATATATTCATTCATGTTTAATTTCACATTCATATTTATGAACTTATATAAGAAAAGAATTATAAGTGTTATAATGCATGATGGGAAATGTCCCAATAATGATGCAAGAATTAACAATACAAGGAAAATTTTACTGGAAAAGGAAAACGAGAGTGTGGCCAGAAAAGAGTAGGGAAACCACAATGTAATTAGTTAAGTATCAAACAATTAACAAATTTTAAATTTAACGTTGTAATATAAAATTTCCAAAATCTCGTGTATATTTAACAAATTATTTTGTACCAGGTTGAGTAATTTATGATATGATGCCCATAAATATACATAAAACCAAGCCAGCTTTTATGAAGTCGAGGTGTAAAGGAAGTACATAATAAGTCATGTCATAAAGAGTAATTGGGAGAAGTTTCAAGAGCTTATAGCATTGGAATAATTTAAAAAGTGATCATGATCTAGGTTATAAAACAAAAATAAAGAACCAAATGGTTTGGTGAGCTAGCAAGCCAATAAATCTCTCTCATTTATCAACCATGCAATGCACCTAATAAAAGTTTTAAACTTTCTTCTTTTTCTTTTTTCAACACAATGTTTATTTGTTATAATTTTTTACAACTTCTTTATTTTATAGGAAAAATAGCTAGAGTGTGAGCCTACTCCAATGGAGTTATATGAGAAAATACATAAGAAAGGCAGATAAAAGAAAAGAAGTGAAGAAGTTTGTAGATAACATAGCTGAGGTGTTAGTTGTATGTTTTTATAAAAAAAATATTCTTGTAATTTTTTTAATTCTTTTAATTATAATTGACTTTTGTTTTGTTTTGTAGGAAATATATAACATCGTAATATTTGAAAACATAAAGAAGACACTTCCACCCATCCTCTTCATAATCCTCAATTGTGGTTGGGGGCTAGAGAAGCTGATGGATCTGATAGGAATCAAGTTTATAAAATCCCTATGGCATCGCCAGAGTAATGAGGTTGGGTCATACTACTTTAATTCTAAGCACACAATAGTCCAGCCCAAGTCAGTTGACATTGAAATTCAAATTGAGGGTTCTAAAATAGATTGAGAAGCGAATAGCCAAATTAAAATAATAAAAAAAAAGTCGGATTAGAAGAAGAAAATAGACAGAATTGGGAGAGGATGATGGGATAAATGGATTCACATTATCTTGTTCCTTATTCTGGTCCTTTTGGCTCGGGATTTTCCACCTTTACCTCCACCTTCATTTGTGTAATGATGTATTTATTGTTGTAAAATTAGTATTGTAATGAATATTGGAATTAATAAATTTTTGATGTTCAATAAAATTGATAGTGTTCGGTTTTATATTGATTTTTTTTTGTTTTTTAATTTAACAACTACATAACTAAAATACAAATATATTACTAATTTTCTGAAGAACTCACCAACAAATAAAAAATTATCAATGATCCAGTCAGCAATAGAGGCATTATTTAATCAAAAAGTTATAGAATGGTTAAGGTTTAAAATCTTCGACAGACCTAGCGATGAACACTATATTGCAAATTTCATTGCCTACTCCATCGGTAATATTTAGATTGTATTGATGGAATACGTGATGGAAAATTTTATCAGTACTTTATTTACCAATTGAATGGTCGACAAAATCTGATCGATGTATTTTATTTCTTTGGTGCCAATATTTCGTTAGTAATTTGTAACACCAATAGATAGAAAATCCCCGATAAAACTTTTCCTGATGATGTGTTTTTATCAGTAACTCTATTGGCTATGTAAAAAACTAACAGATTAATGGTGTTTACTTGCAGACAAAATATTTTGTCAATGTTTTTCAATTTTTTGGTGGTGTGTGATCAAATAATTTTTAAAATTAGTTCATTTTATTTTACACTCAGAAGATTTTTTTTAATTAACTATTGAAAAAAAAATAAAGAATATATATCAAAAGGACTAATACTTCAAAGAATCTTTGTATGAACTAGGTAGTATAGTTAAAACTTGAAACAATATTTCTTCATGTTGTTATGAACAAATTCATATAAAAAATGAGGGCTTCATTTTTATCACAAATTCATGTAAATAGTTTTTAAAATTAATAAATAAAATAATTATTTGAATATTATTTTTTAAAAAATATTTTTTTATAAAATTAAAGTAAATATAATAATATAATAAAATAAATACGATTATAAACTATAAAATATTTCCAAAGTTTTATTTTGATTACTAACATTTTAGTAAATATTTGTAATTGATAACTCTTGAGAAACTTTGATAGTAAATAAAAATTGATAAATTATTAAATTTAAGATATTAATATTTATATTTTAATATTTTAGAATTGCAAAGTTTTTTACAGCTACAATTACTTATAAGCTTCTTTATTAAAAAAAAAAGATTTATCTTTTCAATAAAATCTATTTATATCCCATGAATAATGAGGTATATAATGTGAAATAAGGCTTTATTTTGGACCTGATTAACTGGTAGTGCGATTATATAAGCATTAAAATAATATTAGCCATAAATAATTTATTTAAATTATATGAGGAGAAATTAACTCACAAGCATGAATAAAAATCTATTAAAATGGTTTGTTCAAAGGACTTTTTTCATGCTAGTAGAATTTTCCAAAATAAATAATTAAAATTTGATGAACACTTTCATTCAGAGGAGTTAGAGGTTATCAAAATCATAACCAAACATATTTTATATCAAAACTATGAATTCGAATTAACAATTTTATGATAGAAAAAAAAATACCAAATTTTTTAGATTTACAATGAAAAACTTTTCTTGGGATTTATATTCTTAATCCATCGGTATTATTTTTACCGACGAGCTCATGGACAAAAATACTCCGTCAGTAAAACTCTCATCGGTGATTTCTGCTATTTGTGAGTCCGTCAGTAATAAAATTATTGATGGATTTACTAATGAAAAAAGTGCGCAGATTATCCGCTTTATTATATTGGTATTTCTCTTTGAGAATTTGACATATAACTGATAGAAAGACCGTATACAATTTCATCGGTGATTAAACAATAGCAGTGATATTTGTAGTAATTCTTTTCCAACTCTCTGGAATATACCGACAAACTTAATTCATCGGTAAGGCCGTCAATAATTATTTAAAAATCAATTAAACAAAAGTAGAAAATAATTAAAATAAACTAAATTAATATGAATCAACACTCAATAATCCTTAAGAACTGAGTTGCTTGGAAAATAAAATCAACTCAAACAAATTTGCAACAAATAAATAACACAAAAAATAAATAATAGCAATAAATAAATAAATCAACTAAAAACAATTTCCACCTATCCTAGAAAACCTATTCTAGAACCCATAATCCAACAACAAATAAATTCATTTAATTGAAATTGAACAACAAAATTAACTAATAATAATTAAAATCAATCCTATACATTTAATTGAAATTGAATAGTAAAATTGAAAAACAAATACAACTAAAAGTCAACAAAATTGTTCTCATATGAAAATAATTCATACAACAACATTCATACAATTATTAAGAATAGAAAAATTAAAAAAAAAAACAATACTAAGAAAAAAAAATATAATGAATAAAAACACAAAAAAAAAGAAAAAAAAAGAAAAATCTTACCTTAATTTTGTTACGAGTGAAGCTGAGAAGAAAAAAAGAATTCATAAAGTATGTTAATAAATATGTTAATTAGCAAAAAAAAAAAACTAAGAAGATAAAAGAAGAAAAGAAAAGACATACTTGCACGTAGAGGAGAAGAAAAAAGAACGAGTTGAGGAGAGAAGAGAAGATAAAAAAAGAGAGAGACGTTGGTGTTTTTTATAGAAGAAAAAGACGAGAAGGAGGAGAAAGAGCATTTGTTATGAAATTAATGATTCTGATCTTTTAATTGAGCTTTGCTACCAATGATTTTACTAATGAATAATTAAATATTAATATTTTTAATTATTCTGTCGGTTATTCTGTTTATCATATTTAATTTAATCAGAAATTTTCATAAACCCCTAAAATGTCTTGTACCTTCTATATATATATATATATATAATTGTCCCATAATCAATAAAATTTCCTTTTTTCTAAACAGATTATGAAATCTTTTAGTCTTTTATTAATACATCTTCTCCAAAATAAAAATATTATCATTAGCAACTTTTGTTTTGACATTGGTTCAAATCACTATATATATTAGAATAGCATTATTAACCAATGCTAGATAAAATTGTACTATTGTTCAAATCACTCTATATATGCATGTGCTTGTATTGTTTCTCTTCAAAAGTAAATATATATGGGCATTTGGTGCCTGAAGACTAAAAAACTAAAATAAAATGGGGGGAAAATTCTCATTTAAATTGATTAATTTCTTAAGTTTCCTTTTCAAATCATGCTTAGATGATTAAAAATTATGAGGGCAGAAGAAAGAGTCAGCTGCCCCTTCGAATAAACAATGGTGAATGGAACTTATCCTGACTCATGAAACGCGTAATCACTTCTGACGTTTCTTCCAGTTTTTAGTCATCCGTATAAAAATGCCAAGTCGACTGAAGAATTTGGAAATTCAAATCATGAGCGACATGTTCACTAATTTATGGAAATTAATTAGAATAAAATAAAAACTTTCGAAGATAGGACAGGTGGAGGAATGATTGATGCCAGTAGAGTGAACAACGATGGAGGATGGGTGTTGCAATCCAATTTTTTTTCTTCTATTTTTGTATATATTTTTTAAAAGAAATAAGAAATTATCCTTTCAATAAATTTAGTTAATTTTAATGCTTTTGTTGTTTTGTCATTTTTTATGTGTAAAAAATAAAGAATAATAAGAATAAGAATACAAAAATATATATTTTAAGTTAAAATTAGACCAATAACTAAGCATCATCATAGACACAAATGAGATTTAAGAATTTTTAGGACATAATTAAAGGTTCACTTTAAGAAGAAATTGAAGAAAAAAGCTTAAATTGATTTAATTTAGCTAAAATATAAAGAAATTAAAGCTCAAGAATGAGTTTAGAACAAATAACAGAGTTAGAAAATCAATTAAGTTCTTAATTGGAGAAGCAAATTGAAATTGGGAGTTAATTTGGTGAAAAAATAGAAAATTACAAAAATAGGGACTGAAATGGAACCTTAGAGAGATCAAAGGGCCTAAAGTAACTGAGGGGAAAAATTAAAAGAAATTAAGATTAGAAGATGAAAATTGACCAAAAATAATAATTTAAAAGATGAAAGATCAAAGAGAAAAAAGCACCAAAACCAGAGAGGAATGTTAGGAATGATTGGATTTTCGAGAATAAGAAACCAGATTGAAATAAGTTGTTTGATATTGCCCTGCGTGGTTGAAGTCTAGATTGTTTGGAAATGTAATTGTAATTATTATTTTAAAGTATTTTTTATTTAAAATAATATTTTTTTTATTTTTTTAAAATTATTTTTGATATTAATGTATCAAAATTATCTGAAAACACTAAAAAATTATTAATTTAAAATAAAAATAAATTCAAATTTTTTTTAAAATACTTTTAAAACACAAAAACAAATAACGCGTTACTTTTTATGCATTGGCAACAACTTGTTTATAGGATTTGAAAGCATTTTAGGCTGGACAAATAAGTAAAAGTATCCTTTATTTAATCTTTGCATCTTGTATATTTTTCTTTCATGCTTTTCTTACATCTTGTTTTAGTGTAAGAAGGATAGTATCTTTGTATTTATTTTCATCCAAAATTAATACCATTCTCTTAATGGTATTATGCCTTTCTAATAAAGCTCTCGATTATTATAAAAAAAAATATATATTTGATGAATACATGGGACTAGATTGATGGAAATAAGGCTAAGAAGTTTGTTGGAAAGGCAAGCATGTGATCTTGGGGTCCAATTGGGGCTCGTAAGTCCAGTCTGAAAATCTTATTCAGAGCTCCACAATTTGATACTGATTGAAAAGCCATCAGAGGCTTATTTGGAGGACAAAAACTACCCTAAATGCCAAACATGTCCAAATTGCTCCTATTTTATAATTATATCTTTCTGGTTTAGCATTTATCTTATTCCAACATATGTTTTTATTATTTTTAATGAAGAGAAAAAATATAAGTTACAAAGAATTAATGAGTAATAAATGATTCCATATTTTACCACCAAAAGATCAGTTCTATCTCACACGCACATATACACTCGCACTCTCAAACATTTTTGCTTATGTGGGGGTATAGCTTAGAGTATTGGGATGCTCTGTCAACAGTTTGCATGCCCCATGCAACCGTTAATTTTTATATGCTCCTTCATTTAAAAATTACTTCGAGAGCAAACGTATCTTGCTCTGATCTGATATACTATTTAACCATTCCAATCTAATTGAAATCTGAAATAATTAAGGCCACGACCAGCTAAAACCAATATGAATGGTGCCCAAGTCCCACCATTCACATTTTCAATTGATACTCTTTCTTTCTATTCCTATTTCTTTAATGCAAAATGTTGGCGTTTCTTGTCCTGAGGCTATAGAAGCATGTTATAATAAAAGTCAAGAGGTAAGGTGGTCAGCTTTCCAACCACAAACCTTGAGAGTGCTGGCTTGCAGCTTTTTCAATGCATGTATAGTCGGCACTGACATTCTGTTGGTCTCCCTATAATTTTTCTCGAAAAGTATATGCTAATGCTTTGGAATATGAGTCTGCTATCTTCAAGTTGGCTCACCTAAAACTAGCTAGGTTTGTTTACCGTGTGAAAAAAATAATTATATATATAGGGTGAATCTGCAGGTCGGATGCCTTATATATGTAATTTAAAAGGGATATTTTTTTTTAATAAAAAAGGAATTCTTATATCAACTTTTATGGAATGACACCAATTTCTCTTCTATTGAAACGTGGACAAGTCATCCACATTTATCAAGTCTACTACATGTGGACATGCTTCGTGCTAGATTTTTTTTTTATTATTATTTTGCATTAAAAAACAATGTTTAAAAAAAGATTAAATTTTTTTTTTTAAAAAAAGCAACTCCATAAAAAGGGTTAAAACAATTCGGGTTAATTTGTCAAACTCGTGGTCCAAGTTATGATATCAAGATAACCTGTTAAAAAAAAAAAGAAAATCACAAAGTATTATAGAATGTAACTATATAGGAAATATTGTAGTCATATTCTTATGTGGTAATCTCCACATTTACTATTGTATATTGCCCTACTCATATATATAGAAGGGGTTGGCTAACTATTAGGTTAAGCCTCCTAATTGTTTCTCAATTTGGTATCAGAGCCTTCGGCCGTCAAAACTCTTTTCTCCCTTTGCAACTTTGCAGCCGGCCCTAATCTTTTCTTCCTCATGGATTCTCCTCCTGCTGCCGCCGTTGCCATCTCTTCTCTTGCTGCAACATCACCGGCCAGTCATCCTCCTGCTGCTGGCCGCAAACAACTTCATGTGACTGATTCTTCTTCTCATAATTCTGCCGTTCCTTTGCCTCTTATGGGAACACACACTTCAACAATGGTTCCTCTATCAAACACCCACCAAATTGTGTCGTTGAAACTTACGAACACAAACTATCTCTATTGGAGAATGCAGATGAAGCCATATCTCCTTGGTCAAGGTGTTTTTCACTTTGTTGACGGCTCCTTGCCGTGTCCTCCATCTCATATGATTGATGCTTCGGATGGTTCTTCCTCTGCCATCAGCCCTTCTTTTCTTCGTTGGAAGCAACAAGATCAACTTATTTTGAGTGCTCTACTCTCCTCTCTCTCCGTAGATGTGTTGCATCTTGTAGTAGATTGTTCTACTTCACATTGTGTTTGGCGCACGCTTGAGAATGCACTTGCCTCCCCATCTAATTCCCGGATCATGCAATTACATGGCTCCTTTCAAGACCTTCGACAAGGTGATGCATCCGTTAGTATGTATATGCAGCAAGCCAAATCGTTATTTGACGAATTGGCTGCTGCTGGTCGCCCAATGTCTCTTGAAGATTTCAATCTCTATGTGTTTCGTGGCCTTCGCGGTGAGTTCAAAGACTTGGTAACTAGCCTCATAACCAAGGCCGAACCGCTATTGTATGCTGATCTTCATAGCCATCTTCTTACTCATGAGTTTCTGCACAAGAATTCTTTTCACTCCATGGCTGTCGGTTCATCCTCTTCGCCTCTGCTGTCTTCTTCTTCTCTGCCGCAGCAGCCACCATTGCTGCCAACACCTCAGCTTTCTGCTCATCTTGCCATGACTAATCACAGCCGAAACAGGGGACGTTATAGGGGTAATTGGCGTCCCAGCAACAACCGATTTCAAGCCCAAAACAGAGGCCACTCTGCTGCAGACTGGAGGCAGAATCAGTGGCAGAACAGGCGCACCTCTGCTGCAGATTTCAGGCCGAATCAGGGGCAGTGGTCTGGACATGTACGCTGCCAAATATGTTCCAATCTTGGCCATTCAGCTCTTCAATGCTCTCAGTTTCGCAGCAGCACACAGCAGCCCTCTACTCACCTTGCTGTTGCGAATGATTCTGCTGCAACGACTTGGTTTCCCGACACCGGTGCGAATCAACATGTGACGCCTGACCTTGCAACTCTAACTGATTCTGCTCCTTATCTTGGTAATGATTTCTTGCATGTTGGTGATGGTAAGGCCCTTGACATATCCCATGTTGGACATACTACTTTATATTCCCCAAAACGCTTGTTTACGTTAACTAATGTTCTTCGTGTGCCTCACATTACCAAACCGTTGTTATCTGTTCAGAAATTCTGTCGTGATAATCATGTTTATTTTGAATTTCACGATTTTATGTTTTATGTGAAGGATTTCGTCACCAAGGAAGTTCTTCTTTCCGGTCGGAGTCATGATGGCTTTTATGTTCTCTCCGAGTCTTCAGCTACGTCAGTTTCTCAAGTTTTTTGGTCTCCTTGCATTTCCGCGACTGCCGACCTGTGGCATCGTCGTTTAGGTCATCCAACTACTCGCATTCTAAATTTGTTAGTTTCCGATAATAAAATTATTTGTACGTCTAGACGATCTTTTACTCAATGTCAAGCAAGTCCTTTAGGCAAGTCATCCCGTTTGTCATTACGACCGACTGGTCACAAAACTTCTACCCCACTTGAATTAATTTTTAGTGATGTTTGGGGTCCTGCTCCAATGTTTTCTTCTGATGGTTTTCGTTATTTTGTTATCTTTGTTGATGCGCACACTAAATATATCTGGTATTATCCGCTTGTTGCAAAATCTGATGTATTTTCCACGTTTCAACGTTTTCAGACACTTGTTGAGCGTCAGTTTTCTCTTAAAATTAAATCTGTTCAAACTGATTGGGGTGGTGAATATCGAAAATTAAATAAATTTTTTCAAACCATTGGTATTCATCATCGATTAATTTGTCCTCATACTCATGAACAAAATGGCACAGTTGAACGTCGTCATAGACATATTGTCGAAACTGGCCTAACCCTTTTAGGCCAGTGTCATGCCCCATTGCGCTTTTGGAACTATGCTATGGAATCATCGGTATATCTTATTAATCGCATGCCTACTCATGTTCTTCAAAATAAATCTCCTTTTGCGTGTCTGTTTCATCACACTCCTGATTATAACTTCCTACGTACATTTGGGTGTCTTTGTTTTCCGTTTTTACGTCCATATCATGCTCACAAATTAGATTTTCGGTCTTCTCCTTGTGTGTTTTTAGGCTATAGCTCGTCTCATCTTGGTTATCGGTGTCTTGATTTAAAGTCTGGTCGTGTTTATGTCTCCCGTCATGTTCGTTTTCATAAATGTGTCTTTCCTTTTCAAAAGTCTGAACAGGTAACAACACCCCCGGTTCCCCCCACTCCACCTACCTATCTTCCATCCTTGCATCCCCCTTCCTGTTTTCAGCCTATTCCTTCCCAAATCAGCAGAACACACAACTCACCTTTGCCCCTTGCCGCACCTCCCCAGCTTGCCCCCTTGCCCGTTGATTCAGCTGACCCTGCCTCACCACCCCACATAGCCATACTGTCACCACGTGCTTGTCTTTCCAATGATTATTGTGCAGGAACAGGTTCTAACTTGCAGGATTCAGTAGCGGCACAACCCAGCACCTCTCCGGCTTCACCTCATGGTCTGCAATTTTGTGTTGATCTCTCCTCTTATCCTCTTCAGCACATTCCAGGTACAGGTACTGCTACTCCATGCCCGGCTGCTCCTAAACACCCCATGGTTCTTCGTCCGAGACAACCCAAGACAGCACTGACCACCACCACAGCAGCCACATCTGCTGCCTCGTTCAGTCGGGTAGCTTCTCCTCCCTCACATGAGCCTCTTATTTTTCCTGATGCTAACAGGTATGAGGCGTGGCATAATGCTATGCGTGAGGAAATTCAGGCCTTACGCGCAAACAGAACATGGACTTTAGTGCCGTTTCATCCGTCCATGAATGTTGTTGGTAGCCGATGGGTCTACAAAATTAAACGCTGATCTGATGGTAGCATTGAGAGGTATAAGGCACGCCTGGTTGCTAGGGGCTTCACTCAGCAAGAAGGTATTGATTACTCAGAAACTTTTAGTCCTGTTATCAAACAGGCAACGGTACGCTTAGTGTTTTCCATTGCAGTTTCAAGTGGTTGGAAAATTCATCAACTTGACATTCATAATGCATTTCTAAATGGAGTCCTTGATGAAGAGGTTTACATGAAACAACCTCCAGGTTTTGTTGATTCTGCTCTCCCAGGTCATGTATGTCGATTGCATAAATCTCTATATGGGTTAAAACAGGCTCCGCGGGCTTGGTACACTCGTCTAAATGACTTCCTATTATCCATTGGTTTTCATGCTTCTAAAGTGGATACCTCATTGTTTATCTTCTCGGTTGGTAGCGATATTTGTTATCTTTTGGTTTATGTTGATGATATTCTGCTTACGGGTAATAATGCTATTCTGCTACAACGCCTCATTCAGCTACTGAGCTCAGAATTTAAACTTCGGGATTTGGGTGATGTTCATTATTTTTTGGGTATTGAAGTACAGTGTACTGGTTTGGGACTTATGCTTTGCCAACATAAGTATACACTTGACATCCTCACACGAGCTGGTATGTTATCCTGTAAACCAGTTGATACTCCTATTTCGGCATCCAAAGCCACCATTATGCCGGATCCATTGTTTTCTGATGCTACTCGTTTTCGGCAACTTGTTGGTGCCCTCCAATATCTCACTTTCACACGCCTGGATATTTGCTTTGTTGTTAACCGGGTCTGTCAGTTTATGCATGCTCCTACAGAATCTCATTGGGCCGCAGTGAAACGCATCTTGCGTTATCTTCGTGGTACGGCATCACATGGTTTACATATTACTCGCAGCTCTTCTTTTGCTTTACATGGTTTTACAAATGCAGATTGGGCAGGTAGTATTGAGGATAGAAAATCTACAGGTGGTTACCTTGTGTTCTTTGGTCAGACGCCGATTTCGTGGAAATCAAGTAAGCAACGCACTGTTGCTCGTTCTTCGACGGAAGCTGAGTAAAAAGCCTTAGCCGATGGCACGGCTGAAGTTATCTGGCTTCAGTACTTGTTAACGGATCTTCAGATTCCAACTGCTTCTGCCCCTATTATCTGGTGTGACAACCTTGGTGCCACGTATTTGTCAGCAAACCCTGTATTTCATGCTCGCACAAAACATATTGAGATTCATTATCATTTTGTCCGAGATAGAGTTGCGAAGAAGGAGATTCAGATTCGTTTTATTTCCTCTCAGGATCAACTTGCCGATGTCTTCACTAAGCCACTTCCTACTTCTTCGTTTACTCCCAATTTTTTTAAAAAAAAAAACAATGTTGAATGATAAAATCAGAAAAAAAAAATAATTAAAAAAAATTAATGTCAACCCATGTTAACTTTTCAAACTCATGACTCGTCTATCTGGAAAAATCATGAAACTCAATTAATGACCGATCAAATATTGAATAATGAAATTGAAAAAAAAAATCAGTTGTACAAAAGGATCCAAAACGAAATATAGTAATTAAAAAAATGATGATCAAAATCAAATAAATAAATAAATAAGAGGGACACTACAATTTTTTTATTGAAGGGTGAAATTCAAAAGAAAAAAAAAATTTAACAAAAGAATCAAAAAATAAAACATTCAAAAGAATAGGGACCAAAATAGAAAAAAAAATAACATATCACCAATTGGGATTAAATGATAAAATTGAAAACAAATTGAGATTTTAAAAAAGAACCAAGAACAAAAATTAGAAATCAAAATAATAAAAATCAAAGTTCAAATCTCAATAAATAAGAGGACGACTTTGAAAATTTGCATGGCTAGTGTGCTTATCGAGGGAAGGAGAGAAAAAGGTGGGAGGAGAACAAAAAAAGACCATTAGTGTTACACCGCCACTCCACCACCACCATGCGCCACCCGAAGAGCGCAAGTACCTCCCACCAGCAACTTTTTGTTTTTTTAATATAGTTTATATTTATTAAAATACTAAATTGTCCCTCATCCAACTTCATTATGATAAAAAACGCATTATAAAAATACAAAAAAAAAGCCTGTAGATGTTAGTTTAAGATTTTTTCTTTCAAGGGTATTTTAGTTGTATTTGTACCCGATCAATCTAGTGAGGAATAATGAACCTTATGAAAATATTTCATTGCCCCTAATGGCCAGTTCAATAATTTTTTATGAGAAGAGAAAAATTGTCATTATACGTTTTTCAATAAACAGTGTTTTCACTCACAATGAACAATGTTTTCCCAAGACCTATTAGGTGTTGGTAATTTACTAAAATTATTTTTCTTACAACTAAGTAAAAACTAAAATATGAGTAGTAAGATATAGTTATGTTTGGTGGTCTAAGATCATTGTATCCTAAACATTGTTACTAAACTTGATCTAATATAAGGTCTGGGTTGTGGGTTGGGCAGCTAACCCAAATCAATCCCAAATAAATTTTTAAAACAAAGTCAAAATGATATCGTTTAGAAAAAAAAAAATTAAATCACTGAATTTTAATCGGATCAACCGGGTCACGGGTCAACCTGAATTTTTAACCAAGTTATGTCAGGTCAACTCTCTTATATTTTTGTGAAACTTGAACTGTTCAAGTTTCGGGTCAACCAATTGAGTAGGAACAGATTTAATAACAATGGTCCCCTAACAGATACAAAGATAATACCCCTCTCTTTTTATTATGTAGCTCAAATAACTTGATACCTTTCTCTTTTTATTATGTTGCTCAAATAATGGAACAACTAATACACCAAAAACAATTGTTAAAATATATTAGATGATTACAAATATTTCAAGTATTTTTGGTTCTTGTCTTTACACTTGATTTGTGGCTACATATCAGTAAAATAATGAAAGAATTTGTTAGATTATATTGCCAATATAAGTATGCTAAGAGTATATATAAACCCCTTGTATTCATACAATTCAATATATATTGCATAAATATATTTTCTCTTTTATTTTTTCATATGATATCAAAACCTTTTAAGGGTTTTTTTTTCTTTTTGGTTGGTTTATTTATTTTATGGTGAGCCTCAGTTTAATTTTACTAGTTTCTATATGGATCATACCACTTTTTAAGGTTTTCAAACATGTTCCGTCAATTTTTCTTGTCATTCGTTTTACCCAATTTAGCCTCTACAATAAGGTTTTCTCTTATACTACGTAGGTTTCTTCTTTTCATCACTTGGGGTTGTAATCCGTGTTAAAGAGTAATATAAAATCATTGACACGACCAAAAGATTGATGTCTTCTCCCAAGTGCAGGAGTGTCGAAGTAATAAATAACCCGGCAAGACCGGGATCGAACCACAGAGAGGTTAATTATATAAATTATAAACAACAATAATACAACAACAATAGTAACAACAATAACAATAACAATAATAATAATACTAGTAGTAGTAGTAATAATAATAATAGTACTAGTAATAGTAGTAGTAGTAGTAGTAGTAGTAGTAATAATACCAATAATACTATTAATAATGATAATAATAAAGATGATGAAGAAGAAGAAGTTGATGAGAACTTTGAGATGAAAGATTAACGTAAGGATTAAACAATGATAACAACAAATGTCAAGGTTAGAGATCCACTAATGGTATTTCAAACAAGTATAGTATAAACTCTTTTTATTCAATTGGAAACCACACACAAAGGAGGTTCCAATCAGATTATAAATTGTTAACATGATTACATTAGTTATCTTATTCGAATAATGCTAATACTTGTAAATGTTGTCAAGCATTCATGATTATAACTTATGTTAACAACAAATCAAGTTTCTTTCATAACTCAGGTGTCGGTTATACCATACAGTATGGGCTATGAAAGTGCCAAGTATTTGTTGTACCAAGTGTTATACAACATAAATCTAGATTAACCATTTAACAAGCAAAGTATTAAAAGTGAACGAGATAACAAATATAAAGCATGTTAGTATCCAACATTAAGGTCCATGTTAAGTTTATATTATACTTATTCTTACACCATTAGTGTACCCTTTTCACCTTGACATAATTAACCTAGCTAAACATAATGAAAGAGAGAAACATAAATAAACAAGGAAAGGAAATGAAAAGCATAAGCAAGAAATTAATATAAGCAAAACTTAAGCATTACAAAATATAAAGAGAGAGCAAGAGCATGATCTTGATCTGAAAACCAAGATGCCTAAATACATGGCAAATGCCTCCTTTTATAGGCTAAAATTCAGAACTATTGATTTGTTGACTAACTGATGAATGGGTGGCCACATCTTGACTTGGTGACAATTCTTATCTTCTTGTCTGCCAAAAACGTCATTGATATCGTCATAATTTGAACAGACTTCAATCATGAAAGTTCTAGGAAATTGTCTCATCTTTCCAGGGTAAAAAGTTGAGATCATTTGGACTTCTAGAACTCGCTATATGGGCTGAATACTGAACAGTGTCTGGGCTGCAGGACAGATTCGGACTTCTTCGTTGTTGCTACAATTTAGACTTGAAAACGGCCTTGTTAAATCTTGGGCTCCTCATGAAAGTTGTAGGCCTATGTCTTACCTTTCCATCCATATAAAGTAGACCTAAATACAAGATCTACAGCTCCAGATATGACTCGATTGCCGAACAATGTTCCAGTTTGGACTGCACCAACATCTATTTTCTAAGTTTGGCCATCTCTTTGCCCTTTCAATTTCAGTACTTAAACTCATTAATCAATTCTTTCATTTATATGATAGGCCTGCATTTAAGATGAACATTTACCATAAATTAAAGGTATCCTATATTATTAGATATGTTATTATAAAACATGCTTTAGTTAAGGAGTTATTGATACTTCAAGTGCAAAATGATGATATAGAACCTTGATAAAAATGCACTTTTAAGTACTAATCACACCCCACAACCAGCTTATTACTAGTCCCTAGTAATCAAATCGTTAAAATAGAGAAACAATTTGCAAATTCCACAAAGCAAGGCATTCATCATTCAACTTCCATTAATCTATTCAGATAAACAAACTCTCATTAAATTTTATATATCTACTCAATATCTCTTAAACAAAATATTATAAAACCTTCCTTGTTATGTGCTCAATGTATGAAACATAGATGATGGGGCTTTAATTGGAAAAAAGCAATATTTTGTTCTAATATTTAAGGTTAACTTCCTTGGGTTGGGATTATTTTATTTTATTTTATTATTATTATTATTATTTAATATATACATATAACTTAAAACACAATGCATCTTTAACCCATGTAACGAGCTTTCGGCTAATGACTCCCAGACCAGTTGATCTTAGGGCATTAGGTGTTGAGACACCCCTATAAGCTTAGTAACTCGGGTTGCAGATACTGATACGTAGATAGTGCAATGTTTGATTCCCTTAAGCTTTTCTCCTTCACCCATGTAACAAGCTTTGGGCCAATAGCTCTCAAGTCAGTTGACTTTAGGGTATTAGGTGTTAAAACACTCCTTCGAGCTTAATTGCTTAGGTTAGGAAGGCTACGAAATCAAACTTATCTACATTTTTATTATCATCATTTTTATTTTTTTGCAAATTATAGACTATCCCTATCCCTTAGTTGTTACTTTTAACAAAAGAACATAAAAAATGTAATAATCCAATGTGCAACCCACAATCATATGTTACAGTGTGTGTGCGAAAATGAAGGTTTAAGAATACTTGTTAAATGAGTATATGAGCAGAATCAAGTGATAATAATGCGAGAGTTTGTAAACCTGAATATTTCAAGAAGTATTCTAATAGGCTTTGTTATGAATATTGCAAATAACCATTGGAAAATGTTTACTAAGATGCGTCTCAAGAGTCACTAAAATTCCTCCTTACTCTGCCATCCTAGTAATAACAGTTTTGTCAAATGGCTTTAATAATAGCAAAAACAGTTAGTAAGTTAGTTTTTTTTTTTTTAATGTCAACTACTACCCTCTCCCCCCAACTAGAACAAGACATTGTCCTCAATGTCATAAGATAGAAAGATAGAGTATAGAAGACATCACCTGAAACAACGAACACTGACAAACCTGAAACACACTTAAACAAATATAAGAAATAACAACACAAAATAATATGCTATTAATAAAACCAAAAGACACAAGGATTCACAAACGAAGGCTCAAATCCAATTTAATCTTTTTACGGCTTTCCTTAGTTGACCAATTTATGTGACTCATGGAAGGATCAATTACAGGGGTGAAATATTGTAGTTGGTCGATCAATTGTTCAGCAGTAGCAGCAGAGATTATGATTTGTCGTGCCAAAGATGTTAGAAATTCCTATTCCACAGCTTGATCAAGAAAAGACAACAAATTATCATAAAAACCATTAACATTGAGCAAACCTATAGGTTTATGGTGAATGTGAAGTTGAGCCTAAGAGAAAATATGAAAGATCTCTTCCAATGTGCCCAGACCACCTGGTAAGGCAATGAAGGTGTCAGCATGGTTAAACATTGCATTCATTCGATCAAACATTGTGGAGACCTGCAGTTCCTCTCCAATTATTTTTCCAATGATGTCCCCTTTTGCTAAAGCTTTAGGGACGACCCCCAAAACTTGACTTCCTCCTAAAAATACAGCTATTGACACACCCCCCATTAACCCAAGGCTGCCTCCTCCATACACTAAATGAATCTTTCTCTCACCTAGTACTTGACCAAGATGATTTGCTGATTCTAAAAATTCCTTTCCGGGACTGGATCCACCGAAAACACAAATAATTTTTATGTGATAACTTGAGGAACCTGCCATTTCTACACACTTCTATATCTGTCTAATGTAAGGGTTAAGTAGAAATGAGGGGAAGGAAGAGAAGATTTTATAGATGAGAAATTGAAGATGCAATCATACCACCTATATGTAGGCCAGCTGGAGTCTCAAACTCTCTCTCTCTCTCTCTCTCTCTCTCTTTATTTATTTATTTATTTTGAAAAGGCATATGTATGTACAGGTAGTTGTGATTGTGGCTCACATCTTCCCTTGGTTTTATGTCCAAGAACGGCTTAAACGCCCTCTATGGGTCGGGGATAGGCTTCCCATCCAGTTTTCTTAAAAACTGGCAAACAGGGTCTTTTATAGTCAGATTCCCAAGACTAAGTCAATCATGTTCTTTATGGAATTGTGGCCATAAATCATGAATAGCACGATGCACATCTCCACTAGGATGCGTCTCAAGGGTTAATAGAAGATCATCTAAAGACCCCTTACTCAGGTCATCCTTAATGAATTGTATTTTATCTTCACGGTTTATAGATACCATTCCTAAAGAACGACATGTTGCATTACAAGTCCATCTGGCACATCTGTGACAGACTTTCAGTCGTTTTGCACGACGTTTCTTTGCAAAAGTGCTTTTACCTGTTCCAGGCATGTGTGAAATGAAAGAATTGGAGGACTCACCTGATAATCGGACCTTTGCTTCAATCAGCCAGCGAATATCTTCAGGAATTCCATGATTCATTAACAACTTCAATCTTGCACACCTAGCACGGTAAATTTTTGTAATCGCATTTTGAGGCAGAGCAGGAAAGTACTTTTTCAATTTTTCAAGAGTGGTGTCCATTTTCAAATGAGAATTGGAGAAAAGAGTCAAAGAAGGGAGAAAGAGCAAAGTATTGCACAAATATATACAGATATCAGTTATTATGGGAAACTGAAAGAACCGACTGCAATCACGGAGTACCATTATCCGCCATTTGCTCGGGGTGAGAGAGACTAGCAAAACAAAGTTCATACCAAAACGAAACACAAAACAATGTGAGAAAAAGAATCATTCTTTATATATAGGACCACTCAGTTCAATAGAGTCATTTTCAACTGAAATATTGTCAAAGTAAACTTTCAAACGATGTCCATTTACCTTGAAAACATTGCCATTCTTTGGATTCTCGATATCACAGGCCCCATATGGATACACATGTTTCACAATAAAAGGACCACTCCATCTTGATCTTAGCTTTCTAGGAAATAAATGGAGTCGAGAATTATAAAGCAAAACTTTTTGACCAATATCAAATGTTTTTCTCAAGATTCTCCTGTCATGAAATTCTTTGATTCTTGCTTTATGAATTTTTGAATTCTCATATGCATCATTTCTTATTTCCTCAAGCTCATTTATTTGTAACTTACGCAGCTGACTAGCATCATCAAGGTTTGAATTGAAAGCTTTAATAGCCCAATAAGCTTTATGTTCAAGTTCCACAGGCAAGTGACAAGGTTTTCCATAAACTAGTCTATAAGGTGACATACCTAATAATGTTTTATAAGCAGTTCGATAAGCCCAAAGTGCATCATTAAGTCTTAAAGACCAGTCTTTCCTATTAGGGTTCACTGTTTTTTCCAAGATTTGTTTGATCTCCCTATTAGCAAGCTCTACTTGTCCACTTGTTTGAGGGTGATAAGGGGTGGCAACTTTGTGTGTGATTCCATATTTCTTCATTTAAGACTCAAATGGCTTGTTACATAAATGTGTTCCACCATCACTTATCATAGCTCGAGAGATTCCAAATCGACTCAAAATATTTTCTTTCAAAAACTTTATCACTGTTTTGTGATCATTGTTTCGACTTGGAATTGCCTCTATCCATTTTGAAACATAATCAACTGTAACTAATATGTATAAGAAACCAAATGAAGAAGGAAATGGACCCATGAAATCTATACCCCAACAGTCAAAGATCTAAATGACAAGAATAGGATTTAAAGGCATCATGTGACGTTTTGAAATAGATCCTAACTTTTGACAGTTTTCACAAGTCTTGCAGAATGCATGTGAGTCCTTGAACATGGTGGGCCAGTAAAATCCACTTTGTAGGATTTTTGCAGTGGTCTTTCTTGATGAGAAATGACCCCCACATGCTT
Organism: Populus simonii; assembly: GCA_007827005.2. Lineage (NCBI taxonomy): Eukaryota > Viridiplantae > Streptophyta > Magnoliopsida > Malpighiales > Salicaceae > Populus > Populus simonii. The sequence continues at coordinate 12,823,150 of CM017470.2, forward strand.
CAGAATGACAATTTAATGACACTACTTACCTCATTGTCAGGAATGCATCTTTAAAATATTTGATCAGGACAATATTTGAATAAATAAGGGTCATCCCAATAAAAGTTCTTTACTTCGTTCAAGAACTTTCTTTTGTCTTGGGTACTCCAATGAGCCGGCAATTGTCCTGAAACAAGAAAATTAACAATATTAGCATACCAAGGCATTGTAGAGACAGAAAATAAAGATTCGTCAGGAAAGTAGTCATCGATTGGTGTAATGTCAGATCTCGAATATGTTGTCAATCTTGACAAGTGATCTGCGACAACATTTTCGGTGCCTTTCTTGTCTTTAATTGTGATATCAAATTCTTGAAGTAACAAAATCCACCGAACCAATCTAGCCTTAGAATCTTTCTTAGAAAGAAGATATTTCAATGCTGCATGATCACTAAAAACAACAACAGGTGAGCCAACAAGATAAGACCTGAATTTTTCATATGCAAATACTATTGCAAGTAATTCTTTATCAGTGGGTGTAATTCATTTAAGCACTATTCAAAGTTTTACTTGCATAGTAAATCACATAGGATTTCTTATCTTTTCTTTGTCCCAAGACAGCACCCACGGCATAATCACTAGCGTCACACATTATTTCAAAAGGTAATGACCAATCAGGAGGTTGAATGACAGGAGCAGAAGTAAGCAGGTTTTTAAGTTTAACAAAGGCTTCTTCACAATGTTCAGTCCATTCAAAAATATTATCCTTTGTTAGAAGGTTATTCAAGGGCTTAGATATCACACTAAAATCTTTGATGAACCTTCTATAAAAACCAGCATGTCCTAAGAATGATCTAACATCTTTAATAGATTTTGGTGTTGGCAAGTTAGCAATTAACTCGATTTTAGATTTGTCAACCTCAATTCCTTTTGATGAAACAATGTGACCAAGTACAATGCCATTTGTTACCATAAAGTGACATTTTTCCCAATTCAGTACAAGATTCTTCTCTTCACACCTGCTCAAAACCTTTTTTAAGTTAGTCAAACAATCATCAAATGAATCGCCAAAAACAGAAAAATCATCCATAAAAATTTCAAGAAAACGTTCAACCATATCACTAAATATACTAAGCATGCATCTTCGAAACATGGCTGGTGCATTACATAATCCAAAAGGCATCCTTCGATATGTAAAAGTACCAAATGGACATGTGAAAGTAGTCTTCTCTTGATCTTCCAATGCAATTTCAATTTGGTTATAACCTGAATAGCCATCTAGGAAACAATAAAATTCATGACCTGCAACTCTTTCTAGGATTTGATCCATGAAAGGTAAAGGAAAATGATCTTTTCTAGTCATTAAATTAAGTTTTCTATAGTCAATGCACATGCGCCAACCAGTAATAGTCCTAGTTGGAATTAACTCATTTTTTTCATTTGTTATCATAGTGACTCCAGACTTCTTGGGTACAACTTGGGTAGGACTTACCCATTTGCTGTCAAAAATAGGATAAATGATTCCATTAACTAGAAGCTTAATGACTTCATTTTTCACTACTTCTTTCATATTAGGATTAAGCCTTCGTTGCATTTCTCTAGAGGGTTTAGCATTTTCCTCCAAATAAATCCTGTGTGTGCAAATCAAAGGACTAATTCCTTTTATTTCAGCTATGGTCCATCCTAATGCATTTTTGTGCATTTTCAGAGTTTGTAATAACTTACCTTCTTGATGTGCATTAAGTTTGGAAGAGATTATTACCGGAAAAGTTTCATTTTCTCCCAAAAATAAGTATTTGAGATTGAATGGTAACGGCTTCAAATCCGGTTTTGGTGGTTGAACACTTGAAGGTATGGACTCAATTGATCGTGGTGGCAATTCCTCAATTTTCAGTCTCCAACTATTTGCTTTTGATTCTTCCTGAAAATAAACCATTTGCAATTTATCAGATTCATCAATCTCAATTTCACTGGAAGTGGTTTGAAATTGGTCATAAACTAATTTTTCAATAAAGTCCACTTCATGTAAATCATTATCATCTTCAGGTTGCTTGCAAATGTTGAAAATATTCATCTCCAATGTCATGTTTCCAAAAGATAGTTTCATCAGTCCATTCCTACAATTAATCAATGCATTAGAAGTTGCAAGAAATGGACGTCCTAAAATAACAGGAAATGAATTACATGATTCAACAGGTTGTGTATCCAAGACAATAAAATCTACAGGATAAATGAATTTATCGACTTGTACTATCACATCTTCAATTATTCCTCTAGGCACTTTTACAGATCTATCAGCAAGTAAAAGAGTCATAGAAGTTGATTTTAACTCACCTAGATTGAGACTTTGAAAAACTGAATATGGAAGTAAATTCACACTAGCTCCAAGATCAAGTAAGGCTCTTTTCATTTTATGTTCTCCAATAAAGCAAGAAATTGTAGGACAACCAGGGTCTTTATATTTCAATGCATTATTGTTCTGAAGAATGACACTTACTTGTTCGGCTAAAAAGGCTTTCTTTTTCACATTCAGTTTTCTCTTCACAGTGCACAGATCTTTCAAAAATTTAGCATAAGAAGGAACCTGTTTAATAGCATCCAACAAAGGTATATTAATCCTTACATGTTTGAAAGTTTCAAAGATTTCAGAGTTGTGATTGACTTTCCTTTGTTTGGTCATGGCATGAGGAAATGGAAGTGCTGGCGAAGAATCAGTCTTTTCTTTACAATGTTCAGATTCAACCCCTTCCTTACCCTCAAAGATTGACTCATCATCTTTCTCACAAGGTTTAAGAATGGGTTTTTCAATAACCTTACCACTGCGAAGAGTGATGACTGATTTGGCTTGATCCATGTGTTGGCTTCCAGAACTACTTGCATTCACATTGTATTGCCCCTTGGGATTTTCTTGTGTTTGAGATGGAAACTTACCTTTCTCTTGGAAACTGAGAGCAAATGTCAATTTTGCAAGAGTATCTTTAAAATCTGTCATGCTTTGAGTAAGTTGAGTGTTGATCGTCTCTTGCTTTTCAATGAATGCATGCAATGTTTCCTCAAGATTTCTTCTAGGAGGTGGAGCATAAGGAGGTGCATATCCATGAGAATTTTGGAAATTATGGTGTGCTTGAAACGGTGGCTGTGAAGTTTGTGCATTATTGTTATTACTCTTCCAATTGACATTTGGGTGATTTCTCCAACCAGGATTGTATGTTTACGAGTATGGGTTATGATTGGGCCTTTAGAAACTGTTTAAAGCATGGGCTTGTTCATGGAGACATTCCTTAAAAGAAGGCAAAATTGGACAGTCATTGGTTGAATGTTCATTGGTTTCATAGATTTGACACACAATGTCTTGAACAGATTTTAGTTGATCACTCTTTTTTAATTCTAGTGCCTCGACTTTTCTAGCTAAAGATGCAAACTTGGCTTAGAGGTCATGATCTTCCCTAAGGTTGTACATACCTCCACTAGATGTATGAGGTTGGGTTTTACTTGGTGCCTCATAAGTTCCTATAGTGTCCCAATTTTGCGCATTTTCAGCTAGCAAGTTTAGGTACTCCATTGCTTCATTAGGGTCTTTATCCTCAAAAGTTCCATTGCATATCAATTCAACCATTTGCCTATCTCTAGGAGTTAACCCTTCATAAAAATGTGAAATCAATCTCCATGTTTCAAAACCATGATGAGGGCAAGTATTAAGCAAGTCTCGATACCTATCCCAACATTGGTAAAATGTTTCTCCTGATTTTTGAGTGAAAGTGATTATTTGTTTTTTGAAAGAGTTTGTTCTGTGGGACGGAAAAAACTTCTTTAAAAATTGTTGTTGCATTTTATCCCAAGCACGAATGGATCCAGGTCTCAAATTTTGTAGCCATGTTTTAGCTTTATCTTTTAATGAAAAAGGAAAAAGCTTTAACCTGATGGTGTTCATGCTACAATTTGAGTCATTATAGGTGTTACAAACCTCCTCAAATTCCTTTAAATGCAAGTATGGATTTTTTAAATCTAAACCATGAAAAGAAGGTAAAAGTTGAATAATGTCTGGCTTAAAATTAAAATGAGATGCATCAGGTGGAAAACTATGCATGAGGGTGCACTTGTTCTTGTGGGATTCATGTGGTCTCTAAGTGTTCTAACCCGAATATTCTCATTATTCTCATTATTCTCATTGTGAAGCGATTGGTTATCTTCTTCGGCCATATTTTCTAAAAATGATGAGGATACCCTACAAAGTCTACCACTTAATGTACGTGACCAAACTCTCATGCACGTGTAAAAAGAGAAGAAAAAGAAGAAGAAAACAAAACAAAACGAAACAAAACAACAAAAAAATAAACAAAATTAGATACAAGAAAAGTGAAAAGAGAAAATAGAATAAATACTATAATTTGTACAAGAATTTACCTCCCCGACAACGGCGCCAAAAACTTGACACGACCAAAAGATTGATGTCTTCTCCCAAGTGCAGGAGTGTCGAAGTAATAAATAACCCGGCAAGACCCGGGTCGAACCACAGGGAGATTAATTGTATAAATTATAAACAACAATAATACAACAACAATAGTAACAACAATAACAATAACAATAATAATAATACTAGTAGTAGTAGTAATAATAATAATAGTACTAGTAATAGTAGTAGTAGTAGTAGTAGTAGTAGTAGTAATAATACCAATAATACTATTAATAATGATAATAATAAAGATGATGAAGAAGAAGAAGTTGATGAGAACTTTGAGATGAAAGATTAACGTAAGGATTAAACAATGATAACAACAAATGTCAAGGTTAGAGATCCACTAATGGTATTTCAAACAAGTATAGTATAAACTCTTTTTATTCAATTGGAAACCACACACAAAGGAGGTTCCAATCAGATTATAAATTGTTAACATGATTACATTAGTTATCTTATTCGAATAATGCTAATACTTGTAAATGTTGTCAAGCATTCATGATTATAACTTATGTTAACAACAAATCAAGTTTCTTTCATAACTCAGGTGTCGGTTATACCATACAGTATGGGCTATGAAAGTGCCAAGTATTTGTTGTACCAAGTGTTATACAACATAAATCTAGATTAACCATTTAACAAGCAAAGTATTAAAAGTGAACGAGATAACAAATATAAAGCATGTTAGTATCCAACATTAAGGTCCATGTTAAGTTTATATTATACTTATTCTTACACCATTAGTGTACCCTTTTCACCTTGACATAATTAACCTAGCTAAACATAATGAAAGAGAGAAACATAAATAAACAAGGAAAGGAAATGAAAAGCATAAGCAAGAAATTAATATAAGCAAAACTTAAGCATTACAAAATATAAAGAGAGAGCAAGAGCATGATCTTGATCTGAAAACCAAGATGCCTAAATACATGGCAAATGCCTCCTTTTATAGGCTAAAATTCAGAACTATTGATTTGTTGACTAACTGATGAATGGGTGGCCACATCTTGACTTGGTGACAATTCTTATCTTCTTGTCTGCCAAAAACGTCATTGATATCGTCATAATTTGAACAGACTTCAATCATGAAAGTTCTAGGAAATTGTCTCATCTTTCCAGGGTAAAAAGTTGAGATCATTTGGACTTCTAGAACTCGCTATATGGGCTGAATACTGAACAGTGTCTGGGCTGCAGGACAGATTCGGACTTCTTCGTTGTTGCTACAATTTAGACTTGAAAACGGCCTTGTTAAATCTTGGGCTCCTCATGAAAGTTGTAGGCCTATGTCTTACCTTTCCATCCATATAAAGTAGACCTAAATACAAGATCTACAGCTCCAGATATGACTCGATTGCCGAACAATGTTCCAGTTTGGACTGCACCAACATCTATTTTCTAAGTTTGGCCATCTCTTTGCCCTTTCAATTTCAGTACTTAAACTCATTAATCAATTCTTTCATTTATATGATAGGCCTGCATTTAAGATGAACATTTACCATAAATTAAAGGTATCCTATATTATTAGATATGTTATTATAAAACATGCTTTAGTTAAGGAGTTATTGATACTTCAAGTGCAAAATGATGATATAGAACCTTGATAAAAATGCACTTTTAAGTACTAATCAATCATATCTTGGGGCTTCGCCTAACAACTTAAATTATTGCATTGAAATGGTTCTTTGACATGGTATCATAGCCTTGTTGATAAAGTGTTCACGAGTTCAAATCTCACCACCTCCATTCTAGTTGATAAAAATGAAGCACAGGGTAGTGTGAGCTTATGCAAGTTTCAAGCCCAAAAGTCTTTCACTTGAGGGGATGTGTTAGAGAATAATATAAATTATATCTTAGAGCCTCATCTAAGAGCTTAAGTTATTGGGTTGATATGGTTCTTTGACTTGATATCAAAGCCTTGATGACCAAGCGATCACGAGTTTGAATCTCACCACCCTCATTCTCTCTTCTAATTAAAATCTAAAGGCTTTCACTTGAGGGGGTGTGTTAGATAATAATATAAAATATTATATTGGGGTCTTATCTAACAGCTTAAGTTATTGGGTTGAAATGGTTCTTTGACAATCCGGGCAATCTATTCATTATTACATTCTTAAAATGCATGCTATTTGGGATCAATTAGCCTTCTTTTAGCCTACTTAGGAACATCCAATGATGCTGCCAAATTCACTACATATCGAGATCATCTTTCGGTAATGTAATTTCTTATGGATCTAACTAATGAATTTGAGTTCGTTCATGCCTCTATTCTTCATAAAGATATTTTTTCCCCAGCCAGAAGTCATGGTTTCTAATTTTTTATTGGAAGAAACTCGGCTTGCAACATCGAAATCCAAATGACTTCTCACCACTACTAACAATATTTTTGTTGTATATTTTAAGGTATCCATGACATGTTGTTGTTGATTGTTCTAAGTTGTAGAATAAGAGACAATGTTTTTGCTACACATTTTAAGGTGTCCAAGATATGATGTTTGTTGTTTTGTATTTTGAAACAAATAAAAAATTAAATATAAAATATAAAAAAATGTTGGAAGAAAAGATATATATCAGTAAGAAAAATATACTTGAATGCCCAGGAAATTGCCGAAGCCTAACTGAGAAAGATCAAATATACGAGAAAAACAATTTCGACAATGTATTTTTGACTGATGAAGGCCCTATTAACAAAACAAAAATTCAATTTGAGGAGGAAAATTCAAAATTTGATGTTGAAGGCTCAATTAGAATTCTTCAAGGTTTATTTGAATTTATTACAAGCTTAATTGTAAGAAAAAAATTATTTTTAAAAGTCAATTTAGGCTTTAATTGGAAGAACTTAAAGTATAAGGGTCGAATTGTAATTTTTAGAAGTAAATTTGGTCAAATCAAGGGCTTAATTGCATAAATATTGAAGTTTGATATTATCACCTCTTAAACGTCCTACCTGAAGTAGGTTGCATTGATGATTTTATCTTAAATTGCTAAAGGTTTGTTTTGTTTTGTTTTGTTTTTGTTTTTTTATAGTCTTCTTATGATATTTTTTATTCTGGTGTCAGTGAATATTTGCCTGTGAATATTTTCAACTCTGGTATTGAGACATGGTATCAGTGAATAAATCTGCAAAGTTTGGATTAAAAAAGAAAAGGAAACTATTTTTTATTTATTTAAAAAAAAACATAAATCAGTTCAAATAAATATACAAACAATCCAAATATTATACAAAAACAACAAACATGTCTCAAATGTTAAACATTATAGCAGTATTGTCAAGAAATAATTTGAGGTCATGAATCGATCTTTTGAAGGCTGGGAATTAATTAGGGAGGCTGCAGTAACCAAGGAAATATTTCTGGACATGGAAACAGTGGCGGCATGTGTATCCTCACACCGTTGCCTTTGTTGACACTTGGCTCCACATGTCGTCGTCGTCTGAAGAATAAATGTTGGTGCACTTGACGCGACTCTTTCCTTTCTTCCTTTCCCTACCAGCGGTGAGTATCACCGCTGCCTGTAAAACAAAGAAATCAACACACAATGGTCATTTCACTACAAGATTTCACAGTTTTACCGACGGAAAAATTCCGTCAGTGTGTGATTAGAAGTTTGTCGGTGATTTATTTTCCGACATCTTCACCGATGGATTATGTCCGTCGCCTTTCCCTTCGTCGGTGATTCCCCATTCCGTCGCTATATCAGTCGAAAAAACAAAAAAACCATTTACCGATGGTTTTACAGACAGAATTTGCGCACCAAAAAAAAAGATTCTCGCTTGAAATATACCGACAGATTTTTATTTCGTCGGTGATATCGTGATTGACCGATGGCTACATACCGTCGGTAAAGCTGTCCGTAAATACCGACCGAATATATCCGTCTGTAAAGTCGTCGGTAAGTGTTGCAGCTACTGTCAAATGCCGACGGATTAAGTCCGTCGGATAAGGCTATCGGTGAGTGTTTAAAATACCGACCGAATATATCCATCTATAAATACATCGGGAATGCTACTGTCAGATGCCGACAGATTTATTTCGTCGGTAAAACCCGTGTTAATAGTTTTTTTAAAAATAAAAATTTTAAAAATTATTTAGAATATATAATATAAAACTATATAAATTAATGGTAATACAAACCAATTATGCAAATAAAATTTATATTGAACATCAAAAAGAAAAAAAATCAAAGTTAAATAATATTCATTACAAACTAAATATGTTTCAAAAAAAATATTAAATGAAGTTTTAAAGGTAAATAATGTTTATTACAAATTAATATAAAGGTGGAGCTGGAGGAGGAGGAGGAGATCCTGGACGAGGAGGCTGGTGGTTATACGGCCAAAAAGGATTAGGCGCACATGTTCCACTATATGTTGTCATGTTCATGACCATTTCACGAAGCTGTCATAACCGCTTTTTATTGTTCATAAGCTGCTTTTTGTTGTTTATACTCCTTTTTTTATTGTGCTTGAGACGCTTTGATTTGTTCAGACTCCGCTCTTTGTTGTGCATGAGACGCTTTGAGTTGTGCGTACTCCGCTGATAGGTGGTCGCATTTGTTAGTGAGCTGAGCCGTGTATTGCTGCAAGGCCACGAACTCCTTAAATTGGGAGCTCGATATTGATTGGGAGCTCCCAACGGTTGAAACACTATGAGTCGACCGCAAGTTGTCGGCCGTAGTGTTGGAGAGCCCGTAAACCCGATTTTTATCGGGTCCACCTGACGATCCAACCTCCATCCAAAAATCCGGATCGAATTCCGGATTTGTCAAAATATCATCCCTGTATCTCTTCCTCAACCGATTATTATAGGTCTTGTCGCACCCTCGCGGCGGAGCGCGGCGGAGCGGCGATCCTCGATTGATTTCGGGGTCTTTTGTTGTTTGTGTAAAAGGGAGTCGCCACCTAGTATTTTGGTCACTAGGAACCCTAACTGGTCTTTCAGAGATTCTAAGGTAAGGGACTGGTTGCGTAAAGGGAAGGTGTTAGCACCCCTAGTACGCCCTACCTAAGGTAAGCTACTTAGTGTTTGGTTTGTCTTATAATTGCTATGGTGTTGGTGTTTTCTAATCCCATCAGTTTTTCTCGGTTTGATTCTAACTAAATTTATTAAGATAGAAATCCAAGGAGATTCCATGTGCTTTACAAGCTCATTTTTCCCTTGGTATTTCAAGAGTTCGCGACTCGTAAATCGCAAGGAAGAGGGACAAAAATTTAGAAATCTAGGGTGCTTTAAAAACCTATTTTTTTTTGTCTTAGTGTTTTATACTCTCACGGCTCGTAAACCGTGGAGTAAAAAATTGAAATGTCCTCGATTATAATCAAGGCTTCTTTCAAGGATGTGTGAGGATTTATTATTCCTAGAAAATTATTTTGGATATTTACCACTCCGGGTTTCTTTATCCAAATATTAACAGTGAATAATAACAAATTATTCCCAATAATATTTTGGATATTCGACCTTTAAGGATTTTTTTATCCAAACATTAGCGGTGAATAATAGATGAATTCCCTCCAAAATAAGACTTTTATATTTTTTGGAATATTGGCCAATACCCTTTGGAGTTTTACAAACATGTTGTAAAATCCAGAAATGCAAGAAAATAATTTTCGTTGTGTTTAAGAAATCCATGCAAAAACACATTTTCGAAACTTTCAATATTCTTTGTATATATATAAAAAAAAAAAAGAGCATTCAAAACATGTTAGGGTATTGGCCGTATGCAACACTCAAGAATTTTTTTTTGATATATATATGTATATTTGCCGCAGTTGCGTCGAAAAACCGGGTATTCTAAATACGAGAGTGGTATATATTTTTTTTACATAAAGAAAAATTCAGACTTTAAAATAAATATTTCAGAAAATAAATCTCTCTCTTTATTTTATCTTTTTTTTTAAAAAAAAAAAAGTAAGTCCGGCTGGGTCACTTGCCCAAACAAGTGACCCGGTTGGACACAAAAAAGGGGGCGCAATTTATAACTCAAGAAGGCTGGCGAATACTGTTCAAGTGAATTAATTCACTTGAACAGTGCAAACTCAAAACAGAAAAATGCATGCTGTGGGGTGAAGAGAAAAAACAGACCTGAGAACGGAAGCGAAGAAGCTGCAGCGACGTTGTTCGTTTGTTTTAAATATTTTCCTGCATATCCTTTTGCAGCTAATAATAACCAGAGATCGAAAGACTTACTTGTGCCTCCTTAGCTACTGGTAGATGACGGGAGAAACAAGGATACTGAAGCTGATGTGCTGGTGAATTGAACGTTCTTCTTCTCTTGCTTTTACTGGTTTCCCCGTCGCCTGCCTCTCCTTTCTCCTCTCTTTTGTTTCTTTCACAGTGACGAAAGGATGTATGGGAACCAAAGGCTCTATGAAAACCCCTTTGTTCCCCTGTTACCTGCGTTTTTACTAACTCCCTGCCTCTCTTGTTTTTCTTCTTTCTTTTGCTGTGTTCGTTTTTCTTTCTCTTCTCTCCGTTTTTTCTCTTATTTTTCTGCTCTCCTTTGCTGTTCTTTTTCCTCTATTCTCTCCTATCCTTTTTCTGCTCTCTTTTTTTTTCCCCCATTTGCTAGGTCAGTAGAGGGTTTATATAGCCTAATCACATCTCTTTATTAGGAAAGATTCAATGCATTAATCTTGGATACAAATCCCAGCTGATTTGCAGCCAAATAATGCAAATGAGGAAACTACAATATTCTTATTTATTACGTGCTGATTCTAGTGATTTCTTTCCAACATTAACTCATCATCCCAGCCATCTATGCTAGGGATAAAATCCTAGCCATTAGATGATAAAATCCTAGCCATCTTTTTCTTATTTATTACGTTCTCTTTATGGCATTTTGCAGCTGTCAAAAGCTGTTGTTTCCTATGAATTATACCTGCACAAAAACGTTATTTTTCTTATTCGGTGTGATAGAAATCCCGTCATTTATGATGATCCAACCCCCCTCTCCAGCTTTCAATATCCTTCTTCAATTCAATCCCTCATTTTAGCACTTTTCGACTCAGTCCTTGGTCAAAAAAAATCCTTTGAATCAGTCCCGCGAACTTGGGGAAAATATCATTCTTGCGGCAGGAATCCCTACTTTCACACTAGATATTCAAACGGGAATATCTTGAGTTTCTGATATCGAAATCAAGTGAATCAAAAGCCCAAATTTATCTACGTGTCTAGGACTACAACTTTGATGAAGGAGTCAAAGTGAGATAAAATCTTTTTATAGAACAGAAACTGGCAGTAATCTAGTTGGTCAAAAGCGATTTCCGGGTCTAACTCAAAAACTAACGAATGCCGAGAATCCTGATATGATTGAGAGTATGAACTAAGAACAAAAATCACAAAAACTAGGCCAAAAATAGAAATTTTTTTTAGTGCAGACTCGGGTCAATATCCTTCTCGCGGCAGAATTCTCTGCCTTCACGTTAGATATTCAAATAGGAATATCTTGAGCTTCTGATATCGAAATCAAGCGATTCAAAAGCCCAAAATCAGTCTACGCGTCTAGGACTACAACTTTGATGAGGAGTCGAAGTGAGATAAAATCGTTTTAGAGAACAGAATCTGGCGGTAATCTAGTTGGTCAAAAAGGTTCTTCATCTGACAATGCTGAGCATCCAAATCTGACTGAGAATCTGCCCTAAGAACCTAATCCCTAGGACCTAATAAAGGTGTATGTCAATTTTTCAACATGTCATGAGTGACAAAACATAGCTAGGATGGTCAGATATCGTATGAAACCAAGTCAGAATCAGAGCCTAATTTGGAACAAAAAATTACGATAGCAGCAAAATCAGGGATTTATCCAACCTTAAAGACCAGATAAAAAAGAAACGAATTTAGCATTATGAAGACTCCTGATCCACCTAAGAAAACCTGATGATTTTGGTAGTAAAGGGGAAGGACAAAAAAATAGCAGAAAATAGCTCAAACAGGGTTTGAAAAAAAATTTTCTTTCTCCTCCGCTTTTTGTCAATTTTCTAGTAAACATGAGCTACACTCTTACACTCGGTTCAAAATGGGTATACACTATCTCTAGCACGTGGGGTCCAAAATTGAGTAACAACAGGTCTCTTGAAAATAAAAAAAAAAAGGTAATCATCATATTCAATTCAATAAACATAATAACTTACAAAATAAAATGGTTGAACAAACATATCACAAAATGTTGAGCACGGTTATCAACGAACTGTTACGCCCCCTTTTGGCAGTCTTGACTCCGCACGTGTGCCTCTACAAATAGCTCCATCGGGCTCGGCTCACGTCCAAGAGACGCAGCCTATAATGAAAAAAGATATATTAACAACAACTTAATTTAATGATATATTTCATTTAAATTAATCTTACCATCCGTTTCGCATGTGCAGCAAACGGAACGGGGCCGCCAATGTGCGTTGTCACCGAGCCATGAATTGGTCGATTCCGGTTGCTAGCACCGGACTGTGAGCGTCGTGTGAACCGCTCAGACGTCACGTGCTCAAGATAGAGCGGCCATATATCTTCCGGGATGTATATCGGTTTGAAATCCCTCCAAACCGCAACATCATTCCAGCCTTAGAAACCCCTATCCCTCGCGGGTTTTTTTGCCCTTTTTTGTGCTTTATACCAAAAATCACGCAACCTACTTCACGCAATAAAAAATTACATTTCGAGACATAAATTTTTATCTAAAAAAAATCTTGTATTGTTTTCGATCTTACCTAGTTGCCGCGTGATTTTCCCACACCATCCTCACAACAGTGTTATGCTCACTGTCCCAGCAGAATTTGTGCTGTGTATAAATAAACAAGTTTAAATAAAAATAATAATTTATTTACAATTATATTAATAATTTATTAGAAATAAACTGAAAATTATAAATTAACACCAACCTAAAATCTGTCAAACCATGCATTAATTTGAGGCATCCATTCAGGATGCTCGGATATCTGACTCCATTGAAACAATGGAATCTCCATCGACGATTTAAACGCCAATGATATTACTCGAGCAACCTCAATGTTTGTGAACCTGAAAATAAATGAAATAAATTAAATAGTGATTACTTCATAAATTATGTTGTAATTTTTGTTTTAAAAAAAATAAAACCTTAACAAACTTACATTGAAAGGTCGTCCTTCCACTGTGCCTCTGCATTGTGAAGTAGCGCTGAAAGAGGCAGCATCGGTTGACAGCGCAGGTGGTGTAGGTGCCTCTTCTTGAGAGGCACCTTAGGAAATATCATCATCACTGCTAGACGAACTAGCTGCGACCGTACGTGAGCGACCAGCTCTGGTTTTTATTCTACGCATCTCCACAATTTTATACAAATAATTATATAATTAAATTCAAATGTTAAAAAAAAATTCGACAACACCTCCCCTATACCGGATACTACCCAAATCCACAAACCTGCACATATTAACAAAAGCCACAACCAATTGGCCCAATATATACTAATTATTCCAACTTATTTAATTACTAATCCTAAGGTAAATTCAACATTAAGAATTACAATTCAACAAATTATTCAATAATTATGCCAATACAACAATAAAATATATTCAATAAATAAAAAAAACTGTAGACTAACAATTAAAATTAATGGAAAAAATTAAACATAGATCATGCCATAATAGAGTAAAATTAACAATTATTCCAAAATATTCAATTACTAATACTAAGGTAAATTCAACATTAACAATTACAATTCAAAAAATTATTCAATAATTATGCCAATACAACAAAACAATAAATTAAAAAAAACTCTAGAATAACAATCAAAATAAATGCAAAAAATTAAACACATATCATGCAATAATAGAGTAAAATTAATAATTATTCCAACATATTCAATTACTAATTCTAAGGTAAATTCAACATTAACAATAAATATTCAACAAATTAACTAATAATAATTATGCCAATACAACAATAAAAAATATTCAATAAATTCAAAAAACAAAACTATAGACTTTAGGAATGAAATATGCTTACTTTAATAATATGTTGAATTCAATACTTTACCTACATTACAAAAAATACACCAAAACAAAAAACATAGCAAAAAAAATAGCAAAAAAAAACCCTTAAAGTAAAATGAAATAGAAGAAACACATACATTTTAAACTGATGAAGATTCACAAGAAAACTTGCTAGAGATTGCAGGTGAAAATTTTGAAGAATGGAGAGGAAAAGAATCGAAATTTAAGGTGAAAAACTGAGTAGAAGAAAAAATGAACTGAAGGGGCGGTCGCTGGAACTTATATGGTAGTTTTACCGACGAATTCACCGACAGATATAAAATTAATTATTATTTAAATTTATTCCGTCGGTAAAGTGTCAAAAATCCGTCGGTATTTTTTGAATTTCGCACCAAAGTTTTTAATGACCCTCCATATTTTTCGTGGTCCGTCGGTAATTCCATCGGGAAGATGACGCGGTCAGAAATGCATTTAATGCACACCCCTTTGGAATTCGCACAGTCCGTCGGTAATTTTGTCAGTAATATTGACCCGCTGACAACTTACCGACGGACTTAATCCATCGGTATGGGCGTCGGTGATGGTGGCATTTCAAGTAATTATTTTCGAACTCTCTGTGAAATGCCGACGGACTTATAGTCGTCGATATGGGCGTCGGTGATGGTGGCATTTCAACTAATTATTTTTCAACTCTCTGTGAAATGCCGATAGACTTAATCCGTCGGTATAGGCGTCGGTGATTGTGGCATTTCAAGTAATTATTTTCGAACACTATGTGAAATGCCGACGGACATATTCCATCGATATGGACGTCGGTGATGGTGGCATTTCAAGTAATTATTTCGTGTTACAAATTATATCATCTGTCATAACCCAATTTTTGACCAATTTATTTTAATTATTATTATTATTTTATTTACTGAAAAGGATAAAAAAAATCATGATAATGATGAAAAAACAAGTAAAATGAAATAAATGAAGAATGAATTAAAATTTGGATTAAAGGCAACATGATTGGAAGTTTTGGGGTTTAATTAAACTTTGGAATTAATCTAATTAATCCAATCAAGGGTTTAATTAAACTTTGGAATTAATCTAATTAATCCAATCAAGGGTTTAATTGGAGAATTGATAAGTTTTGAGACTTAATTGAGCTTGGAATTAATTTAATTAATCCAATTAGGGGTTTAATTGGAGAATTGATAAGTTTTGAGACTTAATTGGACTTGAATTTAATTTAATTAATGAAATCAGGGACTTAATTGAAGAATTACCAAAGTTTGGGGTTAATTGGGGGCAAAATTGCAACAGATTAGAGTCCAATGACTGTTTTGTAAAAAAGCTCTTAACTGCAAGGGTCCAATTAAAGTTTATCCAGGGGCTTGCTTACGAAAATTTCAAAACTTCAAGGACCAAAACACAAATGGCCATTAACAATCGAACGGCGTCGTTTCGAAGAGAACCCATCATCTTCTTCCGTTCACCAAACCAGAAAAACGGATGTCCAACGATGCATCGCCATTACTGCTGCAATAACAATCACTTTATTATCTGTGTAACGGCATGGCTTTCTCTGGCTATAAGAAGCCAGAGAAAGAAAGCAGAAGGGGACCGGAGAAAAAAGAAAAAAAAAACTAGTGAAAAACCAAGGGGAAAAAAAAAGAAAAAACTAGGGACTGAAAGGGGGGGAAACAGTGGGATTTTGGACGAGAAAAAACATGGAAAAACTCAAGTAAAACCCAGACGAAAAACCCAGAAAACAGAGAGGGACGAACAGGCCAAGAACCGGGGAAGAAAACAGAAGCAGGAAGAGAGGAACGCAAGCAAAAACAAGGAAGAAAAACCCAGAAAACAGAGGAAAACCAGAGGAAAACCAGAGCAAAAACAGAGGCAAAACAAGAGCAAAAACAAAGCAAAGAACCCGAGAAAGCTTGGGTCCAGCCAACCCCCGGTTCCAGGACCCTTACCATCATAGTATTTGTCCAGAGCAGGGGAATTCGAAAGCATGGACCAAAAGCTTTCTTCCCGAACACAAAGAGCAAATTAAAAAAAAAAAGAGGCAAAGAGACAGAGCAGAGAAGGAAAGAAAAATGGAGGGGCAACCATTTCGTGCCTGCAGAAAAAGAACAACCCAAAAGACAGTGGAGCCACACCGGGAAACAAAATAAAACAGTCACCGCGTCATCGTCTTTGGCGCCGTCCTCCGCTGCACAAGTAAGTTTCCATTCTCTGCATTCAATAAAACTTTCAAATGCAGTGTGAAGGTAATTTAATTACCTTCACACTATTCATGCACGCGTGAATTTACTTCACGCGTGCTTCTTCTTCTTTTGCCCAGCCGGGCCACTGGCTTGGGCTAGTGGTCGGGCCGGGCCTGTTAGGTCCAGCCCAGCCCATGTAGGCTGAGCTGGGCCCAGCCCCCAAAACAAAAAAAAATATAAAATAAAATATAAAATATAAAAGTAGAAAAAATAAAAATGTGCATGCATGAATAAAAATAATTTATTTTATTGGTTTATTCACTAACGCCAGAGTCAGGAAAAAAAATACTGATTTAATTGTATTTTTGTTTTTATTTAGCTACATAAAAAATAAAAAATATGTGAATGCGTAATAAAATAAATTTATTTTATTTGTTTATTCACTAGCGTTAGAGTCAGGAAAAAATATTGATCTAAATTTATTTTATAGCTACGTAATATTTACCAACGCCAGAGTTGGAATTATCCGTAGTTGAATATGCATTGACGCCAGAGTCAGGAATATTATAAGCAAATCATCATAGCATAAACTAAAAAAATATTTAGCAATTTAAGACAAAATCAGCAATGCAGTCTGCCTCAGGCAGAATGTTTAAGGGGTGATAATATATTCTCTTTTACGTAATCAGTCTCGAACCATAGAATCTCTGTTGACCAGTTAGGGTTCCTAGTGACCATATACTAGGTGGCGACTCCTTAAACGAGACATTTTTTTCTAAAAGAACAAGATGCCGGAAATCTGTTCTTTTTCCATAATCAAGGATTATTTTAAGGCCACCGCGATGTCAAGTGCGAGAGGATGGCGACTTTACTGGGGACCTTAGGATTAAGCTTTGTCTTTTGTCTTATTATTGCTATTTTGTTTGTTGTGTTTATTTGTTTATTTTTCCTGCATTTACTGCTTTAGCATGCATCCTTATTTATGTTGTCATGCATCACTTTAAGAGCACACCCTTAAAATCTAAGATAGGTGGGGGAGTAACGGTACCTTAACGGTTTTTAGCCTGGGTAAGACTCGTGAAACCATCTAACTCTCGCTTGATTGTTTACTTAGAAGTGGTTGATATGCCAAACTGATATTACTCAGGGCCTCTATTTTCACACCACTTGTAAGCCTCATATCGACCTTTCATGGATGATCACTGAGCATGCGAGAGACCCTTTGAAACTAGATAATGACCAACCCTTTGATGCACTCAACAATTAGGATCTTCCTATTAGGTTGTCATCCCGTGATGGGTGAGTCTGCATTTCATACACATTTTTTTTAATTGCATCAACATGAAAAGCAACACATATAGCTCAACCTTAAGATATGCATGTAACTCATTTCAATCCACAGAATCTGTGGGCAAATAGGGTGTCATCTGAATTTCAACAAGCTATGCATTTCCAGCCAACATACCCCGCAAGAATTTCGTCAACCATTGATTCTACAGAGAAGGAATCTCAAAAGAGCAAGAGGGTAAAAGAAGATGGTATGAACAAATTAGGTGCCCTAGAGCAAAGGTTGAGCGCATTGGAGGGAATTTGCCTATATGATCCTATAAAGGCTGTTGAGATGTGTTTGGTGCCCAACGTTGTCATTTCCAAAAAGTTTAGAGTGCCAGAATTTGTCAAATATACAGGAACTCAATGCCCTATAACTCATCTCAAAGCATACTACAACAAAATAGCTAAGGTGGTTGATGATGAGAAACTGCTGATTCGTTTCTTCCAAGATAGCTTGAGTGACGCTGCCCTCACTTGGTATATGCGGTTGGACAATACCAAGGTTAAAAAATGGAAGGACTTAGTTGATGCCTTCATGAGACAATATAAGTTCAATATAGACGTGGGCCCTGATCGGTTAAGCTTGCAAGCTGTGGAGAAGAACAACAAGGAGTCCATAAGAGAATACGCCCGAAGATGGAGTGAGGTAGCTGCACAAGTTAACCCTTCTATGTTGGAAAAAGAGATGATCAGTTTATTTTCCAACACCTTTAAAGCTCCGTACTTTGAATACCTAGTTAGAAGCTCTACACAACATTTCACTAACTTGGTTGTTATAGCTGAGAGGATTGAACAAGCCATTGGGATAGGTAAGATTGCTGACCTAATTGAGAATGTTTTGGCTGGAAAAGGAAAGGACACTAAAAGTGCCTGACAAGGCACTTATCGTTCCTATAACTAATTTCTTCACATCGACTCCCAGAAATCAACTATCCAGAAGATAAAGCTATGTTGATAGTAGGTAGAGAATGGTCTACATATGACTTCAACTGACTGTTGAAAAGATGCCTTTGTCAAGGAGAATGAATGATTCCAGAAATTCCAGTCAATGATTGCTAAATGTTTAGCCCCTTTATATGTTATCATGCCAGTATTCATAGCTCAAGATATTAGCATAAGATCTTTGTTGTTGAACTTCTTTTCCTAAGCTTCAATGAAATAATGAGTTTGTCAAGGCACTTATCGTTCCTATAACTAATTTCTTCACACCGACTCCCAGAAATCAACTATCCAGAAGATAAAGCTATGTTGATAGTAGGTAGAGAATGGTCTACATATGACTTCAACTGACTGTTGAAAAGATGCCTTTGTCAAGGAGAATGAATGATTCCAGAAATTCCAGTCAATGATTGCTAAATGTTTAGCCCCTTTATGTGTTATCATGCCAGTATTCATAGCCCAAGATGTTTCCATAAGTTCTTTGTTGTTGAACTTCTTTTCCAAAGCTTCAATGAAATAATGAGTTTGTCATTCAATTGTGTTTACGACCAAGCATTATTCATTTTCCTGAAAGAGTTTTCTTATAAGAACTCACAAATACACATTTGAAGCCTCGCGTGATCTCATAGACGCCATTCGTCTCTTTCCCTATTGGAGTTTTGAAAAATTAAACTTGTATTTTGATTTCAAAAATAATTTGATGTTTATTCAAAACAATAATTTTGACATTTTACTTGTAGAATGACGCATGAATCAAGCAACTCCATCATTGAGGTGACTAAATTATAAAACAAAAGAATATTGGATAAAAAAGAAAAAAAGAAATGAATAAACACCCTTACCCCATGACTCTTAAATCATGTGTTTTTAAATGTATGAATAATGATATGTAGTGAACTCGTTGCTCACAACTCATAAAATGCATCTTTACAAAGACCAAACCATCATATTGGATGAGGTCAAAGTTTATTGATCTTAACTGCTTGTGCTTGAAATGAGGAAATGCCATCTTTGTTATTCCTTTCACGTTCTAAAATAAGTACGTCCCTTGCGATCCCTTTTTGAGCTTGAATAATCTTTCTTTCATCCCGATTAGGATCACACCCCACACTAGGGGCAAGAGAAAATTTCAATGAGAAAAGAGAAAAAGCCATGAGAAAGCCAAAAAAGGCATAAAAGCTCAAGAAAGACAAATGCTAGGGGGCATGCCCAAATCACTTGAAAAAAAAATGACATCCAAGATAAAATGAGTATGCCCTAGCAAAGCAATAAAAAAGAAGAAGCAGCAAATCAAAAAAGAGCGGCAAAAGAAAATATGAATGACGTCAAGAGTCAAACTACTGATAGTGATCCTCGATCTTTGAAACCCTGAAACACTCTTTGAGCCTTATGAATCATTTTCTTTCATAGCCAAAAACCACAGCCTACGTTACGTGCCTGTAGAAGTCCTTTCTAATCAAGCAAGCAAGCAACCTTGGAACAATAAACAATGCTCTCAAAATGCAAAGAATACTTTTTTCATAAGATTCATGACATTAAGAATAAACTACTCATTATTATTCATGCTGATAAAAATGAATGTTACAAAAAGAGACAAGTTTTTCTCAAATAAAACCTCGAGCTTTTTCTCGAGCCCTTCACTTTGAAAACCTATAAAGGTCATCTCATGATGTATTTTCATCGAAGACCTCATTACCAAACACAAAAGCAAATAATCTCTTTTCCAAGAAAGAAAATAACCAAGGAGTTGCAAGATTTCAAAAGCAAATTGTTTTAGGCTCACATTGAAACAATTTTTGTTTTCAAAATGCAAGATCAAGATTTCAAGCTTTATTCTCGACCCATATCCTTTACCAAACTGAAAAGGAGAGAAATGAGAGAAGAGCCTCTTAAAACCATTATTTTTCTAAGTAGCTGACATAGCACACTTGGGGGCAATGACTAATACAATGAGGCAACATTGTGTTTAGAATAAAAAATTCTAGAAAAAGAGATGGTAATTTCCTTCAACCAGACAAGGGGGCATTTTGGTTTACAAAAGACAGCTTGATCCTTTCAGCAAGTGACACCGAATGTTTCTAGTAGTGAAACGAGGAGTAATGAGTGGTCCTCTCAAATTATTTGACGAGTCAGAAAATCTTTAGCAAGCAAGTGGGTCATGATGGGCACCACAAAGGTTGAGTTGTGCAAACAAATATGGAAATAGACTTACATGGGCTAACTCGAGTGGGCTAGAAGCCTAACGACAAAGATGACCCAAATTAGAGGTAGCAAGTCCTTATCAATCAAGCAATAAGAAGACTAAGAAGAAATGGGGGCCTATATTTCAAATCAGGTAAAGATGCATGCATATCATCTAAACTTTGAGACATTGGATAATGAGTTTTGCAAATTTAATTAGAGAAATTTCCAACGGAATCCATCAAATGGAAGGCCAACGTGAAATGGCCAAGATTGAAATTGCTTTCGAAAATTTTTCATTTTTGAGAATTTTTTTCCACCTTAGCAGGCCGCCCATGAGAAATAGGCCATCTGAAAAATCTCTATGTTTTTTCGCTTCCTTTTCGAGCCCGCCTTTGAGCCCTCGTTTTCTTTTCGAGCGCGCCTTTGAGCCCTCGCTTCCTTTCGAGCACGCCTTCAAGCCCTCACCTCTTTTGAGTGCGCCTTCGAGCCCTCGACCATCCTTTTGAGTGCGCCTTCAAGACCTCATTTTATTTTTTTTCACTGGGTAGGTAACCCATTACAATGTGACCATCTTTGAAAAATCCTCGTATTTTTCCACTGGGCAGGTAACCCATTACAATGTGACCACTTTTGAAAAATCCTCGTATTTTTCCACTGGGCAGGTAACCCATTACAATGTGACCACTTTTGAAAAATCCTCGTATTTTTCCCTACTGGGCAGGTAACCCATTACAATGTGACCAATCTAAAAAACTCCTCATGTTTTTCCACCGGGCAGGTAACCCATTACAATTTGACCACTTTTGAAAAATCCTCGTATTTTTTCCATTGGGCCGGTAACCCATTACAATGTGACCATTTTTGAAAAAAATCCTCATATTTTTTCACTAGGCAGGTAACCCATTACAATGTGACCAATCTGAGAAATCCTTGTATTTTTCAAACATCGGGCAGGTCACTAGGAACAATTAGACCACTCGCGAAATTCTTCGCATTCTTTTATCATCGGGCAGGTTGCCCAAAACAATTTGATCCATTTAAAAAAAACAGCAAAAAAAAACAAAAAAAGGTGGGTCGTCTTCCAAATGACTTGTTTCTTGATTTCTACTTCTCTCTGTAAAGGTTGTGTGTCAATCTACTCTTTTCAAGATTTTCAAGACTAAAAAAAAAAAGAAGCAAAGGTTCTTTCTGTATCTACTTTTCTTTATAAATTTACTACACAAAGCTAAAAGAAAATGAAATTTTCCAATATCTTTACATAGTAAATATTATAAAGAGGGGGCAACTTTCATAACCCAATTTTTGACCAATTTATTTTAATTATTATTATTATTTTATTTACTGAAAAGGATAAAAAAAATCATGATAATGATGAAAAAACAAGTAAAATGAAATAAATGAAGAATGAATTAAAATTTGGGTTAAAGGCAACATGATTGGAAGTTTTGGGGTTTAATTAAACTTTGGAATTAATCTAATTAATCCAATCAAGGGTTTAATTGGAGAATTGATAAGTTTTGAGACTTAATTGAGCTTGGAATTAATTTAATTAATCCAATTAGGGGTTTAATTGGAGAATTGATAAGTTTTGAGACTTAATTGGACTTGAATTTAATTTAATTAATGAAATCAGGGACTTAATTGAAGAATTACCAAAGTTTGGGGTTAATTGGGGGCAAAATTGCAACAGATTAGAGTCCAATGACTGTTTTGTAAAAAAGCTCTTAACTGCAAGGGTCCAATTAAAGTTTATCCAGGGGCTTGCTTACGAAAATTTCAAAACTTCAAGGACCAAAACACAAATGGCCATTAACAATCGAACGGCGTCGTTTCGAAGAGAACCCATCATCTTCTTCCGTTCACCAAACCAGAAAAACGGATGTCCAACGATGCATCGCCATTACTGCTGCAATAACAATCACTTTATTATCTGTGTAACGGCATGGCTTTCTCTGGCTATAAGAAGCCAGAGAAAGAAAGCAGAAGGGGACCGGAGAAAAAAGAAAAAAAAAACTAGTGAAAAACCAAGGGGAAAAAAAAGAAAAAACTAGGGACTGAAAGGGGGGGAAACAGTGGGATTTTGGACGAGAAAAAACATGGAAAAACTCAAGTAAAACCCAGACGAAAAACCCAGAAAACAGAGAGGGACGAACAGGCCAAGAACCGGGGAAGAAAACAGAAGCAGGAAGAGAGGAACGCAAGCAAAAACAAGGAAGAAAAACCCAGAAAACAGAGGAAAACCAGAGCAAAAACAGAGGCAGAACAAGAGCAAAAACAAAGCAAAGAACCCGAGAAAGCTTGGGTCCAGCCAACCCCCGGTTCCAGGACCCTTACCATCATAGTTTTTTTCCAGAGCAGGGGAATTCGAAAGCATGGACCAAAAGCTTTCTTCCCGAACACAAAGAGCAAATTAAAAAAAAAAAAAAAGGCAAAGAGACAGAGCAGAGAAGGAAAGAAAAATGGAGGGGCAACCATTTCGTGCCTGCAGAAAAAGAACAACCCAAAAGACAGTGGAGCCACACCGGGAAACAAAATAAAACAGCCACCGCGCCATCGTCTTCAGCGCCGTCCTCCGCTGCACAAGTAAGTTTCCATTCTCTGCATTCAATAAAACTTTCAAATGCAGTGTGAAGGTAATTTAATTACCTTCACACTATTCATGCACGCGTGAATTTACTTCACGCGTGCTTCTTCTTCTTTTGCCTAGCCGGGCCAGTGGCCGGGCCGGGCTTGTTGGGTCCAGCCCAGCCCATGTAGGCTGAGCTGGGCCCAGCCCCCAAAACAAAAAAAATAAAATATAAAATATAAAATATAAAAGTAGAAAAAATAAAAATGTGCATGCATGAATAAAAATAATTTATTTTATTGGTTTATTCACTGACGCTAGAGTCAGGAATAAAAATGTTGATTTAATTGTATTTTTGTTTTATTTAGCTACATAAAAAATAAAAAAATATGTGAATGCATAATAAAATAAATTTATTTTATTTGTTTATTCACTAGCGTTAAAGTCAGGAAAAAAATATTGATCTAAATTTATTTTATAGCTACGTAATATTTACCAACGCCAGAGTTGGAATTATCCGTAGTTGAATATGCACTGACGCCAGAGTCATGAATATTATAAGCAAATCATCATAGCATAAACTAAAAAAACATTTAGCAATTTAAGATAAAATCAGCAATGCAGTCTGCCTCAGGCAGAACGTTTAAGGGGTGATAATAGTTTTCCTTTTACGTAATCAGTCCCGAAACATAGAATCTCTGTTGACCAGTTAGGGTTCCTAGTGACCATATACTAGGTGGCGACTCCTTAAACGAGACATTTTTTTCTAAAAGAACAAGATGCCGGAAATCTGTTCTTTTTCCATAATTAAAGATTATTTTAAGGCCGCCGCGATGTTGGGTGCGACATCATCCATGATCTATAATTATTTCAAGTAATTATTTCATGATTGTGGCATTTCAAGTAATAAATATTTCGTGTTACAAAATATATCATCCATAATCTAAATTACATGAAAGAAAGGGTTTTACACAGGGCTTCATTTTGATTGTTAATCAGAATTTTCTTCTTCTTCGTCATCAATTGAATTGTCATCACCTTCATCACAATCTTCAATATGGATATCGTCTTCTTCATCGACATTTGCTTGTCCGCTAGAGCTCAAAAAAACACTCAACTCCTCTGCGTCAACATCAACAAGACTATCATCGAAAACACGAAAATTTGAATTTTCTTCCAATTCAATCGAAGGAGCAACTTGATATGGTTCAACCAACTCACTAACTTGAAAGACTTCATCTCGCACACTTGTGTCTTCATTCTTATCCTAAACAACCTCGACACGACCCCGGGGTTTCATTTTTAAAACGGACAACCAATCAACTCTTGATCGATCCTTTCTGAATGAATGGGTGTATGTGTAATAAACTTGTTGACATTGCTTTGCGAAAACAAAGACATCGTTTATGTTGCAGAGTCTAGCTTTTGAGTTGATTTCGACCAGACCATAGGGCGGATCAACTCTGATTCCTCTGTCAGTCGTGTCATACCAATACCATTTGAATAAAAATACTATATTCTGCTCGTTATGATATTGCAGTTCGACGACCTCTTCTAATCTACCATAGTAGTTAACTTCTAACTCACTACTAGTGGATCCCTTAACACAAACACCACTATTGTATGTCTTTCTTCCTTGCCCGTATTCTTCAGTATGAAAAACATATCCATTGACAAAATACTCGTTATAGCACTTACATTTTCTTTCAGGCCCCAGGCTTAATGAAGACAATGACTTAGGCACACTCCCTTCCATTTGATAAACCTTGTATGTAATGTACATCAATAAACAGTAAATGAACTAGAATCTCGTAATGACATGCATACGTACAATAATTTTGCAAGTTAGAATGAGTTTGTGATAGTGCTTACATGTGTTCTGAACCACGTGGCAAATTATTCATCTTGTAATTGAAAGATCTGGGATTCGGTCAGCTGTGAGTTATTGGAGAGCAAATATTGTCGATGTTGCCTACAAGTGATAGTGAGTGTATGATATTACAATATATAATTAACAGTATATTACTCACAAAGTTTAATTAGTATTACACATATATAAACTTACTGAATAAAAGATCTAAGCTCATCACAGTTAAATAAAACATAGTTGTGTGATTGTTTGAACTCTATTTCCGACAAATATCTTCCTCTTACGACATTTTTAGGTGTGGGTCGTCTAGTATTGGAGAATATTGACAAGTTCCCACTGGAAGGCACTTCACCACCATCATCATGCTGTGGAACGCGATTGATTCTCATTCTTAGATGAGGTTCGAAATAGTACGAGATAAATGTTGAGATCTCCTCAACAATATAGGCCTCACATATCGAAACCTCAACATGCGCCTTGTTCTTAACCTTTTTTTTTTAGATTAAACAAGTACCTGGATTGAATAAATCAAGTGTTTTCAATTAAGAAAAACATAAAAAAATACTTTTATATATGAATTACATTGCAACTGTAATATCTAACCTTTTGAATGGGTACATCCATCTATATTGGACCGGTCCTCCAGTTTTTGCCTCGAATGGTAGATGTATAGGGAGATGCTCCATTGAGTCAAAAAATGATGGAGGGAATATCATCTCAAGTTTGCATAGTGTCTCGACGATATTCATTTGAAGCCTCTTAATATGATCAACATTCAACTTGCTGGAGCATATATCTCTGAAAAAATGACTAATCTCCGTGAGTGCATCCCATATTCCCTTTGGCAACAAAACACAAAAAGCTAATAGGATGAGTGTTTGCATAAACACGTGGCAGTCATGACTCTTCATTCCATACAATCTGCAGTCCTCTATATTAACCAGCCTTGATATGTTCGATGCATGTCCATCTGGAAAACGCAGACTCTTAAGCCATTTGTAGACTAACAGTTGTGCGTTTTTCTTTAACATGAAGCTTGCTCTTGGATTTGCGACCTGTGTATCATCATAAACCAACTCCATATTTTTACGGTTACAGTATAAAGCTATATCCAATCTAGCCTTGATGTTGTCCTTTGTCTTCCCCTTCACATCCATGACGGTGTTGAAAATGTTCTCAAACATGTTCTTTTCGATGTGCATGACGTCAAGGTTATGGCGGAGCAGATTGGTCTTCCAATAAGGAAGCTCCCAAAAGATACTTCGCTTTACCCAATTATGGGTCAAACCAAAACCAGGAAACTTTTGCTTACTTGATTGAAGGCCAAACACAATGTCACCGTACTCTGAGACAACATCATGCAATTCTTCACCAGAAAGACGCGGGGATGCAACATCTTTTTCAACTCTGCCAACAAAGAAATCTTTTATGTTCTTTCTGTACCTGTGATTAAGTGGCAAGAAGCGACGGTGGCAGTCAAAAAAAAATGCTTTACCTCTGTTTGCTAACGTGAATGCCTTGTTGTTTTCCATGCAGTATGGACATGCGAGTTTCCCATGTGTGCTCCAACCAGAAAGCATTCTATAAGCTGGAAAATCATTGATGGTCCACATCAAAGCCGCCCTCATAAGGAAATTTTATTTCCTCGAAATATCATAAGTCAGAGCTCCGGAGGACCACAACTACGCCAACTCATCAATCAACGGTCGAAGATAAACATCTATATTCCGCCCCGGGCTACTTGGACCGGGTATGACAGTAGATAAAAACATGAACTCCGGCCTCATACACATTCCCAGTGGCAAGTTATAAACTGTGAGTATGACCGGCCAACAAGAATAAGGAGCAGTAAATTACCCAAATGGGTTGAATCCGTCTGTACACAACCCAAAACGCACATTCCTTGATTTAGCTAAAAAGTGAGGATGCACACTGTTAAAGAGTTTCCACGCTTCGCCATCAGAAGGATGCACCATCACTCCATCAACGGCATCATATGCTTGGTGCCATGTCATATGCTCAGCAGTCCTTGGTGACATGAATAACCTCTGCAGTCTAGGTGTGATCGGGAAGTATCTAAGTTTTTTATATGCCACTAGAGTCTTTCCCCTGCCAGTTCTAGGTTTGTAACGGGAATGCCCGCATGTCATGCACTCGGTCATCTCAGCATTTTCAAGATAGTGTAACATGCAGAAGTTAGGGCACATGTCAATTTTCTGGTATCCTAAACCGCGGGGTTTCATCATGGACTTTGCAGCATAGAAGTTCTCTTTCAGCCTGTTCCCTTCAGGTAAAATGCTTCTTACCCATTCAATAATCTTGTCATACCCGGCCTCACTCAACCTGTGATCTGACTTGATGGTGAACACTTGTGCTACGGCCGATAATTTATTGTGGTTCGTGCAGCCATCCCATAATGGTTCCTCAGAATCTTTCAACAAATCAAAAAACCTAGCTGCATCTGTATTAGGTTCTTCTTCTACGATTGGACATTGACTGACATTACCTTGATTCATTCTCATTGCATCCATAACCATATTTCTGTCAGGATTAGTGTTGTCATTTGCCGCTTCATGCACGTTGCTAGCATTAGAAGTAGACCCAACCACCGTTTCTTCCATTCTCCTCTTACTACCAAATACTTCTCCATGTGCATACCAACACTGGTAATTCTCTATAAACCCTTTGTGTAGAAGATGCATCATTACAACATCTGGACGTAGATACTTTTTATTTTGATACTTCCTCCATGGACATCTAATACCGCCTCCAGTAAAATTTCTGGGAATAGATGTTGTGAAATTAATAAAACCCTAAACCCCGTTACAATAATCCATCCTCCGCAATCCTTGGGGTGAATCTCGATACATCCATGAACGATCATCCATGACTTATATCGAACCTCTATAAAATTATGATGACATTATGTATTAATTAACTAAGTTAGGTAAATAAACTTGCAAAAATATTACTTTACCTCGAGATTATCCAACAAACCAATCACAACTTCTCATAAATATTAAATATTCATTAACATTTATCAACGTCCATACAAATTAAAATATATAAATTTACGAAAATTACCACTCCGTAATACCATTGATAAAACTTTAAACGGACCGATTAAGCAAGCTATTAATTATTTCAAAACAGCACATGTACTTTGGTAGTTCCATAAAGTTTTAACAATTTACAAACAAATACAATCTTACAAAATCTAAAACAAACCATAACAGGTATAGAATTATATATTCATATACTATAAGTTTGTTTGAGAAATAACAATAAAACATGTACATCTACTAACAAAATACATATACTAAAAAAACAATAAAATTGACATTTCATTAAATATTAAAATTTAAAAAGATAGAATTACTTACAAAAATTGATAAAATCCGTCAGTAAATCAGAACACGGATGTTGTAACCACAAAACTTCAAGAAATATAACTTGTTGTGTTTGATATGAGGGAGATTTTTGTTTGGGGGGAGGGGGGGCTGGTTATTTGCAGATGGGGAGAGTTGGGATTAGGAAGAAGAAGGAGAAATAGGGGAGCAGAGGGTCGGTAGAGCAGACATATATTAACTTTTTCCGACAGTTTCACCGACCGAAACTCCGTCGGTGAGTACGTCAGTGATTCTAACAGAAAAATCGACACATCACCGTACGGATCTGCCATTTCAAATCTCTCGATAATTTCATCGGCAATTTAAACGGCGAACCGGTCACATCACTACACGGGCTGTCTTTTTGAATCCATCGGTGATTCCGTAGGAAAAAATAACCCACCAAAACCTCCACGTCAGTGACCCACCTTTTTTTTAAATTTAGAAACTTTTTTGTCCGTAATTTCATCGGTAACTACCAACGGAAACATTCTGTCGGTAGTTACCGAGTGAATTACGGACGGCAAATATTCCGTCGGTAGTTACCGACTGAATTACGGACAAAAAAGTATCCATCGGTAATTTCGACCTCAAATTAACGACAGAAATATTCCGTCAGTAAATCCGTTGTTGTTTAGTGAATTTCTGGTAGTGTTTTATTTTTTTTATTTTTCCAGATCTGCTTCTATTTTCTTCCTCGTGGGTTCTTTTTTTTTTGTCTCTCTCCCTCTCTACTAGTTTCTATGGTGGTCGGCTTAAATTAGTGGTTGGTTATGGGAGGAAGAATGGCAGAGCTAGTTGAGGTTAGGCTTGTTTAGAGGTCGATGTGATGTTGATTTTGCTAAGGAGATTGTCATAGGGAAAAGGGAAATGGGACAACGACAATGCTAGGTCGAGAGGTTTTATTGGTGTTGCCCACGAGGATAAAGGGAAAGATTGGTGATTTGAGAAGCTCTCAAGAGTTGGCACTATTGATCGGCTGAGGGAGAGGAGAGAGATGTCATGGTTTGGCAAGGATAGCTATTGTGCAAGGAATTATCGGTGCATGGCACTATAGATTTGTGTGAGAGATAGGTGAAGGGAGATAAGGAAACTAGTGTTGCTGTCTTCGTGGGTTGAGATGTGGATTTGTGGGTGGTTATAACTGGAAGAGAAAAATAAGGGTATACCTTAGGGAAGGTAGAAGTGAGGCGTGTGTGGGCACGATCTGTGACAGTAAGGGTCGCTCCTTTTTTTTAAGTTTCATCTTTTTTCCAAAATGCGTGTTTGAAAGACGAAACTTGGCTTTGGCATATGAGACTTGGGCATATAGACTTTGATAACTTGAAGATGATGGCACAAAAGGATATGTTAAAGGGTTTATCATTCATTATACATTTAAATCAGTTATGTGAAGGATGTTTAGTGGGTAAGCAATTTCGCAAGAGCTTTCCAAAGAAGTCTATATCAAGAGCAAGTCAACCCCTATAAAAAATACATACCGATGTTTATGGTCCTATCAAACCATGTTCATTTGGTAAAAATTTGTATTTTTTACTTTTTATTGATGATTATAGTAGAAAAATTTGGGTATACTTCTTAAAATAAAAGTCTAATGTGTTTAGTTGTTTTAAGAAATTTAAGGTATTAGTTGAAAAAGAAAGTGGTTATTCTATAAAATCACTTAGGACGGAAAAAGGGTGAGTTTTGTTCCAATGATTTTATTGAGTTTTATGAAGATCATGATATAAAGAGACTCCTAATGGTGTTTAGATCACCACAACAAAATGGTGTGATAAAGAGAAAGAACATAAGCATTCTCAGCATGGCAAGAAGAATGCTCAAAACCAAGAAAATGCCTAAAGAGTTTTAGGCCGAAACTGTTGATTGTGTTATCTACTTGTAAAATAGATGTTCTAACAAAGGCTTGAATAGCATGACTTCATAAGAAACATGAAGGGGAACAAAGCCAAGGGTTTCTCACTTGAAAGTTCTTTGGAGCATCGGCTAAATTCGTGTAGATGATCAAGGACCACACTAGATGACAAGAGTAAAAAGATCTTTGTAGGTTATAATCAAAAGTCCAAACGATGTAAGCTTTACAACCCTAATGAAAGAAAGATGGTGATTAGTAGAGATGTTGAGTTTAATGAAGAAGAAGCATAGGATTGGAAGGTAAATGATGGTTAGAAATATGACTTCCTACCAGTTTTTGAGGAAAGATATGAAGATCATCAAGAACCTATAGTTACACCTCCATCTATACTAATGAGCTCAATTTCTTCTTCTTCTTCTTCTTCTTCTTCTTATTCTTCTTATTCTTCTTCTTCTTCTTCTTCTTCTAGTGGAAGCTCAAGTAGTGGCACTCTACTAAGTCTACCAAGATATATAAGGAGCCTTGATGACTTATATAGGGTAACTAATCATATTGATGATGTAATACTATATTTTCACCTTGCTAGATGTGATCCTATAGTATTTAAAAAAGTAATAAAGGATGCAAAATCGAGAATTGTTATGGATAAAGAGATTGCATCAATTGAGAAGAATGACACATGAAGATTGGTTCCTAGACCAATTAGAAAGAAGCCAATAAGTATCAAGTGGATCTCTAAAGAAAAAAAGAATGTCAAATGAGAGGTGGAGAGATATAAGGCAAGGTTAGTGGTAAAAGGCTATAGTCAAAAGCATGGGATTGACTGTGATGAGGTTTTTGCTCTCGTTGCTAGATTGGAGACCATTCTATTAATCATTGTCACCACTACCCAACATAGATGGAAAATCTATTAAATAGATGTTAAATAAGCCTTTCTTAATGGCTTTCTTGAGGAGGATGTCTATATTTAGCAACCTATTGGTTATAAAGATAAAGTTTTAAAGTTGAATAAAGTCTTGTATGGATTGAAGCAAGACTCAAGGGCTTGGTATAGTCGCATTGATGGTTATGTCTTAGAAAATAGGTTTGTTAAATGGCCTTGTGAATATGATATCTATGTAAAGATCAAAGAGAGTGGTGATTCTCTTATTGTATGATTGTATATGGATGACTTAATCTTTACAGGAAATAATCCAAAGATGTTTGAAGACTTCAAACAAGTAATGACCAAAGAGTTTGAAATGACAGATATTGGTCCCATGTCCTACTACTTAGGGATTAATATCGAACAATAAAAAAAATAAAATCTTTGTGAATCAAGAGAAGTTTGCAAAGGAGGTTCTCAAGAAGTTCAAGATGGATGATTGTGCAAAAGTGAATATACTATAGTTGAGTGTGGAGTGAAGATATCAAAGAATGATGAAGCGAGATCTTCGGTATATCAAAGGTACTGTTGATTTTGACTTATTCTATGGTTATTCTAATAGATTTGGACTTGTGGGTTATAGTGAAAGTGATTGGGCTGGAGATATGGATGATAGAAAGAGCACAACGGGTTTTGTTTTCTATATAGGAGACACAACATTTACATGGAGTTCAAAGAAGTAATCTATAGTCACTTTATCATGTGAAGCTAAATATATAGCTACTACATCATGTGTTTGTCATTTCATATAGCTAAGGAGATGATTAAAGGAATTGTGAATGCCACAAAAAAAAAAGCCTACTGAAATATATGTGGACAACTCATGAGTCATTGTATTAGCAAAGAATCCAGTATTTCATGATAGAAGTAGGCATATTGACACAATATTTCATTACTTATGAGATTGTATTGCAAACAAAGAAGTTGAAGTCAAGTATGTAAAGACACAAGACCAAGTCGCAGATATATTCACAAAGCCACTCAAATATGATATTTTTATCAAAATAAAAAACGTGTTAGGAGTTATGAAGAAATCAAGTTTAAAGAGGGATGTTGAAAGTAAATCAGATTTTAGATTCTTAAACAGTCGATTGGTTTAGTTGGCAGAATATAATTCCTGTTCAGATTAGAATTTCCTTGTATTAGTTTAATTCCTTGATTATCTAGAATTTTATGCCTACAAAAAAGCTTGTACTTTAGCATTATTAATAAGCACAAAAGAAAGACAATAACTAAGAGAGTTTAGAGAGAAAAACTTAATAAAAGCATGCATTTCTCTTAATCTTCTTCTTATTCTTGAGTTATTGACCTTGCATTGTTATGTTGATCTTATACCATACTTGCTTTACTTCCAACAAGGTCTCCTTCTATTTATGATCATTCTTGGATAGGTGTGTCTTGTTTTTTAAACTTTTCAAACAAGCTCTTCGAGCTTTGTTTGTTAAATTTAACTCTAAAATGAGTTAGTTTGGGTTTACTTTGAATTTATATTAATGACATGATAATTATACATGGTAATGTTGATAATATTATGCATAATTATAATATACTATGATAATCATAATATTATCTAGATCACTCACAATGAAGTATTTTATGAACTATCCAAATATATTAAAATTGATAATCACTTCATTCTTCAACATGTCATATATTTTATCCAAATATATTTATACGAGTATTCTTTAATTTCCTTAATTGATTAACTTGTAGATATTTTATAAAAACTCATCAGCCCGGCAACTTTTAAGATCTAGTTTCCTTAATTGATAGAATCTCTTTGATTACATTTCCAACATTATTAACGTAGGAGCATATATAAACCTCTTGTGTGTGTGTGTGTGTGTGTTATAGAAAGACGTACTCTTCTGATTTTTCATAAGAAAATATTTAAAGTAGCTAATCACAATTTCCAAAATTTAATAAATATTCAATTACATAAATAATTAATCTTAAACTTATGTATACTAGAAACTTAAAAATCAAAGGAAAATAATAATTTCAACTTAAAAAATTAAGCAGTTATAAATATTTCTTACTCAAATTAAAAAAATAATGGTTGTTAAGCATACTCGTAATCTTTTCTTTTTTTTCTCTCCCTAAGGACAAAATCCTGTGTACATAAGTTATTATTTGCCCAAAAAAAAACTTGCTGATCCACTCGGGTCTGCAACTTGCAAGACCATGTCGGCGTGCTTACTTTTATCTAAACTTGACCCAGTTGTCTTAACCTTCGTGCAAGCTATACTGGCCGTTGCAAGTTCTATTGGAATGGACTTTCAGCTTCTTGTGTTTTTTTTTAAGAAATAAAAAATAAAAAGAATTGGCATGGCTTAAAACGAGAAGAATTTGCTAGCATATATTTCCCACCGCCGAGCCAGGTCTCTGACAAAGGTCATTGATTTTAAAACGTTTCATGGAAAAAGAAATCAAGCAGCCAGTGAAGTTTAAGAGAATTATCATCCTTCGGTTTGCTTAGCCATGTAGCGCTTGTGTTTCCCATGTAGAAACTAAAAAGACTTGCCACTATTATGCATTCAATATAGTTCTAGTCTCGCACTCCCCATTGAACATAAGAAAACTAGCATGCTTGAAAGCTAGATATACAAAACAATTCAATTTGAGGAAGCTGTGAAGCACCACACCAGGTAAATCAAATAATGCCCTCTGAAATTAAGCTAAATTAGCAACAAGCAAGTGGATGTTTTGAAGTGTAGTAGTAATTATTTTTTAAAATATTTTTTGCTCGAAAATATATCAAATTAATCTGAAAATACCCAAAAAAAAATTAATTTAAAGAAAAAAAAATTAAATAATAATTTAAAAAACAATGGCTCTAGATTTTTGGATTACTGTGATTTTGACAGCTAAAATCCGATTACCTAGCAAGTTGGAATCAAGTACCTGCAACCGAGACACAAATCCTATCAGACTTTTTCCCAACATCCATGGGAAATAAATGAGCTATAAAGAAAAAAGGAGACGAGGAATGACATTATTATAGAAAAGGAGGACCAAACTGAAACAAAAAGGAGTAGGGAGACCAAATACACAGTTTTTTCTTTTTTTATATACTTGGCGGATCCCTTGATCAAGAACAGCGTTTTTTTGGAAAGAGGCTCCACCACACAAGAATTATCTACACAAGCTAGCGTTTTATTGGACAGAGGCTCCATCACACAAGAATTATCTACACAAGCTATATCCACGGTTGCAACTTGCAACTAGAACTCGACCACCCACTGTCTTGACTCAAAAGTCTTTTACCACTTGTACTGGCCCTTGTGGGTTACCAAATACACATTTTCCTACTGAATAATTGCTCGTATTTGCTTAAAATTGATTAGATGACATTTTTACATGGTATTGCTTAGAATCGGAGGGATACAAAAGTTTCAGAACAATGATCATCGAGTCGAGTGAAGAAATTGAGCACGAAGTTCAACGAGTTGAGTGAAGAAAAAAGATACAAGCCTGGAAGATCGCACCTGGGTGTGGTTGTCAAAAAATTTTATGGGAACCACTTACCTTGTCAGCTCTAACAAAATTAGTTAACGTGGGTATTCACACTGTTCAAAAGTTAGCAGACTAGCTATAGCTTTAATAGTCAGCTTGGAGGAAACTCTCGTATGCAGTTCCATTCAGTGTCTTGTTGATATCTTCCCAGTTCTTAACATGGTCTGACAATGGACCTTTGTGTATCTTGACCTGACGGCTCATTAGCTCCATCACTGGAAGGCCTAGAAATGCTTGAACATCTTTTAGTTTCTGCAGCACAAGCATGATAAATAATGCGCTTTGAGAGACGATTTACAGTGCTATCAACAAATGCAAAACTACCACAATCACAAACTGACAATTCAAATGGTAGACTGTTTCCAGAGGAAAGGATTATCTCAAGATGGGAACCCATTTAAGGGAGCCCAAGACATAAATTAAATTTCACCAGAATTTTAAAATAGATACTAAAAAAAATAATAGTTAGAATTAATCTAAAGATTAGCTGGTGAATGGCAGAAATGTTAGGCAATAAGAATCATTCCAATGATCAAGGTATTTCTCAGTTAACTTCAAAATATAGAAAACAAGATGTATTTTGTGTGAGAACTTGACATGATAACTTACCGTGGGGTTTTTGATGAGATCCTCATAGTACAGAACAATATGCCTGGTGCTGTTGAAGTATTCTAAAGCCTTGGTAGCTGTTATCTCAACCTCCTTCAGATCAGAAATCAACAGTGTGGAATTGATCATAGGCTTGTATTTTGCAAGTGTTTCGGCCTACAAGAAATTACAGCTGAAAGCTCAACACGATATGTAGCATGAAAGAGAGTTAGAGTTGGTGGGAGCAGGGGAAATAAAGAAGGACCTCTTCTGTGGAATGAACATGAGACTTGTGGGTCCCATTCAATAGCTTAGCATGACGATCATAGGAATTCGCAAGAACTGAAACCATGCGACGTAGTAGATTTCTTCGAAACAGAAATATTGCAGATACACCCCTGCGGTTGAAGTAGTCCGCTATTTCCTTGTGATGCTGCATTACTCCCTGCATGAAAAAAATAATGGCCAGATTATTACTTCGGAATTTTCCTCCCCAAAAACAAACTTTCAGTAACACATGCACATGATCCTTCTTCCAGTCCCCCATATATAAATGGGGGTTCTGCCTCCCTAAGGTTCCTTTAGCTGGATATTATTTTAGCAAATAGTTGAGAGAAATTGAAAAAAAATGAAAAATGCACTTCTGTAACCTCATTCAACCACGCAAAGTGCAGTCCTAAAAGTATATAATCTTCAAGCAAATATGGAAACCATAAAATTCCTTTATTTTTATAGTTTATATAAGCAAAATAGTAAACATTTTCCTTTAAAGTTATCCAAGTGAAAATTACTAAAAGTACTACTATCAAGCTAAACTGTCTTCTTATGATCAAAAATGTAAACTGCCTTCGGTCTCTAAATTAGAAAGTGCTCTTGCATGGTACAGCAACTGGTTTCCAAAAACCAGACAGAAAATGAAGAAATTCCTTATTAACATCCAAACACAGTTTTTGTTTGGGAATAGATTAATAACATACAAAAAACACAACTTTTAGTCCTCCTAAATTCAGTATCAGCTACACTTTATTTATCCACCCTGTTCTCCCACCACAGAAACTGGATTCGCAAAACAGCAGCTCACAGCTCACAAACCCTTCTGAACATCAGCTGATATCCATCAAATAAAAAAGAAACAACGAAGAATGCTACCTTACCACTGTTATATCTGCATAGTTTAAGGTACCAATAATTTAACAAGATACAAGAAGCTGATGCGATTAATTTAGATCCAAAAAGGGGTTTTCACAAATCTGGTAGGAATTCCTATTATAGAAATAATACTAGAACTTTTAAGTGTCAATTGTTTCTAAAGGTTGATGTTGTTCCTTCTTGCCATTTTGTTTCTCTAAAGATTGATGCTGTTCCTTCTTGCCATTTTGTTTCTAATACCATATATCCTGATTGGATGAACCATGAGGTAAGCCAATACCATATTACAATAGTTTCACACATGAATACAAGATTGTTAAACACTAAACAGTTTGACCCGGGGCATGTCTCCTTGAGAGTTTAAAGTTGATATTTTATCATAAATACTATTTTTTTCCTTCTTCTTTTTTTCCTTTCAAACTAAAACCACTATTTAAGCAGCACATCAATGAAAAACAGGAAACACCTAAATCCATTTCATGATTTAGATTGATAGGTTATTCTGGGCAACCACTAATGTAGAGTGGTAGTTGCCAGCTTGACGTTTCTAATTACTGTGCCAACAGTGTGTGATCAAACAAGTCTTTTAGTACCCCACCTAGCAGCACAAATAAGGTAAATATTTAAACTTTAACCTACTTTTCAACCTCAGTTACCTGATTAAGCATCCACTTGAAGCCAACTGCCGCGGAGCATTCATTCTTGGAAGCACTTGTGAACCAGTCCAAATTGTAGACTTTATCTAGAGTCTGTGTAATTGATGAAATATTTATCCTCCTATCCAAAACAGAAAATATCTCCCCGTTTGAGCTTACATTAACATGACTGTTTAACAATGTTTCAAACCATCCACTCCCAGATCTTTGCATCGATAATATAGCAAAGTACCGCACAGGATTATGTGCGCATTCAGCCCTGGAAACACACCAACACAGTACTTAAGCACACCTTTTAATTAAATCCAATTCAAAAACAAAAGGCAGAAATGCCCAATTACCTGCTAAAAGTTTCAGGATTTGGATAATGTACACAAGAAATTTGCAAATTTTCATGGTCAACATCAGGAGACGGCCTCTCAATGACTTGGATATCTTGAATTTTAATTTTACTATGGGTACTTATCTGCTTTAAACAAACTGAGCAGATATAAACACCGCAGACCATTGCAAACACTAAAACTATCATCCTTAACAAAATGGGAGTTTTCTTAGCAGGCTTTATGATTATCGTATCCTGTTAAAGAGCAGATTAAGCTTGTTAATAATGGAAGAAATAGGATGCAAACTAGCTTTAAAGAACAAGGAACAGCTGAAATTAAAGTAAAATTATCGTTCCAGTCTTGATCTTAGCTTGGCAGGTGAAGAAATTACTGTGCTAATAGAAATAATTCAAAAGAACAACAATGTTTCACCACAAACAATTAACAACAGAAAGCACCAAAACCATAGAATCTATGTCGTATAAACAGCCAGAAAAGGAAAAAATAAATGATCTTTATAAAAGGAAGAACAAATGGAGTGTCGGTTGGAGAACAGTAAGCTAAGAATAAGCTTAGAAATTGAAATATAAACAACTAGGAAAACCACGAAAAAAACCCAGATCGGGACATGCATTATTCAACAAACCCATTTCAAAACATGTTCCACACAACCATCAACTTACAAAACTGAAACAACAATTTATAAGAAGAAACAGCCTTTTCTACAGCAAATATGACTACTAAAATTAATTAAACTAAAAAAAAAAAAAGCATCCTTCAATACTACCCAGATAATAAAATTTTAAAAAAAAAAACTAGCAGCATTTTAAGGAAATCCCATTATTCTACTCATACAAAAGAGGGGGAAGTGAGAATCAGTGGGCACCTTGTTTAATACACAAATATACTCAGCCATTGCTGTATTTCCAGAGAACCCAACAAAGGTAAAGCAAGAAAAAGTAAAAATAAAAACAGACACCCTCTCTCTCCCTCTCTCTCTCTCTCTCTCTATTTCAGATTTTGCTAGTACCCGTACAAATAATGGATGAATTCATCTAGAGGACTCAGTCACAAAGTCTCTTCAAATAGTGAGAGAAGTTTAAAGAAGCTGCCAAAGAGAACTTGACAAAATTTGGAGCTATTTTTTATTTGAAGCCTTGTGGAAAACAACGCTTCATTTAAGGCCTGTGCTTTGCTTTTTATTTATCTTTTTGTAATATACCCCAAACAATAGCCGCTGCCTGCTATTGTATTCAGCAGCTGGCTTTACTGCCTGCCTCGTTATTGATTTCCCCTCTAGATTTTGTCAAATTATTAAATTATTAGTACCATACATCTTTTTTAATTTTCCTAGGAGAGTCTAAGTTCAGGTATGTAATAATGTAAATGCAAGGTTATTTAAACTAAGTAAGTCATTCAGCTGACTTAATTTAAAATTCAAGTTATAAATTGAATACATAAGTTAATTTATTTTAATTTAAAAAAAATTTAAAAAAATTGTTTTAAAACAAATTAAAAAGTTAAACATAAATTTTGATTTAATCGAGTCAGACTAAATTAACTGTGAATTATTTTTTTTTTAACTTCCCCAAGATTTAGTTTAAAAATCGAGTCAGCTATGAGCCGGCCCAAGTTTCTATGACCATGTGAAAGCAGGAGTCATCTTTTCATACGTAGGCGTGCACATTTGCCGTACATGAAGGGATATGGCGTGAGTTAATGTATTATGAAGTGTTTGAGATTGTGTCTGCTGCTTCGAAGTCTCACTCTCCAAACACAACTTAAATTCTTGGTAAGACTTTGACTTTTGCTCCCATACGAAATACCATGAAAGAATAATTCAATTTACTGGTTGATCTCAAATAATATGCAGGCTTTCAAAAATTAAAAAAAAAATAATTGGAATCAGTTAAATACTGTGCATATCCTCACAATTTACTGTGGGTTCACATACTAAATTTACAATTTTACCCCACCACACTAATAACATTTAAATGTAATTGCCAAACTCATAATGGACATTATGGTTGGCTTTTTTTTTCACAATAAAATTATTAAATTGCTCTAAGAAGTTATTTTCATTTAATTAGTATTGAGGGGCATTTTTTATTTTTTGCTTTATTTTTAAAAATGAATTGACTAAATTGCCCCTAAAATCAAATTTTCCAGTGGTGGTTCTGTCATTTCCCATGGGTTTTTTTTGTTATTATTAAGTTGTGTTAAGGACAATTCAGTCTTTTCTATTTTAAAAATCATTTAAAATAAAGTTGTTGGCGCATGCTTGGTTTAAGGTGGCTTTGTGCTTTTTAAGTGGCACGTGAGCCGCTATCTGGTGGAGGAATGCAAGCTTCGGCTACAGCTTTGAAAGCTACGCGGCACACCATTCTATTTAGAGCAGCGTGTATGGTAGTTACGATGACAGTTGGTCACTACCCGACCCTTCCTTTTCTTTTCCTCTTCTCTCTCTCCTCCCCTTTAATTTCATGTTGGCCATTAAAAAAATCAGATTTGTCCTTTTATTTTATGACATTTCAGGTTTGATCATCAATATTTTGATTTATTAAGTTTGATTATTAACTCTTTTGTCAAATTTTAATTTGTTTTTATCTTCATCCTTGAATGCATGATCTTAATTTATATATTTTTTTTTCAAATTTAGTCATTATTCTCTTAATTTTTATTTTTTTATTATTTATAAGTTGGATTTTTCTTTTTAATTTTGCACTTCAATTCAAATTAATTTGGTCTATCAAAATTAAAAAAGAAAAACATAAAAGAAATTGAAGTGATAGCTCATGTAAAGGTTATGACTTATGATATTGGGTTGAATTTGATAGAAGAAATGCGCATGAAAAAAATATAAATAAATTAATTTATTAGGGATAGTTTATCTAAACTTGCTTATAAACGGACTAAATTTGTGATTAATTTTGAGTGGATTAATTATCAAAGTTATAAATACCTTTTTTAATATTTTTGTGTTTTTAAAGCACATATATTTTTATTATTTTTTCTTTAAAAACATTGTTTGATTATAGTATATTTTGCTTTGAAATCAAAGTATATAACACTTTAAAAGAAAATAAAAGAAAGGGATATTGCTTTTAAAACAAAGTAAAATACTGTCTTTGTAGTTATCAAAAGCAAAGCAATTTGTTATGGAGTCTATTTAATGTTGTTGTATTATATTCTGGTGCATTGTGAAAAAGAAAAGGTAACATTAATATAAGCAGTGTTTAGTAACTAACTACTATGCTTATAAAGAAATTATATTTTTCCTATATAAAATAGTGGATTCAATAGTAAATTGTTTTTTAAGAAATTATATTTCTTAAGCATGGATCTTATATTTTCGCTTAAAAAAAGCAAGGTCTTTTTTTTTTAATTTTAAGTGCTTTAGTTTTAAGATTTTTTAAAAAAATTGGCATAATAAATTAAAAATATAACAGAATAACATAATTTGAAAAAAAATTGATAAATAGAACAATTTGTACATATCATGATTTACAATCATGACATTTAAGGTTGTCGAGTTTCAAAATCACAACATCTATTAAATATCGTGTTTCTAAAATGCAATAACTCATGATGTCACAATTGTAAATCATGACAAGTCATGAAATTTAACATAGTTTCTTCTTCTTCCCTTCTTCCACATTTGCAACCTCTCTCTCTCTCTCTCTCTAAACTTGTCATTGTCATCTACATTGTTTTTCTTTATAAAACAAAAGGGTCAAAATTATCAAAACTTATCATGTACACCGACTTTAACTAAAAAAAGGTTAAAACTATCACTCATAGCTTTA
Source organism: Populus simonii (assembly GCA_007827005.2). Taxonomy (NCBI): domain Eukaryota; kingdom Viridiplantae; phylum Streptophyta; class Magnoliopsida; order Malpighiales; family Salicaceae; genus Populus; species Populus simonii. Next base: position 12,864,838 of record CM017470.2, read on the forward strand.
AAACACACCAAAAAATCACTCTCCCCATCTTCAAGCCTTCATTCACCATGTTTAGCATCTGAATCGCCACCCAAAACACTACCACCATTCCTTGAGACACGTGCACTGGACTGCCACCACTTCCTAGTTGAAAAAAGTAAGGTAAACAATCTACATTTATATTATTTTGGTGCATTTTATAGTTATTTTATGTTTGCTCGAAATTAGAGTTTAGTTTGCAAATTAGGTTTGTTTAAATTAGGATTTGAACTAATTGTGTTAAATAGCTATGAATTTACACAATTAAAATTGAGCATGGAAATAACATGAATCGTGTTTAATTTTAATCAATTATGCCTTGCATGGATTTGTCGACTAAGTTGTCAAAATTGAGGATTTTGATTGATTTATGTTAATTAGCTGTGAAATCAACCAATTATGGTTGATTTCATACAAATAAGTATGAAAATAACATAATTTAGGTTGCATTTTGATCAATTAAGTTTCATGTTGACTTGTCGACTAAGTTGTCTTGGAGATTTTGATTGATTTATGTTAAATTGACCGGAATCGACTTTATTTTTTGTCTACAAAATGTCTTATAACATTTTTATGTTATATCATTACAATAGTACTATTACTCTTGATGTGTGAACAATAATATCACTTACAATGGCGAACGTAATATGCTATTGAATGGTAATTTATACATGTTCTCTGTGGATACTAAACAAGCTATATGTTATGGGCTTTAATGGAATTATAATGATATTGAAGTTGATATAAGTTGGAAGTCTAAATGTTGGGGAACATTAGTATTATTTTGTATCAATTGTAAGTGATGTTAATTTTAAGACATTGAATGATTCTTCTATCTAAAGTGGATTTAATATGATAGAATTGTATGTGGGTAGTCCATCAACTCTTTTATCTATCCCAATTTATGTTGAATGGGTAAAACAACATCACAATTTTTTGGTCAATTAGGAGCAGGCTAAACATGTCATTGATGAATGGTTTGCTGCAAAAAGATGATGATGAAAGTATGTTTGACAATTCATATGCTAATCACACGTAGATATGACTCAATTTGAGTATGGTGACAATGTAGATAATATATTGGGCAAAAATGAGACAATAAATGTTGATGATAATGTAATAATATCTTTTGTTTATGCATTTAGAGGATTTTATATTTTATTTACTATTTGTTATGATCGGGTACTTAGTCATAAATATTTAGTTAAACTTTAAAAAATAAATGACTAAGATATTTTAATTTATTAATATTAAAAATAAATACAATTCAAGTAACTTTTAACATAAGAGAACTTTGCGGTGGCTATGCAATTAATGCAGTCACAACTCTTTGAATGAGTTTTAACGATCCTTATGATAATAAGATAGCCCAATTAACTGCTTTTTTTACACAGTAATTATATTTTTTAATTAGTTTATTCATTAATCAATACTATTTCTTTTTTATGAACAATCTTACGAATCCATCCCTCATATTTATTTGATACACTCAGGAAAAAAGAAGAAGGTTACTAACCTTAATCTCAAAAGTTTGCCGTCAAAACAAATTCAATAAAGATCTTTACCATTTTCCATATATATATATATATATATATATATATATATATATATAGATGGTAAAGATCTAGGAGTGCACGCTTTGCTGAAGTTGTGGAGTATGGACCTCTTGAAGGAAATGAACCACAAAAACAAAGTAACGAGTAAAATCACCGGTAAAAATAATATTTTTATATTTTTATATTTTAAAAATGTTTTTGAAAAAATAAAATTTTTTATATTTTTTACTTTAAATTAATATTTTTTGATGTTTTTCGATCATTTTAATGTGTTGATTGTCAAAAATAATTTTTTAAAAATAACAAAACATTATTTTGATATATTTCTGAGTGAAAAACACTTTGAAAAGTAATTCTAACCACACTCCCAAACCTACAAGAGGCAAATCAATGTTTTATTAACTTGGTTAATGATACTTTAAAATTTTCTCAAAACAAAAGGAAAAACAATTGTGAGAGTAGAAATAGAAAAATGAGCAGTAGACATCCTAGCCACGCATGCCATGAGCATGACCATCAATGTCATCAATGATGGTCATCATTGGCAATGAATGAGTTATATGCTTACTTTTCTAGAAAGGATTTTATTTTCGTTCTTGCAACAAATGGCTAAGCTTTTGTGCTGAATATTCTTACAAGCGTTTACTTTGCTCATCTTATGTTGGTCAGCAAGCGAGTTTGGGACGGCATGTAAGCATAGAAGTTGCTTTCTTCAACAAATGGATAGAATTAACAAGTAGATATGGACCATCTTCAACAAAAATGCTATCAAAATACACAAAGCATATGGAAGGAAACAACATGGAGTAATAAGTATAACGTAGTTGTTTGACAACGTTGCCTACCTACCCACGACGTAGTCTTCAAGTTGAAGCTTTCTTTTCTATTCCATAATGAGAACGGAAAATAATAAAGAAAAGAAAATCATGAAATGTTTGTTTAGAACGTGAACCCCACCCTGAAGCTGCACAATTTGGTGGCAGTGGTGCCCATGTTTCAATTATTATTATAATACGACAATAATTCATAGTATAATCAAATTCTTTCATGTTTACTACTATTTCCTTGTGGTTTTTTGTACTTTGAAAGTTGGGAGAGGTATCATTATGCATTGTTGATATGCAATTTTTTCCGTTAGGTATTGCCCCACATAAGCCATGAATTGCATTATACCAAGTTTATCAATTTCATTGTATTATATTTAACATGGCAAATATATCTACTTTCGGTGAAAAAAATAAATAAAAATAAACTAGAATAAATTTTATCTTATTTAAAATTTCGATCTATTTCAAAAATTTAAGCCAAATTCTTCTAGAAACTTTCCGGTTATGTCCTAGCTAAATTATGCTTTTTTTTTCTTCTTCATTTCTTCTAATTTCATCATTAAACATTTAGTTTATAGAAAATTGAATTTTATAAATTTTTATGGTTTGTTTTTTTCATGGTTATCTCAGTCTTATAACCCATGTCACATGTTTGATAGGTTAACTCAGCTAACTCAAGTTTTTTTTTTTATCTATTTCTTTAATTGATTTTTTTTTAATTTTACCCTTCAACATCTTTAATATTTAATTTATTATGAATTGGGTTTTGTTATTTATTTTGATTTTTTCTATAAAATTATCATAGTCTCATGACCCGTATAATAGGTTTTACTAGTTAACCCGAGTTGAATTAGATCGTTTTATGATGTCATAGTCTAGGTCAATTTAATATCTTGTTGTCTCAATATTTAAAAGAAAAAGATATCATCTTGAATATTTTTTTATTTAAACTATATTTTTATCAAACATCTAGGTTTTTGGACTCGTTGAGTCGATCAGGTCACATTATATCAATTCTCATATTTTTACTTGTGTTTAAAATTTGAATTACAGAATTTCAAGTTAATTTATTATTGAATTTGAATTGAAATTATAATTTTTAAATTATAAATATGAACACTACAAGTCTGAAATAATATGTCAAAATATTTTAAAATCAAACAGATCGTTATAATTGAAAAAGCAAATCAAGAACAGAATTCAACCTTGCATTATACACAAAACAAAATTGAACACTTGGGACAGAGAAATCATATTAAAGTTGTTAGTAAATATTTACAGAACATAATTAAAGTATGAGTTTAACATTGAGAAGAGGGCAGTCAATATGCTATTTGACCGAGCACCAGGTCTGTCTCATGGAATGCGAGGGCTTGTCAATTGTGTGCACAACGAGGTGCCAACCGGGCTCAGCTGAGTGGTGAAGCCTTGGGATGCTTGGTCATGGGAAGATACCAAAAAAAAAACAACAATCGTAAAATGAGAAAACGGAAATAAATAGACCACAAAACGACCAAATGAAATGGGGCTGGCTGTTGTCAGGACGGGAGGTGTGCAGTTCATTATCGTGCTGTGACAACAGACCAAATGAATTTGGAAGGATTGTAGAGCGGGGTGGGTTGCAATGTCAATTATGGCATGAAACACAATATATATATATATATATATATATATATATATATATATATATATATATATAGGGGGATCATGAATATTAAAAAAAAAAAAAAAAAAACTGGTTGCCATGGTAAAATAGCAATAGACATATAGCACTATTCATCAGAAACTAGTATTATGATACTATTTATCATAATAGTGTACGGTATTTTAATCCTTTTTTTATTGGACCAATTTGTCATTGTATTATTGATGGGGACAAATTAATCTTTAATCCTTTTAAATGCATTATATAATGACTTTTATATCTTTACAAGCAAAAAAAAGTCAAAAGGTTGGTTAGGGACAATTTAATCTTTAAATTTTTCAATAAAATATCTTATATACTATTGAAGGCCATAAATGTTAAAGGGATAGGTGAGGTTAATTTGGTATTTTCATTCTTAAAGCACAATATAAAAACAATTATACCTTTAAAAGTGAAAAAAAAAGTAACATATAGGGGACAATTAAGTCTTTTTAAGTTGGTTTCCCTGTAATTTACTTATAGGGTCAAAAATGATTTGGTTTTTTTTATCAATTAGGATTTTAATTAAAAAAATGTTGACACATGAGAACATATGTGGCATCTCTCCATGCCTATACACTATCTTCTAAGATAACACTCCAAGCATCTCGCTGTCTTCTTACCAACGGTGCCGCACATGCTGGCAGTAGAGGAGTGGTTTAGTCTCGATTGACCTTTTCTTCTTCTCTCTCTTACCTCTCTCTTCTCCTTGTAAAAACACAATCATGTCCTCTCATCTAGCTTTTCAGGAAGGCATTATAGGTAGAAAATTCGATTTTATTTAGATCTCTAATCAGACATGCAAAATCGAGTCAGAATTCTACTCGCAACAAGATTCTCTATTTTCATACTAGATATTCAAATAGGCATATCTTGAGCTTCAGATATCGAACTCATGATATTCAAAAACCTAAATTCATCTACACATCCAAGGCTACAACGTTTATGAAGGGCTCCAAGTTAGATAAAATCGTTTTCAAGATGAAAATCCTCATGCAAGATGAATGATGGGTTTTGTCTCCTAATTTAATGGGAAACTAACGAGATATGAGTCATACCGTTTAAAGAAAATCTGATGGGATCATATAGATATTCTCTATAGCATGTAACCTCCTAGTCTTTAGCCTTGGTATCTTATCATGAAGGCTGCCTTTTATGATTAAAAAAAGAAGGAGATCAACATGACAAAATAGAGAGAAAGAAACGTTCTTTGTGACTAAAATTTTTAGAGAGTTCATCTTTGTTGCTGGAATTTTTAGAGACCATGAACAACTAATTTTCAATTTCAATTCAAGAGGAATAGAAACCATATCCATTATCAAGTTGTGAGAAATAACATTATCATTATAATTCTTTCATATTCAAGTACTTATTATTTTATTTCAGAATTATGTTTTTGATTTCTATTCAAGATAATTGAATTGTTTTGAAATGGCGTATATGCTTTTCTAGTTTCTTTCAATAAGTAATTGTTGTTAGGGACTAGAGTTAGAAGCAAAATAATTAATTTGATTACTGTAATTTTCATATTAATTTATTAGAAAAGAATAAACTAAATTAAATTGTCAAGATTTTGAAAGATTACTTAGTATAAATTTGACAAACTTTGCTCTTAAGGCTATTGCCAAATGAATTAGAATTACTTTTTAATATTAAATTCATTTAATGGTAAGAAATTGATTAGAAAGCTTTTTCTAATTAATTTAAGGGATATCCAATTTATTTGTTTGACTTGATAAAATATTTATTTTTACTTCGATGATCAACGAATTTATAGAGATAGATATATAGATTTTTTAAACTGAGTTAACAACATATTAATATATTAATTTTACTTTCAAAATTTCCCTTCTTTAATTATTCAAATCCACGTTCTTTATTTTAGTTTCTTATATGAAGAATTAAAATAATTTTTCTTGAGTTATACCTGGCTCTCATTATAATACTACAAATAAATCAAGTTTTTTTTTTTAAAATCAAAATTAATTTTGATGGTTTCGACAATAAGAACATACACAAAACATGTGAAAAGAAACAACATGGAGTGATGAGTATAACGTAGTTATTTGACAACGTTACGTACCTACCTGCAACGTTGTCTTCCAGTTGAAGTTTTCTTTTCTATTCCATAATGAGAATGGAAAACAATAAAGAAAAGAAAATCATGAAATGTTTGTTTAGAACGTGAACCCCACCCTGAAGCTGCACAATTTGGTGGCAGTGGTGCCCATGCTTCAATTATTATTACAATACAATAATAAGTTATTATAATAAAATTCTTTTATGTTTACTACTATTTCCTTTTTGCCAAGTTTATCAATTTCGTTTCATTTCATTTAAATTATTAGATATTTTACATAAACTATGATTTGTATTTTTCATGGTTATCTCAGTCTCATAATCTATGTTATAGATTTAACGGGTTAATTTAGTTGACTCAAGTTTTCTTTTTTGTTTATTTTTTAATTAATTCTTTTTTTAATTTCATCATTCAATATTTTCAATATTTTATTGATTATAAATTGAGTGTTTTTTACTTGTTTAAGTTTTTTTCTATAGAATTATCATAATCTCATTTCTCGGGTTGTACAAGTTAACCCAACTAGAATTAGGTCGTTTTATAATCTTTTGATTTAGACGACCCAATATGTTGTATTCTCAATGTTTTTTTTTTTAAAAAAAGATGTTATCTTGGATGTTTTTTTGAGTTAAACTATATGTCCAAGTTTTTGGACCCATTAAGTTGATCGAGTTATATTAAATTAACTTTAATATTTTTATTTATATTTGAAATTTAAATTGTACAATTTCAAGTTAATTTATTGTTGGATTTGAATTCAAATTATATTTTTTCAATTATAAATACGATCACTAAAAGTCATGAAATATTTCAAAATTAAAACATACTATTTTAATAATAAAAAAAAGAAGCAAACTAGAGCATAATTCACAACCTTGCATTATACACAAGAAATTGAACATTTGGGACAGAGAAATCATATTAAAGTTGTTAGTAATTATTTACAGAACATAATTAAAGTATGAGTTTAACATTTGAGAAGAGAGCAGTCAATATGCTACTTGACCGAACACAAGGTCTGCTTCATGAAAGGCGATGGCTTGTCACTTGTGTGCATAACGAGGTGCCAACCGGGCTCAGCTGAGTGGTGAAGCCTTGGGATGATTGGTCATGGGAAGATACCAAAAACAAACAAAAAAAAAAAATCGTAAAATGACAAAACGGAAATAAATAGACCACAAAACGACAAAATGAAATTGGGCTGGCTGTTGTCAGGACGGGAGGTGTGCAGTTAATTATCGTGTTGTGACAATAGACCAAATGAATTTGGAAGGATTGTAAACCGGGGTGGGTGGCAATGTCAATTATGGGGCATATATATATATGTGTGTGTGTGTGTGTGTGTGTGTGTGTGTGTGAGAGAGAGAGAGAGAGAGAGAGAGAGAGAGAGAGAGAGAGAGAGCAACCATGCTTCTTTTATATTTGGTTCGGATAAGATGATAGATTAGGTCTAGGAAGTTTCCCCTCAGACCATGAAATTTTTTTAAAAAAAAATTATTGCCATGGTAAACATATAGCACTATTCATCATACCTAGACATTTAATACTATTCTAGTATAATTACTTTTTCACGATTCTAAAGGGGGGTGGGGGGTATTTTTATCTTATTTTTATTTGACTAATTTGTCATTGTATAATTGATAGGAACAAATTCATCTTTACTCATTTCAAATGCATTATATAATGACCTTTAAATGTTTAAAAGCAAAAAAAGTTATGATTTTACGGATTCTGCATGCTAACTCATATGAGCTCAAGTTTTTTTATATTTTTTTTATGTTGTCAGTTTTTTTTTATTATCTTTGCATTATTTATATCATTTTTATTTATACTTGAAAGCAAAATGTGTTTTGTGAGTGAAAAATAAGCAAGTCAAAGATATATTTGAAGGAGATATGCATTATCTCATTAAAAATTTTTAAAGAAAAGGGCTCAACAACAATAAAATATTTTGCCAATATCTTGAGTTATGATTATCAGCAAGGGAAGATAAATACATTCAAACACAACAAATCACATAAATAAGCATACTATTACTTTTTGAAAACAAGGAGGACTTATTGGATCTCCTAATTATTCAAATCTTCTCTTTCAACTAGCCTTCTCATGAATTCTGTTGGTACATCTTTCAAGGTGTTGACAGTCAGTTGAGACAAAAATTTATGAGTCTTTTAATCTCAAATTCTTCATAGAAATTTTCCCCTTCACATGTCTTTAAACAATAGATAAAAGCATCATTGAACTTCTTCCTCGGAATTTCTAGCTCTTTCCAGGCCTTATCATATAAAAGGGTAGTGGAAATGTTACAAGTAAAGGAGTAGTTCCCATCATTCTTTTATTCGGCTCATGCCCCTCCATTCAGGCTATCCTTTTTTCTCTCTTAATCTCAACTGCCCTTTTGTAATTTTTCCTTCCGAGCTTGAATCCCAAGCCTATTTATTCCTATCATATTAGACCTCTTAACCATACTCATGGTTGGGTTATATTGGAATGGTAGTCCACGCTTCAACAAATATTTTGCGGCTATCGTAGAAGCTTCTGAAACTTGAGGTTTTCTCAGCACTATATTTTTAGATACACATTCACCATTCACCAACTCAAAAGCATGTAGGTTTCCATCAGTGTTGTCTTCAGTTTCAATGTAGAGAATTTTCATTTCTTATCGTTGGCAATGCTTGTTTAGCCTTTACAGTGACCAGGCCTCTATTGATGATGAATTTTACTCTTTGGTGTAAAGATAATGCAATAGCCCTGGCCGTATGAATCCATAGACTTTCTAACAACATGTTATATGAGGGTGAATGTCCATCATTTAGATTGTTGCTTGAAATAGTTGTGGACTAATAATTAGCTTAATCTCAATATTCCCAATAATTTGTGTAGGCAACCCATCATAAGTTCTAGCAATCATGGTGCTCGACCTCATATGAGAAATATCTACTGGTATCTTATCCAGTATATGTCATGGTAGGACATTCAAAGCAAAATCATTATCTATAAGAACCTTGATAATTATACATTTTTCACACCTTATAATGATGTGTAATGACTTATTATGAATAGTTCCTTTAGAATCAAGCTCATCCTCAGTTAAAAACATGTAGTTGGTAGATTAAATTTAGCCAACTATATGTTTTATAGAATCTTTTGTGATGTCTTGGGGGACATAAGCTTCATTGAGGACCTTCTGTAAGGCATTGTGGTGCAACTCAGAGCTCATAATTAATGACATCAAGAAAATCCGACCAGATATCTTCTTTAGTTGATTTACTATGCTATACTCACTATGTTTATTGGTTTGTTGACTTCATCATTTTTGGCTAAATCCTAGGGTTCCCAGTAGAGTTGTTATTTTGTTGTATCTCGGTGGACATCGCAACGATGGGGGTTAAAATGTATATTGTAAAAAATGGGACTCACCACCTAGTAATTGAAGGAAACTAGAAATATTAAAATATGCATTGGTTCCAGAGATTTATGTGAGAGGTTAATTATATTTTAAAGGAAGAATAAAGTCACCTTTACAATATCATTTCTCGCGAAAGGTTATGTTTACCATGTATTTTCTCATAATTTTATCCTTTTTATTGCTATCAATTACACTAGCTATTCTTTTTAGTTTTTTTTTTAAAATCATCTTGCGAAAAGAGGAACAAAAAAAAATTGATGTCGGTGTTTAAAAATGAGAGACATGTTGATTTGATTGTTAAAATTTATTATCAATTATAAAATTACGATAAAAAACTTAAAAGAGAACTTTGAAATCGGTCCTAAAGAAGAGACTTATAAAAAATAATAATAATAAAAAGATTTATTTACAAACCGATGTCTAGAATAAAAAATGAATTCATATTAATTAACCTATTTAATCTTGATCCACTCTAAATTAAATGAAACAAATCAGCCCATTGACCCATGCAAGTCCACATAGTGTAATTTTTAAGCCCACAATAACATTTGGACCTAAGCAAAACTAGAAACCCAAACCAAGAAAAGATGATAACGACCCACTTTCATGTACTAGCCCAAAATTGGAATTCAAAGAAACCCACAGGCAAATGGACTCAACAAAGAATACCCAGATTTCTTTTAAAATTTTAACTTTACAAGCCTAGCCCAATAAACATAAGGTAGGAGCCCATATTCATGCTTTGAAGATCAAAATAATTATATTTCAAGGATTTGCCAGCACCCATTCCAATTTTCTTTTGCAGGTTTACGTAAGCATGCATCTATTCCAGGGAAAGCTTGTTTGAGGGAAAAGAGAGAGAGTAGGTACTGGTGCTACAGGGGTCATACCAGCAACGAAAAAGAAAAAAAAGAAAAGAGAAGAGAAACTTAAGCCTTTTCTACTGTCTAATTTGCAAATTTCATTACTACTGTCCCTTGATATTGTTCCTAATAATACAAGCTGAAAGTACCCATGTTTACCTTGCTTGAAGTTATCGACTATCATTCATGTTCACTTTGTTTTCGTCATGATTCATAACTGGAACAGAGTATTAAACCCATATTCTCTTTGAAATTCAAATACCAGAAGTTAATGATTCATGATGTCTAATATTCACACATACATTCCGATAATAAGAACAAACAGGAACTTAATGGTTCCTAACAGGCTTTACACAAGGATATGTTGCAGAAAGTATGATTCAAAATCACCATACAAAGATTTGAACCTGATTAAGTATGGCTATTGCTCCTAGGATGAACTGGATGTATTGGATTCAATACTGCAATTTGCCTCTCCCCACTGTTTGATGTGAATTCTGCCTCTTTGTCTTTCTCTTGTGTAAATGTTTCTGCCCCTCAATCTCTATTATTCTCACTAGTTTCTTCTTTCTCACTAGTTTTCTTCTCCGCCACCCTTGTTTAGACTGGTTGCTGCCTTTTTACGGGTGAGTTCAATCTTCCTTGAAAAGGATATAGATTATTATCGTCTTTATAAGGATTGATTCTTGAAAATTAAGTATATCTCGGTGCTTGATTTGTAGAGGGAGGATTAAAATATTGAAAATCAAATCTTGCACCAGAATGGAAAGGTTTGGCTGGCTGACTGAGAAGGTATGTTTGACTTAGAATCTGTAGTTGATTTTGAAAGTTAAACCCTAATCTTTTGCACCAAGATTGTAGACTATATGTTAGAAAACACATTTTCATCATTTCTTGCCATCAAAAGACTTAATCAGGACCAAAATTAAGTCCTAAATTTGCATGAGACACCATCATCCTCTCTTTCTTTTTACCCAGAAATCTACAAAAGCCATGAACAAAACGACGTCGTTTCCTTCCAATCTTCATCAACATGTTCTTTTCTTTTTAGTCACAACACACTATTTCATTTAATGTAAAACGACACCATCTTGAGTCTTAATTAAGGTTTTTTTTCAATTCAATCAGATCGAACTTCAGTATGGTCCCTGTCATCAACAGGACTTTAGATTTGTGCGGGCCTTTAACACACTAACCTCTGATGGACTTGGGCTTAAACTTCTCTTCTCCATTTGCTTTGAGTACGACCTATGCTGATGATGTGAAGTAATTGGACAATAAGTCTATTGGTACGTCCATAAAAAAATAATAATATATATTTATTATTTATATCAAACCTATCCATCCTTTTCATAAGAATATATAATAATTAATTATATAAACTAAATAAATTAGTTAATATTAATTTATCTTAAATTTATTCAATCTATTTTAATAATACTCTTAAATCATTATCAATTATCTATATAAATTCAAATTCCTGTATATTTAAAGAAATTTTCAACTCAATAATAAAATTGAAAAAAAATATAAAATGCGCTCATTAAATAATTTATTATTTATTTTATTACAGAACACCTAAGTCACAAATTCAAAATTAATTTCATCAAATTACAAACAAATATAATTTTTTTAAATATCAAACAAACTCTAACATATAAAAATCATATAACAAATTTCTATGAAAAAAAAAGCTGTAAAACAAGTAAACACATAAATAAACTACATATACTTCAAAAATATACAATAAAAATTAACATTTTAAAATTGAATTAAAAAAATAAAAAAAGTTTCTTACTTGATATGAGGAATCCTAAAAAGAAATTGAATTAGAATATGAATGCTGATGGACTAAGTGTTAGGATGACCGAATTTGTGGTGGGAAGTTGATTTGTGACAAAAAATGGGGGGGTCTGTCATTTGTTGTAGAGCTGATGGAGGAAGAAGAAGAAATAGAAGAGAGGAAATCGCTTACCAGGTCATAACTTAATTATTATCGACAGATTTATTAATGGATTTCATCGATGAATTAATTATATCGGTATTTCTGTCTTTATAAATGACACGTTATTATATCTTTTGACTTTTTTTTTAATTCCTTGTTTTTCCACTGTAATCCCCTCTATATATACAAAGGGAACATTTTCGTCAGTGTTTATCGAGGAATACAATGAGAGAATATTCTGTAAGTAAAGTTCACCAGAATCTATCAATGAAAATTTTCCATTGATATTTTCGTTTATATTTGTCAATTTTCTAATAGTGTTAGTAAGTGTTATAGAATTTTTAATTTATATCTTTATATATCTTTATTAGTGGGGGCTTGACAGTGTGCCAAACCCACTCGGTGTGCCAAGCCCAGCCATGAAGGAGTTTGGCAGTGTACCAAGCTTAGCCTTGAGTGAGCTTAAATCTATCATAACTTGTTATGTTTCTATCGTTTAACTAGATAAAATGAGTGGAATATAGCTCACAATGCAACTTAAAATATTACAAAGATAAAGTTATATTCCGGCCCCTTTCCTCTACAAAGGATAAAATTCATAGGCTATAAATATATTATGAGACCTTCAAAATAAAGGTTCACAATCTTCATTTTCTACTACAAATATATTTTTTAGAGCATCTCTCTCTAGAATATTTGTATTTTTCTATCTAAAAAAATATTTATTTAAGCATCAGCGAGTCTCCACCTCTATCAAAGAAGACCTTTTACATGTATCAGCTACGAGCTACCTTGGCTTACAAAGCACCAAATATAAATTATCAACCACCTTATATAAGAAGAATGAATGATATTATTAGAATCAATCGATTAACCAACTATTCAACCTGGAAGCCTTATTCCCAGACTACTTGAAATTTCGAAACATCACCAACATTAAACTAGAAAATGAAGTGGGTCGAGCTTCTGAATGTGAATGTGATAATCAATGCCATTGAGCCGTAGAATAATGGACTCCTAGATGAGGAATCTGCCCTGTCTTGTTCCAATTAACAAGTTAATATGACCAAGAATACTATATCGAAAACTATCAAAGCCTATAATTCCGCCATAAGCCGAAAGAAGTTTTCTAGACTAGCATTCCAGCCTCTAACTGGCAGTAACTTCAATCCAAGCAAATCTGTGATCAATAGGACCATCAGTCGCAATGCAAGGTCGTAATTCGTCAAAATAAATACCCCATAGTGTCACTTGCATTTCAAAAGCACCCATAAATTAAAGATTGCTTTATATCTTGGTAATTGATACCTTCACTAAATACACCCAAAAGACTATTCTTCATCCAAGCAACCTCCTCCCTCAGAGGGATTATGTATGACCAATGGTACAGTTCCACTGTTATTTTTGGGTTCCTGGACAGCATCATTACCCGCACGAACAACCATTGCATAGCTTCTTGAATCTCTCTGCTTAAAAGGGACAGGGATGCGTGAGACTGATTTGTTTTTCTGACCGGTAGGAATTGATCCTCCCGATTCTGGCTTCATACGCTACAGATTTGCACGCAGCTTATATGTGCCAAATCATAGATCGTTAATCTGTTGAAGAAGATGAGTTTGTGAAGATTTTGATTTCATCAAAACTAAACCAAACCTTCAATTCCTTTGATTATTTCTCCATGCTGTGAACATTGAAGCCATTTCTCCATATTTGTTGAAAGTTTTCCTTGGTGTCCGGTAATCCGACCATGATGGAAAAATCTCTCAAAATAAATCTTAGTTACAGAGTCTGAATTGTTAAGGGGTATTGCTGTGTTTTGGTGAAGGTAGAGTGGCGTTTAGGGTAGTGGGCGACGGAGACAGGCCATTGGAGAGGCTTTGTGTTTAGTTGGTTTTTTCTTTTTCTCTCTTTCCTGGAGGTTCATTAACTAATAACTATTTGTTTTTATATTTTAAAAATGTTTTTAATAAAATTTAAATTTAAATTTTTTTTTTGCTTTAAATTATTTTTTATTTTAAAATTATTTTGATGTACTGATGTAAAAAATAAATTTTAAAAAATAAAAAAATATTATTTTGAAGCATTTTCAAATAAAAATATTTTAAAAAATAACTACTATCACAATACCAAACAATCTCATGATATTCCATGCCACCATAGATACATTTTTAAATATTGTTTACAAAGATAATCATATATATGGTTCCAAATTTTGTAGTTAAGTGCTATGGTTTGGTGGAGTGGCATTGTTTGTCCCACCATCCATCATCAAACTAATTTTCAATTAAATTTAATTTTTTTAAAAAAGAGTGTCTCATGTCAAAATTTTTATATTTTCAATTAAAAAAATAATTAAGAATATAAAACATAATAAAAAATAATTAAAATTAACAATTTTTCTAGCTAGCTAGCTATTTATTTTATTATATTTTAAAAATTCAAAGGACAAACTCTGGAAAGACTAAATTTTATGTAATAAAATAGAAAAAAATTGAAAAACTGTTGTTAAAAATTAAATTGAAAAATCATGTTTATGAAAAACTATAAATTTATCACACCATTAAAGGTGTTGCATCACTATTTCCATCACTTTATAATTTATTAAATATTATTAGATGATCGTTTTTGTTCACACCTTCCTATTTATACTAGCACACCCCAAATTCTCTCCTATCCTCTTCTATTCTCAAATCTACCACCACCTTCTTTTTCTTCTTTTATATCTATCCCTTTTGATTATTTTTATTTTTTATTTTTGAGTTGCATGGGGATGGGTTTCCAATGTTTAAATTCGTCATCATCCCTTCATCAACTACATTGTACTCACTAATAAAACTTTTATTGGTTTTTTTTGTAATTGGATATTTTTAAAAAAATTTCTTTAACATAAAAAATAATAAATAAAATGATTGAAAAATACCATTGAAGATTGGCTGAATCGAGTCAAAAATGTATTTTTGAGAACATTTTGTATTCTTTTATTTTTTTATTTTTTGAAAATATATTGAAAAGAGGGGTAAAAACAAGTTATGACACGTGTCATTCATTTTTGAAAGCCTAGATGAAAAATTAGTTTGACCATGAATAAAGAGACTACCGCTGCCTTTCATACCAAACCCCATGCATCCCCAATTATCAAAATTTGAATCATATGATTATATTTGTTAAGGTATTAAGATCTTTGGTGTCATTAGACTATCTTCTGTCTTTAAATAGATCACATGCTTATTAGTTTTGAAGCGTACAATTTGAACGAAAGGAAGGGAAAAAAAAAAAAAAACTGGTTGGCTTGATAATGGCATGCATTTCAAATTCGATTTAGAGATTTTGAGGTTTTAACCGTCCATGTAAGCCAAATTATCGCAAGATCATTTGGATTTCACATATCCGCACATAGACGGTTGAAATTAACAAGAGCATCATTAGTTGTAATTGTCGAAGCTAGCATTTCACTTCTCAAAAGCTCACATGACTGCCTCCAGTATATTTTACTCAGAGAAAGTACTTCAGCCCTCACATGCATTGCTGTCTTTGTTGCTCTACCAATACCGAAGTTGAGGAAAGAGTTAGCATGCAAGTTGCTCGCTAGCTGGTTTACCCTATATATTGCCTTGCTCTCTTCTTCAACTGAGACAGTTGCTTAAGACTCTCTCTATCTTTCCCACCCTCCTCTTTGTTTCTTCCTTCATGGCCCAATCAAATTTGCTCTCTGCCTTTGTTTTCCTTGTACTGATTTTCTCCCATGAACTTCAGTTCATTGAGGGAAGGTATTTGAATCTCAAAACCCCTAACAAGTTGCTTCAGAAGGAAATAAGAAGACTTGTTGAGAGCAATGGCAAGTTACATGTTAATGATAACCTCGATAAACCAGTCAATGCTACCAAAGTGTCTCCACCGGCACCTCCAGCTCCGGTTGTTGGCGAGCCCCATCCATCCCTACCAGGCCATGTAGATGACTTCAGACCTACTGCCCCAGGCCACAGCCCTGGTGTTGGGCATTCCTTACAAAACTAGGGCAACTTTTAAAAGCTTGAAACTTGGACAGGTTCTTCATTTCTCATGCTAAAATTACGTTAAGTTAAAAGAATGAAATGACAGGATTTGAAGTTCAGCAGGTTTTACCACTATGTCAAAAAACCACTCAAGATAAAAGTTGAAGCCTTAGGGTATAGTTTCTTATTTCCTACGACACTTGTGAATGCTTTCAGGTCATCGCCCATGAAAATGAAGATGTTCATAAAATAAACTCTTTGGGTTTTAGTTTGAGATTTTATTTCTGATTGATCTTCCTCTTCACAACATAATGTGAGTGCTGGAATTTTAGCTGTACTTTTGGATTCTGTTAATCTGTTTATGTGTATTGTTGCTGTACGTACTTTCCAAGTCATGATCATAAATAAAAATTAGATTACTGTTTTCCTTTTAGATTCTCATTGTGTACATTTTGTGAGTACTCCGTCAATAATGAAATTTTATCGTTTTCATTTTTTGTATTTTCATTGCGAATTTTCATTATGGATGGAATCTCAAAATAATTAAAATTTCAAAAAAAAAATTATTTAATTATCTACTAGACTGTATATATAAAAGAAATATTATAGACACTGCTTTAGTATTGTAATCTCTACCTTAACTATTATATATTGCATTACATGTATAAATAGAAAAAGTTAACTAATTAATAGATTAAATCTACTATTACTTTTCAACTCCTACACAATAGTTTCTTTGGTAATTTTTTTTTTTTGTATTCTCATTACCAATGGAATTTCAAAATCATTTTTTCAAAGATTAAAACTTTGAAAAAAAATTTTATTTACCTACATAATATTTTTTTGGTAATGAATCGGTAATTCATTATTTTTATTAATGCAATTGTGTTTTTTTCTTCAATTGAATTCAATTAAAAAAAAAGAATACACCAATTATAAAATCCATGTCATCAACAAAAAATTATAAAAATTCAAACACATGATATTAATATAAACACAAATTTGAAACAAATTTCCAAACCAAATACATCTTGATCATAGCAAAACACCATAACAACAATAAAATAATTTATAAAAAATCAATAAAATATTTGCAACTTGTAAAAAAAATTAACCAACTATACAAATTACTAAACATCTAAAAAAGTGAAAGGGAAAGCAAGAAAGAAGAGAAATGAACTGTTTTTTAAAGAAAATATTATTGGTTGATAGATACAAAAAATAAAAAAAAAACAAAAAACAGGAAAAAGAAAATAGAAAATAGAGAAATAAGAGGAGAAAGAGAAGGAAGAAACCATGTCACTAGAGAGCCCGTGGTTCTTTTCAACAACAGCTCTATTCATCATCATCAAGTATGCCTTAAACAATATAATTCTTAAACCAATAGGGTTGTTTGCTGTTAATTATACAATGGAATTATAACTATTTTCATAAAGTTATTTTCAACCTTTATATTTATTATTTATTAGAGAATAATATAAATTATATATTGAAACTTTATCTAATAATTTAAATTATTGGGTTGAAATAAGAAGGTTGGTGAAAGGATGTGCTACATGATAATATAAATTATATATTAAAATTTTATCTAATAATTTAAATTATTAAATTACTATGGTTTTTTTTTGACAGGATTCAACTGCTAGCTGCTAATATGGTTTCCAATGGTTTTGTAAAACTGCCACAGCTCACCATATTACTCTCGATTTCAATTTGTTTAACAATTTATATGTGACGATAATACTTTCATTGAATTCCATAAAAGTTTTCAAGGTTTCAAGCAAATTCCATATATTAATTTTCTTTTGAATCTGCTATTTCTCTTATTAATCGCATGCTGACCCAATGCCTAATAGCAAGTCTCCATGTAAGGGTTTGCTTTAGTCCGAGCAAGATTATTCGTTTTCAAAAACTTTTGGTTGTTTGTATTTTTTACGTTTATAATCTTTATTTCTTTTTATTTTCTTGCTATATATTTTTATTTTTTAAAAACAAAATATGTATAGAACATTGAGTTATTTCTTTCTTTCGTTCTTTCTTTTCATCAATGTTTCTGAAGAATTCATTTGTTATTTTGAAGGGAGGCTGACTAGAGTACTAGCGGCTAACTGCATCTTAATCTTGCACATCCGAAGAAATAAATTGTTTACCAGAATAAATTATGCAATATAATTAAATTCATATAAAGTACTAACATTTATATCATTAAAAAATTGACAATTAAGATCCTACGTGTTTAGTCAATACAATTAGTCTAGGCATGGATACATAACATGGTCGACGTCAGAATGATTCACCTCAAACTCAAATTCCTCTTGTTTCTTGAAGTGATCTATGACACATCAATAAACGTTTGGTGGCTTTGGTGTTATATTTCAAAGCTTGTCCGATCTTTCAAACAATGTATGGTTTGTAGAAAAAAATATAATTCATACATGGTATTGTATAAGATTATATTTAGCATTAATGGGTTTTCTTTTTTCAACGTATTTTATTTCCGATATTGTCTATTTTGTTCTGGAATTTACCAATAAATCGGTACAATTTATTCAAAAGATCAAAAGATAAATATGATTTATTGCGGAATTTACGAAGAAATCGGCCATTGATCTCATGACCACAGAATCACCTTGTAAACCATGGGAATGTTTCTTCATAAGCTGCTAGCATGGAATTAATAATATTTTCCCACAGTACTTCCAATGAATCAACGCAAAGGCAAAGGTCATAATTAACCAGCACCATGAACAGTTGGGATTCGAAAGCAACGTGGGAGATTCTTCGAACTTTGCACGTTTCCATATAATTTAATAACTTCCGACGATGAGCAATGCGTGCTCGTGCATTACAGCCTAGCAAAGCAAAGGGAGAATCAAATAGTCCTTTGTTGTCTGATTCAGTATAATAATTAGTTGCTTATCCTGTGTTTTAACTACTCCGATTCAGTGAGTGGAGGCTGGGTGGGGAGGTTCCCCAATTCGAGGAGCCAACAGGAAAGATCCTTTCGCAAGACCTTTATCAGTTTTAATATTAATTCCAATGTACACGGAGGGAGGAGAATAGCTCGGCGGCGCTTGGGAGCTTATGGTTTGTTTCATTTGACTTGTTCGACAAAACAAACTAGCAACAAAGTCTTGACGCTATTGGAACGTAGGTCCCAATGGTACATGGTGGTTTTGACTGAAATCTCGATCCATGACCACGGCTTTTCTCAATGAATTATATGGTTGCCACGTGCTTTGAATTAGAATATAGATACATTGATTCACCGTTTAAGTTTGTAAAAGGTTTCTTAGTGGAATTAATTTTCAAAGTTTAAATTAATATTTATGTTTGAAATATTTTCAAGGATAAAGACTGGAATTCCAAATAAAATTTAATTTATCAGGTAGTATATGTTTATTGTTTTAGGATAGAAGAGATATTGACAATAAAGATAAAGAAGGCAAGACATAAAAGAGACAAATAAAATTAAGTTTAGTAATGTTGTACAAGACAAAATGACTATATCTATATCCTATTTGGTTATGGTGGACAAGATATAATAAAATATAAAAATTCTATTTTACTTTTAATATATATTACTATCAAACTTCTATATTTTTTAAATAATTAGATATTGTTTTTTTTTTAATTTAGTTTATATTTAGCGTTAAAATTAATAATATTATAATAACTCTAGTTATAAAACCAAGACTGACCTAGTGGGTTGACCTGAAACTCGGCCGACCTAGAACCTGAACTTGTTCGAATTTAAGAAAAACAAGAGAGGAAGGATTGACTTGACCTGACCTGACCTAGTAAAAAACCCGGAATAAAACACGGGTTAAAAACCCATTGACTTTTTTGACAATTTATTTTGGTCAAAATAAGATTGCGTTGATTATTAGTTTTTTAAAAATTGAGTCACCGGGTTGACCCTTCCGACCTATGACATGAACTTTATATCGGATCAAATTTAAGATTAGGTTTTAAAACTATAAAAATTAATCACTTTTATCCATACACTGACTCTGGTTAACATGGGTTGACTCTTCCAACCCGTGACCCAAGCCTTGCTTTGGTTGACCATTCAGTCGGGTTTTAAAATTATGATAATAATAACTTTTATCCTTACATTAACGCAAGTCAACCGGGGTTGACCTTCTCGATTTGTTATCTGGGCCTTGCCCTGAGTTGACCCTCGAAACAAGTTTTAAACTATAATAATAATCACTTTTATTCCTATGTTGACTCTGGTAAACCCAAGTTGACTCTTCCGACTCGTGACCAGGACCTCACCTCGGGTCGACCTTGAATCGAATTTTAAAATTATGATAATAATTATTTTTATCCTTAAATTTCTTAGTTTGATAATTTTGAAATTAAAAGTTTTTTACAATAATATTTTAGAAATAAAAAATAATAATTATTGTCTCTAGAGATATATTCTTTTTGTACCTTCTGTTTTAGAAATATAAAATTCACTCCAGAATTATCATAGAGACATATTTATTTTTATATCTTTATCTTTGTGTCTTCAAGTTAACACATTTCTATCTCTACTATCTTTGTCTCTTATATCCAATGATAGTAATGAAACATTACCTAAAGTCTATAAAAAAAAAAAAAATCAAAGAGGATACCATTGATTTGCTATAGCAAACCATTTAAAAGCTGAGTCATAATTTTGATTTTTAAAAATGCTCACTAAGTAACACATAAACCCTATCTCTCACTAAGTTTTTTTTTTTGACTCATAAATCTAAGGTAGCATACATAATC
The DNA here is from genome assembly GCA_007827005.2 of Populus simonii. Taxonomy (NCBI): domain Eukaryota; kingdom Viridiplantae; phylum Streptophyta; class Magnoliopsida; order Malpighiales; family Salicaceae; genus Populus; species Populus simonii. Next base: position 12,885,976 of record CM017470.2, read on the forward strand.
CTCTTTTCTTCTCTTTCTCACTTAAAACGACCCATTTTGATTTTGAAAATGAAGTAAAAGGATTTATACTTCTAGATAAAAAAAAAAATCAGAATTGTAATGTCATATCTGTCATTACAGTGACCCACCTTCTTTTCTTGAATATGGAGGAAATAAGTCTTTTCTATATGTTTGAGAAAGGAAAAATGTCTAATCTTATATAAAAAAAAAGAGCGATCACTTAGTTAGCAGAGATTTTATGGTAAGGGACAAGTTATGCTAATGGGAAGTTACGTGCTATCACCCCTAAAACATCATACTTGAGGGAAGTTGCATTGTTGGTCTTGTCCTAAATTACTAGCTTTTTATTGTGTTTAAACTACTGAGAGTCTATTTACTATATGAATGTGAGTTTATTACGATGAGTTAAACCTTGGTAAAAATTTCAACACCTATCCATTCTAAAAGCCTAGTTGATTTTTGTCACTCCCAGCTATTTGTAATGTCATATCTAACATCAAAGTACCCACTTTGTTTTCTTGAATATAGAGGAAATGAATCTTTTCTATATGTTTAAGAAGGGAAAAGGTCTAATCTTATAAAAAAAGGAGTCATCTCCTAGTTAGCAGAGATTTTATGGTAAGAGACAAGTATGCTATTGAGAAGTTATTATCACCCCTAAAATATCATACCTGAGGGAAGTTGCATTGTTGGTCTTGTCTGAAATTGTTAAGTTCTTGTTGTGTATAAACTACCACAAGTCTATTTATTAGATGATTGCGAGTTTACTACGATGAGTTAAATCTTGATAAAAAATTCAACACCTATCAATTCTAAAAGCTTGGTTGATTTTTATCACTCCCAGCTATTTGGTTAGTTAATAACTCTAAGGTGGTCATCCTAGATCACAACTCAAGTTATGTCTATGAATGTACCGATACTCCTGTTGTGTGAGATGTCAGCATCACCCAAGGGATTATTTAACTTCTCCAGGTTGATATTACATTTATCAACAAGAAGGGCATCACTGGAAAGAGTGCCCGTATTTGAATGCCCCCTGTTATTAGTGTAGAGAGACACGAGTCATCGTAAGAAGGAATGCCCTTAGAGGATTGCTGGACAGAGTACGAGTCAAAGGCTGCTTGCATAGCTCTAATAGTAATCCATTACTATAGATAGGCCTGGTCGACCAGCCCAAATAGAGGTTAGTGTTAATAAAGCTTGGTTGAGAGGACAAGGTGAAAAAGCCCTAGGACGAGTTTAACATATGACTCAGGATGAGGTTTGGCCTGCTCCAAATGTGCTTAGCCTATTTAGCATATGTGTTAAAGTTAAGGAATTGGGAGGTAAAATTGAAGGATATACCCATAGTTAGAGAATTTCCAGAAGAATTACCTTGGTTACCACCTGAAAAAGAAATAGAAGTGCCGATAAATATGATTTCTAGAATTGCTCTTATAGCATAAGCTCCATACAGGAAAATAATTTTTGTTGTGTTTAAGAAATCCATGCGAAAACACATTTTCGAAACTTCCAATATTTTTTGTGTATATATATATATATATATATATATATATATAAAGAGCTTTCAAAACATGTTAGGGTATTGGCTGTATGCAACACACAAGAAAATATTTTTTAAAAAAACCACAGGCATAACAATTAAATACAAGAATCGCAATAGAAGGTAACCAAACGTCACATATATTCTAAAATTTACAAGAAAGCTTAAAGCAACTAAAAAAAAATCATAACTGGAGAGAAATAAAACAGAATTTAGTGACAGTGTTCATCCTCATAAACCCATTTTAGTGACAGTGTTCATACCCACAAAACCCCTTTCTTTGACAAAACTAAAACCGGCTTTAACTCTCCCACGCAGATAGCAAGAAAGAAAGAAAGAAAAAAAAGCATGCTCTATTCATTTATATAGGAAAAACAAAACCATGGCCGGCTAATCTCTCAATAAGCAGGAAAAAAAGAACGAACAGAAAAGGGAGCTGATGATGAAGAAACAACAGCCCCCCTCCCACGGTTCCTTATGAACTAGTGAAAGAAAAAAAAAAAAACAGAAGAAACAGGTTTTTAAAACGTCAGGAACAACAAAAGGCAAGCGTTCATTGTAGTCTAAAATTGAAAAAAAAAATGTGCAGAGCAAAGACAAAACAGGTACAACAGATTTAAAGGCAGCAAAGGAGGAGAAAGTTAAGACTTACCTGCAGGTCTCACTGTTTTCTTTTCTGCAGAAGATGAAATAAAACCAAGCAAACGTTGCTGTCAAGGTTTAGCAGCAAATCTCCTTCTTCGTCTTGTCTTTTTCTCTCATCTTTCCTCACAATAACACCAGAATGCAAGAAAGAAAACTCCCTCTATTTACTGCGTTTTTTACTCTGCCTCTCTTGTGTTTTTCTTGTCTTTCTCTTTGCTGTTTTTTGCTTTCTTTCTCTTCGGTTTTTTTCTCCTTTTTCCTGCCCTCTTTTTTTTTTTTGCCCCCTCGTTAGGTCATTAGAAGGGCTTATATATAGTCTAAATATGTCTCTATTTAGGAAGGATTCAATGCATTAATCCTAAGACGCAAATCCCTACTAATTTGAAGTAGAAAAACACAAAAAAAGAAAATGCAATATTCTGATTTTGTGTTGGTGCTTTATGTCTGATTTCTTTCCAGTTTTAGAGAAAGGTGTGGCTCTTTTCTTTCCTTCCATAGGGCCAGCTGCTCCCTTTGAAATGAGGCAACAAACACGTGGTCTTCAGCTCCAAAAATCAGGTGTGATGATAAAGGAAAAAAATAGGAATTTGCAGAGAAAAAACAGGAAAGAAATCAGATGGAGGGTGCAGCTGCAAAGTCTTGTTTTCCTTATTCGTTGTGGTAAAAATCCTGTCATTTATGATGATCCAGCCCCTTTCTCCAGCTTTCAATATCCTTCTTCAAATCAATCCCTCATTTTAGCACTTTTCAATTCAGTCCTTGGTCCAAAAAAAATCCTTCGAATCAGTCCCGTGAACTTGGGCAAAAAATCCTTCTTGCAGCAGGAATCCCTACTTTCACACTAGATATTCAAACATGAATATCTTGAGCTTATGATATCGAAATCAAGTGATTCAAAAGCCTAAATTGATCTGCACGTCTAGGACTACAACTTTAATGGAGGAGTCGAAGGGAGATAAAATCGTTTTAAAGAATAGAATCTAGCAGTAATCTGGTTGATCAAAAAGGGTCTCCTGATCTGATTTAGAAACTGACAATGCCGAGAATCCTGATATGACTGAGAGTATGACCTAAGAACAAATCATCATAATTTGTGATGAAAATAGAGTTTTCAGTGCAAAAATTGGGTCGTGATCCTTCTCGCGGCAGGAATCCTACTTTCACACTAGATATTCAAAAAAGAATATCTTGAGCTTCTGATATCGAAATCAAGCAATTCGAAAGCCCAAATTTATCTATGTGTCGAATTGAGATAAAATCGTTTTAAAAAACAGAATCTGGCAGTAATCTCGTTGGTAAAAAAGGTTCTTGATTTGACAATGTCGAGCATCCAAATCTGACTAAGAGTCTACCCTAAGATCAGTGATTCCTAGGACCCAATAAAGGTGTAGGTCAATTTTTCAACATGTCATGAGTGACAGAATATAGCTAGGATGGTCAGATATCATATGAAACCAAGTCAGAATCAGAGCCTAATTTAGAACAAAAAATTGCAATAGCAGCAGAATTAGTTTTTTTTAGTGCAAAATTTAAGGGATTTATCCAACCTTAAAAACAAGATAACGAAGGAACAAATTTAGCATTATGAAGACCCCTAGTCAGTCTAAGAAAACCTGATGATTTTGGCAGCAAAGGGGAAGGATAAAGAGAGCAGAAAACAGCTCAAACAGGGTTTCAAAAAAAAATATTTCTTTATCTACTTTTGTCAATTTTCCAGCAAATATGAGCTACACACCTGCACTTGATTCGAAAGAGGTATGCATTGTCTTTAGCACGTGAGGTCCAAAATGAGTAACAACATATGTAATCTGCTACTTTTGGTTTGTAAATGAATAAGTGAAACTGCTTTTGAACTATGCTAGGCAAATGCCACTTTTTTTTGAAACTGAAAGTAGTGGTGCAATAACAAGTAAATATCGTGTTTTTCTTATATGATAAATTCTCTGTTGAATTCAGACATATTTTTAATTTCTTTAGTAATTAGTCTATATATGATTATTGAAATGTGCTGAATTAATGAGTAAAGTGATGGGAGTTCAGAATGATTGGACATATGATATTGAATGTGATGATGATTCTAAAGAGAAATGATGATATCGTATGGCTTAAATGTAGAGGAAACTCTACCAAATTTTTTATATATATATATATATATATATATATATATATATATATATATATATATATATATATATATAGCTTCTTTAGATTCATTTAATAATCCTTAACACTAATACATCTAAGTTTATTTAAATTCCTTCCTCGTAAGATGGGGGTATTACAAAAGCAATCCACTAACACTTAAAACTCAATGCCTGAAACCTCAAAATAATCATTATTTCGCATGAAAAATAATCCCTCAAACCTACATTCAGATTTAATACCATGTCGTTTAACACTAAAATTATTACATAATCTATAAACAAAAGAGTCATTGATCCTAAAAAGCTTAGTTTTAGTAATATAACAAACATCAAGATGATAACTAGTAATGACATTTCCAATGACATGTCTTTCAGTGCCACGCCATAAACCTCTGATATTCTAATAAAGATCTTCATGGATTAAACATAAAGCATTTATATATTAGAAAAAAAAAATAAACTTGTATCATTTTTCCTCATTCCACTACCTCCTTGGTCAACTATGGAATGAAATTGATTCTTCAAAGCATCTTCACCATAAGACACTTGAGGTAGGTTTTTGCACTTGTTTCTTGTTTGAAGAGATCATCACGCATCTCAAGCATGATGGAAAATGATGGGTTTTAATTTTTATTAAAAAAAACTAATATCCTTTTAATTTTTGACAAACAATTTTCATGCCTATGGAAATATAAATATGAATGATTTATGATAGGTGACCCTATCTAAAGTCACTACCAGAAAATTAGCAAATACAAATGGGATATACCAACAAAATATTTTCAACGGTAGATTGTGCCAAATTTTTCCAATTAAATATGCTCTTACTGTATCTATCAATAAATACCAACTGAAAATATTCTCTCGGTATTTACCAAGAGAATTACAATGGGAAAAGAAGGAATAAAAAAATCCAAGAAGTACGATAACGTGTTATTTCCATAGACAGAGTTATCAACGAATTTAAATCTGTTTGTAATATTTAATTTATGACTTGACAAGCGACTCTCCTCTCCCTCATTTCTTCTTCTTCCTTTATTTTTTCTGTGTAACAAATAGCACACCCCCCTTAATTTTATCACAAATCAACCTCTCATTACAAATTTGACCACCCCGACACCCAGTTTGTCAGCATCCTTGTTCTAATTCAAATTTTATTGAGTATTCCCTACTTCAAGTAAGTAAAACTACCCATTTTTTTATTTGAACTAAATTTTAAAATATTAATTTTTATTGCATATTTTTGTAGCATTGTATTTTGTTTAGCTGTTTACTTGTTTTATGGCTTTTTCCCATAAAACTTTATTGTATGAGTGTATGATTTGTAAATGTTGTCATCAATATTCTATATAGATTTGACATAAGTGATGAATGATCATTCATTGATGTATTGAGATTCACCTAAAGGGTTGTGTAGGATGGATTACTGTAATAAAGTTTAGGGTTTTATTAATTATACATTATCTAATCCGAGAAATATTAGTGTAGGCAATATTAGATGTCTATATAGAAGATGTGAAAATAAAAAGTTTCTTGATCTAGATATTGTAACGATGCATCTTCTATAAAAAAAAAGGTTTATGGAGAGATACATGTGTTGGTTTGCACATGAAAAATCATATGTTCCTCATGAGCACATGGTACAAAAGATGATTAGGTAAACTTCTAGTTCTAACAACATACATTAAGTTGTTGATGACAATAGTAATTCTTATAGGAATATGATTATGAATACGATTAGAATGAATTATGGTTATACTGGTTAATGTCCAATAGTAGATGAAGAATGTAATGCAAACATGACCAAGTTTTTTGATCTTTTAAAAGACTCCAATGAATTATTATAGGATGGGTGCACAAATCACAGTAAATTATCAGTCGTTGCATATGTGTTTACCATTAAGTCAGATCATGGGAAGCATTCTTCTCACATGTAGAAAACTTACATACTTTTCAATCACACTTAGATTGCAAAAGTTATTCATGTTACCAAAGACTATTAAGCACATGACATAACATTATTCACATGATACGGTAGATAGAGTAATGATGCTTAGAAACATTTTAATAGGGTGCATCCTCATTTTTTAGTGGAATCAAGGAATGCACGTCTTGAGTTATATACAAACATATTCAATCTATTCGGGTCATTTGTTACTCCTTATTCTTTTTGGCTAGTGATACAACTTGTCACCGAGGATGTGTATGAGGCCAAAGTTCATGGTTTTATCAATGGTCACACATGGTTCTAATAGTCCTAGTTGGAATTTAAATGTTTGTCTTTGTTTGTTGATTGATGAGTTGAAGCAGTTGTGGTCATTTAGGGCTTTGACATATGATGTATCAAGGAATAAAATTTTTAGATGAAGACAACTTTGATTAGAACTATCAATGATTTTCCTGCATATGGAAAGATTTCTAGTTGAAGCATGCATAGAAAACTAGCATGTCCATATTGTATGGAAAATAATATGGCCTCTACGTTAACAAATGATGGTAAAGCATCTTTTTTTATTGCCACAAGCAGTTCTTACCAATGGATCACAAGTATAGAAAGAACATAAATGACTTCTTTGAAAACTAGCATGTCCATATTGTACGAAAAATAATAAGGCCTCTACGTTAACAAATGACGGTAAAATGTCTTTTTTTGATTGCCATAGACAATTCTTGCCAATGAATCACAAGTACAGAAAAAACATAAATGACTTATTTTTTGGCAAAGTTGAAAGAGATGTTGCACTATCACTATTATCGGGTGAAGAATTGTATGATATGGTGTCGGAGTACGATGACATTGTGTTTTGTTTTTAATTGGATAAGCATAAGTTTCATGTTTTTGGTTTGATCCATAATTAGGTAAAACAAAGTATTTTTTAGAGTGGTTCCTTATTGGAAGACCAATCTTCTCTGTCATAACCTTGATGTCATGCATATTGAAAAGACCGTGTTTGAAAATATTTCAACACTATTATGGATGTAAAATGGAAGACAAATGACAACATCAAGGCTAGAATGAATATATCTTTGTTTTGTCACTGTAAAAATATCAAGTTGGTTTATGATGAGTTACATATTGTAAAGCCTAAAGCCAACTTTGCCTTCGATAAGAATACACAATTACTTATCTACCAATGTCGTAAGAGTCTATGTTTTCTTGATGGACATGCTTCGAATATATCAAGATTGGTGAATTTAGAGGATTGTAGATAATATAGAATGAAGGTCATGACTGCCACATGTTTATGCAAACACTCATTCCATTAGTTTATCAGGATTTATTGTCAAATGGGATATGAGATGTACCCACAAAGATCACTCATTTTTTTAGAGATATATGCTCTAACAAGTTTCAGATACAACACATGGAGAGGCTTGAAACAAATATCATCTAGAAAATCTGCAAACTTGAGATGATATTCCCTCCATCGTTCTTTGACTCAACGAAGCATATATCCATACATCTATCATTTGAGGCAAAAGTTAAAGGCCTAGTCTAATATACATAGATTTATCCATTTGAGAGGTTAATGATTACACATGTGTCATAATTAAAATTCTAATGTCTTTTTAAAAAAATTCAAAACATTCATTTAATTCCATACAAGTACTTGTTCAACCTTAAAAGAAAAGTAAAAAATAAGGCGCATGTTCTGGCTTCGATATGCGAGGCTTATATTGTTAAGGAGATCTCAATATTTATCTCATACTATTTCAAGCCTCACTTGAGAACAAAAATCAAACTCGTTCCAAGGTATGACGATGGTGGGGGAAGTGCTTTCGAGTGAGAACTTGTCAATATTTTTCAATCCTAGATGACTCGTACCAAAAATACTATGAGGAGAAGATATTTGACAAAAATAGACTTTAGACAGGCATATTATTATGTGTTATTTAATTGTGATGAGTTGAGACCTTTTATTCAGAAAACACAATACTCCACATGTTGTTACTTTCGAGCAATTTATCTCTTATACTATCATAAATTGATAGATTGTTGAATTTCTCGTAGGCAATATTGTTAATTTTTACTGTCCAAAAACTCACAACTAACTGAATCCTAAATCTTTTGATTACAAGATGAACAATTTTCCACATGATTTAGAACACATGTAAGGAATGCCTAATTATTCTTATCTTTTGGGATATTTAATTTAGTTGCACATTTCTCATTAACTATGATGCAGATGTAATTCATGTACCAGGTTTATCAATTGAGATGGAATGCTAGTGTTACTTTGAATTTACTAAGTTTTGGTCCTGAAAGAAAAGTGAAGTGCTATAATGGATATTTCATCAATGGACACGTGTTTTATATTGAAGAGTATGGTCAGGGTAGTCTAACATATGACAATGGGTCTATGTTAAGGGATCAACTTATAATGAATTTGAAATTGACTACCATGAGAAGTTAAAAGAGGTCATTGAATTGTAATATCATAACGAGCATAATATAATTTTTTTTATTCAAATGCTATTGGTATGATATCACTAAAAGTGGAATCAAAGTAGATCTCCATTATGGTTTGGTTGAAATTAATATAAAGGCTAAACTCCACAATATCGATGATGTCTTTGTTTTTATCAAGCAATACTAACAAGTTTATTACACATACACTCTTTCTTTTAGAAAGGATCATTCAAGAATTGACTAGTTATCCATAGTGAAAACCAAACTTAGAGGTCAAGTCCAAGTTGTTCATGATGGTAACAATGAATTAACTGTGTGAAATAATGTATTTTAACTTGATGAGTTTGTTAATCCATATTGAGTTAAAATTTAAATTTTTGCATTGTTGAGAATACTTTTATTGATGTTAACATTAAGGAGTTAAATAATGTTCTGAGAACTAGTAAACATACACAAGTCACGGAAGATGATGATAGCAACAAAATCAATATAAAAGATTGTGATAGATATGATGATGATGAAATTAAAGAAGAAGACAATTCTAATTAATTTACACAACATGAATGTGTAATGCCATAAATAATAATGTAATATTTCTTGATGAAATTAACTTTACTATAATGACAATGATGTTTATTTATTATTAAATCACAATGGAACATTTATTTTATGTGATTTTATTATTATACATAGAACTAATGTTATTATGATGTGTGTGCTGCTGTTAATTTAAGTATTTATAGGATAGATACTTAAGGAATATAAATACAATTTGACAACATAAACTGTTTTTCATTGATAAAAACACAGACGAACCTAGAAAATACAAACAAATACACCGACAACTTAAGGTCGTCAATATATTCCAAAGAGCATTGAAGCTTTTCACCTCTCAATTGCATTATTCAGTGTGTTCAATGCATACGAGATCACCAACAACAAATGCCCGTCGGTATTTTTCCTAGAGCTAAGGTACTGTTTACTTCTTACTTACACTGTTTCTTATTGTTTAATACATATGGGATCATCGACGGTTAATATACGTTGGTATTTTCCCGAGAGCTAAGGTATTGTCCACTTCTTACTTGTACTATTTATTTCTATTTAGCACATACAGGATCACCAATGGTTAATGTACATTAGTATTTTTCTGAGAGCTAAGGTACTATTCACTTCTCACTTGCACTGTTTATTACTATTCTTTGTCGATAAAATCAACGACGAATTGAAAAGTAGTTGGTGATATTTGATGGGTTTTTGAAAATTTTTGGATTAAATTGAAAATTTCAATTAAACTTGACAAACAAAAAACACAGAGGAAAAAATTAAAATATTAATTTTTAATTGATCATCAGTAAATGTGTCGGTGATAGTTTATTGATTTCTGAAAATTTTGGATTAAATTAAAAATTTCAATTAAACTTGATAAACAGAAACACCAACGATATTAATTTTTAATTTTCTAATAGTAAATATGTCGGTAATACTTTGCATATTTCTAAGAAATTTTTATTAAATTAAAAAATTGCTTGTACGTTAAGCCTAGACCCATATTAATAAAATAAATTACAGGAAATTAAAATGCAATCTAAAATAAATTATGAGGATATAGATATATTTGGTCTACAACTGAGTCAAGGAAAGAAATAAGTCCAAAAGTTCATGTTCAGTTCTTTCCTATAGTCAATGAATCCCAAAATAAGTCTACAGTTCAGGATAGGCCCAAGTTTTTTCTCTTCACATATAAATGAACTATGAGAATTTTTTTCACCATCTCTTGATAATTAAGCCCATAGCTTTATTTAATTACGATTTTAAATATTCACTACAAGATTCCACAGTTTTACCAACGGAAAAATTCCGTCGGTGTGTGATTAGAAGTTCGTCGGTGATTTTTATACCGACGTCATCACCGATGGATTAAGTCCGTCGGCTTTACCTTCGTCGGTGATTCCCACTTCCGTCGCCATATCGGTCGGAAAAACAAAAAAATCATTTGCCGATGGTTTTACAGACGGAATTTGCGCACCAAAAAAAAAGATTCCCGCTTGAAATATACCGACGGATTTTTAGTCCGTCGGTGATATTCCCGCTTGAAATATACCGATGGATTTTTAGTCCGTCGGTGATATTGTGATTGACCGACGGAAACTAACCGTCGGTAAATCTGTCGGTGAGTGTATGAAATACCGACCGAATATGTCCGTCTGGAAATTCGTCGGTACATGTGGAAGCTACTGTTAAATGCCGACGGATTAAGTCCGTCGGTAAGTTTGTCGGTGATGTTTTAAAATCCCGACCGAATTCATCCGTCGGTAAAATCCTTGGTAATATTTTTTTTCTTAATTTGTTTTTAAAAAATTATTTAGGATATATAATATACAACTATATAAATTAATTGTACTACAAACCAATTATGCAAATAAAATTTATATTAAACATAAAAAAAAACAAAGTTAAATAATATTCATTACAAATTGAATATGTTTCAAGAAAAATATTAAATGAAGTTTTAAAGGTAAATAATGTTGATTACAAATTAATATAAAGGTGGAGCTGGTGGAGGAGGAGGAGATCCTGGCGGAGGCTGGTGGTTATACGGCCAAAAAAGATTAGGCGCACATGTTCCATTATTTGACATGTTCATAATTATTTCGCGAAGCTGTTCATAAGCCGCTTTTTGTTGTTCATGAGCCACTTCATACTCCGCTTTTTGTTGTGCTTGAGACGCTTTGAGTTGCTCAGACTCCACTCTTTGTTGTGCATGAGACGCTTTGAGTTGTGCGTACTCCGTTTTTAAGTTATCGTATTTCTCGGTGAGCCGAGCCGTGTGTTGCTGCAAGGCCACGAACTCCTTAGATTGAGAGCTCGATATTGATTGGGAGCTCCCAACGGTTGAAAGACTATGGGTCGACCGCAAGTTGTCGGCTGTAGTGTTGGAGAGCCCGTAAACCCGATTTTTATCGGGTCCACCTGACGAGCCAACCTCCATCCACAAATCCGGATCGAATTCTGGATGGGTCAAAATATCGTCCCCGTATCTCTCCCTCAACCGATTATTATAGGTCTCCTGAAAATAAAATAAAAAAAAGTAATCATCATATTCAATACAATGAACATAATAACTTACAAAATAAAATGGTTGACAACAAATATACCACGAAATGCTGAGCACGGTTATCAACAAACTGTTGCGCCCCCTTTTAGCGGTCTTGACTCCGCACGTGCGTCTCCACAAACAGCTCCATCGGGCTCGACTCACGTCCAAGAGACGCAGCCTATAATGAAAAAAGATATATTAACAACAACTGAATTTAACGATATATTTCATTTAAATTAATCTTACCATCCGTTTCGCATGTGCAGTAAACGGAACGGAGCCGCTAGTGTGCGTTGTCACCCCGCTATGAATTGGCCGATTCTGGTTGCCAGCACCAGACTGTGAGCATCGTGTAAACCGCTCAGACATCACGTGCTCAAGATAATGCGGCCATATATCTTCCGGGATGTATATCGGTTTGAAATCCCTCCAAACCGCAACATCATTCCAGCCTTGGAAACCCCTATCCCTCGTGGTTTTTTTTTGCCTTTTTCTATGCTTCATACCAAAAATCACGCAACCTACTTCACACAACCAAAAATTACATTTCGAAACATAAAGTTTTGTCTAAAAAAAATCCTGTATTGTTTTCGATCTTACCTAGTTGCCACGTGATTTTCCCACACCCTCCTCACAACAGTGTTATGCTCACTGTCCCAGCAGAATTTGTGCTGTGTATAAATAAACAAGTTTAAATAAAAACAATAATTTATTTACAATTATATTAATAATTTATTAGAAATAAGATGAAAATTATAAATTAACACCAACCTGAAATCTGCCAAACCATGCATTGATTTGAGGCATCCATTCAGGATGCTTGGATATTTGACTCCATTGAAACAATGGAATCTCCATCGACGATTTAAACGTCGATGATATTACTCGGGCGGCTTCAATGTTTGTGAACCTGAAAATAAATGAAATAAATTCAATAGTGATTACTTCATAAATTATGTTGTAATTTAAAAAAAAAAACTAAAACCTTAACAAACTTACATTGAAAGGTCGTCCTTCCACTGTGCCTCGTACTTGCGGCTAAATTGATTCCGCTGTGAAGGCACGCCGCCTCTGCGCTGTGAAGTACCGCTGGAAGAGGCAGCATCAGTTGACGTCGCAGGTGGTGTAGGTGCCTCTTCTTGAGCAGCACCTAAGGAAATATCATCCTCGCTGCTAGACGAACTAGCTGCGACCACACTTGAGCGACCAGCTCTGGTTTTCGTTCTACGTATCTACACAATTTGATACAAATAATTATATAATTAAATTCAAATGTAAAAAAAAAATTCGACAGCACCTCCCCTATACCGGATACTACCCAAATCCACAAACATGCACATATTAACAATAGCCACAACCAATTTACCCAATCTATACTAATTATTCCAACATATTCAATTACTAATCCTAAGATAAATTCAACATTAAGAATTACAATTCAAGTAATTATTCAATAATTATGCCAATACAACAAAACAATAAATTAAAAAAAAAACTCTAGAATAACAATCAAAATAAATGGAAAAAATTAAACACAAAGCATGCAATAATAGAGTAAAACTAATAATTATTCCAACATATTCAATTAGTAATTCTAAGGTAAATTCAACATTAAGAATTACAATTCAACAAATTATTCAATAATTATGCCAATACAACAAAAGAATAAATTAAAAAAAAACTCTAGAATAACAATCAAAATAAATGGAAAAAATTAAACACAAATCATGCAATAATAAAGTAAAATTAATAATTATTCCAACATATTCAATTACTAATTCTATGGTAAATTCAACATTAACAATAAATATTCAACAAATTAACTAATAATAATTATGCCAATACAACAATAAAAAATATTCAATAAATTTTTTTAAAAAAACTACAGACTTTAGCAATGAATTATGCAAAAAAAACTATAGACTTTATCTACATTACAAAAAAAATACACCAAAACAAAAAAAAATAACCAAAAAAATAGCAAAAAAAAACCATTAAAGTAAAATGAAATAGAGGAAACACTAACCTTTTAAACTGATGGAGATTCACGATAAAAAAAGCTTGAGATCGCCTGAAGAACGGAGTGAAGAACGGAGAGGAAAAGAATGGTGAAAAACTGAGGAGAAGAGAAAATGAACTGAAGAGGCGGTCGGGGTAGGTTAAAAGCCAGTTTTACCGACGGATTCACCGACGGCTATAAAATTAATTATTATTTTAATTTATTCTGTCGGTGATATGTTAAAAATCCGTCGGTAACTTTTGAATTTCACACCAAATTTTTTAATGGCGCTCTATATTTTTCGCAGTCCGTCGGTAAATCCGTCGGTAAGATGACGCGGTCAGAGATGCATTTAATGCACAACCCTTTGATATTAGCGCGGTTCGTTGGTAATTGTGTCGGTAAAATTGAGAGAGTACCGACGGACTTAGGTCCGTTGAGTGGCCGTCGGTGATGTGGTGGCATTACCAGTAATTATTTTCGAACTCTCTGTGAAACACCGACGGACTTAAGTCCGTCGGTGTGGCCGTCGGTGATGTGGTGGCATTACCAGTAATTATTTCATGTCACAAAATATATCATCCATGATCAATAATTATTTCAAGTAATTATTTCGTAATTGTGGCATTTCAACTAATTATTTCAAGTAATAAATATTTTGTGTTTCAAAATATATCATCCATAATCTAAATTACATGAAAAAAGGGTTTTACATAGGGCTTCATTTGGTAGTAAGTCAGAATTTTCTTCTTCTTCATCATCAATTGAATTGTTATCACTTTCATCGCAATCTTCAATATGAATATCATCTTCTTCATCGACATTTGCTTGTCCGCTAGAGCTCAAAACAAAATTCAACTCCTCTACGTCAACATCAACAAGACTATCATCGAAAACATGAAAATTTGAATTTTCTTCCAATTCAATCGAAGGAGCAACTCGATATGTTTCAACCACCTCACTAACTTGAAAGACTTCATCTCGCATACTTGTGTCTTCGTTCTCATCCTGAACAACCAATCCACGACCCCGGGGTTTCGTTTTTAAAACGGACAACCAATCCACTCTTGATCGATCCTTTCTAAATGAAGGGGTGTATGTGTAATAAACTTGTTGACATTGCTTTGAGAAAACAAAGACATCGTTTATGTTGCGGAGTCTAGCTTTTGAGTTGATTTCGACCAGACTATAGTGCGGATCAACTCTGATTCCTCTGTCAGTCGTGTCATACCGATAGCATTTGAATAAAAACACTATATTCTGCTCGTTATGATATTGCAGTTCGACGACCTCTTCTAATCTACCATAGTAGTCAACTTCTAACTCACTACTAGTGGATCCCTTAACACAAACACCGCTGTTGTATGTCTTTCTTCCTTGCCCGTATTCTTCAGTATGGAAAACATATCCATTGACAAAATAACCTTTGTAGCACTTACATTTTCTTTCAGGCCTCAGGCTTAGTGAAGACAATGACTTAGGTGCACTCCTTCCCATTTGATAAACCTTGTATGTAATGTACATCAATAAACAGTAAATGAACGAGAATCTCGTAATGACATGCATACGTACAGTAATTTTGCAAGTTAGAATGAGTTTATGATAGTGCTTACATGTGTTCTGAACCACGTGGCAAACTGCTCATCTTGTAATTGAAAGATCTGGGATTCGGTCAGCTGTGAGTTATTGGATAGCAAATATTGACGATGTTGCCTGCAAGTGATAATGAGTGTATGATATTACAATATATAATTAACAGCATATTACTAACAAAGTTTAATTAGTATAAACTTACTGAATAAAAGGTCTCAGCTCATCACAGTTAAATAGAACATAGTTGTGTGCTTGTTTGAACTCTATTTCCGACAAATATCTTCCTCTTACGGTATTTTTAGGTGTGGGTCATCCAGTATTGGAGAATATTGACAAGTTCCCACTGGAAGGCACTTCACCGCCATCATCATGCCGTGGAACGCGATTGATTCTCGTTCTCAGATGAGGTTCAAAATAGTACGAGATAAATGTTGAGATCTCCTCAACAATATAGGCCTCACATATCGAAGCCTCAACATGCGCCTTGTTCTTAACCTTTTTCTTGAGATTAAACAAGTACCTGCATTGAAATTGTTGCTACCCAATTTTTGACCCATGTTTTGATAATTTTTCAGAAAAAACCAAAAATAGCAAAAAAAACAATGAAAACCCAAAAAAATGCATTTTTGATATATTTACATTGTTTTTAGCATTTTCAACGTCATCTCAAAAGAATTTAAATTTTCAAAGGTATTTGGAACGCGTTCAACTTTTAACGCGTAAATTTTATGATCACTGATTTTTCTTGTTGAGTTGATGTTGATATTGCTCGCTTTAAAAAATACAAAAAAATAAGAAAATCAAAATTTACAAAAAAAAGAGGAAAAGAAAAGGAAAGAAAGTTGAGGGACCAATTTTGAGATTCAAGCAACATTTTACCTATAAATATTGGTCTTCTCAACACACTTAAAGGGGGGCAATTTTGCAATTAAAGGGGGCAGGGAACACAAAAACAAAAAAACCTAAAAGCTTAACATTTTTTCTTCCCTCACCCTAGGCAGCCGCCGAAGCCCCCCTCTCCATCTCACTGTCTTCTCCTCAACCGGAGCCGCCACCCTCCCTCTTGATCAGATTTTTCTCTTCTTCTCGCCAGCCTAGAGCTTGGCTCTTTGGACTGCACACAAAGCCAAGCGGCCGATTCCTTCTCCAGCCGAAACCAGAGAAGCCAAGGCAATCCTCTCCTTTCTCTTGGCCATTCCTTCTCCCAGCCGGCCACAGATAACCATCTCCCTGTGGCCTCCATCACTTTGCCAAAACCAAGGAGAAGCCGCCCCCCCAAACTGCTGAAAGAAACAAATCGGAGAGCACCTCCTCGTCTCTGCTCTCCATCCAAGCCAGACAGCGGCGGTCCTTCCCTTCTCTGAGGCAAAGAAACCAGCGACCCACTCTCGGCCACCGACTCCAGGCCACATCCTTCCCTCAGCCGGCTCTCTCCCAAACAGCCACAGCTGGAACCGGGGAGCCAAAGGGAGGCCGTCACTCCTATTTATTTTGCTGTCTTCTCCTCCGCCCGACAGACCCGAGTCCTGCTTTCTTCTTCCCCAGCCGCCTTTATTTCTTGGCCAAAACCTGAGTGAGCCAAAGTCACCGCCAGCCACTGAAGTGGAGGAGAAGAAGAAGCCCTCCCAGCCACCAGATCGGCCATCGTCAGAAGAAACGTCGACAGAGAAGGGAGAAGGCGGAGGAGCTGGACAGATCTAAAAAAAAAACAAAACCCATTGCTGTTTGTGCGTTTTCTTTCTATTGCAGGTGACAGATTCTCACTGCCGGTGAGGGGAAGAAGAGGGGAAGCCGCGACTGACCCCCTGTTGTTTTGGAGTTCCAGCGGTGGCGCGTGAACCCACGCGCCACCAGTGACGGTGACACGTGGAGCAACGCGCCACCATTGTTCCAGCACTGGTCCCTTGCCCAGAAATCCTGCTGAACGCTGTTCCGGCTTGCAGAAGGCTATCCCTGTAATTTCAGATTGTTTTAGGGCTAATTTTTGTAATTGTAAAAATTGTTTAATGTATTTTTTTTGTTTAGTTGACTTTTTATAATTTGTAATGTTGATGTAACAAAAAAAAAAAAAAAAAAAAAAGAAAAGAAAAGAAAAGGAAAAATATAGTGAAAGTGTACGTGTGTTTGTATTCCTTTTTTAGGTATGTTATTGAATTTTAAAAATGAATTTAATATTTTTTTATATGCACAAATATCTAAAGGACAGATAAAAATCATGTTGTATTTCCCATGAAAATGTAGAACATGTATCTATATATATTTTGGGAACTAATAACTGATTTATCAAAGCCTTAGAATTGGGCTAAAATTTTATTTTTAAAAAACACATCAAGTCCACGAAGCAGCTTACCTCAGGTAGGGTGTGTTAGGGGTGCTAATACCTTCCCTAACCACAACCAGTCCCTTTCCCGTGAATCTCTGACAAGACCAGTACATCAGGTTTCCTAGTAGCCCTCAATAAATTACTAGGTGGCGACTCCAACAAACCAATCAAAGCAAATCAAATCAACATAACGATAAAATCGCCAACCCGATGCCGCGCGGATTTTTTGGACGTGCGACAGAAATATTAATCAAGTATTTTCAATTAAGAAAAACATATAAAATACTTTTATATGTGAATTACATTGCAACTGTAATATCTAACCGTTCGAATGGGTACATCCATCTATATTGAATCAAAAAATGATGGAGGGAATATCATCTCAAGTTTGCATAGTGTCTCGACGATATTCGTTTGAATCCTCTCAATGTGATCAACATTCAACTTGCTAGAGCATATATCTTTGAAGAAATGACTGATCTCCGTTAGTGCATCCCATATTCCCTTTGGCAACAAATCACGAAAAGCTAATGGGATGAGTGTTTGCATAAACACGTGGCAGTCATGACTCTTCATTCCATACAATCTGCAGTCCTCTATATTAACCAGCCTTGATATGTTCGATGCATGTCCATCCGGAAAACGCAGACTCTTAAGCCATTTATAGACTAGCAGTTGTGCGTTTTTCTCTAACACGAAGCTTGCTCTTGGTTTTGTGACCCGTGACTCATCATAAACCAACTCCATATTTTTACGGTTACAGTATAAAGCTATATCCAATCTAGCCTTGATGTTGTCCTTTGTCTTCCCCTTCACATCCATGACGGTGTTGAAAATGTTCTCAAACATGTTCTTTTCGATGTGCATGACGTCAAGGTTATGGCGGAGCAGATTGGTCTTCCAATAAGGAAGCTCCCAAAAGATACTTCGCTTTACCCAATTATGGGTCAAACCAAAACCAGGAAACTTTTGCTTACCTGATTGAAGGCCAAACACAATGTCACCGTACTCTGAGACAACATCATGCAATTCTTCACCAGAAAGACGAGGGGATGCAACATCTTTTTCAACTCTGCCAACAAAGAAATCTTTTCTGTTCTTTCTGTACCTGTGATGAAGTGGCAAGAAGTGATGGTGACAGTCAAAAAAAGAAGCTTTACCTCCATTTGCTAGCGTGAATGCCTTGTTGTTTTCCATGCAGTATGGACATGCGAGTTTCTCATGCGTGCTCCAATCAGAAAGCATTCCATAAGCTGGAAAATCATTGATAGTCCACATCAAAGCCGCCCTCATAAGGAAATTTTGTTTCCTCGATATATCATAAGTCAGAGCTCCGGAGGACCACAACTGCGCCAACTCATCAATCAACGATCAAAGACAAACATCTATATTCCGCCCCGGGCTTCTTGGACCGGGTATGACAGTAGATAAAAACATGAACTCCGGCCTCATACACATTCCCGGTGGCAAGTTAGAAACTATGAGTATTGACCGGCCAACAAGAATAAGGAGCAGCAAATGACCCAAATGGGTTGAATCCGTCTGTACACAACCCAAGACGCACATTCCTTGATTCAGCTGAAAAGTGAGGATGAACACTGTTAAAGCGTTTCCACGCTTCGCCGTCAGAAGGATGAACCATCACTCCATCAACCGCATGGTGTGCTTGGTGCCATGTCATGTGCTCAGCAGTCCTTGGTGACATAATAACCTCTGCAGTCTAGGTGTGATCGGGAAGTATCTAAGTTTTTTATATGCCACTAGAGTCTTTCCCCTGCTAGTTCTAGGTTTGTAACGGGAATGCCCGCATGTCATGCACTCGGTCATCTCAGCATTTTCAAGGTAGTATAACATGCAGAAGTTAGGGCACATGTCAATTTTTTGGTATCCTAAACCGAGGGGTTTCATCATGGACTTCGCAGCATAGAAGTTCTCTTTAAGCCTGTTCCCTTCAGGTAAAATGCTTCTTGCCCATTCAATAATCTTGTTATACCCGGCCTCACTCAACCCGTGATCTGACTTGATGGTGAACACCTATGCTACGGCCGATAATTTACTGTGGTTCGTGCAGCCATCTCGTAATGGTTCGTCAGAATCTTTCAACAAATCAAAAAACCTAGCTGCATCTGCATTAGGTTCTTCTTCTACGATTGGACATTGACTGCCATTACCTTGATTCATTCTCATTGCATCCATAACCATATTTCTGTAAGGATTAGTGTTGTCATTTGCCGCTTCATGCACGTTGCTAGCACTAGAAGTAGACCCAACCACCGTTTCTTCCATTCTCCTCTCACTCTCGCTAACAAATACTTCTCCATGTGCATACCAACACTGGTAATTCTCCATAAACCCTTTGTGTAGAAGATGCATCATTACAACATCTTGATGCAGATACTTTTTATTTTCACACTTCCTGCATGGACACCTAATACCGCCTCCAGTAAAATTTCTAGGAATAGATGTTGCGAAATTAATAAAACCCTGAACCCCGTTACAATAATCCATCCTCCGCAATCCTTGGGGTGAATCTCGATACATCCATGAACGATCATCCATGACTTATATCAAACCTCTATAAAATTATGATGACATCATGTATTAATTAACTAAGTTAGGTAAATAAACTTGCAAAAATATTACTTTACCTCGAGATTATCCAACAAACCAATCACAACTTCTCATAAATATTAAATATTCATTATCATTTATCAACGTCCATACGAATTAAAATATACAAATTTACAGAAATTACCACTCCGCAATACCATTGATAAAACTTTAAACGGGCCCATTAAGCAAGCTATTAATTATTTCAAAATAGCACATGCATGTAATTCGGTAGTTCCATAAAGTTTTAACAATTTACAAACAAATACAATCTTACAAAATCTAAAACAAACCATAACAGGTATAAAATTATACATTCATATACTACAAGTTTGTTTGAGAAATAACAATAAAACATGTACATCTACTAACAAAATACATATACTAAAAAAACAATAAAATTGACATTTAATTAAATGTTAAAATTTAAAAAGATAGAAATTACTGACAAAAATTGATAAAATCCGTCGGTAAATCAGAACATGGATGCTGTGACCACAAAACTTCAAGAAATATAACTTGTTGTGCTGATATGAGGAAGAATTTTTTTTTTTTTTTTGGGGGAGGGGGGGCTGGTTGTTTGCAGATGGGGAGAGTTGGGATGAGGAAGAAGAAGGAGAAATAGGGGAGGAGAGGGTCGGCAGAGCTGACATATATTAAATTTTTCAGACGGTTTCACCGACGGAGTTTCCGTCGGTGACACCATCGGTGATTCTGACGGAAACATAGACAAGTCACCGTACGGATCTGCCATTTCAAATCCCTCGGTGAGTCCGTCGGCAATTTAAACGGCGAACCGGTCACGTCATTGTACGGGCACTGTACGAGCTGTCGTTTTGAATCCGTCGGTGATTCCGTCGGCAAAAAATAACCCGCCAAAACCTCCACGTCAGCGACCCGCCTTTTTTTTAATTCGTAAACTTTTTCGTCGGTAGTTACCGACTGAATTATGGACGGAAAATGATCCGTCGGTAGTTACCGACTGAATTATGGATGGAAAATGATCCGTCGGTAGTTACCGACTGAATTACGGACGGAAAAGTGTCCGTCGGTAATTTCGAGCTCAAATTACCGACAGAAATATTCCGTCGGTAAATCCGTTGGTATTTAGCGAATTTCTGGTAGTGATTTATAATAAACAAAGCCACAAGATTAATCATGAATCACACAAATTTGACAACAAGAATGTACACAAAGATAAATCACAATGACTTAAAAAAGTATAAATTGAAATTAGAGAAAATGAAGTGTTTGCAGAGATATAATTATCAAAATTGGAAGTTTCTGATTCCTTCTTTTTTCTATCTTTTCCTTTTCTTTTTCATTCTCTCCTAGATAATTCTCTCTGCAGCTCAATCCTTCGTGCTTCTTTTGTGCCTCCTCCTCTTATAGCCAGAGAGAAGTGGAAATTAATTTTTAGGGTAAAAAAAAACCCTAACTTTCTAGCCACTTTTGATTATCTAAAACTTTACTGGTGAACAAAACAATGTGTATTTTCTTTTAATAAAAAAAAATAAAATAGATTACTTGTTGTCTATCCTATCATACAAAAAAAAAAGAAAAAAAAAGACCAGGTATGTGGCCTGTTCTTACAAGCCTCTTAGCACCTAATTTTTTTCTATAAAGCGAGGTGCACGCGGGCCCCAACCTCGTAAGTCTAGGTTTGTGATCTTTTTCTATAAGTTTTTAGCTTGTTTTTTATTTATATTTTATTCAAATATAATATTAATAAAATAATTAAAATGATATTTAAATTATTATTTATTTTTAGCATTGTTCTTTTATGGTAATATTAAAAATTCATTTCTTAATTATTATATGCCTAACATGCAAAAAAAATAAGAAATGCATTTATAAGGAAATTTTCTCATCAATATTCAATGAAAGTAAAATTTCATTTTTTTTATTTTTAATATATTTGTTTTGCATAATTATATCACATTAATTTAATCTTATCCTTCAATCACATATAAAATATCAAGGAATTATTTTAATAATTTTTTTATTTAAACTTGTTTTGAGACCAGTGCTATAAACTTTTATTTAAAAAACAATGACTAATTAAAAAACATGTTTTTCTTAAAACAATTAAGAAATGCATTTATAAGGTAATGAAGTTTATATTAAGAGTGGTTAACATCACCTAAAGAAATAATAAACACACAAAAAAAATATCATTTTTTTATTGTGCATTACTTTTTATTTGCCTAAATTCACTATGGATAACATTATTCCATAAACAAATTCATTTTTTAAAGTTTTTATTTTCATAGTGAAACTTTATTTTTTTTCAAGTTCATCCTTACATGTTAAGTTTGGTGAGATTTTATATGGTTAGATTTTCTTTTCTTTTAATATTCTTGAGAATTCAAGGTATTTGATAAATTGTTCAAATTTATTTAGACTAATTTAAATAAGAAGGATTTAAATTTATGATATAAAAATAATTAAAAGAAGAAGAAACAAACTAAAACCCAACAAAAACAAACATGTTCTTTATTTGATTTTCATAAAATAAAAAAAAATTCCATTTAAGCTTTTTTTTTTTATCCCTTCGGTTTTAGAATTTTACTTTTAAACCTTAAACTTTATTTTTATCATTCAAGTCTCTCGGATTTGAGATAAAAAGAGAAGGTTACTAGATATAGGGGGAGGAGAGAGAAAAAGGTATGTTGGTCACATTTCAATTATAAAAAAAATTAATCTTGGTATCAATAGGTATCAATAAAGTGTATCTTGCCAAGAGGCATGCCATTGAGCCATTTTTTAATTTTATATTGTAAAAAAAATATATCAAGTCTTGAGAATTGTTTTTATTTGATTTAATTTGTGTTTCTTTAACCATTTAAATGGTATTTTAATGAAGTTCATAGTTTGTTTTTAGGTGTTTATTTTGGGTTTTTAAAACACAGGCCATAACTTTTCAATCCTTATAGAATCTTAACTAGTCAACAATGTATCATCTATTTTATTTAAAAACATACAATAGGATGAATGATTTTTTGTTTACATATTTTTTTAAAAGATAAGAAATCCAAGAACATGGACCAAGCCTTTTACATGCATCTAAGCGTTTTTGTATTGAGCTAGATGCTCTGACCCACATTTCTAAGCTCATGAACCTAATTTTTTTTTATATTATCATTGATTTTTTTTATTTGTTATTTTTTAAAATTTCAAAAATCCACTATAAATAACTAATTAAATTTATATCTTAAATATTACTTAACAAAAATATCATGTTTAATTTTTCCATTATTTTCAAATAAGATTATAGACTTTTATATAATATTAGCAATAATTTCATTGATTATTATATGCGAGTCTAAAATGTGAAGGTTTTTTTTTAATGTGATCATAAATATTCATCAAAAATCAAATTTTTATTTTTTATTATAAATTATTTACATATTTTTCTTAGATTAATTTTATTTCTCTTCAATTGCATATAAAATATTAAGAAATATTTTTTAATATTTTTTTATTTAAATTTGCTTTTAAGATCATGATAACTTTTTTTATTAAAAAAATGTTGTAGGAAATGTTTTACCTAACAAAAAAATACATGATATAAAAAATAAAGTTTAAATTAAAAAGATACATTTTACATGGTTATTTCAAATTATTTATTTTTAAAAAAATATTTTAACATCTTTTAGTTTTTATTAAAAAACTGAGAAAAGAATAATCCATTTGGAAAAACATTTTATTCCTTTCAATATGGTAGGGTATTTATTCGGTGATTGGATCAGAAGGGGAATCAGGCAGGAGCTTAAAAAATTCAATAAGATTTGTGGTTGGAGATGGAAAAATAATGAGGCTTCAGACAGATATATCGGCAGAAAATTCAATTATGTCACATCAATTTCCAAGATTGTTTGCATTATCAAAGACACAAGCATGCCAAATTTCGAGTTTAGAAACTTGGGTGGATGATACTTAGATTTGGAATCTTTTGGAGGAGGGAGTTATGAGTTTTTGAACAAGTTTGAAGAATATTATTCAGTCACATACATTATCTCAAGCAAAGTCAGATAAGGAGATTTGGGAAGCTAGAAAAGATGGGAATTATACACAGTAAGAAATTGCAGCTTGAGCTTAGATAGAATTCTATTTATAGGTGATGATAAATAGGAAGCTAATATATGAAAAAGCATGGCTCCTCCAGAAAAGAAATTATGAGCCGGGTAGCTATGAAAAATTGACTTTGTATAAAGGAATTTTTATCTAGAAGAAATCTCAACGATATGAATGCAACAAAATGTCATTTGGTCTCAAAATCAAATGATTTTGCTCCCCCAGCAAAATAATTTAATTTTTTTTTCTCAATTGCTTGGTTCCCAAGCAAACTTGGTGACCAAACAATCCAAAATCACTTTGATTATTTTATTTTTTTTTTGTATTTTTGATCTCCTTATCCAAATATTTTTTTTTTAAATGACAATGTCGACATGATGAGAAAAATAAATTAGTGATTTTGAAATAAGAGTGTTAAAAATTAAATGCGTCGAAAGTAAATTTTTTAATTTTTAATAGTTGAGAATAATAAAATAGCTTGACTTATCTCTTAGCCAACCTTTCTTATTTATATGTATGAGGTAGGAACTACAACAGTGAAATAATCCTACAATAATTTATATATATATATATATATATATATATATGTGTGTGTGTGTGTGTGTGTGTGTGTGTGTGTGCGCGCGCGCGCGCGCGTCCCCGCGCACGCGCGCATTCTATAATATGCCCCCTCAAGCCAAGGGTGGAGGATCAACCCGAAACTTGAATTGAAAAGTAATAAATGAAGCAGCGGAAAAAGGGCTTAGTAAAAACATCTACAAGTTGATCTTGAAAGGAGATAAAATGAATCTGAATCTTTTTCTTCACAACTTGGTCTTGTACAAAATGATAATCAACTTCGGCATGTTTAGTATGAGCATGAAAGATAGGATTTGTAGATAGATAAGTAGCACCGAGATTACCGCACCAAATGGTAAGAGCAGAGCTAGATGGAATCTGCAGATCGGTTAATAAATATTAAAGCCAGATAACCTCAGCAGTGTCATCTGTTAAGGCTTTATACCCAGCCTCAGTAAAGGGGCGAGCAACTGTGCGTTACTTGCGTGACCAAAGAAAACAAGGTAACCACCCATAGATTTTTGGTCATCAATACTACCTATCCAATCTATATATGTAAAACCATGTAGAGCAAAAGAGGAGCTACGAGTGATATGGAAGTCATAGGATGTCGTACCTTTAAGATAGAGCATAATACTTTTAACAACGGTCCAATAAGAATCAATGGGAACATACATAAACTAACAAACTCTGTTAACAATAAAACAGATATCCGGTCTTATAAAGGTGAGATATTGAAGAGCACCCATAATTTGGCAAAACCATGTAGGATAAGAAAATAGGGCATCTGGTAGTATGGTAACCTTCGAAGTAGAGATTGGAGTATCAACAGGTTTGTAGGAAGTCATACCAGCCCAAGTAAGGGTGTCAAGAATATACTTGTGTTGTCGTAACATCAAACCCATATCGGTGGATTGAACTTCAATACCCAGAAAATAATGAACTGCACCTAAGTTACGAAGCTTGAACTCTAAGCTCAGTAACTGTATTAGGCGGTGTAGCATAGTAGAGTTGCTACCCGTAATCAGGATTTCATCAACGTAAACTAGAAGATAAAATATATTAGTACCAATGACAGGATAAATAAGGAGGCGTCAAACTTGGAGGCATGAAAGTCGATAGAGATCAAAAAAACACTTAGACGATGGTACCATGCCCTCGGTGCCTGTTTTAAACCATACAAGGACTTGTACAATCGGCACATATGAGATGGAAGAGAATAGTCAACAAAACCCGGAGGTTGTTTCATGTAAACCTCTTCGGTAAGAACACAATTGAGAAAAATATTATCAATATCAAGTTGATGGATCTTCCAATTACAAGAAACCACAATAAAAAAAAATACTAATATGACGGTGGCTTACTTAATAATTGGGCTAAACATTTCAGAGTAATCAATACCGTCTTGTTGAGTAAAACCTCTAGCAACCAAGAGAGCCTTATAGCACTTAATGCTGCCATCAACACGAAGCTTAATCTTGTACACCCATCGACTACCAATAACATTCATCTAAGGATGAAAGGGAACTAAACATTAGGTGTGGTTAGAGCGCAAGGCCTGAATTTCATCGCGCATAGCATCATGCCAAGCCTCATACCTGTTAGCATCAGATAAAGCAATGGGTTCAGAAGTAGGAGAGGACAATACCCAAGATGCAGGAGTAACAGTAGCAACAAAAACTCCCAGATTTGTTGTCTTCGGCTGCCGCGGACGAAGGACCATAGGATGTCTTCTAACTATGAGTGGCAAGGCAGGAAGAGAGAATGGCAAAGTGGTATCCTGCTGCAACGAATAGGATGAGAAATCAACCACTAGATTCAGTCTAGCCAGAGAAGAAGAGGAAGAGTCTGTTACAGACAGAGGACTTGCAATAGAGGCAGAGCCAGCAGTAGAGGGATTGCTAGCAGACAAAGGTGAAGCAAAGGGAGGGCAGCAGGGTGACCTAGTAGTAACAGAAATATTGTGCTACAAACTAGAGGGAGTCAAACTTCTATATGTACTTGCAGCAGGATGGTTAGGTAAACATGCATGTGGTGATGAGATAGGTAATATGTAATGTGTAAGGTTACTGTGGTGAGTAGAAGGTGGGCGATGGAAGGCAGAGGCACATGGGTTGTTTATGTAATCAATAATGGTGTGAAACATTAAGGAATATAGCAGATTTGGTAGAAGGGTAGTAGCAAATTGGTTTGAGGTTGGAGATGAGGAATGTGCAATATGTTCAGACCTGTCAAAAGAAAACACATATTCATGAAAACGGACATGACAAGAGATATAAATATGTTGGGATGCAATGTCAAAACAACGGTAACCAAGGTAAGATGAGCTATACCTGGAAAACACATATGGAGAAGAACAAAACTCTAATTTATAAGTATAATAGGGGCGTAAAAATAGAAAGCAGAGACATCTAAAAGTACGTAAAAAATGATAATCCAGAGACTATTGAAACAGATAATCAAAAAGAGATTTATTTTTTAGGACAAGAGTAGGCATGCGATTGATAAGATAAATTGAAGTTTTAAAAGCATAATTTCAAAATCTTAATGGTGTTTTACACCATCCTAGAAGAGTAGTCTTGTTTCAACAAAATGCCTATGACGACGTTCTACTATGCCATTTTGTTCATGAGTGTGAGGACAAATCAGATGATGATGAATACCAATGGTCTGAAAGAAAATGGATAATTTTTGGTATTTACCGTCCTAATCAGTTTAAACAGATTTAACTTTTAGCAAAAATTGATGCTCAACGAGAATCTAAAATTGATGAAAAATATAGTACATATCAAACTTGGCAATAAGTGGGTAATACCATATATATTTTGTATATGCATCAACAAAAATAACAAAATAATGAAAACCATCAGATGAAAATAGAGGAGCAAGACGCCAAACATCACTAAAAATTAATTCAAGTGAAGCAGAAGTTTTGTGACCCGTAGGTCCTAAAGACAAGCGCGATAACTTTCCTAAAGGACAAGTTTGACATTGAAAATTAAAATGCTTGTTATTACAAGTAATCTTATTTTACGAAACTAGAAATTTAGAAATACAAGAAGTAGGATGACCAGTCGACGATGCCATAGATCAGCAGAAGCAAATATGCAAGGAGACCAATAAGCTTGAGGAACTGATATGACGAAAGACCTAGTCAAAGCATAGAGACCATTTTTACTCTGATTTGAAATGAGTACTACCTTGGTGTTGAGATCCTTGACATAAAAAATAAATGGGTGAAATTCAAAGTAAACATTATTATCAAGATAGAATTTTTGAACAAAAAAGTAGAGGTTTCGTAATATATGGAACATGAAGAACGTTAGATAAAGTGAAAGTGCGATATGGTGTATGTATTTTAGTACGATCGATATTAGATATGGGAAGTCCCTATCAAATGATCATTACCAAGATATGGTTCGGACCCTGTCAGATTTGCAAGATCAGGTGTGACGTGTTGATTAGCACCGGTATTTGTAAGCTAATTGGTAGTACCTGTTGAGGAAGCATTACTCAACGACAGATTCATACTAGGTTGTTGTCCTTATCCAAGGGTTTGAAGTTGAGGATAGTGAGGGGAGGGCGCAGGATGCCCTCTGTTTCGGTGCCAATTGTCCTGCTTTCTGTCATTGTTGAAAGGTCCATTGTGTGAAAATCAGACCTGGAAGCAATAGACTTATTCCTTCTGTTGCTGTCATAATTGGGACGCCACCCTTTATAAAATCTGCTCTGTTTCTACTAAAATTTCCAGAAGGCTGGCACTGAACAACAAGAGCTGAAGGTGTCGTGGGTAGTAAAGGAGCAGAGATGGTAGCAGACTCCATGGATTGAAGGGAGGTCTTGTGAAGAAATTTATACGTGAGAAGATGACTATGGAGATCCGTATACGAGAAAGGTTCTACCTTGGTTATGAGGCTTGTTACTAAGTCTTTAAATTTAACTTAAAGACCATGAAATAGATACAAATTAAAGTCTTCTAGCAAAACTGACCAGCTAGCAGCTGCCAACTCATCAAATAAGGCTTTGACATTTTGCATAAACCGAGTGAACGAATCATCACCTTGTTGAAGATCTTGAAAAGAGCCGTGAAGTTGCATAATACGAGAATTGGATGGAGAAGCTAGAGCTTGCTCAAGCATGAGCCAAACAGAATGCAAAGTTTAGCAATCAATAACAAGATGAAGAACATCCATGGAGAGGGGAGAAAGTAGAGCACTTAGAATGAGTTGGTCATGCTATTTCCAACAAAGAAAGGAGTGATTTACTTAAAGAAAGGTATCATTGGCAGCAAACATATATGGAGAAGGACATGAAATTGAGTCGTCAACAAACCCGAAAACTCCTTGGCCTAGAAGGTATGGCTTCATCTACATTCTCCAACATAGGTAATTTATGTTTGTCAATTTTAGGGAGATAACTTGGTGAGTGTTGGAGAGGGAAACAATGTTGTCCTCTTAAGCAAGGTGGATGGCAGCAATAGAGGCAGGCTGCAGTAGAGGAGCAGCGGGCAGGTTGGCAAGATTTTGGCCAGCATCTGGTGGCAGTGGCCACGACAGGATAGAAGCAGAGGAAGAAACACCAACTGACTGCATTGGTGGCGCGGCATAGGAGGGGATCTGCATCAACGGTGCAGTAAAAGGGAGAGGTAGGAGACGACTAAGAAGAATAGTCCATGAGAAAGGGAGAAAAAGAATTTAAAGTGATTTAGGGCTCTAATACCAAGTTGAGAATAATAAAATGACCTGAATTATCTATTAACCAACCTTTTTCTATTTATATGTATAAGGCAGTACATAACAGTAATTGTAAGAACTACAACATTAGAATAATCCTATAATAATTCCTATATATATGTACATTCTATAATATTAACTCTTTTCAAAATATGCTGAAAATGCTAAGAACGACGCAAATATATCAAAAATATATTTTTGAATTTTTTATATTTTTGATATGTTTTGTATTTTTCAAAAATTAAAAGAAAAATAGAGTAAACGATCAGGTTATGACATCTTGAATTTTCTTTAGCTTCAAGCTTTGTACTTTATCTTAGGCCCCGTTTGTTTGCTGGAAAATAGTTTCCTTTTGGAAAGTGAATTCCGGAAAAATATTTTCCAATGTTTAGTAGTGTAATGGAAAATAAGTTGGAAAACACTTTCCAGTGTTTGGTTATGTTATGGAAAATAAGCTGGAAAATAACTTATTAATGTTTTATTTTTTTTCAAGTTTATTAAAATAATGAGGAACAAATCTTACAAATTAAAAGGTTGAATGGGAATGAAATTGAAAAAAAAAATATAATTTCATAAATTATCTCAGATAAAATAAATAATAATCAAAATAATAGAGATCAAATAAAAAATTGAAAGATGAAGAAATTAAAATAATAATAATTAACATTTCATAAATTATTTCAAATAAAATAAGTAACAATCAAAAGAATGAGGACTAAATTTGATAGATAAAAAATTTCAATAAAAAAATGATAAAGGAAAAAGCAAATAGCAATTATAAAAATAAAGACTAAAGTTAATATAAAAATTAAAATTTAAGAGATGAAATTAAAAAAAAATATTGAAAAAAAAATATATAGCAATCAAAAGTTGAGGATCAAATTTGATATAATCAGCAAATAATGACATTTCTAAATTTTTCACAACTTCCAGAAAGTATTTTCCGCCCAAATTTTTCAGGAAAACACTTTCCTAAAAACCAAGCTAAATTTTCCTTTGACTGGAAAGTGTTTTCTGTTGACCAACTTTCTTAATGGTAAACAAACACATGAAAGTTTGGAAAGTATTTTCCCAGAAACCACTTTTCGGAAAATAAACATAGTCTTAGTTAGTCACATATTTAACTTTCTTTTATTAATAATTACCCCCCCCCCTCTCTCTCTCTCTCTCTCTCTCTCTCTCTCTCTCTCTCTCACACACACACACACACACACACACACATCCCACTTTAATGTTTTTATTAAATCATATATAAAATATCAAAAAATAAATGCTATGAAAGAATATACAGTCTTTCTCTTGTGATCTACAATTAGTGTTTGAATAGGACTTCTTAAGAATTCAAAGCCAAGAGGGAAAGAAGTTTGTAGGTAGTTGTTAGAGGTGGCTCCTAGAGCAGAAATTAAGAAGTCAACTAAGCACAGTCAAGAGATCCTAGAAGATCAAGAGAGAATTTCTCACGTACGAGCGGGGCTAAAAATTCTTCCCCTTCCAATGAACAATCTCGTCCTTCAATTATTAAGATTCATTTATGAGTTCTGAAAGTTCATCTTTCTTCTGGTAGTAGTCGGAGCACTGGGAATATATTATCATCAGAGAAGTCAATTAAGAAATGCCAACTTTCCTTTTCCCCCCTAAGCTCCTCAGAAGAAAAGAAGATTAACAATACTTTCTCGGGTATAGTTTATTAAACTTTGGGGGGGGGGGGGGGGGGGGGGGGGGGGGGGGGTGGTGGGGGATTAGAAATGAAAGAAAACAAATGAGATGCCTTGAAGCAGAAAATATAACTAGGAAAGGGAAAAGATTACACTAGTTTGTAGAAGGAAAAAAAAAAATTGACTTTTACACTAAAATCTTGAGGAAATTTTCATCTTACGAAATAAAACTCTAAAAAAATTAATCAGTACACAGATTTTTACCAATTCCTTACGAAAGAGAATATACACGAGAGAGAAAATTAATTATATTGGGTGAAATAATTTTGCATTGATTTTAGTGGTGTCGAATTGGGAAACCTACTTTCAAATAAATTAAACCCTAATCAAATTATTACACTGTTCATTAATTTTCTTTCCATTCTAGTGCAGTCCACAGCCTGCATCCACCCTTATTTAAAATATATATAAAACGATCATGAATATTTTCGAATTAGTTTTAAATATGTGTTGGTTTGGAGAGGCTATTCTTGTGTTTTAAATATGATTTCTCACAGAAAACAAGAAAAAAAAACCCTTTTTTAGCTACACTTTCCAAGTAACCATAGAGCATATTCTAGTCTTTCTTACTGCATATGCCTGATAATGATGGTGAAGTAAAGCAACTAATTACGCATGCCCAAAAAGATATATATTGAATATTGTGTTTCGTTTCCACTCGATCATTTCTATTTACTACTATATATTTGGACCATCAAACACTATAAAAACATATATAATGGAGAGGTAAAGAACAAGTTGTCACCGACTCCTGAGAAGAGTCAAACCTTTAAATACTAATAATCTAAAGTACTAGAGATACAATGGTCAACAGATTGATTGTGTTAAAAGTCTCGAAAGGCAAAAGTCATGCCAATATTACTCATGGACCAGTAGTCATGGCAAAGATCTTCCGTCAAAATTTCGGCTGACATATAAACCATCCATTAGTAAATCGTTCTCCTTTTCCATCAGTGGTAGTTCTTGTTGTCCCAACTTAATTAGATATGCATCGTTTTCTCAAAGTGTACATTTTGCACTCACATGGCTTATAGTGATCATTTTACTGTTGTCTATAGAATTTGTCAAATAATCCATTGGAAGAATATACAGCCTAAAAGGAAAAACAAATCAACCTTAAGGAACACAGAATCTAAAACTAGCATTACATATATTTGACAATACAACGCATACCACTTTTCATTAATTAAGTGTAACAGTGAGAATCAACCTGTGCTACATCGATCCACTGAGAATTAGGAGGGTATCCTTTTCAGTCCCACAACTCAAAGTCTAAATCTCTATCCCTTTCCCAAACTTTAGTGTTTGATCCCTCATGATTTATGATCGTCTTTCGTTTCCTTTTAGGTAAGTTTAACTTTAGTGTTTGAGAAATAATATTTACGTTTAACAATGAACAAAAATGGCATATTGGGTATGGTCATGACACAATTTAGCAATTAATATTAGAAACTCGAGATATTTTATATAGAAGAAGGAAAGTGATATGAGAATCAGAACCTTTTCAACATTATTATCTCAATGATGTGAAGATTTTAAGAGTTACAAGGAGTTTGACTTGAATTAAGGTTATGTAATTCCAATGACCACCTAGCAAAGACAGATATAAATTAGATTGTTCTTCCTGATGCCAATAACCAATTCTATTCTGTGGTCTATACTATGAGCCACTTACAAACCTTTCAAATGCACTATATATGTTAGAAATGTTTGAGAGTCAATAAGAAGAAGAAGAAGAATGATCAAGGAGAAGATTTTCTTTTTTGTGGTCACCACTCAAAAGGAATCTCTAACTTTCAGCGGCCTGTAATAATTCAAAACCCCATTTGAAAGTTTAGAAATACCATAAACAATGAGGTTTGAATTAGCAAACCAAGGACAGATGCGTTTCACTTGAACTTGTCGAGGAAAAGCAGTTGTAAGCTTTGCATATAAACCATCAACATTTTATACTATACATCTATAAGTGGAGAGTACAGGGAGAATCCCTGTCATTTTGGAGTATCTTGGTGGTGGGGGGAGGCACTTTACTATCAACACATTTTCAGTCCTGATTGTCAAAAGTATTGATTTTAATTATATCGCCGCCCTTAGTAACGTATTCAAACAATAAACCAACATCTCAGCACAATGAAAGGTCAAGGATCAAGGATCAAGCCTCAAGCTACAAGCTTCTACGAGTGTTATGCATGTGATTTGACAAAGAAATTTACAAGCAATATAACTTCGATTTACCATTTTTTGGCTTAACAGGGAAAGTTTTATCAAGCTAATGGATTTGTAGCTTGTTCGCAACACAAAAGCAGAGTTTAAGTACTGACTTTAAGCTATACGAGATAGTCTTACTCGTCCTTAAATTTTGAAAAATTATACTGCATAAATTCGTCAATAAATTAGACGAAATTTCAAACAGTTGGAATGATTCTTGCAATGAATCCCACTATTATTCGTTTCGTCTTATATATAAGAGCATGATATTTCATAATATATCAAAGTCTAATCCTACATTTATTGAAATTCTGCGAAGTCTAATTTTACATGCTAAAGTAATTACTATACATCAAAGTGTCGTGAAAAGCAAAATGGCCTTCATAATTATAAGCAGTAGTGAAAGTGCATGCGACATGCAAAGTTGGAAAAAATCTGTAAGATTGTCAAACTTGTGAGGACCATTTAGCATACAAACCGTCCAAATTTATATTCATTTTCTGAGGTCCACAAACAGGGTTTTGAGGTGAGGATTGCCACAGGGTTAACTTATTATCGCTATAAATACCACCTCCAAACCAAGACTTGTTCTCAATGTGGTGGCTTGCACCTTAATCATCTTTGCTTCTCCTAATACTACTCTTTGCTGCAACTTGAATTGCTCCTCAAGCCTTTCCATACCATCGTACAATAAAACCTTCACTATCTTTTCTTCTATAGTTAACTATGGCCGAAACATGTAAATGCGCTTTCCTTATTCTTGCATTTGTTACCTGCTTCCAAATCCTGTTTATTGAAGGAAGGTCAATTAAGCAAACGAATAAGCAGGAACATGTTACCAATGAAATAGAGCCGCTAAAAGAAACGGCCAACCAAAGTACGAATACCAACTTGCACCACAACACTGCAAATAATCAAAAAGTTTCTCTCCCTTCACCCCCAGTTCACATTCCGACTGTTCACCATTCCAAGGCAGGAAGAAAAGAAATGACCCCTCCTATGGTCCCGAGCTTCAGCGGTTCTCCTGGTGTTAGGCATCCAAAGACACCGGGGGCTAACTCTGTCACTACTGTGAAAGATGATTTCAAACCCATAACATCTGGTCAGAGTCCTGGTGTTGGCCACAACAATGACAATTCTGTCACTGCTTTCAAAGATGATTTCCAACCCACAACACCAGGTAACAGTCCTGGAGTTGGCCATATTCTTGTAGGTGAAGATGATGATCCAAAGGCACCTGGTACTAGCTCCAGTAATGAACGTTCTGGTGCAGCATTCAAACCCACAACACCAGGTCACAGCCCTGGCGTTGGCCATATGTCATCAGTAGATCAAAGTGATAAGACTGATCTAAAGGCATCCAAAACTGAACTTTCTGTCACAACACCAGGTCATAGTCCCGGGGTTGACCATATTCTTTCAGATGAAGATGAAGATGATAGTGAAGATGTTGATCCAAAGGCACCCGGTACTGGCTCCAGTATAAAACGTTCTGGTGCAGCATTCAAACCCACAACACCAGGTCATAGCCCTGGCATTGGCCATATGTCATCAGTAGATCAAAGTGATAAGACCGATTCAAAGGCATCCGAAATTGAACATTCTGTCACAACACCAGGTCATAGTTCCAGGGTTGGCCATATTCTTTCAGATGAAGATGCAGATGATAGTGAAGATATTGATCCAAAGGCACCCGGTACTGGCTCCAGTATAAAACGTTCTGGTGCAGCATTCAAACCCACAACACCAGGTCATAGTCCTGGCATTGGCCATATGTCATCAGTAGATCAAAGTGATAAGATTGATTCAAAGGCATCCGAAATTGAATATTTTAACACTGAACATTCTGTCACAACACCAGGTCATAGTCCCGCGGTTGGCCATATTCTTTCAGATGAAGATGAAGATGATAGTGAAGATGTTGATCCAAAGGCACCCGGTACTGGCTCCAGTATAAAACGTTCTGGTGCAGCATTCAAACCCACAACACCAGGTCACAGCCCTGGCATTGGCCATATGTTATCAGTAGATAAAAGTGATATGACCGATCGAAAGGCAACCAACATTGAACATTCTGTCCCTGGAGTGCCAGATGGTTTCCGACCCACGGTACCAATTCAGGGCCCCTGGGTTGGTCATGTTTTCCAAGCACAAACGAAGAACTAAAAGGCACGGAATGTGGATGTCTCATATGAAAGGGTATATACTAAGGAATAAACATAAAGAAGCATGGACATATCGATTGCATATTAAGCATTATTATTTGGTAACTAAGACACGTAAATGTCAGATCAGTCACATAAGTGATTTCCATTAATCCTGTCAATATTATCAAGATTGTGAAGTGCATTAGAATCCTTTCATTCCTAGCTAAGCCCTTTAAATTGGTTGTCTCTGCATAATAGTATATAGCTAGGGTTGAATGTATAAAGCAATATGGTCTATATATATATATATATATATATATAGACCATATTGCTTTATACATTCAACCCTAGCTATATACTATTATGCATATATATATATAAAAAAAAAAATTAGTTGTCTCTGCATAATAGTATATAGCTAGGGTTGAATGTATAAAGCAATATGGTCTATATATATATATATATATATATATATATATATATATATATATATATATATTAAATAAGCCATTTCATATCCAAATTTGCTTCAAATAAAAATCTTCGTATTTGCTTGTCTTCTTTTTCGTTTCTCTTTTATCTCTGTCATACCTTTATAATTAATTAGCAAAATTCTTTTTATGAAGAGTACGAAAAATAGAGGGCATGACCACTTCATTACGCCAACATCACGAAATCTTTGCGACTTTATAATTCTATAGGACGCTTGTGATGGTGACAAGATTGAAAATGAAAGGTGAAAGCATCATCATTTGTTATTTCGTTTTTGGAGGTGAAAAATAAAATCTATCATGCACCTCCATAGAATTGTACATTTTTTTCCCATTATAGATCAGTTTGCTCAACGGATTATTAAGTTTATTTGATACATTAAAAATAAAATAAATAATATACAAAAACATTTTATTTAGAGTCCAATGAAACGGATGTATTAGTCTTCAGAAAAGCTTTGGAACTCAGCGCTAGTTTTAATATCTTGTTTATTTTTGCGTAGAAATGTTGTTTTAAAAAAATGTTTAAAATTAACTTTCTAATATTTTTAAACTTTTATGTAATGATATAAAAATAATTTTAAAAAAATATATTATTTTAAATGGTTACCGTAATATTAAACATGGTATAAAAATACTAATAAGGTGGGCTGGACTTAAGAATTAGATTAATTCAGTGAATACTGTTTAGTGGCTCCAAGGGGGGGAAAATGATGGGAGACATTTGAGGCTCCAAAACGTGTTCAATGAAATCTCTTCTTTATAGAGGTCTCTATAATCAGTTACCTTCATTCACGCTCCTATAAAAGCTAATGGAGTGATAGATTCTTTGGGCAAGCAAAGCTTGGATATTCATGTTGATTTGGTAGCTTGGATCTCGTTCTTACCTTTTATACTATTGTACTCTTTAGCCACTACTTTGTTGGCTACGTTTTCTCCTCTTAATATTTCTTCAAGAATAATATGTAATTTGAATTGCTCTCCGATAGTTAAAAGCTATTATAGTTTTGTCAATTGTCCAAATCATGCTTTCGAAAACTGTTTTAATTTATACACTGATTTCTTAAACATGCACACCTTTGAATTATGCCTTCGGTAATGATGTGCCTTGGAGATCCATGTAGACTTTTTTAAATAATTCTTAATGTAAAAGGTGTTCTTCATATCAATTATTGTAATGATCCATCTAAATTACGCCTTTTAGTAATGATGTGCCCTGAAGATTTATATAGACTTTTTTAAATAATTTTTAATGTAAAAGGATGTTCTTTATATCAAATTATTGTAATAGCCAATCTAAGTTCATAACTAAAGACAACAAAACTCAAAATGTGTTGATTTTGTTTATAGGTATAAATGTCTCTCTGTAATCGAAGTTATAGGTTTGAGTGTAACATTTCACCACCAATACACTATAGAGCATTCAATTATGCCTTCATTCTTGCATTTTATTGTGTAAATTCATCAATATTTAATTTATAGCTCTCCAGTCTCCACCTCTTATCAACTAAGGCTTTATCCACATTATCAGGAACAAATATAGTATATAATTGGTTTATAAATGACATATTTGATTATGATAAATAATGGCTGGATATTTAATAACTCATAGGATATTTGACATTACTAGAAATTTTAAGTTCATAAATGGGTTAGGAATACCTCTAGTGTGATTATGTGGTAATTTTCTAAATGATTCATATATTAAGTTAGGAACATATTCAACACTCTATCGGTTTGTTATATTATTTGCAAGAAATTCTAACTCGAACAAAGCACTTTTTGGAGCCATATTTTTAGCTTCTTGTGTTCATCATGACTTTGTTTCAAAATTATACCACTTAAGTCCAATTCACCTTTGTCTTGATTAACTTGTCTAGCTTATGAATCATCATTTTTGAAATTCAAATTTATATCTAGAAATCATATATAGAAACTTGATTTATTTTTTATACTATTTGAGAACATGTAGAATTTTCTTATAATTCACCTAAGATGTTGACTCATATCTTTATTACTCAAATACTTTCATATAGTTCATGTATATGTAAAGTTTGTCCATCTGTTACTCTTGATTAAGACAATGTATAATCATAATCAAAGTATAACATTTCTTATATAAGATTATTTAGTGATCTCAAGTCTAACAATCACTTAGATAATTGTCACTTTGACATTTTCATAGACATAGGTGATCTCTCCAAATAGAACCCTTATATGGGTAAGTTTAGTGTACATGTCATTTGACAAACACTTACATATTAGTTATATCTCTTATGACTCGGCTTATTACATTATTTGCTTTTTCATAAAGAAAAGAATATAATATATATTAGTTTCAACAACTCTAACTAATGTCTAGTTTTAATAAAGGATCGACTAGGAATAAAATTTTGATGCATTAGAAATCTCATAATTATAACCATTTTATAATTTTCTTTGCAAAACATTTATATCCTAAGAACTTTATCTTTACTTTAGATTTATTAATCAAACATAAATGAGTATTAAAGATTAAAAAAAAATCTTTTATTAATGATAAATATGCTTTTAAATAAATAGATTTAGTGTCACGTGTAATCATCCAATTAGCTATAAGGAATATACACTAACAAATTCAACATCAAGTTTTTCCACTTCCTTCATTACATGTACAATTTCATGATAGCGTTATGCTTGCTCAGCGAGCTTTGCAAACTAGACGAAGTTCTCATGATCTTTTGATGAGTCCATGACTACTTATGATCTCTCTCTCTCTCTCTCTCTCTCTCTCTCTCTCTCTCTCTCTCTCTAATTTGAGAAATCCAAATTAATTATAAAATAAAAGAAACAACTTTTTGCTCCTTTTTTATGTAATCAGAAACTCATGATTACTATTCAAGGATATAAATACTAGTTAGACATATTAAATATGATATCCATTATTTAAATTATAGAACCTCATGTAGTAAAAGTGGCTATAAAAATTCAACTCAATCAGACCACGAACTCTTCTAATCGAAGGTCAATCAAAACCGGATGAATCTCCTAACCATTATTTTAGGAAGTTGTGAATTTTTCATCCTTTTTTTACTATTATATTCACAAACAAACAAATTATGTCTTTTTAATACATAAAAGAGAGAGTGATTCAATGTGATGGCTTTTTTTCCTCAAAGATCCAAAGACTTAAAAAAAGAAAAAAATAAATAACAATAGTGGAAAAAATCAAGTGTCTAAGAATTTTAGAAACTTAGCTTCGATACCATATTTTCAATAGAAAGAAAATATTATTCTGATATTTTTATTGGGAGAATGAGAAAGGTATAATACACACACACACACAATACTATTGAAACTAACTTAGAAAATTAATTATATGGGGAAAATAATAATAATTAAGAAATTAATTATAAATCTCTACACAAAAAATCAAGAAATCTTAACATAAAGTGAACTAGAATTTTCTATTTTTTATTTAGTTTTTTTAATTAATGTAATTGTTTCTAAAAAAATAATACATACCTAGGGTTGAAAGTATAGAGTAGTTATACGTCTATAAGTAACATAAATGTAAAATAAACCCTTGGTTAGACAATTTCCATTCATGTGGGAAATTGTTGAAATTTTGGTTTTTTGACTTAGTTAATAGGCATATTTAACATCAAATTAAAAGTGGGGTTGAATCACATTTGGGGTTAAGATTTTGGTGAAAACTATTCCCCACCATAAGTTTTTTAACATGAAATGTTAACATGTCTAAAACTAATTATGGGTAATTGAGAAATTGATTTTAAAAAATCCTTGGCAAAAATTCTCAAACCCAAAATCCTTAATCTAACATTGAACTATAACAAACTTCTCTTCTTTCTTATATAGTGGTGTATTGGAATGTAAAAATCAAGCCCATACAATACTAAAACTTTTAAAATTAAGAGAGATATAGGTTTTTCTTTATTAAAACCATATGCATACCTTTAGACTTGGGATTAGGTTTGAGTTAATTGTAAGATAATATTTTGGTACATAAAATTATTTTTTCTAGACCATGTTCTTTACTTGTCTAGATTCATTGAATTTGTAAAGGTTTTTTCACCTTGTCTGATCAATTTTCCATCTTTTTTAATACATGTTAGTTTGAAAAAAAAACATCAAGTATTAAACCTTAAGACCCCTAAATAGTTTGATATTATTTTAAAAGTTTGTAATAAATCAATACTTAGTTTTTTAAAAAAAATTTAGATTAATTTTTTTAATCAAAATTAATTTTGGCAACATAACTCTCTATATAAATAGGGGACGAGAGGAATATTCAAAGATATAGAAACTGAGCATGTTTTCTCCTACTTCCTTTTGTTTTCTTTTTCTTTGCTTATTGTCTTGTCTTTTTTTTTATGAATTATAACTGATCTACTAAACACTTGTTAAAGCCATTAAGAACATATCTTAATAAGAAAAAAAAATACAATAAGTTTATAAAGTCAGAACTTACTTACAAAATAAAAACCCTTACTCAAAAGATAAGAAGAATAAAATTGAATAAAAGTTATAGCTAGGCTAATAGATCAGTATCTTTAAGAACTCTTTCCTTAGCTAGATTATCCACTACTTAATTGTTTTCTTTATGAACATTTTTTAAAATCAACAAAAGAATGGTGATTGCATGTATTAAAAATAAAATTAAATGCACCTTTCAAGTGTCAAATTCAAGAGATAACACTATAAGAATCTAACTTCATAATCCATTGATGATAAAAGGCATTGTAGTAATCAATACTTAAAAAGAGTGCCTTTTGAATTGCCAACACCTTAGAATCATTAGATTTCATATTGCCCATAGAGCAGGAGAAAATATAAATGAATTCCCCATCATGATCCTTGAGAACACCACCAATTCCTAAAGGTCCAGGTTTTTCTTTTGACATACCATCAACATTCCATTTGAGCATACTTGTTGGGGAGGTATCCAAGATGAATATGCCCTATTTTTCATCCTATTATTCCAGTTGAAACTCTTATCATTACATTTTGCCCAAATTCCAACCAAATAGAAAATTAAACAGAATCTAATTAAGTTAAGCTTTTAAGAATTGGTTGTTACTATACTTCTAGAAAACTAAATCATGAGTTAATTAGGAATTAAATTGAATTAATTTAACAAAATCATTGATTAAATTGGGCTAAATTGAATCAATTAAAAACAATTGGAATAAAATATAAATTAATTCAATAAAATTATTTGAATAGAATTGATCGAAATGAAACAA
Organism: Populus simonii; assembly: GCA_007827005.2. Classification (NCBI taxonomy): domain Eukaryota; kingdom Viridiplantae; phylum Streptophyta; class Magnoliopsida; order Malpighiales; family Salicaceae; genus Populus; species Populus simonii. The sequence goes on from CM017470.2 coordinate 12,927,519, forward strand.
AGGGGACTAAAATAAAGTTATATAAATAGTCAATTGATCTTTGGAATACTTTCTCATTTTCATTACAGTACTTGGCTTTTGAGTTTTTCTAATTTTAATCGAAATTGTTCTAAATCACCTTTCTTTTCAATGGTGTCCCTAATTGAATCAATCTAGACCTCTAGATTTAACTATATGTTGCCAATTCATAATTGGTTCCTAAATTTATGCAATTTTGACTAATATGACTTTCAATTTGGATTTTTCTTTTCAAATAAGTCTTTAAATGACTTCTTAATTTGGTCAATTGTTTCAAATTCATCCCTTGCTCTTTAATTCTCCTAATCTTAGCCAAATTAAGGTAAAATTAAGTCTTTTCCTCAATTTCCTCTTCATTTGAAACCTCGATTATGGCCCAAAAATTTTCAAACTCAATTTTTGCCTATGATACTTAATTATTAGTTCAGTTTCAACCCATCTATGGTTTTTGAATTTTTTATTTTTTATAATTATTTTTAACACCTAAAAATTAATTAAAATGATGAAAATAATTAAATGACTAAATTTACTCCAAAGACATTTTTTAAAATTCTCTAAAAAATTCAAAATATATACACAAATGAATTTCAAAAATTGGGCTACAACATTAGTTAATGCAACATTTTAAGGTTTTGTTAGAATCTTAAAAGATTACTAGCATTAAAATCTTTTGCTCTTATTAACATGTAAAATGGCCTTCAAAATAGAGGATATAATCCTTGGCAACAATGTTGTTGTTGTTATTGTTATGATTATTATTATTATTATTATTATTATTATTATTATCTCTTCATCTAAAATTTAGCATATAAGTACTTAATCTACCTTGTTCTTAAATTTAGTACTTATTTTAATTTGATAAATTATTTGTGTGAGTCATGCAATTAGCAAGCTATGAAAATATTAGACTTAGGAAAATAATTGCAACATAAATATGGTATAGACATAGAATAGCTTCCAAAAATAGTTGATTGTAACTCTATATATTGGACTTTGATTGATGGAATATAATGAATATGAGAGCTACAACTGATATGGTATCGAAGCAAGATGGGTTTCTTATAAGGTAGGAGTATATCTCTGAAAAAGACAACTGGGATACCTCAATAGAGACTATCCTTAACCACCAAAAATCAACCCCTCTTTTTGTAAGTGGCGCACTGAGAATGCCATGGTGAAAGGTTGGTTAATCAACTCTATAGACCATTCCTTGATAGTGAACTTTATTCTCTAACCAATGGCTAAGCAAGTATGGGATTTTGCTGCCACAACATAATTTGATGGAACTGACACCTCATAGGTATATGAGCTTAGACGTCGTGTATCTCAAATGAATTAAGAAGGCAAATCTATAGAAAAATATTACAATAATCTACAAGGTTTGTGGTGAGAGATCGATTTTCATCGACCAAATTCAATGAAATGTGCAAGTGACATAGATAGCTACAACTTTATTCTATAGGAGGAGCGGGTATATATTTTCTCAACGGACTAGATGATCAATAGGATCATGTTTGGAGTGATGTTCTTTGCTTGAAACCTTTCCCTTCAATCAAGCAAGCATATGCCTACATTCAAATGGAAGACCTTAGACAATCTGTGATGGTATCGGGAGTGGAATTAATGGCTAGTGGGGCTGTTATACCCATCAAAGTAATAAAATTTGGTCATTCACAAATGTTGCTAAAGTCTAGGTTACCCTCACGATCTAATGATCATTCTAATAGAAATAAGTGCACTCATTATAGAAGTACAAAACACACCTAGGACACATGTTTCAAATTGCATGGCTATCTAGACTAATGGCATAAATTATAAGCCTGAAATAAACGAGATGCTTCTGCAACTGAAGGCATTCCTGGAAGAGCAGCAGTGGTCACGACTGACTCTTACCTATCCTTTATTCCCTTGGTCGAACCTTCTACCTCAATCCCAAACCAAGGTAATTATGGTCAAGTTTTTTGCATCTTTACTGCTCTGAATGATGGTGCCTGGATTATCGACTTTAGAGCGATAAATAATATGACATTTGATCCCAATGACTTCTCCAACATAACTCAACCAAGGAGGACTTGCATTGGGAATGCTAATGGGGTAACATACCCAGTCATAAGGGGTTAAAACTAACAAGTTGATGTCTGTGAGTCAAGCTACTAAAGAACTTAATTGTGTTGTACTGTTATACTATTTGCCTTCTCCATGATGTTCTCAACAAGGAGATTATTGGGCGTGGTACTAAGAGGGGGGATTGTACTACTTGGATGAATCCAGCCCAAGTAAAGCAAATCACATGTATCATCAAACTAGTAGCCATGAACGATAAATTTGGCTATGGCATAGGCACTTGGGGCACCCTTTATATAGCTATCTACAACATCTACTCCAATCTTTTTTTTCCTATTTAAAGCATGTCAACTTTATATGTGATATATGTATCAAGGCTAAAAGCCAACAAGTTTCTTATCCAGTCAGCTTGAATAAAACTAATACTCCATTTGTATTGATACACTTCGATGTGGCCATCCCCAATAACTATTTCCTCTAGTAACCATTGGTTTGTAATTTTTGTCGATGATTGCACTCGAATGACATGGCTTTATTAGATGAAAACCAAAGGTGATGTTTTCACGCCATGGTTCAAATTCAATTCACTTCCAAGATAAAAATTCTTCGTTCTGATAATGGTGGCAAATTCATCAACCAAAGATTTCAAGTCTATTTCCAACAACATAACCTCCTTCATGAGACCTCATGCTATCAAACACCACAACAAAATGGTGTCACTAAGAGGAAAAATAAGCATATACTGGAAATAACCCATGATTTACTCCTTGGGGCAATGGTGCCAAGTTGATATTAAGGAGCTGTTGCGGCTACTGTTGTGTACTTAATCAACCATATGACACCTAAACTTATACACTTTAAAACCCCCTTACAAATCCTCTCTCCCCATATATCCCTTCCCTCAATATTAATGCTTCCTCCTATAATTTTTAGGTGTGTTGCTTTTGTCCATCTCCACAAGAACCAACATACCAAACTAGACCCTTGTGTCATCTTCATATGCTTATTTTTGGGATATAATCTACATAAAAAGGGTTCAGTTGTTATGATCTCATTACCAAACAAACCTATATCACCATAGATGTTACTTTTCTTAAGTTCGAGAATTTAAATCCTTCACTTGTACCCAATTCTTCACTTTAAGGGGAGATTACTCAAGTAAAAGAGTTGAATTGGTTGATGACCCCTATGGGTGAGTATGGAATTAGAAATATAGAACTGCACGATGTACCACCAAAAACTTAACAAGTACCACTAGAAAATGAACATGATGGAACTAGAAATATAGAACCGCACGAGGTACCACCAAAAATTGAATATGTACCACCAGAAATTGAACATTTTGAATTGAGAAATAAAAAGGCCGAAAATGAAGAACCAAAAAATACAGAGTACCCTCAGCCCCCTCACTCCTCAGTACCTGAAGACTGAACCAGCTTCATGAATATTGCTCCTGACAAAAACTAGTTTATCCAATATGGAAAAAAAAAGGGATAAAGAAAGCAAAAGGGAATATGCATGCCTAGAAATTAAGAGATTTAGCTGCATAAGTGCATCCCTCACTCTTGGACAAAGAGCTGGTCACTCTATTTGCCAACACATTCAAAACACCATACTACAAGCATGTGATGGGTGGCCTAGCAATTCACTAACGCAATGGCAGTGACTGGGCGTATAGAGCAAAGGGTCAAAAGTGGTAGAATTTTCATGCCCACTAAGAAAATAGGCTTTAAGGGGAAAAGAAAGAAGGCTGACCATGTTAAAGGTGGCCACAGGGGTAGGAAAAACTAAATCCAAAACTATCACACTTCACCCCAAATTGCCAACATCAATCTTAACTCTTTATTTCCCACCAAAAAAACCTGAGACAAAAAAGGGAAAAAAAAAGAAAAAAATTCCGAGCCAAAAGCTAAAATTACCAGACGGTTCAAAAACAGCTACCTCATTACCACTACCAAAAAAAAAACAGCTACCTTGTAGTCCCTTTTGAGCCTAATACTTTTTTCTTAAGGAAAATACCTTAGCTAGGACCACACCCCATACTAGGGGGGCATGAAAGAAAATCCTTAATGATTAATAGTGCCTAAAAAACACTAGGGAGCATGAAAGCAAATTCTCAATGATTAAAAGTGTTCAAACAAAGCCGGGGGCATGAAAGAATCCAAAACATTTGAGCATACCACTAAAAATAACCAATATAATGATACTCAAAATCAAATAAAGAAAAAACAAAGGAAAAGCCATAACTCAACACTGGGAGGGGCATGATGGACCATCAATTCCAAGGTCTAGAAAATCCATAAACCAAAAGAAGAGGTTGGAAAAATAAACATTAGTGATTCTTAGTCATAAAATCCCTTAAACACCTTTTAAGCCTATAAATATCCTTTTTCTTCATAACTAAAAGCCTAAGCCTACGTTACATGCCCAATCAAACCCTTTTTTTTTATCAAAGGCAAGTAATTTGGATCCGTAGGCAATGCTTTCCCATGCGAAATAAGTCGTTATTCATACAAGCAAAATAAATGATTTGAGAACTGGTTCTTTAAAACCCTTAGATTGAAGCATGAACCTCTTTGACAAACAAAACATCACTTCCCTTTTTCACCAAAAGCATAACAAAAAAATTTCAACACTTATGCAAACCTACCCATGAAAATCACTTGAATCTTACAGGACAAGTTTGTTTTAAACAAACATCAATATGATTTGTTTTACGGAATAGCTTTGAAATTCCAAAAGTTCATTGTGAAAGCACCTACTTGCAAATAAGCAAATCTTTTTTCACACAGCCTCATCCCCAAATAAAACTTGAATTGAACACTTGAGACATGATGAAGCTGGAGGGCAATCCAATAAACACATAATAGGGGTGGCTTATTGATTCCCTTTCTAAAAGAACAGAAAATGTTGGGCAAAGCTGGCAACCTTTTAGATAAAGATTTATAGGCAAAAAAGTATGCTGATATCATATCCCTCCTAGAAGTCAAGATCACAAGATGTGACTCGAGTAAGCAAGAACAAAAAGCCATCAAAGCTTACTAACAGAGACTCAAACTTTTCAGAAGAGGAAAACTCCATGAAAAAAAAAAGTGGACCTATATTTCTCAAGTAAGTATACATGCCTTATGATCATAGTGCATTTTTCAACTCTACCTCCTTTAGAGTGTGCTTTACAGCCCTATCTTTTTTGTTTGAGCGTGCCTTAAAGCCCTCGACCATCTCAGATAGTGCTTGACAACCCTAACTTCTTCCCTTTGAGTGTGCCTTAAAGTCCTCAACCATCTCAACTAATGTGCTTTACAGCCCTACCTCTTTTCTTTGAATGTGCCTTAGAGTCCTCAACCATCTCAGATAGTGCGCTTTACAACCCTACCTCCTTCCCTTAGAGTGCATCTTCGAACCCTCAGCCATCTCTTTTACAACCCTACCTCCTTCCCTTTGAGTTCGTCTCTGAGCTCTCAACCATCTCAGATAGTGTGCTTTACAACCCTACCTCTTTTCTTTAGAGTGAGCCTTAGAGCTCTCAACCATCTCGAATAATGCATTTTAAAGCCCTACCTCTTTCCTTTTGAGTGCACATTTGAGCCCTCAATCATCTTAATTGGTACGTCTTCAAGCCCTCCACCATCTTAGGTTTTGTAATTTACAACCCTACCTTTTTCCCTTTAAGTTTTCCTTTGAGCCCTCTACCATCTTAGATAATACGCTTTACAGCCCTATTTTTTTCCCTTTGAATCCGTTTTTAAGCCCTCGCTTCTCATAAATGCTTTATAGCCCTATATTTCTATTTTTTAGTGCGCCTTTGAGCCTTTACCTTTTAGGTAGTGTGTTTCTTAAACCTACCTCTTTTTTAGTGTGTTTTTTAGCCCATGTCTCCCAAGTAGGGCGTTTCCTAACCCTACCTTCTTCCGAGTGCACTTTCTAGCCATATCTTTCTTCTTCAAGCTCGCCTTTGAACCCTCGTCTCTCGAGTGGTGTGTTTTCTAACCCTATCTCTTTTTGAGTACGCCTTTAAACCCTCATCTCTCGAGTAGTGTGTTTTCTAACCATACCTCCTTTAGAGGGCGGCTTTGAGCCCTCATCTCTCGGGTAGCGCATTTTCTAATCCTATCTCCCTTTGAGTGTGCCTTTGAGCCCTCATCTCTCGAGTAGTGCATTTTCTAACCATACCTCTGTTCTCCTTGGCATAAATTGTGATTGCCCATGATGGTTTACTCTTTATTAGCAGCTGAGAAGGGCTACAAGGTGTTTCTAAGCCTAATTATTAGATACTCGTGTAGGGTGCTTACTTTTTACTACATCTTCACATTGTTTGGTTGTTGATTTAGGAGTTTGTGTGTTTATTTTCCTCCCTACGAAGATGCGGAAGGGACTGTGATGATTTCAGTGTGAAAGGTCTCGTTCGTCGTAATTGGCTTTTACAGGCCTTAACGACCATCCACCCATATTCTGAGTCTCTTTCATTTTAATCTTTTAATCTCTCTTTTTTGTATTTTTTTTTCATTTTGTTATGATAGTTTATTGGCCGATGATTAGACTAACATCAAAGACAAGCATATGTCTGAAATTATGTGTTGAGCAATCTAATCTTCTTTATGAGGCCAATCCTGTGTATTATATAGGTATTTGCTTCATATTTTACTCGGTTTGGTTCTCAGGAAATTTAATTTTGTTTCTATTCTTGGTATGCAATTGCCTTTGATGAAACAAATGGTGTATCTCTCACATGAATATATGTGATTACAAACTTACTGCTTCCTTTGTAGGCTTTTTACACTGTTTTTAGCAGAGTTTTAAAACCCGGACCGGCCCGGCGGGTCGACCCGCGACCCGGCCGACCCGGGCTTGGGACCGGTCCGAGTGGAGGTAAAACCCCGTCTGGGAGTTGGCCCGGTGAAACCCGGTTGGCCCGGCAGGTCGACCCGGTCGACCCGGGTAAACCCGGCTGTGTTTTCCTATATATATATAAGTAAAACGCCACCGTTACAAAGCTTTTAAACCATGAAGAGTTGAAGACAGAAAACCTAATTTCTTCAATCTTCAAACCTATATCTGGTACAAAGAAGAGCAGAGGAATTTAAGTTCAAGGCAAGCTTGTTACTTGTTTGGCTCTCTTCAGTTCAGTTCTGCGAATCAAGGTAAGATTAAGCTGCTATTATCTCTTTAATTTTTTGTTCGCGATCTTCTATGCACAAAAACATGGATTCGCTCGGATTTTAACGATCAAAATGCTCAGATTAACTTTCTCCCCTTCTGGTATGAGAATGTAAGTTTTTAAATACAAAATTTTACCATCTACATATACAAGTGCTCTCAATCAAGCAATCCCATCCTGATATTAGAAAGCTGACAAGCTATATGTCCTTTACCCACAGGCCATTCATCATGTTTGCGAAGGCAAACGTTAAAAAGGAGGCAGCCATTGACATTTTCTTTTAACCAAACAAACAAATAAAATAAAAAACAAAATGCTTTCCTGATGTATTAAAGAATTATTGAAGAGTTTTAGCCATTTTTTGGCCGAAGCAATAAGGCCTGTAACCAGTCCGGCTGTCAAAAGTGACAGGGAGATACTCAAAGTCGAAGTCAAATACTTGATGTTAGAGGATTTAGAGCATGAGAAGCATTTGTGTTTACTTGTGTATGATTCTGAGTCCAGGTAGATGTAGAGCAATTGCTATCTTTCTTTGGCAGCCACAGGGAGGATTTTAATTTTCCTTCGCCACTGCAGGCACAAATCTATGTACAGAATTACCTTTCAGTTGAAAAGGATCTAACAGAGTTTGCAGGCTCATTACTTGTTGATCCAGATGAATATGGCACTGAAAATGCTGCACTATTTCTCCCAAATGACCATAGCTCACCAAGGTCATCAAGGAAAGCTTATGCCGAGGATAGCAGTGATAGAACAACTTATCATGCTTATAGAGAGGTAATAAATAATCTCCAACGACCATTTTTAGCAACGCCTGATTCTCTTAGTAATTATTTAAGAGAATGCTAATTGGAGCATTGGAGAAATATGTAACTTACTCATTATTTCAATGCCACTGAAGACATTCTTTTTAAAGTCGTGGAAGACCTTCAAGTGAAATGAAATTCTATGTTTTACTGAGTTCATGCACAGGTCAACCATTCTAGATTGGCTGCATTTCTAGGCCAGAAATCATTTTGTATTTCATGTGTATTCTTTGAGGACACTTGAAAATTTAACTTGTCCGTTCATATGTTTATGACAGTCTGCAAACTTGTATGGCCAACATTTTCAAGTCTTTAACTGCGAAGAAATCAATAATTAAAAAGCCAACAAGATTGATCACTTCTTTTAGCAGTCTATCTTCAACATGTGTAAGTTGTGGGGTTTTGGGATTTATGCCTTTTGACTTTTCCAGCACTTAGTTTTCTTCCACTCATGCAACTCCATCTCCCGTAAGTTTCATGCTTATTGTAAGCATGCAACTATTTGCTCCTAAACCAGGAAGGTGTTGCATTGTAAGGTTTTATAAGTTTTTTTTTTTTTTGGGTTGACCCGGGTCAACCCGGGTCAACCCATCTGACCCGTGACCCGATCATTATACCGGGTCAATCACCGGGTTAGGTTTAAAAACTATGGTTTTTAGAGTTGCTTGAATAAATGAAATCTTGTTTGTTTGTCAATGTAGATCTTTTGAAAAGTAGATTGACACAATTGGTTACATAATGATTATAAGCATGGTTCAATTGATAATATCTGTGGTTATTAAAATCGCACTTCTTTTGCATACAAGTACTTTCCTTTTTTACAGTGCTAGAATTAACACTTTTGCTCAGAAAGCTCAATTGATGATCTTATAGATTTTTCAGTTTCTCATGTTTGTGGCTTTTCCCCAATTCTTTTTCCCCCTTTTCAAATTTTATTGCAACTAGCAATAGATTGATATCTCATCTGTCAGAAGCAAATTTAAAAATTCAACGAGTTAATGACTATATATTTCGAGAGCATCTTTGAGCCCTTATCTCCCGGGTAGTATATTTTCTAACCTACCTCTTTTTTAGTGTGTTTTTTAGCCCATGTCTCCCAAGTAGGGCGTTTCCTAACCCTACCTTCTTCCGAGTGCACTTTCTAGCCATATCTTTCTTCTTCAAGCTCGCCTTTGAACCCTCGTCTCTCGAGTGGTGCGTTTTCTAACCCTATCTCTTTTCGAGTACGTCTTTAAACCCTCATCTCTCGAGTAGTGTGTTTTCTAACCATACCTCCTTTAGAGGGCAGCTTTGAGCCCTCATCTCTCGGGTAGCGCATTTTCTAATCCTATCTCCCTTTGAGTGTGCCTTTGAGCCCTCATCTCTCGAGTAGTGCATTTTCTAACCATACCTCCGTTCGAATGTGCCTTTGAGCCCTCACCTCTTGAGTAATACGTTTTCTAACCCTACCACCTTTCAAATGTGCCTTTGAGCCCTATCATGTCATCCCTTTAAGACTTTTTATTTTTCACTACTTTGAAAAACCTTCACATTTTCCACCACTTTGAAAAATCTCTATATTTTTCAACTGGGCAGGTTACCCATTACAATGAGACCACTTTTGAAACTCTTTTCATTTTTAATTTGGGAAGGTCACCCATGACAATTCGACCATTTCCAAAATCTTTGAATTTTACCATTTCAAAAGAAAACATTTCTAGTTTATACTCTGAGTGTGCTTTCCAACCACAATATGGAGAAAGTAAGTCAGGGAGAGTTTTAGAAAATATAGAAAAAAAATCAAGCTGCAAATTTGACGGAAATTTGAGACCTAATTTTACCCCCATTATGCCTAAAAATGAAAAATGCAAATTCATGGTCAAATTAAATGATTAAGTCCAAGAAAATAATTACATTTTTAATAGGCATTTGATTTAATCATGGGCCAAATGAAATTTTAATTATGTTTAAGAATCAATTTAGGTCCAATTGAAGGATTTAATTAAGTGCAAGGACTTAATTATACTTTAATAGGTCAAATTAATTTTATTAAGGGTTTAATTGGTAAAAATAATTAAGTTTGGAAGCCCAATTTCAGCTTAATTGACAATATTGAAATTTTAAGAGATCAAATGTAATTTTTAACAAGTTAATTGATTGAAATCATGGGAAAATTTGCAAGAAAATTATAGTTTTGAGGTCAATTAGGCGTCAAATTGATAAATTTCACAGCCAAGGACCATGTTGTGAAAGGCATTGAACTATAGGAGCCTAATTGATTAAAATTAGGGATGAAATTGAAGAAATTAAAAGTTTAATGGTCAATCAAGGGTCAAATTGCATAAATTCGAGACTAAGGATCAAATTGAAAAGAACATGCAAATATGAGGCTGATGTTGAAGTTTGTCCGGGGATAAAATTGCATGGAATTGAAAGTTTGAAGCCAATCAGGGGTGTCGATGAGATAAATCAAAACTCAAAGGACCAAAATGAACTTTACCACAACGGCATTGTTTTGGTTACAATTCATCTTCATCTTCAATTTTCTCTAAAATAACAGCTTGCACACAAAAATAAAAATGTGTATTTAATGCCTCTAACGTCCACCAAATTTAATCAAACTTGCACACAAATTATCACCTAACATTGCTCTACAAACCCAAAGTGGGCTGGACGCGTCCACGCCCAAACCCAAAGTGGGTGTGGATGCATCCACGTCCACCCCCAAGGTGGGCTGGATGCGTCCACGCCCAGCTTGGCCTATGTCTGAGCGCCACCTGGCGCTCGGCTCTTGGCACTCAGGTCATGGCAAAAAGCCCGATTGACTTCACGCGAGCGCCACCTGGTGCATGGGTGTGTTATAAATATTATTATTATTATTATTGTTGTAATTTATATTATTAATAAAATAATTAATAAATTTGAAAGAAAATATTATTTGTGTTATAATTATTTTTATTTTTATTATGATTAAAAGTATTAATATTAAAAATAGTATTGTGTTTTAATTATTTTTATTTTTAGTATAATTAAAAGTCTGGGCGTGTTCACGCCCAACTCGACATTGGGCCTGCAGGTGTCCACGCCCAACCCCAAGTGGGGTTGGACACAACCACGCCCACATCCAAGTTGGAGCTGGACACGTCCACGCCCAACCTCAAGGTGAGCCTGGACGAGTCCACGCTCAAACCCAAGGTGGGCGTGGGTGCGTCTACACCCAACCTCAAGGTGGGCTGGACGCATCCACGCCTAGCTTAGGCTATATCCGAGCGCCACCTGGCGTTGTGGCAAAACTGAGCGTCACTTGGCGCTTGTGCACACCCGAGTGCCACCTGGCGCTAGGGAGGCTCCAATGCACTTCAGTGATTATTACTGACACGTCTGTTCCGTCAATAAATTCATCGGTGATTATATTACCAACGGATTTACCGACGGACAAAACATTACCGACGAACGATTCACCAACAGATCATTTTCGTCTGTGATTCCATCGGTAATATAATTACCGATGGAATATGTGTCTTACACCGATGGAAAAATTCCGTCGGTAAAACTGTTAAATCTTATAGTGCATGCCCACACCCAAGTGGGGCTGGACACAGTCACGCCCACACCTAAGGTGGGTTTGGACGCGTCCACGCCAACCCTAAGATGGGCCTGGACGTGTCCACGCCCAAACCCAAGGTGGGCATGGACGCCTCCACACCCAACCCCAAAGTGCACGTGGAGGTGTGCACGCCCAGCTTGGGGATGGGGCTGGACGTGTCCACGCCTACCCCCAAGGTGGGTCTAGACGCGTTCATGCCCACCCACATTTGTTAATATAATAATGTGTGTTAGAAATATTATTTTTTCTCTTATAATTTAAATTTTTTTTCCTTTCAAAATTATCTTTGTCGATTTTTTTTAATATTAAGTTGGTAGAGAATTTAGCGTTATAATTTTTTTTTCTTTTTATTAACAGAAAAGCTAAATCATATGGGGAAAGCATTGTATCTTTACTCACAAAACACTATGGATTGCTACAAATCATTTTATTCAGTCTCTAAGTTATTTATTTCCAACACAACTTTTTTTACTGTCATGAAATATTAGCTTAATTATACTTTTAATTTCTATTACTTATCTAGCACTGATTCATAATTATAACATTATTAAATATATTTGTTTTATAAGCTCATGACAATACATAAGCATGCTATCTCGGAAAGACTATACGAAGTATAAAGTTTATAGGTCTTGCGTGATGTGCTTGTCGCACATAGATAAATATAGCTATCTATACATAGAGTTATCAAGAGGTTTGCCTCCCGGAAACGTCTATACTGTTGCGAGCAGGTGTAGTAGAGTCCTGGGAAGGCACAACTCCCTTGTCTTGGCACTTGGTCCTTGGAGGATCTTCTAATAATAGCCACAGCTATAAGATCAAGTGCTTCCCAGCAAATCATTTTCGCTTACCCTTGACAAGTTAAACACATCAGTGCATCATAAAATCCATGATATCCTTCATAATCTCTCAGTATTACACACAAAATACCAACCAAAATAGTCCACATCCTCCAAATCTATGATATCCTTTATCACAAAATCTACTATATCCTACACTAATAGTGGTTGGTTTATTAATTGATTCATCAAATAACGTTAATAAAAAACAGTGAATGTGGTAAATCCATATTTTAAAATGATTTAAAAACTTTTCGTTATTACAAGAACATTAGTTTAGTTAATAAAGTGTTGGTATCTTGAGCATTATTCATAAAAAAAGGTTTGTTCAAAGAAAAAATTGGTGGACAGAATCTTTTGTTTAAAATTATGAGGAAAGAAAGAATCTTCATTGTAAAAGCAAATCGAGCACTACCAATTGAATAAGAACTTGTCTGGCATGATATCTTGGGTAGAAGTGAGCTTTATTTTGCTAGAGAAACGATCGGAAAAAAGGAGCACATACCATGTGAAATATGACCCAAAGCGCCATGAAAATATTACAATCACAAGGTTCGAAAACAGAAACAGCACCAACTTGCTATAATTTGGTTGGCATTAAACAGCTAGCCAGCCGCAAATTATAGAAAGCTATATATGATTTACATTGGAATCCTACATCGTAGCCATCTTAGCTAGATTCCCATAAGAGTGTGGTATGACAGATTTATAGATATATAGGATATTGGTGTCGTACACGCTTTCTTTATAGCTTACAAGTTGTCGAAGGGAATCACATGGAGATTTTAAACTCCATGCGCTGCTTTTGCTTTTGGCCTTTCTAGCAGTATTATTTTACAGTGGTTATTAAGATACTAAAGACCAGAGGAGAAAAATTTTCAAGTGTTTTGACTGGGAATTTACATCACTAGCTGCCAATATATATGTGGTTAGGTCTAACTATATTAAACCCTTAAAACGAAATCTTCTTAATAGTGGAAGAAAGTAGGCCAAGAGAATCTCTCCACCTTCTTGGGTCTCAGGTTTGTCCACAATTAATATTTTTAAAAGATTAGATTCAGAAACCTTTACCATCATCAGTCAAAATATAAATACAATATTGCAAGTACGAATAGTGCTTTAAGTGGTATAATTTTTATTCTTATTTATTCCATTCAAGTACTATATTAGGCATGGCAAAAAGGAAAAAAAGTAGGAGATGCAATTTTTATTTTGTTTTTATTTTTATTTTTTTTATAAGGCAAGGAACGCAATTCATCCTTGAAAGGGTTTTTCCCTTTGCTTGTTTTCATTCTTTATTGCTTTAATTATGTTGCACGTGTGTGGTGTTATGATAATCATCCTTTTGGATCGGTATCGTCGGGAATGATATGGGTGAAAAGGATAAGGAATTCTTGTCTTTTATTAGTAAAAAAAATATGCAAGTTACCACATAATATTTTAGTCACTATAAACCCTGACTAGTCTTAGAGTTTTAGTAAGGAGATTGATTGCATAAAGAAAATGTATTAACACCTCTAGTACGTCTTATATGAATTAAGTTCTGTTGTTTATTTGTCTAATATAAACTAAGAAAATATTATATTTTCTAACCGTTTGTTTGTCGAAAGTTTAAGAAAAGTCCTCCTCAATAAAAAAAAATCATTATCTTATCAAATTAAAAACCTAATTATTCTAATGCCAACATAAAAAAAAAATAAACTTTCTTTTTATTTAATATCAGGTATATATCTTACATATAAGTTCATAATCTCGTATATTAAAAGAAACAAAAAAAATTAATATTAGGAATTTATTTTATGTATAAATTCATAATTCTGCATATTAAAATAAACAAAATTTAAAAAAAAAATTTGGTATTTTTGAAACGTGGGTCAAAATCCTTTGAAATTTTACAAACTTATTGTTAAATTCATGCAATATTTTAAAAAAAAAACATGACAAAGTATTTTAGACTTTTATAAAAAAAAAATGCTTAAATAACTTTAGGATTTTTAGTCATATGCAAGAAAACAAATATTCAAAAACTCATTTTTCTTTGCAATAAAACTACCATAAAAATAGGCTTAAGGGGAGTTTACCAAACACACCTTTAAACCCAAAAACCCTTTAACAAAAATTATGGCATACCAAACAGGATATTAAACCATTTGACCCATATTTTTTTTACCCAACCAGGCTGAGTCGACTTGATTGGGTTGACCTAAAATTTTTTATTCGGCTATAAACAGAACCAAAAATCCTGGTTTGACTTGAAAACAACCCAAAAACAAAACCAAAGCTAAGAAAGATTAAACACCCAAAAACAAAAAAAAAAACAAAAAAAACTTTAACAAAACAGATTAAACACCAAAAAAAATAAAGAACACCAAGAACAATTAAAAATATCGAAACCAGCCCAGCAACATTAAACCCAAAACAAACCAGATTTGGTCAAAACGAAGGCACATGCATACTGAAAATCATGCAAGAGTCAATAATATAGCATTCATTCACTTCGATTATCACTTAAATATCACAATTTTATCAAAATAGGTTTCAGTTCTAAACCAAAATCTTAGGATTAAAAACCGTTGAAATCATGCTATTGATGCAAATATACACTAGATTATTGGTTAATCATGGATAGTGAAGGGTTCCGTGCAAAGAAATGAACCAAAGTTGGTCCAAACCTAGGGACTAAGGTAATTTTCTTTCCAATAACACGAAGAACATTGCCTAAAAAACTAGAAAATTTCTAGCCAAGGCAGCCTCTGCCAAACCTAAAAATAGATACTTTTTGCTTCTAAAACATGCTCTTTTTATCCCAATAAGTCATAATATTATACACAAACATGTTTGAACCAAAAAACTAATAAAAAAACATTAAAGTATCAAAATCAAGCATGATATATCAAATAACAAAAACTATCAACTTAAAACAACATAAATGTCCATGCAACATGGATTCAAAATTGATTTTTTGAACCCATTTTGTGCTTGAACAGGCTTAACAAACCCATGGTAAACACCCTTACTTTAACATGCATAGCTTAAGTTAAGCAAAAACTAAAACAACATTGTATATTAAAAATAAACTTAAACAGCAACTTTAATACATCAAAAACATCAACCAAAAAAACTTCAAAATAACTTCATTAAATAAAAATCACTATAATAAAGAGGTAAATGCAACATCATTTGTTAAAAATTACAAACCTCTTTTCTATGCTTGTAAACATAAATATAAAACAAACTAAATAAATAAAAATAACAAAAGTAGGCCACAAATGAACTACTTTTGGATCAACAATGTATACCTATAACAACTACTCTCTCTTAGATTTTTTTTGGAAAATTTTTGCCCTCGCAAACTTTTGAAGCTTAAGAAAACTTTTGTTTAGACTTTTGGACCTCTACACTTATGTTTCTTATTGATATTTCTCTTCTTTTTATCTTTTATTTTATTTTTCTTTTTTCTTCCTCTTTTTCTTTTCATCCTTTTTCTTGATCTTGGGAGGGTATTTTTAGGGTTTTATGAGGTTTTAAATCCATTTATAACATCTTAATCTTGAGAGAAGTGTTGTTTATAATTCTTTGATAAGAGCCCATTGAGGAGCCTTTGTGTATGAACACATGAAAACCAAATTAGTTTTTTCATGATGGTTGCACTAGCAGAGATGACTGAGTTGTCCACTTTCAAGGTCTCATCAAAGCCATTCTGGCGTCATCACCGCCTAAGACCACCTGAAGTTGGTAAACGAGGTGCACAACTTTCATTTAGATTCAACTTTGCTCAATTTGAAAATCAGTAGCTCTACATTCATTTGTTTGAAGATGCCAAATTAATCAACCAAAACTATCAAAATAAAGATGCAAGCTAACGAACGATATGTCATTCATCTTCTCTTTATTAAGTCTAAACTGACACGTCTTTTAGGATTCTTAATTTGGGATTTGGCAAATTTCAATTAAGTCTCTATTCTTCCAATTATTTTTAATTGTACCCGTAATTACCTCCAAACTTTTAATTTCATGCAACTCTACCCTTGCCAAACTCAATTGTCAGCCCTAAAGTAGAAAGCTATTTTCATTTTAGTCCTTGGTTCTGAATTTGTGCATTTCGACCCTCGATTGACCAATAAACTTCTAATTTCTTCAATTTGGTCCCTTATGTGGTCAATTTCAAAGCTTACATTAACGTGTCTTTTTCAGTTTGGTTCTTGGTTTTGGATTTCTTCAATCAATTCCTTAATTGCCCGTCAAACTTTAATAGTTGTGCAATTAAGCCCCTGATTTAACCAAATTAACTCTTAAAAATTATAATTCGACCTCTAGACTTTAATTTCTTCCAATAAAAGCCTAAATTGACTTCAAAAATCAATGTTTCTTGCAATTAAACCCTTAATAAATTGAATTAAACATTAAAAAAATTTCAATTGATTCTTTAAACATCCAATTTTGAATTTTCCTTCTTAAATTGAATTTTCTTTACTAATAGCTCCTTTATCATTCAAAGATACACTGTCAAATTTTTCAATCTTATATATTTTGATCTTCCTCAACCAATGTTTAGCAATTTTCTGGGCATTCTAGTATATTCTTCTTACTAATATATTTTTTTATTTTTTTCCAATATTTTTTTGTATTTTCTCTCTTTTTATTCTTTTTATTTTTTTATTTATTTGGGGCTATAAAATGGGTAACAACAAAGTATATCCACATTTGAGTTGTTAGCCCTATCAAATAACCATCTTTACCTAAAAGTTTAAACTATTTGGTGAGATCCCAAGATATAATTTATATTATTCTATAACACACACCCTCAAATGAAAGTTATTTTGGCCTAAAACTTGCACATGTCTACATTACCTTGTACTTAATTTTTATCAAATAAATAGGGATAGTGAGATTCGAACTCGTGACTGCTTGGTCATCAAGACTCTGATACCATGTCAAAGAATCATCTCAACCTATAAGTTTAAACTGTTAGGTAAGGTCTCAAGATATGATTTATATTATTCTCTAACAAGCTCAAGTTTTCTTCTTAAATATCATCTTATATTTGAATTCAAAGATTGTTAGGAGAGAAATTTTCTATACTTCACTAATGATCCAAATGTGAATCCCTTCATATAACCTAACTGAGACAAATTTAGTCTATATGTATATGCAAAAATTTACCAAAAATTATTCTTAAGTGTTAAAACGAAAACTTTTCATTCAAATTCCATTTTTTATGATAATCTAGCAATATTATTGATGTAAGCTAGCCATTTAGTGTGTGGCTAAGAAAGAAAAACAAGAGTCAAAGTAAACTAGTTGTTTTTTAGAAGGAAAAAAATAAAATTATAGTATTAATTCATCTATCTAAGAAGCTCAGCGACCAAGGTCCTAGTTGGACCATTTGTAAATTTTGTATGCACTTATTAGCAGATCATTACCTGTGTATCCAAAATTTCATTTTACAGCTCTTTAACCAAGCTAATAGCCGGTGGAGAACTAAAGAAAAACATGATCTCAGTTCGGTTAGATTTGGTTAAGGATTAGGTGATGTGATTCCTGCTTAACCAAAATTTCATTTCAAGCAATGTCATATGAAAGGAGGTTCCATAGTCTTTGGAACGCACCAAGAACCCCCAACCCCCACCTTGTTAGGAACTTTGTCCATAGGTGCCAAGCAAAGTAGCACTAAAAGAGAAGATGATTTGTTGACTCTATGTCTGATGCACAAAACAGACATGAAGCTTGCTCCAATGAAAGAAGGTGTTGGATGAGAAGAAAGTCTCTTGTATATAGATGATTTTGTACTGCTAATCATAAAAAGAAAAAAACTTTTATTTTCAGTGGTGCTACTCCATTCCAAATATTTGAATTTCAATTTAATCGACAGAATATGATTTGTGCTATTTGTGTTTATTCATATAAATCCCCTTTGCTTATATATATATATATATATATATATATATATATATATTTCATTGCTTTAAACAAAGCATAAATGGAAGCAATACCAAAACTACTCCAATGGAATCCTGTGTTGATGCTCCTCTGTAGCATCTTTTCGTTCTTTCCTCCAATTTAATTAGTTTAAAATTGGTATAATGGTCTACTTGCTTATTAAAATTATAACAACAACAACAGTAGTGATGATGTAAAAAAAATCTCAAGGGAAAGTACAGAACACAGATTTTCAAAAAAGAAATGACCAAATTCTATTTAACGTTTTTAAGATAAATTAATTATTTTCAAGTTTTTTTTCCAAAAAATTCTTCATACTTCATTATATACTCCTATAATAGCCTAATACATTTAAAAATTATACTACAATGATAAATTATTATCAATGGCAAGACGGTAAGACCCCGTGCACCTTAATAGCTTTGCAGTGACAAGCTTGATCGACTGTCTTCATTCTTCGTTTTATATGCCTATAATATCCTAACAGTACATTTAAAAATTATACTACAATATGATAAATTATTTTATGAATGAAGAGGCAAGATATTCAAAAAATTATCATGAAATATTTTTTGAGCAAACAAAAAACGAAACAACCTAATTTTTTAATATATAAAGAAGGTAGTGTAGAACATATAATAACAAATGGACTTTCTTGAAATGTGAACTTGTTGATCTTTAGAACATTTTTATCTTCATATTAGGGAGATTATTTTGTTGAAATAGAAGATGTAGTTAGGGAGGAGGGAGAATGAAAATGGCCCTTGGGTTCATTGTACAGTTAAGGTTGCATAAAGAGGCAATATTTGCAAGTGTAACATGCATATTTGTATAATGTACAGCCAGGTCACATGAAAGCAAAGCTGTCACTGCTCCTGCCCTAGGGGTTGAACATGGGGGAAGGAAAGACTTGCAAAAAATAGTGGTTACAGACAACTTACAGCGGTTCAGTTCCCCTTTTCTTCTAGTAACCTTTAAATTTAGGTTAGTAGACCTTAAGGAATCTTCCTTGATGTTAGGAATTTTTTTATTTTTATCTTTATTTATTTATTCGCTTTTAGATTGTCTAGGGCCTCACATGCAGCAGCTTTGTAAGTCTTTAAATACCGATGGAAGTGAAGGGTTATGAGTATCTTCATCTTCTCTGACCTCTTTCTATCTTACTCTTACATTGAGTACACTTCGATCAGTTTCGTTCTTAGAGTTGTAACACTAGTTAAGTTTCTGATAATTTCATCCCATCTGAGAATGGCCAATGCAGCTTGCACTTGCTTGTTTTTCTTACTAATGTTGTTGTCTTACAATATCCTTTGTGTTGAAGGAAGGAGTTTAGAACTGAAAAAAGCATTGAAGCATGCCAAACGCTGCAATCCTGGAGGGAAGAGCATCGAAAGAAACACTTTATTAAATAGTGCTAGCCCAAGTAATCACTTGCACCATACTGTTAAAACTAGTGATGGATTCGTGGAGGCTTTTCGACCAACAAACCCTGGTCATAGTCCAGGTGTTGGCCATTCCATCCACAACTAATTAAGGCAATGATTTGCTGTTATGTCACTTTTATGGTTCTGGGTTTGTGTTCCTTGAGATTTTAATCGCGGGTTGTATATATGTATTTCCAGTTTTTAATAAAAAGGATGTGTTATTAATTGATCATTGGTAACTGATCTCTATAGAATATGTTTTCTTCTCCATTTCTCTATCTTCTTCTTTTAATCGTTGAAATGCCCTTTGAACTCTGGGCTACATCTATAATGGAGAGTGTCTTGCCCTCTCTTAGTCCATTTGATAGCAATTGCATGCAAGAAATGATTAGTTGAGATGGTATATACATCAAGTGATTTTATCAGTTGAACTCGCTTTCTTATTTGTGAATGTTAAACTCACTAGCTACGTGAGTGTGTGTGTGTTTTATGAATTAAGATATATTTCTTTTCTATTTTAAATGAAAGATAGACCGAGCTACCTCATTCTAGAAAAGAGAATTAGCACACTACCTAAATCCTACCTTGCACCATTTTGGTTAGAGAAATAACTCGCAAATCTCCTCTGCTGTCTTGAGCTTGGGATTTTTCGCCTTGTGGATTATGTACTTTGCTGTTTATTCTGTTCTTTTGCTTATCAAAAAATAAATAAATATGAGGATCATACTTGAAATAACTTGCATGCATTGTTGGAGTATACAGTTAAACAAAATTATTGTAGTCAAACAAACCCCTCAAGATTTTTTTTATGATATTCGCTTGCAAAGGAAGAAAAATATTGGGATCATGGAGAACTCGAGAGGCAGAACTGATGAACCCTACTACAATTTCGTTCGTCGAGATTTAAGTAATAAAATTATATTGCAGTTTGCAGATATATTCCGAGGGATTATGAAGCAATCCACATTTCAAAAATAAAAAAAGCCCCAATGTTTTAGACATGAATTAAAACATGTCACCTGCTAACCAAAGGTAAAAAGCCTTAGAGATAATCGAATAATAACGTTGAGTTTACTGATACAGCACTTCAAAAAAATAAAAAGAAAGAACAATAAAATCTTTTTTCTAAAATACAAATGATAGAATTCCCATCATAGGAAAAAATAATTTTATGTTTTTCTGCTCCATGCATATAAACATGCATCCCTCCCAAATGTAGGGAGACCTCTCCCTTTATAACCTTTTCTTTCTTTCGGTATAACTTCAAGAGAATCTTAATGTGTTCTTTCTGGTGGCTAATGATCATGCTAATTGATTATTTTGATCTTAAACTTTTTGAACTTTGTTTAAGCATCATCAAATTAGGTTGTCAGTCTCTCTCTTTTTTATTCGGGATAAGCAAACCTTCGAGATTAAATAAAATTGTGATCACTGCCTGTGAGAGATGGCGGTTTGTGGCCACACTAAGTGGAATTCTATAAAACATACTTGATGTTTTATATTTTATTTTAAAACCTCATAGTGCAACCTTCAAGTCCTTTGAGCTATATATTGTAATCGGATCGGGAATAATTTGATTAACAAATTATAATAGATCAAATAGCCTTTATAGTATAAGGTTAAGGATGTCAATATTTCATGGCTCCTCCAAACTTTGAGAATTTTATAGTTCAGTCTTGAGATTGTGAATTTTTTTTAATCATATCCTTAAAATCAAGACTGATTTCTTAAACAATAAGTGTTTTGCATCCTTAAAAATTATACATTATCTCTGTAGTATTTCATTTGTTATTTTATTCTCAATTTTTTTTATGACAGCACCCAAACTTTTAAATTTTGAAGTTTTCCTAGTCAAAAAGATTAATCAAAGTGAAAGTTGAGTACGAGAAGGTTAAATAAACAATGTTGTAAACAAAACAATAAAAAATATCAAAAGCTTAATATAAGAAACTTGAACTTGAGATCTTATTGATGAGAAGTATTAGAGCTAATACTTCCTATCTAGAAGGCCTCAAGTTCAAGTTTCTTATACGTTGAGAGAGCACTCTAGTTTGAAAGTTAACTTTTATAAGAATATTTTAATTGGTATTAATGTTAATTTGGAATTTACTAAAGAAGTGGATGATTCTTTAAGATGTAAATTAAATTGTTTACTTATGGATTACCTATGCCCTCTTCTAGAAGCAAATTTGATACCACGCTCCACTTGGAAATCAATTCTGGAAAAGATCAAATCTTGTCTCAAGATTTGGAAAGGCAAGACTCTCTCTCGATAGGTGGAAGACTTTGTTTGGTAAAATCTTTGTTGTCCAATCTTTCTCTTTACTATATGTCTTTGTTTAAAATCTCATCAGGTTTAATTAAGAAGATTGTTTCCATATAAAGACAATTCTTATGGGGTGGAGATATGAATAAACAATCTATCTGTAAGGTGGCTTAGAATTTCCTATCCAGACTGAAAGCTAAATGAGGGTTAGGAGTTGGGTCTATTATTGCAACAACAAAAAATAGCATTGTTTAAATGGTTATGACGATACAATAATGATGTTTCAATAGCATGGAGGATTTTTTTATATAAATATCAACTTGACAGTATCAAAGTGGTTTCGAGATTTACAAGGGCTCTTTCACCCGTTTGGAATGGTATTTCTGCTACTTTTAATAGTGTGGATGACTATTTTATTGGATTACAAAATGTTATTCCAATGGTTGTTGGAAATGGAGCTCAAACATCTTTTTGAACTTCAAAATGGTTAGGAGATTATGCTCTCAAATACAGGTTTCCTAGTCCTTATGTTGAGTGTGCAAATACAAATGCTTTAATCTCTAAGATGGGAACATGGAATGACTTTACCTAGGATTGGTCATTATCATAAAGAAAGAGACTATGGGATTGGGTGAAAAAAGGAAAATGGAACTTTTGTAACTATTATCTATGGTTTTTTAAGCCAAAATATTGTAGATAGTAAGATTTTGAGACCAGATCCGAAAGGTATTTTTTATATATATGAAAAGTTGCTCGACCTTTATTGAGATAATTCTTCTTCCAAGAGATAAATCATTTCAGTCCAATTTATGGTCCTCTTCCATTTCTTTTAAGGTTGAGTTTAATCTTTGGCTTGCAATTATGAATAAACTACTTACAATAGATTTTCTTCATCAATGAGATATGTTATAAGTTAATGATTTAAGTTGCCCTTTCTGTAAAAAATAAATTGAGAATACAAAACATCTCTTTCTTTATTGTGAGATTGCAAGTAGTTATGGTCATGGGTGGTGGCTTGGTTAGGCCATCAATAGATCTTACCAAAGCCATTGGATGATTTTTACTTACAGTGGTTTGGAATGATCTTGGGATATATGCAAAGAAATGGGTGGTCTTTGTTCTTTGGAATAGTTTGGTCCATTTAGAATGCTCGAAATAATTTAATCTTCAATGAGGTAGAAACATATTGGGATTATAAATATTCCTTGCTTTTCAATAAAGTTGCAACATGGAAAAAATGTTATGATGGGAGTTTCTGTTATATTGGGATGGACTTGCTAAGATCATCAAATGGTATTCTTATATGGACAAACAAGATGAAAGTGCATAGTGAATCATTATGGATTCTGCCTCTTTGAGGTATGTTTAAATGAAATGCAAATGCATTTGTAAATGGCAAGCCTAGACCTTCAAGAATTAGGGATGTTCTAAGGGACCATTAAGAAAAATTTATTTGTATCTTTTCTTGTTCCACAGGTATTAGAGAATGCAATAACGTTGGGGTTTTAGCAATTTGAAAATCTCTCTTTTTGAGTACTGATTATTGTTATGCATCTTTTAAGAATTGGACTGTGGAGTCCAATTCATATTGTCGCATATGTGCGACATCATTATGATCATCCTTCTAGATAGTGTTTTTTGGTGTGGAAAGAATAAGGGATTCATATCCTTTTATGGTTTAAAAGGTTTGGAGTTGTCACCTAGTAATTTGATCACTTTGAACCCTAACTAGTTTATAAAGTCTAGATAAGAGACTGGTTGTGTATAGGATAGACAGTATCACCCCTAATACACCCTACTTAAGGTAAACTGCATTGTCATTTGTCTGATTATTACTAAGGCTTTGTTGTATTTTTTAAATATTGGTATGTCTATTGGTTAAAGCAAATCCACCTAAATAAGGTGAACCACGATTTTATAGGTCAAACCTAGTTATTCTAAAGCCAAAATATATTTTACTATTTTTTATAAAAATTTTACCCTTAGAAATACGTCTTAGGTATAAGTTTGTAATTTTTAAATATTAAAAGTAAACAAAAGGAAAGATAGAAGGGGGTTATTTTATTTATTATGGGTTTAATTTGCCTTTTTTAATATTGAAAATACACCTTACGTGTAAGTTTATAAACTCTGATATTAAAAATAAACAAATTGGTTTTTTTGGTGTTTTTTAAATTTAGGCCAAGTTCTAATAGATATTTACAAATTATTTGTAAAATCCATTAATTTATTTTTCTTTAAAAAAATGAAGATTATCTTATAATTTAGTCATATGAAATTTAAAACACAAATCTATATTTTTTTTTTCTAAAGAAATATTTTTATTGTTTTTCTAATTTTGTTTTTAAAAAAACTAGTTTATTTATTACTAGAAAAGTGTCTTACATATAAGTTGACAAACTCATATATTAAATACAAAAGGGTAAAAATTGTATAAAATGCCCAAGATTAATTGCAACATGATCCTTCAAAAATCTGAAAATTAATAAAAATTAAACTAAGGTGTGTTTGCAAAATAAAACAAAAAAAGAGAAAATATGGATGTGACTATTATAATCAAGATATCAACTCAAAACAAACTATTTATTCATCATCAATCAACTCAATATCTAACAACATCAAAAATAAACACAGGTCTTGTTAATTTCACAAACTATATTTTTTGGATTTTTTGTTTTTTTTCACTATTTTTTGAATTTTTTGGAAAAATATTTAAAACAAAGGGTCAAAATTAAAGACATTTTAGCATATGAATGCTTATTGATGCTTATGATGATGTATATTGGATATGGATTAGCCTTTCTAAGCTTATCTATAACTTTTATATTTTATTATTTTAGCATACACTTATAGGCAAGTTCTAGTCATTAAGTGAAATATGGGTAGGTTTTCTACCTGGTCTCAAAAGAATCTCATATTTATCTTGTAATGGTCCTCGTAAGAACAGTGTAAGAGCGTTGTAAAAAATAGTTAAGGCATGTATGTCCACTATTACCAAGCAATTACTTAGATCTGAGTTGGGTATTTCACGAACCTAGTCCCAAACCAATAGTCATAGGGTAGAACGTTATTTCCCCGCCTAACTTGGAAGCTTTTATATGCTCTCAAAAATTAAAGCATGTGATGCATAAAGGCATTAATCCATATCTAAAATTCAATGCATGAGCAATATGTATAAAATACATGTTCAAAACAAATATATAGACCAACCAAAATAAAACACAACAATCAGACATACAACAAAGCTTAATCCACAGGAAAAATCCTCTTTGGAATCGTCATTTTATCGCACGTGTATAGTGTTATGGCGATCATTCTACTAAATTAGGTTCTTTAGTATAGAAAGAACAAGGGACTTTTGTCATTTTTATACTTAAAAGGTTTGGAGTCGTCACCTAGTATTTTGATCACTAGGAGTCCTAAGTGGTCTATAGAGTATGGATAAGGGGACTAGTTAGGTATAGGGAAGACAGTATCACCCATAATACACCCTACTTAAGGTAAGCTGCATTATTCATTTGTCTAATTATTACTAAGGCTCTATTATGTTTTTTTAATTGTTGGTCTATCTATTGATTAAAGTAAATCTACCTCAGTAACCACAGTTTTATGGGTCAAACCTAGTCATTCTAAATGCAAAATCTATTGTATTATTTTTTATTTTTTTGTTTCTCTTAGGATTAGTTTTACGTATAAGTTTATAATTTTCAATATTATAAGTAAACAAAAGGAAAGAGATAAGGAGGTTATTTTATTTATTATGGGCTTAATTTTTCTTTTTCAATATTGAAAATACACATTACGTGTAAGTTTATAAATTATGATATTTAAAATAAACAAATTGGTTTTTTTGGTGTTTTTAAAATTTAGGCCAATTTCTTATAGATATTTACAAATTATTTATAAAATCCATTAATTGCTTTTTCTTTAAAAAAATTAAAGATTATATTAGAATTTGGTCATATGCAATTTAAAACACAAATCTATATTTTTTACGAAAGATTTTTTTGTTTTTCTAATTTAATTTTTTTAGAAAACTGGTTTGTTTAATACTATAAAAGTGTCGTACATATAAGTTTACAATCTCAATATTAAATACAAAAGGGTAAAAATTATATAAAAAACCCAAAATTAATTGTAACATGATCCTTCAAAAATCTAAAAATAAGTAAAAATTAAACTAAGGTGTGTTTAGCAAAACAAAAATAGAAACAGAAATTATGGCTATTAAAAATGTTGACTATTTTAATCAAGAAATCAACTCAAAACAAACTATTTATTCATCATTCATCAACTCAATATCTAACAGCACCAAAAATCAACACAAGTCTTGTTATTTTCACGAACTACATTCAAATCTCATACTAATTCAAACAAATCAACACAACCCAAGCATCATTCATCAATCAAGATTTAATGTTTAATTATCAATCACAACTTTGAGAATAGACTCACAATCCGCTACAAGATTATCAAATCATCTCAAATCAAAACACACAATAATCCAAAATGTATACACACAACAATGAGCATTTTATCCCAAATTTCACAATATTTTAACTATTTGTTAAAAAACTATTTGAGGTTATGGATCAACCTTTCAAAGTGGTTGTTGTGTTTGGGATCTACTGAAATCATGTTGAAAGGCCTGTTGTAATAGTGGCAACGCATGTACCATGCGCTACCATCATTGTCGATGCATGGATTCACGAATCATCGTCGCTAAAGAAGAGTGAGCTGGTGCATCTGAAGCTCTCCTTTATCTTCTTTTCACTTTTGGATTGGAAGTAAGGCAAATAGACATCAAAAAAACAAGATCTACTTAGTTGAAGGTCCAGTCCTTTCTCTTTTTTCTTCTCGTTCTCTGTCTACTAGTTTTCACCACCACCAATCACTATTCTAGAGGATGGAGGCAAGCTTAGTGGTTTAGGATACGACTATTGTCACCATGGAGGCAATATTAGCAGTTATCTTTAAAAGGATAAAAGAGAGATAATTGAGTTCTTTAAAGAAGAGAAAAGGAGACAACAATAACCAGACAAAAAGGAAAGGCACCACAGGTGATGGCTATTGTTGTCATTAGTCTGGTGGTTGTCAACGGTGTTACCAGTACTTACGGATTGTGCTTGTGGCTGGAAGTGTTGTTAAAGAGAGAAGAAAAGGGGCCTATGGACTAGTTTGATTTGGGAAAAAAAATGAGAGAGAGGTGTGGGGAGTTATTCACAACATCGTTGATATTGTGACTATGGATGACCGATCAGTGATGGAGTTTGGTGGTGGTGGTGGTTACGGTGGAAAAGAAAAAAGTTTAGGGAAGATGAAAATGGAGTTTTATTTGGGTTTTGGTCTTTTACGATGAAAAGATTAGGAGAGGGATGGAAGGGGTCATTCTTGATCTTGTGGCTTTTTGTTTAGAAAAATATAGAGAGATTAAGCTACGAATTTAGGTTATTGTGGGTGTGTGTATTGTTATTTGTAGGAGGTGAGAGGTTGGTTTTTTTAGAATGAGGATAAATGTGTGCATATTCTTTTTATCTATAGGAATTGTGACGGTGTTGCTTTTTCTTATATATATATATATATAGAGAGGATAAAAGGTCTCCCTTTTTTATTAGCATTTTTGGCTTTCATATTATTATTTTTTTGCCCTTTTGAGGATTTTTTTTTTGGATACCCCCCCCCCCTCCGGCCCCGCTCTTGTCCTACTTTTTTTTTATTATTTATAGGCAATGTAATTTTATCTTTTTCTTCCAATTGCTTGGTCCTAAGCAATTTAAATTCATATTGATCTCTCATTTTCTTAATTTGTGTCTTTGGTCTCTTTGCCTATTTTTCACCTTTTTTTATTTTTCTCATTTTTCTTATTTCTTTAAATTTTAATTTTTTAATAAGATAACGTCAACATCAACTCAATAAAAAAATTAAATAAATATTTTTAAATGAACGTGTTAATAGTTGAGTGCATTGAAAACAGTTTTTTGGATTTTGAAATCTTTTGAAAGATATTAAATATGACAAAAATGATGTGAATGTATCAAAAATATAATTTTTTGAATTTTGAAAAGATGAACAAAATTGAGTTATCACACGTATAATGTAATTACTTGTATATAATGCAATTACTTGTATATAATGCAATTACTTGTATATAGAAGCAATGACATGAGGCCGTGGCGGTTACAAGGTGTGTTCAATGACATCTCTAATATTTGTCTTAGGTTTTTTCTTGTAAATTTTACATATTTTTATAGAAATAGTAAACATGCAATGAATCATTTGACAGCTGGGAGTTCATAGAGAAGATGAGCTGGTTGTGTGGCTATAATCTTCTTTTATATATTTATATTTTAACTTGTTTGCTTTTATTAAGCAAACAGGGCGATTAGTTTAGTTTGCCTGATTTTTATTTTATTTTGAATGTTTTATAGCTTATCTCTTGATACTCATCTTCTCCTGTTTAACCATACTGCTCGTAACTAAATCAGTTTATAAATAAATTCCTCATCTTTCATTGAAAAAAATGTCGAGATAGCTCCGAAGCTCATTGACGAAGTGAGTAAAATTATCTAAGAAAGACAATAGGATCTTTGCAAAAACACCAGAGTCAAAAATATGTCAGAAACATAAATATATTAAGTTCCAATAAGAATGGACATAAGTGACTAAAAGGGGCTCCACTACTTTTGGTCTGGGAATTTGTTTTTTCAAGGACAAAATATTAAAACATCCCCAAACCCAGCTAGACATCCTTTTGATTATTTTGTTCAATTTTGCCATTAACCGCAAGGGAATCTTTTGATTTCTTTTGGTGGCTAATGATCAATGTCGCAAGCTTTTTGAAGGTTGATCTTTTTACTTCACAAAAAAAAAGGGGGGGGCTTAAACCCTAGTGCACGCCTTTTTGGTTGTAACCGTCCAAATTAATAAACAGTGTAATCATGATCCACGAGGTAATGGGAAGGCTAGTGGGTGCAGTTGCATGGCAGTGGTGGGAGATGGAAAGTACACGCCTTTCTGGGTTTTTTAAAAATAAAAATAAAAAACCCTAGTGCAACCTTTGAGTTTTTGAAAGGTAAGGGATGTTGGAGAAGATCAAGAGTTAATTTTATATGTAGTTAGAATAATTAAAGATTGAAGTGGGAGGATCTTATTGTATATTGTGTACTTTGGGCAAAGTTAAGGTTAACACAGTTTCAAATTTCAAGCATAAATTTCAAGAGTCCTATATATGTTCAAATCTTGAAGTATGTATACTGGTGGTGATTTAAAAACGAAATACAAGTACACATCCAGTTTAGCTTCAGTAAAATCTCTAGTGAACAGAGTAAAAAAACTGGTGCTGTAAATGAACAAAGTAAAAATGATGACACATGTACTGCTTGGACCAGGAGGCAAGAAGAATATAGACAACTAACCATTGCTTGGATGGTTCGAACCTTTTTTCCAATCACGAGAGGTAGGGCTTAAACCGTTGATTTAAACCGTCCAATGTTTCTTTTTTCTCATGCTCCTGTTTTTCTTCAACAAAAATTTGATGGAATCTTCCCACTTGTGAGGACCCCTCACATGCTTATGTCCTGAAACCTTAATCAAGTTGCAACCCTAGCATATAAATAGCACCACAGTGTAGGAAGAGTTTAGGTCGACTTTCTTAACACTTAAATATCACAGTAGAGGAAGCAGATCATAACATACAGTCTCCTCTCCCTGCCCTCAATTTCTTACCTAGCCTGACTTTAAAACCTCTCTTCATTATGGCCACCACTAGAGTGATTACGGGTGCTTGTATTGTTCTTTTTTTCTTGATTTTGTGTCATGAAGTTGTTCATGTGGAGGGAAGGCCTTTAAAGTCTGTTGAGTTGTGCAAGAAATGCTCAACAAATAATGATAACTCTCAGAATGTGCCAGAAAATGGTAATCACGGCCTGACAGCTGGTCAAGAGCAAACAAGTAAGGTCAAGTATGTTGATGATTTTCGACCCACAGAACCAGGTCACAGTCCGGGAGTTGGTCACTCGGTCAACAATTGAACTTCTAACTCTTGTTCTTATTCAACCAACGATGGCGCCAGTTGCTTGGGGTTGAAGTCTTGATGGTGGGCAGAAGGACAAGTTGTTGATCATTTCTGATTATTTATTTTCCCTGAATTGAATGTACATATATTAAGTTGTTCTCAATTAATTAAGCATTCAGTCTCTCTTAATCTGAATAATTTCTTAAAAGTAAGCTAGCTAATTAATTAATTA
Organism: Populus simonii; assembly: GCA_007827005.2. Classification (NCBI taxonomy): domain Eukaryota; kingdom Viridiplantae; phylum Streptophyta; class Magnoliopsida; order Malpighiales; family Salicaceae; genus Populus; species Populus simonii. The sequence goes on from CM017470.2 coordinate 12,957,866, forward strand.
CTCCTATCGGTTATATCTTTTCAAATAGCTGAAATAACCTTCTTATCAGTATTTATGTTGGCACCTTTAGGATGATATGCGAGGATTATGACAAGGTTGAATCACCGAGAGAATCGTTACTATTCAGGATCTAATTAAAGCTTACGGCCCTACGCGAATATACATATGCTATTCCCAGCGTGCGTGTGTGTGTGTGAACATACATGCAATGCGTGGGTGTACAAGGTAATCCAGACATTTCAAGAAATATTGAAAATATACGTTCCATCATTAATATAGGGATCATTGTACTCGTACTCTTACAAGCTAACCGATCGGAGAGCTAAGGTCCAAGCTAATTGATCGTAGAGATGTGCACTGGGCAGTCCGTATGCGTTTTTGTAGGCAGTAATTCAGTCTAGAAACCTAGATTATTAGATTATAAGCCAATCCATTCATACAAGGATCCCAGTTTTTTCATTCTTAATCAATGTACGTAGGACTCCACTCATGTGTACATATCTCAACAATCTCTCTCTATATGTATCTCATTCAACATAACTCTCCCTTCAATGGAAGCTTTCATCTTTTTAATGTGATAATCACAATCCAGGTATCCGCTATTTCAAGAATCTGCTCCTAATTAGGAGTCCATGTCTACTTGCTCTAATCCTAAGCCAGGAGTCGCGTATGAGCCATCAACACTAGTGTTCATCAAAGAGTCCAATTGACTCTTCAACTTATCATGGAGCAAGAACCATGAAATTTAATTCATGTTGTCTTCATATTCTTTCTGTTTCTATCCAGTGTTATTGGCTCTGCAAACATTCATCGTACCCACTCATATCTAACTAAACCATATGGTCTCTTTATGGGCGCGTACATAAGAGTTATATATATATATATATATATATATATATATATATATATATATGAATTAACACTTTTTTTTACAAGTTAATTTTGGAAGTGTGGTTAGACTTACTTTTTAAAATATTTTCATTAAAAAAATCCATTAAAATAATATTTTTATTTATTTTTTAAAATTTATTTTTAACATTATAATTCTAAAAACATAAAAACATATATAATTTTATGGAAAAAAATAAATTTTAGCAAACTTTCATTGGAGATCCATTCTACATATAAGCTACTCAACTCATTTTTTTTTAATTACTAAATTTGATGATTAAGTTTGGATTTCATATGGTCTCTTCATGGGTGTACGTACACGAAAGTCTATATGTATGAATTGACACTTTCAACCCAAAAGTCTATTATTAGATTGTGGATCGATTCTACATATATTAAGCTAAATTTGAGATTTTGAATTAAGGAAGGATATTGCCAATTAGAAGATGAACAAGATCACTGAAACAAGCCCTTAATTTCATGCTTTGAATATGCATGCCTTGAGAACTGTGCAGACTTAGCATGGAGATGGGATCAATAAAATCCATTCGAAGAATGAAATAATATCAATCAATCTGGTCAGTTATTTAAAATCAAGAGATTATGTTTCAATTATGAAGAAAGAAAGCTGGAGGGCTTGTGTGAAGTTATATCAACTTAACTGATGGAAAGAGGCAGCTGACGACGCTGGAAATCAATATGCCTTGATATCGAGATTTAAACTATAACTAGATTGAATTGTAAATAGGTCAACGAGCATAGTTCTTTTTTCAGCATTTGTTTCCTGCATCTTTTTTGATAAATGTATCTTCGTTCTCTCTTTTTTCATTTTTCTTTCTCGCTAGAAAGAGGGCATAAAGCCCTAGACATCTTCTTTCTCTTTTCAATATTATAAAACAAAAACACCATAACCAACAACTTTTTTGGTAAGCTTCCGAATCACCACTTCTTTCATGTTCTCACGATGCATGTTGTTATTCTGTTAATTTGGTGCCAAGAAATTTATCGAGCATTTATACTATCACATCACTTCAGATTCGATTTGCGTACTTCATTGGGATCTTATCAGCTTTTGCGCTACTTGGCTGCATTTCCATCCAATGAAATCTTATGCTCTCGTTCTAATAGGATTTGAACCCAGGAATCAAAGATTGAGACCCCGTGCATTTATATTCCAGTGAATCGGAAATAAGATATGGCATCCCTTTGGCTGCTATCTACCCATCCTTGATCTTAATATTGTTGCTTGAACAACCACTCAACCTAAAATTCAAATTATATATATATCGGTGATCATATTGTATTTCTTAATATGCTTTCTGCTTTTATTTGATATTAAGAAATACTTTTAGACATTTAAATTTAAAGGAATGGTTCATATAACTGTAAAGCCATTCCCATATAGCTCTCCTCCCTCGTGAGTTCATAAAGGCCTGTATAATGTACATGGACGGCAAAAGAGAAAATATTCGGTTTAAAAATCATCAAAAAAGAGTTTCAAGGTGTGGGAAGCACTGCAAAGTAGAATAATCATCTAGCTACTGATCACCGTACTTCCTATATAGTCTAGGGTGGGAATACAAGCACATCCCAATTGTCAAGATTTCAGTATTACTTGACTAAATTAAGCCTAACTGTGTGTGTTTATATATATATATATAGTAGCATACAGTTCAATCCATGCCGTAAGGAAGGAATCTTCAAGCTGGAATGCATGCATCCACCGGCATGGCTTGCCGTCGCCTCTGAGATGCATGTGGAGCAGTAATAAAACTTAAGCTTGGAACTTGGAAGCCTTTCGGTCCCACGTGCACTGAGACGTGTTTAGTGGTCGTTAAGTTAGTTTAAAGCAAACAAGGCGATATGATCAGTAGATTTTGACCCCACCAGTTAACATACTCTTAATTTGATAGTATTAATTAATAATTATGTGCTGATCTTGGATCTTATTTTTATTTCTTATCATCAACGACAAAGATACATTTCCTCCCTGCTAATCTTTTTATATTAATTAATAATAATAGAGTGTCGTACGTAAAGGGTTGCTTGAGAAGATTGCTTTTTCTATTATTTTTTTGGGTTTGGTCTCATACGGAGACAGAGGCTCGTGGGTTCTGCTAAGAATTTGCAACTTGAAGCATGCGTTGTGTACGGTTTTAATACTGTTTATTTAATTAGTGCATAAATAAATATAGATTAGTTAATTGATTTTCTACTTAAAGTTCTTAATGCATGGAAGTTTTTTAATTAGAGGTCGCCCAGTTGCCTTTTTGAACTGAAATTTTCAAATTGACTGACCACTTTTCGAGATTCGTTTATTTTCTTGACTTATTGATTGAAAATGGAAGTACTTGAGTCTTAACCATAATATATATATATATATATATATAATAGTAATAATAAGAAAAATAGAGTGCTTGATCACCCTATTTGTCCCGGCTTTGACTATGATATGTATTATTTATTGAAAAAAAAAAAAAAAAACAGATGGAGAGATGGTCGTCACAGGTGACATAACCCCTTTTATTATGTCTTTATTAAAACTTTATTATATATTGCTATCTTTTATATTTTGTGGAATATCAAGCATATCTCTTAGTATCATGGCGAATATGGTAGTGGAGAAACCTGCCCCGCCTACATATTCATAGGAGCATATAGAGACCTCACCCTTTCATCTTAGATTAACACTCGATAATCTCACCTAACCTCTTCAATCGATCCGCTTTGAAAGTCCATAACAAATTCCTCATTCTAGAAGACCATGATGAGATATATAAATTTTAGGTCCTTTAATTAACATTATAATTTGATAATAATAATAATAATGTTCTCCGAGATATGTAAGGATGATGCAAGTTAATTTCCTCGTACGATTATATTCCATCCCATACTCTACATCTTGATTGTATATATACTTTATAACAATTGCTTTATTTATATAAGTAGGCTTATACTATTTTGTATTTAATTTTTTTTAAATAAATAAGAATGACAAGATTAAATTTATAATCGCTTGGTTATTAAAGTTCTGATATCATATCAAAAAACTAATTCGATTTAAAAATTTATAAAAATATTAGATAAAATCTAAAGATATTATTCATATTATTATTATTTTACTTCCACGAGATAAAATGGTCTAAACCCAAATCTCATGTTTTTGAATATTTCAGCTCCAAAACCATCCATTTATGTAAAAGGTCTTGTATGAAAATCAATGATTTTTATAGAAAATGACCAACGCATTAAAAATTACTCAAATCTTTATCATGGTATTTTTTTTCGTATCATTATTGATCGTTAAGACAACCATGTATATTTTACTTGCTCTAAAAAAAAATATAAAAATAAAAATATTTTTAAGTTAATTTAAAAAATATTTTAAAAATTAATTATTATAAAAAAAATATTTTAAAAAGTAACCATATGTATTTTAAAAATAATTGTTATCAAAATACTAAATAAGCTATTGTTTTGGTAGCAACCTATCTATCTATTATTGTGAGATCCAAGCCCAATAGTGTAGCTCACAATCCAATGCACAGAGGATTTTAAGGCCCTGGACCTCCTAGGCATTCACGACCCACTACAAACTCTAATCCTTTTTGGCTCTCTGATGAATGATGGCCGTGACATCCAAACTAGTGGGGGGGGAGAGAACAGAATAAACACCAAAGTCCAAAACAAACCTACCTCTGGCATTTTCCTTGTAAAGAAAGAACAAATCCTTTCAAGTAATTCAAGGACACAGGTACAATTGATTTTATATTTGATCCATCTACGCTTTGACTTTTGAATTTATATTTTTAGGTACTATTATGGATTAAAAATATGAAAAAGAGCTCAAGTCTGAATAACTACAACTTTCTCCAATAAAAAATAATATAATAAAAATGGTTACATCTTATTATTACGTGACCTAAAATCCAATTTCCAGTGAAAATGAAGAAAATAAATAAATTATAACTTTATCAAGGCGTGGCTTCAAATATCCTCTGTGCATTTTCAATATGGCAATGATCACAAGGCGACGACCTTCGTGATTTGGGAATAGCTACATGACAGTGACTAAACCCTTTGAATAAGTGAACAGCCACACTTATTTTAAGCTTGTGAGATTGAAGGGCCATGAAGTGACCCTTTCGCTTTCCATTTCCAATTGAAGACGGCTGATCGAATGGTACAATTCGAGTTTAAAATGCTTTAATAATGCAATAAACCCACACGAAAATAACTGGAGTGGCCAACTTGGCCACTCCTTTTCTTGTATGCATGTGAGCATGACGATAATAATCTTCTCGTAATTAACCAGAGGATTCGTCCTGCTACAAGATAAGATGAACTATCACGGGTTAAAGCCAATAAAAAAGAATTATTATTTTTTTATAAATATACCAATTTAAATGTCTATTGAAGTGGAGATCCAGACGATTCAGAAAGTGAATTTAACCCTACTCCTAATCTAATTATCTCTTTAAAATCAAAATATTTACCTTCTCTCGTGGGTTTTCATTAAAATTCAAAATACAATTGCTTAGAGATAATTTTTTTGTTTTTATTTAAAAGGGAATTTTGTGGCGGACTCCTTAGCAAAGAACTAATTTCCATGTTGCGCTATGTTGTAGGTAAAATAAATATAAAAAAATAACATAACAAAAAGTATTTAGAGAATTATTTAATATATAAAATTTAAATATATTTAGTTTAAAATTTAACTCAAGTTTAATTTAAATATATAAAAATTGATTTACCGTAACTTAATTGACTTTGTCGGTCTAAAAACAATCTGATGGTCTAGTAAAAAATATCTAAGGATAAAATTAAGAAGAAATTGATAAGAAAAAAAAAACATCCCAACTCAATTTCTTGTCTAAACCGAGTTTAAAAATAAAGCATGTTAGAGTTGTCTCGACGTGACCTAATTTACTTAGACAGTCCAAAAGCAACCCAATCGAATGGTAAAAAAAATGTGATGATAAAATTGAAAAAAAAAATATTTCAACCCAACTCATTCTCTAGCCAAATTTTAAAATCAAGTTGTGTAGGAGTTATTTCAATGTGATTTAGATGTGACTGAATCGACTTTAACCGTCTAAAGGCAAATAGGTTGCCGAGTAAAAAATATCTAAGGATAAAATTGAGAAGAAAATAATAAAATTAATATAAAAAAAAACCTTCTAACCTAACTTCTTATCTAGCTCGGGTTTAGAATTAAAACATGTTGGAGTTGCCTCAACATGACATAATCGACTTGGTCAGTCCAAAAACAACCTAATTGACTGATAAAAAAATATAATGATAAAATTAGAAAAAGAACTTCAACTCAACTCCTTGTATAGCTCGAGTTCCACATAGCCATGAACCTCTCCCGTGAAAACGCTAGTGGCTCTGCCCTAGAAAGAGCTCATCTTTCTGCATTCCTAACTCACTCTCATTCACATAGGACCCCTCTTTTTTAAGTTTCCAGGGCTTCTGTTGTGAACCCGATTCTAGTTCTAGATGCTCCCTCACAGACTCTCCATTAAATTGCCGAAGTGTTTTAGCATATTAGGGTAGTAGATGAGAGGATTTCTTAGCTTGGTTGTAACCTTTTGAATTCTTTTTGCCAGCACCTAGCTAGCTTCATTTTCTTTCTTTATTAGCCCCTAGTCCGTTCGGTAGAGTTTTTAAGCTAAATTTGTCTTTAAAAAACCTTATTTTCTTATTTTTCTATTTTAACATTATTTTTTTATTAAAAATGAAATTCAAACACTTTTACTTCGATTTTTCAAACTTAAAATAACAATATAATAAATAGTAAAGTACTTTGTCAATCCTCATAATTTAGATTAGTGGCGCTAAAGAAATCAAGGTATTTATAAAATTTATATTATTCAACTCGTCCCAACATGTGTAAAGTTAATTACTGTGGATATTATAAATAATAATGGATCAAAAATACTTAATAACTTGATATTACAGTTTGAATAAGGGTTGAAAAGTTTAAAACTCACCTAACTCGATCCAATTTGTATAAACCATTAAGTGTAAGTAACTCTAGAAAGTACTATATACCCATATCTTTTGCTCCTCTCCGAGGACAATAAATGTTGAATGTCATTGAAATTAAATGATAAGAGTTTTGTCCAAGAATGTCATTAGAAATCAGATTGTTTTTAGATAGATAAAGTCAATTAAATAATTTTTTAATTATTTAATAAGTGTTTTTTTTATTAATGGATTAATTTTGTTTTCTTGTTGTGCAAATTACATACAAGGGTTCTGCATGTCTGACAAACAATTTAAATGTATATTGTAAAGTAATTTATTCAACTATCTATCTTTATAAGTATAATTTTCTAGGATCATCCAAAAATAAGAAATTTTATATACTTAACTCGTAGTTATTTGTAATATCTACACAAAATTAGTCTAATCAAATAATCCAACCTACTCTAGCCCAAAAAAAAATTAAATGGATCAAGTTGATAATTTATAAAATATCAGAAGTTGAGTTGGTTATAATCATGAGCTGAATCTCAACTCGACTATATTCATGAATACCTCTAATTTAGATACATAAATATTAATTTAATTTCTTGTATTTTTTTCATGATTATCAATTCCTATTTTTTCCTAGAGCTAGTATTTAGAAAAAATTATTAAAAAAAATAAAAAAATGCTCTATATCAATAAGAATGTGCTTTTAAGATACGTTAGAAAAGAAAATTTATCTTGAATGATACGTAAAATGACCCGAGAATATTCTCTACAATAAAAACAATAAAAAGAATACAAAAGTCATTTTGTTATTTGTGGCATATTAGTCAATGTATCTCAAATATCATTATTAATTATATAAACTGGAATGTATGACAATTCATCCCAAATTAGATTAAATAACAAGGATAATTCATCTTAAAAACATATTTATAGGTTACCTTATGTAAGAACCCCATGGTCAAACCCACTTTGCCGATCTTGAAATTTTTTCATCTAGGGTCAAACCACTTGTTGGTAGCTCCATTCTCAAAGCTATTAGAGTCCTTGTTGTGACTGCTTGCTGCTGCCATTTCTTCAAGAGATGAATCAACCATGCATCACGACGACTTTTTCATGCCGCTATTTGACTGATCATGCATCTGGTTTTCTAGAATCCCATAGTATGATCTAAAGAAATTAATGTTATTAAGTATATAAGTTTAGAGTAGATTAAGTGACCACGTTTAGTTGTTTTAGATATAATTTTAAAATCTAACTCAGTCTGGTGGATTGATCTAGGATCCGGTATAATCTAGGATCGGAATCGGTCTGTTTAAAAAAAAACAGGGGAATGTAAGAATTTGAGTGACTCGGTCAAAAATCCGGGTTGATATGAAAAGACTCGGTCAAAAACCTTATTGTAACTTGCTGATTTTTTATTTTTTTAACAAAAACAACGTCATTTTATTTTATATTAAAAGAATCGGGAGTTGACCCGAGATAACCTAGTAACCCAATCAAAATCTACAACTCAAGTTTTGAGCTGGTTCAACCATCAGCCGGATTTAGTTCCTGTTTATTTTTGCGTTTCAAAAACGTTTTTGAAAAAAATTAAAAACTTTTTATTTTGTTCTTTGATTCAAATTAATATTTTTTTGGAGTTTTCATATCATTTTGATGTATTGATGTTAAAAATAATTTTAAAAAATAAAAAAATAATAATTTTAATATATTTTCTAATAAAAAAATAATTATTAATAATCCAGTACTAGTTTTAAGGATTACACTTAAATCCACGTGTCAAACCTACTGTGGAAAAGGAAAAACTCTTACAATTGGACATGCAAAACAATTCTGATCCGCTAGCCTAATCATGAAAGGAATAGGCATTTTCGGTCCTAATCAAATCTGTAGAAAAAGTAGGATATGAGACCATAAAGATTTAAAATAGATTTTCAAATAAGAGACCATAAAGACCATGAACCATAAACATGTGATAAGAAAAACAGCAAAGCATATATTTGTTGCCCTCTCTTACCAATATTCCACAAAATGAATCACAACCTTTTTTAACAGGACTCCTACGCATGTAGTCAACAAAAACATCTCAGTTGTTTCTTGTTAATAAGTTATTTTTTAAAGTATTTTTTAAAATATATATATTAAAATAATATTTTTTTATTTTTAATATTAACACATAAAAAATATTAAAAACACCAGAAAAAATATTAATCTAAAACAAAAAAAATTAAATTTTTTTAACACATAAAAACAAACAAACAAACTCCTCATATTATTCAATAAGCAGATGCCTCACGTTGTTGGTAAAAAGAATGTCGATCACCGTCCTTTTTCTTTCATCAACAAAATGGGTTGGCATCTTTGATGGAGGTTTATGGAATGAAATCAAAAGTAGAGGAGTAGGGGGGTTCGATTCATTCTTCAATTAATTAAATGATCATAATACAAGAAAAATGTGTGTATTCCATCCCAAAATTAATTAAACTAATTATTTCACTTGCACTCCGTCACGAGTTATGAATATTTTTTTAAAAAAATCTGGATATACAACCTATTTTAATATATTTTTTATATGAAAAAATAATTAAAATATAAATCAAGAAATTTATGCAAGTATCTAATTAAATAAATTAATAATTATATATGTAAAAAAAATAAAAATAAAAAGTTATTGACAATAACTAAAAGAAAAACTAGAAAAATTAAGAGATGGATGTAGATCAAGATATTTGATCATATAAAATGAGATATTTATCCGATTGTGTCAACTAATTTTTTTTTTTATTAAAATCAATAGAAGATAATAAAAACACATGAAACTGGTTGAATAAAATAAAGGTAAAAAAAATATTATACAATGCCGAATATATTAGAAATATTATTTCAAAATAAATATTTTAAAAAAATAAATTTCATCTATATAAAACAAGAAAAAAATGTTCAAAAATAAAACACAAACAAAATAATTTTTTGAAAAAACTTCTATTCAAAAAAGATCTACAAAACATATGATCTAAATCATGAGCCTAAGATAAACTGATAGAAAAAAAAATTAAAAATAAAAACAAAACCAATCTTTTTTAAAAAACAAATAATGTAGAATGATAAAATCATATGAGAAAATGAAAGATAAAAGAATGTCGAACCGTATTAATTTTTCAAATCCTCTTGTTTGATTTGAATCATAGACTTAGTTGGGTAAACCATGAAAGATTAGATGAATAAAGAGTATGGAAAGTTGGATAGGTGTATTATGTAATGTTTGGAGATGATGGGAAAGTCTAGGATGATTGAACCATTAAGTATAGTATATGTATATACATATGGTTATTGATGTGAGATTGATTGATGATGATATTTGGGTTATTTAAAATATAAAAGAGATTTTGTTAAAATTTTAGCAAGAATCTAAAATATAAGATGAGGTAATGTGTGTGTGAGAGAGTAAAGAATTTCCTAAATTATGTCAACTTTAGAATTGAGATTAAGTTCAAATGGCTAGTATTTTCATGGCATATTACAAGAGGTAAATAAGAAATTTTATTGTTTGATTTTTTTAAAAAAATATGAATATACCGTCTAGTAATATTTTAAGGACGAATGAATCATTTGAAAAGACTAAAATGTCCCCATCATCAAGGTTCTTGTTTTTTTTTACTGTGCTATAATAAAAACCACATGCCTTATGTATCTAGTTAATTTAATTTATGAATGAATCCCCTCAATCTAGCACGTATTTGGTGGGCAAATTCAATATTGGAATTGTAATAGTGTAGTATATGTTTTTAGTAACAAGACAAAGGTGTTTTATGAAAATATATTTGGATCGACGTTTTTCACGTGTTTTTTTTAATATATTTTCAGCATTAATACCTTAAAATCATTCCAAAAAAAAAAAATTAAAAAATCAAACACTGTATAATAGCAGGAAAAAGACGGAGATGAGGTGGGATAAAAGAGGACTATTTGTAAGCGGTCCATTTTCGTTCAACTACTCCCTCTGCACTCCAAAGTGGGGTCACGTCTCTCCTAAGTCGTTAGATCTGATCAAAGCACTTTCGTCAGGTCCACTAAATGTCCAAAAGGAGTGATCAAGACACAAGGGCAAATATTATATAAAAATAAAAGGGAATGTGTGAGTGACTGTGAGGGGGTCGTTCTCGATGCCCTTGGAAGAGGTATTATTACGTGGCTGATGAGTTTCAAAATCCAACAGTGGATGATGAACATTTTCCAAATAGACGGCGCAAATTGTACGTCCTAGAATCTAGGGGACTATGACACCATCCCTAGGAAGAAGTGTTGTGTTTGGTGGTTGAAGTTGGCAGTTAAGTGTGTGTTTGTATTTGAGGCGGAGGTTGAGGTTGGGTGTGGGACCCATTAAAAAAACCATAAAAAGCAAGAAAAACTAGTTTTGTGGTTGAGTTTTGTGCATAAATGAGTTGTACCCTACCACAACCTCAACCACAAAAGCTAACCCAAACACACTTAGGCGATTGATTTTTTTTAGCGTGCTTCGCACTAGTTATTCAGTATTACGGCGATTTAAAATATTTTTTTTATTTTTAAAAAATTATTTTTTATATCAACATATCAAAATATCAACACCTCTAAATATCTAAAATTATAATAAAAATAATTTTAAAAAAATCTAAATATTTAAAATTATAATAAAAATAATTTAAAAAAAAATATAATTTTAACCGTGTTTTCAAATAATATGTTAATTATTTATACTGGTGATTTTTTTTTCTAAATTTTTTTTAATATTTATTTTTTTATTTTTTAAAATTATTATAATAAAATAATTTGAAAATATACAAAAATAATAATAATAATTTAACCACCAAAACAAACATCATATTTGTCAACGAGGAAAATTTTCCTGAAATGATTCACGTGCATCTTTATTTCCACCTGGCGGTAAGTGTGGGACACGTGTGGAGGCCTAGTAATGGGCATACAGCTTGTTACACATCCAACGATTTCTTTTGAACGATTTTACACGGCAGAAACAAAAGGTCCCCGTATTTCCAACTTTTGTTTAATTATTATTCACTATCCGTAAAATTTGTTTGGCAAAACTTTACTCATTTTTTAGTCAATTATTTATTTTTATTCTTAGATTCTTAATTTATTAATAGGCGCTCTGAAAATTCCAGTCACTATTAGCACTCCCCTTGAATGTATCTCCTTTCATAAGATCTTTATGGTTATTAACATGACTTTAGCCTACAACATTATTCAAGGTGGACCTTTTCTACATTAGATTAATGCAATCATTAATACCAGGTATTTGGCACTGGAATTCCCAACTCAGAAGAGAGTGGCCATAGTGTTAAATAATCAATGGACTTTAAGGTAACGTGCCTTTATTTACTTGAAGAGAAGAAAAAAAAAGTCCAGGTATTGGACCAACAAGGGTCCTTAAAAGAAAATGGAGGTTAGAATTGCAGTTATAGAAGAATTAAGGGATGTTCCTTTAGGAGAAAATGAGCAAGTCTTTATGAAAATGGGTTTTACTCTGACACTAATACAATAACAATCACTGACAAAGCTTCTTTATATTTAAAGGTCTAATTTTGTAACGAGCACCTTTGAAACTCCAGGAATCAGTCTTGAAATTGCAACTCATCAATTAAAGGTGAACCCAAATTGTTATTCAATTCTTTAGAAGAAGAGGATTTTGAAGGTGAGAAATAAAAAATAATAACACAAGAAGTAAATAAGCTCATGACTGCTGGTTTTTATTAGGAAAGTGATGTGCTCTACTTGGTTAGTTAATATGGTAATGGTCAAGAAAAGCAATGGTAAATGGTAGATGCGTGTGAACTTTACAAATTTAAACAAAGCTTAACTCAGATCATAGACATATTGGATTGACTTGGGTTTTGCATCTTAACTCGTCAAATATGCAACTCAAATCATGAACATCATTGAATTTAAAAAATATTTTTTTAATATATTAAAAATATATAATTATAAAATTAAACATCAACCAAATATCAGTATGTTTGTTTGAGATTGTGATAACCTCATATAAACCAAATCAAAATAAAATTATGATGACCACTTTAAAATCAACAAATATTAAAGGGTAAAATTGAAAAAAAAAAGACATTCAACATAAAGAAGAAAAAATTAGAAGATAGAATTAAAAAAAAAAGAAAAAAAAGAAGAAGATAGAATTTAAAAAAAGAAAGGAAAGAAACGAACCTCTTTTATTTTCGTATTCATAAGAACAAGGAAGTAGGTAGAGAAAACCTCAATTTGTTTTTTATTGTATTTAATTTTTAATTAAATTGAAAATTTTATCTCATACAATTATACAATTGACAAAAAACAAATCAAAATAAAAAAGAGAATAATGTATAAGGATCAATTATTAAGAAAAGAAAAAAAAGGAGAAAAAAACACTAAATAAAAAAAGATCCAAGAATAAATTAAAAAAAAAGAAGCAAAACAAAAGGAAAGAAGAAGTGAGGTGCTATGAACAATGAAGCATCATCACATAATCCAAGTTTTTAGATATGTAAGGTAATATCAATATCAATATTGAATAATTTGTTTAGTGTATCAATGATAAATAAGCCTGCATAAGACCTCTAGATAATGTGGATATTTTTCCTTCCTAATGCATGACCCAATATTCCTCAATGTACTAGCATAGTTAAAAATAATAATTAGATTGTGTTATTGAAAACATCTATATATATATATATATATATATATATATTAAAATTTAAAATAATATTTATCCTCTATAAATAAAAACAGCTAATTATTAACATCATTTTATTCTTAAAATTATGATTATTATAAATAAAAAATTAATTGTAGTCAACTTAAATTTAAATAGAATTCCTTAACTTATTTGGATAATTAATAATTACGAATGAAAGTGGTTGGTTATAATAAATTTAAATTTCAATAGGATTATTTAATTTAGTAGGTTAATTAATAAACACGAAAAAAGTTAGAAATAAAATTATCACTTAAAATAATTAGTTGTAGTCAATTTAAATTTAAATAGAATTCCTTAACTTATTAGTTGTAGTCAATTATCCATGAAAATGATTAGTTATAGTGAATTTAAACTTTACTAGGATTCATTAATTTATTAAGTTAATTAATAAATAAAAAATGTAAATAAGATTATTAATGAAAATGATTAGCTGTAGTCAACTTAAATTTAAATAGAATTTCTTAACTTATTAGATTAATTAATAATTATAATAATTATCATCATAAAATAATCAGTTATAAGTCGATTTAAATTTCAATAGGATTCTTTAATTTAGTAGTTTAATTAATAAATATAAAAAAGTTAGAAATAAAATTATCAATGAAAATAATTAGTTGTAGACAGTTTAAATTTAAAAAGAGTTTAGCATTTTACCAATTCTCAAAAAAGAAAAAAAAAACACAGAGAGATATTTTTGTGTGTCATTATTGGGGTTCTAACTAATATCTTGGAGTACTGTCGTAATTTTTGTTCGCGTATCTTACATTGCATTTGTCCTCTCTACAAGGATTTAGTTTTATCGTGCCATTCCAAAACTACCCTTGTTGGTGCCACTCAAATGGGCAGGGTCGACACCTCCTGGAGCCTTGAGCTCCGAGCCGTGCGGTGCGGTCAGGCTCGGACCACGATGTTACCAGAGTGTACCCTTTTCATGCCAATCGCATCCATCTGCCATTCAATATCTTGGTCCACGTCAGCAGTACCAAGGGCAAAAACGACCGTTCATTCTTCCTTAATTCTAGTATGATCAAGCACCATTCATATGTCAACGAGCATAAAGCACTGTCCCATCATTAGATATTAGCCACATTTTAATTTTAAATATAAAATTAGCAATACGCCAATACACCCAAAGCCTTCTAACTCCTCTACGAAGCTATTTTTTTTTATCTCCCCAAATTACGATTTTACCTTACTATTTTAATTCAACAAATGTTTCATAAAGACTTTAAAACTCAGTTTAATGAAGTGTTTTTTTTAAATTTAAAATTTAAGATTAATACTTAAATTTTTTTATTTAAATACATTTCAATCCACACACAAATTGATTTGATTTTTTATAAATAAATAAAAAATTATAAAAAATACCACATAATAATAAAATTGAGATTAAAATAGTGTTTGATATTTTATTAGTAATTGCTTTTCACTTGAAAATATATTAAAATAATATTTGTTTTTAAATTTAATTTTAATATTAATATATCAAAATAATTTAAAAAATAAAAAAATTAATTTAAAATAAAAAAAATTTAAATTTAAAAGAACACGATCACATAGCAATACCAAACAGACATCTATATTAGATATTGAAATAATAATAATTACTAAAGTATAATATTAATATTAGCATATCCCAATCAAGAAATTTAGTAGAGTGGAATTATTATGTGAATATATACCTGGCATTAACCATTAAGCACCGATTCATAGCAAGATTTCTAATTAAATTTGCACTGTAAAGCTTAAAAATATTTATAAATACAAATGATTCTTGTTTATTACTCCTTTATACACAAAAATAATGCATTTTAATGAAATATATTATAATTAATTAGTCTTGTGATTCAATGACATTTAAATTTTCTTTCGAACTTTTTCCTTATAACAAAAATGAAAATACGTTCTTATATGGATAATTTTTCTTTGGATACAGTATATGGAGAAATTTAATACAACAATAGCGTTTATAATTTTCACTCAAGAAACTATATATGTATAATTGTGAGAATTCTTCCATTATTATTATTATTATTATTTAAATATTTTTGAATTTCTTGCACGGTGATTGTTGGCTTCTAGTTTTTTTTTTTCAGGGGATATCATTTTCGGTTCAATTTGATTTTTATAAAAAAAATAAATAAACTAAATTTTTTTTAAAAAAACCGAAACCGAATTGAAACCCGTCCAAACGACCGGTTTCGGTTCGGTTTTTTAGAACAAAAACCAGTTCAAACAGGTTTGACTCTTTTTTTCGGTTTGGCCCGGTTTGGCTCGGTTTTTTTTCTGATTTTTTTATTTGGGTTCGGTTTGGTTTTTTCAGTTTGAGGCTTGTAAAATCAAAACCGAACCGCTTAGTTTTTTTAAATTCTAATCGGTTTAATCAATTTTTTTCACGGTTTATTTTTTCAATTATTGTTTTTTTAATTTTATCAGTTTAATCAGTTTTTTAGTTTTTTTACTCATCCTTACTTCTTACCGCGAAAAGAAACAATGACTGTGCAAGATAAGCATGGTTGTAACTTTTTTTATTTACTATTAATTATATATATCAAATATGCTAGTATTTTATGTAATTATATTTTAAAATTCTATTTTTTTATCATTGAAATTATATGTGTGTGTGTGTATATATATATATTTAAATAAAACTATTTTCTCGGTTTTCATTTCACTTTAGAATGTCGTCTTTTACTTATAAAAATTAGAAATCGTTTTCAAAACAAAATATCTTGACAGTAAATTCAAAGAGAGTATGATAAAAACAAAAACAATAAAATATAATCATATATGATCATATAGTTAAAATAAACAAAAAACATTTAATAAATATTTATTTTACTTATTTTGCATGTATATTATTATTTTCGCTCTATGTTAGAATAAAAGGTTATTAATAGATTAGATTTTCAAAAAAGTATATATATAATCATCTATTTATATTGTCGTTTTATTTATTTATTTTTAATTTAAAAATTATTTATTTATAAATGTTATATGAGTTTAAAAAAAATCATGCATTGCTTAATATAAATAAAATATATTTTTAGAATATTTTTAACATTTCAAATACTATTTTTAGCTTATAATATGGTACCGAACAACAGAGTACCAAAAACACCCTGGTCTCAGGTTTGGTTTTTGAAAGCTATTCATTCGTTCACTTTTCTTTTTGTTATATATGTTTTATTTGATACAATTTAATTTAATTATATAAATTTTTCATAATATCAGTGCTACTGCTGCTCTCCTCTTCTCTTCTCCTCTTTCGTCTTCTTAGAACCAACCAATCTGTTTTTTTTTTTTTTTTTTGGTTTTGGTTTTGCTTTCTGAAAATCAGACCACAAAAAAAAATCATCTGCTGATTCCTTGCCTTTCTGGACATGGATGACTTCCATACCTTAACAATCACACCTCATCAACAACGTAAGCACAACCTCTCCATGTTCTGCCTCCGGTAACTCTTTATCTCTTACTCTCTTTCACATTTTTAGTGTTTTTCAAAATCAGTTTTTGGTTTTCTCGTACTTTATATTCGTCTATTTTTTAATCGCTGATTTTTCTTACGCTGATTGTTGTTTCTGTTTTCAATATCCTTTAAAAATGTTTCTTTTTTAGTATTGTTGGATTTTTATTTTCAAGGCAAAGTTTGTGGCTTTGAGTGATAAAGATGAGTATTTGATGATTAATTTTTGTTACTAACTTTTGTTTTAGTAGTAATAGTTGCTATTGGGTTGTTAATATGAAGTTCTGGTTAAATATTTATTAGGATAAGTGTAGCTTCCAAATTTATGGGAACGAAAATGGTTAGTTGTTATTTAGTTTTTTTATTTATGGTGAGTTTTTTTTTTTTTTTTTGTTGTTCTGTTGGATTAATGTTTGATTTGGAAATTTTGAGTTGGTGTAATAAAGTAAGGTTAGTTTTTTTTTTTTTTTAATAGTAATATGTCGTATTGGGTCTGTTAGCTTGCTGAGAAAATGGTGGGAAGTGGGAAAAATGTCTTTTCTATGATTTTAAGGGAAAAGTTATGTGAAGTTAGTGTTTTACAATAATATGAACAGGTTGATTTTTGTATTTTATTTGTTTATAGTGCTTTCTTATGTTCTTTATGTTTTTTTTTTTAAAAAAATCTTCCTGTGTTTGGAATGGCGTATTTACAGTATTTCTTGAATTGCTAATGGCCTTTGATGTGGTGGTTGGTTTCAGGGGATTGTTTCACCAGGTCAAAGCATTTCATGTTATTCTGGTTCTGTCATGTACCCTTTCATGCTTTTCTATGTGCGGACCGTGCTTGACGAATGGATTGCAGAAACCAGCAGAATATGATTCATGTGGGTCCTATGGAGATATTGGTGCTGTGGGATTTCAAGATATTAGCGTTGGTGATGCTAGTTTGGGCTATGCAGCAGGAAGTTCTATGACCCTTCTAAATTTTGAGAATATTTGTACCAATTCTCATTCATTCTGCTTCCTTTCAACATTACCTGGTTTTTCATCAAAAGAGCACAAGCTTAAAGTAGCTTCTTTAGAAGTTTCTGGGAGTCCGTCTGATGGTTCATTATTTGTAGGATCAATTCAGGGTAGCAGGTGGGCAGAGAACAAGAGCTGGTCATTGGATTATGGTATGTTCCGGTTATTAAATGGCCAGATTGTTTCCTGTTCTATGAACTCTAGAGAAGATGTTGATGAGTTGTCATCAATGCAAACCAATAGTTGTGACCAATGCGATCCTTCTTCATGTAAAGGTCCTTTATTAACTCAGAAGAGAACAAGTGTCAGGCTGAGGAAAAAGTCTGAGATGATGAAATCTAGTTCTTTTGATGCTTTTCCTCCCAATGTAGAAATTAGCCCTCCTGTACTTGATTGGGGGCAGAGGCATTTATATTTTCCCTCAGTAGCATCCTTAACAGTGGCAAATACTTGTAATGACAGCATTTTACATGTCTACGAACCATTTAGCACTGATACACAATTCTATCCCTGCAATTTTAGTGAGGTTTTGTTAGGACCAGGTGAAGTAGCTTCAATTTGTTTTGTGTTTTTGCCTAGGTGGTTGGGTTTGTCCTCAGCTCATCTGATCTTGCAAACGAGCTCTGGTGGATTCCTGGTACAGGTTAAGGGCTATGCAGTTGAGTCGCCATACAATATTAGTCCTTTATCCAGCCTGGATGCTCCTTCTAGTGGACGGTTGAGGAAGAATTTTTCTTTGTTGAACCCTTTTGATGAAATCCTCTACGTGAAGGAAGTAAATGCATGGATATCAGTTTCTCAAGGGAATATTTCGCATAACACTGAAGCAACCTGCAGTTTAGAAAATTTGGGAGGTCCTGATGGGCTCAGCCACTTTGGTGTTAAGGATTGGTTGGTTGTTAGAAGCGCACAAAATGGTTTTCCATGGATGGCTATGAGGCCCCAAGAAAATTGGGAGATTGGTCCTCATAGCAGTGAAACCATTATGGAGATAGACTTCTCAGTTGAATCTGAAGGAAATGTTTTCGGTGCTTTTTGTATGCAGTTGCTAAGGTCCTCTCAAGACAGGACCGACACTGTTATGTTTCCTCTTGAACTTGAACTGGATGGAAAAGTAGCATACAATGGCATTTCTGGTTCAGTTTCTTTTGAAACTCTGGTTCCATATGATGTTGGCAACACTGTTGTTGTTGCTATCGCACTGAGAAATAGAGCTCCTCATGTGTTAAGTGTTGTCAAAATCAGTGAAGTTGCAGCAGCAAAGGTTTTCCAGATCAAGTACATTGAAGGACTGTTGCTTTTCCCCAGCACTGTCACACAAGTTGCTACAGTTACATGTACTCAGCTACTTGTTGAATTACATGATTCTCCAACTGAAATGTCAAATATGAACAAAGACTGCAAACTAGTTTTACTGACAAATGACTCCAGTACTCAGATTGAAATTCCTTGCCAGGATATATTCCATGTTTGTTTGAAACGTCAAAAGGATTCATTTATTGGATACGACAATCACTCTGACGGGGCTGAAACTGGAAATAGAAGGACAGGGTCATTGGGCAGTGGCAAGCAGTCGCTGTCAGAGATTAAGGTATGCTGATTCTGATTTATCTTTTTTAATCCGTGGTCTTCTTCATCTTTCATATTGGCTTTGTATTGTTCCACTGTTTCTCTTCAAATTGTCTGTATAATTTTTTATAAGCCTTGAATTCTTGTGATTTTCTTGTGATGGAAATAGTAATCACCATAGCCAGTGATTTATGCATAAGCAGCTAACTAATGTGTTAAAACCCTTATGTGCATAGCATAAGCATATTAGAGAACAGCTAGTAATATAATAGCAGTGTCCTTTGTTTTCCTTGGCTAGATTAACTTTGACTGCTGTCCAAATTGGATGGGGCCTTAATTTATGTAAATTGCTTGCTTAGTGAACATCTGTTTTCGAATACTGCACGTATTCAATGAAATTTGTCTATTACATGTATGGCCTTACTAGATATTTGCTTCCTGTCCGTTACTATATGTTAATGTGACTTGTATATATATGCCTTACATGTTTACTAAATTGTTAAATTTCATGTTTGTGGTAAGTTAGCAGAGTTATTCAGGATCTAACAATTCCACTTTCTGAGTTCATTTGTCCAATCATTTATGGGAAGTGATGGTGATAAGAGAAAGTATATGGAGGAATTAAATAAAAATGGCATTTAGTTTCCTACTTTTCAAGGGCTTCAATCTCTGTTGTTTTTATGACTGCCAGAACGTAGAATGGATGGTCACTTTTTTGCTCCAGACACTCTCACTGCATGTTCTTGTGTCTAAGTGAATGTCTGTCTGTCTGCAAATGCACATATTCACACACATCCTAGAGCGTCTTACCCTTTGTGTGACGCAGCTCCCCAAGGACATGCAAACAAGGGATTTCATTCTCTGTATTTTAGTCTTTTTTTTTTCTCATTTTGATGTTATACCTGCTGGCTGATTAAAATGGTTATGTGAATTTATAGGCATTAGAGATAGCAGAAGCAGATGAATTTGTACTGGGTAATTGGAAATCTCAAGGTACCACAAGTGGCATGTCTGTGCTTGATGATCATGAGGTGTTGTTCCCAATGGTTCAGGTTGGAACTTATCACCCTAGGTGGATCACTGTAAAGAATCCTAGTGAACATCCAGTTGTAATGCAGCTCATTCTTAACTCAGGAGAAATTATTGATGAGTGTAGGGGCACAGATGGTTCTTTGGAGCCCCCTTCATCGAATATTTTTGTCCATACTGAATTGACTCCTCCTACTAGGTATGGATTCTCAATGGCAGAAAGTGCAATAACAGAAGCTTATGTTCACCCTTATGGTAAAGCATATTTTGGGCCAATATTCTTTTACCCTTCAAATCGCTGTGGGTGGAGAAGTTCAGCCCTGATAAGAAATAATCTTTCTGGTGTGGAGTGGTTATCTTTGAGAGGATTTGGAGGGTCACTTTCCCTAGTCCTGCTTGATGGTTCAGAGCCTGTTCAGAGCATAGAATTTAATCTGAACTTGCCAATGCCCCTAAATATCTCTCGTATGGATGGGCTATTTAACATGGAAGAGACTACTTATATTTGTTCTGTGCCCTCGTCTAAAGAGCTGTATGCCAAGAACATGGGAGACTTGCCACTTGAGGTGAAAAGTATTGAAGTTTCTGGGTCTGAGTGTGGGTTGGATGGATTTATGGTTCATGCTTGTAAAGGATTTTCTCTTGAACCTGGGGAGTCAACAAAGCTTCTGATCTCATACCAGTCCGATTTTTCCGCAGCTATGGTGCACAGAGATCTTGAACTGGCCTTGGCTAGTGGAATTCTTGTGATACCCATAAAGGCAAGTCTTCCTTTGTACATGTACAATCTCTGTAAAAAATCAATATTCTGGATGCGGTTGAAGAAATTCTCTGCAGCAGTCCTCCTCGCCGCTTCCTTAATGATTCTGATATTCTGTTGCATATTTCCCCAAGTGATTGCTTTTGGCTCCCAGGATTACTATTTTAACAGCAAGGAAAGCTCCTCTACTACTGTAGGAAGTGCAGGAAAAGCTTCTCGTATGCATCGTAACCAGAGAAAGATTAAGTTCTCTGAGTCTAGGGGAATGGACAGTTTGTTATCGTCTGTGCATCGTAACCAGAGAAAGAGTAAGTTCTCTGAGTCTAGGGGAATGGACAGTTTGTTATCATCTGTCGGTGAAGACAAAGCCTCTAACCAGGAATCTATTGGTAAATATGCTGATGGTCATGATGGAGCCTTAGAACAGGGGCTAACCATTAAGAATTTGGCATCAACTCTAGAAAATCACAAACAAGGTAACATTTTGTCATGTACTGAAGAGGACAAATCTGTAGCGGTTGAGAATTCTGATACACTCAATGCTCCCCAACCTCCCAACCTTACAGTCAGGACCGGAAAAGAGAAAGGAAAAAGACGAAGAAAGAGGAAGGGTGTTAGTGCATGTTTAACAGGACTGCTTGAAGTTTCGAGTAGTCAAAGTGGAAATTCTACACCTTCATCTCCTTTGTCGCCTGTATCTGCAACACCCAATCGACTGTGGTCGCCATCTTCTGATGTGGAAAGTGTTGGGGTTAGAAATCCATTCACTCTAGCGGCATGCCAACAGTTTGAGAGGTTTCAAGTTTCTAAATCTGCTTCCAAGACGGTTGTCGTGGAGCCCAAGGGTTCAATTAAATACCACGGTTACAACTACTTTTCGGCTACTCAAGAGCGACCTTCAGTGCCCAACAAGACCTTTAATACAACTTCTGCTGCCTTTCCTTGTTCTGGTGGTGCTGCCCCCACTCTGCATTACTCTTCTCCCCTGTCATCAACATCAACAATTGCACCTATTGTGCGAGCTCCTGGGGCAAAACTTTTAAACCAAAGAAGTGTTGAAGTAGATGAAAAGGTGGGGGATGAATATACATACGATATCTGGGGTGACCATTTTTCTGGTCTCCATTTAGCGGGTAGTCCAAAGGATACAACCATGAAAACAATAGGAACAGAAGGCAATTCCGATACCTTCTTTGTAAGGGGTCCACAAGCCCTCATGGAAAAATCTCAACCAAAATCTGTGAGTTCCTTTCACCAAGAGGGTTAATAAAATTTTATTAAATAATTAAAATACATTTGGCTCCCTTTAACTCTCTGAACTCTTTTTAAAAGGTTGGTTTGTTTGTTTTTTTTTTTTGCAATTGGTAAATAAGAAATTGGAAAACTAACATATAAGTATGCTCACCTTTATATAGTGATGGATTATATATATTATATATTTCCAATTTTGCAGTTTTCAATTTTTTTTTTAAAATTGATTGAACTATTATTTTCAATCTCAATGTTTTGAAGAGAATTTCTCTTTATTTGCCTGTTGGAGGTCCTTTCCAAGACTGTTTTCAGTGAGAAAGAAGTATGCTCATATTGGCTTTCATAAATTGGAAATAATGATACTAAACAATAAAACCTAGCAGCCAATGCATTGGACGGTGGTACTCTATTGTTCATTTAGAACTCCCTGTGCTTGCAAGTTGTAATGATCTAATATCATGATTACAGAAATGAAGCGTAAGTTAAATGAAACCTTCAACCTAGGATGCAATACCTGACTTCTGAGTCAGTTATCTTTGTGCATCTGCATCCATTTACATGCAATGTAGGAATGAGGGGTAAAGTCTGGATGTGATAAGGACGTGTTAGAATCAAATATGAAAACTTTATTTGATTGTATCATGTACTACATCCTAAGTGATAATCATGCAGTTCCAAATATCAAAGGAATTGATTACAACAGTAGTTCTCAAAAGATGTGCGTAGATGGCCTTTTAGTTTCTTATGATGCTAAATGACTAGTGTGTTGTTCCGGTGCATGCTGTTTTATTTCAATTACACTTGTATGTTTGTCACATGCGGTTACAAGGCACGCACACTTTCTTGAGTGTATTATTACAAGGGATTATTGAGATTGTTGAGAAATTTGCAAGCAGTGCAAGAGCAGCAGCAACAGATAAGGTGAGTGTATGCGAATTGAAAGCAGGGGAAAAGGATTCTGATGTAAAACATTCTGGACTTGTATAGTTGCAGTGCTTGTGTTTATTTACAGAATATTTTTTTGACTTTTTTTTGTTTGTGCATGTATTTTGCGTATTAATGCCTCTTTCTCACTTTTGATAGTGATGTGTGTATACTGGTGGATGAAATATTGTTGCAATGGGGCTAGACATTTAGCCTCTTGTAGATGTTTGACTCAAGGATACCCAATCTGCAGAAAGAAAGAGTAATATAACTCTGTAATTTGATGAAAACGTGGATATTAGTTCTCATTAAACATGTATCAAGGATATAAGTTAAATATGATTGAGCTGTGTTCGCATGGTGTTAATGTTCTTGTTCATTATAATAGGAGTGTTCTTCATTTGTTGTAGCAGTAAGGGCACCTTTGGTTGACATGCTGTATGAAAGTGATCCGACACTGGAAGAAGTTCCCCCTCAAATCCATGTGCATGAGCATGGAAGGGTATGGTGTAGATGTAACAATTTGTCGAGACTTGAAACGTCAAGTATGCAATGCTTGTGATAAGGTTGCTGGAAGAACTGGAGGATATGTTGCCGTGGGTCTTACCTGACTTAACGGTACGCTAGGGACATCTGAGGATTTCTCAGATTTTAAGGACCTTCCTTGGGAGCTTAAGGAAGTCCGTGGGTTAGAGGGTTGTAATTACCAGTAATGCAATGCAAGTGCTGCAATTGATGCTTCGTTTTAAGAATTCTGTCCCCACAGAAAGTTTGCTTCTCGTGACAAAAGAATTTCCCACCATCTCTGTGAAACTGGCCGACTGTTCTGGCATATTTTGTAAGAGTGCAATTTGCCTGTCGATATCTTACAGTATTCTACGAACTGTTAATGCACGTGCATACACAGGCGTGCACGCTTACAAGCCTATATAATTAGCATGGTAGACCATTTTACTATAAAGATTGTTAGAAAGCTGTAACTTTCACAATAGAAGGGGCGAGCCACGACTGCTGCATGCCACTATTTGAAGTTAAAGCTGCTAGGGCGTACAGATGAGACGGATTTTTGGTCCATGAAATGGCGATGTTGACGAGAGAGAAGAGAGCCCTGTGGAAATATCACCAAAGAGACAGCAACCGAGAAAAGATAACAACAATCAGATTGCAAGTAATGATTATTTGCTCCATAGTTGCTGGGACCAAATTTTTCTTTAAAAAAAGCTGGAAAAACGAATGGAAACAAGACAGTGACCTAGCTAACCAGACAGCAGAATCCAATCTTCTTGTCATCATCAGTTGCTTATGGTCTCATGCTCTCATTTTATGTTATGGGGCTATACCATTCAATGCAATCCTTCCTCTCTCTTTTTTTATTCTTAGCTTAAAAAAGAAATTGCTGGAACCGATCTGTATGTTATTTACTCGTGCTAGAAGGGCTTAAAAGAAGGGGAGCCAATAGAAGTGGTCCGATTTCTTTTGTCTCTATTGGACCACATCTAGAGCAAGTAATGAACTAATGACTGTGACTCATCGTTCTATACGGGCTTTTTTCTTGGGCACCTTTCATATCCTAACAATTGTATGTGGCGAGAAGGTAACTTTCTGTACATAGTACAACTTGGTGACAGTGCACAATCCATCAATAATTCTCTCAAGATTGACTTAATTTAATGAACTGATGGACCTGGTAATTTAATTAACTGATGGGACTCGGTAAAAAATTCTTTATTCTTTAATATTAAATATAAATTGTTATAGTGGTTTTTTTTTAAGTATTTTTGGTTTGAAAATATATTAAAATAATATTTTTTTATTTTTTAAAAATTATTTATGACATTAACCCATCAAAACAATTTAAAAATAAAAAAAATAATTTTAAAAAATTAAATTTTTAATTTTTTTAGTAACGCTGCTTGGAATATAATTCTAAATGATCCCAAGTTAAATTGACTTTCAACAATTAAATTTATGAAGCAACAATTCTCGTAACTAATCATTTCATGTGAGAGGTTTGCTCAGTGCAAGATCTCAGGCCAATGTATGCTTGCTCAATATAATTGTCAGCAAAGATACAAAACTACATAGATATAAAAATCAAATAGCATTGATGGGTTTAGCATTTACACCCATAACTCAGCCTCAAGGTGTAGAGTGTGAGGCACAACCCTAGCCTGTAAGTTAATGGATTAGGGCATGCATCCAAGCATATCAAATTTGGATTGATTCACCTTTATTTTTAGCCCCATTATGTTGCATGACCTAACACATCGCTGGATCTAGGTAGGATATCACGATTTCCTACAAGTCTACTTGGGATGTCACGACTTTCAAGAAGTTCAATTGACCTAGTTAGTCTATAAACCATTAAACTTGATTAGTTTGGTATGAGTTCGAGACCCCCTTAAGAAATTAAAGGCACATATCAAGGTACACTTGCCTCAAGAATACTTAAGGTCAGGCATAACATGCTAACCTTCAAGTATATCCACCTACCCTCTTTAGAGTTGGTATTCAATATTAAATGTTTGCATCTTTATGCCATAATTAGGCCTACAAAATGGCATTAGGCACATTTATGCCTAGTGTGTGGCTCATCATGGCAAAATCTTTCCTAGTTAACAGTACAACACCAATTATTAGGGTTTATAAACCTAAATGATTGCTATTAAATCATGTATCATAGTCTTTTCTCCCTTTTTCCCTTATCATTATGCAAGTTGGCTAGTTCATGAATATATAAATGTCTATGAACCATGAGTAAAACATGACACAATTTTATACTTTCCAACATTTTTATCTTCATTATTCTTCTCTACAAACACAAATAAAAATAAAAATGCACATCACAACATTTAAGGTCATGTTTCCTCTACAACCTTGCTAACTTAAACATGAATGGTTCCTTAAGTCCAACAAAGAACTTGTTTTGTAAGTGTTTGTGATCCTAAGAAATTAGTCTAGTTCCACCATTTCAACCTATCTGTAAGTTTTTTGTAAGTTTGTTTTAGATCTTTATTAGCTTACCAAGCAAGTAAAAAAAATGCTCATAAAGGCTCTCTTGTCCATATAAAAATGTTTGAGAGCCTTACCTTTTTCACAACAAGTGGCTCCTCTATCAACTCCACCTCATACAACTAGTGCATATAAATAACTCAAATTTGAAGAGAAGAAAAGCCAAACAAAGCTACAAGAGAGTTCCACCATTCTCTTAGTCTATATAAAAGTTGCTTGCATTATCATAAACATTCTTTAGTGCATGTTCCAAATATGGAAAGAAAGACTGAAATGATAAGTCAACATACAACCACTAACATAACCTTTGCCATCACCATTACCTTATATTTAGGTCTCTTTTGGACATCCTAGATAGAAAAAAGATCCGAAAGAAAGTTAAGTCCATGGTGATATGGACTTTATATATAGAGAGGTATATAACCTTATTAGGTAAAGGGTTCTTCATTGGCCAAATATATATTAGACACATATCACTCTAGAGAGTTCATCTCTATTAAGATGAAATTAGATAACTTAGATGAGCTTATAAACCTAATAAAACATGTATAGAAAGTGCATAGTAATTTAGAGTTGATCATGCAAGACATAGATATTATATGCAAGATTCTCCCAACTACGTTCCAAAGGTCAATTCAAACATGGTATCATAATTTAGATCTAGGATCCAATCTTGGTTTTAAGGATCTTTGTGTAAAGCTCATAGTTTACTTTAACACAAGTATTCCACCCAAGAAAAACTTGATCAAGTTGTTCCCCACCCATGAAGTGAATGAGAGCACTAAGGCTAACTTGAGTAGATTAAATGAAAAGATGTTAAAGGTAGAGAGCTTGTTAGAATAGGCTACCACAAAGGCTTGATAAATGGGTGGGTGATCGGGGCCTAAATAGGATCATCAAAAGAAATGAAGGAGATGTACCAAGGCTATATAAGAGTTATTAAAAGGTCAAATTTAATTAGACAAATACAAGTACTACCACCAATATAGGTTTTATCTTAGACCATTAATATGAACAAACCTTGATAAAGCTCTTCATTATCCAAAAACATAACTTTACCTTAGGGCTCTTAGACATGCTTAACATTAGCTCAACATGGTCATCTATAGATTGAATATGAATCCATCTTTCCCTCTTGTCTACTAGAATAAAAGAAGTTTTATGGGAAAAAGATAAAAGGCCATATATTAGAAAATGAACAAACTTTTACATGTAGGCCTTATTTGGGAGGTAATGTACCCAAAATGGTTGATCTATATAATGATGATGAAAAAAGCTAATGAGAAGTGAAAAATATATGTGGACTTCACCGACCTCAACAAAGCATGGTTAAAGGACAACTTCTCCTTACCAAAGATAGACATGTTAGACTTTATGAGTAGGTTCAGATTTTTTAGCTTACTGGATGTGAGCTTAGGTTACCATCAAATCTCTAAACAATCTAAAGATGATGAAAAGAAATCATTTATGACAGATAAACAAACATTTTGTTACAAGGCCATGGTTTTTGGGTTTAGAAATGCAAGAGCCACTTATCAAAAAAAGGCGATTCAGGTTTTTAAGGACTAACCATGCAGGAACATAAAAACCTATCTTGATAACATACTAGTGAAGAGCATGATATTTTAATAACACATCCATGATTTTCAAGAGACTTTCACTATTTTTTCCAGTACAAATTAAAGTTTGAATGTGTTTAAGTGTTTATTCACTATTCGATGAAAGCCTTTTCCCTCTATTTGGGTGTGAGAGACATGATTAGAAGTTGCAAGAGTTTGTTAAACATCTAGAGAGAGGGAAAATAAAGGAAAACAAGAGAAGAATGGTCTCCTAATAGATTAGAGCAAAAAATAGAAAATAATTCCTTATGTTCTAGTTTTGAAAAACCACCTCTAAATCCACAAATGGTTTCACAACCACCTACCATCCAGGGGCTATAAAAGGAGAAGAAATCATAGAGAAATGGGGAGGAATCTAAGAGAGAGAATCCATGAAAGAAAGAAGAAACCTTGAGAAAGAAACCAATTCAATAGAAAAAAAAATAAAAAAAATAAAAGAAAGAAGATATTATGGATAAGAAGGTCAAAATTTGTTTAGAAAGGACTATTGGAATATGCTCAAATCATGCAAAAGGGACAAAAACCAGTTGTAATTATCTTTTGAAGCTAAGATATTCAACTTGATAGTTAGGTAGAACTTATTAAGAATACCCCTCCTCTCTGCATTGTAAGCTTTGATTTTCTTTCATTCAAGTATTGTTCATGATATTTATGATATGATTTGACTGTGTTTTGGTTTGTTTTTGCATATTTTCAATTTGCTTTGAATACAAGTTTGTTATATATATGATTGTTTTGTTGTTAATTATGTGTTTTATGGTGTTTAATGGATGATTACTAATATGTTCTTGATGCTTGAATACTTGTTTTTTATGAATGAAAAGTGTATGTTATGATTTGATGATTATATGTAAAAATGAGATACATAAGAATGCTTGCCTATTCAAGTGTTTTTGTTCAATTTTGGAAGTTCATAGAAGACATTTTGATGTTGAATGAGTTTTGAATTGATAAGAACATCATATGTGTATGTTTGTATATTGATAGTAGGTTATAGGCTTTGAATCCTATGCATTTTAACATTTACATGTTTATTGTTGTTTCTGAAGGCTTAAGTATATATACATGAGTGTATGTGATGTATTTGAATAGGTTTTAGGCCTTATTCTGGGTTTTGTTTCATTTTTTGCATTTTGGCATATTCTGGGTTTCTAGGTTTCATGTTCATCTGTTGAAGATTGTATTGGGTCCATAATGTGCTTGTCTTTTTGATCAATTGTTAGTTCTTGCGTATGCGTATAAGTTTGTCGATCATTAATCTAGAGTCCTAATGACTTAAAAAATATTGATATGTTGGCATTTGATATTTCATTTTTTTTATTTTATATTTTGTATAAAATCAAATAATCGTGACATTAGGTTGATTATTATGTTAACTTAATCTCAAGATTTTGTTTGAATGAATTTTTACATGTATCTATGCCTTTAGTTTGACTTGATTTAGTCTATAATCAAATCCATGTTTTTTAGGTTTCATCATTGTGTTCTTCGTGTTTATTGTCAATTTTAAGCCAAAAAAACCTTGTTTGATTTTTAATTTTTAATTTATGTTTTTGGGTTAGGGCTTTGGGTTAAGAAGCATAGCTCACATGGCTAAGGCTGCGTTTGACAGATTTAAAATTAAAAAAAAAACATAATATTTTGTTCTTAAGGCGTGTTTGCCAAACACGACTTAAAAATATTTTTTAAGCCTCTGATTTTTAGTTTAGGTTATGTTTGGCAAACACGTTATACTGATTTTCCAACAATGCATATTTTCTTCTTTTGTTAAACAAACCTCAAATAATTTCCAAAAAAATAAAAATAAAAAAATTCAAGGACCATTTTAAATTTATTTATGGGTCATTCACATGTTTTCAAATGAATTTTATTTAATATTTGGGTTGTAAAATTACAATGTAACATACTGACCAGACATTAAATATACATGTTTTTTCTTCAAAATTTTAGAAAAATAAAAAAAATAAAAAACTCCTTATTTGAGAAAAATATAAAAACATGTCTTTATTGTTGTTTATACAACCAAGTTCTAAAAAATGTCATGCATATTTTATACAAAAAAATAGAAATGTATTTTTATCATAATTTGAAAAATTAAAAAAAATCAGTTAATAGTCACAACAAGCTTATGATTATCTATTAAGATTTAACCAAAATTTCAAAAATACCACAAAATCAATCATTTTATTTAATTTTTATGATATGTATTTTACATAATTTTTTAGGGCTTTCAAATGGTTAGGTTTTTGTTTGATAAGATAAGAAACTCTTTATTGAGGAGGATGTTTTTTGAACCTTAGATAGACTAACGAATAGAAACACGATCTTAGAAAAACAAATCAATAAATAATGCAACTTACCACAAGTAGGGTATACTAGAGGCGATGAGTCTTCCTCATGCACAACTAGTCTCCTTACCGAAACTCTCGCGAACTATTAGGTTTCCTGGTGACTATAATACGTACTAGGTGGTGACTTTTAAACCTTATTAATCATATCTTTATGACTAATTCCCAACACTTCCAAAACCCCCTTGATCTAGGAGGAAAACCTGTCATTCAACATCATGCACTACATGACAACACTTATACCTAGTTGGAGGACGACCATCATAAGATCCTTTTCACTCAACAGTACACCATCAACCATTAAGGTCTATAAACCTAATTGATTGAAATTAAATCAGGTGTCACACCTTTTTCTCCCTATTTCCTTTATCACTATGCAAGTTGGCGTGGTTTATAGATATATCAATGTCCATGATCCATGAGGTAAGGTAGAACACAATTTACACATTCTAGCATTCTTATATTCTTCATTAAACACAAACACAAACACAAACACAAACACACATCACAATCTCTAGGAATTTAAATCTTATTAAAAGAATCAATAACTATGGTGTTGTGAAAAACATGATTTGATAGAGCAGACATACTTTATACTTCTGTTATACTTAACATCACGATGACCTTTGAAATTTTCTATGAAAAAGAACTGATATCTGACATATTGTTCTTTAGAGGGGAAAAAAGTCTTGTTTAAGGAGTCACCATCTATTATTATGGTCACTAGAAACCTTAAGTGGTCAACATAGATTCTACGGTACGAGACTGCTTACGCGAAAGGGAATATATTATCACCCCTTAAGCCTCCTACCTGAAGTAGGCTGCATTGTTGGTTTTGTCTTAAATTGCTAAGGGTTTGTTTTGTTTTGTTTTTGATGGTCTTCTTATAATATTTTCGACTCTAGCACCAATAAATATTCGACTATGAATACTTCCAATTCTGGCATTGACAAATATTATGTAACTAAAAAAAGTATGGTATTCCTAACTCTGGTGCTAGTAAATAAATAAGTAAAATTTGGATTGAAAGAAAAAAATCAATTTTTTTTTAAATTATTTTTTAGGCTGGATCCAGCCAGCCGAGCCTAGTCACCGGACCAAGCCAATGACCCGGCTGGCCATTGTCAGCGAGCACGCGTGAATTAATTCATGTGTGCATGCGTAGTAGGAAGGTAATTAAAATTCAAGGGAAGGGAAACGAGACTTACCTGGTGCTGTTACTGTGGGAGATGAAGACAAAGCTTGGGAGTGATGGTGGTGGCTGATGGCTGATCAACTTTCTAAATAGTTCTCCTCTGCCTTTTCTTTTGTTCTTCTATGTTTCTTTTTTCTCTCCGGTCTCTGTTCTAGTCCCCTATCTCTTTATGTGTCTATCTCTCTTCTATTTTTTTTCATTTTTGTGTTTGGTTGATCCCAGTGATCTGTTGTTTAGGGGGTAGCCAAGATGACAATGAAACATCAGGGAATGGTTGTGTGGTTGGCGTGGTTTATGTTTAGAGGTGATCCCCTGATTATTGTTACTAGAGTTTTGAAGGAAATTCTACAATCCCTCTCCTCTATCTTTCTCTATTTTGGTTCATTTTTTTTCCTGGTGGTTTTTCGTCTGGCTTTTATAGCACCAAACCCTTGGTTGTTCCTCAACAAACATCTCTTCTCTTCTGAGAGGCCCTTGGTGTTAGTTTTTGCTGGGATTAGAACACCAACAGTCCTGCCATGGTTGGACTGTTGGTGATGGGTTTTAACCCGGACACCAGAGGCGTGTCGTGGGACGAAAGATATTTAATTGACTCGGGATTTGTGGTAGACCATTTGGTCTAAATTTTGCCTGGATTAAGATGATGGGATCTTGGCAGACCGATGTTTCTTTTTTTTTTGGCAGGTGGCTTCCTCTGTTCCAAGAGAGGAAGGGGATGAACAATGGGTTTGAAACGACGCTGTTTTCTCGACCAAAATGGTTATCTTCAATTTGCCCCTTGAAATTCTGACCTTTAGCAATTGGGCCCTTATTCATGGAAATCTTCCTTTTTTTTTTTTTTTTTATTTCCCCCTAGATCAAATGCAATTAGACCCCTGGATTTCAGTCATTTACAAAATAGTCCTTGGTTTTCAATTCAATCAATTCAATCCTTAATTGACTCCTCAACTTTTAATTCATTCAAAATTACCCCTAAAAAAACAGTTATCCCCCCTGTTGCTACCCAATTTTTTACCCATGTTTTGATAAAATTTCAGAAAAATCCAAAAATAGAGAAAAAACATCGAAAATCCAAAAAAATATTTTTTTAATATGTTTGCGTCGTTTTTAGCATTTTCAACGTCATCTAAAAAGAATTTAAATTTTTAAGGGTCTTTCGAACGCGTTTGATTTTTCACACGTCATTTTTTTAATCATTGATTTTCCTCATTGAGTCGACGTTGATATTGCTCGTCTTAAAAAATACAAAAATATTAAGAAAAATCAAATTTTACAAAAAGAAAGAAGTTGAGGGACCAAGTTTGGAGACCTAGCAACATATTTGCCTATAAATAGTAGTTTCCAACACTTGCATAAGGGGGGGACAATTTTGCAAAGAAGAAAAACCACAAAAAACCCTAAACCACAAAAACCCTAAAAACCTAACTCTTTCTCCCCACTCACCCAAGCCGGCGCCCCCATTTGAAAAAAGGAACCAAGACCAGCCGCGCCCCCCGGGGTCCTTGGCTTTTGCTCGCCCAGAACTAGAGGGCCAAGGACCCCCCGCCATATCAGACCCCCACATTTTCCCCCTCAGTTCCACCATCTCCATCGTCCTCGTCTCCCTCTTGACAGTCGTTTCCATCTCCGCCAGAATCAGCCCCCACACACTGTCTCCTCTCCTGTTTTACACACCAGCCTCCTTTTCCTCACAAAACCCCACAGCCGATCTCCCCTCTATCCTCTCCTCTCTCAGCCGGTTTGTTCTCCTTCTTCATCCATAGAAGTCAGCCGCCGCTGCACCTCCTGCTCCCACACCGGACTAGCTCCCCTCTTCCAGCCGTTCCTCCAGCGCCCACAGACCCATCAACACTGAAGCCCCCTTCTCAGCAGCTTCTTCTTCTTCGGTCTTCTCAACAGCAAACGGCCAAATCAACAGTGCCCACAGACTAGCCACAGCAGCGCCGTCCACCCGCACCAGCACCAGCACCAACACCGACACCAGCAGCAAGCCCAACCGCCGCCGCTACCACCAGGAGAGGAGATCTCAACGCCGCCGCCCCCTCCACAGAACCTGCCGACTGCTAGCCACAGACGCCCTGACCTTCGATTCGGTCGCCTGAGACAGAGAAGAGAGGAGGCAGAGAAACGGATGCAGATCTAAAGAAGGAAAAAACCGAAGCAGATTGAAAAACAAACAAAATTAAAATCAACTGCCTGTGGTGTTTTCGGTTGCTTTGCAGGTCACCGCCGGCGTAGGGAGACTGAGAAGAAGAAGTCGATCCAGATCCCCCCTGTTTCTGGAGTTTCTTGCGGCGGCGCGTGAACCCACGCGCCGCCAGTGACGGTGGCGCGTGGGAAGACGCGCCGCTACTGTTCCTGCTGTCCTTTGGCTTCACAGAACATGTCCCAACACTGTTAGGGATGTTTTTGAATGGCTGTTTTGTAATTTTAGAATTGTTTAATGTAATATTTGTTTAGTTTTGAGTTTTTGTAATTTGTATTTTGTAAACATGAAAAAAAAAGAAAAAAGAAAAGAAAAGGAAAAAAATATAGTGAAAGTGTATGTGTGTGTTTGTATGTTTTTTTTTTTTATGGATGTTTTTATTTATGATAAAATTGCAAAGATTAAAGAAGAATTTAATATTTTGATTGGATCACGGTCAAGAATTATTAACTTATACGTAAGTTGTATTTCTAATATCCGATGAAAAGACAAAATTTTAAAACTTCTTTAACACGTCAAAATCATGAAGCAGCTTACCTCAAGTAGGGTGCGTTAGGGGTGCTAATACCTTCCCTAACCACAACCAGTCCCTTACCCGCGAATCTCTGACAAGACCAGTACATCTGGTTTCCTAGTAGCCTTCAATCAATTACTAGGTGGCGACTCTAACGAATCAAATCAAGCAAAACACAACGATAAAAATCGCCAGCCCACGCCGCGCGGATTTTCTGACGTGCGACACCCCCATAGTATCACTGCCTATTCGCTTTGGTCCTTGAACTTTAATTTCTTGCAATTTTGACCAAAATCAACCCTAAATTTTGATATTTCTTCACTTAAACCCTTGATTTCATTAATTAAACTAAATCAAAGTTTAATTAAGTCTCCAAACTTATAAATTCTTCCACTTTTCGGCTAAATTGACTTCCAAATCTATAATTTCCTCCTTATTAGTCCATAAACCTTCAATTTGTATGGTCTTGACCCAATTCTCAAATTATTTTTCATTCATTTTTTTTTTATCTTTGTGGAAATTCAAAAATTGAGTTATGACAACTTCAATGTATAAATTGAAACATTCTTGATGAATGAATGAATAATAGTTAGACTAAGAAACTAGTGATTGAAAGGTTAACTCGAATTACTTATGAATTCTCTAAAATTTAGGGGATCATAACATGTTGCTAGATATTGCACTTGATATTCAAATATAAATCAATTAATTTTTGAATTGATAATAAGTTGAATCATTTAACTTATTTAATCTTCCATTGTTTAAGATTGTGATTTATATTTGGTCCAACATATTAGAGAACCTAATGGGTCACACACATTAAGAATCATTGGTAAGAAATTAAACTATGATGATTAATTAAATATGATTTGATTGTAAATGAATTTTAGAATTGTGATCTAAATATAATTTAAATGATGGATTATAATTCTAGACATAGAAAAATTAAGGAGGGACTTGATTGAATAAATTTCTAAATATGATATCTTTCATAGGAAAAAGTGATATTTTACCATTTATAGGGTCATCATGTATTCTCTATAAATAAAATGTTATGTCTTATATTTTTCTAATAACCTTATAATGAAAAATCTTTTGTGATCAAATACCCATGAAAAAACCAAATACACACACACACACACACATACAAACACACTAGCACTCAAGGCATAACATTCATTTTCTTCTAAAAAGGTTTTAGAATATTTATCACTGGTAATTCATGTGAATTATTATTAAAGGTTAAACAATTAAATAACTTGTTATTTGTAACAACTTAACCTTGAAAAGTTAATCAAACCTCAAAAAAGAATTGATCTTCAGGTAATTTTCAGTCAAACCCTAAACTAGCTTAGATTATCTAATGAGATCCTGGGACTCCCAATTTTTTTTTAAGAAACCATTGTATTTATGTGTTTCAAGAAATCCAACAAGCATATATATATATATATATATATATATATATATATATATATATATATATATATATATTGAGCAACTTATATATACATGCTGGGGTTTCAACTTATAAAGTTAATTGACATGCTGACTATGATGCCTTAAAACTAGGTTATATACCTGAGAATTTGCTGGAAATATAGGAACATTATTTTAACTTAATATTTTTACTTCCTTTAGATATTTATTCTCTTCCTTATCGTCAAGCTTAAAAATTTCGACTTACATAACAAAGGTAGCCTCTCTTGTATATATGTATTATGGTTGATGGACATATAATTGTTGGAACTCAAATCTATTTCACAACAAAGCCATTAATTACATACAACTACTAGTCTGAATGTTTTTAGTCTTTTGGTGATGGTGTGTTGCTTGAAAATTTATTTTTCCATTTTGGTATAAAAATATAAAGAATTTCAGATATTGTACAGACAAGCACTTTATACCAATCGCAAATAACAAGCCCCTGGATAGAATAAATGCTACGAGAGTGTGCTTCATACCGATGAGTGGAGAAGTTTAAGCAGGGATCATAGAGCCTTTCTTCTTCTTCTTCTTCTCTTTATATATATATATATATATATATATATATATGAAAATGTAAGAATATAGAGCCTTTCTTTGCATGTGGCTGTGTTTGCCCTTTTCCCTCAATTTTACATCAAAGATTGCCAATCCAGCATTCCTCCCACCTTTTTGCTTTTGGCATCACCTCACACTTTTACTCACATAGCATTGAGCCCTGAATTCCATGGTGGGTCACTGGCCTCATATTTGGGACCATGCCAGAACATTCAAAGCAGCTTGGAACCGTAACGAGGCTTTTTTTATAGGAATTTTCCTAGAATTATCTGGCTCATTATTTAAAAGTTTAATTACTTATATCCAGCGAGTATAATAAAATATATATACACTTATAGAAGGATACATGCATTGAAGAATAACGCAATAATCAGATAAAACTCTGATATTTCTGAAATAAATTGTAATTCAATGAAATAACATATTAATTGTTAATATAGAAGTAAAAACTGACATAACCAAAAGAATCTAAAATAAAAAAGAAAAAATAATTAAAATTTAAAATTAATTAGAAAAATAATTAAAACAACAAAAATAACATCTTGTAAATCTAAAGTACAAGTTTTTTAGATCTTGATTGTTACAGTTAGCCGATCTTTTTAAAAATATAAGCATAAAGAATGATTTTGTAAAATTTAAACATAATACAACAGTCAAATATGAAGTTGATAGTAAATAAATTGATCTAAAAAAAAAAAAATTTAGATAGCTAACGACATAAATATAATAATATTTAGGAAAAAAACACATAAAAAATGCAACTTTTTATTTGAAAAGATACGGTAAATGTTATGTCTTTTAAGTACAACTAACCCCTTATTTGAATCTTTGAAACTAGTGCATACTTTAGGATTCGTAGTTTCTTTTAGTTATTAGGTGGTGACTCCATTATTTCTATTTTTTCCTTTGATTTAGGAGGTCCAAACATCGTGTCAGGTGCAACAAAAGACAAACTTAAAAAAAATTCACGAAGTTAAATTCTCAATCAACCAAATACTAAGGGTTGAAATTTAAAAAGAAATTCAATAAAAAAAATTCAAAATAAAACAAATAGCAATCAAAAGAACGATGATAAAATTTGATATAAAAGAATAAAATCAAATGCTGAAGGATAAAATTAAAAAAATAATTCAAAACAAAATAAATAGAAAGTAAAAGAACGAGGACTGAAGTTGATTAAAAAATGAAAGGGTACCTTTTAATTTTGGCAAGCTAGTGTGAATCTCGAGGAGAGAAAAGAGAAAAGAATGAGAAGAAAAAAGAAAAGTTCATCAGAGTTGATTTACAAATATGTTGTTGACACACATATGACAATAAAAAAGATCTCGGTGCGCCACTTTAAACCCAGTTGTGGGTAGCAGTGTTACGCCTTTGAACAAAGCCTCACACGCTAGTGCATGTGTTGCACATGCCTTCAAAGTTGTCTTGCCCAAACTTTTCAATTCCTATAATTGTTTTGGTGTCAAATTGGATCCGTCAAACCTCAATTATTTTAGATGAATACATTTTTATTATGCAAAACCAGACATAAAAAACATGTCAGAATTATTCCACCACATCATGGAATCCTCATATATATAGGTAACGGAAAAAAACTATCAAGTCTAATCTAAAAAAGAAATTAATGTGAAAGGAGTAAATTGAAAAAGAAAACATTGAGGGATGAAAGAGGGGATGGATATCTCCCTTGCTTGTGCAATTTTGTCCCTGATGTTTACAAGAAAAGGGACTTAATACTTGTTTAGTGTTTAAATTCAGTTTATATTTTCTTAATTGTTTTAACTTAATTTTATATTGTTTAATTTTTTCAAATCGAGTATCATTTTAAAGTTGATTTTCTTTTGAGACACTGTGAATAGTCAATTCCAAATTAATCTAGTGTAAAAGAATCAAATTAAAAAAAAAATAAGTAACTAAAAAAAGAAGGATATACGGCTCCAATTCATGCTTACAGAGCATGAGCATAGTACATAATTGAGCTATTTTAGTTTTTTTCAAAAATAACTCTTACAACATTCGGATATTAGCTCGCGCTTGCTTCCATATAAAGGCAAGCTATGCGGTAATTACTTCACATGCATTGAAAAGCGGCGAAGAAGCTCAAGTTCGCAACTGTGGAAAAGAATATTTGAAGTGTCTGCATCTTTATTTGATGATGAAGAAGAAAAAGAAAGGCAATGAAAGGTAGAACCAATTAAAAAGAAACAGAGAGAGAGATCAATTATTATATATAATAAGATTAGCTAGAGAAGTTAATGATTTTGGTGGCATGACGCATGGCATACATTTCATCACCGCAGCTCGTCCTTAAAGGTGCATATGTGAAGAAGAAGGTTGTCTCCCACTAACACACTCACTTCAGCTTTTACAGTGACAGATCCACCACTCTGATACAATGCTCTCATGGCCACAGGGGGTAAGAACTCACAAATAATTAGTTATTAAATTTTGAAAAAGGTTTTTTCAAAATTTATCGATCAAGGATATGATTTGTGCAAGTAATTAACCCATGAAAACACTTCCTTTTACCTCAACCAAAAGGTATGCATTAATGCTCCACTTTATAAGAAAGGCAATATATATGGATGTTGGTTCATATGAAATGCGGCTCACGTGCTTTGGCTAATAGAAAATTCAACATCTAATCAATGCTCCTAATCTTGCTTCTTGCAGATTAGTTTATCATTGTAATCTCATTTGTAACATTTTAGTTTTATCTCCTCAGCAACCTTTCAAAACAAATAATTGTAATTGAAACCCTAACTGGTTTTTAAGATAGTTTTGAGTACGAGGGTTGATTATGTTAAAAAAAATAAAAATCATCGTAAAATATCTAAAATAAATCGCATATATGTTTTTTTATATAATAAAAATACATATTATACATATATGTTAATATATTTTTTTCTAAACTAAATGCTTGTATTTATAAAATATTTTTTTTTCTAAACTAAATGCTTGTATTTATAAGAAGTAATAATTCTTGTAATAGTGATTTGAGATTTATTAGTGACAACAAACCCTAATCCTCGCTGTTTAAATTACAGGAAGAGATTTGAAATAATAATAAATAGAGAATCGGGTTTGATTTGGTTATTTAATTTTAATTAATTCAATGTAAATTAATTATTTCACCGAGCATGACTACAATAAATAACTAAAAATATTCTAACTATTTCATTTAATACTAGTATAAACAAAAAAAAAATTCATGTTCTCATCACAAATTTATTCAAAACAACATACAAATTAATACACGTTCACGAGTTAAAAATTAACGAAACAAATCACAAATTGTTTTAAAACGAATATATCACACATGGAGAATCAAGATTAACCTTTAGGAGTTGTTGGAGTGGGTTGGAGCTGTACTAGAGTGGCTGGAATAGTAGAAACAATACTAACACATATTATTCACGCCACCAGCAACGAGCAGTCAACTTTTGAGTGTTGATTCCATGCGCTTGCAGGTCAGGTTGCGCATGGACCACTCTGCCAACTACTCCTATTCTCCTTCTTGCTTCCTACACCTACGGTGTATATCATCCTCGTTAATGGTGGGAGTTCGGAGGCTGCAAAGTTCCGGTTTGTTATTTACGCATTACATGGCAAGCTGTAAAAATAAAATGAAAAAACCACAAATTGATTAGCCACTAAGACGAGAATCTCTTGTCCAATATATATCATGCTTGTGTTTCGAAATGGAGGAGTCGTGAGGGTCTTACAATACTATGTCCGAGAGGATAAATTCGAATTCTATCCAACGTACCCAAGAAGAAGAAAGAAATCTTCATTTATTTTTTTTGCAATTTCTAATTGGGTAAGAAAAAATAAAGAACTATTTAATCTGACGTTCTGTTTGAAATATTCAACAACAAATTGTTGGAAAATGCCATGCATGTGTACGTCTAAAGCCAGCATAATTTCATTTTCTGAACTCCAAATTATGTTTTAGCTTCGTATAGCCTAGGACAACGTTAATTAAAAGAAATCATCTTTGAACCATCTAATAGGTGATCAATGGTGAAAGTTTAGGATTAAGAAGTTTTTTTTTTTTTTTTTATGGTCTCAGTCACTGAAGACTTACATAATCATTAATTTCAGGACTTGTAGAATTAGTCGAGCTACGCGTAAGTTAACCCAAACACGCACATTAATAATAATAATAAAAAGAATTGTCTTTCACTATAGATGCAAGGAGTGGAGAATTTTTTATTTATTTTTAATGATGCAAAAGTTAAAGATGACAAATTGGGCACAGCATGAAATAATGTAAGAATCAAGAAATGTCATCAGAAAACAAATTAACAATGGCAATCGTGGTAGAGCTGGTTAGTGTCTAATGTTGTCTATTATTAAGTAGCACGTTGCCTTGCTTGCCTTGGACGTTCCTTTCCCCTTGTTTTTTTTTTTTTCCCCTCTTTCTTTTGGGTTAAAGCACGATCGATCAATCAAATGAAGATTTTGGGATCCGAGGTGCATTAACACTAAAATCTATCAATGATCTACTAATTATGATTATATATTATCATTAATCCTCTCTGCAGCTGGACTAATCAATCAAAGTGGTTGAAAATAAAAAGGTGTAAATCAAGTTGTTATAACATGTGCTAAGAGCTAACTAACTTGTTTTTTGTTTTTGTTTTTTTCTTTCTTTCTTTCTTCCAAATGATAGCACAGGCAGCTAGCCAAAGCTAAAAAGGAGAAGAGCGCAAAACAAAGGGAAGCTGCTATGCATAGATGTTTGATTTTATTTTTTTTATAATAAGTGCATAGCTTTTACTCGTGGACATAATTATGTAAGCATATTTTGTTTTTCTTAATTGTAAGAAAAAAAACTAATATTTTTATTCATGAATAGATTGATTAGTAGATTTTAGGTTGTACAATCACAATGATAGTTATATTTCAATTGAAACAACAAGTTTCAAATCTCAATCTTATGCTTAGATCTAACGTTGGAATTCTCATTAAATAGCTACCATAAGTTGAAAAATAAAATAACATAAACATCATTCATAAAAATATATCCACGTGGATCCAAAAATTTAAAGCGCTAAGTGAGGATTAAAAATATTTCGTGCTATCTTATTCTTATATGATATTTTTTTTATTAATGTAGGTGTCCGGGCCAGCTTGCGCGCACCTCAACTAATCCCACGGGTCCTAAAATTAACGACCATATAAGTCTCCAGTGACCCTGAGATTTATGAGACTCGAACTAGTAACCTCTAGAAAGCAAATCTATTACTAATTAATTATAAATGTTCTATATCATATTAAATATTACAGATAAAAATGGTTATTCACTAATAACATGATTACTAATTTAACTTATATTTAATTTATTCATCTTGCCTATTACTTTTAACTTCGAAGAATTTGGATTTAACGAGAATAGCAGTAACATGTTCCACACACTAGAACTCATATTTATAAGGTTTTAGATTCAATTTTTATTTTTATTTTTTAAAACTATTATTATGACCATCACAAGGTCATAAACTTGCATTCTCTGGCTGTTTTTATTTATGTAGATTTGTTTTCTGGACAAATAGCAGATTCCTTGTGTATAAAACATTGAAAAAAAATAAAACAATAATAACAACATATGAATGGACACTTAAATGAAGAGACAATCACAATTCACAACCACAGGTTGTGCTATACGATAAAAGTGAGTAAAAGAAAGAAAGAAAAGATGAAGAGGCACGTTAGCTAATGATGAATAGAGCGGATTTCCACACCCACCCATGGCTGAAAGATAGTCACTCACCAGCTCTCCCTCTTGCCATCTCTACTCTTTCCCCTTTTCTCTTTCTCTCACAGCTTTATACTACTACAGTCTCTACATGCAATGGAATCAAAGATGAACGAACTAAACTAAACTCCAACAACGAATGAGTCTAGAAGTAAGTGTCTGTCTCTCAAACGTATATATACATTAAATTATTAGTTTTTGTTTGTTTGTTTTGATTAATAATAGGAGGAGGGTTTTGTTTGTGTCCTAAAATTTGTTACCCTTTTCTTGGGGATTGGAGGACCAGTTTCAAGATTCTCGTCGTCGTTTTCTACCTTCTTCTCTGCTCTGTGTACTCTTTTGTTTGCTTGCTTTCTTTCTTTCACACTGTTTGAGATAATAATAAAAAAACTACTACTAATACTAAACAAATGCTTCTCTCCTTACTA
The DNA here is from genome assembly GCA_007827005.2 of Populus simonii. Lineage (NCBI taxonomy): Eukaryota > Viridiplantae > Streptophyta > Magnoliopsida > Malpighiales > Salicaceae > Populus > Populus simonii. Next base: position 13,000,614 of record CM017470.2, read on the forward strand.
TGACGCCTAGCTGCAGCCATTTCTGTTTCTGGGCCTCTTTGCTTTCATGTTTTCCCGCTCTCTGTAAAAAGAAAAAAAACAGAGCTTGGCTAGGTACTTTTTTTGTATTATTTTCCCTCTCTCAGTGTTTTCCTTTTCTTTCTTAACATGTGATAGCTAGTGAGTTGGTGTATATATGATTTGCTTTTGTTTTTGCAGGCTAATATAATTGATATAGAGAAAGTTGGTTCCATTGTTATCTTGTTTTCAAGTGGGGATCAATCCAAAAGATGAACACTAGAGTCCGCACTGCTCTTCAGGCTATGAAAGCTCCTTTAAACCATGACACTAATAAAGTAACCTCCTCCTCCTTCTTCGCTATATGTATTTCAAGACTTGGAAGATTTTTATCTGAATTGGTTTTTTTTTCTTTCTATTTTTCAAATGGTTTAATATGGGCTTAATTTTACAAATCTTTGAAATTTAGTTTTTTCTGTCCACTTAATTTTCAGCCACTTTTTATAAGAAACTGGATTAAAGATAGATAGATAGATAAGCTTCTAGCTCTTACAGACCAGAAAAAGTAAGTGCTTTAGATCCAGCAATCTGCATTGGATTCTTTCACTCATCTCAAGAAAAGAATATATATGGCTTCTTCTTTTGCTTCCTTTCTTTATAGTACTCTTTTTCTCTCTTTTACTTCGAGTTTGATTCTTTATTTGTTGTAATTGATACTGAATTTATCAAGAAGGAGAAGATGCAGGCTCAAGGGAGGAGCAGAGCAGTTGGTGGCCATAAATCTGCTATTAATTGGCGTAAAGCAAACAGAGAAAGGAAATTGGCCTTGCTACAAGATGTACTTAACATTTTTCTCAACAAAACCATTCAATTCTGTTTATTACAATAAGAGCTGAGTTGTTTTAAACTCGAATGTTGCTTTGGTTTCAAAATTTGCAGGTTGATAAGTTGAAAAAGAAACTTAGACATGAAGAGAATGTTCATAGAGCTTTGGAGAGAGCTTTCACTAGGCCTTTGGGAGCTCTGCCTCGCTTACCTCCTTATCTGCCTCCTTATGTTAGTATAAATTCGCTATATTCTATCAATTAGATCTCTATCTATCTATCTACACTCTCTAATTTAGTCAAGACAATTAGCCAATCCAATGTTTAATTTTTGTATGTTTTTCTATAAACAGTAATTAATGTGGGTTCTTATTTGGTTTGTTTTAGATCTTAGAGCTACTTGCTGAAGTGGCTGTTCTCGAAGAGGAAGTTGTTCGGCTTGAAGAGCAAGTTGTGAATTTTAGACAAGGACTCTATCAAGAAGCTGTCTACGTCTCCTCCAAGAAGAATGTGGAGAATTCAAAGGATGCAATTGATCAACAACCATCAACTACAAGATCGAAACACGCTAGATCAAAATCACTCTCTCTTAATGAGACCAATTCAGCAACTTTTGCAGCAAGGCCTCAACCTTCTCTTGCTAGGTGCACTTCGAGTAAAAGGCTGTTTTCCACTGACCCCATTATTGAGCGATCAGGGCAGTGTTCTAATAGGCCAACAAATAGAGGAAAATATGCTTCTGGTAAACCCAATCCTTCTTCATCTCTTGTGGATGATGGACGAGGAAAGGAGAATCGATCGTGTATTAATTATGTAAAGGATAAGCAATCTCCAGATAAGATGTCAAAAATCACGACTCCCGTGAAGAGAACTCCAAACAAGCGTGAATCAGAGGAGAAGAGTTTGGAGCCTTCTAAGTTGCAGGTACGTAATTACTCACTAATTTTTACAGGGAGCCAGCCTTTCATTATATTATGGTCTTCGAATCGGTGATCATTTTTGTATTGCTCAGCTAGAATGCAGGTTAGTAGAGCAGGAAAGAGCACAGGAAAGCACTTCTGCTTTCATGAATGATAGAATATGCGAAAATAACATCACACCAAACAAGTTAACCGAGGATATTGTGAAGTGCTTGTCCAGCATTTTCTTGAGGATGAGCACGTTGAAGGACAAAATAGTTGAATTAGAAACTTTCTCATCACGAGCGACTTTGACATCCCCTGAAGGTGATAGAGGAAATGAAATTCGAGATCCTTATGGCATGTCTGCAGAGTTCAAGATTAGAGATATTGGTTCTTATAAGCATCTTTATGCAATTGAAGCTAGCTCAATTGATCTCAACCGTACGACAAGTGCCTTGTTTTTGCTCCAGAGACTAAAGTAAGTTTTGTACGTCACTTCATTCGAACTTCAAGCAGCTATGGTTTGTATTTACTGTATTTTCAATAATGTTCAGGTTTCTACTAGGGAAGCTTGCCGCTGCAAATTTAGAGGGTCTTACCCATCAGCAGAAGCTTGCTTTCTGGATAAACACTTATAATTCATGCATGATGAATGTAAGATCTCTCTCAAAACAAAAATGATATGCCCAGTATTAAAATACAAACTTGTAAAGCATTTATAGAGCCAGAATGTTAATCTTTCAGGCAATTTTGGAGCATGGGATACCCGAGACTCCTGAAATGGTTGTTGCTCTAATGCAAAAGGTAGGATGTATTTATAATTCTCTCTATCCATGCACAGTTTCTTCTATTCTTTGTGTTGTCTCCATATTATTGATAGTCGTCAGTGCTTTGTCATTTTGTGTATGTTTAAGAGGTCAGAACTTGTACTATATTTCAATACCTAGCAAACTAGCACCGTCGCAGGGATCGGGTTCATCTGTATGCCTAGGCTTTAACTCTCTTAAAGCTGTGTCATGAGTTTCTTGGAATCATTTAAAGTACATGTATGATCTGCTAAATGGTCATTACTTTCGAACACAGTCACTGACCAAGTGTTTCTAAGATTCTGTTAACACTAGCTTTCGATGAAAACAAATTTGAGATTGACTTAATTCAAACTATGATTCCCTTAGGCAACAATAACTGTTGGCGGACACTTGCTAAATGCAATTACAATTGAGCATTTCATCTTGAGGCTTCCTTATCACTTAAAATTTGTAAGCCGCTTTCCTTGGAGCTTCATTGTTCTCTTTATTTGGTAATTTTTAGCATTGAATTGCTAACTGGGTGGTTTTCTTCAATATGATAGACCTGTCCAAAAGCAGTAAAAAATGATGAGATGAAGGCACGCAGCATTTTCGGATTCGAGTGGTCTGAGCCTTTGGTTACTTTTGCACTCTGTTGTGGAAGCTGGTCGTCCCCTGCTGTAAGTTTCTACGTAGATGAGGCTCCTTGAATTTGTTGCACAGGCTAGGTCACCTCACCATTTTCGTTTACACTTTTTTCCCAAACTACCAGGAAGTGCATCATTATCAAAAAAAAAAAAAAAATCTTTGATGATGCAATCCAAATATTACTTGTAGACGTTCTAATGTTGATCTCTACAAAAATGCAGGTAAGAGTTTACACAGCCTCTCGAGTTGAAGAAGAGCTAGAAGTAGCAAAGCGAGACTATTTACAAGCGACAGTTGGGATTTCAAGAACGAACAAGTTAATAATTCCAAAGCTGTTGGACTGGTATCTACTAGATTTTGCGAAAGACATGGAATCTTTACTTGATTGGATATGCCTGCAGCTACCGAATGAACTCGGGAATGAAGCAGTTAAATGCCTTGAGAGAAGGGGAAGAGATCCCCTTTCGCAGATAGTACAAGTAATGCCGTATGATTTTAGTTTCAGGTTGCTCTTACATCGGTGAAATATTCTCCCCATTTTTATACTTGATCCTTCCTAGATTCTGGCCTGCTATCAACATTGGGATGGTACAGGGATATTACAGACATGGTAAAAGTACATGTATATGTAAACAACATGGGCTTTGGTTGTGCTGATTGTTTCGTAAACCTTGATTGATACCAGAGAATGGATAAAATAATCTCCAGTTGATTCAGTGTATGTTTATAACTCCTGTCAGTCTACTCTATATTCTATAAGCTTGAGATGAAATCACTGAACAGTTCTTGTTGATGACGCAGTTAGAGTTAGTGAGGGTCACTGGTTTTAGTCTTTTTGGTCCCAATGGTAAGGCTGCTTTTGGATTGTATCGTGTGATAAAAGAGACCAATATAAAAGATATAAAAACATGTTTGGTTGGAAAAATAAGGATATAAAAATAATTTTGTAATTTTTTATTGGATTTTTGTCATTTTAAAACAGGAAAAACAGAAGGACAGAAGACAAATCCTTTCTTTCCTAACAATCATCGTCTTTTATGTCTTGATTCAATACTAGAACAAGCACGGATGGATCATGAAGTTCACTTAGGCATGTCGTTTGCAAGAAATCCCAAACTAATAGCAATACGCAATCTTAGAAAATTCAATGTGATCACAATAAAATTAGCTTTGCTGTTAAGGGGAATAGTTGATTATTGATTAGTAAGCTTCTCAATGTAACAGTGGCTGTGTTTAAATTTGGAATAGGTTTCTCTTCACTAGGAATAAAGTAATTTATGTGCTGATAATTGAGGAAAGTAAGGAATTAGTAAAATGATTATATAAGAATTACAATTACATTACGTTACAATTACCATTATAATTACAATTACAAAAAACACTAATTTTTTTTTGGTTTCACTGTATTTCTACAAAGAAAAATTATTGTGTATTTCTTGATAAATATGTTTGATAATTTGTATCAATTTGTTTTTCATTAAGTTATCACGGTGTCATAAAAAGTCTCAACATTGATTCATGCTTGATTTTGCAAAAAAAACAAAAATTAATTTTATTGCTTTCAAAAAATTAAAAATTCAAGGATCAAATTGAGTTTGAGAAAGGATAGAGAAAATAATTGGCTAGCTAGATTTCACTGATAAAATAATGTATGTTTAGTGATGTTTCTTTTGACGAGAGGAATGTTATTAAGGTGTTTTTTACTTTACATATTGCTGAAAAAGTAGATTGGGTTGGAAAAAAAATTCCGATTGATTTTTGTGTTTTTTTATAACTAATTTAGGTTGTTTTTATTTAAGAAATTAGTTTATTGAGGTTCTAAAGGTGTTTATTAGAATTTTTATTTAAAAATATGTTTAAAATGATTTTTAGATTATAAAAAAAACCCTAGCCCAATTTTCTAGGCACCTCTCTAGTATTTGAAATATGAGTAAGCAAAAGGCATATCGTCTGCTTTATAGTCAACTCTTGATGGATAAAAAAGAGGCTAAGTACTCGGGTCTAGCCTTCTAAGCCCACAAACTTTTTTATGTTTGGCCAGGTATGCGAGGCCCTTTTTTTGGCACAAAAGTCTGATCTTTTTCTATTTCTTATAATATTTTTGGATTTTGATTGAAATGCGCTTTAAATCACTATTTAATATTTTTTTCATGATTCTTAAATAATATGATAGATTTTATGGGAATGATAATAAGTTTTTTTCAATTATTATGTACCTAATATACAAAAATAAAAAATTAATCATGAATATTCAATGAAAATAAATTTCATTTCTTTATTTTTTTATGAATTTTTTACATGATTTTATTACCGTTATTATTTTCTTTTTCTTAAATCACATATAAAATATTGAGGAATTGTTTTAATATTTTCTTTTTAAACTTGCTTTTGAAATTATGATAGATTTTTATTTAAATACAGTGCTTATAGTTAAAGAAAATGCTTTTGTTAAAATAATAAAGAAATAGATTTTATATTGAAGAAATAAATTTCTCCTTCATAGTTTTTTTTTGGTCGTCTTTATATAGATTGTATTAACTCCAAAATTTTTTTATCATATTTATAGGAACATATAGTATTATCATTTAAAGAACAAGATATATATAATTTTACTAAAATTTTAGTAAAGTTTCCTTTATATTTTTCAATATCAAATTATCAACTCAATCAATTTTCATAGCCTGCAAATAAAATTTCAACATATTTTCATCATTGGAGACTTTCATATTTATATATTACCATCAACAGAAGAATAACTTCTTCTTTTTCTTTCATATTTCCTCAAACATATCAATTATTATATTATTTCAAAATATTTCATTTTATGGGATGAATAACTTAGTTACAACATAAAATTAATACATATTCATATTAAAGCAAATTGAATCTAAAACTTGGTCTGTATAATTACAGCCATATAGCTTCAAAAGAACTAATTAAGATACATTATCCATATTTAATTTAGATTCATATGCTACCTGGTTACAAAATTACATTACATAAACAAACATCGTTGATTTCACCAAAATTACAAATGTAATATTCACTACTTATCATGATGTTGTGAAGTACCTGAAATTTATACAATACTCGACATTATTAGTTTATATACAAAGAATATTTACTATTATTACTTTTATATGAAATTATTCTCAATTCATACCATTCATATAATTTAATAACACAACATCTTATCTTGACAAACCAGTAATTGTTTCATTTCTATATTATGAATTTCTTCAATTTTCCATTAACCAAGGCATTAGTTTTAGTAATCTCAAGGACCAGTTTCTCTAATTTCCCATTAATGAGGGAATTATCTCATTTACCAAGGAGCCAAAATCTTCATCTACCAATTAATCAAGACATTAATCTCATTAACCAGTGAATCAATATATTCATCTTCCTGTTTATCAAGGCACTAACCTTATTAACTAGGGAATCAATATCTTCATCTGCCTATTTACTAGGGCACTAATCTCATTTACTAAGATAACTAGTTTTTTCAACAATTTATCGTTTATTAATTAAGATTACTATACATTTAAAGAAGAATTACAAACACAATTAAGTAATGCTTAAATTTTAAGATGTCAAGCACCTACTTGATGTCTGGGTATGTGAAATGGCCCCCTGCTACTGAGCGGGTCATACGACCTCTCTTGTAGCAATAGAAACAATGTCATTTAATCCTCGATTTATTTCAAAATTTGACTCTATAGATAGTCATTTTGCTCTTGACTTAAAATGACTTACTATGGTCCATATCACTTAAGTTAATCATCATTAGCTATTTAACCCATATTAACCATTTCATTCTTATAGTTTCCATCATTTTAAATTTTACATTAAGAGGAATTCTAAACGAATTTTTTAAAGTTAGCTACTTCTAGCCAACTTAACCTAACTTACTCATTTAAAATGCTGGTTCATATTTTAACCATATCTTAAGTTATAAAATTCAATTTCGTACATCGTTTATTTCTTTCAAAAGATTATATATATGACTACAACTTTTTTGAAGGGAAGAAAACTTAATTTTATCATTTACACCTCCTAAATTAATCGTTAATGCAACAACTAACAGTTGTCAAGTAGAAATTTAATCCGACCCTCCATCTATTTCTAACTTGTATCTGGAGTTTTAGAACTTCGATTTAAACGAAGTCAGTTTTGTTGGACAGCTAACATCTTTAAATTCAACTTTTATAAAGAAATTTATTCTAGTTTCCATCATTCTCAAGCCCTAAACCTTAAGTGATGGTATTATCCAATTTTTTAATCTTTGTTTTAAACATACAACAAAGTATTTTCATTCATTTTTTCATCATTCAAAGATTAAGTATAATTATTTCTCCTTCACATATTTCATAATATTCCTTCATGAATAATACTACAAGATTAAGTATAATTCCATAATTCCTCACAACTCAAATATTCACAATTTAAGCTTAACCAAGTCTTTCCATTACAATTAAACATAAAATTTCTATTTTTTTTCAATTAATTCTTTACATTTCAGCACATGCTACAATAATCATGACCTAATAATGTTCATGCATAGCTTTAAAAATTTTTCCAATTTTCTCTCCTTATGATCGACACCAATTTTTTTCACAACACTAGGACTGTTTTGTTCAATTACTCAGTATTCTAAATTGTTTTCATCCTTTACCATTCTAATTTTATCAATCAATAAAAATTTCTTATTTTTTTTTTATTTTTTCTCATGAATCCTAACATAGAATTTACAATTTAGACATTAATTCTTAATCAAATTCAATATACCTTACATAATTGAGTTTAAAACCACTTGGTGATAAAATAAACTTTGATCCTTAACTAGCCAAAAATGTTAGGCACTCCCTCTTTTCCACCTCTTGGTCATTTCTAACCCTCTTCAAATTCCAAAATTCTTTTCACTTATTCTCTTTTGATTCTTGATCCTTAACCAGTCAAATCTTTTAACATTTATAATTTGACCCCATTTTGATTAATTATTATATTTTGACCCCATTTTTTCTTCTTTTCTAACAACGGTGCCATACTTTCTTTTATTTCTTTTAATTGCATCATTTGTTATTTAATTCTAAATCCTTAATTTAATTTAACTCATTTTATTCCCTAGTTAAAATTTAATATTTCAAAAAAAAATGGGGTTTTACATAGATGTTTATTTTTATAATCATTTAATTAAATAAAAAATAGATTCTAAGAAGCAAGGTTATTAAACTTGGCTAAGGCCATGACTTAGATTGCGGGTTGGATGAGATAACCCGAGTCAATCCAAAACATCGATTTTTTAGTAATTGTTTTAATAAAAACATAAGATCGATGTTGTTTTTATTTTTTATTTTTTAAAAAAGTCAACCTAGATTTTAATTAGGTCGACTGAATCGCGGATAAATAGTTGACCCATACTGAGTCAACTCTCACTCGGTTTGTTTTGAAACTCGACCCACTTAAAGACTGACTCGATGGTTCACTATGTTGATCTACTGGGTTCAGTTGAGTTTAATAACATTGTCAAAAAGTTCCTTGTAGTAGTAGACAAACAACTAACTAGTTACAACTAATTTACTAAAGGCATAATAATCAATTAGTTTTTAATAAGGTTCTCTTGTGTATATATAAGGATTATATGAACATACTCAAATGAATTAAGAAAAAATATTGAGAATTTAATTGATGTGTGCGTGTGTGGAAGGACAAAATAGTTGGTATATCTAAACTGAGGGACTAAAATGAACTTTGATCCCTATAAAGCCAACGTAGCAACTACTTCCCATAAAATATTATAGTACTTGTATAGATGTCTTTGGATGCCAATTAGCAATCTCTGGCGAGAGACTTGATTACCTAGGTACATTGGATATGTAATCTTGTTTTTCAACCTATTTGAAATGGTCCTACACATCGTAGTGAAAGAGACAGTGTTGTTGGAAGAAAAATTTAGTGTGTTAAGAATTTATTGATAACAATACAACAAGTAAAACTAAAAAACATGAAGAAAATTTAAGAAGAAGGAATGTTTCATTAAGTGTTTTCTCTTTAATACACATTTTCTCTCTATTACACTTATGTTTTATGCTTCTGATTACAAATCTATTTATAGGTCTAAAGTTCTAGACAATCAAGGAATTAAACTAATCAAAAGAAAGCATATTTTGAACAGGAAAAGTAATTCTGCTGACTTAACCAGTCGACTGGTTCATTTAACTCAACTGGTTGATCAGTTCCTAACTGGTAGACCGATTCATCTGTTTTTTCAGAAAAAATTAGAAAATCATGTTTACTTTTCAACATCCTCCTTTAAACTTAATTTCTCATAACTCCCAGCATATCCCTCATCTTGGCAAAAACATCATGTTTAAGTGGCTTAGAGAAAACGTTTGCAACTTGGTCTTAGGTCTTCACATTCTTGACTTCAACTTCCTTATTTATAGTGCAATCTTATAGAAAATGAAATCTTGTGTCAATGTGCTTACTTTTATCATAAAACACAGGATTCTTTGCTAAGACAATAGCTGATGAGTTGTCCACATAAATTTTTATAAGCTTCTTTTGTGGCATTCACAACTCCTTCAATAATCTTTTTAGCCAAATGGAATGGCAAACACATGTTGTAGTGGCTACATATTCAACTTCACAAGTGATTGTAGATAATGTGACTATAGATTGCTTCTTCAAACTCTATATAAATGTTATATCTCCAATATAAAAGACAAAACTTGTAATGCTCTTTTTATCATCTATGTCTATAGCCCGATCACTATCACTATATCCCACAAGATCAAAGCTGTTAGAGTAACCATAGAAGAAGCCAAAATCTATGGTACTTTTGATATATCAAAATATTCGCTTCAAAGCTTTGAGATATGTCATAGTTGGTGTCTTCATGAACTTGCTTACAAGTCCTACTCCAAAGAGAATATCTGAACGAGTACATATAAAATATCTCAAACTCCCAACTAGGCTTTTGAATGATGTATAGTTTATCTTCTCTATTTCATTATTTTTTAACATCTTCACTCAACTGGAGTATTTGCTTTTGCATAATCCTCAATCTTAAACTTCTTGAGAATCTCTTTTACAAACTTCTTTTTATTCACAAAGATTCCATCTTCTCCTTGTTTGATCTCAATCCTTAGGTAGTAACTCATAAGACCAATATATGTCATCTCAAAGTCCTTGACTATTGGTTGCTGAAAGTCTTCAAACATCTTTAGGTTATTGTCTGTAAAGATCAAGTCATCAACATACAAACATATAATAAGAGTATCACAACTCCCCTTTATCTTTACATAGATAACATATTCATAAGGGTATTTTACAAATTCATTCTTTAAGAAATAATTATTAATGCGACTATACTAAGCTTATGGGGTTTGCTTTAATCCATACAAGACTTTGTTCAACTTTAATACCTTGCTTTTATATCCTTTCACTTCATAACCCATAGGTTGCTTAATATAGACCTCCTATTCAAGAAAGCCATTTAGAAAGGCTAACTTGACATCTATTTGGTAGATCTTTTATCTATGTTGGGCAGTTGTGACAATTATCAATCGAATGGTCTCCAATCTAACAACTGGGGAAAAAACTTTATCATAGTCAATCCTTTGCTTTTGAATATAGCCTTTTGCTACCAATCTCGCCTTGTACACTTCTTTTTTGGCATTTTTTTTCTTTGTAAATCCACTTGACACCTATTAGCTTCTTTCCTTTCGATCTAGGAATCAATTTCAATGTGTCATTCTTCTAAATTGATGCAATATCCTTATCCATATCAAATCTCCATTTTTCTTTTTTATTGCCCTTTTCAAACATTATAGGTTCACATGTGGCAACATGAAAATATAGTGTTAGATCATCATCAATTGGATTACTTACCCTATACAAGTCATTAAGGCTCCTTATCTTTCTTGGTGGACTAGGTAGGCTACTTTTACTTAAGCTACCATTAAAAGAAGAAGATAAAAGTAAAGTTGAGTTCATTGGTGATTATGGAGGTATAACAAGTTTTTGATGCTCTTCATATCTCTCATAATATTCATCAATAACTAAAAGAAAGTCATATTTCTCATCATCATCATAAGGATTCTATATCATGCTCCTTCTTTATCAAATCCAACACTTCTACTAATCACCATATTTCTTTCATTGAGGTTGTAAAGCTTGTCCTTTGGACTTTTGATCATAGCCTATAATATCATTTTTTTTCTCTTGTCTTCTATCTTGGTCATTACTTGATCATCTATATGCATATAGTCAATGCTCTCAAACACCTTAAATTGAGTAGCATTTGACTTTCTTCCATTTCATGCCTCTTATGGAGTCATGTCATTCAAGCCTCTCACAGGACACCTATTTGATAAGTAACATCACAATCTACAACTTCATTCCAAAACCCCATCAGCATCTTCTTGGTTTTGAGTATGCTTCTCTCCATAAGGATGCTTCTATTCTTTCTCTTCACCATGTCGTTTTGTTACAGGGATTTAGGAATTGTTATGAGTCTTTTTATACCATGATCTTCACAAAACTCATTAGAACAAAATTCACCCCTTATCTATTCTAAGTGATTTTATAGAATAAACACTTTCTTTTTCAACTAATGCATTTAACTTCTTAAAACAATTAAATACATTAGACTTTTGTTTTAAGAAGTATACCCATGTTCTTTTACTATAATCTTTAATAAAAAGTAAAAAATACAAATTTTTACCAAATGAGCATGGTTAAATAGGACCATATATACCTACATGTATCTTTTATAGAGGTTGACTTCCTCTAGATGTAGAGTCCTTTGGAAAGCTGTTGCGATATTGTTTGCCTATAAAACATCCTTCATACAAGTAATTTGGATGTATAATGGATGGTAGACCCTTCAAAATCTTCTTTTGTGTCATCATCTCCAAGCTATCAAAGTTTGCATGCCTAAGTCTCATATGTCAAAGCCAAGTCTCATCTTTCACACGTGTCTTTAGGCATTTAGGCATATCCATCTCTATGTTTAGCAAAAACTTTTTATTAGTTTTCATGGTTACCTTTGCAACCATAGATTCATAAGTATCAAGTAATATCAAAGTATAATCTTTCATCTTAATCTCATAACCTTTCTCCAATCATTGTCCTATACTCAATATATTGCTTTTTACAGTTGGGATATAATAAACATCACCAATAAATTGATGACTACTATTTTTCAATCTAATGAGAATCGTACATTTTCCTTTGATGGAAACCTTTGAATGATCTATGAAGATGACATTACCTTTAATTGATTTATCAAGCTCTATAAACTTGTCTTATCTCCACACATGTGATTGCTGGCACCATTATCTAGATACCACATGTGTTTCTTTGACTTGTATTTGTTCATCATGGACTAATAATAGGTTGGTTTCTTTCTCCTTTTTTATAAAAAAATTGGCATTCTCTTCAACCTTTTTGGTTGGATTCTAGCAATCCCTAGTATAATGACCCATCTTTTCATAATTGTAACATTTAACTTTTGTTTTGTTAAACTTGGGTCTCGGATTGCCGCTGTCAGTTAAACTGGTTGATCAGTTTGCTTTATTTGGTTAACTAGTTGACTTGTTGACTTGTTGAGACTACCCTTGCCTCCTCTTCCAAATATGCCTATTCCACCTTTTCATCTGCCTTGTTTATGTCTTTTATCCCCTTGAGTATATCCAAAACCATCTTGCTTCTCTTTTGGATAGTTTTTTTTTAAAAAAAGTGTTTGTGCATCTATGTCTTCTTGAATGTCATTGACTCTTTCTTAATGGGCTTGTAGTTTTCCCATGAGTACTTGAATTGTCAAAAAGTCCATATTTTAGGGTTCTTCTATCGCAACTACTATATAATAGAGCTTCTTTTGCAGCAAGCATAATCTTTTCTACCACATGTGTTTCCTCCATCTTCCCTCCATATCTCTTCATTTGATTGTATATGGCTCATATTTCAGCAAAGTAGTTTGAAATACTATCTGATTTAAGAACATATAGCTTTTCGAAGCCACCGTATAACTTTTGTAGACTTATCTTTCTGACATTGTCAGCTCATTAGTTAGATTGTTGCAAAATTTCTAATGCTTGTTTGGCAATTGCTACGTTGGCCACTATCTCAAAAGTGATATCATCCAAATATTGGTGGATGATTGTAAGTGCTTGTTGATTATTTTTTTGTGCCTTTTGCACGACCTTTTTTTGGGCTGAAGTCAACGTTGCTCCTTTTATAAGCTCCTCAAAGCTTTTTTTTCCAACTATTTTTCACACATCTTGGGAACCTAACCAAGCTTTCACATGAAAACATCTAATTTCATAATTGTTCTTTATCAAACGAGGACATTGAAGTGAGAAGTTTGTATTGGTCATGTCAAACAATAAAAAAAAAACTTTGATACAACTTGTTGGAAGAAAAATTAGTGTGGTAGGAGTTTATCGATAACAATGCAACAAGCAAAACTAAAGAACAAAAAATAAATTTGAGAGGAATGAATGTTTCATCAAGTGTTTTTCTCTCCAATACATATTTTCTTTCTATTACACTTATACCTTATGCTTCTAATTACAGGTCTATTTATAAACCTAAAATTCTAGACAATTAAGGAATTAAATTAATCAAAGGAAAATTTATTCTAAACAGGAAATTAATTCTACCAACTTAACCTGTTGACCAATTCTTTTAATTTAACCGAAAGATCAATTTCTCTATTTTTCATAAATACCAAATTATGTTTTACTTTTCAACAAATTAAAATGGACAAAAGTTGCTTGAAAGCCTAAAACGGCTGCGCCAGTGGTAAAGCATTTTAGGGCCGGTGGCACGAGTCACCAACAAATGTGGGGGGTTCACTGATGTGCTAGGGAATTGGATGCCTTCTTGTGTCTTTCTTGCTGTTAGAATATGTTGTAATATAATGTATGAATATTATCAAATAAATATAGAATTGAAATTAGCCTCTATAAGATTATAATATTATGATTGTATTTGTTTATTTGGGTATATAAGTATAGACAAATTATTCAAGATATATATAAATGGTGTCATTATAATTCTTATATTTAATTATTATTTTTAATACTTACCATTAAATATCATCTCCTCGCCACAATTTGTTTATCCATGTTCCATCAATACTTCTTATTTTTGGCTGTCTTGAAATATTTATCCAGTCATATTCATATTATGAAGTATTTAGTTTTCCCATTATATCTCTTACTAAAACAATATTTATGGTATTTCTTTTGTCTTCATAAAAAAGTCATAAAAATAAAAAAGACACAACCTCGAATGATGTATCATTTTTGGATATACCTCATGAACATCATATTTATTGTATTTCTTAATATTTATGAAAAATCAAAGAGAACAAACAAATTAGAACGGAGGGAGTTAACAAGTGTTCCTATCCCTCTGTTAAGAAACCAGAACTAGATAAACCAAAACACAAAATGAGACTGAAAAATATATTAAAATAATAATTTTTTATTTTTAAAAAATCATTTTTGATGGTATAGAAACATTAAAAACAATAATTTTAAATTAAAAAAAAAATAAACTTTTTAAGAAACGCCGTTATTACAAACGGCACCAAAGAAGCTGAGGCAGGAAGAACATTTTAGTTATTGGTTGCCATAGTCTCTGAGATGATGCACATTTAGTGACCCGTAAAAGACTCACATTTCAGCGAAGAAACTCATCAACATTTTCAATCTTATGCTCAATACCTATATATTACAAACCACATGGAACTATATCATATTCTACAAAACTACTTACATAGAATATGTTCCATGACACAAACTGGCTATAACATCACAGTAAAAAAACGGGATGATGGTTGTACAAAAAATTGAACACGTAAAAGAAGAATTTAAACTCAAATACAAAAATTTAAACTCAAATACAAACAGATCAATCACACTTACATGCGGTCACTTGCGCTGCTAGTTCCCTCCCGAGGATGTAGTGCGGAGGTTCTTCGAAGAACATTTCCATTACAACTTTGTTGGTGAAGGACCCGATAATTTTAAGGCCGGATTTCCTGAGCCAAAATCTCCTCATTTAAACATCAGCCAAATGGTGAAGGAACAGGCCCTGCGAGGGCATCTGATCTCTTAATACTTCCCATTCCACAGATGATGCATCCAGGTGCAGAGAGAGCTGAAAATTTGGCTCCACAGAGATCGCAAACATCATATCCAATTGTTGAAAGACGGCTGAGTGTGGCAGCACAGAAATGGGAAGGATCTTCCAAAGGATCAATAGACTTGTTGGATGAACCCCTCTGAACACACATGTCAATCAGGCTTCTCAACTCATCTTGCTTACTTGGTGGAGCTTTGGAAATGAGGAGCTCAAGCATCTGCTTGCCATAAGCAAAGTTCTGCACTTCCATGTTTCGCTTAATGGCAGTTCGGATGCAATTTATTCGGTGCTTTGCCAGAAGAGGCAAAGAACCCAGATGCCGTGACAATCTTGCCATCTCATCTTTTGCACTGAGTGCACTTGGCCCTTGCACTTTCTGCAGCCTTGCTATTTCCTGCCCAGATGATACTAAAGCATTATTTTTGCTGGCATTAGGAAAGGGACCTTGAATGCGAATACTAATTGATGGAAAATAATTTTATACATGCATTGCTGGAGCATAACTTGACAAAAGGTATCCATGAGAGAAAAAAATAGTGTTAAGTAGAACTGAAGTTCAATTTCTTTTAATGATCATTAATAAATGTACAGCAATCACAGATCTTATTTTAACAGGCTCAAGGAAATGCCATGATTATATTCCTGTTCACTTGTTTCAGTTTAAACCCATCTAGCATTACTTAAGCTTGAACTTGTCAGCTGGTTAGGCCAGTCAAGGCCTTTAACAATTCATATTTTTTACTAACAAACTTAGTTTTTTGGGTCCAAGATTTAAATGATATCTAAGTACCTTGAGAAGAGTAACTGCTATCTTGTACTGAGCACAGATGGTTGCTTGAGCTTTAATATCAGCACCACGAGAGTTATCCTTAGCTAGTGCCAGGAAAGCTTCATCAAAACATGACAAGGCATCAGGAAGTTGATTCTGTTCAAGGTGTGCAAGTCCAGTCTTGAAACATACTGGTGCAGCTGCTCCTCGGGGAACCTATAATGAGCCAAGCCACAAGGGTAAAGAAAGAGAGCAGGATAAGGCAAGCTAGACTACAAACATGTCAACTGAGCATAGCCAATACACATAGCAGTAAGTTATACAGCATGGGGGAGTACAATCAAATGCCTGCAAATCAATAACCTCTTAAGTGCCACCTCTCTTATATACCCCACCCATAGTTGGGTGAAATACTTGGTTACTCTAATATTCTAAGAGAAGCAATAGCATACCCTGGCAGAAAAAGAAAAAAAAATCAAATATAGGAAACTAAAGCCATAAAAAGGCAGATTCACCTGTCCAGGTCTCACAGATGATGGCAGAGATGCAGGGGCAGGAGCTTTTCCTGAATCTGTAACTCCAAGAACACTAAGATCAAGAAGTTGTGTGGAAAGGGGAACCTGAGGCGCTTGAACTTGTGGCTGAGGTGGAATACCAGCCTGAATGGAAGCTTGAGGTGGGACACCACCATCAGCAAGTCCAATGGACGCAAGTGGGGCAGCTAGTTGAGTCGCTTGTGGTGGAATACCACCATCAGGAAGACCAATATCACTCACAGAAGCAGCAACTGGGTTGTGAATACCACCTGCATTGTTGCTTCCAACCCCTTGAGAAACTTGATCCAATTTTGCAAGGTAAGTTCCTGGAGGTGGCAGAGATGCTGCAACTTGCAGGGAAGGTATTGTGTTCTGGAAGAAGTCCTCTGGGATGGGTCCAGCTGTAACTCCTCCACCCATAACCATAGGACCTGGTTGTGATACTGGGGCAGGTTGCATTAATGAATCAGTAACAAACATATCAGCAGAGGCAGAAACTGGGGCAGTGGTTGCAGGAGGTTGGGATAAAATTTGACCAAGGTCCTGGGAACCAGTTAATGACTTTGTCCTCATGGGTGGGCCTAAACCATCACCAAGTTTAAACTGTCTTGTGGCTTCTTTGATCTTATTGACATCCACTGTAGTAGATGAAACTGGCTTATCCCGAATTCTAATTTGCAGCTTCTTTGTTTTTGACACTCCTTCCTCGTCACTGCTGCTACCATCATTAGCAGTTCCATACATAGTTTTCTTGAATTCCTCTTCTGCTTTTGCCTGTTCATCAGCAGCAGATGTACCTGCGTTTTGCTTGGTGAGAGTTTCCAGACCCAACAAAGAATCAAGCTTCATGTGACCATCAGGCAGCCCATTTGACTTATTGGATATGGATTTGGCTAAAGCATTTGGAAGCCCATTTGGCTTATTGTCACCAGCAGGGATAAATGCTTTGACCAAACTGTCTTCCCTTACTTCAACAACATTCCCTCTTCCTTTAATTGAACCCAGGTAAACACCAATATGATCTGTAATGATGGCCGGGATGGTACCATCATCAGTCTTCATGTATGGCATCACTTCTCCAGCCAGCTCCCACTGAGGTATACTCTTCAAATTAGTAGGAGTTTTAATTTCCCAGTTCCCACCACCCCATTCAGGACCTTTGGGAACCATGCTCTCAGCAGCAAAGTTGGCAAAAATGCCTTGTGTCCACCCAGTAGAGCGAACTCTTAATATCCTCTCACAGTACCGTCTCAATTGTGAATCCAAACCTTCTTCTTCCAGTTTCTGAGCAAGGCGCCGCATGGCACTGGGGTTAAGGTGGCATATAAACAAATCAAGCATGCCTTCGTAATCTGCAATGACTTCAAAAGTTTCTTTTGCACTATCAAACTGGCCATACCTGCAATTTGATATTTATCAGTAGTAAGAAAAAAAAGTGGGCTATTTAACAAGAACTATACAACCACAACAGGTAACCATCATTGCATCTTAAATAACAACAAATCTGCACTTCAAGAAAATGAGAATCTTAGTTGTAAGATGGAACATAAAACCACCTATTGCTAAAAACTAAACTTGTATTCCACAAACAAAGACAAAGCAACAATACTCATAGATCTAATGTTTTAGGTAACCCATATTTCAATCTGCAAAAAGAATACCATGAAATGTTCAGAAGAGAGAATAATATTGGCTACAGAATTTTTCCAGCAATTTAAGTTTATATTCATTCTACATCGCATGCAACACTAATTATTTCAATTCTCTGTTATGCTCATGTGGAGGACGAAGAAAACAAGAATGAGTGAACAAAAACCAGCTGTTTTATCATGAAAGTTGTGGGGAGATGCAGTGAAAGACTAATACAGTTAGAAAAATGTGAAGGAATCTTTAAAATATTGTTCTTCGCTCAAAACAACGACCAAGAAATACAATTCCTCACGTGAATGTACTTGGTAGATGACTCAAAACTCAAACCTGTCATCAAAGACTATTTTAAGATGAATGGAGAGATTAAAAGCATGCCAGCATCCATGTTTTGTAGGATGGCATATTGAGTGGCTAAAAGTGTTCCATAAAACAGTTTGGAGGAGATCCTTGAAATGTTATATTAAAGTTACAGAAACTAGCATGCAGGCAATATAAAAGTTGCTTAAGTTACCAAGAAGAAAATAATAACCCAGAGAACTGAGATGGATTTACCAAAAAAAGGTTCAAATGATAAAAGAACAAACAAAAAATAAAATATAAGAGTATTGACCTCTATCCAAAAATTGAAAATTAATATATTTCTAAATATCCTCACATGAATGTATTTTCTCTAGATGACCTTAAGACTTGAATTTTGTAAAATTAATTTAGGAAAAAGAGGAGAAAGTAAGGTGAAACCAAAAATCTTGCTGACACATGCAGAGAATGCCAAAAAAGTTATTGGAGTGAGATAGGAAATTGCAGAAAGTTGCAAAAGGGAGAAAGAATGAATGATAAGAATGTTACAGGAGTTTAGAGAAAATCAACTGCAAGAAAGTGTGGTGATTGGCACAATTAGGTCTATAAATGAGCTACAGCCTCTCGTAGGTTGTCCACCGAAACATGACTTGATAAATGACATTACACCTAAATGGTTTCACCTTACAAACATACATAACAATCACACAGTAAGTACCATCATTGTATGGATAAAAGATAGATGCAAGAGGTGTATAAACATGCACAGGCAAAGATATTTTTCATTTGCTTACTTGATGCAGGCATATCCCAACTGTCGAAATCGGTGGAATAAGTGTGATGTTGGAGGACATTTTGGATAATCTCTAGAACGCAAGAACTCATCCTTCAAAACATCTAAAGCAGTAGAAAAACGGAGAGCTTCGATAGCATAAACACCCCGCAACACCTGTGTTTGCCACCCAACATCTTCAGAAACTATTCAGATGAAAAACAAAAAACTGGGAAGTACTGCATCAGATTTCACTCACCTGAGTGAACTGTGGACCAGCTTGGGATAATGAAACTGCAAGATCTCCACAAACAGGAGGACCTCTAGCAAGAATATCAAGAGATCTTGGTGTAATACGCAAGCTGTCAAACCTTCACTCAGATAACACATTAGAGAAGTCAGAAGCCTAGCATTCATGTGCAGCAACAAACTGGTATCGCAGAAAAGTGTACGGAAAGTGCAAAAGGTCCTTAATTAATATAGCGTTGGGAACAAGGTTTTGTTTCATAATGCAGTGAAATTCCAGTGGACACAAAGGATAGCTTGTGCAGAAGAGAGGAAGACCTTGATGTTATTTGGTACAGTATTTCTGACAGGTCAAGCTTCTGCTCAAAAGTGTGTTGCATTGTGGCAAATCCGATAAGAAGAGGTTCAAGGAGTCCAACAAGACAGCTCTTAATCTCAACCCCTTTCTTTTGTCTGGGATTAACATCTGTTGGGTTAGCAAGCAGCAATCTATCATTCAAAGCACCAACCAAAACTGCACAGAGAGAGTTAATATCAATCACCAGGAAGATGATAGTGCATGCTAGAGTTGTAATTAATGCCATAAACAACTTCTGAGAACACCAAACTATGAAGTAAAAAGACTAACCATTCAAAATATAATAAGATATGTACCTGCGTAGGGCAAGCTAACAGAAAGAATTGTCCTCACAATTCCATCCCAACCAAGCACACTAATCGCAGTAGCAGTAGAAAAAAAGAAGAGCAGGTCCAAGCCACAAAAGGGATCTAAAGTGCAAATAAGTTAAGTGTTCCAAGAAATATGTATAATTCAATAAAATCATTGAAATCATCATATAAAGGGACAAGTTTCATCCAAGAAATTTTCTGTTAGGATATTGAAGGAAGTCCTTTATCAAATTTTGCGGAACTGCTTGCCAGTATATCAAGATCCGCTGAAACCATAAGCACCCTGTGTGTGGTTAATATCCCTGCAACATAGCCTCGAAGAGTTTCTTGCCAATGCACCTGTAGCAGCAATTGACAGTGCCATGTTTTCAGAAAATAAATTCTAAATTTAAAACATCAAACCAAATAACATATTACATCTCAATGGTCAGTGATTAGAAAATTTAGACTCAGGTTTAATTATACAGCGAGTTAAAAGTCTATTTTCTTGATGCAACTATATATACATATTTATCAAATGACAGGCGCATCATATATTAGCAATGAAGGTGATACCACACTACTCTCTTTATTACTTTGGCTTATGCATGATAGAACTTGAAGGTGGCAGTTTGTTCACAACGATAATGGTAATTTATTCTTGGTTTCCCTTTAATTGATGCTTGTAGAAAAGAGAAACTGCATGAGAGACTACAACAATATTCATTACATTCATTAAATACAACACAAAGTTCAAAAAGCACGAGTCAGTATGTAAAATATTGTCTTATATTCCATCAAACTAAGCACTCAATCAAATGCAGTATGCCTGAGCCACTGAAATGACCGAGCATGTATTTAGCCAACCATAGGCAGTAACTAGAATTAAAACTGCATATCATATTATAAAACCTACTAATAGTTATGGACTGCAACCTGAACTAATCTACTACAGAAACATGTATCAACCATTGGCCAATATGCACACAGTTAAGTCAGGCCACCATGTCAAAATAATGTGTTTTAGGACAATACAATTCTATAGGTTTTTAGCAATGTAGACAAAGGATCTTTTAACTGTAAACAGCTACGATCCAGCTTTCACAGAAGCACCGCTACTGTTTGACATTTTGCTTCAGAAAGCACTCCATGTGGGGCACAGTTCAGTAATCACGATAAAAAGGAGTGGTAAAGAGGTTTACTTGTTGGGGTATAGGAACACGAATTGCTTCTCAATTAAGACTCAACTCTATAGCATGGTCTGTTTTTATCCTTTGCCATTTTGTTTTTAAACATCAAATATATGTATTGCTTGGAAAATTAACCTATTTACCTGGAGGACAATCTCATTCACTTTCAACTTGATTGACTTTTTCCCTTCAGTTTTTGTTGATATATAATTACCATCTGAAGTTGAGAGACGGTATCCTTGCACCATCTTTGCAAAGCCAATATGGCTCCCAGTAGAAGCAAACATCAAAGTTGACTCTGCAACAAAGTGTGATTTCTGTAAATATCATATTCCATTAATGCACATGATATCAAATAAGAATGATCTCATTCCTCAAACACCTAGTGGCGTGGTAAAGATACGATCAACTTCGCTTTCAAACAGGAACTGCATAGGACCCCGAAAAGAGGCACCATTTGTTTCAGCAAAATGGTTTTCTTCGAGTAATAAGTTTTTTTCACCAGCTTCTTTTGAAGCTCCTCCTGGCAGAATATACAGAGCCACTCCAGTCTTGTCTTCATCAAGAATTGCAAATTGACTTTCACTTGGACCAATAAATGCTGCATCTCGACCTAGAAAAGTCGAAATGCAGTGAAGTTAGTCATTGGCGGATTGTTATACCTTCACGTGCACAAAAACAGTGGGCAATATCAGCCACAAACACATTTGACAGATGCATACCTTTGATTGTGCTTCCTTTGTTGTTGGCTGGCTGAGGATTAGTATTTTCCCAATATAGTACTACTTCATTTGCAGAGCCACTGAATTCATAAACAACAAGAAATAAATGTTGTTTTATACTGTACACCATGTGCTTCGCTTGGTATTCCACATTTCCAGGAATCTGAAAGAAAAACTTGATTTAGCAGCTCAAATTATGAAATTAGCTTGCAAAAAGGATCTGATAATTGAAATTCAAGTTGCAATACATTGCCTCCCAATATCACTACCAAAAAATAATAGCACTTAGTTTTAACATTACCGATGTGTAGAGTTTCTTGTATATATTATCCACACCAGAGCAGAAATTATATGCCATGAGGTTTAAGCCATCAAGATAAAACGCCCTGACAGGATAATGAAGTACTCTGTTCTCTTTGTTAAAGAAATTTAGCTCCAAATGAATAGGCTGTCAATGAAGCCAACATAGTCAGATGCAAGATCAGGCAAACGCAAATCAAAATAAATAATTAATTCAGTTACCTGGCAAACAGGAATGTCCCTCAGATGATGTTTGGTATCCAAAATAGTGATGAGAGGCAGCCGAGATATGGGAGCACTTTTGGCATGGCCTTCCATGAAATGCTGTGATTCATGAGTCAGCATTAGAGCAGATTGGAGATACAGTTTATGACCCAAAAAAGGATATTTGTAGAAACATTTCTGGCCTATGCAATAAAGATATGCAGATGGATAGCATAGAATAAAAAAAGTAATATCGAGCATATAAATTCTGATTCACTTGAAGGAAGTGTTATAAACCAATAGGACAATGGTTATGGACTCACATATGAACTGAAGGAGATCTGACACATAAAAACACAAGTCACAGTCATGCAATTTTAGTTAAAACTTTTAACATCCCATCACAGCTAGGCCCAATAATAATTACATAATGCCTTCTACAAATTATGAATTCAATCATTTACTTAATGATAGTCATAACACAGCAAAGAGGAAGGGAGATAATTAGGTAGAATGTAAGTCATGTAAAGGCCAGGTTCTGGGAGCAGTGACCTTTCTTTTCTAAATGAACAACTGACGAGGGTCCAATTATTCAACATTTGTAAAAGAAGGGAAAAACAGAATGACTGGATAATAGCATTAGTGTGGTAGGGAAGCAACATACACTGTAAAGGAATGCCTTCCTTGCAATGTCTGAAATTGTCAGCTGACTTTGGCTGCCACGAAGGATAATAATTTGTCATTAATCATACAACAAAATAAAAAGAATAATAAGCGTTTTTATTATTATTTTACATAGTAGAGAAGATTGCATGCTAAGCATTGATAGCATAGCACAGAAATAAAAGGAAGCCATGATGAACAAATGCTAGCTCAAAATGAATTCTGAAAATTCCAAACAATCACCATCAATGTGACCCCTTTAAAACCATTTTCACTAACCCACCTAAGGGTGGAGCCAACTATTCTAGAAATCTACATGACCAGCCTCCCTTCTGTTGGTCAGAACCAATAACTAGGTAATTGTTCACACTTACCCCTTGAGGTGATGCTCTTGCAGTTGTGCTTGAAGTTGATGGTCTGCCAGAATTCCTGATGAGCCCAATGATGAGAGCTTTTCTTTCAAAACAGAAGCTGCAAGTCACCTCTACCATTAGCATATCAAGATAATAATCACAAATCTACTATATCCACACCATGATAATATGATGGTGGCAAGATGGTATCAAAAAATTAATCATCCACTCTTAAAAACAGAAGTTATTGCAAAAGAACATAACTATCATAATGAAAGATATAAAATTTAATTCACTGTTGTTGTTCCCATTAAACAACAACCAGGGAAGATTCTGGATAGGGTTATTACTTTCAAGATTTAGGAATCACTATATATAGTTAAGAAACTGTGGAGCCTGTCATAAATATAAATCAATATTTTAACCGTACATTCACACCATGTTTCCCACCATGGGTGATAATGACTGCCCTGCCAATACAAGCAATTCCATGTTGTTGCTGTTCTTGTAAACAACAAAATTCCATTTATTGTTCCAAGAGATGCATATGACTATTGGCGGGCTCAGGGATGGAACAAGCTAAAGTGGCACTAGGACTAAAAGGCAGGCAACTTAATTCTTAAAACAATAGAATGAAGCAACAAACAACACTGAACTACAAGCAAAGATTTAACAGTCGTCTAAGTTGCAGAAACCCTATGAAGTTAGATTAGAAGTTCCCACAAAGAGACCTAAAAATATTTTAAAAATTGTCATTTTGGAACAAACAGGAAGCCTCCAAAATAAGACAACAGATATTTGTTGAATTAATTCAAGGCATCAAGGGGTGAGCGCCCGCTGTAGCTCTTAGGCTGCTCCTGTTAAACCAGGAATGCATGTTCTGTGTCAGGACAAAATTAGCAACTTCTAGCACATCAAAGTGGGTAAAAGCTTTTTCATAGTCCTGGAGGCTTCCACTCCATGAATGTCAACAGGCTTCAGGACAAATTATTATAATTTGGGAGTAAGTAAAAAGAAAAAAGAAAAATCAGAACAGTTGTTTGATGTGGAAAGAAACAGTGAAGTTCAGGTCATTGATTTGTTAAGGAAGAAGCCACAAGCGTTAGATATTAGATGATAAAACACAAAAATTAGCATCCAGGTCCCACAATAGCAACATTCTCCAATACTTGGACATCAAAGAGATAAAGCAATATCATCTATATGGATGTACAAAAATGTTTCTACCATTTTGCATTATTGTGACCTTTTCCAGTGCTAGGGTTCTGATTGTGCATTCCTGTCACTTATCAAATTCTGTCCAGTTCAAATGACAACTGTAATTCAAATAGTAACTGTAATTAGACTCAAAATCATTAGGCTTAGTCCAATGACCCCTGCCCCTCTTAATAGATGGAGACCTCACGTTTGAACCTGAGACTGGGTTGGATGGATGAGTTAGGGGAAAAAGATTTACTGCTAGGCTCAAGACACTGAAGAACAAATAAAAATTAGCCCCTTGTATACGTCACTCAACTTCTATATTTTTCTTTAAATAATTCAACAGAGACAAAAGTCTTCTCGCTTAACCTTCCTACAAGGATTTGGATCTAAAAAGAGGCACAACTCTGACTATAACTTTCCAAATGTTAATAATCAGTGACTTTTATACGCACACATAACACCCTGCAAAAAGAAATGAAACAACTTGAGATAGAATCTCATCCCAATGAAAATCAACCCACAAACACCTCACAAAGTCCCCAAAGTCTTCTCGCTTAACCTTCCTACAAGGATTTGGATCTAAAAAGAGGCACAACTCTAACTATAACTTTCAAAATGTTAATAATCAGTGACTTTTATACACACATAACACCCTGCAAAAAGAAATGAAACAACAACTTGAGATAGAATCTCATCCCAATGAAAATCAACCCACAAAACACCTCACAAAGCCCCCAAAGCATCAAAAACAGTAAA
This sequence comes from Populus simonii, assembly GCA_007827005.2. Taxonomy (NCBI): domain Eukaryota; kingdom Viridiplantae; phylum Streptophyta; class Magnoliopsida; order Malpighiales; family Salicaceae; genus Populus; species Populus simonii. The sequence continues at coordinate 13,026,241 of CM017470.2, forward strand.
AGAGAAAAACTATCCCATTCTAGAAAATGATCATGAAGATAAATCATTCTATTCCACCATATAACTGAAGAAACAGCTGATCTCTATAATAATCTTACAATCCTCCAAAATTCCATTAAAAATGTGTTTGTTTACTCAGTACATCTCCCTCCCACCTATAATAAACTCTTGTCCTCTTCATTTTTCAGCTTTCCTGGTCATTGCACACTAATTTCCATACTTCTACATCTCTAAATTTTATTGAAGCGCAATCCTTTTCCATAAAAAAAAAAATCTCTGAAATTCATATATTAAAACTACATTGTTTGCAGCTAGATAACCCTGCAACTGGCACCTAGAACTCAACCCACCTAATAGCTGTTGAATTACTGTCAAATCACAAATGTTCAACCCCATTTCAATAAACAATTAACAAAACCTAAATCCATTGCTGTCCACCACATGTCAGTACTCCTATGTATCATCTTTCATAAAACACATAAAAATTAAAATCAGAATAGGCTATTGAATAAAGAGTATAAGCAAGATCATTTTGCAACTTTGAAAAATAAATATCCCAATGTGCTAAGAAAATCAGTTGAAATAAATTGAAAGAACCAATTTTCAAACAAAAAAAGATGGAAGAGTTTCCAGACAGATCCAGGATTCCAGATTGAATAAATCATTCACCTGATGATCCCCTTGCACTTTGCAGAACAGCAAAAAGCTGTTTCCTTCCATCCCTAGTGTAAGCAGTCCTACTTTTTACATTGTCAACACCAGTCATATTCTGTCACGAAGAAAAACGAATCCACTTTAAGCTTCTGATATAAGAATTTGAATTTGACGAACAAAGATGGTTGTGCTTAACTGCAAATAAAAGAGCTGCTAAATTTAGTTTGGGGTGAACTTCTAAGGCTTTAATTTTCGGTAAAGGGTAAATTGCTTCTCCACCCTGTTGAGATAAAATACGCGGGATGTCAATTGATTCAATTCCTGTACAGCAGCATTCATAAAGAAGAATCAGTCTGTGACTACAATTAACATTACAAGAAAAATGAACAAATTAAAAATATTGAAACATCAGTCAAAATTCATCTGAAATCTCTAGATCTTAGGTGTCTTTTCATGACCTTTCAACTCTTCTATTACTTAAGCCTCATCCCCTGAAAATTTTATAGATGACATCCATTTCTAGCCCACAAGAACAATTTATCTTGTTTAAAAAATGTATAGAATATTTAAAGAAGCAAAACATTCCACTAACTCCATCACCTTGCGACAAATAACAAAGAAACAAAACATGCTGCAGAAGTGACCTTCCTCGCTAGCATCAAAAACTAAATTCAGACCTTCGGCGTTAGCTCAAATGTATGATGGTGGGATGGGAATGAGATATGTCTAATGTTTAACTTTTACCTCTACCACCAGCAAGAATTAAATAACTTTCAAGTACAACTAAGAGAAGTTTATGAAACCATATAGAAAAAACAACATGGATATATCAGTGTATTCTTTTGATATTGAAGCAGAATGGTTGTTCGAAAAGACAGTGACTAACCAGCAGGCTCGAAAAAATTTGCTTGCATTGGAGGTCTATTGGGATTCAGTATCACTCGTGTTTTCCACGTTTGTAAAGTCCCATCCTTGGAAACAGTAACAAGTAACCGCAACACTGGAAGCCAAGCAATTGATGTGATTGGTTGGGAACCCACTTGTGTTCTGCAAGTGCACATAAAGCAGATCATTAGAAATGAAGTCAAATAGAACAATTAGCTGAAAATGGAAGAATCAAAAGCTTCTTGAACAATTCATTAGCTTATTTATGGCCAAAGCAGAGTAGGGTTTGGAAGAGAATCAGTAATAGATATGGCCATTTAGCACTCTGCATCAAGTAACTACTCTGGAAACTCAAACCCATCGTCACACCCTAGTAATTCCAATTCAAAACTTCTTCCTTTGCACCAACTAATAGCCTAAGGTCATATGCAATATGAGACTATAAATTTAAATTATATGCACTTTTGGCTTTTAGTTTTTTCTTGAAAATAAATGTATGCTTCTTGTATTGACAAACTATGATGAGGCTATTGCCTTTTGGAAGATGGAATTATGGTATAAAACTTAAGAAAGCTGAAAGCATCATGATTAAATAGAGCTGCAAGTGTACCTCCACCGTCTGGGAAGGTCCATTCATCACTGAAGTGATTTTATTAGATACCTATATGTTCATTTAGAGGTGCCGCGTTCAGGCATTTGATTTTCCACTTTGATAAATGTTAACTTTTCTAGTTATCTAGTAATATTTTCAATCCCTATCTTTTAAAATCACAAGAACAACGAGGGTCTAGCTTTCCCAACCCTTCATTGCAAGACAAAAAAAAAACTGATACTTGCAATTTATAGTTTACAAAAGAAAGGTAATGGATTGCATTTTTATTAGCTAGTCCAAAATAGATCCAGGTGTTGTGCATTCACCACAACTATACTAAGAAATTTCCAATGAGTGGAGTCACTAACTTCCAATCAATGAACTAACCAGCAACTGGAAGATACCAAAATTCTCTTAGCAGTAATTTCTATTATTAGTAAAGGGAGAATCAGTAGTCTCTCCATTAACAATTTCTATTAGCAAAACTAAACAACAAAAATTAGGATAGAAAGAAAGATGAAATGCATGTCAAAACATGTTGGTATAGCCTGTTAAACAAACAAGAAAACAGAATAACTGCAGAACAACTAACATTCCAATCATACTAGGTCTCTCTGTTGAGACATCCCATGCCAGAAGGGTACCACGTCTATCACCAACAAAAATCCATTCCAACGTTGGATGAAAAGCAAATGCACCAGCACCAATTAGCTTAATGGAATTATCAACTGCAATGTTGAACCAAAGAAAGAAAAGGTGAGTGTAATGTGTTTGAAGAAGGCTAAATAATGAATCCTCTAAAATAAATACTGGTATTATCAATAATCTTACGTTGTAATGTGTAATGAACAGCATATGAGTGAATATTGTAAGCTCGAATCAAACCATCTGCATAAGCAACATACTGGAAGAAATAATGCAAAATTAAACCAAACAGTTGGTAGAACTTCTACTGAACATGAAGTAAGTAAGCTTAAAGCTTAGACACAGCATTCAGTAGGCAGACACAAGCAGTAATCAGGACTTGCACTGGATCAGACCTCAGCAATGTCTGAATCCAATTTGATCTGATAATATAGATTTGATTGAGAAGATTTTATCGATTAATTTCTTTACAATCCAAATGTGAATGATCTGATTGTTAATAAAAATCAAATGTGAACTTCGTAATACAGCCCTCCCCCTTTTCTAATGGAAACATTTGAGATGTAGACTGTCCCCACAACTTATATATTATGCAAGTCCATGTACAGCTATCTTCACCATCCGCCAATATAATAGAACAGATCAACAGAAACATATACATAGCTACATATTCAAACACAAGCTGGCATCTCAAAGTCTCTAAGCTCCATCAGTATTTGTCTCTACTCCATGTCTAAAAGGACTATGCAAAGCAGTTGCTCTTATATGGTCAACTACTTCTGCTCAAACCATGACTCTGTGTACTTCTATCATATTTACTATTCTCCCTCGCTAGCACCATCAGCAGGATTGAGAAATATATGCTTATTTTCATGTTTGATAAACAAAGAGTATACTGCTCTTCTCTATCACTTTATTCTTGGGGTCATCAAATAACTAATGTTGAATGTGAGAATCAATCCATGGATGATCCCTAAGCTTATAATGTGAATGTTCATAGATCCTCTTCACTGATTCATTGGATTACCAGATAAAATGGGATTTATTTTATTTTATTGCATAAACTATAAATAAATTACCAGGACAGGATGGCGCGTATGGCAAGCAAGATTTACAATAGGCTTCTTCAGATCAGTCTTTATTTTTGTGGGTGCTCTTCCTCCATCAACCGTTCCAACCACTTAACACAAAACATTTTCACAATTACAAAATTGCTGCAACTTATAACAAACAATAAGGAAATAAAGAGTGAACAACATGAACCAACCAGTTACGCTCATCCTGCGGTGGAAGCCGAAAAAAACAACAGGTTGCAATGGGGTCAAAGCCATATGAACTTCCGTATCAAAAGATAAGGGTTCCATTTTCTTTTCAGGCGAATGCAAAACCCAACTTTGCTCCGTATCAAAATCACACGACCGAATCGTACCATCCTAAGATTAAACAAATCACAAATCATCACTAAATGCTCTCAAAATGCTAAACGCGAAAATGCGTGCGATTTGGACCAACCTCAACCATAGCAATAACAGCATGGCTAGTATTAGGACTGTAAGCCATGCGAAGAACGGATGCACCAATGTCAATGGAAGATAATTTGCTTCCTGTTACTGCATCAAATTCTAATGAAAAAGAAAAACACTAAATTATTATATTATTAATTAATTAAAAAAAAGCATGAAAAAAAATCTAACAAATTACCGATGATGTAAGTTCCGATCGCGGCGGCAATGAGAGTTTGAGTAGGGTGAAAAGCAGCAGCATGAGGTTGTAATGGTTTGTGAAAACCACGAGCGACATGTCGTAGATCCAGATGCTGCACAGTTGTCCACTCCATTCTCTTAGCTTTCTGGTGTTTCTCTTCACTGTTTGTATAATTATAATAGTATCAGCATCATTAGACTTCAAAATTTTATATCTGCTTAGATCTGAATATTGAATTACAACTTTGTAAATGGTGAGAGAGGAGAGAGAGCAGTTGAAACTTGAAAGAAGAAGACCATAATAATAGGCCGGCTATAGACTTTAGTTTGGGCTTATAAGAAGTTTTCGTGAGCTTCTTTTTGGGCTATCGTGGGCTCTAGTCTAGCCCTCTAAGATTACTGGTATGTGATATCCCTTTTATGCAATATCCTTCCTGTGAAAACGTTGAAATGGTTTTGGTGTAATAGTGTGGTATAGGAAGTATTTTAAAGTGTATTTTATTTAAAATATACCAAAAAAAATTTAAAATTATTTTGACATCAAAACTGTCATAACCCAATTTTGGGTTATTCCCCCAAAAAATCACAACAAAATAAAAATCAAAAAATAAAATAAAGGCTGGCAACGTGGAGAAAGCAGGCCGGGGAATCAAGTTGCAATTTTTTAAGGAAATTCAAGGCTTAATTGTACCCCATTATGCCCAAGAATGGAGAAAAAAAATACAAATTCAAGGTCAAATTAAATGATTGTTGGATGAATTTGCATAAAAATTAAGTCCAAGGACATAATTAAATTTTTAATAGGCCAATTTGATTTAATCATGGGCCAAATTGAATTTTAATTATGTTTAAGAATTAATTTGGGTTCAATTGAAGGATTTAATTAAGTGCAAGGACTTAATTATGCTTGAAATGAGTCAAATTAATTTTATTTGGGGCTTAATTGGTGAAAAATTAAGTTTGGGAGCCTAATTTGGGCTTAATTGAGAATATTGAAATTTGAAGAGACCAAATTTAATTTTTACTAAGTTAATTGATTGAAATTATGGGCCAAATTGCAAGAAAATTGAAGTTTTTGGGTCAATTAGGGGCTGAATTGAAGAAATTCACAGCCAAGGACCATTCTGCAACAGGCAGCAAACTATGGGGTCTCAATTGACAAAAATCGGGGGTGAAATTGAAGAAATTCAAAGTTTGATGGTCAATTAGGGGTTAAATTGACAAAATCCGAGACAAAGGACCATATTGCAATAGGCGCATAACTTTGGGGTTCCAATTGAAGTTCATCAGGGGTTTAATTACATTAAATCCAAAGTTTATGGTCAATTAGGGATTCAATTGAAAGAAATTGAAAGCTGGAGGACTAAATTGAAAATTAGTTTAAATCCCTAATTCAACCTAAAACGACGCCGTTTTGAGTAAAAAAAAAAAGGACTAGACGACGCGTTGTCTGGTCATTGTTCATTGTCTTCTTCTTTTACCTGAAAGAAACTGCTTTGGAGCCTTATTTGCAAGTGTATTTAATGCTTGATTTCTCCATTAAATCGAACAAAACTTGCACGAAACGGATCCCCTACAGTTCCTCTACAACCCCATATGAACGTTTCAGGATGAATGACAGCATGGAGACAACTCAGGCAGCCTTTTCTTGCAAATTTGTCAACTCAGGCAGCCTTTTCCTGCAAATTTGTCAACTCAGGCAGGCTACTTTGAACCAACGGTTAGGATCCTTAACAACCAAATCATGGGCCAAAATTTTAACTCGGTGTAGACGAGATTACCCTCCTCCACTGCCTATAAATAGAGGCTCCGTTGATGACCTGAAGGAGGAGAAAATTGGGTCCAAAAATCGAAAAAAAAACCAGCCTACTCCCCAGTTTTTTTCCTGCACAGTCGTCTCTCTGCTTTCTCTCTCCATCGTCGTTCCAGCCTCCAACCAGAGCTACCACCAGCTTCTCCACCACAGTAAAACACCAACCGACCACCTAGAGCCACCGTGAACCTTTCTCTCTCCTTTGCAAACCGGTTCCTTCTTTCTCCCACAGTGACTCCAGCAGCCAAAACTTTCCATCAACGCCTCCATCAGCCTCTCGTCTTCCACGACTAGACCACCTCTAACCTCACTCCAGGCCAGTGATAGCAGCTTCTTCTCCTCCACAAGGTCGCCTCCCACTTCACTTCGCCGGCTGCAACTGCAAAGTTGCATGCAGAACTTGAACTTACTATTCACGTTCTACAAATAATTCATTTCTTACTTGGGCCGAGCCAGTTCTAGCCCAGACCAAATGTTTGGGCCGGGTCCGGCCCGGCTCCAAAACGAGAGAAAGAAAATATGTTGGGTCGAGATCGACCCACTGTTTTCTGGGTTTGTGCCTGGCCTAGTTATCCGGGGCCGGCCCAGCCCACATGTTTTAATAATATTTAATTAATATATAATATAATATTATATATTTCTTTTTTAAAAAAACAAAACATTCAAAAATCATTTCAAAAAAATTGTGATTTTATCAAATATTTTTCTACCAATTTTTCATAATATCGGGTTGTATATTTACTCTGTAAAATACAAATCCGGTATTAAAATACCCGGTTTTCTCCGAAATATTTTTTAAAAAAATTTCAAAACATTTTCAAAAAGAAAAAAAATATTTTATTGCATACGGGCAAATCCTAAAATTTTTCCAAGCATATTTTCATAAAAAAAACAAAACAAAAATTGCATCTTTTTCATGTTTAAAAAACTCAAAAATGGATATCGTAACCAGTTTATGATTATCCATTAGGATTTGGCCAACATGTCAAAAATCTTTTTCTAATTTTTTTAGGATCCATATGTAGACTTTAATATTTGTGGGGGTGTAAAATTACACGATAAAGTACACCCTCAGGTATTAAAGATACAAGGTGTAAATAAATGCGATGCTAAAATTCAGACTTTAGAGCGGTTAGGATTTAACCCAATAAGATAGAGACTTTCTCATGAAGAGAAATCTGCCTTAAGCCTTAGAAAAGACCAACGAATAGAAATCCGACTTAGAAAAAATAATCAAACAACAATACAGCTTACCTTAGGTAGGGTGCACTGGGGGTGATGCGTCTTCCCCTTGCACAACCAGTCCCTTACCCAGACTCTCGCAGACCATAGGTTCCTAGTGACCATAATACTAGGTGGCAACTCCTAAACATTAATCATAATTTTATGATTAAATCCGAAAACCTTCTCAACATACCAACGCCTCATACAGGAGGCACGACAAGAGCCTCAGCCATCGCGCCCCTGTGACAAAAACGATAAAAAAAATAAAAAAATAATTTAAAACAAAAAATTAATGGCAAAACGAACAACTATAACGTTAAGTAGGCACTTAGGGGATAATTGGGAGTGTGATAGTGATTTCGGTTCAAAGTTTTTTTTGCTCAATAATAAATCAAAATAATATATTTTTTATTTTTAAAAAATTATTTTTTATTTCAGCAAATCAAAACGATCTAAAAATATAAAAATATTAATTTTAAAAATAAAAATTAAATTTTTAAAAAATACAATTTCAACTGTATTTTCAAACATAGTTTTAATATATTGGTATGCCTTCTAGATTTTATTTTCTTTTTTTGGTTTAGTGGGGACATGAGTATACAGTATGATGCAATCCTCCATCAATATATATAATTATAATTAAAAATAATGAAAGTTACTTGAGATTTGAGTTTTATTTTACTAAAAAAAGCTACTAAAAATATTAAATCTGCTTGTCTATAGAGAGAATGAATTACGAGGCAATTTTTTTTTTAACGTGGGTGTTTGACATAGTTTGTGTGCACTTCAACTAATTTCATGGGCCCTGAAGTTAACGATCATGTAAACTTCTAGTAACCCTGAAGTTTGTGAAACTCGAACTGATGACCTCTGGATAGTAAATCTAAGAACTAATCAATTAAACTATATCCTTCAAAAATAACTATATTGAATTGATATAAAGATAACTATCAATGCAACTAGATCGATAACAATCGAACTACATCTAGCACGCAATTAAAAAATAATAATAATCAATGAACTCTGTTTATAAGAGGATAGAAGAAGATTTTCCATCTTTAAAATCTTACAAAGTTTCAACTTTTCCAATTAATGAATGTTGTTGTCGCTACATGTATGGGAACTTATTAAAAAAAAATGAATTAAAAGACTGAAATGAAAAAAAGAAAGATAAAATAGATGATATCCTATAATTTTCTTTGAAAAGTACATTTCAATCCTCAATCTTTTTTAACTATCAGGTAATCGGTCCCTCTAATTCTAGAAAATTAATTTTAGTACTAAACTTCATTTTCATTATTTCTCAATCTTTATTGGGTGAGAGTAGAGAGAGAGAATCATCAGATTCTAATCTAGAGAAAGAGAAAAGTAATTTCTATGATTCTAGCCACCAAAATAATAGGTTTTTATTCTAAATGGTTCCATATGATGAAGAGAGATTGAATTATGTGTTTTCTTTTACCTTGAAAGTATCTAAAAAACATATCTGAGTTCAGGAAGAAATCAGGTTTCGGGTTGATTTTGGGTTTTGAAGGGGTTTTTTGCATTTTAGGAGGTTAAGGGTTTGTTTAACAAAGTCATTATGATGTTTTCTATGTGTGTTTGGGTGGAAATAGGTTTTTAGAATTAAAAAAAACATCCCACCCAATTTTTTACCACCATTATAGCCGGAATCTGAGGATTTCAGAAGACACGTCATCTATTTTTTAAAAATTGAATTAAGGGCTCCATTATCTCACAAAAAAATATTAAGGTCCATGCACTGGCTCTTTATTCATGGGTCAGGCGTTTGGCTTGGCCTCATTCTTTTTTTATATATATAGTTTTGATTTTTTTTTTAATTTGAAGCTTTTATATTTTTTAAATAATTTTTAAGTTTGTATTTTACTTCTCTAGGTTTTTTTTCTTCTTTATCTTTTTTAATAGTAATTATTTTTTAATTATGTAGGATATGTTTAATTTTTAAAAAGATTAGTATGATTCATATTATATTGAATTTATTTTTAGAAATAAAAAATATTTATTTCTTATAATATTTGCAACCATGCATAATATGTCTTTTCTTTTTATTTTATTCAATAAATCTTATGTGTGTGTTGATTTCTATTTCAAATTGATATTAATAAAAAAAATTAATTAAACATTACCAAGTAAATGACCCATATTATGATATTAAATATCTTAATCTATTTTTATCTTCCAGTTTTTCCAATTTTGTTTTTGTTTAAGAAAACAATTATGAAACCAAAATGGGTTTGTTGGGGTTTTTTTTTTAATTGAACTTGATTTTTTTTTCGTCTATTTTTTCCATATTGTAAAAAAAAAATAGTTTTAGAGAAAAGTCATCCATTAAACTTTATAAAGTCCATGAACATGTTCATAGATTTGGTTGGTTAACATGATTCGCAGATCAAGAAAGTTTAATTTTTATTTTATTTATTTTATTTTTTTGACATCTCAGTATTGAGTTGATATTTGATTTTGTGATCGTCTATTTTTATTATCATATAGTTAAATAAAAAATAATTTTGAAAAAAAAACAAATTATAATCCCACTAGAGTCCATAAATCCGGTTCACATGTTTAGCGTGCTAACTTGGGTTACTCGGTTCATAAGTTTGACGAGTTCACCCACTAACCGAATATACTTTTTTTTGTTTTTGATCTTTTAATTGTTTTTAATTTCTTTTTCTTGGTTTTATCCCTCAATATTAGATTGTTTAGGAAATAAACTGCATGATTTATTTTTGTTTGTTTTCTAGAGTTTTATTATTGTTTCAAATAAGTTTTTATTTTTAAGTTGGTTCTCAATTTTATGACCATATATTTTTATCATATAATTAAAAAATATATTTTATAAAAACAAATTATTAAACCCAATGGAGTTCATGAAACTATTTGCTTGAGGACTGAGATCGATTTAATCTGTCATTGTCTCAATACTTTTTGTGAAAAAAATATCATCTTTAAGTTTTGTTAAAAGTTAAGCCATGTTTTTACCAATCATCAAGATTGCATTTTGATCTATGAAATCAATCAATTTAATTCGGGCTAGCTCCCACACAATTTAGTTGAAAACCCCAGTTAGACAGATAGGTTATTGAATTTCAAGATTAACCGATTAAATCAGGTTTAATAACATAGTCAAAAAATTCTCCACACTCTTAATATATATTTTTCTTGCATTTAAAAAAATTAGTCTGACTCGCAGCGGATTACGGGCCAATAGACTAGTGTGTTTGATACTATGTAGCTTATGTGGTTACAATTTTAAGTTTTTTTTTTAAAAAATAAACTATAAACTAAAAATATTCTTATCTAAATTTTTAAGATAAAGTTTTCAATAAGATTCATGAAAAATTGTCACATGTGTTAATTAATTAAACACTTTCTAATTTATGATTGGAGCAAAATGCAAACCATACTACAAAAACAAACAAAAGCCTATTAGTAGCCCAAGCACAATTAAAGAGGAAAAGAGAAAGAAAAACACATACACAAATAAACATCCACACAAACTTTGTTATTAAAACCAGTCCAACAGGTCAAGTCAGCTCAACTTAGAACTAGTTAGGGCTAGGTTTCAAAAAAATCATGTGCAAGTTTACGTGGTCAAATTCAAATGGTTGGCTAACCCATTCAAAACATGGTTTGACTTTTTCTAAAAAAACAATATTCAAAATGATGTCATCTAACTTTTTTTTTAATAAAATAATATGATTTTAATCGATCGAATCAACTCATATTAACTCACCTAACTAATAAATCAGATTATAAACCGAGTCAGGTCTAATAACTTATCATGTGTTTCCATAAACTCCTTCTAAATAAATAAATGTGTTATAATTAATTGAAGCATCTTTAGCATATATTCTCCACTTACGCATCCAAGTTTTTATTTGTTTATATATATATAAGTTATTATGAATGGAGTGAGAACATATTTGACATCCGAATTTTCTTGATCATCGTACGTACTTTTGCAATGGAGAGATAATTTCCTGGTGAAAAAAAAAATTGAGATATAATGCAATGCCTTGGCTGCTCGTGAATCGGAAAAGAAAGGCCCGAGACCTAAAATCTTGCCTCAAAAAATATCAAATGCCTAAGTAACTGATTATTATAGTATCTATAAGCCCCCCCGCCCTAGCTATAAACTTTCTCTTATATATTATATAATTTTATAAATTAATAACCTTAATTAAATCATATTTAATTCCAATTTAAAGTTGAAGTTTAAATAATATCTCAATTAATAAATAAAATTTTATGATCCCAGAAATATTAATCGGTTTAGCTGTCAGTTCTTAAAATTTGAATCGAATAATTTCTGTCATCCTTGACAAAGACTCCCAACAATTTGGTCCCAACTCACCGACCCTCTAAAACCTAAGGCCTAAATTAAGATATTGAAAATGAATCTTTCTATGGGCTAGTTATGTGTCAATCATAGCATTCACCACCCGCCATCTTTTTTTTTTTTTTAAGATTAATGTGGGTGTTTGATTAGTTTGTATGTATTTCAATTAATTTCACGGATCTTAAAATTAATAACCATATAAATTTTTAATAACTTTAAAATTTATGAGACTCAAATTAATAATTTCTAAGAAACAAACTTTAAGCCCCTCAAGATTACACCACACCCTCAAGATTACCACCCGTCATTGTTGCTGCTACGTATCCATGTCATTGATGAGAAGATTGTTGCCATTGCTCATTTAAGGCTATGTACAGTGACGTTCACTTGCCTCCAATCCAAATTCAGCCACTGAGTTATTTTACAGGGACCATGCCATTGCAGCTTGGATGACAGGATTTAAAGCCCTGTTTGTCTTCATCTCTTTTCTCTATCAATTGGGATTTCTCTTGTGATTCATAGGAAGGAGACACGTCTCAAGAAGAAATATTGGTTTAAATAAGGTAGAATGTAGTGAAAATGACTACATGCCACCATCCTTATCCATCTGCAAACAAGAAATTACTATCATATAAATGCTACTATATTTTGTAGCATTTACCCTAATTAGTTAATGCTTGATAACATTTTAGCAACATTTGCTATAACCTAGAAAGTTTTGCTAAAAACAATTGATGTAGGGAAGTTTATTTGTTGCTCTTCTTCTTCTTCTTTCAAACACAAATAAATAGGTTTAATTATGGTAATTTTATCTCCTTGAAATTGGATTTATGACTCATGGTACCTTTACTATCAATTTGATCAATTTTATTTTTGAATTATCTTAGATAAATAATGTCGCTACGTTTGATTTGATCGTTATCATTGACCAAAAATCTCCAAAAAATCAGTTTTTTTAAATATTTTAAACTGTAGTTTTCCTTATATGCTAATAAAAATTCAATCTACTTTAAAAAAATTAAGGTGAAGAAAGATTTCTTAATGTTTCTTAAATGTTAAAGATTATCAGAATTTTATAAAAATAAAAATAATTTGGAAGGTGCTAAATTTTGTTTGGGGGCTAAAAAATCATTTAAGTTTATTTATTTAGTCTTAGAATGACTTTCAAGTATTTTGGGAACCACATATGCAAAAATCTTGAGAGCCACTCTAAATTTACTTATGTAAATTCATATACCTCTTGAGGTTTCCAAAAAAAAAATTAAGATAATTCTAGTTTATTTTTTATTTTTCAAAAATTTTCAAATTTATATTATTCAAAAATAAATAAAAAAATACTTCTTAACTTTTTAAAAGTACAAATTCTGTTGCTAAAGTGGATTGAATTTCTATTCACATATATAAAAAACAATTAATTGAAAATACCAAAGTATCAATTTTTTTTAGGGGGTTTATGGTCAATATCAATAGTCAAAATAGATGAAGGTAAAATTATTATACATGGTACATAATGCTAAAACATAGTGTTTTTTATTGTTTACAAAATACTATTTATTCTTTTTTATATTTTACTGTGAATTATAATAGTGAAATTTTTGAACAAATTAAGCCACAATATCAAATTTTTAAACCACAATATCAATTAATTTTTTAATTATTATTTCAATTAAAAACCATAATATTTTATTAAATATTATATTTTTGTACCACAATATCAATTAAAAAAATTTTGGGTTCTCAACGCTATATTTGATCATCATTGCAAGACCTCTCTTTCTGTTTAGCGTCTTTTCCTTGAAGAGCTCAGTAGTGCTATTTTGATTCTCTTGCAGCATCATGAACCATTTAGAAAATATGGTTCTTGAATCCTCAATGTCAATTCATTCTGTTTGTTTTTGTATTTTAAAAATATTTTAAAAAAAATTTAATTTTTTTTTTGCTTCAATTTTTTTTTTATTTTCAGATCATTTAAATGGGTTGATGCTAAAAATAATTTTTAAAAAATAAAATAATATTATTTTAATATATTTCTAAATAAAAAATATTCGTAACCACACTTTTAAATACACAATCTTCTTTTTCATCATCATTATTAGTGATATCTGATTGAGCTGGAAAGAAACCAAAGCATCGAAAATCAAGTCTTACGTTTCTGAAACATGTTAAGAATTGCATTATATCTTTCTTCAATCTTAGAATATGTTTGGGAATACGGTGCAAACGTTCCTAAAAAATTCAATATTTTTTTTGCTAAAATTTAATATGTTTTAGATCGTTTTGATGTGCTGATATCAAAAATAATTTTTAAAAAATAAAAAAATAATTGATATGTATTTCAGTACGAAAAATTATTTGAAAAACAACCGTAACCACATTGCTAAACACACTCTTGGTGAGTCAGGCCATGTTGATTTTTTGAATTCTTAGCTTTGAATTTGTGGGGTTGTCGTAGAAGTAATATGGATGTTAAACCCTGGCGAAATCTAGGAGGAGGGAAGGACAGAAATATATAAAACTGGTAAAATAGAAAAAGAAACACCCAATCTTTTAAGCTTTGGAGACCGTTTAATATTTTACATAGTTGTTTTTTAAAAGAATATTTTATTTAAAAATATATTGAAATATTTGTTTTTATTTTTTAAAATATATTTTTGATATTAGCATAACAAAACAATATTATAAAAACACAAAAAAATAATTTGAAACAAAAATAAATATATTTCAAATTTTCACAAAAACATTCCAACAAAAAAAATAAGTGAAGCCTTAGAGGTCGGGTTAAAATATTGTTGAAAATGAACTCTTCTTACTTTGAAACAAACCAGCCTGAATTCCGATGACCTATCACCAGAATTTGGGCAATGTAGACAATGTATCGACTGTTATTTTTTTCAAAGCATTAAGGGGTAGACAATCTATCATTTGCCTCCTAAAAAAATTAAATAAAAATAAGACCTAAACGCGTGGGTTGTTCCAAACCCGCACATCTAGGCCTTTTTTCTGGAAGCCTAGGAGCTTCAGGCTTTCCTAGCCTGAAAGACTGAGATATTTTCTTTTATCCATTACAACTGTATTTTTTTCTGACTTATTTTTTTTTTAATTTCATCATTTAATATTTGGTTGTTATTAAAACGAACTCATTAACACTAAAATCATCATTTTTGTTACAAGAATGTAGCCAACCAAATATTTCTTTCATTTTTTTATGATTTTATCTCTCCTCCCTCAACACACATGGATAAAAAAAAATTAAGATTTAAACATGAAATCCCCAAATAATAAGGATCAAATATGTAAACATTTGAAAATTCAAGGATCAAGCTATGATTTTGAACATAAAAAGTTGAAATTCTTTTATTATTATTATTTTTCTTGTTTTTTCAATTTATTTTCCATCAACAAATTAAAATATTTTTTCATAAAATTAATGATTAATTCAGAAACAAAACATTCCTAGAGATTTTGCACATGTAATAGAATGACAATAAAAATGAATTATAAGACATAGATGCAAACATCAAGTTTACTCAAATTTCAGCACTGCTGGTCGAATTTCAGCAGCTTTCAAAGACAACATTCGCTTTAGAATGGGAAATAGCTAGGAAGACTATTTATTATTTAACAGACTAGTGGTTAGAAATTGGCATTCTTAATTATCTTTCCCCCCATTTATATGCTCTCTCTACTAAGCCAGATTGTTGGTCTTAGTATCTACCTTGGAAAAGACCTCTAAGATCTTAGGAACTTGATCAACTTAATCTTCTTCTCACAAAGCTAAATGGAGCTAGTTTAAATCAATCTCATGAAGAGTCCAAATACTAGAGTATTGAAAGAAATGGGAAATACATTGTCAAATCCCGTAGCATCTTCATTGACAGAATTGCTTATCCCGGTATGTCCTTTCCCCCCTCTTCCATGGAAAAATATGGCTCCCTAAAAATTGAAGTTTTCATATGGTTAGTACTTCATGACAAGATATGCACCAGGGACTTGTTGGGGATTTCGGCTCCCCTATGCGCAGACCGGTGGTGTTCTGATAGTTGCTCATTGGAGACTAAGCACACTGGCACACAATATTTAACGTGGTTCGGCAAATTACCTACATCCACGGGAGAAGTCCATATTATTAGAGATAGATAGAGAAAGGATTACAACACACATGAAGAAGGAAGATCACTTTACTCAAACTCTACTCTCATTGCTCTCACACACTACTGCTCCTGACAACAGGGTCGCTGCCCTTGGCAGCCCCTCACTTTCTCTCCTCTTCTCTCTTTCTCTCCTCTGCTCAATTTGTGCTGCTCTCTTGGTGCCTATTTATAAGCAAAAATGGTGCCACCAGCTTCAGCTCTTCTTCAACAATGGTGGCTGCCAACCTTTGACATTTGGAATGGGTGCACATGGTTGGTGCAGCTCCAGCTGCAACTGCTACATTTGTCAATGGACGGTGCCGGCCATTAATGTGCAACATTAATGATTGTTGCACATTAATGGCAACAAACCCAACAGGACTTCCTTGATAAAAGAAATTTAATAGACAATGATCTTGTGGGTTGTTTTTTTTTTTGGTTGTTTTTTTTTTTTAGAGAAACTATTGAGCATCTTTTCCTTCAGTGCTATATGAAACCTAGAAGATAAGGAGTTGCTTTATGAAAGGAGTAAGTCTGGATCAAATGGTGTATGCCAAGTTCTTTAGAATCACTCATGATTCAAAGGAGTGTCCTAATTAGAGGGAAGTTTCAACGTACGTGAAGCTATCTTCACTTTGGCCTTCGGAATATTGTGGCGATATTTAGTTGGCTAGAAATCTTTTGATATTTCAAGATGAAATACCGGATTAAAAATCGGCCTTTGAGTTAATACCTCATTGTCTAGCTTTATGGTTGAAAAGAGTTGTTAGAGAATAATATAAATCATATTCTGGGACCTCACCTAACAGCTTAAGCTTTTGGGTTGAGATGGTTCTTTGACATGATATCAGAGCCTTGATGACCAAGAGGTCATAAGTTCGAATCTCACCATCCCCATTTATTTGATAAAAATTAAGCACAAGGTAAAGTGGGCCTGTGCAAGTTTCAAGCCCAAAGGGTTTTCACTTGAGGGGGGTGTTAGAGAATAATATAAATCATATTCTGGGACCTCACCTAACAGCTTAAGCTTTTGGGTTGAGATGGTTCTTTGACAAGAGTTGATAGCTTCACTTACACATGCTTGGATTTGATTAGAGGTTCTCAAAGTTTGCTAAGCTGGTCTAATTATATGTTATGAGGATAAGGTGTATCTTTTGCCTCTTGTTGTTGCCTTCCTTTTCTTTCTTTCTATTACTCTCTTTTGTTTGTACATAAATGCCTTTATAACTGTTTTGTGAAATAACCTACAATAAAAATGGTTTTTTAAAAAAAAATTGGAATGTAATTGTAATATTTAGAGTAGCGAGGCTATGATGTTAACAATTTCATGAACTTGATCATTGCTGACGCCGATGTTGTAAACTCTTTGAAGATTAATGATGCCCAGATAGCCACCGTGCAAGTTGGAATTAGGCTCTTACAATCAAAATCTGTTAATGAGAAAAGATAGATTCCTGATCAACCATTATATATGAAAAGGGAGTGTATCGGAATCAAACCATGAAGTCGTCATGCAGCTGAGTCATAATTTAGATGCTGCACTATTGAAACTTCCAGTGACATCGAATGATTGGAGTGGGAGCCATGTCTGCGTAGTATTGTTGCCATGCATGGCACACCCAGAGACAATAAAAGGGCCCCAAACGACGGTTCTTCAAAGAAATATATCATAACTGGGCACCCTACACATGCATGAACCTTTTGACTGAAAGCCCCACTGCCCTCCACTTTTCTTTTTTGTGAAATTCGTCAAAAATGACACCACTGCATTTTTTATGTGGTTCCTGACCCTTGTAGCCTATATGTGCTATCTATAATGTAGTCAGTAAATGGGAATTAAACTCTATCAGTCTTTTTTGAACCAAGTTATTATATCTGTAATTGAAATTTGATTTGTATTAAATCCATAATTTTTTATAATTTTTATATCTAAAATAAAATATTAAATTACATAATTGAATTCAATTATACCATTTGAAATATTCATAGAGTTGAATTGAAATAACAATCTTGATTATTTTGCTTTAATGCAGAATTGCAAGTACATCTTCTCAATGAATAGCTTGTTTATAAATAAATTATTACATCTTCTTAAAAGGATTTCAAATACAAAAATTAATTTAACTTTTGGAATTAAATTTAATTTCAAGGGTTCTAAATAGGCTGTAAGAGGTTGATCTTGTGATAAATAAGATTTTTTAATTCAAATTTTAAAGATAATATTATAGTAAAAAAACCAGATGGGTATTGGAAGTTATATTTTTAAAATCGTTTTAAAAAACAAACTTAGTGATCTCTTGATATACATTTTAAATTAAAGATATCTTTATTTGAAAAAAAAAACAAAAAAAGGATGGATAAGGATAAATGAGAAAGAACTAAAAGGAAAAAGAAAAGAAGCTCGCAATCGAGTATATGAAGGTTTGTGTGTCCTAAATTAGAACACGAGGGCATTCAGGTATCCATGCAACCTTCGTACCCCTCCTGCTTCTCTCATGCCCAACTTGAGGTAGTGGGGTCTTAAAACTAGTTGCACGCTAAAAAACAAAATATTAGCACCAAATAAATAGATCAATATAGCTTGATAACCACCAAAACCAATCCTTTAATCACACTTGTAGAGAAAAATATGTAGATACAATTCAATTCCCAACGGTGCTAATATGAAAGTTCTTGCAAACCCAAAAGAAAACGGAAACTTTGAAACTTAAGAACACAGTCCTTCCTTTTCTGACCACTTGGAGAGACTGTGGGGCTCTCAACGTGGATGCATCCTTCAAGTGGATTCAAAAGAGACCATGAACCTTTCATATGGACAAGGAATAAAACAGTGTAGCCTGGGGTATAAGAGCTACAAGAACCCAAAATAACAATGATAACCATATATAATGAGAGAAATTAAGTGTTGCTTGTCATAGAAATAGATCATGATTGTGATAGTGATGATAAGGTGAGTGAGTGATGGAAGGGAAAGACGAGTTCACGTAGCTTGGGACTAACAGGATCTGGGGTTGATGGAGTTAGAGGGACGGAGGTCGATCTCCTGGGTCCAAGCAGTCCGGCCTTGAACATGCAAATGCCAGTAGGTTTGAGCCAGCGAGTCTGGGTCCATCATCATCTCTCCACCTCCACCGGCCATACCATGTTGCTGTTGTTCCCCAGCTGATGTTCTCTGAGAGCTTGGTGGTCCCCTACGATTGCCAATTTTCCTTCTCTTTCATTAATTGCTCATCATTATCCCTTTTCATTGACAGCTATTTATCACCTCCTTTTCATAATTGAATAAAGTTTTTTATGAAAATCTCTTTGCTTTTGTTTGTTCATTTGGAGAATACCACTTTGAACTATCGCTCCCACATAGAATGGATATCCATCCATGTATAGTTTTGGTGGTTACTGTGTATAATGAACTAGTAATAGGACTGTCTCACACTTTGCATGGACAACCATCATGTTCATTTTGTCATTGAGGTGTAATTCGACTGTGTAATGGTATTTTGCTTCGGTCAAAAAGTATCTAGTAGGAATTCAGATATCAAACTCATCATCTCTCTCTTTTTATGGCTGGTAATGAATCAATAATCGATGAAAGTAAAGTGTTTTCGAGACAAAAGTAGAGTAAGGAATTTAGAATCTTGCTGTCTTCTGTTATATTGTTGAGAATATGAAAGATAAAATAGATACTTATAAAGGAAAAGGAAGGAAGGTATGGATGAAGATAAAACCTACCTAGGTGTAGGTGGGCCAATCACACCATTGATGATAACATGTGCAACGTGCACACCTTGAGACTGAAACTCCCTGGCTAAACATTGTGATAGAGCTCTCAAGGCAAACTTTCCACAACCTGTATTTTGGGGGCAAATAAATAAGTACTGCATGCTTAGCAGATAAAATGTATATATATGAGAATAAAGTGGCATCCTTTCCAGAATTGAATTCGGGATATCTTAAGAGAGAGTTCTTACACAGTTCAGATAAACAAGCAATGCCATTTAAAGAAGCTGAACAGCCGGTGAAAAGAATTGTCCCTCTCCGTCTTTCTACCATGCCTGGAAGAACCTGTGTATTTCCATTAACAGAAGCCACATAACATACTGAAAAAACAAGAAGCCTTAAGATTCTTGAAAGTGGAACACGTTCATGGTAATAGGCTTTTGGTTTTGGCAAATTTGAGGGAATTAAAGGAATACCTGTTGGGCGCAAAGGAAGGCACCGACGGAGGAGATTGCGAGGGACTTCACGAAAGAGTCGATGCAAATATCGGTGAAGTTGGTGGGTTGTGGAGAGACTGCTGGTTGATAGGCATTGTAGACGAGTACTTCTACAAAGCCAAGTGAAAGAACACCCTCAAATGCCTCTCTCACACTTCTTGAATCCGAGCAGTCTATCCTGATGGCAAAAACTTGAGCTTTCTCCTCCCTTGCTATCTCATCTGCAAATCTTGATAACCTCCCTACAAAACCCATATCTCACTCTATTATCTAATTAGCTCAAGAATCTCTCTCAGTCCCCGACAAGTTTTAATTTACAACAACTTCAAGTTCGATTCTTCTTTTACATGTATATCAAATGTCAAACAATTTATTATATATGGCTAAAAGATATGAATTGATTGAGAGTAGAGCGTATATGGTCTTCTTCATTTACTAATCTCTATACAAGTAGACTAATTGTTAGCAAAAGCAAAACATATTAGTTTTCGAAAAAATGTAAATTCTTTTCTTCTCGTCCAGGGAAGCTATTTAAACTGCAGGAATATGTAGTGTGAAATTCTGCTGCACTTTCTAAAGCATCCAGCAAAATCATTGATTACTGACAAGAGATGTAGAATTTTTTTCTATGAAATAGCGTTGATAATCCTGTTTCCTTTATCTCTTTCTTGGGAGCAAAAACAAGTGAAGGATAGAGAATTAGAGAGCTAGATAAAGTACCTAAATCCCGGGCAAGGATGGCAACAGTGTAACCTTCATGGGCAAACTTGCGGGCAATGGATCGGCCGAGCTTCGGTCCAACGCCTACAATGGCTGCGATCCCTTTATTGGAGGTGGAGCTTGTCATGCTCCGCATCTTTGCCGAACTTCGAGGATTTTTCTTCTTGTTTTGGGAAGTGAGAATTTGAGCCCCTGGGCCGTTAATAAATTTCACCAAGAATTGAACAAGCAACTTGCTAGAGGTTTTAGAAGGAAGAATCTGATATATATATATATATGATAAGATGGGCGATACAATTTCCTTCGTCAGCTGTTTCTGTCTTTGTCTCCTCACTGAGAAGCACTTTCTTGCCTTGTGAAATATGAACTCTCAAACTTTGAGTGCTGCCTCTCTACCCTTTTATGTTGAAGATATAGCCCCTCTTTCACTGTTACTTGTCATCATAATATTCGCTTCCTGAGGAAAGCTAGAATTTCTCGTGTGTAGGGTTTTTTTTTTTTTTTTCTCCTGTGTGAAACTTATTGTGTAAGGCATCTCAAGTTTGAATATATTTTTTATAATCAAAGGATGGAAAAATTAATAGGATGCAACTGGGGTGCTGATTAATTATCTGTCTTGATTCCTTGACTAAATTTGTCACATATAAACTAAATATCTAGTTTAATTGATAAATTACTTGATCATCAAAAAAGAAAAATTAATGATAAAATTATATGTTAATGACTCAAGAAAAAAAATTGAAGTTGCAATTTCTCTTACACCAATGATCTGGGAAATTGATAAATAGAAGTAGAGAGCCATGCATTGAACTTAGAAGTAGGTTAGGGCCCTCATTTTCCCTTTTATTTTGACGAGAGAGGTAGAGGGGAAAAAACATCGATGCCGACATAAGTTAAGTTGTTCTAATGCAAGGTCATATTATTATCTGATCTTGTCCTTTTTTCTTTCTTTTTTTAATTTCCCTTCTTCATTGAAGGTGAGAGTTTGCAGAGAGGTCATATTACTATATACAAAAAGAATTACCAAGCTAGATAACATCAAGTAAATACACAATTATATTTCTTTTTTGTAATATTATTTTCTTAAAAAAATATATATTGTTATGAACGAATTCTTAGGTTTTTTTTATGTTTAGTATGTGATAATAGTTATTTTTCAAAGTTTTTTTCATTTAATAAAAATACATCAAAATAATATATATTTTTTATTTTCTAAAATTTATTTTTAACATCAGTATATTAAAATAATAAAAAAAATTAATTATTTAAAAAAACATTTAAAACATAAAAACAAACATAATCGTAAAAAACAACGTGCAATAATTCACACAGTATATAATATGTTACGAGATGACATGCTCGCACGCTGCCGCGGGCTTATAAAACAAATGCACTTGATAGTGTTATAATTGTGAACCAGCGCTAGATAAGTAATAGAAACTAAAGGTATGATGGATCAAATATTTCATGACTGAAAAAAAAATTGTGTTGGTGATAAAAAACTTAGAGACTGAACAAAATGATTTGTAGCAATCTACACTGTTTTGTGAGGAAAGATACAGTGCTTTCGCCACATGATTTAGCTTTTCTGTTAATAAAAAAAAATTACAAAGCTAAATTCTCTACCAACTTAATATTAAAAAAAAAAACCAACAAAGATAATTTTGGAAGGAAAAAAACCAATGAGGAAAAATGTTGTAGCAATTGACAATATTTTGTGAGGAAAACAACAATGTTTTCCCCAATAAAATAAAATAAAAAACCATTTAGAGAAATAGTGCAGTAATTTACAGTGTTTTGTGAGAAAAACTACAACGCTTTCCTCATATAATTTAGCTTTATTGTAATTATAATTCTTAACCAACTCAATATTAAAAAAAAACGACAAAGATAATTTTGGAAAAAATCATAAAAAAATCATATGGGAAAACACTGCAATAATTCACAGTGTTTTAAAAAAAATAAAATTACAAAGCTAAATTCTTAATCAGCTCAATATTAAAAAAAAAATCGACAGAGACAATTTTAGAAAAAAAATAACAAAAAAAAACACCAAAAAAAAGGGGAAAAAATCATGTTAGAAACACTGTAGCAATTCACAGTGTTTTGTGATGAAAGCTACAGTGCTTCCCCACATGATTTAGCTTTATTTGTAATGACTTGTAATTGTAATTCTCAAAAAACTCAATATTAAAAAAATAAAATTGGCAAAGATAATTTGAAAAAAAATATAAGAAAAAAAACAAAGTGGAGAGACACTGTAGCAATCCACAATGTTTTGTGAGGAAAGCTACAGTGTTTTCCCCACATTATTAAGCTTTATTACAAAGTTAAATTCTATCCAACTCAATATTTTAAAAAAAATTAACGAAGATAATTCTGGAAAAAAATATTACAAAAAAAGAAAACACCAAAAAACTGAAAAAAAAACATGTGAGAAAAAACTGTATCAATCCATAATGTTTTGTGAAAAAAAACTTGTATTTACTTATAATTTCAATTCTTAACCAGCTTAATATTGAAAAAATAAAATTGACAAAGATAATTTTAGGAAAAACATAACAAAATAGAAAAAAAACCATGTGGAAAAAAACACCGTGGAGTAGCAATCCACAGTAATTTGCGAGGAAAGTTATAGTTTTTTCCTCACATAATGTAACTGTAATTTTTAACCAGCTCAATATTAAAAAATAAAATAAAAAAAGATAATTTCGGAGAAAATCATTTAAAAAAAACCGTGCGGAGAAACCATGTAGCAATCAATAATGTTTTAAAAAAAATATTACAAAACTAAATTCTCAATCAGCTCAATATTAAAAAGAAATAAAATAGAGAAATATAATTTTAAAAAATAAAAAAATAAAAAAGAAAAATTATGTGGAAAAACACCTCAACAATCTATAGTATTTTAAAGGAAAAAAATTACAAGGTAAATTTTTAACCAGCTCAATATTTAAAAAGTAAAATCAACAAAAATAATTTTGAAAAAAAAAGAAAAAATAAATGCAAAAAAAAATAAAACAGAGGAAAGTTGAAAAAAAAAATTTGAAAAAAAAATGAAAAAAGGAAAAAGTTGGAAAAAAAAATGAAGAAATGCAAAAAAAAAAGGTGAAAAAAAGAGAGGAATGCACTATGGATTACTGTTGTAATCCAGAGTGCATTTGGGTGTGGGGAAACAGTGATTTCCCCACATTATTTGGAAAGAAATAAAATTGATAAATATAATTTTGAAAAGTAAAAAAAGTAAAATAGAAAAACTATATGGGAAAACACCGCAGCAATCCACAGTATTTTAAAGGAAAAAAATTACAAAGTGAAATTTTTAACCAGTTCAATATTTAAAAAAATAAATGAAAAAAAAAATAGAGGAAAGTTGAAAAAAAAAAGTAATTTTGGAAAAAAAATACAAAAATACAAAAAAAAATTCATTGTGAATTACTGTTCAATAATATATTTAGATGTGAAAAAACAGTAATTTTCCTGCCGCATTTAATTATATGTATAATAATTGTATAAAAAGAGACATCAAATCAATGCTTTTACTTCTCAAACTCACTTTCAAACCTAATATAAACACGTTACCAAACGGTTTTATCAATTAATATGCTTGACTTTTCTAGCAGGCAATTGTCGTACAATATAGTTGCATGAATTCATATTTAATTATATTTTTATATAGTTTTTGTAGTTATAGTTTTTAAAAAATAAATTTTTTTAAAAATATAGATAGTTTTTGGTTGCTGAATTTAGATACATGCTTGAAGTTTATGTATAGCAATATATATATATATATATATATTTAATGAAAATATGGCTGTGACGTTTTTCAAAGTGCTTTTACTTGGAAATACATCAAAATAATATTATTTTTTATTTTAAAAAAATTGTTTTTGATATCAGCGTATTAAAATGATCTAAAAACACCAAAAATATATCAATTTGAATCAAAGAAAAAATAAAATAAATTCAAATTTTTTTAAAAGCACTTTTGAAACGCAAAACTAAACAGAATTTTACAAAACTCAGTTAAGAAATATATAAAAACTGCTACACAAAAACTACATTTTAAATTTAATTTTTTATTGGACCTAGATATAATACAAAACACATTTTAATTTGTTATTAATTATTTCACTATAAACATAAAAACCGGTGAAAAACAAACGAAAATCACGCAGTTTAATTCTTATTACGTGGTCCCATTATGGCATTATCCGTATTTAGAAACTATTCTTCTCTAGTCTTCTATGCTCTTCCTTTGAGATGGAAACAAGTGATACTGATTGCTAGGGGTAAGCAAAAAACCGATAAACCGATTAAACCGAGAAAACCGGAAAAAAAATAACTGAAAAAACCGAACCGAAAAAAAACCAAATTAACCGATTAAAAAATCACAAAAAATTCCGGTTCGGTTCGGTTTCGGTTTCGGTTTCCAAAATCTGAAACCGATTGAACCGAACCGAACCGAACCGGTTCAACCAGACCAACACTTAAAAAAAAAAAAAAACTATAAATAGGATGCTTTTTCCAACCCTAAGTCTCTAAGCCAACTTTGCTCTCTGCATTCCCTAAACAAAAAAGTAGCCGCCTCTCCCCCCTTCTTTATGCATCTCTCCCCTCCCCTTTCCTTTCTCTCTGCATGTCTCCCCTCCTTTTCTCTTTGCTTTTTGATTGGAGAAGGAGACTGAGTTGGTGCAACAGAGTTGGATCGGTCACCATTGAGAGCGAGTTTAGGGTTTTTTCTTTACAGGTGTGTGGTGGCGGCTCCAAAACGAAGTGGAGGGAAGATTAGAGAGTAAAAAAAGGGGATTATTTTAACTAGCATGTAAGGGTTTGGCCCTTCCTCTTTGATTTGTTTCCTCTTGTTCAAATAATAATGTTTTGATGGTTTTACATTTTAAGAACAAATATCTTTTGATCTTTTCTTCATTTTTTTTTCTCCAATCAAATTACTTCTGTTCTTTCCTTTTGTGTTTGTGTATCTTTTTGCAAAGTTTAATTCTGTTCTTTCCTTTTGTGTTTGTGTATCTTTTTGCAAAGTTTAATTCTTGGGCAAAGATCTAACAAAAAGAAAATCGGGATTGAATTTCTGGATATCATGCATGCCCAACCAGTTAAAAAAAGAGTCATACTTGTTGAGAAAGCCCAGATTTCTCAGAAAATAAACACAGAAAGCACAGATCTGTGAAATTAAAAATAAAACGAAAATAAGATCCTTGAAAAAATATGAACAATGAAAAAACCCAGAAATAATGTTCGGTTTAAATTGGTTTGGAAGGGAAAAAAACCGAACCGAACCGAACATGGTCGGTTCTAACCGGTTTTCGGTTCGGTTCAAAAACTTGAAAAAAAATAATTTCGGTTTGATTGTTTTTTTTGCCCAAAACCGGACCGAACTGAATATACTCAGCCCTACTGATTGCGTGCTATTCTAGGAATTTTTTAGAATTTATTTTTTATTTAATTATCTAATTATAAAAATACAATTAATAAAATCATAGGAGATAATTTTTTTTCAAATTGTTTTTTTTTTCTGATTCATTTATTTTCTTAAGAACCAAACAATTTTTTTTTTATTAGCAATAGAGTCCATTGAATAAAAACAATAGTAATTAAAAACAATATTCGCAAAAACTATAATAATTACAGCTAAAAAGGAAAGATCATATATTTTTAATAAAAATCTAATTTTTTATTCATGAATTTCTTTTTTATTTTGATTAAAAAATATTTTTTTAATGAAAAGTATTGTTTTTTAAGTAAAAACTTATTATATAATAATAAAATTAAATTTCAATTAAAAAGATAAAAAAAAATCTTGAATTGATTATTTTTGCACACTTATATGAAAAATATTAAGAACAATAAGTTAGAGAAAATAATATAAAAAAAGATATTTATTGCCATTAAATATTAATGAGCAAATTATTTTAAAAACTTTACATATTAGCTAGGCTAATACATAATTATTCATAAAGCAATCTATAATATCATTATAAAAAATTCATAATCTTTTAAAAATAATGGTGTAATTGGACAATCACTATAATATTATTTTTAAAAATCATTTAAGAGATTTTTTTTGTCACAAACTTGAAAAAAATAATGGACATCTAAAAAAAACCAACGAGCCAACCACATGATGCTCGCTCAAGGTTTTTTAAAATAGTTGATGAAGTGTCATCTCCTAGTCAACTTTCTAGCCCACTTATGAAGATCAAAATAGTTAGTGTCCTCTAAAAACTCAATTTTCTAACTTGTTTTTACTTAAAAAATACCTTTAAAATATCTTAGAAACTATTCATTTCTACCCTCCAAAAAAGCCTACAATCACTCATTGAAAACAAAATCTAACAGAATAAAAAATAACTTTACGGCCCCGATCTAATTTTTACAATATATTCAAAGAAAAAACAACATTTTCGTTGAACCCTGCTCTCCAAGTCGAACCCATGAGCACTAAGATATTTTTTTAATGGCTGAAATATAACAAATCAACCATTTTCTCTAACATCTTTCACTTTCTAGCAACTCTCTCTCCTTTTAAATTTTAAAGATTGGAATATAAAACAAATAAAGTATAGGATTGAAATGTGAGACTCTTAAAACACCAGGATAAAAAATGAAAAAGTAGAAACTTTAGGAACCAAAATATAGCTTAATGTGCCTCATGAACAATAAAGAAGAAAAAAAGTTGTTTTTATTTTCGTGTTAAATTTGATCTCTACTATTTTAATTTTTTTAAATTAATAAAATTAAATCTTATTTTGCAAAATTGAGTATCAATTAATGCCTAGACTTCTTTTTTTTTTTTTATCATGAATATGATGTAACACACAAACAAAAACCAATTATTTGGCTTAACATAGTGTGATCAAAATGTGAATGATGAAATTGAAAGAAAAAAATTAGTGATAGAAACCAAATAATTGTTTAAGAACAAAAAGAAAAAAGAGTTGAATCAAGCATGCTATAACAGTCCATGAGCCTGAATGTGGCGTCACAATGAATGCAGTAGTAATTTACCTTCTTCATTTTGTTTATTTATTAGTTATGTGACTCACGCCCCGCTGTAAGTTAGATATTTTTATTTTCTATAACAAATTGTATATGCAGGTTTTTTCAATGCATTTCTGTAGTTAAAAAAAATCTAAGTTCAAATCATACATTTTATGCATACATGTAATGAAATAAATCAAGAACTATTTGTGCGAATAAATAAATAAAAAATAATTAATGATACCTACAAATAAAACTTGAAAAATTTAGAGACATGTGTAGATCAAGATATTTAATCTCGAAAGATGAGATATTTACTCGATTGTGTTTGCTAAATTTTTTTTTATTAAAATAAGTTTTTATTTAAGCAAACAATAATAGATATAGAGACACAAATTAAATTGATCGAATAAAATAAAAGGAGAAAAAAGCAACATGCAAGGCTACACATATTAGAAATATCATCTGAAAATAATTTTTTTATTTAAAAAAATAAAGGTCATTCAAACAAAAGATAAAAAAATTATAGATGAATTAGAAAAACTCTTGAAATTTAAATACATAACTAAAAAAATAATCGTCATTTAAAATAAGCTCTCCAAACAAAATAAAAGACAGAGGGGGTATTAATTTAAATATAAATTAAAAACATTTAGAGAGAAAACCATAAAAAAAATCATTAATTTAAAAAAAAATTAGAAACAAGCAAAGGTTAGGGCACTGTTGAGCTTGACAAGTTAAGCTCGGCCAATCCGTCTGGCCCATTTTGTTAGGGCCTGCGTGATTAAGCCCTGAATGTTTTTTTTTTTTTTTGCAACTGAGGTGGATGACATGTCGTCTGCATGATTGGGGTTGATATTTTGACCCAAATCACATATAAAATACCGTATGAACCGTGATAAACCTATCTATGGCCTCAAAACCAAAATCTAAAAATCAACCTGAACTCAGATCTATTTTTTCATGAACTTTAAAGGTACAAAAACATCTAATATAAACTCCTCTCATCAAATAGAATTATTTGACACAATTATAGTCTGTTTTGGTGGCCTAAATTGGTGTCAATGATGCTTTTCTCTATCTATCGCCGAAATCTAACGAACTCTCTTTCTCCTCTCTCAACTAGGGACTAAAAAATAACAAAAATTAACTTTTATACCAAAATTGAATTAGAAAATATTGAGGTACTGGAACTTTGTTTTACCAAAATTGAATCCGACGACCTTTCTTTCTCCTTTCTCAACCAGAACGAATTCTTGTTCTGCATACAAGATCGATGATGGCAGGGAAAAGAAGGAGGAGGAGGAGAAGGATAAGGGGGAAGGGTTACTTAGCATGAGGTGTGTTGCTGATGGTCTGGCTAGGAGGCTGAGGTGAGGTTGGTGGCAGCGTTGGTGGAGGTGGTGCCTGATGCAAGAAGGAAAAGAAGTTTACAGTGGAAAGGGAGAAGTTCATGACAATTATCCTTGTTGTTGGTGAGAGTATAGATTGGTGGAAAAGGTTGGGCCATTTTTGGTCATGGCGTGGGTGAGGTTGGAATGGATGAGATCACGGTGGAGAAAGAGAGAAGAGAGAGAACTGACAGCAGAAAAGAAGAAAATTAGGGAGGAATGTTGGTTTTTTGTCAACTTTGCACTTGATTTTCTCCATGCCCAGGCCATGAAATCCACCTCTATTTATAGGGGGTGGAAGAGGGACATTTTGTCTTTAATGATACAAAATCTTAGCCTTTGATTCAGCCTCGACGGATCCCAACTGTTGGCTCAAAGTATGTATCATGAACTGTTAATTTTAGTAGTTAAAGGTTGCTTGAGTTGGCCTCTTTGGGCTGGTGCCACTTCCGATGTGGTGTCAATCGGTCAGAACGAACTATACAAAGGTCTAGTCAGATGTTAGGTGATCATTTTCGTGCAAGTTTTTTCAAATTTGGTGAAGAGACGAAACATAAAATGATAAATTGTCAGACAGGGGCTAATTTGTCTTTTCACTCTGATTTCTTTTTATATATCTATGTTTGCTTATGCGAAATTTTATCTTTTAATAAATATAAAATATAAAAAAAACAAGAAAAAGGTTTTGATACGTGGATAACACGTGTTAGCACATCACGGAGGATTCTGCTTTTGAGCGACGCATCCAACCATGTCCAATGATCACTAACAAGCTTCCTTAATATGGTTAGGTTTATCTTGACGACCCCTTCTTTCCCAGGTGGTGCGTGTGGCGTTCTAAGTTCCAGTTTGGAACCGGTGGGCTTCTCTCTCTCTCTGTCTCTCTCCACCTTAATTTCTATGTGCGGCACTCTAAAATTTCAAACTATCATTTCAATTTGTTTTTTCTTCATATTTGATCCATGTTCTATTAATTGCTAGTTTTTTTTAAATGGATTATAAAATTATTATTTTTTATAGTTTAATCCTCTTTAATTTTTTATTTATCAGATTTGGTCTCAATATTTTTTTTATTTATTTTAAATAATTTTTTGAATTGAAGGTTTTTTATGATTTCATCCTATTTCAATTATCTTTTCTAAGTGATTTAATCCTCATTCTTTTTTTTTTCTTGCAATTTCTTTTTTCTTTGGAACATTTTTTTAACTTGATCTTTTTTTATGATTTCATCCTCTAACGTTAAATTTGTTGAAAATTAAGCTTTATGATTGAATCAAGATCTAGGATTTTGCAGGTTACGAATTTGGTGGAGTAACCCAAGTTTAGGATATTCATGCGGGTTTGCTTGGTTTTTTTAAGTCAAATTTTCTCATTTTATCCTTCAACATTTATTTATTTTTCAGTTTCATCCTTTAATTTTTTATCTATCATATTTTATCATCGTTATTTTAATTGCTATTAGTTTTGTTTTAGATGATTTTGAGAATTAAAGTTTTTTTACAGTGTCATCCTTCTTTAATTTTTCTCTAATGTGCTTTGGTCCTTTTTTGTTGCAATTCCTTTTGTTTTGGCAATTTTTTTAATTGAGATCTTTTTTACGATTTTATCCTACAATATTAAATTGGTTAGGAATTTAGCTTCTTTATTGAACTTGGATCTTGAAAGGGTTGCAAGTTTGAATGACTAATCTTGGTTTAGGTGATTCGCTCACGTTTTTTTTTTCTTTTTTTAAGCTATTTTTTTATTTTATCCTTCAGCATTTAAGTTTTATTTTTCAACATTTATTTATTTCTTAAATTTCATCTTCATTCTTTAATTGAACACGAGGTCAGTTGAGACCCAGTCAAGACTTAACTGGGAGAAGAATTAGAAAAGGAAAAGAAAAGAGACAGATTTTCAAACTTGGTTAACTCATTGTGGCCGTGTCTATTGCTTGGGTCATCGATTTTGCGAGTTAGCATGAGTTAATACAATATGTCACCATCTTTTTATTTTACTTCATAGATTATTTATTTTTATTTTTTTATAATTTAATTATTTGATAGTCCATTGTTTTATATTTGAGCTAGGGTTAGGTAAGGATTATTTGTTTTTTTTAATTAGATCATAATTTAAATAGAATGACCAGGTTGCTTGTGGCCCATTATGTTGAACATGTCACACCAACTTTTTTTTAACGCATGTTATAGCTACTTAATTTTATCTGATATATTTGTGAAGTTTTTAATCCACATTTCAAATATTTTATACATGCAAAAAAAAAAAAAATAGTAATGCTCACATTTTTTTTATGCGGTAAATGGGTTTGGATCCTACCGGCAGCGTATCGCTACCCGGACCTAGTTTAATTCTTAAACGAGAGTCTTTTTCTTGTCCTGTATAAAACGTTCACAACCATATTGTCCGTCAACAGCAATTGCAAAACCAAGCATGGAGATCTAGATAAACTGGTTGAATTCTCTCAATAATCTCTATCAAGCACACTATAGTGCATCAATTCCAGCCAGCGAGGATAACCATGACTCTAGATGAATAAACATTCGATAAAGCTTAAAATGTAAGAATTTCCTTGGCGAATTCTTGGGCTAAACAGGTTGACCAAACATTTACTAGTCCACAACTTCCAAGACCAACCAAAAAGATTTGGAAGCTCTAGAATGCCCAGTCCCATTAAGATGAAATGGAATTTAGTATCTAGTACTTCTTGTAAATGCGGTTAATGTCTTCAATGATAAAGCATATAGAAAGGAAATGTGTTCATTTAACAAGATGATGTTACCAACATGAGAACAAAATGTTTATGCAGAAGGGTCATGGTTAACAAGCATTGCTGGCACCAATTTCCAGACTTGGAATTCAGAGAGAACATGAATGCAAGATGGAAGCAATCTTGTAGATAGGTCTTGCAATTTGCCGGAAAGGACTATGCTATTTGTTTTTACATGAGAATTGGTCAAACTATCAATACAATTGTGGCTGTTTGCTTCTCACCATCAATGTCGCATCGCAATCATTGCATATATCATTGATACATGATCAATAAAATCCAATTTGAGAGGCTACTGCTATCATGTCCTTCTCCTAACCCGGTGAGCCTTTGACGGATGAATATGATTGAAGCATCTTATAAATGATTAAGGTGGATCAACCAAGAGAGAAAATCACCAACTGGAGTAATAACTGGATTACTTGCAACCAAATTAGGGCATCAATTGATTGCAAGGCATCTTGCTACTCTTTATCAGCATCGTTTGGATGACGGGAAATAACCCATCTTTCATATCCCAGATATGACATCTCAACGATGATGGTCCCTATGTCTCCATTCTTTGAGGAATTCGGTGTAATGGTCTGTCAATGTTAATCATTTCTGGTATGTGGCTCGAATTACTCCCTTTGAAGTTGTAGCTAGGATTTGCATGGCCATAATTGGTTCCACTGTTTTGAATAAGCCCCTGATATTGTGCAGGCATCACAGTTGATGGGAAGGATTACGACACTATGCATATGTCAACATCGTGGATGAAATGTGACACGGTAGGTTAATGCTTTAGAAAAAGAAAACCCCAAACACAAACCCTACGCATACCTCCATTTTTAGACCACGTCATCTTAGATTTCTTCTTTGTTCTCGGACGTCTTGTTGCTGCACCTCGTTTGTGCTTTTCAGCAAGCACTTTATGTCTTTCTGCTACACCATTCCAACATTATACATGAAGTGGACAAGAAATAGATAAGAAAACAACATATTAGAAAGTCAATACTAGAGAAACTTCTTGTTTTATCATATGCCCACCGACTTGTCTGATAGTTCTCCTTTTGAGAGATTCCGGCCTTTCACAGGCAGAGGAGGAAGCGGAGGCAATTTCTTAACCCCCTTGCTCCACAGTACTTCAACCTAGTACACAATAACCAATCAAAAAAGGTAAATCACCATAAACTAAGCTAAACTTCACAATGAAAACCAATAAATATAGCCAAGAAGGATACTATCATGTGCCCATAAAGGTAGACCGATATTTGATAATCTCTTCAGTTAAAAAATATTTGATTATTACTGGAGATATAGAACCCTAGGGCACCCAGATAGAGGTCATTCAGAGCCCAAATCAACTTAAGATTTTCACCTGAAAACAGAGTCTTACTACTATAAATGTATGTTGCTGTTTGGCAGAACCATAGCTTTCCTTAACTAGCCTTCCAGCTACAGCTCTCCTCCCGAGAATCTTCCAGTGCCTTGTCCCTTTCTTAAATCTAATTAATACCAGAACCCTGATCAACAAAGCAATAGAAAAATCACAATCCAAACTTAAAGATCACAAAGGAAGATAATATAGCACAACCAGAAATGAGACAAAAGGGTACTTTGAATAACCTTGCTGCATTAACATCACCTGATTCAATTATCAAGACTTCAAATTACCCTCCATGGCAGCTACAAGCACAAACACAATCGATCAATCAAAGAAACAATATATATGCCTCTACAATTTATAATAAACGATGAACTTGGACAAACTTCTTCTCCATTTTCCATCCCTTAACCTGAAAATAATAAAATACACCAACATTTAGAATGAATTTTTATCCTCTTAAAATAGTAAGAACAAGAATACATGTCCCTGTGTTTTCACTATCTCCATCGCTGCCGCCATCCTCCTACTCCTCGAGTCTTCTTCATCGCTATGATTGCTTTCGTCTCCACTGTTATTGATAAGAGACACAGAAAAACAAATAAATTAAAAATGAAGCTAAATATTTATAGATGCTAATTTATTGTGAAAATAAGGCCGAGTTTCTTCAACTTCGTTATCGTCGCTACTGTCTTCTGATGGAAAGGGGCAAACCACATGGCGTTTGCGCTTCCTGTCGCTTCCAGGCGCCATGTCTAAGAAAGATTCCTCGCTGCAATGACGTTTGAATTGTGGGAGTTATAAGCATTGTTTTTTTAAAGAATGACAGTTACATAATTAAACAACACCTTGCTCCAATGAACGGCCGGCCGAGCAGGCGAGCACGGTGATTTTTTTTTCTTCTCCTATAAGATATCATCTGTGATTTCTTTTTCTTGTTTTTATTTTCATTGTTTAAAGAACATAAATAAAAGTTTACGACAGTACTGTGATATCATCGCTTATAGATTGATTCAAAGCCTTGTGTTTTACATCAGATTTTTCACTCTTTTTTTAAATATTTTTTTATTAATTTCCTTTTCTTTGCGTTTATTTTTTCATTTAAACCATGGCCCTTGTAAAAGAAGATAAGAGGAGGAGCATCATGGATAACTGTACTTTGAATTATATATGAAAATTTTACTTACCGAAAATCATTATGTATCAAGAAAGTTATAAACTTTCTTGAACAAGAAGGTTAGGAATGGGAGATAGGAAATTAATTATTCATACGAGTAATTAAATGGGGTCACAATACAATGATTGAAAACGAAGAAAACATTTGTACAAGATAAATGGAAATATGCAGAAGAGTTATGAAACTCATAATATTTCTGGGGTTATGAAAATTGATCCCAGATAATCCAAAATAACATCAATTTAAGATTTTATTTATTTAAAAAGGAAGTTAAAATGATACCTTTCGAAGAAAAAAAAGAGTCAAATAATATGTTTCACAAATTTTAATTAAATCAATCAAGTCATAAAGAATGAACTTGTTAAATCAACCAGTCAACTTCTACCAAGTTTAACATGAAACTAGGTTCAAATGAGATCCCGAGTTAACAAACAAATCATTGGGTTAACCTGCTGGGCAAGTTTAATGATACTGAATGTTACACCCATGACATGAATTAACAAATCTTACTAACAAAAAAACAAGAAGAAGAAGAAAGGAATGACATCTAGACATTTGAGAAGAATGAAGCAACATACATTTGACAAGAATGAAGTCGCAATGGATTCTTAGTACAATTTTTATGGATTAGTGTTAGTTGAACTATAATGTGATTAGCAGATTCTTAACACATTTACCATTATATCTCAGGAGAGAAAAAAAAAACGAAAAAAACAGAACAGAAACAGAAACTTTCCATTAAACATTGATGTTGGCAAAGCAATGCTTTGCAGAATTAACTTTTGACTAGAAAGCATAAACGTAGAAATGATACATTTCAATCATGGACCCAAAGACCAGTCCAATATGTCAGAAAATCAATTTCTCCTAACCAGTTTAATAAATATTCTCACCTGCAACTAACACTTACTTAACTACAGCTTTACAGTGGAAACTGTGAATGCCCATGCTACGTTTGCCTAAAGTATCACAAGCATCACAATTGTAAAAGTATTATACAAGGTTGCGCCACAAAAATTAAATTGGTCTAAACTTCTTTTCTTCTCCCATAAATTGGAGGCAAATATACCTGTGTATCAGACCTGGGGTTGGGATTTCGGTGCCTCTCACCCATTTTCTTTTATTGGCAGCAGCCACATCTTGGAGCGTCTAAAATCAGCTTCAAAACTTCTATTGAGGTTTCGCAAGAGTCCTGCTAGATGCACCATGCAACAATTTGACAAATCCAAGGAAACTCAACTTTCCATCAGTGTGCCGAATCCAATCATGTAGAACAGCATGGACAGGAACAGAAGGGCCAAGGCCGAGTTCCTGAAAAATGAGATTGATTAGTCTCTGCCTTTTGACTTACCATATTCATGCCTTAATGCTTCGGCAATACAAGTTTAACACACACACAAACAGTGGCATAACATGCATTGTGATAAGACCAAAAAGTCAACCACAATCAGTTTGCCAATAATTCATTTAAAGAACTGAAAAGTTGTTTCTAAGATGTATGGACCACTGGAACAGCTAAAACCACATCTACGATGCAGAATTTGTGCAGGTAAAGTAAATAACTGACAAGAAGCCTATGTGCAAAGAATTCTTTGTAGGGTCGGAGACAAGAGAGAAACATACTGATGCCAGCTCCTCAATGACAATGGCCCTGTTCCCATCCTTCTCAAACAGTTCATAGGCACAACGGGCATGTTGCTCCCATCTATCAAGGGCCTCTAGCTGATGGACACTTAATGCAGCTGCGGAAAATTCCTCAAAATCCATCCTTCTGTATTGAAGTGCATTAAGCTGTAACCAACAAAAACAAGCACCAGTTGGAATTGAAGATTAGAAACTGCAAAACCACAAATGACAATCTAAATAGCTACCACAATTGAAACACCTACAGATGCTAGAAAATCAGGAATCCGTGACTCCTTCATGGCGTCTGTAGAATTTTTCATCAAGGTCTGACCATTAAAAAAAGTATTAGCATAACTAACGACAAATGAGCTAACAAGTAATAAAAATTAAAGCACTCAAAAAGCAACCAACCGTTTTAATATTTTCTAAGCTTATAGTGCCATTTTTGTTTGGTTCTAAGAGCACAAACTGCTCCTTCAGATAAAATAGCTCATCCACAGTCAACGTTTTAGATAGAGCCTGCCAAAATGCCAACAAAAAGTTCAGTACAAAATCATAAGAGCGTAATCATCAAAGGTCAAGGCTACACAAAAAACTCCAAGTAATTTGCTTAACAATAGCCCCAAAATTGCTTGATAATAACCACTTGTAAGAATTATTACATGGCTGTTCAATAACAACCTTGTAATCCATAAACTGCATTTCTGGAGCCCGTTAGAATCATTAATCAGCCAGTGCTAAGCTGGGCATATCTTTGGAGTTACAGTTACTTGTAATCCATAAACTACAATCAACATTAAAAGCTAGAGAATAGCAAAATTGAGGTGTACCAAACAAGTTCTGGCTAGCATTTCTGGCTCTAGCCATGTATACATTTTCAAAATAAAGTATGATCTAAACATCTATGCATGAATGATCCAGTAAGGATGATATTGCCTGTATTAACCCATAGTGACACCTTCACAACCACTCAACATAAGCACATGGAAGCAACATAGGAAAAATAATGACATAAGTTGAAAGGAGCTTTAAATGAAAAGCTGCACTTCACACTCAAGTAGGAAGCATCAAAGCACATTACAAAACAATCTCATTGGTAAATTGCATTACAAACCCTTAAAGCAGCTTTCCGAAGAGATGATGAGCGCATATAAGCCTTCATGAGTTTGAGTATGAGTATATCCAGAGGCACTTTAACCTCATTAGAACTTTTAATCCAAGGATGGCCTGCAACAAATAATAGCAAATATCAATTCAGATTCAAGAAAGCCAGCAGGTAGCGTTTGAACGGTGGTCAAGGCATTTACTTAGTGCCTGGGCAGCAGTCAATCTTTTTCGTGGGTCTTTATTCAATAGGCGCTTGACAAAGTCTTTTGCCTCTGGAGAAAGTGAAGGCCAAGGGGTCTCATCAAAACTTGGATCGGCTTTTAGAACAGCACGAAAGATCCCAGATTCAGTTCTGGCCCAAAATGGACGGCTTCCACACAACAAAATATATGCAATCACACCAATACTCCAGACATCAGCCTCTGTACCATAAGATCTATGTAGAACTTCAGGTGCTACATAGTATGCACTACCAACAATGTCGTTCAACCTTTCATCTGTAAAAAGAGATATATTTTAGAAACCACTAGTGAATTCATGGAGCTATTGAAAACAAAGCAGCCAACTACATCTCAGAATAAAGAGCAAGTGCAAACCTGGCTTTACAAAATCTGACAGACCAAAATCTATGGCCTTCAACTGGGAGTCCTCATCCTTTGATGTGAACAAGAAATTCTGATCCAGCAATCAGCTACACTTAGATAAGAATGCATGAATAACAAAATGCAACTATGCACGCAGTAAGCAAATAAGTAGTCAGTTTTCAACCAACAATTGATGACCAATAAATTAGCGAAAAAGACAGCCAAACTTAGGTCATTGTTGTCTTCTTATTCTTTTTGTCTCAGTTTTTTCACTTTTAATTCCAGTAAAATCTCTAAAATCGAAAATCCTAGCAAAAGAGAGTACAAGTTATCACATGTTCTTCCCTCTTCCTGATCATTTTCATCAAGTTGCATTCAGGTCAAAAAAAACCTTGATGCACGTGATACCAAACAGGAAGAACTTTTTGACGCCTATAAAATTACAAAAAAATATCTCGCACGGGGCACACACTTATATTCCACTCATAGCTCAAAAAGGGAAAACAACAAGGACTCCTTAGAAGTAGCACTGGTCTTTATTATGCAAGCAGATTCAGGTGCTCCAGTTTCATACTCTGCCTCAAATATCACAATTGATCCTAACTAAAAGCTAATGAATGAACAATTTGAAGAATTGGAAAGGAATAATCTTTCAAAATGCCCAGGCATGAAACTCTGAGAATATGACTCTCAACAGAAGCTGCAGGACAGAATGCAACTGGCTATGCATGTTAGTAACACTGTATCTCACCTCAGGTTTAAGATCACGGTGCACCACACCCTGAAGATGGCAAAATGCTACAACATTTAATATCTGTATCATGACAGCCTTTGCATCGTCTTCTGTATATTTTCCGCCTCTACAAGAAAAGAGCATCACTTGATTAGCTGTGAGCAGCTGACCAACTAACTCCATTAAATTCCAGTTCTTTAGTCCATCAATTAGATCAAAATGAACTAAATACTGGTATAGCTACTATCTTATACCTTGCAAGAATTCTATCCAAGAGTTCTCCTCCTTCACATAACCTGAAAAATGCATGATAATCACAACAACCCATTAAAATAGATGCAGAATACCATCTACAAAAATGAAACTCAAAAGATTACAATCTATTTCACAACATAACCATAATAAGGATCTAACATACGAAAAAAGAAAACACAGAACAATCAGCACTTACTCCATTACTATGTAGACATTATCATGATCTTCATAGGCATCATAAAACTGTACTAAATTGTTATGCCCGTTCAATGCTCTCAGTATGTTAACCTCCCTTCTCACATCCTCAATGGCAATTGCTGTAGTCATCTAACAACAAAAACAAAAACCAAAATAAGCAAATGAAACAAATTGGCGAAATGCAAGAGCCAAATGTCTAACACCATCAAGCAGCAAATAAAATAAACCAACTAAGACCGATCCAGCTGGTCTAGAAATTAACACAGAGACAGACTATTCTCCATGTAGTTGAAACTTAACAACAGGTTTATCTTGATCAAAGTAATTTCTCCCCAACAATTTAGCTTCCCAAGACACTACATTTCATCATAATGCTAAATACAAAAACAGAAATCAGAAACCAACAATAAGATTACAGCACGCGCTAAAGATCTACCGCGAATGCACAATTCAAATATATCATTAACATTTTAAAAAAAAAAACTAACACCACATGTATCAAAGAAACAAATTAAGAAAGTAACAGCACACGTATCCCCACAGATCAAACACACCAAAAACACTAAACTTGAACCTTAAAATCACTCAATTACATAAAATCACCAACAAATTAACTAAAATAATAAAAATACCTTTGCTTTAGGGATTACTTTAACAGCAACTTGTTGTCCTTTGAGTTCACCTTTTTTAAACTTGGCTTGACAAGTATACCCAAAATGTCCTCGCCCTACTTCATCTCCAAGCTCATACTTATTTCCAAAATGCTTAGAGAATCCAAAGCTCTTAACTAACCCTGCCGCCTCCGCCTCGCCTCCTTCCGGTATCGTCGCCTCGTTCGGCTTCACCGATCCATGCCGCCTCGCAAGCACTGCCCGTATATGCTTCGCCGGAGACGGCGGCGGGAACGGCCTTTTAAAAAGCCTCTTCGGCGTCGAGTTCGCACTGGCCGCATTCCTCGCCGGAGATCTCGCTGGCGAAGACTTCTTAGAAAAGAAGTAGTGAGCCGGACTCGGGCTGAAAAAATTGAAGGGCGATTTTTTAACGGATTCTAAGCCGGTACTGTTGTTCTGATCGTTAACATTTGGGGTTCTGGGATCCGGTCGAGGTGTGTCCTTGGTAGGAATAGAGTTGTCCTTAGCTTGGATAGCGATGGGAGAAGAGAGAGTGGAGTTTGGGGAGGGTTTAGAGGTGCAGATACCCATTGTGTTAAGCCTCTCCCCAAACAGAGAGATTGTTAGAAAAAAAACAGAATTGGAAATGAATTACTTAAAGCATTTGAATTGGAAGTGAGTTTTCTTCCAAAGGATTTTGGAATTTGAAAAAATAAAGAAACGTAAAGGAAACTGAAGTCTGCCTGTCTATGGTGATTAGAGGGGAGAGAGAGAGAGTGAGGGGGGGCGGGGGGGGGGGATAGGTAGGGGTCTGTAACTGTAACTGTAATGTAATATGGTTAGATAGAAAGGAAGCAAGGACGGTCTGTTTTGTTGTGCTTTTTGTTAAGCATGGTTTCGATTTTTATTAGTTTTGTGATGTTAACAGATAAATAAGTTTGGACAAACCTCACATTAGCCCTCCAACTTATATCAAGAGTGCGGTTCCACCACACTTCTCTAAATTAATTCTTGAATTTTGTTTTTTTTTAGTTTTAAATTAATATATTTTTAGTATTTTTTTATTGTTTTGATGTTAAAAATAAAAATATATTATTTTAATATATTTTCAAGAAAAAAAAACATACATTACACCACAATTCCAAACACAATTGATGTGGTTAAATTTAGCTCATTTAAATCTTATTAAATTCATGCTTAATTTTTGCTTTGACTTATTTAGATTTACTTGATTAATAAATGAGTAAATAAGTTTATTTGAGATTTTCATTTTCTCATCACATTAAAAACAAATAAACAAAATAAAATATTAGAAAAAAAAAACTGTAATTATGTCTGTTGCAATTAACTCGAGTACTTTGTGAATATTGGAAGATCTAATTGAGAAAAGATAACTCTAAGAGCGAAACTGAGAATAACTTGATAGTTAGGGGATTAATTTGAGGTTTTCCCAACAATTTCTATCAGCTTTCTGCTTTAGAGGTGGTGGTGGTCCCAACGAGCAGAGTAAGTACACGTGTCACAATTTTGGTAGGGTTGTTTAGAGCCCGTTTATTGTTATAGTTAAGGTACAACCGTATTTTTGAAATCTTTTTAATTTTAATTTTTTATTATTATTATTAAATCTTGTTAATGTACTCATATAAATATAAATTTAAAAATAAAATAATATATTATTTAAATAAATTTTTAAAATAAAAATATTTTAAAAAACAACATTTCTAAATATAACTTTATTTTATTACCTGAATTTTAACTGGTGCTTGTTGCTTTTGTTGTGGGTTCTTTTTGCCTGAATTAACGGGAAAGAGGGAAGGTTCCTAGATTTTATCTTAATTTGGATAAATTGAATTATTTTATTGATAAATTAATTTCCTTTTGCCTTCAAAAAGGCCGAGGGGGCATAAAAAGTCAAAAGCACTGCCGTTTTAATTGCCCGCCCTTATTAGGCAGCCATCAACCTCCTTAATTAATCTTTCTGATTAGTTTAATTTGTGATTTAAAGTTTAAAACATGAAATTAAAGTTCCAAAAAGGGAAAATGAAAATTGGGAGAATGTTCTTCCGACAAAAAGAAAAGTAGGTCAAATGATTCATTTTCCTTTTTACCAAATGCTTCCTGATCCTTTCCTTGTTTTTTCTTGCGAAAAAATAAATAGGAGAATCTACTATCGATTTTGTTTATATATATATATATATATGAGATTTCTACTAATTTTTTGAATTTTTCCATAAAAACTATGTCTCGACAAAAAGATAATTATATATATTAATTTTATTTCACCAAAACAATTTGTCCCTTGTTATTATAAACAATTTGATAAATGGATATCATGTGATATTTATAAATTTGTTTGATGAAAATAACTTGAAAAATCTCTTATTTATTTCAAAAATATTTTTTTATTTTGGATGTGTATGTTCTAGTATTAATTTAATTGAGATTATCAAATAAGTAAGTTTGAGTTAAATTTAAATTTGTGAAATCTTCTTATAGTTATTTTTATTAAATTTAAATGGATAATCGCTCAAAATCTTTTATAAAATTTCAATCAATCAAAGAAATTTCTAATTTTATATTAAAATTCCCTCAAACTATTTTTCATTTAAAATTAAGTTTTTATTAAAAAAAATTTCATCTAACAATGGAAGTGCACTTTTTCAATAGTTAAAACGTGATAAAATCTATGGATGCTTTGCTTTTCTCTCCAAGACTTGTTCCTTCCCTTCTAAGATGTTCTTTCATTGCTAGTTAATTTTATGATCCATAAAATTAGTTAAGGTATGCACAAACTAGTCCAGATATATATATTAATAAAAAAAACATTTTAGGAGAAAAAAAAAACAAGCTTTATAGGGAAAAGAAAAATACTCCCAAGTTTTAGGATATTTTTAGCCATTGAGAAAGTTAAAAAGTCAATAACATACAAGTCAACTGTATTTATTACTTTTAGAATTTATGAAAACCTAATAAAAGGATCCAATCTTAAATAAAAAATAGTTGGAGGGAGGCCCAATTCGAAAATTAAAAGTTGAAGGACTTATTCGTAAATTGCTTGAGGTGCAATAGAGGTTTGGACTATTTTTAGCTAATCTAACTCATTAGATTTAAATTGTACCGTCATGATTTAGTATATAATAAAATAGAAACAACTTAGCTCTTTATTATAATATTCTATTTCTCTCGTTTGAAATAATTTTTTGAATTAATGTGGAGATTTGAAATATAAATGATTATATTACAAGGAGGATATAAATTATGTATTAAGCTGTGACAATGTACTTTTGCTTGTGCAGTAACCAATCAAAAATGATTAGAAGGAGAGGCTTTATTCACATGAAATTGAGAGCAATTAATGAAGGAAAATTTCAACATTGTCACGGGTGTTATTATTATTATTTGCTGATATATTTTCAAAATCGAGTGACAGTTAAATTGATGGTTTTCACATGACACTAAGGTTGTGGTTGTGTTTATACTACAATTTTATTTTAACAAAATTTTAAATTAATATTTTTGATATCTTGGTATCAAAAATAAATTTAAAAAAAATAAAAAATATATTATTTTAATATATTTCAAAATAAAAAATATTTAAAAAAACAATATTTACCATAATTTTAAACATTAACTAAGTCATCATGGTAAATTAACTTAATGTGGAAGGGTTCGGTTATTTACAATAACAAGGTATTTGTATGCTATTTTTTTATATATACTAGCACATTGGATTGATCTTTGTAACGAGTTAATAATAATTTTTTAAAAAAATATAAAAAAATATAAAGAATATAAAAATTATATTAAATGTCTTGAGTCTGACGGCAATACCAAATCCAATGCTATTGGATCTGTCAACAAAGCCAAACCCAAAATTATCAAACCAGACCCAATAGAACTGTCAAGAAATCCAAAAGTTGT
Source organism: Populus simonii (assembly GCA_007827005.2). Lineage (NCBI taxonomy): Eukaryota > Viridiplantae > Streptophyta > Magnoliopsida > Malpighiales > Salicaceae > Populus > Populus simonii. The sequence continues at coordinate 13,069,916 of CM017470.2, forward strand.
TGAGTTTAGCTCGGCAGCTGGACCCATCGTTGTTGGGTCCTGGTGACAGCATGACCCAACGCTAAGAAAAAAGCAATTCAATCCAACCAAACCTCAAATGAAAAAAATTTATCATCACCTACCTTTTATACAATATATAAAAAATTCTCATCAATTTATTTGCTCTTTGGTGTATGACAAAACTTAACTAAGAGAAAAAAAAAACTTAAAAAGACAAAAAAAATAAAATTGAAAATATTTGGGTTGGCTGAAAGCCAGACCCAATAACGTTGGGTCTCGCTACTAAGCCAGACCTAACACTTATTAAAAGTGACTTGGATCTAGCTGCCTAGTCAGATTTATGTTGGGACCCAATAACTTTTGGTGCAGAAAACAAAAAAGATAATGCCCCCATTAATATTTTTTTGACTAAAAATTAATAAAGATAATACTTCTATAACACTACAATATCGTCCATGGTATAAACTACAAACATTTTATATCTATAGGTGGTTAGTATAATAAATCTATGTTCATGGTACAGGCCCCGTATTTTTCCTAGTTTTTAAAAATATAATATAATGTATATATAAAAGTACATGTATGTTATCTTTGAACGAAGACGCCCAGGCACTGGATTTGATGCCTTATTGTAGTCGTGGCCCAGCTTATGATTATAAAAGAAAGTCAACCAATTACAATGCATGTAGACTGTAGTGGTGGTACAGCAAATCTAAGGTGGCCATGTGACATACGATCTGTCGTGTAAGTAAACAGATATGGTTGTGTGAAATGCAGAAACCATATCAATATATCAATATAGTTTGGTGAAGACCCTTCAATTTCAATCCGATGATGATTTTGCCGATTCTGGTGTTCCTTACTATTATAAATATTTTTTAAAGTAATTTTTATTTTAAAATATTATTTTTTTATTTTTTAAAATTTATTTTTATTAATATATCAAAACGATTCAAAACACAAAAAAATAAATAAATAATAAATAAAAAAATATACAAAACTCCACTTGAATCTGCAAATTCTTTTTTTTTATCAACTATATAATTGAATAATGTGATTGAAAATATTTTTTATCTAAAAAAATATTATTTTTAGGTATTTTTACATAAACAAAACATTTTAAAAATCATTAAAATACAATGGTGCCTTAATGATTTAGCTAAGGAAACATCAGTATTTATTTTTTTTGGTGAGGAACCAATGATCGGAATTTTAAATTTAAACTCCATATTATAGTGGGGGGCAAAAGAAATCATGAAATTAAATTCATCAAGTCTATAGTGGTTGGTTGTAATAATTCAGATTTCAATTTCAATAAAGTTCACACATTACTTTTTATCAAAATTCTTGTAATCAAACTTTAAGATTATCAAATAAATTTATTACTACCGGTTCCAAGAACATAGCAAAACAACAACAGGGAAAAAGTTTATTTGAAAATATAATAGATATTATTTTTTAAAATATATTTTTGATATTAACACGTTAAAATAATAAAAAAAACATAAAAAAATAATATAAAACTAAAAATATTTTAAAATTTTAAAAGTTTTAATACCCGGTCCAACCAACTCCCAAACACACCTCAATTTTACCACTTAGCACATAATTCTAAAGCTTCATTTCAATCTGAAACTACATTCATTATCTAACCGCCCACTGACATGCTATCATCATAAATTCATTATTCAGCTCCCCACTCACAACCTGCCATTGAACTCATCGCATTCTCCCTTCTCCTTCTTGCCCTACAAAACTTATCCATACATGTCGTCATTCTCAGAATTAGTAACATTAATTTATTTGAACCTTATCAATAAGAACATTGCAAGGCCAATAATAATAATAATCAGAGCGATGATGATGATAAGTTGCAAGAAAAAAATAATCATGGAATAAATTAATTAGGAAATCCCGCATAATAAGTTTAAAAAAGATGAAAGATTCTTGGATTAATAAATTGAAGAAATGGTGGGATTCAAATCTCCCACCCCAAGTATTAAAAGAGATCAAATCTGAACGTGTAATTGAGGCGTGCCGGCAAAGGCATCAATATCTTTCCAGTGATCATTGAGATTGACTACGATCCGGAGCATTGCTGGATAATAATACAAGATACCCAACATTTTCTTATTATGGATTCGATCCTTTCCTCCATTGTTAAATCGAAAGGCCTTAAATACTGAGGATGTTGGGGGTGGCTGAATTTAGAGTAGGAAGTTGATTTGTAATAAAATTAAAATTTATCATTAAGATATAAACTCTCATCAACTTTGTTCTCAGTCATATCGAAGAACTTTTAGATAAATATATAATTTGTATATGATATTTAATAGTTAAATTATAACGAAAACTAGTAAAAACAGCTTAATTAGATATCGTGTCCAACCACTACGACGTCAATGGAAATATTTGATTATATACACAGCACTTTGTCTAGCATGTGGTGACTCCACTTTGCCAATCTTGTCATGAGGTTCTGCCATACTGTTCATACTGTGGCTGAGCTGAGAAAGAAGAAGTAGAGAAACATATTCATTGCAGAAAAGCTGCCGAAGGTAGCAGTTGAATAAGGTTTTGACTGCTGTGGCTGCGCATGATGGCGATGATGATGATGATGCTCATCTCTTTTGGAGCCAAATCATAGTGGAAGTTGGTGCCGGATAACTCCAAGGAAATAAAATCACTGTAAAGAACACGACCTCCCATGGTGGATTCAGGAAATGACACTTTATTTGAACTAAAGCCTCAATATGACAAAATGCATTTAATTTGACTTAACTGAATGACAGGATGGTACTATAGCTATAGATGATGCCTGATTAGAGTGTTTTGTTTTTGTCGTTCAAATACTATTTTTTTTAAATTATGTAATATTTTATTATATTGATTTTAAAAATATTTTTTTAAAAAATTAACTGTAATAATAATAATTACAAACACTACGGCAAGCTTCTTGCCAAGAGCATTTGAAATTTTAATTATTTCACCAATAAATATATATACGTGTTTTAGCCCAATGATTTATATAAATAAATACGTGTCTGGTCAACATGAAAGCAGAAAGAATTTTTTTTTTAAAAAAATGACCCTTTGATGACAACATATAGCAAACCTTTTTGCAAGTAATATTTTCTCTCCGTAGAGGAGAAAAAAACTTAGTAAATTTTAAAACATAATTCTTCCATTTAACCAAATACATAGGAAATTCCATCTAGTTAAGATGGTTGGGTTAATTATACTCTTAATTCCTTAATCACTAAAATTTAAATATTAACTATTTAGATAGCCTAATGGTAAGAGTTTGGTATCAAGAAGTTTACTTTTCCTGTGATCTCATATTCGAACCTTGTAGTTGCTAATATGGTGGTCACTGGAACCTTATATGGTCGTTAACTTCAGGGCCCATGGAATTAGTTAAGGTGCACGTAAGTTAGCCCAAACACCTACATTAAAAAAAACAATTCAAATATAAGAAGAGAATATGAGAATAAAAATTCTCAATGAACCCCTAATGACGGATGGATGGTCAGCCATTGATAAGGAAAAATGAATTAATTATCCCTTTCATGTAAAAATTGGAATGAAAATACCAAGCAGAAATTTAATTATTATTTTTTTTATATAAAAAAAGGATCTGTCGGCTAGGAAAAGAATCTTTAGGACCCTGGAACGAGTACAAATTAATCTGTTTCTTTCTTTCAATAAGTATAAATGTTTATTTGTTTTTAAAGCCACTACAAGGCATCGAATTTGACCACCTTATTATATAGTATGATCATCGCGGGCATAATCAAAAAAATAATTTTATTTTCTCAAGTCCGAAGACAAAAACCAGGAGAAATAAGCTTAAAGAAAGAAGAGAGAAGAGAGAAGGTGTCCCCTTCTTTGATAACTTGCACTGCATACAATAAAGGAGAGAGTCCCACCTATCATTGCACATGCCGTCTCACCTACTTGAACATGAATTTGAGTGTGGTCCTTTCTTTCAAATGAAATTGGTTTGGTGAAATTAACAGTTACTTCGAATTAACGAAGCATTTGATAATTGATATACTGCATGCCCCTCAGCCCCACGAGACTGCTCCACACAAAATTTAGCCACACACAACGTTTAAATCTGTATGATTTTGGGGACAAGCTCTATATGATTCTGGGGACGGCATGCAGATCATGCTGACTAAGACAATGTCTCCGCAAGTAAAAATTCTTCGGTTTAAAACTTACATAGACACATACTATCTTGTATTTTATTTTTATCAAATAAATAGAATTGATGGGATTCGAACATGTGATAATTTGGTTATTAAGGTTATGATATCATGTTAAAAAATTAATTCAACCTAATAATTTAAATTATTAAGTAAAATCTCAAAATATAATTTATATTATTATTTAATATTTAAAGCTAGTGTGAAACAATCTAAACGCGGAAAGAAACAATCTAAACGCGGAATGACATGCAATAGCAACGCATAGATTCCAGCAAAACACAATGCATTCAACGTATTTTTTTCTTGTACCAAATTGAAACCAATGTATCTATTTGCTGAATATATTTAAAACTGATGGCATGTTTAAGATATAATATAAGTAAATTGTGCCATATAGGTTAAAAATCAATTCAATTTAAAAATACATTCAATATATAATTTATATCATTAACCAATACACTTCCTCAAAGAAAAGTTATTTGCGCTTAAAACTTGCACAGACCGATACTATGTTATATTCAATTTTTATCAAATAAATAGAGATGATGAGATTCAAACTCTTGACCACTTGATCATGAAGACTCTAATATCATATCAAAAAATCAATTCAACTTAAAAACTTAACAGGATTTCTATTTCTCTTCTGGGTTTTCAAGTGCAGGTGCTGCATTATGTTAATTATCACTGTGAGCTGTGCTATCTTATGCTTGCAATATTTTCCATCTTGTTAATTAAATGTCATGTGGTGCAGGTGAAATGTCGGGGTCATGCAACTTCACCTATAATGTGTTTCGCAATAGGTAACATCGGTCCTTATCAGTCCATTGGGCTCCCATGTGATCACGAACAACAAATCATCATGATATGTTTTCAGTTTACAATTGTGTAATTTATTTGTAACTGCATGTTCATGCAGCTGAAAGCAGATTATTTACCATACCATCAAATTAATTACTGTACTGAACTCTAAAAGATTTGCAATCCTGAGACCTCTCGAGGGAGGGCAGACATGAGTGACGAATTGAGCTACAAGCTCGTTGGTAATTTCCCCTTCTTTATTCAAATTATAAAACGGCACGAGGAATTTATTTTTGTAAATTTTAGTATGGTCACAGCAATATTTACTACCAAAAAAAATTAGAGAATGCCAATGAGAAAAATTCTGTCAGTATTATAAATTATTGATAAAATTAATATTATTGTCGAAAAATTAATAATCAATGATTTTATTCTATCAATTATTAATAAAATATTTTATTATTTGAATTAGCTTTTACCGTTTATTTTTTGTTGAGTAATTTGTTGGGTTTGAATAGTACTAAATGAATTATCGGCGGAATAAATTTTGTTGGAATTTTTTTTTTTTAGTATCTCACAATTAGTACAAAAGAAAATTCTTAATTTTTTTTTTCATTGATTAACAAACATCTCACAATTAGCATAAAATAAAATCAGCATAAGAAAATAATATCTAAGCAAATAAACTTGCAATAAAGCTAATGGCTGGGTAGATTCCATTTTCTGTACAGAATTTTTTTTTTTTAGTTTAACGTGGGTGTCCGGGCCAGCTTGCGCGCACCTCGACTAATCCCACGGGCCCTGAAGTTAACGACCATGTAAACCTCTAGTGGCCATCATATGAGCAACCACAGAGCTTGAACCTGAGACCACAGAGGGAGCAAACTTCTTGGTCCCAAGTTCTTACCACTGGGCCACCACCTAAATGGTTTAACTTGTTTGATGGTAAACAGTCTCTTTTCTCTCCAAATCCCACATATTAGTAAGTTACAACCGATCTTGTAAACTGTATATAAACAAAAGCACAGAGATTTTACAGTTAAAGAATCTCTTTCTGTTCAATATTTGGTAAAAAAGAATGATAAACAAAAGCTGGAAACTCAGTCTAGATCAACAATAATGTTTCTGTTCATCTGTCCCTATCGACTTACTTGTAAGAAAACAACAAAGCGAAAGAAGCAAGATAAATCCTGCCACAGTATCAAAATTTCAAGAAGATGATCATCTGCGTGCCTGCTGCTTGAAAATTAGTTCCAGGAATCAAAACAATCACAGCTTTAATAATTAGTCATCGATGAACAAAATTACAGAACAGTAAGTGGAACACGAAGCATGTTTGCTGCTTGAAAAGGCTAAGCTTATTGCTTGCATAACGCAAAAACTGATAAAAATTCACCGATGAATACATGAAAAACTTTGGAATCTCTTCATCTTGAGTCTGCATCACTCCATTCTACAAGCAAACACCCTTTCAGCATTATATTAACAAAAGGCTAGTTAGATGCTTTTCATAAATGTTGTTCTCCCTGCATTAAGCAAACACCCAGAAGCCAAAAATCAAAACCCCTATCATAAAATAAAATAAAAAAGATCTAACACCCTAAATCCAAAAACCCACCAGAAAAAAAAAAAAAACCCTAAATACATTCCCATAAAATAAACATTGTTTTTCTTTTTTAAATGCCCATATTCTTTAATAAAAAATATCAAAAATCAAAATCCCCTTTAAGCAGAAGGAAACCCAGAAGCTGAAAAACCAAACCCAAATCTGAAAAATACCAAAAATAAACCCAAATTAAGAAACTTCAAATTACAAGTTGTACCACCATCACCAACAATCACAAGCTTGAAGTTTGTATATAATCAACAATTTGTTGATTCGACATAGCCTACACAAATTACTAAAAAACAGAAATCTTAAAAAAGAAAACAAAAATGAAAATGAATCAAGAGAGGGACGTTGCATATGTTGATGGCGGGTTGGGTGGTTGTTAGAAATCTAAAGTGGGTGGGAGAGAGATCGGAATAAGGGTTTGAATTGAAATCAAATGAAAACAAGAAATGGGAAAAAGATAGAATTACTGAGTTTTAATTTCTTTTAAAATTATCAACGAAAATGAAATATCCTTCAGTAATTTAACATGTCAGAAATACCAACATAATTTTCCTTATTTCCTCGCCATTTTCATCAAAAACTACTAACAGAGTATGTTCATTGAGTTTTTTCTTTGTAAACCCCGACAAAGTTTTTTTTTTTTGTCAGCGTTGCCGTTGTTGTTTTTTCTAATTTTCTAGTATTGATTGATTTGTGACAGAAAGCCTATTAGACACCAAATTGGATGAAAGATGATGAGAAAAGTGTCTTCCTTCCAGAATGTGAAATTATTTCCTACGCCACCTAAAAGAGACCCCAAAAAGAGAGAAAAAACAGATCTCACACGTATATCATCAAATACGAGAAAGATGTTGATAGATCATAGATGTGTTCAGTGTTGTTCTCCAAGACCTTTCAACCAAAACACACAGCACTTTGGTCAGAAATGTTTTCTTATCACTATTAGAACTTAGACAGGCCTCGCCTATACCCTCAAAGGATATGATATCAAGCATAATTCATGTCAGAAAGAATCACCCTTGAGAATTGTAGAAAAAATAAATGAATTTAAGATACTTTCAACCAAGCTCCACTTGTTTCCTTATGAGGAAAAAAATTAAGTAGGAAAAAAAAATTAGAACATGGATTGAAATTCTCAATTGCATTGATATCATATTTGCTTATTCATTTAAAAAAGTAAAAAAAAAAAAAAAAGGTCTTTACCTGGTAACTAGAAAATCTTAACTTGTCTTCAAAGACCAATGTTTTATAGATACGAATCTAATAACAAAGAGCTTAGTAAAGGACAATAAGGAAGGGATCCTCCATCATTTATAGGTGGTGAATATTTATTTGATTAGGGTTTATATTTGCAGAACTTTGTGCTCATTTTAAATTATGACAATAAAAGAAACAACGGATTTGGTGAGACATAGAGCTAGGTTGCAATTTGATGGTGTTTTTGCTAAGTATAAAGCCACCTTCATACTTAAATGGGAGGGGAAAAAAGTTTTCAAAGGGCTAAAAACATTAAAGTTTGTAGATGATCATGCTTCAAACATCATTGTGTCAATTTGGAGGGAAGCGGACTTCATGGTATGAAGAACCATAATTATCATGTATTTATGTAGATGTTTATTCTAATGTAGGTGTTACAAATATCAACTCTAAATTTATAATTTTATTTTTAAAAATTTAAGTATATGGTAGTTTTTTTATCAAGAAGTTTATAAGACCTTTAAATAGATCGGGAAAAACCTACCTTTACTAAAAAACAACCTGAAGTTAAGAAAATTAAAACATTGTCCAAAATAAAAATTATAAATTAGGAGAATCCTAGAAAAATAATAAAATTGACCCAAACAATAATTTTTAGACCTAATTATAGAAGATTGAATGATCCGATAAAAAATAAAGTAGCTTTTTATAGAAAAACTACCACCTAAAAAAATTAAATATGATTCAAGAGTTGAATCTTTCGTTATTTTAATTTTAAAATGCTAATTTAGTTTAGTATGATCAGAAAAAAAAAATTGCAATACATATATAGAGATAATTTTTTTTTAATAATCATTATTTGCATATTTTGAGCATTGAAGAGATTGACTTTTAAAGGTTAAAAGAAAAAATATTCCTTTTGGTTCTTAAAGAAATGATTTTTTTTTCTTTTGTCTGGGAAAAACAAGCCAAGGAAAGTCAGGGGTTAACATAGTAGTGTTCCTTTTCAAACAGCTATAAGCCTGTAACAGTGCTAGTAAATAGTAGGGGTGATTATTTTTTGTTTGGTTCGGTTTTTACATAAAAAAATTAACCAAACTAAAATTATTATTTTTTACAATTTAAAACTGAAACCGGTTCAAACTAACTAGTTTTGATTTGGTTTATACTGTTAAAATACAATAAAACCGAGAAGAAACTTGTAAGCCTAGAAGAAGTTCATCAATTAAACCAAAATTCATAGATTGAATCATTGGTTTTAAGACGTGCAAAATAATACTTTATCCGAATTTTCCAAGAAATGTGATCGAGATCAAGGTAAACTTACAATATTTCACTCCTTTTTGAAACCTCATAATTTTTACAATCCACATCAATAAAAGCAAAAATATATATACAACCATGAAGAGAAGAAAAATGGCAGGAAAAACAAAATTCAAGAACTTGTTTTAGTTTCCATGGACTAAGATATGATTGAATTTTATTTAACATACAAGCAAAACCAGGGTTGTAAATTATAATATGATGAAAAAAACAAAAAACCCCATTATATATCAAGAAAAATAAAAGCTTGAAATCGATGAAGATCGGAAGGGAAACAAATCTACTCAACCAACTACTCTAGAAGCAAGTCTTTTGGGTTAAGAGAGAGAAGATAGTGTGATGGAGAGGAGAAGATAAGATTGGGGACGGCGACTAGGTTAGTATTAGATTATTTATATTTTATACTCTTTTTTATTTTTTCAAAATGCTAGTTGAATCGGTTGAATTGATTTTAAACATTTGAAAATGAAACTAAACCAAACTGAAGTGGAAATTTTTCTTGGGTTTTCTAATCAGTTAGTTTAATTTTTTTTTCTCGATTTGATTTTTTCAATTATTTTTTTTTAGTTTTCTTGATTTGATTAATTTTTTAAATTTTTTATTCACCTAAATATTGATAACTAATTATTAGCATTCACACCACATGTTTGGCTAGTCATAAAAAAATTATAAATAAATAAACCCTCTGGATGTGATGGTTTTTCTTGTTTGCTTCTACTTTTGGGGGAGGAATGGATGAAAATAATAGATAGGGGCAAATTTGTCCAATACATTGAAATTATTGTGCCAATTACAACATTAGTATATCATTTACCCATGTTTCACTAGACGTAAGATTAATTTAAAAAAAATTAAAAAAAATATTTAGGTATTGTAACATGTTTTCAAAGAAGAAAAGAAATAAAATTATATAGAGATCGACTCGATATGACCCGATCGATTTAGCAAGTTCAAAGAAAATCTAGACAAAAAAAAAAACATAGTTTAACTAAAAAATCTCAAGACAACATCTTATTTTTTTAAAATACTGAAATGATAATATATTGGATTGACTCGAGTCAACCCAAGTTCATATGAACAATCTACGACGCGAGTCAACATAGGTAACATATCAAATCTATGATCCAGGTCATAAGACCGTAATAACCTCATTGAAAGAAAAAAAAATATTAAAGCTCAAATATTGATTAACCCAATGTTGAAAAATGAAATTGAAAAAATCAATTAATAAAAGATAAAAAAAAAAATTCAAGTGAACACAGGTTATCCTGTCAGACTTGGATCATGAAGTTGTCCAATAAAAAGTAAATTAAAACAAATTATAAAGCCCAATTACCAATCAATTTATTATTGGAGGATGGAATTAAAAAAAAAACTAAAAATAAAAAAATATTCGAGTCAACCCAGACTAACCCTGCAAACCTTTAACTCGAGTAATGAGATTAGAATAACCTCATAGAAAAAAAAACTGAAACAAATTATAAAATTTAATTCTTTATCAACTCTCAAATGTTGAAAGATGAAATAAAAAAAATCATGTAAAAAAAACAAAAAGAAAAAACTCAACTCAATCGAGTTAACTCGCAAAACAAATGATTTGGGTTATGAAATTAAGATAACCTAAAAACAAAACTAAAATAAATTATAAACCTTAATCCCCAATAAATTTAATGTTAAAAAATAAAATTTAAAAAATAATTTTTTTTAAAAAAAATAATGCTAGGAAACAATGATTTCCCCTCCTCAATAATAATAATAATAATTATAGGAGGAAGAGGAGGTTGTGCAATATCCGACATAATCCAGATTCAATTTAAATTAAATTTAATTATTAGAAAATAGTTTCCTTTTGAAAAATAGTTATTTATAAAACATAGATTTCTAAAAAATAAATTATTTTTAAATATTTGGTAATTTCATAAAAAATAAATTTAAAAAATACTTTTCAATGTTTAACTATGCTATAAAAAAATAAATTGAAAAATAACTTATTAATATTTTTTTGAATTTATTAAAAAATAAAAACAAAAAAAAGTAAAAAAGTTGAAGGATGATAAAATTAAAAAAATTAATTTTATAAATTATTTTAAATAAAATAAAAAGAAATAAAAAAATTAAAGTTCAAATCTAACAAGAAAAAAGGGTTGAAATATAATAAAATTAAAAAAATCTAATTTTATAAATTATTTTAAATAAAATAGATAATAATAAAAATAATAGAAACTTAAAATAATGAAGAATAAATATAATAGATATATATTTATAGAAAAAATCTAATTAAAAAAATAATAAGAAAAAACAAATAGCAATCACAAAAATAAAAAATTAAATTAATAAAAAATTAAATTAAATCAAATTATAAAAGATAAAATTAAAAAAAATACACGAAAATTCAAAACAAAATATATAATAATAAAAAAATTAAGAATCAAATTTGATATAATCAACAAATTAAAAAATATTTTTAATTTTTTTTTATAACTTTAAGAAAGTATATTAAAATAAAAAAAATATTTTTCTAAAAACCAAGTTAAATCTTTCTTGAGCCGAAGAAAGTTTTTAATTCACTAACTTTTTTTTTTAATTATAAACAAACATGAAAAAATTTCACTTTCCAGGATATAACTTTAGTTAAAACTAAATTTTAGCTGTGATGATTATCCACTGTAACAAGGTTACCGTACACCATTATTCCCACTCCTTGTCCCAAACACATCTTTCCATATCAAGGAATGAAAAACCTGTATGATTAGAAACGCATGCAATCCGATGAGCTGTCTTCCCCTTGTAATTTTTCCATCTATGGGTGCCATGCGGTTCAGGTAAACAGTCAGTTTCAAGCAACCTCTACCCAACGTGTTTCACAAAGCACAATGCAGATCCTTGTCGCAACTATTGGAAAATGCCATGTTATAAAAGAACTAGAAATCAAAAGATGGCCTGCCAGGTGCGATTCCCCCTTTTATGCTTCAGATAAAGAATTATCATAGCATGAAGAATTGATTTGTGCACGTTTTGACATGGTCATAAAAATACCTAGGGCCCTAGAGTGTATGAAAGATCATGAGAACAGTGCCTTCCATAACGGTGTTATTTCTTTCTCATCCTAGAACTCCAGCACGCCATGAAGAAACTAACCAGATGTTTTGTCCCCACCAAAACCAGACTTCAGGTATCCTGTTTCATTGAGATGGCTAACATCACCCCATGTTTTAATGGTCCAACGATCCCCATCAGATATGTGGAAGATGTTGATAGACGTGTTCAATACCCTTCCTCCGGACTTTCCATTTGGGCAAGCTCGTTGGTACAGTTCTCTGATGACACCCCCATGAGTGACCACAACAACTCGCTCTCCTGCAATTCGAAACAGGAAACATTATATATTTAACATGCACCTAAAATGCAAAGTTTTCCAAACACTTGTACTAGAAAATAAGAAGGTCATACTATCAAATGATTTCCACCAAAACTAAAGACGAGATGTTGTTACTCTTTACTAATACTATACCTGTATGCTTCGCAGCAATTCTCTCCAATGAAGATGTACAGCGATCGTAAAGTTTATCAAGACTTTCTCCACCACCCTGACATGTAGTAAATCAGAGTAACTACTAGTTCTGAATCAAATTCAAGAAATTTAAAGAATCAACCGACATCAAAGCACCTGCTTTGGGATAAACTAGCTTTGGGGCTTCTTTTAGTACACTTTCCAGGGCTTTTAGAGGAGTTTCATCATAAAGACCCGAAGAGATTCAAAAGAGCTCAAATTTCTTCAATGCATTTTGTTTCTGTATTTGCTCATTTTCCTAATGTTAATTTATAAACTTCTTTGCTTTTTGGCTGGTCGCTTTCCTCAAGCATGACACATGCCTTGCATAGATTTTTTGAGAAAGTATGCATGGTGAGGTAATAGAGCATGAAGAGGTAGTGTTATGAACAAGTACTGTCTGAGTAGAGTGTCGGGTGAGTTAAGAAGATACTTGACGAGAGGAGACGATCTTGCTAGGATGAAAAATATGCATGATAGGTAAGAAAGACGAGAAGATTGCACAAATGACATAATATTCATAACAGCTGTGCCGAGAGAATTGACAAGATAGACTGACAACTAGTACAAACAATTAAGGGAACTCATTGAACTAATAAGTTTCACAAAATTTAGGGTTTTAAACATAGCAATGTGATGCCTGCAAAGAGCCAAGGTTGAAATGTGGTAATGGACCCAATAGGACTTTCCAATAAAGAGATACTGCACCAAATAATCAGGATGTTTGAAAGAAGAGATCAGTCTGACATACTGGGATATCTTGATTGGTTCTGTGGGATTTAAAGGCCCGGTAAGCCACAGCACTAACTTTGGCAGCTTCTTGAAGGACAAGGCCTTGAAGATCCCCTAAATGTCTTTCCCGTAGGTCAGGATCCTTAATAACCTGTGATTGAATTTCAATTGAATAAGTAGAAAAAAATAAAATTAAAAATTAAAATGCATTCCACAAAGTTTAATACTTTCCAAATCATGGCTCAAGATTGCCAGGGTAGAACTAACATAAACAACATCATTGAACTTGGCCATGTAGGTAAAAACCCGGCCAGTAAACAAGTTATATTAATGAATACATAACTAACCAAAAATTATATATAAATCAAACCCAAAACTCAAAACCATAGTCTCATCACGTCAGTAATATACCTCAGCAATACCACAAGTAGCAGCGATTTTCTCTGCTGTCTCAAAAGCTCTCTTCAAATCAGAAGAATATACAGCAGAGACTTTAAACTCCCTGGATAGTCTATCGGCCACCTGCAAGAAGTTAAAAAAGAAAATTTTCCAACATGAGAACAAGAAACGCTAATGCTAATAAACCCCACATGAAATACAAATTGGTATCGTACCACAGCTGCCTGTTCTCTCCCAACTTCATTCAATTCCACATCAATATGTCCCTGCCAAAACATAGCAACCAACATGCAATCTCATAACACTGAATTCTAAAGCAATCATATCATATCATATCATAAAAAAATGATTTAATAACAGATTAAAGTCATTGTTATTTTTGTTTAAACTATAATTGCTGGATTCCACACAATCCAGTCTCACTGGAATTAATCAACCACAACTTGATTGCTACAACAGAATCATTAACCAAAAAAACCTAATTAAGCTGGTTTAAGCAAAGAAATTCAAAACTTGAGGAATAAAAACCTGAAGTCTTCCGTCAACATTCCACACCGTCTCGCCGTGACGCACTACAATAATCTCAGCACAAGTAGGATCCACAGTATCAGAACTGTACCATAAGAGAAATCTTAATTTTTAATATTTACAAATTAAAAAACAATTCAAATTAAAAAAGAAAAGAGGGGGAGGGGGGAGGATGGGTGAATGCGCCTGCCTGGGATTATTAGAGTGGGCCATGGATGGGAATGGGTTGGGTGTTTTGAGCAGGTGAGGTGAGATTAAGCTATGCCTATGCCTACACCTATGATTGATATGGAATTTGAAGCTGCAGAGAGGAACGGTGTTTGTTAAATTTGAATGTAAAGGTGAAGAAGGGAGGCGGATGCGGAGGCAGGTGGTGGTATCACTTGCCTTGGACAATGCACTCATAAAAATACCTAGTTTTGAAGCTTCGATTTAAATCAGCCTTTTTATTCCTGTGCTGTGGACAATTCGTCTCTGGGCTTGGGCCCATTTTACGAGTAGCCTATGGCTCACGGTGATTCCAACCTTCATAAATTGAAAGTCCCAAAGAAAATTGGCTGTTTAATTTATTTATTTTTTAATTTAGGAAAGAATGACTGTCTAAATTTTTAAAACCCCAAGACAATAGATATGTGCCGGCGCTACTCCACGGATCCATTTTTTTCTTGGCATAAAATACAATGTCTAGACATTAAAAAAAGAAGATATATATATATAAGAACAAATACACGAAATCCAAGAAGAGTAAAACTCAAAAATATAGTTTTAGAAGAAGAAAAAACCATTAACCCAGATACTTATAATTAAAAAAAAATATTTACTAACAAGATTTAACAATAAATCTTCTAACCCTAATATAACCATTATTGATTTACAATATGAAATTAATATTTTAAAAGAATTAAAAAAAGATAATATAGAAATTAAATCAGAATTAAGAATTCAAAATTATACTATTGAAGAATCTTCAAGCCAAGAGAAAAGGAACAAGAATTAATTGAAAAGAACAATTAGAAACAAAAGAAGTCCAAGAGAAATTTAAACAACAAGATGAATTAATTGAAAAGGAAATCTTTTAAAATTTACGTATTGCTTTTTGGGAAAGGAAGAAGCATACAATGACATTAACTTATTAAACAATTTCGGTGAAAGACAAGATCTATTCAAATAAATAATGAATTCCATGAATATTGCAAAAAGGAAATAGAAGAATTACTAGATTTTTTTATGCCACTAAACAAGTAGAAATATAACAAGGAATACCAATATTAGTAATTAATTATGAACCATTAAATGAAATTTTAAAATGAATTAGATATCTAATACCCAATAAAAAGACCTTCTAAACATATTATATAATGCAAAATTATTCTTAAGAATCATTAAACATATTAAAGACAAGAATCAATTACAAAGGTTTTTTTTTTTTTTTATGTCTCAATTATATAGCACATTTCTTCAAAGACCATAGAAAAATCTATGCATCCTTGTACCAAAGATTAGAAAAGAATCCTCCAACATGGTCTCAACACACCTTAATAGTCCAACAAGTTAAAATACAGGTTAAAACTCTTCCATATCTAGGAATATTAAACCCTAAAACATTTCATATAGTTGAGATAAATGTCTCTGTACAAGATATGAAGTAGTATTAAAACAAAAAATAAAAGAAAAAGAACAACTGAACAGATATCAGTGAGGTATTTGGCTTGGATCTCACAAAAATTATTCTACTTAAAACTATATATTATTTTATGTGTTACAAAATTCCAAGATAATCTTGTCAACATTTTAATACAAGTTGATTGTAAATCTTAAAAACAATTCTTCAAAAAGATGTCAAAAATATTGTTTCTAGATGGCAAGCAATACTTTCTTATTATGATTTTTAAATAGAACAAATCAAAAGAGAATTAAATTATCTTCCTAATTTTTTTTACAAGAGAATTCTTATAGGGAAAAAAAATTGATCGAGACTACTATTAACAATAAAAGCCAATAATAGGCAATCTTATAAGGCCACGAATACCTTTTCCAAAGAAAAAAAAATCTTCCTATGCAATGAACTTTCATCAAGGAAGTTCAAGAAATCTTTTAGCACCATCAAGATAAACTAGATCATATAACAATCTCTTCGCCAAATACCAAAACCATATGTCCTTTAATCACCAAGACCTTATTCATTTTCTCAGGCTGTCAATACTTCACTAGTCCCTACTAATTCAACCTTACCACCCAACCTAAAACCAGATCATATACAATCTTCCTGATATTATTAATAGGAAATACAAATACTAGACCAAAGACCAAACTCTTTCCATTACAATACTAGAACTTGAATCCTTAAAACAAACTTATAAAGAAACATACAAAACAATATTCCTAGTAAACTTTCATTGCTTACCAAAAAACTTGATAAAACCAGATAGTTTTATGAGTTTATTATAAGAGACATTGATTTTATTAAAGTAACTCATACCCCGAACCGTAATGATCCAAACATAATTGCCTATTCAAAATGTAGAATTTTAGAGGTTCTCACTCCTTATGAGTCAAATAAGAAAATTTTTACAGAAAAATATTTTTCTCAAAACTACTTTTCTCAAACATTTCATATCAAGATTATAAAAATGCATGGTATAATACTCTGTCATAACCCAATTTTTTACAATATAAATTCACCCCAAAAAATGAAGAAAATTGAAATTTGAGTTAAGACAACACAAATTGGAAGCTTTGAGGGTTTAATCATGTTGGATTTATGACTTTGGAAGTTAATTTTGAAAGAAATTGAAAGAATTAACAAGTCTAGGGTTTCAATTAAGCTTTGATTCGGTTTAATTAATGATATTGGGAGTTTAATTGAAGAATGGATAAGTTTAGGGAGTTAATTAATCTTAAAATTAGTTTAATTAATGAAATTATGACCTTAATTAAAAGAATTTGCAAGTTTAGGGACTCAATTAATTCACTCTTCACTGTTCACTTTGCAGAACAGTGAATATGGCGAGGCAGCAAAAGTAGAGAAAGAGAAGAAGGGCCAGGGAGAGCAGACCTGGCGGTGACTAACGATGCTACTAGTGGCAGCGAAGAGGAAGAATGGCGGTGGTTCGCGGTGGTGAGAAGAAAAACGATGGCCACTATCATTTTTCCTTTCTGTGTAGAGGCACAAATTTGTTCTTTTCCTTTCTTTCCTTTTTTTTTTTGCTTCTATTCCTCCTCTTCTGTATTTTTATGCCCTCCTCCTCTCTGTTTCTGTTTTGTTCTCTCCCCTCTGTTTTCTTCTTCTATTTTATGTTTTTTCCTCTTTGTTTTCCTTTCTTTTTTCTAGTATTTCTCCTTTCCCTCTCATTCTTTCCCTATCTGTTTGTCTCTGTTTTTCACCTCATCTTTCTTTTCCTGTTTTAGTCTCATCCCCTCCTTTTTTTCAGCTCTCAGAATTCCCCTTTCTCTGTTTTTGTTTTTCCCCTAAAAATCCTCCTTGTCTTCTCCTTTGTTCCCCCTATCTGTTTTCTGGTTCTCCCCTATATTTATAGGAGGTTGGGGGGAAGGGCCACCTTACCTTGCCCAAGCGTAGAGTAAGGTGGTTGGGGCATGGCTCGCCTTTCTTTTTCATGATGGTGGCAAGGTAAGGGGGTATAAGTTGTGCCAGGGGAGAGAGAGAGAGAGAGAGAGAGAGGTGTTGCAGGGGAGAAAAACTTCCCCTGCCTATGGGTTGATTTTGTCACGACCCGAATCTCAGGTCCATGACCGGTAATGCAAGATCAGTGTTATAAGGACACCTTACCTATGCTAAGCCTCGGAAAGGACATATCAAAAGAAAAAGTTATTTGAAAATATGCAGTATTTTATAATCTTTCAAAATATTATATTATTCAAAATTAATGAAAACAAATAATAGTTCAAAACTTCTCATCAGTAATTAAAATAAAAACAATAATACATAATACCCATTACATTGTCAAAATTCAAACTTAATTAAAACAGAGTAATAGTGGAACATCTAAGAGATCAAATCAAAACTAAAAGAAAAGCCTCGAGAAACAAGCAAGGCATACCGATCAAAATTGAAGAAGTAGGAACACTCAGCAAAGTCCACTTGCTAGAAACTAAGAATCTAAAATAATATTAAAAATAAGGGTGACTTTAACCAACTCGAATAGGAAATAACATTTAATATACATTTTAGATATTAATAGTTTGCAAGTCGATTTATCTTGATATACATATACATACTAAGCATATTATCATAAAGTAGTGTAATACATGTCAAAGACTAGATGACACATGAAAGTGACCATGTAACACCTGAAGGTGACCAAATGACACCCAAATGTGACCAGATGATACTCGAAAGTGACCACTATAGGAGGATTAGTTGCCACAGATTGGTGTCTCTCTCACCAGCTATGTGTACAAAATACTATGTGCACATATCAATGTATAATAGATATTCGCATAATTATCAAAGCAATGTGTGTGTGTGTTAAAGATTATCTCACTCACTCGAAAAATATAGAAGTAAAAAGAATATTAGATGAAAGACCCGAAAATCTTATTGATCATCATTAAAAGTACCTACAATGAATATACAAAATATACTAAAAAAACAACTTAAAACAGCACAAATAAAAGACTCCAATGCATAAAAGAAAACAAGGTTTAGTCTTCTAAGTTTAGGAACTAAAATGATAATTTTTTAAAATTAGGGACCAAAACATGATTTTACTAAAATTGGATGACCAAATTGTAAATGTTAGAAATACATAACCATACTAAAATTTCACCCATAACCCATCATCATTTCTATCCAGAATCTCAATTTACTTTCTAGGGACCAAATTGCAATTTTTCCAAAGTTCAGGGACTAAATTGTAAATCTCCAAAATGAAGGGACTAAAATGAAAATTACACAAATCAATTATCAAAATGAGATTCATCATCCTCAACCTCATAAGAATACTACCCAAAATTCCAAAATACATTTTAGGGTCAAATTATAATTTTCCAAAGTTAGGGACTAAAATGTAATTTTCATAAATCAATAACCAAAATAAAATTTCATTATCTTCAACCTCAAGACCATTATGTCCAGATTTTCCAGTAAAGTTAAAATAAATTTCTTAACTGATAACAAATCAATTCACAAATCCTTATTTCTAACAATACTTCCAAAATCAATCACTTAATATTAAACTCATAATAATCATGAATTAATTCTAATAACATAAACTTCAAATCTTTATAAACTCTAATCTTTTATTTAATCATTCCATAGACAACCTATAATCGAAAGTAACATGAGAGGAAACTACTTATTTGCTACTTCTACCTTTCATGAATAAAAAAACTCAAGATAAAAAACTAAAATCATTGGTATGATAAGGAGAGGGTCACGACTACCACAAGAATTAAAAGAGAGAAAAGCAATTCTCTTGCAACCTTTTCTTATATACCTAGGTTAACTTATGTGAGCTTGAGCTGGCTTGGGCCAAAAGTTTGGGTTTTATAGATGCGTCATTGAAGAAGTATAGTAAATAAAATATTTGGTAGACAATAAAGAGGATTGAAAACAAAATGTTGATGGGAAGGAGTTCGGTTAATTAAATAAGTGGCTGTGAGAATACATTCTCCCCAGAATGAGATGGGAAGATTAGCTTGAAAATGTAAACACCAGACCACATTAAGTAGATGGCGATGCTTTCGTTCGACAACACCATTTTGTTGAGGTGTATCCACACACGTGCGTTCGTGAAGAATGCCATGATCATGAAAAAAAGTTTGGAGTTTATTGGACAGAAATTCTTGACCATTATCAGTGCGTATATGGCGAATAATGCAATTAAATTGAGTTTTAACCATGGCAAAAAAATTTGTAAGGCAAGTAAAAGTATCAGATTTCATGTGCATGAGATAGACCCATATTGTGCGTGAGAAATCATCCACGATGGTTAAAAAATAATGGGCTCCTGAATGTGATGCAGTAGGATAACTACCCCATATATCACAATAAATTTAATTGAAACAAAATGTGCTTTTATTTGTATTCAAAGAAAAAGGTAAACGAGTGTGTTTTGCTCTAGCACATATATCACAAGCCAAATGTTGATTAGAAACATGTAAAGTTTTTGGAATATATGAAGTAGATAGATGGCCAAGTCGCTGATGCCAAATGATGGAATCAGGGATGTTTTAATAATGGAAGGTAGAGGCAGAGAAAGGCTTGTAGTGATAAAGTCCATCGTGTACTTCACCCGTTCCAATCAGCTTCCTCGTTAATAGGCCCTAAAAAACACAAAAGGTAGAAAAAAATATGGCAACACAATTAAAAGTTATGGTGAGTTTGCTAATAGACAGTAAATTAAATTTAAAAGAAGGTACTTATTGAACATTGGAAAGGGAGATATCGGGTGAAATATGTAATGTGCCAGTATGAGTTATAGAAACACATCACCATTTGGAAGTTTAATGAGACATGGTTGATGCAGGGATTGAACATTATTAAGGGATGATAATTCGAAGTTATATGATCTAAGGCACTTGAATCAATAATCCATTCATGATTAGAAAAAGAAGCAGAATTGCAAGAAGCAAGGTTACTAGCAAAGTTGGCAGAATTGGTGTTCAAAACCAAATTATTCACTAGTGATAGAAGATCCAAAAGGCGAGAGCATTGGTCACTGGTGAGGCCGAGAATATTAATCTCAGAAGATGTTGAAGAACTGATGGCATTATTCACTGCCATTGATGAGCCAGCATGTCCATTAGTTGCTTCACGATATTGAGGTTTGTTGGGGTAATCATGCAGCTTGTAACAATTGGATTTCCAGTGACCATCACGATCACAGTAGTTGCATTTTAGATGACCACGTCCTCTTCCCTTATTATCAGAACAATGTGCAAGAAGGCGAAGAGCTACTGTGGTAGCATATTCTGTTGGAATACTGGAGATATATAGGAGATGTTGTTTCTCTTCTTGATGCAGAATTGAATATACTTTGGTGACATGAGGTAAAGAATTCATAGCCAAAATCTGGCTACGAATTGGAGCATAAGAATCATGTAATCCCATCAAGAACTGAAAAACCCGCTCAATATCTTTCATATGAGTTAATTCTTTTAAGACACCACAAATGCATTTTGGTGCAGGAGTGAGCATTGCAAGCTCATCCCAGTAACCCTTAAGTGTAGTGAAATATGCAGGAATGGTCATAGAACCTTGGATGAGGGTAGCAACGTCACACTTTAATTTAAAAATCCTGGGATTATTGCTTTGAGAGAAACGATCTTCAAGATCAAGCTATACATCACGAGGGCAATCATTATAAATCAGACTATTAGCAATGGATTTATCAGTGGAGTTGAGAATCCATGATAAAACCATGTCACTATAGCGCTCCTACAATTAAATTTCTGGTGTGGAAGATGTTGGTTTGGAGAGAAAACTATTAATAAAACTTAGTTTGTTTTTAGTGTTTAATGTCATTTTCATGGCTAGCTTCCAGGTAGGGTAATTATCACCATTAAGAAGAATGGAAACCAGGATGGAACCTGGGTGATCAACAGAGTGAAGAAAATATGGAGATGATACATCAAGAATTGACGAAGATGTTAAAGGGGAAACTTCCTGAGGTGTGGTATTAGACATGACTACAAGAAGAAGATATGCAGTAGAATAAAGAAGATCTGAGGATGAAGAACGTATATCTCGAAGAACTTGTATAGAGACAGAACGCTCTGATACCATGTAAAGTTTGAAGAATATTGTTCTGTTCTATATTATTCATGCTTTACAACTGGTATATATAATACAGGGAAATGAAATCACGATCCAAGAATAAAGCCTAAACAATTGCTAACCCAAAAATAATTCCTAAACATAAGTTTCTAATAACGACAATGAGTTATATATGGAATGTGTTGATAAAATTAGTATGAGTATAGTATAATTTGGTTTTTATATATATATATATTTTTATAATCAAGTTTTTAAATATCTCACGAGTTGGTGCAAAAAAATCAATAAAAAAAATATTTTTATAAGATTGTCATCATATTTAAAATGATAACTAGAAAACACCTAAATCATAACAATAATAAAAATATCAGTAAGATTTTTTCCCTGCATAACAAGTTAAATCCTAGCCATCTCATCTTCCTCAACAACAACAAGAACAACAGGGACAACATATCTATAAGAAATGATATTTTATAAACGCGCCTGCCACGCTAGCACACATACATACAGAAATTAATTATTAAGAGTTAAGAAAGCCGCCATGGATTACTTTATCTCATATACTTCCAAGAAAAAATAATTCAAAAGTAGTCCCTTTTATATATATATTTGATTAATCTGTCTATTATAGAGAGAGAGAGAGAGAACTGTGCATCTGTTAAAATTTCTTTTAAGAACTTGATTATATAAGATGATTTGTTCATTGATTTAATTTATTCTAATAATAATCATTACAACATGAATTTGCATGATGAGAGTTAGCCTAGTTAATTATCTGCATTAAACAGCATTGACCAACGGCAGTGTCCAGGAAGGAAGGAAGGATACATAGCTAGAAAGTTTGGCAATTCAACAAAGGTGTCTGTACTACAGCCATGAAAATAAAGAAGAAGTTCAATAATTACAAAAGGCGGGCCAGCACATACATGATCCAAGGCCTCCGTTTACGAAATTTAAAGTAATTTAGAGTTTGTTTATTTTTTATTTTAAAAGTAGTCACCAGGAATGACAGTGTTTATGAGCGTGAGAATAATTGTTTTTTAAAATATATTTTTTTTAAAAAAATTATTTTTAACATTAAAATCTTAAAATGATTTTAAAATATATATAAAAAATATTATTTAAAGTAAAATAAATTTTAATTTTTAATTTTTTTTTTAAAATATAAAAATAAAGATGGCCGTGGACTCTTTATGGCGAGGTCGTTGGTGTCTTTCCCTTATAAAGACTAATCGATCGCTTAGATGCATATTCATACCCAGCAACCAGTAGTGGAACATAACTAGTACTGTTTCTTTTTAATTGAGCGCCCATCTCTCTTGAAAGTTGAAACCAATATGGCTACTGGTTTTGGTAAGAGAAGGGTGGCAACAGTGCTAAGCATTGATGGAGGTGGCATTAGAGGCATAATTCCGGGTTCCCTTCTTGCCTTTCTTGAATCCAAACTTCAGGTAGTTAATTTACTAACCAAACCATGTCCTTCCCTTTCATCTTTTCGTTTATGCTTATTCTTTGTTATTTGTTAGGAGCTGGACGGGTCACAGGCAAGGATTGCAGATTATTTTGACATCATTGCTGGGACGAGCACTGGTGGACTGGTAGCCACCATGCTTGCAGCTCCTAATAAGGAAAACAGACCCATGTATGCAGCAAAGGACATCAATGGCTTCTATTTAGAGCACACCCCCAAGATTTTCCCTCAGAAAAGGTGAATTCCAGTACTGGATCGATTCCTTTCTCCACATGCTTTAGCTGCCAGTACAGGCTGTAAGAGAAAAGTTCCATATTAGCATGATGAAGCATTGTTTCGAAGTATTCTGATTGTTAATAATTTGGTTTTTTTTTTTTTTTTTTGTGGTGGATGTTCACTTCGATCCGTTGAATAGTAACCTGTTAGGTCCGCTGTCAGTTTTCTTTGGTGGGCCAAAGTATGATGGGAAGTATCTGAGGTCATTGACGAACAACTTGCTAGGAGACATGACTATCGCACAGACCCTCACAGATGTTATTTTGCCTACTTTTGACATGAAGCTCCTTCAACCCGTGATCTTCTCCACCACTGAAGTATGATGCTAGTATCTATTAAGCCAGTTAGAAAAATCTTTCTGTACTTCGAAAGTCACAAATTAAGTGATCTTTAATTTTTCTTTTGTTTTACAGGGAAAGACTAATGCTTTGAAAAATGCTAGGCTAGCAGACATTTGTGTGGCCACCTCTGCAGCTCCAACGTACTTGCCAGCACACTTCTTCACGACCAAGGATCCCAATGGAACGTCCACTCGCAATTTCGACCTGGTTGATGGTGCGATTGCCGCAAATAATCCTGTAAGTATCTAGCTAGGTTCATGAAAAAGTACTTACAGTTTACAATAGCATGGCTAAGAGTAACCAATTCAATCCAATCATCCACAGGCATTATTGGCCATATCTGAGATCCGCAACCAGATCAGGATGCATACCGGTGAATTTCCTGGCGTGGAACCCACAGAGAAAAAGGGTATGCTAGTCTTATCGCTAGGAACTGGAGAAGCCAAGTATGAAGAGAAATATAATGCATCCACAGCCGCTAATTGGAGCATGATCAATTGGGTTTATAACGGTGGCAAAACACCAATTATAGACATGTTTAGTAGTGCAAGCTCTGATATGGTTGACTATCATATCTCCACCCTCTTCCAGTCTCTGGACTCAAAGGAATGTTACCTACGTATTCAGGTATGTATAAAAGGGATTATTTTTTTGCGACCATAATATTTTTTTGAATTAATTAGTCCAAAACAATTCCAACAACACAGGGTGACATGATTATATGAAAAGCAATCGTAACTAAAATGGAGTTTGCTGGTGTGGGATTAACAGGATGACAAATTGAGCGGGGATGCAGCATCTGTTGACATTGCAACTACCCAGAACTTGCAAAGGCTTAAAGAGATTGGAGCTGAACTCCTAAAGAAGACAGAGTCAAGAGTGAATTTGGATACTGGCAAGTATGAAGAAATTGAAGGAGGACGCACGAACGAAGCAGCTCTTGCCAAGTTTGCTCAGCTTCTCTCAGATGAAAAAAAGCACCGGCAAACCAATTAATGGTGTTCACTTCCTACATAGTTGGAATACAGGATTTGTGTATTTGGAATAATAAAAACCACAGGGTTTTTTTTCTTTTTCTTTTTTTATGGCAATGTACAAGAAGCATTATCTATAAGTAATAAGAGAAGGGAGTTTTAATTTGCTTTCATATATATATATATATATAAAATTTAATCATAGAATAATTCATAAAAACAAAAATAAATTAATAAAAAAATCATTTTTCATGGGGCCAACGACCATGAAAGATGGGTATGCCATTGGCTCATTATTGTCATATCGTATGTATTATTGATAGCAGCCACCACAGTGAACTTCAAGAAATTTACCTAATGATTAATTTTGTTTTCTTGTTTAAATTTTAAAGTCATTTAAGAGAATATTTATTAAATTTATTTAAAATTGTTGGATAGAAGTGAGAAAGGTGTGTTTTTAAAATTATTCAAAAAAAACTTAATTTTAGATAATGTAAAGACTATTCCAAGAATAAGTTTATCATAAGAAAAAAAAAATTACCAGCCACGTCGAAAGGAATACATGAATCATATTGTATACAACCTAGACACGTAGATATTGACTTTTGTAGTCAATCTCAAAAAACCATCGACTATTGGATTACAGCTGTTGAGGCCACGTCAAACGTGAAAAGGAAGTAACTTGGAAACGCGGTTCAACTTGTATTTTTAAAAATTTTAATTTTTTTTTGCTAAAATTTAATATGATTTGTATGTTTTGGATCATTTTGATGTGCTGATGTCAAAAATAATTTTTAAAAAATAAAAAAAACATCATTAACATGTATTTTGACACGAAAAGTTATTTGAAAAAACATGTGTTTAATGTGTTAGAGATAGCCATGAAACTCATTTTTAATAGTGTTTTTAAATTTAAAAATATTTAAAAATATTTTTTTTATTTTTTATTTTAGCACATTAAAATCAATATAAAAAACTAAAAAAACATTTTTTTTTATCTTTTAAAATCTAATTTTAATATTAGTACATCAAACCGATCCAAAAACATCATAAAAAATTAATTTTAAATAAAAAAAATTAAATTTTAATAAAAACACAACCCAGCTGCATTGCCAAACATAATACTTTTTCAAATGAAATCCACATTAAAAACATAATTATTAAACTCCTAAACACTTAAAAAATTAAGCATGTTCACCCATTAAAGTTATTGAGAAAATCTCATTAAGTGGTCATTAAATTTATTAATAATGTTAAATAATAATTATTTTTTTTAATAAAACCCAAAATCTTGAAGATTCTTAAAGAGTAAAAAAAGTTAATTCAAATTTCCCATATAAAACATTAAAAACATGCGCATCCATTTTAAAGAAAAAATTTGCAAAAACTATAATGATTTGAACTTTATTTTCATAAAATATTCATAACCATAAACGGTATCTAATGAAATAATATCTCAAATATAATTTTAATTATTTTATTATAAAGAGTTTTAATTATATCATTTGATTGCAAACAAAGTAATATGATTGTTTAATTCTTTCTTTTCTTATTAATTGTTTTTCTTCTACAAAAAAAATATAGTTTTTTCTATACTATGTGCTTTATTTGATAAAAAGAAAAATAAATTAAAATAAATATATATAAAAATTGAACGATCATAAATAAGGATAAAAAGATATTTTATTAGTTAAAATCTCTTTATCTTATTAATATGTTTCTCTTTTTTCTTGGAATTGTTTTCGCTAAATTATTTAATTTTTTTTATAAAGAAAAGCTTATTAAAATCATAAAAACAAGTTTTATTAAAAGATATTTTTGATGGTTTTGATGTAGATATATTAAAAAATATAAAAATAATAAATTTCTCATGAGTCTCATGGTGAACTTTTTAGAGTCTATTTTTTATTTAATTATATACTAATAAAAAATACATATTAAAACAAACCAACAAATAAAATTTAATGAAACGGTTATACAATAACAACAATAACTAATATATAAAAAGAACTTTATAATTTTATTTGAAAAATAAATAAAAATAGAATGATATTTAATAAATTATATCCTTAATATAATTTTAATTAATTAATTTTAATAAAAATTAATTAAAATTAAAGAAAAATAACCTTAAATGTTTCAACAAAAAGAAGTGGACTGGTGCATATCAAAGTAGGACAAGTGCGGACACCTTGCCACCTATACTTTTTAAGTTGGTGGACTACCATTGTTTTTTTTTTTAAAAAAACAAAATAACAAAACATACTATTTGTTGTTTACTGGTCTAATTTGCGCCCACATAAGAGGTGGTTGGTAATTCGATTCCTATAGTTTTTTTTGTTCAAAAAACTTTTAATTTATTTTTATATAAAAATATGTAATAAAAATTTTTAAATCTCAGTAAATTAATTTTTAACTTAAAATACTCCTAAATCAATCAAAAATCACAAAATTAAACAAAAAAATTAATTTTCAACTTGATCTACTTTTCAGCATACAAGAATTTAAAAATATACAGTTGCACTTTTCTCACAAAGAGAAATACATTAATACCAAATTCAATTTTATTTTTTTTGAAATTTAGCCAACTAACCATTATTTCCACTTAATTATTTTCAAGGGGCTTACATTCTCAACATTAAATTGAAGGTCTGAAACGCAAAATAAATAAAGTATAGGAATGAAACGTCAAACCTCAATAAAAAAATAAAAAATACCGGGCTAAAATTTAAAAATTCATGCCTCATGAACAATATATATAATTTTTTATTTTAGTGTAAGATTTGAACCTTTATAGTTTTAATTTTTTTAAAACGATAAAATTAAGTTTTAGATTGTCAATTAAGTATTTAACTTAAGATTTTTTTATATCTAATTGGCAAAATAAAACTTAATTTTATCGCTTAAAACAAATTAAAACTATAAAGGTTCAAATCTTACACTAAAATAAAAAATTATATATATATATATATAAAGCTAATTGAGATTAATTATTATATCTAAATCTCATTAATATAATATATATGGATGGAATTAAAAAAATGATATTTAAAATAGAAAAAGCTTCACGAACAAAAAATAATAATTGGATTGTATATTGCGAATCCACATTGTAATGATAATAATCGAAGAACGAGCGACGAAAGGGCCACCTCCAGATCCAGTAGCTGTCTTGGACTCTTTAGAGGCCATCGCGCCTCTGTTATGGACGCTTCTGTCCATCCTTCTAATTTTTTAGCCTTTACTTTTCACCGTGAAACTACCATTTTCACTGATTTTTTCTTAAGATAAACTTAATATTATTTTAAGATTTTGCAGTTCTACGTACGGAGAGTTAAGAATTTGGATACTGTACAACATCGAACAGTATCATCTGCTTGGTATTCGTTTAATAATTATTAAATTAAATTCATTTTGTTTCTTGTAATTGATTTTCTAGTTTGTATTGGATGAAAGGCTGCACGGGGCTGCTCTTGGGAGTTTCTCTGGCTGCTAGTCCTATGATTGGCGAAATCAAAGTTATCAGGTGCTTTTTCTCTCTCTCTCTCTCTCTCTCTCTCTCTTTTTTTACTTTAATTATATTGTTTTCGTGATAATTTATTTTCTTCTTAGACTTGTATAATATTTTATGTGTTTTTTTATTCATCTACAAGATAGGTTAAAATCAGATTTAAATAGTTTACAACTTCATTCAATAAGAACCTGCCGTAAATAACCAAAATTATACGTAACGATCACCTTCACTTTATGCCTATAAAAAAACATGAACGAGTAAATATAAAATCATAATAAAGTTGATCAATCATTCAAAGAGATTTGCAAATTTAATCAAGAACTGAGTACGAGAAACAATCAACTATAAAAGATAGCAAGAATACAAATTTTTTTTTTTTAAAAAATAGTCTAACCTAAAAAAATCTTCACAAAAAATATTTATACTAGAAAGAATCTTAAGTCTAATAAGATATTTTTAATGGATATAGATAAACCTAATAAATAATAATAATCCAATAAACTCAAATTTAAATAAAAGCCATGATTTCTCTAAAATTTACTTAGATTGAGTTAGTAAAAAAAATAATCAAACCATAGAATGCTCAAAGTAATTTACCATTAATAATTACTCCACGCTTACAAATTACAAGCATTCATAAACTCATAGAACTAGAAGCTACAAGGTACATGGTATCAACATTGTTTCCACTCCATTTCAAAGAAGACTAGCATATTAGCCCGCGCTCCACGGCGGGTCAATAACAAATAGTATAGAATCTTTTAAGGGTATTGAATTTGGTGCAAGTCAGACCCAATAGCTTTAGGTCTGATAGAAGGGCCAGAAGCGGCCCTGCTGATTAGCAGGACCCAATTTCCATTCTTGTAAAGATGTTAGGCTGCGCAGCCAAGCCATGGGCAAAGATGCGCTATTCTCAGAAAGAGACGAGAGTTCACTTTATTGTAGTTTAGGAGAACAATCAATATTTAGACGCAACAGAGAAGTTGAGTGGCACAACTCATGAGGAATGGATTTGAGCCAAAGCTATTACCTCTAGAGCCTGTCATGTGCAAGACCCATAATTACGTTGGGTTCGTTGGTGTAGGACCCATGTGGGTGTTGGGTCCAGCCAGTGCAGGACCCAATTAGGTGTTAAGAATACTCTGTTGTGTCTGGCTGGTAGGCAGGGCCCAACGCTATTGACACCTTTTGGAAGTGTTCTGGGTCTTGAAATGTCAACCAGATCTAACAATGTTGGGTCCAAACCCAGGGGCGTTGGGTCTTGCATCCGGCAGGACCCAAAGCTATTTTGGTACAGTACACTTCACGACCCAAAGTAATTTTACCTAATATTGTATGTATTTAATAATATATATAATTTAAAACCATTGCATTAAAAATCTAAAGACAATAAAACATTGATAAAACTTTGAATCTCATATACTAATATTATAAAATTAACATATCTTCTATTACTAAAAATTATATTATATTATAATATTTATTATTTTTCTTTGATAGTAATAATATTATTTTTCAAATTTATTAATGATGATAATAATAATAATAATAATAATAATAATTTTTAATTTCTATTCAATCAAATGATATTGAACATGTTTCCCATCTCTTCTCGAGAAAGAAATGGGCTATTTCTTTGCAAAATTGTTGCTCAATTTCATACGTGGCAATTCCACCAAGACCTCTTCGTTAGTTGGGGGAATAATCCGCACGAATCAGATTTTTTAAGGAATAGATCGAGAAAGAATTGGATTTGGTTAGACAATGTGTAGTTGTCAAATAATTAAAAAAATTTAAAAAAAGCTCCTAAAAAAAAGGAGGATGTTTTGTCTATTTTTTTAGTTTTTGGTTTTTTAACCTGTCATGTCAATTTATTTTGTATTTAACCCATCTAGAAAATATAAAAGAATAAGGGTCTAGGGTAGAAGAAAAAATACATTTGAAAAAAAAAGGTCCCTTCCGAGTTTTTGCCATATCACCTGAGTTTTGGGTTGACCTGACAGGTCGACTGGTTTACTCCGGGTCAAGTACAGGCTCAAATTTTGAATAAAAGAAACCCACTCAACGCTGTTAGGCTTGGCCTTTTAGCAGGAACCAAAGCGTTGGGTTCTGCTAGCTGTTGGGTCCTGGTTAACAAAGGGTCCAAAGATGTTGCATGTTGGGTCCTAGTGGTAGAAGAGTCTAATTGGGTGTTGGGTCACGATGGTAGGCAGGGCCCAAAGCTGTTGGGTCCTAATTTCGGCTGCCTTGCAAGCCTAACGTTATTGGATCCTGTTGGGGGCAGGACCCAATGCTGATGGATCCTGCCATCGCTGATGGTGCTGCCCTAAGTAGATCCAATGCTTATAGATCCTGTTGTGGACAAGACCCAACGCTGAAGGGTCCTTGTTGCAACATGACCCAAAATGGATGGGTCCACTTCCAACAGCACGCAACTCAAATAGGTCCTGCTCTTAGTTGGACCCAAAGGTATTTTAGGTCTTGCTGGGGGCAGCTCTGGGTCCAGCTTCCACCAGGATCCAATGGCGTTAGGTCATGTTGGACCCATTAGAGTTGGGTCATGTGCCTAGTAGGACCCAAGCAAGCTGCTACAATGAATGTCTGGTGGAAGAAAAGGAAAAGGAGAAGTTGCTCGACGAACGGTTATTACGCAAAACACCAGCTTGGTATCGAATCCCAAGCTGATAAAATTAAAATGCGTTTAAAAAATGCTTAAATACATGTCAAAGGCATATAACCTTCCTTCCTTATGTGTGGAAATCGAATCCTGTTTTGTCTTTTTTGCATAAAAATGGTAGATGAGAATTTTTCCCATTTAAGATTCGGTTGGATTTTCTTATTTAAATATGTTTGTTTTTACCTTTAAAAAATGCTTTTAAAAATATTTTTTTTCCTTTACTTCAAATTAAGATATTTATTATTTTTAATTTTGTTTTCTAATATTGTCATATTAAAGTTGATGAAGCTCTCCAAATATTTTTGATTTGCGTCATATACTTTATAAATTTTTGGTATTATATAAGAGAATTTTTGAACACTACAATCAATTAAAAAATAATTTATAATTTTATAATATATATATATATATATATATATATATATTTATAATAGATGATAGTGTATGAGATTCAAAGTTTTATCAATGTTTTATTGTCTTTAGATTTTTTATGCAATAGTTTTAAATTATATATATTATTAAATATATGTAATATTGGGTAAAACTGCTTTGGATCCTGACATGTGTAGAACATAATAAGGTGTTGGGTCAGGATGCATGACAAACAAATATATGTTTGAAAGTGTAACAACATTCTATGAATGCACGGCATCTTTATTACATTTTATACATGTGTTGTAACTGTAAAAAACAAAAGAATTACACAATGCAATCTAGGATACCATGTGTGTGCACGACATCTTTATTCAAATTTATTAATTTGCGTCTAATTGATTTTCTGGATAATCTAGTGTACGGAAAAAAATCAACGAGATGAAATAAGATGCCATCCTATACATTCAAACGTATGGGGATTTTTTATTATACCCAATTAGGTACGTTAGGACCAAAACAATTTTATCCAATATTACATGTATTTAATAATATATATAATTCAAAACTACTGAATAGAAAACCTAAAGATAATAAAATATTGATAAAATTTTGAATCTCATTCATCAATGTTATAAAATTAACGTATCTTTTATTATCCAAAATAAAATTATATTATAAAATTTATAAATTATTTTTTAATTGATTGTAGTATATGATGCAAATCAATTTTATTTTATGATGCTTTGCTTAATAAGCGCTCGTGGAGCAGCTTCTCCTTTTTTTTTTTTTATAATATTTTTAATATTAATAATAATATTAAATTTATTTGCCCCGAGTTTTTATATTTTTTAATCTCTTGAAATAAAATTTATGCCCTATCGTAATAATTTTTTCTCTTTGAATTTATTAATAATAAAAATAATAACAACAACAATAAAATAATAATAATAATAATAATAATATTTCCTCTTTACCTGTAAAAAAATATTAGAAAAAAAATCATACATTACAATATTGGATCCTGCTGAAATAAGACCAATACTTTTTGATGGGTCTTGCTTACCGCAGGACCTAAAGCTGATAGGTCTCATAAAACATACACTGGCTAAATCCTCATTGTGTTAAACTCATGCAGAATATCTTCAGCATTGCTTCCATTGCCATTCAACCTTACTGCATTTCCGACAATGGCTTGAAAAACATCTTCAGGTGCATCAAACTGTTCAATCCTCTGAGCCACTTTATGAAGGTTGATCTATAATGCACAGAAGATAAAATCAGTCACAACAGGGACAGTTTTCCCATTCTTTGAAAGAGATTCCTTGATTAAATTAAATTAGAGAAAGAGGAGAGAGAACAGAGCATTCTCTTGTTTCTGTTATAGGATTTCATGCTAATTCACATTTCCTTTATTTCCTGTCTGTCCTGTTATCTTTAAATGGCTTTACTGCTGTGTAGCTTAATTTCTTACAATGAATTTTTATATACCAGCCTGGTGCCGTGTTTCCTAATCCTAAATTTTTTGCAGCTCTTTCCTCTTCAAACAAATTCCCTTTTTGGTGGTTCCCTTTTTTTTTTTTTGAATTTATTAAAGATAACAATAACAATAATATAATAATATTTCCTCTTCACCATGTGAAAAAAAATAAAAGAAAAGGAAAACACATTATATTATTGGGTCCTTCTTAGGCAGGACCCAATGCTTTTTGATGGGTCATGCTTGTCGCAGGAGCCAACACTGATGGGTCCTGAAGGATGGCCCATCGCTGCTTTAAAACCATTGGGTTTTGCTATGGACAGGACCCACACTGACCTGAAGGACAACCCATCATTGCTGTAATATCCTACATCGACGGGTGAGGACTTGAGGGAAGGTCTTATATGAGCATGCTTACCTTGATTAGTAAGACACGTTTTGGGGCCATGCGTGATTGCCAAGAACAAATTTGTGAGGTCCGTGGGCCAAAGCGGATAATATATTGCTAGTGGGGCGGACTGTGACATTTGGTATCAGAGCCGACCTTACTAGCTGTCCGATGGTGCCGATGAGGTCATTGGGTTTCTTAAGGGAAGTGGATTGTAATATCCCATATCAGCGGGTGAAGAGTTGGTTGCTGCCCTTATTAGTAGTGCTGATTGCTAACTTGTCAGACGCGTTTTAGAGCCATGCGTGGCTGCCAACAACAAATTCGTGGGGGCAGTAAGGCCCAAAACGGACAATATCTGGCAGGTTGGGCTGGACTATAACATTTGGTATCAGAGCCCGACTTACTGGTTGTTCGATAGTGCCGATGGGGTCATCGGGCTCCTTAAGGGGGTGGATTGTAATATCCCACATCGGCGAGTGAGGACTTGGGGGGAGGCTTTATATGAACATGCTCACCTTAACTAGTAAGACACATTTTGGGGCTATACGTGGCTGCCAAGAACAAATCTGTGAGGTCCGTGGGCCAAAGCGTACAATATCTTACTAGTGGGGTGGGGTGTTACAGCTGCTTTGAAAGCATTGGGTCCTGCTATGGACATGACCCCCACCAATGGGTTCTGGAGGACAGCCCACCACTACTTTGAAAGCATTGGGTCCTGCTACGGACATGACCCACATAGATGGGTCCTGCTCATACCAAGAGCCAAGGCTGATAGGTCCAGCTGCAGGAGCACCTAAAGCGATTTTGGGTCTTTCTGGGGTAGGACCTAGCTCGACTCGGCTTTACTTAGCAGGACCTAACTGAATATGTTCTCCTTGGGTCTGACAGCCTAGCCACTCCCAATCTTAATATTAAAAAAAATACAAAAACATAAAAAATATTAATTTGAAGTAAAGAAAACAATAAAAAAAATTAAAAGTTTTTCAAAGCATTTTTGAAATGCAAAAAAAAAAAAACATGCTTTAATAAGGAAATTTAACCCAACCTGAAATGAAAAAACAAATATCATCAATAAAAGAAAAAAACATATCAAGACAAAAAAAAATTGGAAATATCTTAAAATAATTTTTTAAAAATATATTAAAATATCTATTTTTTATATAATCACATCAAAATAATACAAAAACATTTTAATATGAACTAAGGAAGAAATAATAATTTGAAGTAAAGAAAGAAATAAAAAATTATCAAATTTTTTTCAAAGCATTGTTGAAAAACAAAAAAAAAACATTATCATCACCTCATTTTTTTAGAATATAAAAATAGGATATTGGTTCCAGCTGCCCTGACAAACCCAAGCCAGACCCAACAAATATGCACAGAGAAGGAGCAAAGCGATCCCAATGCCCACAGATCTGCTATTGGGTTGTGATAGTGAATCAAATGAATAGATTGTATCTCTTTTATTAATCAGAATTGATAGATATGAAAAAAAAATATTATTTTGAAGTAAAGGAAAAAATTAAAATTTGAAAATTTCTTAGATTTGGCTTCACAGTCGGACACAATCTCAACATCTTTTTAAAAAAAAATATATAAAAAAATTCAAAAATATCATGATTTAATTAGAAAATTCACCCAACTTGAAACGAAAAAAAATATTTATCATCACCCAGCTTTTATACAATATATAAAAAAACTCTCATCAATTTTTTTTGGAAAATAAATTTAAATCAGGTGTAAGAATTCAAATCTATTTATTTTCTATTTACCATATGAAAAATAAAAATTAAAGTCTTAGGTCCTGCTGGGGGCATAACCCAACTTTAATACGTGCAGCAGGACCTAAAGCCATTTGGTCTTGGTGGCAGTAGGACCCAAAAAACAATTATGGTTTTTCTTCCATGGTAATAATATTTGTTTTCAAATATAATAATAATAATTTTTCAAGTTTACCCTTCAAATATATTAATGATGCCCGATGCACGTGCGATGCTGCGGGCGTTTTAAGTGAAATTTAATTCTAATTATTATAATGGACAGTGATAAATTGGATCCTAACGTGTGTAGGACCCAATTTGGTGTTGGATCCTACAGGATGCATGACTCATTTGGGTGTTGGGGTCCTGCACCCTTGGGGTCCTGCACCCGCTGGACCCAACACCCAATTGGATCCTGCACATGTAAGGACCGAAAGCAATTTTACCCAATATTACATGTATTTAATAATATATATAATTCAAAACCACTGCATAAAAAATCTAAAGACAATAAAACATTGATAAAACTTTGAATTTCATACACTAATGTTATAAAATTAATATATCTTCTATTACCCAAAATAAAATTATATTGTAATATTTATAAATTATTTTTGAATGGATTGTAGTGTTCAAGAATTCTCTTATACAATACCAAAATTTTATAAAGTATATGATGCGAATCAAAAAAAATTTGAGAGCTACATCAACTTTAATATTACAATATTAGTGAACAAAATTAAAAGTAATAAAAATCTTAATTGAAGTAAAGGAATTTTTTTGACTAAAAACACAGGAAAAGAACGCCCCCCCAGGGTGTTATAGTGTCGTCCACAGTTAATTGTATCTTGATCCACAATGCATGTAGAGTAAAAAATCCTCATACATTTTAATACGTAGCAAAGCAATTGTGTAAGTCCACAGTTAATTGTCTCTTGGTTCACGGTGCATATATTTACAGTAAGTCCACAGTGAATTGTCTCTTAGTCCATAGTGCATTCATGTATAGTCGAAATCCTTATGCATTAACCGATTGTCATTCCGCCCCCCATAGGCGCTATAGTGTCTGGGAAGTGTTTTGGGTCCGACTTGTCAACCAGACCCAACAGCGTGGGGTCCGACTACCAAAGCCAGACCCAACGGCTTTTGACAGAGATGCCACGCTCTCAGCCGCAATTCTTGACTAAAATCACAGGAAAGAAACACCCCCGGGTGCTACAATGTCGTCTACAGTGAATTGTATTTTGATCCACAATGCACGTACAATAAAAAAATCCTCATATGTTTTAATACATAGCAAAACAAGTCCACAGTTAATTCAATACATACATACATGTATAATAATTCCACAATAAATTATCTGGTTGAACGACAACTGTCAATATTAAAAAAATATTTGAAAGTGAATTTCAATCTACTTTTATAAAGCGCATGACACACTAGCACACATACATAGATTACTTTATCTCATATACATCCAAGAAAAATTAATTCATGAATCAGTCTATGATAGAGAACTGTGCATCTATTAAAATTTCTTTTAAGAACTTAAGATGATTTGTTCATTGATTTCATTCATTCTAATAAGATGACAATATGTTTTGCATATTGGCATGATTCGTAGCTTTGTCCAATCAAGGAAGGTACTCCAGCCATGAAAATAAAGAAGAAGTTCAATAATTACCATAGGCGGGTCAGCAAATACATTGTCCAAGGCCGCAGTTTCTCGAAATTTAAAGTAATTTAGAGTTTTTTTTTTAAAAAAAATTAAAATTAATTTTTTTTTATGTTTTAAATTAATTATTTTTAAAATTTTAAATTATTTTAATATACTAATACTAAAACTAAATTTAAAAAATATTATATTAATATAATTTATTTTTAAAAAGTAGTTACTCAAAGTATTTTTAAAGAATGGTTTTTAACATTATTACGTGATTTAAAATAATAATAAAGATAATTTAAAGTAAAAAAATAAAAAAAAATTAATTTTTTTAAAATAATTTTAAAATATAAAAATAAACATGCCCGTAGACTCTTTATGGCGAGGTCGTCGAAGTCTTTCCTTTATAAAGACTAATCGATCGCTTAGATGCATATTCATACCCAGCAACCAGTACTGGAACATAACTAGTACTGTTTTTTTGTTAAATTGAGCGCCCATCTCTCTTGAAAGTTGAAACCGATATGGCTACTGGTTTTGTTAAGAGAAGGGTGGCAACAGTGCTAAGCATTGATGGAGGTGGCATTAGAGGCATAATTCCGGGTTCCCTTCTTGCCTTTCTTGAATCCAAACTTCAGGTAGTTAATTTACTAACCAAACCATGTCCTTCGATCTCATCTTTTCGTTTATGCTTATGCTTGGTTATTTGTTAGGAGCTGGACGGGTCACAGGCAAGGATTGCAGATTATTTTGACATCATTGCTGGGACGAGCACTGGTGGACTGGTAGCCACCATGCTTGCAGCTCCTAATAAGGAAAACAGACCCATGTATGCAGCAAAGGACATCATTGACTTCTATTTAGAGCACACCCCCAAGATTTTCCCTCAGAAAAGGTGAATTCCAGTACTGGATCCATTCTTTTCTCCACATGGTTTAGCTGCCAGTACAGGACTTGTAAGAGAAAAGTTCCATATTAGCATGATGAAGCATTGTTTCGAAGTATTTTGACTGTTACTAATTTGGTTTTTTTTTCGTGGATATTCACTTCGATCCGTTGAATACTACCTGTTAGGTCCGCTGTCAATTTTCTTTGGGGGGCCAAAGTATGATGGGAAGTATCTGAGGTCATTGACGAACAATTTGCTAGGTGACTTGACTATCACACAGACCCTCACAAACGTTATTTTGCCTACTTTTGACATGAAGCTCCTTCAACCAGTGATCTTCTCCACCACTGAAGTATGATGCTAGTAACTATTAAGCCAGTTAGAAAAAATCTTTCTGTACTTCGAAAGTCACAAGTTAACTGATCTTTAATTTTTCTTTTGTTTTACAGGGAAAGACTAATGCTTTGAAAAATGCTAGGCTAGCAGACATTTGTGTGGCCACCTCTGCAGCTCCTACGTACTTGCCAGCACACTTCTTCACGACCAAGGATCCCAATGGAACGTCCACTCGCAATTTCGACCTGATTGATGGTGCGATTGCCGCAAATAATCCTGTAAGTATCTAGCTAGGTTACATGAAAAAGTACTTGCAGTTTACAATAGCATGGCTAAGAGAAACCAATTCAATCCAATTATCCACAGGCATTATTGGCCGTATCTGAGATCCGCAACCAGATCAGGATGAATACCGGTGAATTTGCTGGCGTAAAACCCACTGAGAGAAAGGGTCTAGTCTTATCGCTAGGAACTGGAGAAGCCAAGTCTGGAGTGACATATGATGCACCCACAGCCGCTAATTGGAGCATGATCAATTGGGTTTCTTACAGTGGCAAAACACCAATTATAGACATGTTTAGTAGTGCAAGCTCTGATATGGTTGACTATCATATCTCCACCCTTTTCCAGTCTCTGGACTCAAAGGAATGGTACCTACGTATTCAGGTATATATATAAAAGGGATTATTTTTTTGCGACCATAATATTGTTTTGAATTAATTAGTCCAAAACAATTCCAACAAGACAGGGTGACATGATTATATGACAAGTCAATCGTAACTAAAATGGAGTTTGCTGGTGTGGGATTAACAGGATGACAAATTGAGCGGGGATGCAGCATCTGTTGACATTGCAACTCCCCAGAACTTGCAAAGGCTTAAAGAGATTGGAGCTGCCCTCCTAAAGAAGACAGAGTCTAGAGTGAATTTGGATACTGGCAAGTATGAAGAAATTGAAGGAGGACGGACGAACGAAGCGGCTCTTGCCAAGTTTGCTCAGTTTCTCTCAGATGAAAAAAAGCACCGGCAAACCAATTAATGGTTTTTTTTTCCTATGGCAATGTACAAGAAGCATTATCTATAAGTGATAAGAGAAGGGAGTTTTAATTTGCTTTCATATATATATATATATATATATATATATATATATATATATATATATATATATATATAAAGAAACAAAATATCTCTTGCTTTATGGCAAGAGAAACCTATGGACGTGTAAAATATGCGTAATGCAAAGGTTTGATCCCTTGTATAAGCTAATTAAACTGCCAAAATTTCTGCATGTAGATCAATTGATCCCATCCCCATGGCGAATTGCTCCTCTTCTTTATTCTGTAATACCGATAGTGATACGACCAACCTCAAGTGGAAGTAGTTCGTAGCGTCTCTTTCTGTGCTGTTATGATTCCATGATATTCTTCTCTGAGGTAGACCTGCTTATCTACTCTAACAGTTCGCCTTCAGCTCACCTTGGATACTCCAACCCTTGGTCAAACACTTGAAGATAGTCCTATCAACACGAGCTATTGCCCTTTGATGCTGGATACGCTGGTGTAGATTTCTTTTCTGTAATTGGATTAGAATAATATTAGTGCTAAAGTCGATGCGCTAAATGAGAGTTCGAGGTGGGATGAGTATATTAGCTCGAATTCATTAGTGCATCTGCTTCTATTTTCATAGTGAATCACAGCGACTCGTCCCGTGTCAATAAAGGTTCAAGTTTTCTTCTTATGACTAGAGAAAAGGTTTACCTAAACTGATAGCAAATTAATAGCACGTTAGTTTATTTTTTAAAATGATTTTTATTTGAAATCATATTAAAATAATATTTTTTTATTTTTTAAAATTTATTAGTATATTAAAAAGATTTAAAAATAAAAAAAATAATTTAAAATAAAAAAATGAAAATAAAATCAATATTTTTTAAATACAAAATAAATAGGTTATAAGAATTTAAAGTTCCTGGGAAGTTGGAATATACTCCCAAAAATTTAATCATGGAATAATTCCTAAAAACGAAAACAATTAAAAAAAATTAATTTTCATGGGACCAACAATCATGAAAGATGGACATGCCCTTAGCTCATTACTGTTACATCACATGTATTATTAGATTAAAAAATTTAGTTTAATTAATCAAGTTTGTTCTCTAGAGGTTATTAGTTCCAGTCTTGCAAATCTCAGAGCTACTAAAAACTTACATGATCGTTAACTTCAGGTTTTATAAAATTAGTCAAGGTACGTATAAACTAGACCGGACACACACTTTAATAAAAAAAAAAATTTACCTAAAGATTAATTTTTTTTCTTGTTTAAATTTTAAAGTCATTTAAGAGAATATTTATTAAATTTATTTAAAAGTGTTAGATAGATGTGAGAAAGGTGTGTTTTTTAAATTATTCAAAAAAAATAATTTTAGTTAATGTTAAATAAAAAAAAT
This sequence comes from Populus simonii, assembly GCA_007827005.2. Classification (NCBI taxonomy): domain Eukaryota; kingdom Viridiplantae; phylum Streptophyta; class Magnoliopsida; order Malpighiales; family Salicaceae; genus Populus; species Populus simonii. The sequence goes on from CM017470.2 coordinate 13,110,599, forward strand.
AATTTATTTAAAAGACACGGTAGATATTGACTTTTGTAGTCAATCTAAAAAAACCATCGACTTTGGGATCACAGCTGTTGAGGCCACGTCAAACGTTTAAAGGAAGCTATTTACATGTGTTTAACGTGTTCGATACCGCCGTGCATCTCATTTTTAAAAGTTATTTATTTAAGAATATATTAAAATAATTTTTTATTTTTTATTTTAGCACATTAAAATCAATATAAAAAACTGAAAAAATTATATTTTTTTCATATTATTTAAATTTTATTTTTATAATTAGTACATTAAAACGATTCAAAAATACTAAAAAAATTAATTTAAAATTAAAAAAATCAAATTTTTATAAAAAACACAACTCAACCGCGTTGCAAAGCATTTCAAATGAAACTTGCCTAAAAACATAAATTACTAAACTCCTAAACACTTAAAAAATTAAGTATGTTCACCCCATTAAAGTTATTGAGAAAATCCCATCAATACTTGGTCATTAAAATTATTAACAATGTTAAATAATAATTATTTAAAAAACCCTAAAATGTTGAAGATTCTTAAAAGTAAAAAGAATAAATTCAAATTGCCCATATAAAACATTAAAAACATGTGCATCCATTTGAAAGAAAGAATTTGCAACAACTATAATGATTTGAACTTTATTTTCATAAAATATTCATAACCATGAAATTTAAAAAAAAACCAGCGTAGTAGGTTCACATATAATAATTGACAAAACAATTAATAATATTTTTTTTATTAATATGAATATTCAGGTTAGTTTGTGCATATCTTGACTATTCCCACGCATCTTGAAGTTAATGACCATGTAAATTTTTAGTAATTATCATATTAACAATCACATGACTCGAATCTAAAATTACAAGAAAAATAATTTTTTAATTATAAGCTCTTATGATTAAACTACATAGTAACAATTACTAATATTATAAAATTAGAAAGTGGCATTCGTTCATGTGGGGCGTGCGTTATATAAAGCTAAAAAAGCACATGGTGTCAAGGGAATTCAAACAGTACCCATGACAGCAAATCAGCTCCCTGGGTAGAGGAAGTCACATCCCATGTTTCTAGGGTCAAAAGGGTTAGGACCGCCTCACGTGAAGAGTAACATGGTAAGGACATATGTCTGACGAATCTGCTGTTTCACTATTATTTTCTATAGATTTTTTAAAGTTATTTATAAATAAAATAAATTTTAAAATTCATTAAATAAACATGTTTATTTATCAAATAGTTTTATATAAATTTTAATAACTAAATTAGTTTGTTTAACTTTTTAACCATATCAAATAATTTTTTTAGTGGACTTTATATTTTTTATAGACTTGTTATTGAAACCTTAGAGTTTTGATACATAGAGTAAGACACTAGTACTATAGTACTATATACTATATAGCTTTTAGAGGTGATTTAAGAAAACAAGAAAATAACGAAAAAACAAGATTAAGTTATATATTAGGACATTATAAAAGAAAACCCTTTTATTTTATGTTATTTATAGTCTTAAGTGGTGTATAAATAAGGAAATACTCACAAAAAAAAATAACTTGTATTTTAGATTCTTTCTACCTATTGTGGGAATTAATTTTTTTTTTTAAATAAAACTACGGTAGAATTAACTTGTTGTATCTGTAGTACATATATTATAATATTACCTTTTGTATCATTAACTTTAATGATTAACATGGTTGCTACTTGATCTCACGGCAACCAAGAAAAAAAACCTTTTTTTGGTGTTTTTTTTTATTTTATTTGAGGAAATGTCTATAATCATGAAAGAAATTTATCACTTGAAAAGTAGGTAAGGAAAATTACACTTGGAGGGACGCAATTCAAGAAACATCAAGAAATCTATTAGAGGTTTCATTGGTTAATGAACAAGATTTAGTCATTAATTACAACAAATAAATAAAATGATACTGTACAACATTGAACAGTGTCATCTGGTTGGTATTCGTTTTATTAATTATTAAATTAAATTCATTTTGTTTCTTGTAATTGATTGTCTTGTTTGTAATATGAAAACTAGTTTGAAAATAACTTAAGAATTATTTAAATATGTACTAAAATGATCCAAGTTAATTAAAACAAAAAAAAAATTATAAAACTTAATTTGAAAATAACTACAAAAATAAAGAAATTGTAAACAATATATTAACAAATACTGAAGCTTGCAAGTAAAATACTATGCCTTTTATATTGTTCACCCTCTCACAATTCACTTTGGATTATAATATTGAATTTCTTTTAAAATTTTCAATTTTATCCTTAAATGTTTTCTTGCATGATTGGGTCATTTTAAACTTAACTTAGTACCCAATTACATTTTTTTTAGGAGGAAGGGTTGAATTGAGAGACATTAAACTGAAGTGAAAAACATAATTAAAATAGTGGCAGATTTGAAATCTGTTTGAAAATTACATTTTAGTCCCCCATCTTTCTTAGCTATTAGATGACTAGTCTCTTTAATTTTTCCAAAAATTAATTTTGGTACCAAACCTCATTTTCATCATTTATAGTCCTTTTTAGGTTGAGAAGAGAGAAGGTCTCACTGGATTTCAGCCTAGAGAGAGAAAGTTGTTGTCCTGATGATTCAAACAACCAAAATGGTTTATTTTTGTGCCAAATGGTCCCATATGATGAAGGGAGTTTATATTAGGTGCTTTCTTTCCTTAAAAAAGCTTGAAAAAATAGATTTAAGCTCAAGAAGATTTTTTATTTCAGGTTGATTTTGGGTTTTATGGCATTTTTTGTATTTTTAGAGGTCATGGACTGTTTTAACAATGTTCCTAGAGTGTTTTTTTAGGTATTTTGGGTTAAAATTGAGTTTTTAGAAGGAACAAACATCAACCTTATTGTTCTAGCCACCATGGTGGCTGGAATCTAGAGAATATCAAACAACGTGTTGTTTATTTATTTTTAAAATGAATTGGGGTAGATAACATGTCATCCTCCCATTAACTAAAATAAAAGCCCGTATGTGGGTCCTTTCTTCATGGCCAGGCAGTAGGTGTGGCCTCATTCTTTTCTTTTCTTTTTTAAAAAATATTTTTTTAATTAAAACCTTTTTATATTTTTTTTAAATTAAGTTTGTATTTTACTTCTCTATGATTTTTTTTTATATCTATTTAGCCTTTTTGGAATAACAATTATTTTTTAATAATATTGGATGTTTTTAATTTTTGAAGAGGTTAGTATGATTGGTTTTAATTTGTTTTTAGATTTATATAGATTAAATTGGTTTTTTAAAATAAAAAATATTTGTTTTTATAATATTTTTAATATGTGCAGCCTTGTATAATATTTCTTTCTGTTATTTCATTTAATAAGTGTTATATATATGTCAATTTCTATTACAAATTGATTTTAATAAACAAATTTATTAAACACAACTAAGTAAATGACTCGTGTTGGGATATAAAATATCTTGACTACATTTGTGTCTTAGTTTTTCTAGTTTTGTTTTCATATATCGTTAGTGTTTTTTTTTTCATTTCTTTACGCAATAGTTCTTGATTTATTTAATTAGATGCATGCATAAATTTTTCGATTTACATTTAGGAATGTTTTTATGTAAGAAAACATGTTGAAATATTCTACATGTTCAATTTTTTTTTTTTTTATCATGCATTGATGTTTTCAATTTGATTTTTATTCTTTAGATTTCTGATTTTTTTTCCTTGACCATTTTACAAAATTTTTATTATTTTTAATTTAACCCTTCAATCCAAGTTTATAGTGTATTGTGTTTGTTTATTTTGGTCCTTTTTCTCTTGATTTTATTTTATTTTGTTGATGTTTTTATTCTTTTCAATTTAACTCTCAAATTGAAAATTTGTAGCTGTCCTTTAATATTTTTTTTATTTTGGTTGTAACCTTCATTTTTTTAATTGGTATTTTTATTTTGGATTTTTTGTATTATTATTTTTCAATTTCATCTTTCAATGTTTCATTTCTTAGGGATTGAGCTTCATAATTTTTTTTTTTATATATGGTGCTTCTAGTCTTATGACTCAGGTCTTGAGTTTAAAAAGTTAACAGGGGTTGACATCTTTTTTTGTTTTATTTTTTTTCTTATATCAACATTCAATATTTTTGTTTTCGTTTCAAGTGATTTTTATGGTATGATACTTCTATAAGGTTATCTTGATCTCACGTGGTAGTCATAAATTTCGCATGTTAATCTATCTTTGTCCAGGATAATATTTTTTTAAATTTTTTTTTGTTGTTGCCTTATTTTCTTATTATATTATTAAATTAATCAAGATTTAATCTAATAATTGAATTTTCTTTATTTTTTTAAAAACATGATCCTTTCTTGAACTTTTTTTAGTTAAAAAAAATAGTTCAATCCACGATATCACGCTGGCCCAATCTAATTCCATGTTAATTTGAGTATGATGCTAACAGTGGCCATGTTCTCTTATCACTTAGACTAACTCACGGTTCATCATCATATAGGAAACAACTAAAATGGAATGAATGTGCATGGTCTTGGATTGGTTGAACAAAGTAGTTAAAATTAATATAAAAACTAAGAACACTTTCTTCCTGGGGTTTTATTAGCTCCTTCTTTCTCCTTTCAAGCTCAATTATTTTTATAAATAATATTATTTTACTATATAAATCAATTACGTTATTTTTTTTCAATTGATTGTTGAGTTGTTTTTCAATACTATTGTGTTCAGGAGCCAATCAATTGTACGATGAAGCTGTAATTTGCAAGCATCAATAATCTGACAAACAAGACACCAGTATGATGACAAAACTGCAGATTATTATTATTATTATTATAAGCTGCAAATCCCATGTTCGTGTCTATATTTCGCAAATAAAAGTTAACCAATCATCACTAACATTGGTTTCATGAGATGTGTTTGTCTGTATTATTCATGTTTTTTCAGATAAAGTATACAAAGTTTAAAAATAAATTCATTATCGTATAGCTAACCAACGATTATTAATTATTTTAGTTTTATATAATATCATTACAAGATTTCATAGTTTTACCGATGGAAATATACCGTCGGTATGTTATTAAAATTTCATCGATAATTTATTTACCAACGTCTACACCGACGGAATACGTCTATCGGCTTTCTTTTCGTCGGTACTACCATATTCCGTCGCTATATCAGTCGGTAAAAAAAAATATTTGCCGATGGTTTTACGGACAGAAATTGCGCGCCAAAAAAAAATTTTCCCACTTGAAATATACCGACAGATTTATCCCGTCGGTGATTCTATGACAGACCGATGGATTACAACCGTCGGTAAAATTGTCGGTGAATGTTTGGAATACCGATCAAAGATATCCGTCTGTACATTCATCGGTCATTGTGGCAGGCACTGTAAAATATCGACGGATTAAGGCCGTAGGGAAAATGGTCGGTGAATCCATAATACCGACCGAATATATCCGTCTGTAAATTCGTCAGTGACTGTGGCAGTTACTGTCAAATGTCGACGGATATATTCTGTCAGTAAAACCCTCTGTGATTATTTTTAAATATGTTTTTAAAAAATTATTTAGAATACATAATATAAAATTATATAAATTAATAAAACCATTTATGCAAATAAAAGTTTTATTAAACATCAAAAACAAAAGAAATAAAGTTAAATAATATTCATTACAAATGAATGTGTTTAAAAAAAATATTAAATTAACTATTAAAGTTAAATAATATTCATTACAAATTAACATAATGGCGGAGCTGGAGGAGAAGGAGGAGGCTGGTTGTTATACGGCCAAAAAGAAGAAGGCGCACATGTATCACCACTCTATGATGCCATGTTCATGACAAATTTGCGAAGCTAGTCATGGTTCGCTTTTTGTTGTGCATTATCTGCTTTGAGTTATGCATACGCCGCTAATAAGTGGTTGTATTTTTCGGTGAGCTGAGCCGTGTGTTGCTGCAAGGCCATGAACTCCTTAGATTGGGTGCTCGATACTGATTGAGAGCTCCCAACGGTTGAAACACTACGGGCCACCTGCAAGTTCTCGGCCATAGTGTTGGAGAGCCCGTAAACCCGATTTTTATCGGGTCCACCAGACAATCTAACCTCCATCCACAAATCCGGATCGAATTCCAGATGGGTCAAAGGATCGTCCCCATATCTCTCCCTCAACCGGCTATTATAGGTCTCCTGAAAATAAAAAAAGTAATCATCATATTCAATTCAATAAAAATAATAACTTACAAAATAAAATGGTTGAACAAACATACCACGAAGTGTTGAGCACGGTTGTCAATGAACTGTTGCGCCCCCTTTTGGCGGTCTTGACTCCGCACGTGCGTCTCCACAAACAGCTCCATTGGGCTCGGCTCACGTCCAAGAGACGTAGCCTATAATGAAAAAAAATTAATTAACAAAAAAAGTAATTTAACGATATATTTCATTTAAATTAATCTTACAATCCATTTCGCATATGCAGCAAACGGAACAGAGCCGCCGGTATGCGTTGTCACTGAGCCATGAATTGGCCGATTCCGGTTGCCAGCACCGGACTATGAGCGTCGTGTGAACCGCTCAGATGTCACGTGCTCAAGATAGTGCGGCCATATATCTTTCGGGATGTATATTGGTTTGAAATCCCTCCAAACCACCACGTCGTTCCAGCCTTGGAGACCCCTATCTCTCGCAATTGTTTTTTCTTTTTTGTGATTCATACCAAAAATCACGCAACCTACTTCCATAGCGAGAAATTAGAAGTTGAAACATAATTTTTTTTTCTAAAAAAATCTTGTATTGTTTTCGATGTTACGTAGTTGCTGCGTGATTTTCCCACACCCTCCTCACAACTTTGTCATGTGCCCTGTCCCAGGCGAATTTGTGCTGTGTATAAATAATTAGATAAATAAAAAAAATAATTTATTTACAATTATATTAATAAATTATTAGAAATAAGCTGTAAATTAGAAATTAACACTAATCTCAAATCTGTTAAATCATGCATCGATTTGAGGTATCCATTCAGGATGTCTGGATACCTGACTCCATTGAAATAATGGAATCTCCATCGATGATTTAAACGCCGATAATATTAGTCGGGCGACCTTAATGTTTGTGAACCTGAAAATAAATTAAATTCATGAAATATTGATTAGTTCATAAATTATTTTATAATTTTAAAGAAAAAACTAAAACCTTAACAAACTTACATTGAAAGGTCGTCCTTCCACTGTGAACCTGCGCTGGAAGAGGCAGCATCGGTTGACGATGCAGGTGGTGTAGGTGCCTCTTCTTGAGAGGCACCTAAGATACGTCATCCTCGCTGCTAGAAGAACTAGCTGCGACCATATGTGAGCGACTAGCTCTGGTTTTTGTTTTACGCATCTACACAATTGTATATGAATAATTATATAATTAACTTCGAATGTTAAAAAAAAATCGACAACACCTCCCCTATACTGGATTCTACTAAAATCCACAAACTTGCAAATATTGACAAAAGCCACAACTAATTGACTCCATCTATACTAATATTGTATATAATATAACATCTATACATATAACATTCATACTAATTACAAGGTAAATTCAACATTAACAACATATTCAATCATTATATAAATACAAACAATAAAAAATATTCAAAAAATTCAAAAAAAACTCTAGACTAACAATTAAAATTAATGCAAATAATTAAACACAAATCATGCAATAATGTACTAAAATTACTAATTATTCCAACATATTCAATTACTTATTCTAAGGTAAATTCAACATTAACAATTACAATTCAACAAATTATTCAATCATTATATAAATACAAACAATAAAAAATATTCAATAAATTCAACAAAAACTCTAGACTAACAATTATAATTAATGCAAATAATTAAACACAAATCATGCAATAATGTAGTAAAATTACTAATTATTCCAACATATTGAATTACTTATTCTAAGGTAAATTCAATATTAACAATTACAATTTAACAAATTATTCAATAATTATGCCAATACAACAATAAAATATATTCAATAAATTCAAAAAAAAAAAAACTATAGACTTTAGGAATGAAACATGCTTACCTTAATAATGTATTTATTTCTAGACTTTATCTACATTATAAAAATGCACCAAAACAAAAAACACAAAAACAAATAGCTAAAACAAAAAAAAAACCCTTAAAGTAAATGAAATAGAGGAAACACATACCTTTTAATCTGATGAAGATTCACAAGAACACTTTCTAGAGATTGTAGGTGAAAGCCTTGAAGAAATCAGAGGAAAAAATTCGAAATTGAAGGTGAAGAACGGAAGAGATGAAAAAATGAACTGAAGGGGTGGTCGCTGAGATTTATAGAGCAGTTTTACCGACAGATTTACCGACGGACAAGAAAAAAAATATTATTTTAATTTATTTCGTCGGTGACATTCAAAAATCCGTCGGTAATTTTTGAATTTCACACCAATATTTTTAATTACCCTCCATATTTTTTGCGTTCCGTCGATAAGCCCGTCGGAAAACTCATGCGGTCAGAGATGCATTTAATGCACCGCCCTTTGGAATTCGCACAGTCCGTCGATGATTTTGTTGGTAATATTATTCGCTGACAACTTACCGATGATCTTTATTCCGTCGGTAAATTCGTCGGTGATTGTGGCATTTCAAGTGATTATTTTTGAACTCTCTGTGAAATGCCGAAGGACCTTATTCCGTCGGCATGGACGTCGGTAATTGTGGCATTTCAAGTAATTATTTTCGAACTCTCTATGAAATTTCGACGGACCTTATTCCGTTGGTATGGACGTCGGTAAGTGTACAAGAAAAATTATATTTGTATTGCCTATTTACCTTCCTACAAACACTTAAATGATAAACTGTCCATCGCACAAAACAATAACAACAGTGCTTAAACAATACATATTTCATGTTACAAAATATATCATCCGTAATCTATATTACATGAAAAAAGGGTTTTACACAGGGCTTTATTTTGATAGTTAATCTGAATTTTCTTCTTCTTCATCATCAATTGAATAGACATCACCTTTATTGTAATCTTCAATATGGTTATCATCTTCATCAATATTTGCTTGTCCGCTAGAGCTCAAAACAACATTCAACTCCTCTGCGTCAACATCAACATCAACAAGACTATCATCAAAAACATGAAAATTTGAATTTTCTTCCAAGTCAACTGAAGGAGCAACTCAATATGGTTCAACCAACTCACTAACTTGAAAGACTTCATCTTGCACACTTGTGTCTTCATTCTCATCCTGAACAAGCTCGACACGACCCCTAGGTTTCATTTTTAAAACGGACACTCAATCTACTCTTGATCGATCCTTTCTAAAAGAAGAGGTGTATGTGTAATAAACTTGTTGACATTACTTTGCGAAAACAAAGACATCGTTTACGTTGCGGAGTCTAGCTTTTGAGTTGATTTCGACCAGACCATAGTGCGGATCAACTCTGATTCCTCTGTCAGTCGTGTCATACCAATAACATTTGAATAAAAAACACTCTATTCTGCTCACTATGATATTGCAGTTCGATGACCTCTTCTAATCTACCATAGTAGTCAACTTCTAACTCACTACTAGTCGATCCCTTAACACAAACACCGTTGTTGTATGTCTTTCTACCATGCTCGTATTCTTCAGTATGGAAAACATATCCATTGACAAAATACCCGTTGTAGCACTTAACTTTTCTTTCAGGGCCCAGGCTTAGTGAAGACAATGATTTAGCAACACCCCTTCCCATTTGATAAACCTTGTATATAATGTAAATCAATGGACAGTAAACAAGAATCATGTAATGACATGCATACAATAATTTTGCAAGTAAGAATGAGTTTGTGGTAGTGTTTACATGTGTTCTGAACCATGTGGTAAATTGTTCATCTTGTTATTAAAAGATTTGGGATTCGGTCAGCTGTGAGTTATTGGACAACATTTTCATCGGTGAATCGGTCTCGTCACCGTACGGAGCTGACGTTTTGAATCCCTCGGTGATTCTGTCAGTAAAAAATACCCGCAATAACCTTCACGTCAGCGAACAACCCTCTTTTTTTTAATTCTCAACATTTCGTCGGTAAGTCCGTCGGTAAATACCGACGGATGTTTTCCGTCGGTATATGCAGATGACCTTACCGACGGATTAAATTCTGTCGGTAATGGCAACCTCAAATTGCCGACGGAATTATTCCGTCGGCAATTCCGTTGGTATTAAGTGAATTTCTGGTAGTGTATTTAGAGATCGATTTTAAAGATTAGTTAAATATTTATGATTGATATACTTTTAAAAATCTAGACAAATAATCATGCACATGTAAAATTCATATGCATATTTACATTTTCTAACAAGAAATACTCATGATTGATCAATTTTAATATATATATATATATAATATATATATATATATATATATATATATATATATATATATAATGGTGGAGTGAAAAACTCAATCTTAGCCCTTGCATGACCTGCGCAAGATGATGATACTGATATGCATGATTTGTTTTTTTTTTTTAAATTGTTCTTCAGTTTTACAATATTAATTATATTTTTCAATGTGAATTTTAGAATATGTTAAAATTTTAGGAGGAGTCTTTTTATATATCACTATATTTTACGTTAAAATTTTAGTATAATCAAAGTTGAGAAAAGTCTTGCAAGACTTCCAAAAGTATTTTAAAATTTTGTTTAAATTCATAATTTTGTTTAAAAAAGTCATTTTATTGTATTTTTTTAGATTGAATTTTTTATAATTTCATCATTCAACAATGAGTTTATTGGTAATTGAGTTTTATAATTTGTTTTGATTTACTTTATTTAGGGTTATCATGGTCTCATGATCCATGTTATAAATTTAGAAGGTTAATCCAAATTGACCTGAATCAATCTAATATATTGTCGTCTCAATATTTTTTTAAAATATTATCTAGAATTTTCTTTGAGTGAAACAATATTTTTACTAGTTGTCTATGTTATCTTTGGATGTGTCGAGTTGATCGAGTTATATCGGTTCAACTCCAATTTTTTTACTTGTATTTGAAATTTAAATTCAAGTTAATTTATTTTAAGATTTAAATTGAAATTATATTTATTGAGTTAATATTTTAAATTTTAATTGAAAAAACACAACGTAAACCCAACCCAAATAGAATTGACATCCTTGGTGATTACACAGAAAACACGTAACATACACACCAATTAAAATGATAAGAGTGCAAACTAGTATTCAAATGAAAAGAAAACTCTGTAACAAAAAAAATGAAGAGAAAACTAATTAAAGAGTCTGGAGAAATCTCATCACAATCATAGCCTCATAGGGAATAAAGCGCTGATGGAAGCCGAGGCTCCAGAACAGCAACAAGCGGGACTTTTCTGGGTGCAGAAAGCCCAAAAATTTCCTCCATGTTCAAGTCCTTGGGTGTCATGTTATTAGGCAATTTCCATTTGAATCCATGCAAAAGATTTGCCACACTTGTTTGAATCACCTTTAACCCTAGAGGATACCCAGGACATATCCTCCTTCCAGCTCCAAATGGTAACAGCTCGAAATCATGACCTTTAACATCAACACTCTTACCGATGAATCTCTCGGGACGAAATTCTTTTGGTTTGTCCCAGATGCTTGGATCCCTCCCTATAGCTGAAGCATTTACAAGAACACGAGTGCCTTTAGGAATATCATAACCAGCAATTTGAATATCTTCACGAGCAAGTCTGGGCACAAGTAATGGTGCCACTGGATGCAAACGCATAGTCTCCTTCACAATTGCATTAATAAATGGTAAATTATCAATGTCATTCTCTTGTACCCATCTCTCTCTCCCGATTACTCTATCTAACTCTCCTGTTGCCTTGTCAAAAATCTCTGGTTTTTTCATGATTTCAGCCAATGCCCATTCGGTTGTCACTGCTGAGCTCTCGGTTCCACCATTAATCAAGTCCTGAAGATTAACTGATTACTTTACGTAAGAAATAAATTAAATGTGTACAATAAAATAAAAATTCAAAAGCATACATATATATCTAACGGCACAATTTGTTTTTGCATTTACATATATTTTAAAAATATACTTAACTTTAAAAAAATATTTTTTTAATGTTTTTGATAGTTTTGATTTGGTAATATAAAAAATAAAAAATAAAAAATCAAATCTAAAAAAAATATTTTAATGTATTTTCAAGTTAAAAATACTTTTTAAAAATACAATATTTATCACACATGTTAATTACTAATAATATATATTCCTCCAATAATTTCTTAATGCAATCCCGTCATATATATATGAAATCATGGAAAATGATGGGGCACCTGAAACTTCCTTCTACAATCATGCATGCGCCAAGGTCCTACCTGCCCATGATGTGTTATGGAGTAAAATGGTGTCACACTGTCCCTACTTGAGATATAGCTTCAGTATATTATACTGTAAAATTTGTATAGTCTGATTACTTGACCACCTCTCTATCTCTATTTTGAACTGAAGGGTTTTGCTGTCAAAGAAAATATGTTAATATGAAGTCCATCAATGTAAGCGACCAGATTAGCGTATATAATCCAGCTTAAACACACACACACACACACACACACACACAAGGACGGAGCATGCTAAGGGCTTGGGTTGGCTCTATCCTAAGTTAAGATTTTATCAATATTTTTTCATTGGTTTTATATAAAATAAATTTTCAAAAAATTATAAATATTTGCGTGGAGTCTTCAAATATGATGCTTTAGCTTAGGTTAAAATTTCAGAATTTTTGGAGAAATTTGATGAAAAATCACAATTTTACTAGTTTTATATTATTGGATGTAATTTTCAATCCAACCATTAGATTGAGCTGAAATTTTACAAGGGATCTTAAAATATATTGAATAAAATTTGGTTAAAATTTTAGGATGAACGGAGCTTGGTAATGTTAAAAAAAGACCGTCAAATAAAAGCAAAACGACTTATTGAAGGTAAAATAGTTATTTGCCATTAAAAAATAAAACAAATAAGCTCTTCTTTCCTTTTATATGTTGCTGACTGGACAGAAACAGAATAGGAAAAGAAAGAAAAGAAAAGGCAAGAGAGAAGTAACGGAAAAACATAAAAAATTCCAAGGAAAAATAAGAAAAGTAAGAGAATAACCTTATAAACTTATAAAGTCCAACTTATAAAACATTAATCTAAGGAAGAATCAAGTGAAGGAAGGAGGAATTGAGAGAGAAAAAAAATTTAATTATTTTGTTTTCTAGTTGACATGAGATTGTTATTTTATTCCGGTTGAGGGGTTGTTACAATATCAATTCAGATTCGATTATATATGAATTATATTCCACAAAACATCGAAAGATATAACTTTAATAATTAGTTTATTTTTACTTTCACTTCAATTTTATATATTTTTTAATTTATTTTTTAATATTTTAAATAGTATATTTAAATTAAAATTTTACTATTAACTTTAAAAATTTATTTACATGAGTTAACAAAATCAGAAGGACACGATGATTTGAAAAAAGTTCAGAGCATACCTGTGTAAACGCCTTGACTCCGATTCTGTCGAGCTTGACCTCAAGATTGGGATCATCAGCTACCTGCAAAAGGATATCTAACATATCCCTAGGCTCATAGTCCTTCACCCCTTTTCTACTAGCATGATGCTCCTCTAACGCATGCTCCATAAACATATCCATCTTCTTGGCTACAGCCTTCATTCTCTTAATATACCCCTGCAGATCCAGGAAAGCAAGCCACGGAATGAAGTCACCTATAACCAACACTCCATTAAGCAAGAACATCTCATCAAGCACTTCTTTGAATTCCTTGAGTGACAACATGTCTTTCTCATCTTAGGATTCGGCCATGTATTTTCTTCCTAACACTAAACGACTAATTACACTGAAACTCAAATCAGAAAAATGATCTCTTACGCTAATAGGTTTCGCTCTTTTCTGGAATAGAGTGTTTAGAAACTTCAGGTTCTCCTCTACACGTATATACTCAAACTGATCTAGACGTTTGGGGCTGAAAAGTTCCATGAGACACAGTTTACGTGCTTGACGCCAGTACGGTCCGTATGGTGCCCATGTAATATTCTGGTAATTATAGGTAGTATATTTACCGGATGCAGTTTTGGGGCGACCAGCTAAGCTGAGATCATGAGTTTTGAGGATGGCTCTGGCCATTTCTACTGAAGAGCCCACAACCACAGGGTGTGACCCGAATTTGACCTGCATAAGGGATCCATATTTTTTGGAGAGGGCTTCAAGGGAACGGTGAGGGAGTTCACCCATTAGGTTGAGGTTTCCGATTATTGGCCATGGTTTTGGGCCTGGTGGTAGGTGGAGTTTTCTTCGGCGGATGAGGCGGCCGAGGAGGATTAGGGTTATGGTAGCGAGCAGAGGAGCTGCATAGGAAACCCAAGTGGAAGTAATCTCCATATTTTGGTGGTTGTGTTTCTGATTTTGGAGATTGTAGAGGATGATGGTGTATTTATAACTGGGAAAAAGGAATCAGCTTAATCAATTTGACATTTCTTTTTGGTTCAGAGAATCACACAACAAAAAATAAGTAATATATGAATCTGTCATGGCTAAATGAACAACTGCTCCCAAAAAAATTACCTATTTAATAAATATATTTATAGAATAGCGTGACAGATCTAAATCTAAAAGGTAATTTAGTGATAGTCATGATAAATTGGAATAATAATTTTAAAAAAATATAGCTTATTAAATTGAGTTGAAACTTTTATAAGAATTTTCAGATATTGTTTTCTTTATAAATATCAAAATCTCATCTATACCCCTGATTTTGATAATTTTGTTACTTTTCATATGTTTTTTGGATTTATTGATTTATTTTAGATTGTATGTTTCTTTCCTTAGTATTTTTTAATTTTTATTTTTCTTTTCTAGTTAAAATAAAATCTATAATCTATTTAAAGTGTTGTAATCCTTTTAATAAGACATACTTTATTGTTATTATTTTTTAAAAAATAAATCTAAAGCTTTTTTTACTCAATAAAATTTTGTATTCGTTATTCGTTGTTGTCTTTAATTAATGTTTTATTATTTAAGATTCACTTGATAAGTGAGTCGAATTAATAGCTGCATGTTGTGGGAGTAAACAGGTTTTTGACTTCTTGGATCTTGTTATCAATTGAAGGGAACAATTTAATACATCGCTAAATCTGTGTTAGATGTTTATTAGGTTCTTTAATTTATTACCCTATCTGTTCGATTAAAGGTATATATCTTTTATTTCAATTTACTAATCAATCAAAATTAAATGTCACTTTCATATAATTTTAAGAATACATCATTTCCATCTGTTTAGAGTAATAAATTCATTTAGAGTATTCTAGAAAACATTAAAAAGGTGTAAGTTTTTTTTTTTTAGTGTAGATGGTTATTGTTCACACACAATATTATGGATTTAATTTTCATTCTTAATAATTAATTTCGGTGCTCAAATTTTATTTTAAACAATTTAATTATAATTGAAAGCCAATTGCTTTTATTTTTTAGGTAATGATGAAATTAAAAAAAAAAGAAACGAAATGAAAACGACGCCAAACATAAGTGATGTGCCAAAGAGTTATGAAAAATGAGTTTTTTTTTCCATAGATTCCATGCGATGAAATATGTTTGAGGTGGTGTTTTAGAGCCTCAATATTGCCTGTAAAATCATAACTAAGTCGAGTAAGATAAGTCTAATCTGGTTTAGTTTTGGGGTTGTGTATCCTTTTGGGGTTTTATGGAGTTGATGGTGGTTTGTAGGTGTTCAAAGAGTGTTGGTAAGGTTTTTTTAGGTTGGAATGACTTAAAATCAAGATTTTATAGCAAAAGATACAGTGCCCCGTATTTTTTGCCACCACATATGTGGTTAGAATTTGAACTCGCAAATGACACGTTGTTTATTTTTTATAAAACATCCTTTAAAAAAAATTAAAATCAAGCCCAGATACATGGGTCTATGCTTGAAGGCCCACCCACGCGCCTAGGCTTTTCCTTGCCAGAATGCTTGGGCTCCACCCCCCTCTCTATATACATTAATCAAGTAATAGGTTTGACAGGTTCAGCCACCACATCCAAGTTATTATTATTTTTTATTTTTTAAATGATACTATTTTTTAATATGTTTTTTTTTTAATAATTTTAAACTTTATGTTTCAATTAATATCACTCATTTATAATTATTTTTTTCCTTATTTAACCTTTATTAGATAGAGATTTTTTAAAAAAAAGATATTTTGTGTGTATTTGATTTTTGAAGAGACTTTTTTATTCTGCTATAATTTTTTTTTATTTTTTTTATAGATTTTTTTTGAAAATAAAAAATATTTATTTTTATGTAATAAGTCTAATATGTGCATCAATATTTTCTTTTTCTCTTTTATTTTATTCAACCAATTTAATATGTGTGTCTATTTTTATTATTGTTTGAATGAATAAAAAATATATTTTAATAAGCAAATTTAGCAAATACAATCGGATAAATGTCTCATTTTGCGATATTAAATATTTTGATTTACACTTGTCTCTTGATTTTTTCATTTTTATTTTTAGTTATCATTAATAACTTTTTTTTTTCATTTATAAATGTGCATAGTTCTTGATTTATTTGATTACATGTATATATAAACTTCTTGAGTTACACTTAGAATGTTTTTTAACTATATAAAAACAAGTCAAAAAAACCTACAACGCACATAGTTCAATGAAAAAAATAAAAAAAAACATTTTAATTTATTGAGAATGAAGATGAATTTTTCGTAAAACAAAATAAGAAATACATTAAGATTATAATAACTATTTTTCAGAAAAAATAAAAAACATAATTTATAATAGTAATCTTAATACTTTGTATGTGATAATCTGATTCTAGAATATTAATTTTATTTCATTCAAATTAAAAATTACCATAAAAAGGTTATATTGTTAACTTAAAAGAAAATATTTATATTAAATTTAGAATACAAATTAAATTTATGACACTAACTAAATATAAAAATGTGAAAAAGTAATTATTTTAATCTCTTATATCATTAAAAACTGATTGTATATCAAATAAAAAAATTGTATTGTTTTATTTTTAATTGAAAATAGTGAAAAAAATTGTAAAGAAAAAATATGAAAAATCTCAAAATGTGCTCTCCAACTCACTATAAATTTAGAAAAATGTAAACATAATTTTTTTAGTTTTCTGGATTGAGAAATATTGTAAAAGAACATAAAATTTCAGTTTTTCTTTTTATGACTCCATTTATCTAAGAAACTAAAGTATTATTTTATTCCTGTATAGACTTTTAAATTCTCACAAAAAATTAAAATTAAAATATCAAATAAAAAACAAATTTCCTTAACTACTAATTTAACTAGAGATAAAAAGACAAAAACAAAAAATAACCGTTGACTTCATAAAGTCATTGGCTGTACAACTTCATTAGCTGTAGCTAGTTCTCGTTTCGATTAATACTTGATTGGTGTTCCGCGGGTCGCCCTAACTTTTTTTTTACTTGAATAAAATAAAGACGATCATGTTTTATAAAAAAAAAAAGGAGAGAAATTTAATAATCAAAATAAATTTTGATAAATTTAATAATATGATAAAAAATAAGATAATAATAACAAAAAAAAATCTTTGAAAAAAGTTGGGTTAGCAAAAATTCATAATTTAAACATGAGATATGTCAAGATTATGTATCTGTCGTCCATCTTAAACCATGACATCATGATAATTTAATAAAATAAAATTGACAATAAATAAAAATAAAATTATAAAAATTAAAAGATAAATGTAATTATCATGAATCATTTGCCTTGTTGTGCTTAATTAATTAATTTATTTATTAAAAGACATAATATTTATTTAATAAAATAAAAGAAAAAAAATATTATGCAAGGTTGCATGTATTAAAAGTATCATAAAAAATAAATATTTTAAATTTACAAAAATAAATTTAATTTATATGAAATATATATATATATATATACACACAAATAAATCATATTAATCTCATGAAAAATTAAAGATATATAATATAATTAAAAATAATAATAATTAGTTAAAAATAAACCAAAACAAAATGATATAGAAGGGGTATTAATTTAAAAAAAAAACTTAAAAACGATTTAAAAAAACATAAAAAATATATTGATTAAAAAAAACAACAAATATATATATATTGAGTAAATAACAACTGTTTTGCTTCCTGCAAGCTGTATTGAGTAAATAAAATTAGAAAGTGGCATTCGAGCATGAAATGTGGGGGCGTTCGTTATCTAAAGCTAAAAGGCACATGGTGTCAACAATACCCATCACAGCAAATCAGCTCCCTGCGTTGAGGGAAGTCACATCCCGTGTTTCCAGGGTCAAAGCGTTAGGACCGCCTCACGTGAAGACATATGTCTGCTTGTGGGTTTTATATATGTGTGTGTGTGTGTGTGTGTGTGTGTGTGTGTTTCGCACTTGTATTATTTAACTAATTTGTTAATTTTTTTTTTATAGATTGTTTAAGGTTATTTATAAATAAAATAAATTTGAAAATTTATTAAATAAACATGTTTATTTATCAAATAGTTTTATATAAATTTTAATAACTAAATTAGTTTTTTTTTACTTTTTAACCATATAAAATAATTTTTTAATGGACTTTATATTTTTTTATAGACTTTTTATTGAAACCTTAGAGTTTTGATACATAGAATAAGACACTACTATAGTACTATATACTATATAGTTTTTAGAGGTGATATAAGAAAACAACAAAATAACGAAAAACAAGATTAAGTTGTATATTAGGACATTATAAAAGAAAACCCTTTTATTTTATGTTATTTATAGTCTTAAGTGGTGTACAAATAAGGAAATAATGATAAAAAAATATATATAAAAAATAACTTGTATTTTAGATTCTTTCTACCTTTTTGTGGGAATTAATAATTTTTTTCTTTATAAATAGAAGTAGGGTTGAATTAACTTTTTGTATCAGTAGTATATATATTATAATATTACTTTTTGTATCTTTAACTTTAATGATTAACATTCTTGCTATTATAGTTTTGAAGCCCAGCCCGGCTCGGCCGGTAGGTCGACCCGGGCCTGGAACTGAGCCGGGTTGAAAAAAATAGGAAAGGTCATAACTTGGTATGCCCCGGCCGACCCGGTAGGTTGACCCGACAACTCAGTAAAACCCGGTTGCAACCCGTTGACTTTTTTTTATACTAAAACGACACCGTTTTAAATTTTTTTAAAAATAGAGATTGACCCGATGACCCAATCAAACCCGAAACCAGGGCCTTAGACCAGGCCGGCCACAGGACCGGGTTTAAAAACCATAGTTGCTACATGATTTCACAATTTTTGGTGTGTTCTTTGGGGGAAATGTCTATATTCATGAAAGAAACTAAGTGTGTGTGTGTGTGTGTGTATATTGTAAGGGATATATTATATTATTTTATTGTGGTTTATTTATAGAGTGATGATGAGTTTATTATAATGAATCAAATTTAGATTGAGGATTCAAGTCTAATCATTTTAAAATCCGGTTGATTTTATCAAACTCAATTACTTGGTGAATTGACAATTCTAAGTTGGTCATTCTAGATCACAACTCAAATTATATCTACAAAATGCTAATGGGTATATATTGGGCTCATTAAACCAAGTCCAAGTTCTAGAAAAGATCCATAAAAAAAGCTTTGATGTAGTTCATCTAACTTATAGTACATCAATACTTTTGATTCTAGTTTTAGTAAATATTAAATGGCTACCACTCATCAAGAAGGACTATCTTCGGGTTTCTAATTTAACCTTCTTCTAAAAAATCATTTCTAATAATTGAAAGGTTTCAACAATGATGAAAGCGGTCGCTCAAAGAAACAATTCTTGATATTTAAAATGGTGGGATTTAACAAAATACCAAGTTACTAATAGGTAAGATTGTTAGAGCAACATGGATGCAGTAACATTATCATTAAGTTAGATTACCCTAACCCTAGTATGTTTCGTTACTTTTTGTCCTATCTTTTTTTTTTTTCAAGCCATTTTGACATGGCATATTTTTTGTTATGGTGTTAGGCGGAAAAAGCTATATTACTCGGACTTAACTGATAATGGATTGCAAAAATTAGGTAAGGAAAATCAAATTTGGAGGATACGATTCAAGAAACATCAAGAGATCCATTAAAATTTTTATTGATTGATCATAAAAAAACAAAAAAAATATTTAAAAATGGGTTGTTATTGTCTTTTTCTAATCCACAATCCAATCGTAGGTTCGAGAGAAATTGGTATTATTTGGAAATGCGGTTGAAACTGTGTTTTTTTAAAAAAAATTTTCTAAAACTTTTTATTTTTATGTCTTCAGATTGTTTTGATGTGCTGATCTAAAAAATAATTTTTTAAAAATAAAATAATATTATTTTGATGCATTTTTAAGCGAAAAATATTTTGAATCGCTACCACAATCACAATAAGGCTCAAATTGTTTTGCTATAATAGAGAGAGAAAGAGATGGATTTTTTTTATTCTATTTATAAACATGCATCTTTTTCACGTGGGATGCAAATCTCATGACTTTTATCTTAATTATTTTTTCTATATTCATCTTTTAATTGTTAAGATTTTTTATTTTGTCTTCCTATTTACTATTATTAGGATATGTTAGTTTTTTATTTAAAGAGTTGTAATATCTTTTCTAATAATACTATTGATAAATAAAAAAAATTAAGGTTTTTGTGAGTTTTTCTATAGCTTTAGTATGTTTGTTTTTTAGGGCTTATTTTACTATAAAACCCTGAAAAATAATTAAGTTAAAAATCACAAGATGTTGAGGGTTTTTTTCTTCCCTTAAATATGAAATCCAAGTGAAATTGCTTGTTAAAGATCTAAAACAAAGAAAACTCAAATCATTTGGAACCTATAATCAAACAATCAATTTAAAAAATAGTTCTTGTAGTATTTTTATTGATTTTAGATAGAGAGGAACTTGAGACTATCGACTCCTCGATTTATGGTTTAGAGTGTATTGAATTAGTTTAAAAAATAATTAACCGAGATTGTCATTTGATTTAAACAGTTTGGATTCCAAATTTTATTTGAATTTGTTTGGATTTCTCAGCTGTCTAGACAGCATTGAGGGAGATCTTGAGAGATATGAAGAACTTGTGTAGCCATTATTACTTGCTTGGTCAACCATTACTTGAGAACCTATAAGGAAATAACCATAGGGACCTGAAGGTTACTAAGATGAAGTTGGCAAACAAAAAGCTTTACACTGTTGATTATAACCAAACTGTTTGAAATCAAAAGTGAACTATCCAAGCAACAGGTAGTCTGTATTACAAAGCAAGAAATGGTAAGTTCAGCTCAAAATAACTTATCATAGAGAGAACACAAAGGTATCTACCATATCAGGTTACCAGCAGGACACTATTGAAACATTCTAGCATAGGCCTTTTTCTCCAGATCATGCCTATCAGCAACCTGTAGAATTTTCAACAGAAGAAAACCTTTAGAAGCAGGAGGAAGGAACTATATAATATTAAGAACAAGAGATGATACAAGAAACATTTTGGGGACCTTCTTCCTAGCACTGGCAAGCTCTTTCTTTATTCCACCTGGGAAAAAAAAAAGGCTTGTAAGTTGAGAATACTAACATTCTAGCAAATTCTTAGAATTCATAGTAACCATGAATTTACTAAACTGATTTTGTCAGTGGTAGTGTAACAATGAAACTTGGAGATTAATCATTTGCATAAAATATACAAGTGATACAAAGTAAAAACTCATTGGCAAAAGACAGAGAGAGTTGTGCTCACATGCAACCAACTTTGGTTATAATAATGTTATAAACATGGTCCCTTCAATGACAATAAGAGAAAGAAAAGGATAAAATGATATCATAATTAAGAATGGCAACATAAATAGCCCCATCATTTCCATCACAGCACATCTCAAAATTCAACATAAATAGCCCCATCATTTCCATCACAGCACATCTCAAAATTCTTCTTGCTAAAAAATAACTAAAATGCCAAACAAAAAGAACCACTGACCATCATTTGGCTCCAATTCTAGAGCCTTCTTGAAGCTTTCAACTGCACCATCAATGTCATTGAGTGCCATATGTGACTGAGATCAACACGAAATCATTAAACAGATATCACATCATGAATTTCCTAAAGCTATTGTTGGCATCTAGTGTAGAAGCTACAATAAACAGTCTTACAAAAGCATGTGATATATCTGACATACTAAAACCAACTGGGAGATGAGAATAATATTTGAATTAAAATCAAGAAACACATAACGCTGAGAAATAACACAACATGAAATTACGATCAATTAAAATACATATTAATCAAAAGGACAGAATTTCTTATTTTACTGCATGTTAAAATGCTGGTCCTTAAGCTGTATACTCTATAGAATAACATCACAGTTGCATTCTGTCCTGTGTTTTTCCATAAGCATTAAATTTTCAATTCAAGGTTATGATCCCTTGTTGTTAACTTAGTTCAAATCTAGCATTTTGGTTAAATTCTAGAACTATTTGCAGAGGCATTTATTCTTGGGAGTAAAATATTGCAAATTATTACTGAAAAGGAAAGGGAAGAAAGAAAGAAGATTATATGTCTAAAAAAACAAAAAAGAAAAGACAAGTTTACATTATTACTAATCCTATCAACAATGCAGTGTTGTCAAAGACGTAAGGCACTAAAAGGCGTCAAACCTGTAAAATACCCGAGGCATTCACTTGAATGAACCAAGGCAATATGCTATAAATTAAAAAATATATGTATGTATGCATGCATGTATAATAATATATTATAATATATAAATCTAAAATATACATCTTTCCAATTAAGATTAGATCATTAGAAAATATAAAATACCATAACATTATCATATAAAATTATATTTTTCACCCTTAAAACAAAATAAAATAATTTAAAGTAGTAACAGTGTTGTCAAAGGCGAAAGGAGCTAAAAGATACCAAGCCTATAAAATGCATAAGGCGCTAGGCACTTGCCTAGGCAGCGCTTCCTTAAAAATCATCCCATGAGGCTAATAAAGGCGATGTGGCCTCACCTCACCTTGCCTATAGCGCTTAAGCAAGCACCTAAGCACCTTTTGACAACATTGCAACAATGTGAAAATTCCTAGGGATAGAAAAAAGCATGGAGAACCGCTGAATAAATCCTTTCATAAAGAGAAGATACAAACCTGGCCTTGGCGGAAAAAAGCCTTTGCATTGTCTTCTCCGTCACGCGTGGCAAAGTCTGTGTCCAATAATGCTCCTTTACTATCTCCAAGCTTTAGTTTACAGGCCTAAAGCAAAAATGTTGGGCATCAACCTGTTAGATAACAGGTAAGGCTAAAATGGAGAACATTACAAACCGATGAGAAGAATAAAAATGAAGGGAAGCTACATGTATTATAATCAAGAATAATCTAATAGCATTCTTGATAAATTAGAATTCAAACATACTAAAAATATCTTTTTTAATTACAATAAATATCCCTGTGAACTATGACCAGGATAATATTTTCAGGAAGAGTTATTCAATGACCATACAGAACTATTTGTAAATATCTGAGACTTTGTCTTCCGCAGTGATGAGCTCTTCTCTGTACAACACAAAAAACAATAGAAGCAATCATCAATCAGATGGAATAAGGAAACTAAAGTCGCAGACTGATAGTGCTAGTTCTCAGCATAACAGGAAAGAACAAAGGACACACCTTCATCTATATCATCCTTCTCCCAACAAATATCCAAGTAGCGCAAAGCCTTACGATATTTTCGAAGAGCCATCTTAAAGTCTTGCTTCTGCAGTAGGAACAGGAGTCAACAAGAAGTTAAAACCAGAAGCATGATCATACAGGCAAATTGGAAGCCAAAGATCAAACTGGCTTAAGGAATTCATAATGTGAAACATGTGGGATCAACATAACAGGGGTAAAAAAAAAGCACTCTGTATCTAATCTACAAAGTATATTTTCTACCAAATGAAACTAAGAAACAAGTAAAAAAAAAACATTTAAGCACATGAGCTACCTTGTACTGTTCATTTCCAAAAGCTTTGATTGAATCAACTGCCTTCATCCACCAAGAAATCTCATCTGGCTTTCTGTCTAAATCAGCCGGCCAATCAGGATAAGTATCACCGTCTTTAAAGAAGTTGGATGCCCCATCATCCTCCTCTTCAAGAATTTCCCCACAGTCAACAATCACTACATCTTGAGAGGGATAATCACCCACCTCAGTCACAATAAGCTCAATAGAACGAACCAGGCCCATTCCCTTGATTACCTTCCCAAAAACAACATGCTTTCCATCTAGATGAGAAGTTCGAGTGGTGGTAATAAAAAACTGAGACCCGTTGGTCCCAGGGCCCGTATTAGCCATCGACAACATTCCTTTTCTTTCATGTTTCAACTCAAAATTTTCATCCTCAAATTTCAATCCATAGATGGACTCTCCTCCAGTTCCATCCCCAGCTGATATGTCACCACCTTGTACCATAAAACCTTTGACAACACGATGAAAGCGACTCCCCTGCAAGTAAGTATCCAGCCTCCATCAGCAAAAAAAAAATTATGTGAAATCACAAAAACAATCCGACTAAAGTGAAGCTTCATAATTTAGCACATCTATTACAAGCCAGCAGCCAGAGTTAGGAAGTCATCTCCAAAGTTACAAATTTTAAACTTTTCTCACTGGATAAACTAGGTTACTGCTCAAAAATATGATCTTCCAAAAAAAAAAAAAAACTAGGTGACAATAACTTAACATCGAAATGTATTAACAGATATCCTAAGACATCCCAAGTTACAAGTTTGACAAAATCCACAAGCCCCAAGAAGCTATACTTTACCAATGAACAAAATTAAACAGACAATAATAAATCGTTTTTTAATTATGATAAAAAAAATCCCTTTACACTAAAACCCAGGGCACTCTTAAATTCCATACACAATGCACAAAGCATAATCAAAGCTAGAATATTCCAGAAAGAAACATGATAACAAGACAGTATAATCAAGAAAAGTCCATTTCTTTCAATAACAAGCAAGACAGTTAAACAAGAAAATGTTACTCTAATGAAATGAAAAGAGTAAAAATTTGAAGACCAAACAATTACAAACATAAAAAAAACACAAACTAATAAAAAACTAATCCCATTTCTTTAAACATAAATCATAAGAATTAAAGAACACGTAAAAAAACACAAACAAAAGAAAGGAAAAGAATGTGCAAAAACAGAGGAAGTCTAAAGAAGAAGAAGAAAATCCTGCAGAGAGTGAAAATGGAGAGAGTACGATTCTGACTTTGTAATGAAGAGGGACACCAGTGTTGGGTCCAATGCCTTTTTCTCCAGTACACAAAGCCCTAAAATTCTCAGCAGTTTTAGGGACAACATCTTTGTAAAGCTCCACTACTATTCTCCCTTCTAGTTCTCCTCCTATACTTATATCTAAAAAACATCTTTGCTTTGCCATCTCTCTCTTTCTCTTGCTTTCTTTCTTTCTCAAATCTAAAACCCTAAAACCCGCTTTTATAGTTTTTTTTTAAAACTCTAAACAAGAGTAAACTGTGAAGTGAAGTGAAGTGGGCTCTTTTCTTTAACTGGCTTGCTGACTGGCCTACGTATGCGGTCGATAGTTTGCGTCTCTTTGGAGTTTGGTTTTCTTTTTATTATTATGAGAGTTTCAACTTTGGCCATAGGATTTGGTTGTGGGACCCGGATATGACTTTCATTTATAGGTGAGTCAAGAGTCGGCTGAGCATGAGAATGAGAACTGGATTGCATGAAATATTTAGGTAATATTCGGTAAAATAATCCTACTTGTTTTTTAAAATATCTTTTATTTAAAAATATATTAAAATAATATTTTTTTATAATTTTTATAATTTATTTTTGATGTTAATATGCTAAAACGATCCAATAAAAACCAAAAACTTATTTTAAAGAAAAAAGTTTATTTAAAAAAAACATGGTATTACCACAAAAGCAAATATTACCTAAATCCTGAATCAGATATAAATAATGGATTCATATAAAAACTAAAAACTATGTATCACATGACACCTTTCTCAAAAAATTTCATGGAGTGAGGTGTAGAGTAAGTAATTAATGATATTTTATTAGTTATTTTTTTAGATTTATTTTGATAAAAAGATCTAGTTGTAGATTCATTTTGATAAAGAGAAATTGTATAAGAAGAGAGATAAATTTTAGATGAGAGATCAAGTCATATATTTGGTATGGTAACCCAGATGGGCTCAAGTCGAGGTTTTTTTATATTTTTTATGTTGTTGATATTTTTCTCAGTTTATTTATTGTTATTATATTTTTATTTTTATTATTGAAATTAGCAAAGCGTTAAATACAATTGAGTTAATAACCCGAGTTTTGGATTTTTTTAGCTTTTTTAGGAACATATGCATTGCCTTAGCATCATTTTTCTACATTGAAAAGAATTCGGATAGGTCCGGGGCATAGCACAAATCCCTTATTTAATCATTATATATATATATATATATATATATATATATATATATATATATATATATATATGATGGCACAACCAAAAATAAATAGCTAATTGAATTTGTAATGGTTGAAATAGAACAAAAAAAAAATTACAGTGAAAGAAGTAAAAGAGAAGAGGTTTTAATAGCCAAGAGTTGTTTTGAATATTAAAAACATTTTGGAATTCTCGTAACTTGTTTAACATTTTTATCTAAAAAAATAAACTAGTTTTTATTTTAACATATTCAACTCTTTATTAAAAAAAAAAAAAACAAATCTATTTTAAATCATACCTTCTAACAAATACAATTTATCATTCACCTTAATAATCTCTCACATAAAACAACTATCAAAATAAATTGTAAAGTAAAAATAAGAGGGGGTAACAATGAAGCTAGCGGCTTGAAACTTTTTTTAATGAAAATTATTGAATTTACATTGCTAAGAAGTGAGCACACATGTATACCTGTGTGTGATTTCTTATTAGAAGTATACTACAATAACCATATGTGTGTGTGTGTGATTTCTTATTAAAAGTATACTTCAATAACCTACTTGAATTTTTTAAGTTGTGAGAAACATTAAAAACTTAGTTTATCATGATTTTTACTGCAGGCAACACTATTTATATTATGAATGGATACAATTGTTATTATTAAGTTGACACATGATTCAATTATCCCTTTAAATCTAGATCTTGGAATCTTCAATCAATTAGGTTTGGTTGTCATCATAATAATTCTTTAAATATAGGCCTTATTCACATCCCCCACGATGATTTATCAACTTGCTCTCTTATTACGTCTTTTGTAAGCAAATATGCAATATTATCATTTGACTTTACGTGGTCAATAAAAATAATTTCATTTGAGAAAAAATATCTTACGGTATTATGTCTTTGATGAACGTGTCAAGATTTATTATTATACATACTATTTTATGCTCTACCAATAATAAATTGGATATCACAATGTATACATATAGCTGACATAGGATTTTACCAACTAGAAATACCCAAAAAACTTTGAAACCACTCTACTCCTTCTTCGGGTTTATCAACAGCTATAAAATCAAACTCCATAGTGGATTTAGGTATCCATATTTGTTTAGAGGATTTTCATGACATTGTAGTTTCTTCAATAATAAAGATAAATCCACTTATGGATTTTGAGTCTTTAATATTGCATATCCAGTTATTATCATATTATACCCTTCAGGTACAATTGAATATCTTGTATAATGCAGCCCATATCTTAAGATGCATCTTAAATTTCTAAGAATCCTTATAATAGTCTTCCAATAATCCTTTATATGATTACTTGTATATCTACTTAGTTTATTAAATATGCATACCATGCCTAGTCTAATGTCCTTTATAAGATACATAAGACTTTCAATAATACATGAATATTCTACCTTAGATATTGCATCACTAGTATTTTTGGATAGATATAGATTTACATCAACCAATGTTTTGGCTATATTGTTCTCATTCTTGTCAAATTTGTTAAGAATCTTCTCAATATAATGACATTGAGATAATATTAAGCTATCATGTGTTAAAATTTATCATTTTTAAAATCACCTATATCTTTCATATCAAACTTATTGGTCAACATTTGCTTAGTAATCTTAATTATATCAGTATTACTTCCTAGTATCAGCACATCATCTACGTGTAAACTAACAATGGCATGTTGTGTTTGTTTGTTTTTCCCCATACAAACACATTTATCACATTCATTAGTTTTAAAACTATTTCATAGCATAATACTGTCAAATTTCTCATGCCATAATTTTGGTGATTGTTTTAAACCATATAGGATTTAACAAGCATATACATATTCATTTCCTTCCCTGGTACTTTGAATCCTCATGGTTATTTCATATAGATTTATTTGTCTAATTCCCTATTCAAGAAAGCAGCTTTAAAATTCATATGGTATATCTCAAGATCATTAAGCGCAACTATATCAATTAACATATAAGTAGATGTTATTCTAGTAATTGACGAGTAGATATTAAAGTGGTCGAAGCCTTGCTTTTGCTTGTAATCATTAACCATTAGTTTGGCTTCGTGTTTATCAATAAATACATCAACTTTCATCCTTTTCTCAAATATATATTTGCATCCTAATGGTTTATCCTAGGAAGAAGATCTATTAATTTTCATGTATGATTTTTCATGATGAATCTTCTTATCTCATTGTTGATGATCTCTTTCTAGAATGATGCTTTTAAAGTTGGCATTACTTCTTTAAAGCTTTGAGATTTATTTTTAAACAAATAAAATAGGAAATCAGGAGTAAAGTTTTTAGAAATTTTAGCTCTCTTATTTCTTCTAGGTTTCTCTTCCTCCTCGACTTCTTGAGGACCACTACTAAAGAACTCACTAGTTCTCATTGTAGCCTTTTCTTCTTGTGCATTTTTGCAAGAAAAATTAATTTTAATAAATGATGCATTCCTGTATTATATTTGTGCAAATTAGATTTTTCTGATATTCATATTAATATATTATAATACACAAGAAAGTGATAAACGACATTGTTATTATCATATCTTGTGAAAAAATAATTAACAATATTAAGTCACTTTTTTTGGCGGAGGAACTGCAACTTTAGCTTAGCACCCCACTCTTTCATGCATTTATATAATGGTCTTTCACCCTTCCATAACTCATATGATGTCATGTCCAATTTATTTTGAGATTTTTTTTATTCAAAAAATAATTTACTAATAAAATAGCATTTCCACACAAGTTTTAAGGTGGTTCTAAACTTATCGACATAGCATTCATTATTTATTTCAACATTGATTCTTGCATTCAACAATACCATTTTGCTACAATGAATAAGGAGTTATGGTTTGATGGATTATACCATGCTTAGAATAAAACTCATCAAAAGGTGAATCATATTTCCCATCTTTATGGCTTCTTGTCTCTTTGATCTTCATGATAAATAAATTTTTAACCTCGTTTTTGAAATGCACTTTTAAGGCTTTATCTTTGCTTTTTAGCAAATAGACATAACAAGATTTTGTTCAAAATAAAAATATACCTTTTACCTTATCTAATTTACAAAAATTTTAAGTCACATATATTTGTGTGAATTAATTCTAGATACTCGCTGTTTTTATTCTATAGAATAAAAAGATGCTTTAGTCAATTTAGATTTTACACCGATTTCACACTTGTGGTTTTGATCAATATGAGATTTTGAGAGTGAATCCAAGTTACTAATCATTTTCAATGTTTTATAATTAACATGTCCTAATCTATTATGTTATAAACTCAACCAAATAAACAAAAAAATGATCTTTATTAATCTTTTTTTTAGGTGCAATAGTCATAAAATTGAGTTTAAATAGCTCATCACATAACATTTCTTGCCCATAAGCATCCCACTCTTGGAGAAGACAAACTTATCATGGTCAAACCAACATAAACCCATGCTATATAATGAGCTAAAAACTAAATTATTTCAAATATAAGAAACATTAACCATATTGTTTTGAGTCAACTCTTTTTCAAAAACCATCCTTAGCACCACCTTTTCATGCCTCGGATCTTGCATGCAAAAGAGTTGCCTAGTCATCTTTCCCGAACCAAGTCTTGTCCTAAACTCTGTGCCTCAAACTTGGTCTAGGTTCGGGTCCGAGGTTCCCAGACTATGTCCCAACCCAAACCCTGACCACCTAGACCAAATCTTGGTCCCAGCCCCAAGCATGATCCACGCTCTTTTAAATTTTAGCTATTTAGATCTCATCACATTTGTTTCAACGTACTTGATAAAATATAGCGTAATCTCGTCTCCAAAAAGTCGATGCTTTAGTGGAGAAATGCACAAGTTTAAGCATGTAATCAATAGCTACACCAATTGAATTGTTGTAAGGCTTGTTCAGGTATTGAGTCCACAGTGGCCATGAGCCTAGATCTGTTTTCCTTGCGCAAAGCATAAGCTTCTGGTCCAGTTAATAATTGTAAATTCGTGCAGCTCTTACATCCCGCAAGAAGCCCTGCAAGATCTCAAGTAAAAACATGTGTAATAAATATTGTAAAATTTCCCACCAATTGCTGAACAGCAATTGAAAACAATCTTGCAAGCTTCACTTCAAGTGCTAGTTTTTAGGTTGAAAGGCGATGCTATTTTCTAGGATGGCAAGACGTTCTTGCCTGGTTTGATTTCGCTATTTCTATTTGACTGCTATAGTTTTCAAATGTTCAATATATAGTGCATGCAAAAACTTGGGCACCCCTCTACTCAATAAGTAATCTTTCAAGAAATGTTTCCATAAAATTACAAATTAAACGTGTGGTGCCTCACGAGCAGGGTACAATGGCCAGATTTGGTTAATGCCGTTTATGTTCGTTACCTTTTAACCATCTGAGAAAATAGGGAAAATCATTTCGTCATCTAGCCACCATAGTAGCCAAACAAAATTGGATAAATTTCATGCTTCCTTCTACCACTCATTAACCCAACTACATGTGTGAGACAGAGATTTTGATAAAATGAATGTTACTGTTTTCATGTACCTTCTTCTCAACTACACGAATAAATAAGATACTGGTTCCTTTGTCAAAATTGGCAACCATACACTTGATTAGTACAAATCTGGAGCAGCAACAAATGCAGCAGAGTTTTTGAGTGTCTTCCTTGCACGCCAACAAACAGCATTTGCTGTTTCCGATGTTCCCAACTGTTTAGTGCAAAATGTTAACAGTAAGTAGTTTTGAACAATATAAAAAAATTCATCTAAATCAACAATGAGGTAGCCACACAACAGAATGTGGCTTTTGAAGATAAAGCAGCATGAGGGAATGAGTGAAGTTAGGAGCAATGGCAGAAAGTGGTGCAGTCCCATGTACATTAAGTCAGGCAATAAAAGACATGAGAATTTGAATTTCCAGTGAAAAATGCAGGAGCTGATTTCCTTTATCAATCCAGCTGCTAGGATATGCTCATAGATGATTGCCACGTATGCGTTTAATTCAAGAAGTGGGTGGTTTGGAGGAGAAGAAAAGAAAGACAAACGAGTACTTTAAAGAAAGTAAACGTACAACAAGATTACCTTAATCTCCATCGAGTGGTAATTTTGCCACAAGGTCACATCTTGGCCATAAGTTGCAAGTGCAGATTCATATAATTTTCGGGCATTTGCAAGGCAATCCTTATCACCAACAGATGCAAGGTTCACTTCCAAATCGATGCAACATCTGTACAAAGCAAGACCAGGATGGGGTAGTGCGAGAAATCTGCAAATTAAAATCAAGATGCAGGTTTAGCTACTACAAATTAATTAGCAAAGCAGATAGAAAACTAGAGGCAGATTAGAGAGTTTGAATCTTTTACCAGTACAATCTTAAACTTACAAATTATTTTGAGAACTGGAAAGGCTTTCTGTATATAGTATGTCACATACTGTTTTCACAGCTTATTGTGACATTGAGCAGGCACTTTACAGACAAGTTTCTTTAACTGTTAATTTAGTAACTTACCGCTTATATGTCTTTCTTGCTTTATGAATTCCATCCTTCTGAAGCATAAAATTTACAATAGCAGAAGAGAGGGAAAATCCATCATCACTACCACCATCTTTGGCTACTGAGATAAGAGACATCTCAACGAGCTTGTCCAGATATTTCTTTTGTTTTGCAAAAAAATTGAGTGCCTGTAGCATGAGATTATATTAAAAATTGGTTTGGACCCTAAAAGAGCTTTATCCTGATAGATTAAAAGGAAGGTTAAAACATTAAAGAGAAAAATAGTAGTTCAACAAAAAGAAACTTGTTTGAAAACAAAACAATTGCATCATGACATCAAGAGCTAATGTAGCTTTAATTAACCCATTAGAATATTTGCAGAGACAGTTTTACATGTTATTCAACCCAAAAGAAACAAACCTCGGACACTAAAGGAGGACGACTAGGGGAGGGAGAAAAGAAAATGAAAGGAGAAGTACTGATGTTTTTTCTATACAAGAATATTAATAATTTGTTCTTTTATTTGTAATTTATAAGGCAATAGAGCTCCCCTAATTTTGATCGGGTTTCTGTTTAGGCAAGCATTTTACACAGACAATAACATATTTCTCAACAGACAGCTCTACATAAAAACTATTAGAAAAGGTAAATCAACTGGGGCTGGAAGCATAAAATTCACATTTTTGAATAATGCCACAAACTTTAATAGCAGGGAATGGGTTAGAGTACAGGAGCATAGAGAGCATACCATTAGCCATAAGTCCTCAGCTTGTGATATTGACACTTTAGTCAATGCACTTCTAAGGAGTCCTAACACATATTGGAAATCATCCTTACTTGGTGCAGAAGTATCATCAGTAAAAGATTTTATTTCCATAGAGGCCCTTAAAATCCACAACTTTTCTGAATCTGAGAGTTTTCCGCTGCAAAGCCTGTCTGCAAGTTTTCTGGCTTCATCAAACCTACCAAGTTGCAGGTAAAATGAAACATATTGACAAGCAAGATCCTCAGTCATGTATCCCACCACGTCAGCCTTCTCGTATACCACCAAAAGGTGTGAAATATAATCTTCAGTGGGGCTGGAGACCTTAGAAGGATCATTTTCTCCTCCTTTGGGAGCAATGGCATCCATCAAAAACTTTATATATAAATTAAACATCATTGGAGAAGGCACAAATTGTAAAGCTTCCTCATATACCTACGTACAGAAAATCAACCGTGATCATGATAGAGTACTCGACACATTATCTGAAAAGCAGTCAGATGATATACCTACTTTTCAATTTTTGAAACCAATGACTCGAACACTTGTCAGATATCAAAATTTCACTAGTTCATAAAAATCATACCTGAATTGCCTTTTGAAACTGAGGAAGCGCTAGAGTTACACTCATCTCTGACATACTCTTAGAATCAGTCATTTCAAGTCTTGCAAGCCAGTCCCAATATTCTGGTTCTCTGGAAAAGTCTCTTTTCATATCACTTAGCATCTCCTTATGCATTTCTTCTGAATGAGTCAAGTCTGTTGCTTCCAGTATCTCTAATAACCTCTTTCTCAAGCCAAAACTAGAAGGTAGAGCTTCAACAGCTCCAGTATAGATTGTCTGAAGAATGAGCAAACCTTTCTCTCGAAACAAATCCACTTTCTTCTCTGACACCTCAGTACCAGCATTTGATCCATCATCATTTCCTCTTTCTTCATCAAGCAACATATCATAATCACGAACCACATTTTCCTTCTCCTCTCCGAGCGCTACCTTCCGCACCCTTAACTTGTTAAGATATGTCAATTCCATCCGAAGATACTCTACCCAAAGATCCTCTGAATGTGGGCATACCCTCAAACCATTCTGCATAAGAGCACGAGCAGCTGAAACATTCAAGTTATGATCAAATTCCCAAGCTGCAGCATAAATCCAAACTCCAGGCACCTTTGGATGAAACCTAATTAATTGAGCCAAAACCTACAAATGAACAAAGAAAAAAAGACATGATTTCACTGAAAAAAGAAAAAAAAATCCATCCCCAATAATGACAATAATTACCAATTAAACGAAAGGAACAAATCAAAAACAACAAAACTCCAAAATCATAAACAACTAAGCACCTAAACAAGAGAAAAACCAAGGGGGGATTGTTAATTCTACAATAGAAGATCCATTAAATGAGACAACGCCTAAAATGATAAGAAAAAAAAAATCACTCCTTTATGAATCACATCAAGTGACAGTATCACCCAGCCTCTAAAATCACAAGCTTAAAATTTCTAGATAAGAGCAAGATACAACCCAAAATGGTATCTTTATTTCTCCAAAAACAACAACGATAACACACTGAACAACACTAACCAAAGCGATCAAACATACAATTATACATCCAAAGAACCAAAACACAGTTAATCAAACAGAATAAAGCCAAAATGGGTATTAAAAAAAAAAGAGTTACTAACACTAGCAAACCACGACCTCCAAAATAAAAGCTCTCACCTTTTTCATTCTTCCATTCTTTTTATCCTTACAAAACTCCAAATACCTAAACCAAAGCTCTAAATCTCCCTTAAACCTCATAACAGCAATTCTATAAATCTCAACAATCCTTGAAATCCCAGCAAAATCAGAAACAGACTTTTTATTTCTCCTCCTCCTCTTATCCCCTTGCTTCTCCAGCTCGCGCGCCACTGATTTCTTTCGTAGTCTACGTAGTGAGTCAAGTTGAGTCTCGTAATCAATATATGCTAAGAAATCTTGCTTTAAAGGACTTGGCCTCTTCAATCTGTACTCAAATTTTCTTCTTTGTTTCACTATCTCTGCTATTTCTTGCCGCGTGAATATGCCTTTACGTTCTAGGTCGTCTAGCTCGTCGACCATCCGTTCGAGCTTGTATTGGACTGTGTCCGCCATGGCTGTTTTCGGGTGTGGTGAGTTCACTACGCGCTGGACAGCGAGAAAAAGGAGGGGTTTTTTGAGAGATTTGTGTTTAGGGTTTAAGCAAGGTAGTTGTCGTCATAAGAGACAGCATTTTAAAGTTCAATATGGACTGGGCTGCTAGTTGGGCCAATGATTATAAGGTCGTTTCTAGTTAAGACTTGAAAACCCAATCACATATCTGATCCCGTTTAGGGCCGGGAGATTGTCAAGTCAATCCCTATAATGGTAAAAAACTCAAGTCTGTTCTAAAATAATATTGTTTTTTTAAAATTAAAAATTATAAAAACAAAGTAATTTATTTTACACAAATTAAAAAATTCATTGGAATTGATAATCAATTGGATTGTAGATTGACTCACTAAGTCACTCATGTTTGGCCGAGTCAACCGAGTTGTAATTTAGTCATTGAGCCACCTGAATTTTATCTAGTCAATGTTCAAAATAGTTCAAAAAACATTTGACTTGAAATAGGCTTCAGGTCAATGGATCTCCAAGTTAACTTGCCTAGCCAACTAAAGTTTAATGCTACATTGAAGGTAAGATTCTAAATTAATTTTTAATGTAAAAAAAATATAAGAAACAAAAAACGTTGATGTAATGGATATATTGTTTTATATATTTTTTAATTGAGAAATGAAAAGATAGTGTTTACATTTAATAAAATAAATTAAAAAAAATATATGAACAATTAAATCAACAAGGATTTGTTAATGCTAATCTTAAATACTCAAGTAGAGAGTTGATCTTCATATTAAAGGCAAAAAATAAATTCAAACGCAAATAATTTACTTTAATTGTGCCTTTTTATTTTATATTTTTTTGTTTATTTTATCTTAGAGATTAATTCTAGTTTCTAAGAACAAATGGTCTTCATTTTTATAAATCCATCATACAAATATAACTTATATATAAAATATAAAAGAAAAAAATAAAAATAAATTACAATAATCTCTTTAAAGTATTATAGATTGAAGAAAAATTAAAAAACATTAATTATTATTTTTAAAAAAATTAAAAAATTTTAAAAATAACAAAGAGATATTAATTAAAATTAGAAAAAAATATTGAGAAAAAAGCAAGTTGCGACTACATTTAGCCAAGAGTTAAAAAGCCTAGGCATTTATAGGCCTAGATACCCAGGGTTGCGCACCTAGTTTAATTTTTTTTTTTAACAAATGACACATCGTTTATTATGGCATATGACTCACTACTAGAAAATTAGAAAAAAATAACGGAAACTCTGACATAAAATATTGTCTCTATTTACCGATAAAAATCACAACGAAAAATTTTTATCGGTAATTTCTGATGGAAACGACGATGAAATAATATATATATATATATATATATATATATATATATATATATATATATATATATATATATATATATATATATATATATATATATATATATATAGGCATGGCTAGCATGTCAAATTGCCAATGAAATTTCAATAAATGATTTTAAAATAAATTAAAACCAGACAATTCCTCATCTCTCCTCCCTTTGTTCTTCTTCCTTAAAAAAAACACATCAACCCTTTCCATTAACTCTAACAAAATACCTCCCCCACTCACAAATATGGTGCTGAAATCATACCTCTCTTCTACCCATCTCAAGTTTGATTTCATCTTCTTCGTTTAATAAACTTAGGGTTTTACATTGTTAAATCCTATGTTATGGTTAGGTTTTTTAACTGATTTAGGGGTGATTTATTTGCCATTTGGTTTATGTGATTTGGGGTTTTATAGGTTTTGTTGATTTTTGCATGTTGGTAATAAAGAAAGATTTTTTTTTGAATTTTAGGTATTGTTTTAAATTATTATTATTTTACTTGGTTTAGTGAAGGTTTTATTTTGTTGATAATTTAAATAGGTTCATGGTGAAAAGACATGAATTAAGTAGAATTTTGAGTTTAATGTGAGGTTGTGAAATGAAATTGAAATGAGAGATTATTGTTTAAATTTTGATTAAAGGTTAAAATGTGAGTTGAAGATTAAACTCAAAACTTTTATTGTAGCAAGTTTTATGTTTTTATAAGTGCAAGATCTTTGAGTTTTGTAATGAATGGTGATACATGAATTAATTGTTATTAGTGCTCTCATTTATTGTTGGGATTGTGACTTCTAGGATTATAACTTTTTCACGAATATGCAAAGAAAAAATTATGATTTTTATGAATGTCTAGAAGTATGTGTCTTCTTCTGGTTTAGTATCATTGTGTTAATTATTTTTTCTTATGTATCATGTATTCAAGAAGAAACAAGTTCAAGTTCAACAAGAGTGATATTGCTTCATCAAGTAGTAGTGTCGATATAATTGTGTTATAAATATATGCGATGATTATAAAAAGACATAATGTACAAGTTATCGACTAATGCTCAACCACTAAAGACATAGAGCATGCATCATTTTCTTCAATAAAGCATGTTTCAAGCATAATAGAAAGGCATGTAATTAATGTTTTGTCATATGATGTTATTTGTTTGTCTTAAGTTATTTTAGTTGT
Organism: Populus simonii; assembly: GCA_007827005.2. Taxonomy (NCBI): domain Eukaryota; kingdom Viridiplantae; phylum Streptophyta; class Magnoliopsida; order Malpighiales; family Salicaceae; genus Populus; species Populus simonii. The sequence continues at coordinate 13,148,056 of CM017470.2, forward strand.
TACATTACATAAAAATGACTTTAATGAATTGAGTTTCAAGGTTACCAATATTGAAGCTGCATGTTTGCTCACCTCTCTAATGAAATGGTCATTTGAATAAACATTGAATGGAGTCAATTTCATGACCATCCTGAATGAATGTATATAGTAGATGTATAAGGTTAATAATCTCTTATTCGAGTTATAGTCTTTTAGACTTTAAAAACTAATTAATGTATGAAATCAGTTAAAAAGGAATTTTGGTGGGACGAGAGTAACGAGGTGCTTGTCAGGAGAGTGTGGGAAAACCGCGGTGCAACTAGGTAAGTTTAAATCAAATAATGTTATATTATTGTAAATTCATCATCTTTTATTTCATCATCTTGTTTTTACTTAACAAATTTTTGTATCAGGTTGTGTGATATATGATGCTTGTAAACGAACAATTAGAAAAGCCAACTCTAATGATGTTGAGAAGCGAAAAAGATATAAGTTGAGGCTTGTTATAGAGAGTAATTGAGAATTGTTTCAATAATTTATGGAATAAAAAATCTTTAAGAAGCGCTCCTGGTCCGTTACATATAACAAAAATAAAAAATGCATCGTTCAATGAGCAAACACACTAGAGAAGAAAAGAAAGGAGGAAAATTTTTGGATGCGTACGAACCAACTTTAATGAAGTTATATGAGGACTCATATAAAGAATGGAGACAAGGGAAAAGGGAAAATAATACAGGAGCAAAAATATTCATTATAAGTTTTTTTTATAATTATCATTGCCATAATAATATTTATTTGCATCAATGGTATGATTTAATTTAGGAATTTGACTTATTTTTTTTTTAATTTTATAGGAGCCATTTACCACCAACATGGCTATAAAATTTAGCAAAGCCACTTCCACTCAACCTTTTTATGATCCTCAACTATTGTGAGAGACTATTGCAAGTGATATACTTAATAGGAATTGGGTTTATAGCATACCTATAACATCAATACAAGAAATGAGGAAAGACCAAGTTGTTTTAACTATAGGCATACCATATTCCAGTCCAAAACAATGCATCATAGAACTTTGATGAACTGGTCTAAAATATGGTTAAAGAACAATTGTCTATTGAGATGCAGAATATGAGAGCAGAAATGAGAACAGATCTCATGGCATAAATGAGAGCATAAATAAAAACAGAACCCTAACAAGAAAATAAGATGTATTGGGCTCAGATGAATGCATATATAGATATACCTTTTCCTTCCTTTCCAAACCTTCTAGTTTAGGACCTTTTCCTCCTCCTTCTAGACCTTTTGGTTCAGGATCTTATGAGTTTTAATGTATTGTTCATATATACATTTAATTAAAAATTGATTGTGTATGAAATATTATTTATCTTATTTTTATGAATTATTTAAATGTAATGTGAAATTTGTATAAGTACATTTTATTTTGATCATACGTTTTTGTTGTGAATTATGGTTGTGGTTTATTGATTTTATAATTGTTGTTGTTGTTTGTTTGTTTGATTGATTGTTTAGGTGATAATTATAGGCCAAGGGATTACAACTACAAAAAAAAAAAACACAAATGGAATCAACCGAAAATTTTTATCATCAATTTTGTTGCCAATGGAGTTTCTAATGGGAAAATCTTATTTTTTGGCATGATTATTTTGTAAGCAATTAAAAATACTAATGGAATTTAGTTTAAACACCAACAGAATATTCTATCAGTATTGTCCAATTTTATGGTAGTGTCTTATCATCCATAAGACAATTTTCTGGTTGCCTATGGTGATTGAAAAATCAAGGTCCAAATCTTTAAACTTTAAAAATCCATTTTCAACTTGCTTTCATATGAAAATACATTAAAAATTCTAGCAACCTCAATAAACTCATTTTCAACCCAAAACACCCTGTAATCACTCTTAAAAAAATAAAAACTAAACAATTTTTTTTAAAAAAAAATTATGGACCCAAATTTACTTTTTCCATCAAGGTTAATACCAATGGAATTTAGCTTAAACACCGATAAATATTTTATTAGTGTTGTCTAATTTTATGGTAGTGTCTTATCATCCATAAGACAATTTTTTGGTTGCCTATAGTGATTGAAAAATCAAGGTCCAAATCTTTAAACTTTAAAAATCCATTTTCAACTTGCTTTCATATGAAAATACATTAAAAAATTCTAGTAACCTCAATAAACTCATTTTCAACCCAAAACACTTTGTAATCACTCTTAAAAAATAAAAACTAAACAATTTTTTTAAAAAAAATTATGGACCCAAATTTACTTTTTCCATTAAGGTTAATACCAATGGAATTTAGCTTAAACACCAACAGAATATTCTATCAGTGTTGTCCAATTTTATGGTAGTGTCTTATCATCCATAAGACAGCTTTCTGGTTGCCTATGGTGATTGAAAAATTAAGATCCAAATCTTTAAACTTTAAAAATTCATTTTCAACTTGCTTTCATATGAAAATACATTAAAAATTCTAGTAACCTCAATAAACTCATTTTCAACCTAAAACACCCTACAATAACTCTTAAAAATAAAAACTAAACAATTTAAAAAAAAAAATTATGGACCCAAATCTACTTTTTCCATCAAGGTTAATACCAATGGAATTTAGCTTAAACACCGACAGAATATTCTATCAGTGTTGTCCAATTTTATGGTAGTGTCTTATCATCCATAAGACAATTTTCTAGTTGCTTATGATGATTGAAAAATCAAGTTCCAAATCTTTAAACTTTAAAAATCCATTTTCAACTTGCTTTCATATAAAAATACATTAAAAATTCTAGTAACCTCAATAAACTCATTTTCAACTTAAAACACTCTGTATTCACTCTTAAAAAATAAAAACTAAACAATTTTTTTAAAAAAAAATTATGGACCCAAATTTTCTTTTTCCATCAAGGTTATAAGACAACACCATCTCCTTTAAACACCTTTTGTAAAGATTGATTTTTTATATATATAACTAAAATATAATCATTTGATCACTTTCTCTATCCTCAACTTTTTCCCATGACTTTTCTTACCTTGTTTAATTTTTAGCATGAAAAAATATCGATTTTGATAAGCAAATTCACAATAAGTTTTTTAGAATTAATTCGTTATAACTAGTTTGCAATCCTGAGAATTGAATTCAATTTAGAAAGTTAAATGAACTCTTGTGTTTAGAACTCTTTTGAGAGTATTGATTGGTTTGATTTTCATATGATTTAGTTTTACACCATTTTTATAAATTGAATTGCAAGAAATTCAATTTATTAAAAAAGGTGCAAAACTAAATCCGATGGGAGATCTTCTGGTTTACTAAAGTAATCTCTTCATTTTTCTTAGCCACTTATGCGTGGATGATTGAGTTTTTTTGTAACAAAAAGAAATAAACATTATACAAATATTTCTCTGTTAAGGACATTTTCAATGCTCAGCAACCTAATTTCAGCTATTCAATCAGATTTATATCAAGCCAAAAACATATAAATGAGTGGCCGAATTTTGACATATTTTCAACTTGAAATGGGTCGAAGTCATCCCCACAAATAAGACTCCGTATCCAGGAATTGATGCAATCTAAAGCCAAAGCCAGTCAATATATATATATATAAAGGAAAAGGAAAAGAGAAGAAAAACAAAGAGAAATCATCTGTGTTTTCTTGCTAATTAAATGACATGATTTTCCCAATCAGCGTCAAGTTTGTACATGCCATGGCAGTTAATTGTTACGATGGGACTAATGAAGGGAGGAAGGAAAGAAACAATATTTTAGATGAAGTCGATAACACTTAGCAGAGGTTGAAACAGCAAAGGTAATCAAAGCAGCTCTCTGAGCAATCATAACAGCAGGAACAGCTGCATCCCCCGTCAAACACAAACACAAACACAAACAATCAATTACATAGATACTCAAAAGAAAATTGGATTTTTTCTTTTGATTCAGAACGGAAAAACAGAAGACAAACCCAATAAAGATAGAGGAAATAATAATAATAATACCATTCGTTGACAGCTTTTTCCTGTTCATCATCTTCTCCTGCGTGGTAATCCCTGTCAATGGCCATTGTTGCTGGTGGCTCCATCTCTCTCTCTATCTAGATTGTTGTTAACTGTTTGCTAACTAAGCAAGGCTCTTTTCTTTTTTGTTCTTTAGAGAAAAGAAGGAATGGGAAGTGAAAGTGAATGACAGGGAAGGGTCGAAGGGATGGGAAAGGAAATAAACAAATGCCTATGATCACGTGAATGCATTCCTCTCTTTCCATTTCTTTATTTGTTTTAGTGTTTAATAATGAATAAAGATAATTCATCAATAAAAATAAAAGACATTTTTTTTTAATTGTGTCTTTAGTAATAACTCCTTTATTGACTATCCTATCGCTGTGACTTGGATAAAATTAAGTTGAATAAGAAAAATAATATTTAAATTATCAGCATTTTTTTATAATATTATAAAATTTAATATAATTGGTTAAACTTGAAAAATCTTAACTTGATTATTTATTTGGTTTAGATTTTAAATCAAACCGTATAGAAATTACTCTGGTATGATTTTATTTGCTAGGTAGGTTTGAAAAAATAAAACAACTTAATACTAAATAATAAAATTTAAAAAAATAAAAAGATAAAAAGGACAAAAAAACTTTTATTATATAATAAAAATATATATAAACCACAATAAAATTAAATAAAACCTCATCCCTTTAAAAAGTAAAAAACTCAAATTAAAAAGATGAAAAAGTGAAAAAAAAATAATAAAAAAAAGAACCCAAATAGACAATAACAAAAGCTGTGGATTATAGAAAAAGTCTTTTTTATTTTTTAACTTCTTATGCCATTCACCTCTTCTTTTAATTAAAAAAAAGAAATACGTGAATAACATGTTGCTTCAGCTAGCGTTCAAACTCATAATCTCAAAGTAACACTCACCACGTGTTAACCACTTAATAAACAACACAAAACTTATTATTAAACTAATAAAATAATATATTAACATGGTTAATTATTTATATAAATAGTTGTTTTAGTTGTATTGATTAATAGTTCTATGCAATCAAAATCAGGGGGAAAATAATAATATAAAAAATAGACGAGAAGATAAAATGAAAGAACCAACCGAAAAATAATATTATAAGATACTGATTTGCCGGTGATTCTTTCAATCAATCAGCCAATATTTTTTCTCTTTGTTTAGCATGCTCATGGATTTGTCATGTATGAATTAATTTGTCGTCAAGAGGGGATGGTTTCTACTGGCATTTTGCCTAAACTATGTATATAAATATACATGGAGAAAGGCACACCACTCAATTCCTGCTGCTTGTAGATATACACTTACCTTCGACCCAAAGAATTAGACTGAGACACTGTTAGGAATGCCATATTCGATCATGGATTCCATTTAAGTTGTGCCTTTTATTTTATGACAAAAGACATCTTTTTGTTGGGGATTTAACATTTTTTATTATTATTCAGAAACTCTTGCAGAATGCTCAAGTAAAAAGATTAGTGGAAGCAACATTGATACAGATTCAATAATTGAGATCGAGGTTTGCTAGCTGTTCATTCAAGTGTCACTTTTAACTTAACATGAATTTATTATATTCTTTGTAGCAAAGATCACCAGACAGGGAGAAAAAACAGAAGAAAAAAAAAGGAGGAGGAATCACGTTCAAGATACCCTGGACTAGGGCATGCTGCTCGAGACGAGCATAATATTCAATAGACTAAAAGCCTGTAATTAAGTGGTAGCATATGAATAAACATGGTTTATTTTTCAATAATTTGGCATAAAAGCTGCTATAGCTATACCTAGGGCTAGAGTGATCTTCAGCAAAGTTTTAAGCACAAGTGGGAGGAAGGTGCATAGATCCTGCCAGATGGGTGTCCACTTTAATTCTAAAATAGATAAAAACCCGACGTGAGCAGACAGTGTCATGTAATGGATGGAAGTTGTAAGCCCTTTTCCCTGTACAAAAACGATGCTCTAATGTCATGTTAAGACAGAACTAAACGAGAAAAGGGTGATGTTGCCTGAAAAGTGCTGAACCGGTGGAGGTTTCTGGTGAGATAACAGTGCATCTCTATTCTCTGCCATACAATTGACTACAAAGGATGTCATGCGATGGTAGGTCAATGTTTGGACCCCTCAGTGTCATGTGAAGGAGGATAGGTAGCTTTAAGTATGGCCTAGAAAGTCCGCTTTTCTTTATTTGTATGGTGGACCTGATGAAAATACGTTAGCCTCTAGTCTTGTAAGAGATAGTAATTTCAAGAGTGTAGAAATTAATAATTTTAGCTAATTTAATAATATGATTATAAAAAAATACATGATATGTGTCAATATGTAAAATTTATGGCCTGGTTGTGAGATCCGAATAACTTTATATAAAAGATGTCGAATAAAACAATGGAGATCAATTTTTAAACAAACTAAATGATAAAAAATGAAATTGAAAGAAAAAAACCAATTAAAAAAACACATCGGAAAAAAAAAACTAAGTCAACTGGGGATAACTCGACTAACTTGCAACCCGTGATATGAGACCAGAATAACCTCATCAAAAAAATCACAAAGTTGGAGGCCCAATAATCTAATGTTAAATGATGAAATTAAAAAAAAAACCCTAAAAAAAATTCAAAGTCAAATCAGGTTAGTTTATGAAATTCGTAATCCAAGATCCTCATTAGAAGACAAACCCAAAAACAATAACAAAGCAATATTCCTATTAATTCAAAATTTAAAAACAAAATAAATAGCAATCAAAACAATAAAGATAAAAATTAAATGAAATAAAATAATAAGGGATAAAATTGAAAAATAAAATAAATCAAAAAAATGATAAAAAATCAAAATAAAAAGAATGGAAATTAAATATGATAAATAAAAAAATTGAAGGAGATTGAAATTGAAATACAATTTTAATTTTATAAATTATTTTAAATAAAATAAATAGTTATAAAAATAATAAGTATCAAATTTGAAAGAAAAACAAATTAAAGAGCTACTTTAAAAAAATAAAAGGTTAAACATGAAAATTAAAAAAAAAAATCATTACCGCTAAATTGAAGGTTTGTTAACAACTATATAAGAAAAAAAAAAAAAAAAAGCCCCCCTGGACACCATGCTAAAGTTTTTTTATAACAAACAAAAACTAGCTTAATAGTTTTTTATTTCAATGATTATTAAGTCATTTCAATTTGTTTTTAAGAAAGGAAAAGACTAGGAAGCCTTGAGCACCGGTTTAAGTTTTTTTGCTTTTAGAGGTGATTAAGTAATTTTACCTTGCTAAAAAAATACAAAAAGATTAATTTATCTTAATTAATCTAATAATAACCAATAAATCATATGGAATAAATCGATCGTATTATTTCTAATATCAAGCCCATTGATTTTTGTTGAGAAGGAGAAAACGTAATGTTTTTATATTAATTTTAACCCATAGTATTTTGTGTCTCGATCCATAATAATCGATCTCTTTTTCTATTTTTTTAATATCTCCTTTCTTCTTAAGCATTCTTCCATTTCCTTGTTATTATTTTGTTTAGCATTTTTTACCTACAGTTAAGCAAATTGGATTAAAATACCTTTTACAGTTCTTTTTTCAAATCAAAACGATTTCTGTATTTTACTTTTTATAGTATGAAAAAAGAATAAGATATTCGAATTACAAAAATAGTATTAATTTGTGTCAGCTCTAACTGTTTATAGATTAGAACATGCCTGTATTAAAAATTGATTGATGACAATTCACTGTTTTTAAATTTTAAATACAAAATGTGATGACTGTATTACCTTAAAAAGAAATAAATTTTCAAAAGATTGAACGAGATGATTCAGTCCTTTTATATTTTAAATGCACAATATAAAAACTATAATACCTTTAAAAACAAAAAATTAATAATAAACTTACATCCAAGGATTTTCATATTTTCAAATTGTTTTTTTTATATAATAAACAAGTTAACAAGGATGCGATTAATTTGGTCTTTTAATTGATATGAATATTATTTTTTAAAAGAAGTTGTTATCGCACGCACCAACTAATGAGCGATGTCTGTGTCTTTTAAACAGCACATGCGGCATCATCCCACGTCTAAATGTTGCCTTTTAAGGTGACGTTGGAAGTGTCTTGCTATGCTCTTTTTGTTGGTGCCGCGCGTGTACACAACAACGCAATGATTAGGTTTCAGTGGACTTTTTTTTTTCTCTCTTCTCCTTGCCAAAATATAAGGATGTCTTTTTTTTTCAATTTGGTTCTCATTCTTTTAATTGATATTTTTTTGTTTCTTTTATTATTATTTTTTCTTTAATTTCACCCCTCATCATTTGGTTTCATTTAATTTTTATATCAAATTTGATCCTTATTTTTTTGATTAATTTTTTTATCCTTTTCTTAATTGAGTTTTATTTTCAATTTCATCTCTCAGCATTTGATTTCAAATTATTTTTATATCAAATTTAGTTCATTTTCTTTTAATAGTTATTTCTTTTGTTTTGAATCCTTTTTTTTATTATATTGTGTTTTCAATTTCATCCCTCAATATTTTGATGATTTAGAATTTTACTTTGTTATTTTTTAGGATTTGCCTTCTAATAGGTTAGTCTTAGGCTCATGACTAGGATTATAGGTTGACTTTGGTTTTTTTTTAGTCATTTTTTAAAATTGATTTTTTTTCTTTAATTTCATTATTCAACATTTGATTTATTGGGAATTGGTATTCGTGTTTTTTTAAAAAAAAATATTTCAATGAGGTTATCACAATCATGTGCTCATGATCACAAGGTTAACGGATTAACCCAGGTTTACTCAAGTTTTTATTTTTTATTTTTTTTAATCATTTTATTTTTCAGTTTTAGCCTCCAATATTTTCATGTAGCGAAAGAAGATTTCTGTTGTTTACAATGAAGCTGATGACATATGCTTGACAGAAAAGAAGAAATCTGTTCAAGCTGATATCATATGATCATCAATCTGTCCAACAGTTTTCAAGATTCAATACCAACTACCAAAATATAAAATTTGCAAGAAGATTTTACAGTTGGGGACTGCCCAAGAATCTACTAGGATTATTATGTCACGTGAAATTTCCTTGGAAAATTAACAGGAACACGGTAGATGGATAGTTATAACTTCTCTCTAAAATCTAAAGATGTTACATTAAGGCAAGAATAATACCTTAGGAAATATACATACAGTTGAACTTCTGAAATGCTGAAGCTCTAAACTCAATGAATAGTGTACAAAACCTGCTTCTAAAATCCTTGACACAGCCTGTATTTCAGGATGAACAAGCATGTAAAACATCGGGAAGCATTGATGATAACGATAAAGCGAAGAATTTCTACTCAGTAAACTGTGGCCACCGGAAATCTACCAGCATGCACAAGGGACAGCAATAGAGCTTTTTCCAATTTAGAGTTTATTGTTAGCTTAGCCTATTAAAAAAACAAGCAGAGGCTCTTCCAGTTTTGTGTTACCTGAAGCCATGGTTAATTTTAGCGCTACATTTGCTTAAAATGGGCATTGAAGAAGAAGAAGACCTGGCGTGATGTATGCTCCAATCCAACTGCAGAGGAACTAGAGTAGGAAGAAACTCAGGAACTGGATGAGGAGAATGATGGAGATCATTTTGCCAGTTAAGTTGGAAGTTTCATGGCGAGGTCGTTGGACAGTCTTGCTGGAGAAAAAGAATAATGCATGTAGCTGGAGCCAGCAGTCATGCAAGAGCAGGAAATTACACATTTGAAAATGTATTTAATTCTATGGTCAAGAAATGAAGAGAAGTCTTGCAAGGATATAATGCAGAAACTCAACTATTACCTGTCAGAAGTCGCCTTTCCTTTGGTACTTTTTGAGCTTGGTAATCCTGGTAGATGATCAGACTTGAATTCAGATGCTCTTCGACTTTGGGATATATCCTGCCAATTAATACAATACATAATCCAAACTATTAAATTCTGCTTTGAATCTGAAAATGAAAGGCAAAAAATAAAATAAAATTGGGAATGATATTGGTAGCTTACAGTCAATTTTATCCCATTGATTGACTGGATGGTATATGAGACATTGACGTGCTGACAGTTTTTCAACCACCGATGATCTAGTAGCATGGCAGCTGTTGGTCTCTCTGCTGGGTTTCTTCGAAAGCAACAGCGCAAAAAATCCTTGCCCTCAGGTGATAATATTTCAGGTATACCTGGGCTATCCCTCATCACTTTAAACATGGCTGCAGCCTGCATAATAGAAGATAACTTATAATTTTAAAATGACATGGGAAGACTTGAGTCTAAGATCACTCAACCATACCCTTAGCGCTCAGTATCAAATCCAGTTAAAAAGTTTACATAATGTCTGCATCCTTCTTCAGCCATTTCCATGAAATGACTGGAGAAGGTAACCCTTGCACTTCCTCCACCACAATGTCAATGCTCAACCTTCCTTCATCTTATATTATTTTCTTAATTGACATCTATGTTTGGTAAACCAAATTGAAGGTGATTACGACATAAGAAAAGGACATTAAGAAAAATCGTTACTCACCCCCTCATACTCGCTCCAAGGAGGTTTCCCAGTGAACATTTCAATAATAGTGCATCCCAAACTCCAAATATCAACAGCAAGAGCAAGGTCGGAGCTAACATCCTTTTGCATTACAGCTTGCATGAGCTGCGAAGAAGGAAATTCTGTCAGAATAAAAGATACAAAATAAACGCCATACAGTATTGATGTGCAAGAACATACCTCAGGAGCCATCCAGTAAGGGCTTCCCTTAAGAGAAAGATCAGCTGCTTGTCCAGTAAGCTGAGCAAGAAAGAAGTCCCATTTTTATGAGCCGAGTAAGAGACAGAGCAAATCAAAACTTCAATGGAAATTACAATGATGATTTCACTCTAACGGGACGCCAGGAGTAGCTATACTAAAAGAATGTTAAACTGTATTCTACTGTAGGTTGCAGAATTTCAAAAACGAAACAAAGTACAGTATGCCAAGAAAATTTATTTGCACAAAAGAAATGAATGTGAACCATCCCCAAATTTTCCCTCCTGCCCCAATTTGGTGGGTACTAATACCCTTGACTCAGTGATAACCTTCTACATTTCTAAACACTGCACCAAAGTTATCGAGGAAAAAGAGGAAAGGAATAAAGAGGGCATGAACGACATAGAGGAACAAAGTCAACAGTCATATCAGTCTCCACACTGCTTGCAGGAACAAACTCGTGATAGCATTAAAATATATCCAAAGATGCAATGGTTCAGACGCAATGCATACACATTACACAATTTTATGCATGTTTTCATGTGACTACTATAATTTTGGAGAGAAGAAAAGAAACCAGTACTCACAAGTTTTGCCATCCCAAAGTCCGCAAGCTTCACAACTCCAGATGCATCAACAAGCAAATTAGCCCCTTTTATATCCCTAGATACACGAAGATATGAGATTCTCAGCCACAAACAGACGCGACATAATTCCACAGACCCTTTCCTAAAAGAATTCTTAAAATGTATGCTAACACTAATTTCAAAATATAAAACTGCCCATACTCCTGTACCTGTGTATTGTCTTCATGCTGTGTAAGTAAGCTAGCCCAGAGACGATATGGCGACTAAAATTACTAACAACACTTTCTGTTATGGCTCCACAATGTTCATGTACGTATTTATTGATTGAACCCGGATGAACATACTCCAGATATATATAGAATTTGTCATCAACCTGCACACAAAATTATTTGTTAACTAATTAAGTTCAAAAGGAATTCTATATACAGCATAAAAAACTAAAGAGATACTTATTCTGAATGAAAAAGAAAAAGGAAGAACCTAAAGTAGCCACTGGAATTACTCACTACTTCACTACCATAATACTGCACAATGTTTGGATGCTTCAGCTGGCTAAGAACTTTAATTTCCTGAAACAAATGATAGAGGTAAGAAAAGAAGCTGGGAGCGGAGCGGAATAAAACCTAACATTGTTTATTAGTAATCCTATAAAGCCTAAAAAAAATGTTTCATCTTAATGCATAAGAAAAACCAACACAGAAGCATTAGATGTAAAAGTCCTCATAAGATTAAAAAAAAAAAAAACCTAGCACAGAATCTTCACAGCATAAAGCTATGGAGATTATGACACATATACTTGAGTGTTTGAGAATGAAGCTACAGGATCAACCTGTTATAGACAAGTTGAATCACCTGTTCTAATTGCTTTATAGACTCGGCAGATTTCGGGTCATCAGGAAACATTTCCACTTCCTTCATTGCACATAATGCCCCAGTTTCCCTGTCAGAAACAAAAGACTGCAATTGGGGTTTACTGCACCAAAATAAGCCAGCACAACAGAGAATAGAATTCATGTACCTATTGCTGGCAACATAAACACTTCCAAATGTACCGCGTCCAATAAGCTTCCCCTTCTGCCACTGACTTTTCATAGATGGGAACTCCGGTTTATGTAGAGCTATAGGCACTGGCACTGATGGCGAAGGGACAGCTGCTCCTGGAGGAAGAGGTAATGGGTGGACCTCAAAATTAGCATTGCTTTCACGCCGTGCAGCTGAGCTTTCGATTGATGACCTGGAAGTCAATGGCGATAAAGGTCCAGTTGGGCTTCTGGCTCTCCGGCGGGGACTTATATTTGATGGACTTTGAAGAGGAGAACTGTCATTACTAAAAGCACTGACATCCATGAATGCTGGAGGAGGAAGCCCAGGTGTGTCTAATGTTGCCATCTCTGGTGCAGACCAGACTTTCTGTTCTCTAGCAATCATGCGGTAGTAAGGATACATACCAGCAGTGCTACTCGTTCTTGGTGGGCTATGAACAGGGCTTGCAAATGGACTAGTAGGAGCACTCCTAATAGGAATATTGATCTCGAAGTTGTCTCGAGAACTCTGTGCAGAACTGAAATCTGGACGCACCGTCCTGGATGACCGAGTGTCTAAACGCTCAGCCATTTTCTTCATGTTTCGACCAGCAAAAACACTGTTATAGGACCACATATTAACCAAAAATATTCAATTCAGTGCCTGGAGAACAAATTATCTGCCAAATGAACAATGCATCTCTGATACAGCCATGGCAGAGGTGCATGTAATTGAAGCAGCAAGAATGCCTTGTGCATTAAAAGACTGAAAGTCATCATTCATATATCATCTCCAAAACTGTTAGCAAAATTTCTTTAAATCAAGAAAAACTTGCCACATTGTGTACCAGTTTTTCCAGGATGTAGCATCCTACGATCTATGAATAGCATAAAAACATAATTTATCAAAAAAACCCACAATTCATATTCCATTTTGGAGATGAAAAGAACAATCAATTAATCATCGATCAACAAAATACCCTAAAAAAGAAATCTAAATAGCAAAATTACCTAGAAATAGGAGAATTCGAAGGATATAATCCCTCTCCAATCCTAACACCTCTGTCTCTTTCTCTTTCCCTAAAACCATCTCGAATCCTCTCCTTGGGCGAAGGAAACCTCGAATCCCCATCCCCAGAAGGCACCGGCAATGGAAGCGGCAATGGCACAGCAACTGAAGCCGAAGTTGACCTCGAAAGGGCACCGGAATCCACATGATGATCCGGTGGTGCCACCTGTTTTTGATGACCTGGAAGGTCTTGATCGATCAAATGTCTCAGATTCTTTTGCCTTGAAATTCTAGGCCTGTCACGGCAATCATAACCACCACCACCACCTATCCTCAAACCACGAGGATTATTCCAACTAAAACGACTGCCATGACCTCTCCTCACCGAAGAGAAATTTTCATCCGTGGCCATTGAAGAAGGAGAAGAAAGAAGTTTTATGAAGAGAAAGGGACGGAGATGTTGAGGACGGAGATGTTGAGGACGAAGATGTTGAAGACGAAGAAGAAGTGAAGGAAAGGTTATGAATCCAACGCATGGGCCACAATAAATAAATTACTAGTAATACAGCAGAAATAATGTAACAAGAATATTCTGAATCGTCATATTTTTGGTTTTTTTATTGAAGAAGAAGAAGAGGAAATGGTTTTGTTAGAGAGAAAACGAAAGGAGAAGAAATCCAAGGAGGGTGGAGGAGAAGAAGGAACAGGACAGGTCGTTCAGACGAAGAAACCAACACGGTTTAATAATAAATAAATAAATAAATAAATCTTGTTGTGTTTAAACGAAATGGAGGGAATGTGTGAATGCAGTTTGCATTTTAACTGTATTTCCAATTTCTGTTAAATTTCGGGTTAGGTAATTCTGTTGTCTTTTCCCTCCTCAGATTTTGGTGGTAAAATATTATTTACTGTTTTACAGCAATAAAATAAAGGAATTTAATGTTTTCCTACTCATTTTTTTTTGTTAAATTTAGATTCAGTAAATTACCAATAATTATCATAAAAAACAAGTTACAAAATTTAAGGTCGAATCCTTATTAGTTCTTGCTATCAAAAAAAAAAATCAATCATGTTTAGATTTTTATATTACGTTACAAAAAAGCAAGTTCTCGTTGTATAAAAAATAATAATAAAAGAATTCTTTTTTGTAAGTTCAGGTTCAAACTATGTGATTGTTAATATGATAATCATTGAAGGTTTACATGATTGTTAATTTCAGGGCACGTGGAATTGGTCGAGGTGTGCACAAGCTGACCCAGACATCCACGTTAATTAAAACAAAAATGGTTTTTATTACTAAATTTATAATCATGTTATAATCTTTTACTTTAAAAATAAGCCATCACTTCCTTGATTAAATTCAATTAATTATTTAAGTTTGATTATCTATGAGGATATTTTCAGATTATTCTATGCATTAAATAAAACTAAATTCATTATTTCAATCGGCATTCTATAATATATAGCTTTCGATCGATTTTAAGGGACAAGTTCTGCTGAGCCCATTAACTATCTATGTCTAGTATCATATAAATGAAAATGCAGTTCAAAGCTATTAGGGTAGCAATAATATAGACAACAAATCTAATTTAATAAGCGAAAAATATTATAAATAAGAATTTTAAATTTTATTTTCTAAAAATTAAATTTACAATAATTGTCTCAAAAGGTTTACAATACCTTAAATATATTAGGAAAATACCTACCTTTACTAGGAAACAATCTAAAATCCAAAAACATTAAAAAAATTAAATCAAAATCCACAAATAAACAATAAATCAAAAAATATCTGGAAAAATAACAAAATTGTCCCAGCACAATAATTTATGGGCTTGATTTTGAAAGATCCAACTGTCTAATAAGCAATGAAGTGGTTTTTCACATGAAAATTATCTGTAAAATCACTTAAAAAAATTAAAATTGATTTAACTATGAGATCTTCTATTATTTTTGTTTTAAGGTGTTATTATAATCTTACACGATTAGATTTCTTTTTAAATTTAAATATATTTCATTGAATCATATAAAATATTTGTTAAGCTATCAACATAGTTTACATGAATGAAATTTTCATCTACTAATATTAAATCCTCACCCAAACACTCAAAATCTTCGGTTTTTTGCAAGGTGCATAACAAATGTCCTTGGTGAATTTTGGATGGTTTGTTACTTGTTTGTCCATTAGCGTGTTGTATGTGTAGGCAAATAGAGTTATCCAAAACAAATTTAATTTAGTGAAACCCAGTTGCCAATCTGGAATACCTAGCAGAATCTATAGTGTAGATTTGGATTCGAAGTGCTCAAAGTCAAAACATGGTTGATCTGCCACTTCTCATTGCGTTTTATAGTAATGTTTTAATTCTTCTGAACTAAAGTAGAAAACCACTTATTTTCTGTTCCGACAACCTTATTTTATTACAATATTCAATTGAAGTAAATGCCATGCACGAATCCCAGAGATATTTTGGGAGGTCAATGGCGGCTACAATTGTGTTAAATAATGTGGAAAGGACGACAGATAGATAGCAGCCAGTAAAGTATACTGTATTATTATAATTTATTCTACGTTAGGAACGAGATACAAACTGTATTTTAAAAAAAAATTAAAAAAATTAACTTTTTTTATATGTTAAATAATGTGGAAAGGACGACAGATAGATAGCAGCCAGCAAAGTATACTGTATTATTATAATTTATTCTATGTTAGGAACGAGATACACACTGTATTTTAAAAAAATTAAAAAACTTTTATTAAAAATTAAATTTTTTTATATTTTAGATAATTTTGATGTGATGATCTCAAAAATTATTTTAAAAAATAAAAAAATATTATTTTAATATATTTCAACATAAAAAACATTTTAAAAAGCAACCATAACCACACTTCCAAACAAACAAATCATAATCTCAAGACTATATACTTGTAATCAATTAAATTCCTATAAAATTTTATAAATCATGTCCCAAGGGTTTTAAAAATTAAATATTTTTTAAATTCTCTTCAAATTGATATTATTTTAGTGCATAAACATGCATATTAAAATCAAATTATTAAAACAAAATTGATTTTATAAACCTGACAGGTTTATGCAACTTCCAAGAACATTTTAAGCTCTCAATTAGGTGCCCAGATTTAATTATTTAATAACGTCGCCCACGATCTTGCAAGACAAAGAAGTTATAATTTATTGTTCTTCTAAATTGTTTCCATTGCTTAAACTCTCTACAAAGATGGTTTAAGTTAGAAGCATAGCATTACTCGTGGATTAGCGATAATCAAGCCTTTTAAGTAGCATTATGCTACGGGTTAAATATTCATTTTATTAATAACAAATTAAATATGTAGACTTTTTTAAAAAGTGTTTTACATAAAAAGATTTTTTTGAATATAAATTGAAAAAGTTATGCATGCATCTAATTAAATAAATTTAAAACCATTCATGTAAATAAAAAAAATCATTAACAATAAATAAAAACAAAATTAGAAAAATAAAAGACAAATATAGATCAAGATATTTAATTTTGCAACACGAGTTACGGTTGTGTTCAATGGATTTATTTATTGAAATCATTTTTTTATAAATGATAATAGAAATCGACACGCACATAAAATTAATTAAATAAAATATAAGGAAAAAAATATTATGTAAGGCCAAACATACTAAAAATATTATCAAAAAATAAAATTTTTATTTTTTAAAATAAATCTAATCTATATAAAATGAAAAAAGAAAGATATATAAAAATCATACTGACCTCTTAAATACACATGATATAATTAAAAAATAATTATTACTTAAACAAGGCTAAATAAGCCGAAAAAATCACAGAAAAAATATATTAATTAAAATATAAATTTAAAAATTATTTAAAAAAACATATAAAAAGTATTAACTAAAAACAAACAAAAAGTCAAAATTAAAACTAAAAATAGCTCAGACGTTGTTGGACCTAGTAAATTAGATCAAACATCTAGATCATAAGAAAAGTGCCCACACACGAGCCTACCCTTGCGTGAGCCCTTAATTTTCTTAAAAGTTGATGTCATCCACATAATATTTTTTGAAAAAAAAAAAAAACAAACGACTTATTATTTGGAATTACCCAGATTCTGGCCACTATGATGGCCGAAAAATTATGATTCTTGGTTTCTTTGCCTAGAAACCCAATTTTCAATCTATTTTTTACCTGAAATATTTAAAAAAGATCCTAAACAGATAAACCAATAAATATCCATAAAAACCTAAAAAACTACCAAAAAAACCGAAACAAAAACTCTTCTCGAGCTTAAATCTGTATTTTTAGGCAATTCTAAGGCTTAAAAACATCTAAGTGGAACCTTTCTCACTAAATGCAACAGTTTGTTACAAAGTAGATAATTTTAATGGCAAGAATCATTGTAAACACTGATTTTTTCTCTCTAATATCGGGATCCAGCAAGTCTCTCTCTCTCCTCTCTTTAACTAGGGATTAAAATATAAGGAAAATGAAGTTTTAGACCACAATTGAATCTTAGACGTTCAAAGAAACCTAAATTATATTATTTATAAACCTAAGGACCATAATTTATTTTTTTGAAAACTTTGTATACATCACACGTTTTGGCTATCTTTTTCATTTAGATCCTTTTTTTTTATGTTGTCTTTGCATAAAAAATCATAAATAATTTATCTTTAATTTAGGGTCAAATTGCCAACAACAAACATTTGAGGACTAGAGTGAAAAAAAAAATATACAATAAGTGAATGATAATCTAATCCATGAGTGTGTGAATAATACAACACAATGTTTTATCTACAGCAAAAAAACCCACAAGGTTTAGTGTTAACAATTATATATATATAAAAGACAAGACATGTACCCTTTTTTGTTTGCTAATTTTATTTATTAAAATTATTTTTTTAATCAAACGATAATTTAAATAGACAAACATATCAAATTAATTGAATAAAAAAAATATTATACAAGGTTGCATATATTAAAAATATTATTTGAAAATAAAATTTATTTATACAAAAGATAAAAAAAAATTATAGATGAATCAGAATAATCTTTTCAAAAATAGCCCTGGTATTGTGGCTTAACTCTTCAAACTTGTGATCCAGGTCATGGACTAACCCAAGTTTAATAATTTTCTTCTCTTAAATTTATATATTTTTTAATAGAAAATAAGTCATCTTGATTGCTTATTTTTTTGGTCTAAACCCTAGTATCACACATTTTGGCTATCTTTTTCATTTAGATCTTTCTTCTTTTTTATGTTGTCTTTGCATAAGAAATCATAAACAATTGATCTTTAATTTAGGGTCAAATTGCCAACAACAAAAGTTGAGGACTAAAGTGAAAAAATAAAAATATATAGTAAGTGAACGATAATCTAATTTGTGAGTGTGTGAATAATACAACACAATATTTTATCTGCAGCAAAAAAACCCACAAGGTTTAGTGTTAATGATTATATATATATATATATATATATATATATATAAAAGACAAGACCTGTACCCTTTTGTGTTTCTTA
This sequence comes from Populus simonii, assembly GCA_007827005.2. Classification (NCBI taxonomy): domain Eukaryota; kingdom Viridiplantae; phylum Streptophyta; class Magnoliopsida; order Malpighiales; family Salicaceae; genus Populus; species Populus simonii. The sequence continues at coordinate 13,166,945 of CM017470.2, forward strand.
ATTTTATTTATTAAAATTATTTTTTTAATCAAACGATAATTTAAATAGACAAACATATCAAATTAATTGAATAAAAAAAATATTATACAAGGTTGCACATATTAAAAATATTATTTCTAAATAAAATTTATCTATACAAAAGATAAAAAAAATTATAGATGAATCAAAATAATCTTTTCAAAAATTAAACACACACAACACCATTAAAAAAACACTCTATCCAAAAAAAATTTTAAAAAAATGGATATTAATTGAAACATAAATTCTCAAAAAAAAAGACATTAAAAAAAGATATCAATTAAAAAAATAGCTCTGGTATGGTGGTTTAACTCGTCAAACCTGTGATCCAGGTCATGGACTCACCCAAGTTTAATAATTTTCTTCTCTTAAATTTATATATTTTTTAATAGAAAATAAGTCATCTTGATTGCTTATTTTTTTTTGTCTAAACCCTAGTATCTAGAAATCCACTAGACCCCAACTAATCCAGTCAAGCCAAGACAATCCATTAAAAGATAAAGTTTTTCCAGTGACAATGTACTCTATTTACAAGACTCAAACTGAAGACCTTACTGTAATAAAGAAAAACAAGCGTTGAACTACTTGAACCAACCAGCATTTGTATTTTAATTGTTTATGCTTACATCAATATGCACTTCCCTTTTTGGTCATTATCTCTTTGAAATTCTTAATTAAGGACACGATCATGGACCAAGTAAGCTGCATAATCATTTAACTTAGCAACATTAGTAACATTTTATATGATTATCTTCACATTAATCTATCATATATGATGATGTCAATTTCTCATCATCCCTTTGTCAGCTAAGAAGCATCCCTCCACAACCAAATATGCTGCTAGTTTTTCATCTGTCAAGTGACTCCGGAACATGGCTCCACCCTCCGCACCAAAGGCAACGTCAACGGTCAACTTCCCAAGAGAAAGGCAAAAGGCACGAGGCACGTGGCACGTGGCACGGACCCACATGTTCCACAAATAACTACATGGGGCTTGGAAAATTCCGGGGCCCCTCTCAATTTGCAGATTCGAAATTTAGAGGGTGCGTGCTGAATATAATGATTATTTTTTATTTAAAAATATATTAAAGTAATATTTTTTAAAAAATATTTTTAATAACAGTATATAAAATAATTTAAAATATTTTTTAAATACAAAAACTTCGTATCTAGTAAGTAAGGAAGGCTATGCTAATATACAGTAAGGCTGTGACAATAGCAATTCTTTTTTTATTATTTATTTTTGAGATCTCTCCAGATTAGAAGCATGAATTATAATAATTATACGAGTCATGCAACTATGACTTCCTCATCTGCTATTGGGAATTAATGGCAACTACGTTTCCCTACAAGGACTATGACGACGACGTCCATCAGTTCATTAATATTAGGTTTGACTTGATTAATTTTAATTAAAATACCCTCTCTGACCTAATCTTTAATATCTGAATCTAATACTTATTAGTTAATTTTAATTAAGAAACCCTCTCAAGCAGTATCAGAGCTAGAATTTTTTAAATAAAAAGATAAATTATTAACAAATATTTGATATTATATATTATATATACACGTGTTATATAAAAAAATTAATTTGAAGTATATTTATCAACTCAAGTCAAGCAAAATTAATTTAAGAATTTTTTAAATAAAAAAACTTACATTATAATTGTTCTCTTCGAGAATTTATATTTTAAAACTGCTTCATAATGATTTTATTTTTCATCTCATTAAAAATATCTTTCTTAATATATACAACAAACATTTATTTATCTATTTCTAAATCTTCTAAAGTCTACGAAAGTTCTTTGACAACAATTCTATACTGACATATGATACATAGCATCTAAAATCATAGCTTAAAAGAATTGTCACAAATTAATGTTATTTGTTTTATACAAGTGGATTAAACATAAATATTAAATATTTTCTTTTTAATTTATCTATTAAGTCCCTAATTTTTTGAGTTGTCATGTTCTTCACTTTTAATCACTAGTAAATTCATTACCATTATTTTTCATATGAAATTCATAACAAAATACTTATCAATTCATCAAAACTCATTTCAATTCATATCCATTAGCATATAATATTACTCATACATATATTAATTCAACAAACCCATAAATTATTATAAACTCTAATATTTTCAATAACTAATTAATATAGAAAAAAGAAGCTAACAATTAGTAGCTAACAAAGAAAATTAATAATGTAAAGCTATTATATTAATATTTTAATATAAAAATATTTTGAAAAAAAAAATTAAGGGAGCAATTGCCCTTTCTTGCACCCATGTGGCTCTGCCACTGCTATCTGAGGGCCTGTTTGGAAGTATGGTTGCGATTGCTTTTCAAAGTGTTTTTCATGCCTAAATGCATCAAAATGATTTTTTTTTATTTTTAAGATTAGCATATCAAAATGATCCAAAACATATTAAAAAAATTAATTTTTAACAAAAAAAATTGAATTTTTTAAAAACACGGGTTGACCTATATTTTCAAACTGGCTCTTAATCTTTAATATCTGAATCTAATACTTATTAATTCCTATAATAATAACAATACTTAGGTTGGCATAATACACACACACACACACACACACAACATAATTTGGTAATGAAATTTTTTTTTTATTATTTTACTGTTATTGATTTGAGAAAAAAAAAAAGAAGAGAATTGTTAATTTCCAATGATAGAAAGAAAAAAATATTCATTAATATTGATTCCAACCACAAAATAATAATCGATTTTAATACTATTCAATGAAAAAAATTTCACTTGGATTTAACCTTTTAATTGAATAGATCTAACCTTAAGAAATTTTTAGTTTCAAATTTATTTTTAATTTTAGATTATTTTTTAGGTTATTTGAAAATATAATTGAGTTTATTTTGACATCTATGATTTTTTATATGTTTTTAGATTAAAAAAATGACTGAATAATAAGTTTTTGGTCTCTATGATTTTTTATATGTTTTTAAATATCTTTAATAGCTTAAATCTGAACACACAGCAAGTGACATCCTTTCTCTCAAAAGGTAACAATTCACCTGCTGGCTCCTTGCTGGAATTGTGGCCGACGGGACTAATTATAGTAATAGTAGTATTTTAAAGTGTTTTTTTATTTAGAAATATATTAAAATATAATTTTTTTATTTTTAAATTTTTTTTAATATATCTAAAAATAGAAAAAAATTTTATTTTAAGTAAAAATAAAAAAAAAATCAAATATTTTAAAATACACTCCCGAAAGGTGACAGAATAAATGAAGAACAGAAACTGTCTGAAAATAACAACTAACGGGAAGAAACCAATTTCCAGATCAAAATAAAATGTAACTACTGACTACCAAAATTTTACAATCTGAATTTTCAAGTTTTTGATATAATTATCCATTGAGAAAAAAAAAAGAACATAGTCATAAGCCATCTCAGTTTTTCATGTTTGATACATTCATGCATCATTTAGCAGCAACTAATGCAACCTACCAACAAGGTAAGTAAGATGCTAAAAGCATAAATATAACATGCCTAAGAATCTATCCATGAATGTCTTCCTTAGTTTGAGAATCCCGAAACACCAACGCAAGCCATAATCTAGACAAAACAACAAAGTTATTATTCTAAACTTCTAACATTGGGGTTGCTAATCTTTTCTGCTGAGGTGATTCACAGGCACTCCACTGGCTGTTTCTCTGCAGGTTCTGGGCTTTCTAAATTCAATGCCGCGGGTTCTGGGGTATCCAAATTTGTTGCCACAATCTTACATACAGGCATGTTCTCATTCTTACTCAAAAGCTTCAACGATGAATGAACCTCGATATCACGCATGAATAATCCATCTTCAATATCTAGATTGCTTATATCCACCTCAATTTTTTGAGGAATGTGTTCAGCTGGGCAGAGATATTTTAGAGTACTTCTCATCATCTTCAAATGGCCTCCTGTTACAGGATTGGAGTAAAGTGAGAGATGCAAAAACACCATCAGATATCTTTAAATTTTTGGAAGAATTTTTCAGCAAGGAAATATGATGATTTTGACAAACAAATTTACAGGTAAGGTGGTTCTGATGATTTTTTTCAAATGTTCTGTCTGAAATTTATTTCCACAAACGAACATATTTCTTTACCTAGCAAAGAAACATTATTTCTCAAACATGTGGTAAATTCAACGGGCAAGCATACCATTCTAATCAATGCCAGTGGTTGTTACTCTAGTGTTGTTTATGAAGATGGCATCACAAGCTTGGGGAGAAAACTAAGCCAAATGCAATTCAGCATAAAGTGGCATGGTTAAATAGCACTGATAACAAAATTCATGGGAGGTGTGCATTGATTTGTTCCATGGAACCATTCATTTCTATTACATACCTTGCTAAGACATCCATGGATATTTGACAAAGAATGTGGAACAGTTTCTTTCAAGTTAATGACCTTGTGATTAATCATAATACACCGATGACTGAGGACAAATCTCCAGAGAACCATAGGTTTGTTTCTCTTAGAACACATTGTGGAGAAGAAATTCTAGGATGAGCTCCTAACACAATGGAGTTGAGTTATTTTTGGAAGAGAGTTAATACCACATCTATTGCAAACATGGTTAACAGATTCAATTTCAGAAACCAACAGTCAGAGCATTGTCCATATCATAATGAACAAGGCATTTTGATCAAAGGAAAGGTGTTCTTTGTAGTTGTATGGGCTCTAGTTTGCAGTTCATCTAGTCAAATTTACATCTTGATACTCTATTATGTCAAGAATGTATATATAACTTTGGCTGGAATGAATCTTATGTTATGCTTGAAAAATGATCGTCTTACACGTCAGAATCAGGACTTGTTACATTAACAGCTGAAAAAAAGATCGGGAAAAGGATCGCAAAATAAAAGACTAAGCTGTCCTACACCGAGGATAATTTACATATCAGAGAGGGTGAAAAAGAGAAGTGCTTTGGTTGATGATGGAGCACTGCTGTCACAATATTTCAGCAGGCAAATTCTCCTATTCCAGCAAACAAAACCACCATTTTTCCTAGAAGCTCAACTGAGACACAAACTTTCAACCCCCCTCTTTAATTTTGAACCCTCCACATTCCTACCTACTCAGCTAAAAGTTACATAGCCAGTTTTTTCCTGCATCAGACATCTTTATATATGCCTCATAAAGATAAAGGATTCGGATTGGGACTAAAGGCAAGACTCAAACAATGGTGAGTTGTCAAATAATTGTAATTTTCAACTTGCTTAGGTTTATTAGAATTGTCTTCAAGACATCTCATCTTCCATATGCTACCAAACCTAACTTTAGAAAAATATCCAATCAATGATTCTCATGACATTTATCATTCACTAGGACAAAAATTATTCACGAGAACCATGACCATGCACAGCATACCTAAATCCTTAAAGTTTTGAAGAAAGTTAGCATACTAAATAACCTACAAGTGCCACCTTGGAAAAAAAAACCCCAAATCCAATGATTCTTACAGAACTCTCTTCATACACTAGGAAAGACGACCCACAATCACACATAACTTATCTACAAATTTATAGAAAGTCTCATAACGTACTAATAATCTACAAAAATCTTATCTACCCTAACATTTACCCCCATAAGAAATTATGAGAAAACACAGTCACATCCCCACAAACAATATCATGTTACGAAGCCTCATTGATGGGCCATGCTGGCACCAGCCCCCAAAGTTCTTTAGAGGGCATTCTGAGAGTAATCCCAATGCTCAAGCATTGATTTGGCACATGGCTAAGATAGAAAACATAGTTGGGAACCTGACTAGTTTGGTAATTTTCAGATCTGCTGGAAAATCTGGAAATTACAGAATTTTATTTCTGTTTTAGCATTTTATTTTCTAGTCCTAAAGTTATTAGGTTTTCCTATTCTAAATAGGAATAATTATGTTGGAGGTTCAGGAATCCATGTACTTGTAGGATTTGGACTGCTACAACTCTATAAATAACTATGTTGTCTTTCAATATTTTCAATGCAATAATATTAAATAATTCCCAGCAATTTGCTTTGATTATGTTGCTCAATCTCCTCTCAGGTGTGACTCTTAAGAAACCCAGGTGTGAATCCTAGAAATCTATCCACACATTTAATCATAATCCACAGGAAATCTACGGCAACTCAACCCTAGACAGCTTTTGAAACTCAGATTCAGAACAGCCCCTAAGCTGTCCTGCGCATCGCTCATAGTTATAAAATTTCCATCACTTTAACAATCTGGAAAGCCTCACAAAATAAATGAATAAATAAATAATAATGAATTAGACAAGAGTAAAACGTACCTTTCTTAAGACCGGGACAATTTTCTTCTCCTTTGAAAACAACCGGCACGTCAACTTTCATCTCAGTTCCTTCATCAGCCCAAGCAAACACCAAATTCAATATCTTCCCTGTCTTTTCATCCCTATGTATCTACAAAACAATCCGAAAAAACATAAAAAACCACACAAACTTCAAATTATTAAACCCACTTAAGATTGAGAATGAACTAAAACAGTGTGACTTACCTTAATGGGCAATACAGTTCCGGATTCAAGCAAAACCGATGACCCGGTCCCAGCTCGGATCTGAAGAGGGAAAGTAGTGGAGCAAAAGAAAGGGAGTTCTACGGACTTAAGAATGGCTTGAATCTGCTTTTTCTCAGTAGTCAATAATCTCTTCCTAGATGTATACCGATTTGACGGGTTTATATCAAGGAGACTCTGAGAGAAAACCACAGCAGGGATTCTACCTTGCTCTCTTTCTCTAGCTGAAACTCTGCTGCCTACAACCTCTCGAGGTATTGCTTGGATTGTGTGGTAACGTGAAGATTGAAATGGTTGCGGTGGTGATAATGGCTGTTGTGGGGATTGGATTGCCGTCCTCAGGCTTCGCCACCACTTGGCCATAGTGTTATTTTTAGGTGTTTTGAGTTGCAGATTTTAGGGGTTTAAGGTGCGGGTGGGGTGTGTTGAGGCTTTAAAATTTTAGTGTATTTCATATGCCCCACGGATGCAAATGTGGGCGGGTTTTCAAAATATATTTTTATTAATTTTGTATGTTGCAAAGGATATCTTCATGAAATATGTACGAAAAGATTCAAATAAAAACGAAAAAGGGAAAGTTTGCTTTTAAAAATATTTTTGTTATTTAAAAATATATTAAATTAGTATATTTTTTATTTTTTAAAATTTATTTTTAACATAAATATATATCCAAAATCATTAAAAATATATTAATTTAAAATAAAAATAAAATTTACAATTTTTTTTAAATATTTTTTTGAAGATAAAAACAAACAAACTCTAAATATAAAAACCTAAAAAGATTTTGGGGATATTATGGATGTCAAAGGCAATGTTTTGGGGCTATCAAGGATTGATTTCGAGACTGAGATAAGTCTATTATTATTATAGTTTTAAAACTCGATCCGGTCATTGATCCGGTCAAATGATTCAGTCACGGGTCAGATTAAAAAACCTATAAAAAAAACACATAAGTAATTTCAAATTTACAATACAACATTTACATAAACCAAATTTAAATTATAAACCAACAACATAAATTTAATTCAATATCCAAAACACAAACCAAAATATTTAAAACAAAACATCCAACCACATAAATTCTAAAATATTTAAAACAAAACATCCAACAATATAAATTATAAATCAACAACACATTCACTTTTGATGAATGAACACATTAAGTTCTTCTGTGTCCATAGAAGCAAAATTTGGATCAAATGTTGATGGAATTAAGTCAATCTCGTCAACACCTAATGAATCATTAGCATGCTCCTTTGAAACTTCTTCGTCACAATCATCTTCAATATCATTAACATTTATGATATCTACATTTCAAAATGTTGATGGAATTAAGTCAATCTCGTCAACACCTAATGAATCATTAGCATGCTCCTTTGAAACTTCTTCGTCACAATCATCTTCAATATCATTAACATTTATGATATCTACATTTCAAACATAATTAATAAATAAATATTATGTGTTCAACAAAACTTTATTTTAAATAATATTTATCATTAAATAATCATTCATTAATTACCATCATCTAAAGTATCTTGTATAGTCATAATTGATAGAGCTTAGTGAAAACTCTCTGCTTCTTCAGTTGTCAAGATTGACGGGTCATCTTCTACTACCCAATTTTCAATGTCACAAATTGTCTCAACATTAATTGGATCATAATTTCATCCTTTCCAATAATTTCTATATATTAAAAGTGAAGATAAACACAATATAAATATTAATATTGTTACTAAACAAGATAAAATAATATTTAAGGAATTAGGGAAAAGAAAAATACTTTTGTTTCAATCTTAGATTGCAGTGGACGTAAACAAGGTCATTAAGCCTTTAGTGCTCCAATCTATTTCTTTTCTTGGAATGAATATGTTCAAACATACTCCAATTTCTCTCACATCCCAAAGAACTATAAGTTTGACTTAACACTCGTATAGCCAACTGTTATAGATTTGGAGCACTAGTTCCATATGTCATCCACAATTCATCTATACAAAAAAATAATAAGTAAAAGGAGACTATGTCAAATAATATTTTTAAATATAAAAATTATATACCTAGAGGCATAAGGGTGCGATTATTTATTGCGAACACTCGTCCAAAGTCATGTTCAGCATTCCTAAATAATTTCATCTCACTTGTAATCTTACTTTGCAATGGTAGATTTCCATGTGCATACTTCTCAAAAACATCTAGAAGTCCAGAAATGGTGCTCATATGTTTATCCATTATATTTGCATCATATTGAAATCGAGGATTTAACCAAAATGTCGCTACATAAAGATTTCTATAAAATTGTTCATCCCACCGATTATTGATAATGTCTATGAAAAGTTTCACTCTAGCCTTTCTCTTTTGAAATCTCCTCGTCATTTCTTTTTTTGCATGATGAATAGCATCATACAACTATCCCATCGAAGGTCTATCATCACCATCAACCATTTGTAGAACTCCAATTAATGGCTCACTCATTCGCACAATTATTGCACATTCTTCCCAAAACAAAGAGTCTAGCACACTCTCAACAAACTTTTTTCCTTTGCTATCTTTAGCATAAGAAGATGAGATTCATTCCCTAGATGTCACCATAGCTCTCAACTCATCTTTATGAGCTAAAATGTTTTGCAATGCAATGAAATTGGTAGCAAAACGAGTAGGAGCTGGACGAAGTATTTCTTTTCCTTCAGTGAACTTCCTCATCAAATACAATGGATAACAATGATTATAAATGTATTTTGTGATACCAGAAGCATGCTCAACAACACAACAAACCGACTGCAATTTACCAATGTCCTAGAGTATGAGGTTGATGCAATGAGCAGCACAATGAGACCAAAATATTGAAGAAAATTCTTCCATCAATAACTTGCAAGCAGCAACATAATTTGCAACATTATCAGTCACCATATGCACAATGTTTTCTACCCCAACATACAAAACAATCTCTCTAAACAACTGATACAACAATGTAGCAGTCTTTGAGACATCTGATACATCCACGGTTTTCAAAAAAACTGTTCATTTAGGACAATATACTAAGTTAATTAAAGTCCTCCTCTTCTAATCTGTCCATCCATCAGCCATTAATGTGCAACCAGTCTTCTTCCAAATCTCTCGATAAGTCTCAACATAAATCTTGACTTCATCAACCGTTTTTGCCAAGTAATAACCACGAATAGCATGCAAGTTTGGTCCTTTATAACCAGGACTCATGGTTGTTACAGCATCTATTGCATGCTGATAATACACAGAATTAACAGCATTAAATGGCACACATGCATTAATCATCCACTTCCTTCCTTTGCCAACAATTCTGAAGAGACTTTTGAGCACCAAAAGTTGTTCTCGGCATGAAATATGTCCCTATTGTTGCAGATTTCTTCTGCTTTTCACAACTTGTAGTCGATTGTTTTACAGTGCTGGTGCTTTGAATTTTTTTCTTTTTTGCAACCTTCGGTGGTAACATATGTTTTTTAGTACTGACATCCTCATCATCACATCATCATCACCATCATTATCATCTTCTAATTGCCTAATCATCATCTCTTCATGCTTCCTTTGTCGTGCATTAAATGGATAGAATTCTGCTTGCATTTCTTTAACTCTTTTTTTTTTTGTTTCAGCATTTCCTTTAAGATTCAAAAGCATTTGATGTCGAACATCAGGAGGACATTTACGACATTATTCAACTTCTCCTTTAGCTCCAACTAAATGTTGCTTAAATCGATTAATGCCACCATCCGCAAATACTTTAGCACAATATAAACAAACTAATTTAGTTTTTTTACACCCAACACTAAGTTCAGGAGCTTCTCTACAATGACCCCATGCCAAATTTGTTCTTCCTCTACTACCACTTGACATGAAAATTGAAGGTTGAGATGATTGGGCCGTTGAAGGATCACTACTTGGAGTACTACCATCATATGAAGACATTTTAAGAACCTAACATAATTTATAAGAGGGAATATAATTTCAAGCCAAATCACTTTGCAATCCATTAATTAGATTAACAATGACAACCTCATCAATCACACATAACAGAAAAACATTATGCTTCCCCGTAAATTTTGTCAAAGCTATTTTCTTATCTTGAACTAATAACAAGCAACAAGATGTGGAAAATCAGCCAGCAGTCAACATGAGAAAGCATTGAGAAAGGAAAGTCTGATGCCACAGTAACTCTAGCAAAAGTTGATAACATCAACTAACTAATCAATGTCAGAGTAACTTCATGAAACACAGTTAACTAAATACAACCAACTTAAATAAAAATCTAGGGAAGAATCGATGCCACAGTAACTCCAGCAAAAATTTGCAGAGCAAAAGCAGAACAAACACGCCAACTTGCAGGCCAGCATATCAAAATCTCTACAACTTATGTTTGCTTAAATTTACAGTCAACTGTAAAACCAAACAAACATTACTAGTCGGAATATTTTAACCATAATCAATAATTCTAACAACAGTTTCAATCTTTGGCTATAACAATTCTTAGAACAAAATAGTTTCAATCTCTGGCTATAACAATTCCAAAAGCAAATGCATCGAACAAAACTAGTTTCCTCATCCATTTTCGACACTTCCTAATAGCAGTGGATTTAATACACTGTAGAAAAAAAAGAACAGAGAAACATACCTGAGGTTGAGATGACTGGGCTGCGACTGAATCAACGAGACTGAATCAACGAACAGCAAAATGATGCCAGAACTGCAAGTTCAAAACACGGCCAAGAATAAAGAAAAGAGAGAGTGAAAGAAGAAGATTCATGAACAGAAACAAGAGTCTAACCTTTTTCGCAGTGAAACAACAATAATCAAGACGTCTTCTGCTCTCCTCAGCTCCTCATCGATTAAAATTGAGTTTTTTTGTTAATTAGGTTTGCTCTGTAATCAATATGCCCAATTTTGCTTCATTGTTCTTCATCGTTTTGGCCTTTAAAACAAAGGCCAAAATGACATCGTTTAACATCTATCAATATAAAAAAAATAGACCGGGTCTCACCGGGCTAACTCCAGAGCTAGTTTTTGCCTCCACCCGGACCGGTCCCAGTCCCGGGTTGACTCGTCGGGCTGGTCTGAGTTTTAAAACACTGATTATTATAGATGTCAAGGATATTAAAAGGTTGTTGTTAGAGGGTGGTTGTTATGGGTTTGTTTTGATGGCTTCAGTGTTTTAGTAGTTGGTCAGGGTGGTTTTGATCGATTTGTTAAGTGGGTTGTTATGGGTTTGTTTTGATGGCTTCAGTGTTTTAGTAGTTGGTCAGGGTGGTTTTGATCGATTTGTTAAGTGGGTTGTTATGAGTTTGTTTTGGTGGTTGTCGACTGATGTCTTTGATGTTATTCTTAGGCCTCGAAGGCAATGTTTATTAAAGCTATTGTGTGGAATGTGATGGGTCTAGTTTAGGGTTGTAAAGGGTGGTTTTGGGGTTGAAATGAGTTTGTTATTATAGCTTTCAAAGGTTGTTGTTAAAGTGCGGTTTTTAGTGAGGTTGTTTTTGCCGCTATTCAATTTGGTTTTGAGTGGATTATTATGGTCTTTTTTAAGGTTGTTAGTGATAGTTTTAAGGCTAAGATAAGTCTTAACATGGTTGTCAATGATGGATAATGTTATAAATTTAAACATGATTGATAATTGGTTTCAAAATTTTTATCTAAGTGATAGGCCTTATAAATAGTTGATAATGTTTTTAGTGGATTCATTGACGGTTTTAAATCTGTCGAAAAGTCTATATGTAAAAATGATATGTCATTGTATTTCTTAGTTTTTTTTTCATTTCTTCTTTTCCCATTGTAATTCTACCAAAGAAATATTTTCGTCGGTATTTATCAATGAATACTGCGAAGGCATATTCAATCGGAAAAATTCACCGCAATCTATCAATAAAAATATTTCATCAGTGTATCCATCTGTATTTACCAATTTTCTAATAAAATATCTTATTTTTTTTGTACAAAATGACATGTGTGACTCATAATGTAATACTTCTTATTGTTATAGTATTTTATTTGGTGTTTAGATAGGAGCCATAATAATATGATCATACTGAAAAGGAATGAAATATATAAAAGTCACAACAAAGCTATCAATAGAATAAACCCTAAAACACATTTTAACTAGTCTCAAAACTTAAAATTAAAACAAATTGAAACGAACTTTGAGAATTATGATCTTTATTTTTATATTGACTAAAAATTTAAATCACATCCATTGAATCCTTATTAGATAAATTCATTGGCATAAAAAAATATTTTTTTTGTTATAGGTCAAAATTTTTCTCTCTCCTATCTCTTTCCAATAACTTTCTCTCTTGTTTCTTAACATTCAAGGACTAAAACATAAGAAAAATAAAATTATATGACTAAAATGTAAACAAGTAAAACTATAAGTACCAAATAAATATGAAAAATGAAAATCATATAGACCAAACGGTACTTTTCCACATCTCCATGAACAATAATAAAAACACTATGGATATACAGTGCAATCCATAATAATATTTTATCTTTAGTTCAACAGAAGGGTGGAAACTTTATTTTATCAGTATTAGTAATGGTTGGAAATTGCATTCCAAGCCTCCAAATGCAAACCTAGGCTTAGAATGGCCTCATCAGCCAGGGCCCAAGAGTAACACAGAGAAACAGCCCAAATCCATACAGAAAATTTACCAATTGATTTCCAGAAAATTTCATTTTGTAAAACCATTTTTGCACCTTATTTCCCACCAGAGAAGTCTCAAGAATTCTCACTAATTCAACAAGTATATAGGTTAAAAAGAGGTGGGCGAAACTTCTCAAGAAGCATGAGGACCCCAAGATCCGTGGAGACATTGAAATCTCTTTTTTTTTAGGCCAGGGCTCGTCTTGAACATCCTGTTTATGGCTCTGCTGGTTATGTCTATTCCCTTCAACGACAAATTGTCAAAGTTAATGAACACCTTTTTAATGCCAAGAAGGAACTTGCAAGTTATATTGGTGAAGAACACGCAGGGCTTCCTTCATGTATTCCACCGATCAGACTGCAAAAGCAGTTGAATCCTTCTTCTTCGTTTCCAAGTCCACCAACCCTGAAATCTGCTCCTCATGCAGCAGTGAAATGGGATCTTTCTAAAATTGATCGGAAGGAAATTGACTTTTTTACCGCTGCGGCTACATTACATCATCAGGGTATTCCTACTGTGATACCATTAAGAAATAATGGACCAACTCCGGACCTACGACAACAGAAGCAGCAAGATTTTGTAGGTGAAGCAGACCTGACTTTGGATCATGAATTGGATAAAATGGATTACAGCTCCTCAGATTGATCAATCACCAGCGGATCATTGCCTCAATACCAACTCCAGTCACAGAAGCGACAGCACCAAACGCAATCGAGAGGACATTTTAGTGTAAGTTGGACCTTTCTTGGTTCTTGTTAATTCCCTGAAGTTATTTTCCTTTCACGTTTACTTTCTTCGAATCATGTTTGTTGTTTGTGGTTTCTTTTTGTTCATTTGTCATTGACATCATTTGAGTTTATTCTTCATAGCATAATTTTGATAGTTGATGCATTTTATTTTTTATCATGTGTACTCACTCGTATAGCTAGATTGGTTTTTCATAGTTACCTAGTACAGTTACTTGCATATAATCACTAATCACTATTCCATCTTTGATATTTACAGTTTGTCCTTGTTCATGGAAAAACTGTTTGCTGATATATCCTGCTGCATGCCAGCAACCCAAAGTTAATATAAGTAGGATCTCTGTATGAAAATGCAAATATACATCTGAGCTCTCACAGCTAAATGAATTGATAATCAGATTGACATCTCCTCATTACATTTTCTCTCTTTCCTCCTTTACGCAGCTCAAACACGCCTGCCAAGCCACCAATGAACACCACAGAGAGACTTACGTCTGATGCATGAGGATCCAGCAACATTATTTTCAGAAGACTTTTGGGATACTAATGAAGGATGTAAATTTGATTTTTCAGTAGAGATTTGTTTCTCTTTTGCAGTCGTGGAGTTAATCACTTTCATGCAGGTGTGGAATATGCAAATGATTAGATGTTAAATGGTTTCAAAAGCTTTAGTGATTGTACAAACACCAGATGACGGATGGAGTTTGTGGCCTGGAATTTCTTCAACAAAACCATGGTGGGTTTTCTGAAACAATGCCCTTTGGCGTGCTTGGCGCATCGAAAAACACACATGGCCACAAATTTGCAAGCAGATTTGGAGTTTTCAGAAACTGTACATCTCTTTTGAAATTGTCTTTTATGACATAAACTCAATCCAACGTTGTAGTGTTCATTAGATTCATATGATTTTGTTTAATTTCATGATATTATTATGTTGTACTGAGGAAAAAGTAATTTTCTTAAGAGCCCCTTTTGAATGAAAACTGTAATCAAATTCAAAACATTATATGATTTACATAATATCACAATTACTTACCAGTTTTCATAATTAATTAATCCAAGTTGATGACAATCTAAGGGAAGAGATCCGAGGTTGCCTGAAACACAACGGTTAATGGTTCATCACTGTTCGAGTTTAAGTTAATTAGGAGGGGTAACATGAAAGGTAAATCCAAATCACTGGTTTTGAAATTAATGTTTTGAATTTTTTTATAGAAAAAATAATTATCAATTTTAAATAGACTCTAACCACCCACTTATGTTGATGATTTAACTACATTTATTTTTGTATTTTAAAAATATTTTTGAAAAAAAAATTAATTCTTTTTATATTTTTAAATTATTTTGATTTATTAATATTAAAAATAATTTTTAAAAACAACCGCTATCCTACATTCCGCAACATCAACTGTTAATTTTTAAAATTAATGGACTCAATATACCTAACATGGAGATCATGTTATCCCGAACATGAAGAGAGCCAAATTAATGTAATTTCTCTGTCTTTTGAGCTTGTTTCATGCCCCATCACAGAAAAAAAAAAATGTTTTAGTAGCCAGAACAAGAAGTAAACTGACATGACACCCTGGGTTGATAAAGAGGTTGTAAGGCAATGCATTTATTAGGCTTTTTTATTATTATTGAAAAGTCAATTTCATGAAAATCTTTTTTTAAAAAAATAATTATTAAAACAATCTTATTTTTATCAAATTTTATTTTTTAAAAAGTTAATAAATTTTTAAATTAGATCAATTTAGATCTCAAATCAACCTATCAGATTAATTTTGGTTCAATAACCAAAATTATTATAATATTATTAATTTTAACATTAAATATAAATTAAAGTGAAAATAATAATATCTAATTATTTTTTAAAATATATAAGTTCAACAACAATACATACTAAATATAAAAATAGATTTTTTATATATATTTTATTTTGTTTTGTCCACCATAATCAAATATAATACAGAAACAATTACTTTATTTTATATATCACTATTAAACATAATTTTATCTATATTTTCTGTTTTTATCGTCTCTGTTTTTTCTATCTTGGACCATTTACGAAACTTTATCTTAACTTCTTCTTCTTCTTCTTCTTCTTTCATATATATATATATATATATATATATATATATAAAGAATGAGTGGATTTATTAATAATAAGATAGCAAAGCCAGAAAACAGAAAGAAGCCATAAATATACATGGAAGAGCATATAAAGCACCCAATATATATATTCTAGCTAGATGCTAGTTTACTTACTTTTGAACATAAAATAATAGCATCTAGATATTGAAAAGTTTCTCCTATTGTAATTAATTTTGATATAATATATAGTTCCGACTTAAAGAATCTTAACCTAATTAAATTGTATAGAAATTATCTCCACTGTAACCTTATTGACTAGATAAGTTTTTTTAAAAAAATAAAGTCAAGTTCATCCTACTCAACCCGTAAAAACTTAAAACTCGAATTATAAATTCAAACAGTTGAATTTATTTTTTTATTATATGATAAAAATATAAAATTGATTCACAATCAACCACATATTAAATGATATAATTAATTAAAAACTCAAGAAAAAAAAAACAAAAAATATAAAACTGATCCAGGTAAGAGCATCTAATAGAGGCCCCACTATTTATTTATTTATTTTTAGAATGGGCAAACCACTCCTTTTCGTTTTGAAAAAGAATTGCATAGACGACATGTCGCTCCCATCATTGTTCTAGCACGCAACCTCACACCAATACACTTCAACCAAGTAGCAACATGAATTTGCTATAAAACGTGAGTGAGCTCATCTTTTTATTCTTGAAAAAAACATTACATAGACGACAGGTGTATATATTGTCACATTAAACATAACATTTTGCTCCCATTATTGTCCGAACACGCGACCCCCACCTCACACCACACGTTTTAATTAATCATGCTACAACATGAACTTATTATAAAACTATTACAACCTGATCATTTATTGTTTACATACATACATACATTCATACATACATACATAAATTAAACAGTTTTAATCTCGATAATTTTAGAGTTTATGAGATTAATTAAAGTGTGTTAGTTGATTCAGGTATCCATATTAATTTTAAAAAATCATTCATTAATTAAAAATAAAAATAAAAATAAAAATAAAAATAATTCATCTGATGATAAAATTATAGCCCTGTTATTTGAAATTGCCGAAGCTCACTCTTGGAAGAAACCTTCGAGGGTCAGCTGAGTTTTACCTAACAATTATTATATCAAATTCGTGTATTTTTTCCACAATTGCTGCATCGGGTAGCCTATCGAGGACAAGCACAAGATCCACGACCTCTGTAGTACCCTGTTCATACTTCATTCTAGAGCCAAATTAAAACTATTGACGAGCCTCATCAAGATTAATTCACAATTTTTCTTGTGATGTGATGGATTTGATTACTATAAAATATTTATTTATCATTTTTATTTTCAAATAACAGAAATTTATTCTAGAATTATTATAAAAAAATTATTTTTATATTTCTCTCTAATTTTTTAACTAATTGTTTTTTATAGTATTTGTTTATTTAGAAATGCATTAAAATAATATTTTATTTTTAACACCATCACATTAAAATAATAATTTAAAATATAAAAAATCAAATTTTCATTAAAAACAGAATTCAATGTTACCTTACAGAGACTCTAAATTAAGAGAGAAAAAAAGTGATAAAGATGGCAAAGCAATAATGAGTGGAAAAAGAATAAGGAAAAGGAGTTTGGTATTTTAGCATTCCACGTCAAATCCATGCACGTGATAAACTGTATAGCTCATGCCAACTCATCAAGAGCCAGTCAACAGTAGAAAAGGAATCGAAAGGAGAATTAAAATACCAATTAAATAAAGTTGAAAGAGACAAAATGGTGATTCGCAGGCGGTAGCTCAACTCGTGATGATCATCAGGTTATGATATTCGCTTTTTTTCAAGTTAACAATTCAGTTACTATTGGGTGTGTTTGAAAGACTATTCGTTGTTTTTTTAATATATTTTTTATTTTTAAAATTTTTTTTTGAGATACAACATTAAACATTAAAAAAATATAATTTTAAATAAAAAATGTAATTTTTTATTATTGAGCTAAGCTTGGTGGGCCACCAAAAATATGTTATCTTTCCTTTTCTTTTTATTTGTTTGCCTCTTTGGTCTAATTTTATGTTAATTAAAATAGATTGGTGAAATATACACGTGGCATGCCCTACAGGATATTCGATTTTAATTAAAATGAAGATGTTAATATTTTTATAATAAAATATTATTCAGTTTTTACATTGTTTTTTAATAAGATTAGAACATTTTTATAATATTAGCATATGTTATTTTTATGCAGCTCTATATAGTTTTTTTTTCCCTTGAATTTTATTAAATCACATCATCTTTAAATTAAATAAATAATTTATATTAAAAAATAAAATTATTAAACTTAACCAGGTCCATGGCCCGTAATATAAAATTATATATTTTAATATACATCTATCTCTTAATTTTTTTATTTATTTAGATTTTAGTCAGGATTAACAAATTTTTGTCAAAAAAATACAATTAAAATGCATGTACATTCATTTTTTACTACACGAGCATCCCTTCCCTCTCAAAAAGCATCAGGTATCCAGGTCGATCAAAGATGATAATATCAGCACTTGAGGGTCTGGCTCAGTGGTCAACCGTGTGACTTGTTCCGCCCCCGTCCCGAGTTCGATCCTCTATGTGCACGCCTGTCACCCCCGCGGTGCCTTACCTGCTCACTGGGCTTGCAGGATGCTCAGTGGGCCGTGGGGAATAGTCGTGGTGCGCGCAAGCTGGCCCGGACACCCCACGATAATCAAAAAAAAAAAGATGATAATATCAGCATTGGATTGGGTCATAAAAGAGTATGTTGTAACAAAACTAAGTTTTCTTTTGTTTTGTAATTAATTAAAAATTAAAAACAAAGGAGATTTTACTATTCCCTCTCCTCACATAATACTGAATGTTTTTTTTAAAAAATTTTAACTATATCTTTCAACATTAGATTTATTTTATTGTGGATTGAATTATATAATTTTTTATAATGTATTTTTTATTAGGCTATTACGGTCTCATGATCTAAATTGTGAGTTTGATAGATTAACTGAAGTTTTTTTCTTTTTTATTTTATTTTTTCTCAAATTCATTATTCAACATTAAGTTATTGAAAATTAAGATTTGTAATTTGTTTCAGCTTGCTTTCTGTGAGGTTATATGCGTCCAGTTCACGAGTTTGGCTAGTATCCTAGATGACTCAAGTCATTTTTTATGTTTTTTTTTAATTGAATTTTTTTTCAATTTCATACTATTCACTAGAAAACTAAAAGAAGAGGCAATTTTATTATACCCCTCATTATAAAACACCATTCACTATAATAGTGTTTTTTTCTCCTTTGGTTTTTTTTTTTTCAATCTATGTTTTGTTTTCAATTTCAATTATATCCTTTAACATTGAGTTTTATTGGGGATTGAACTTTTTTTTTTCAATTTACTTTTTATGAGTTTATTCTAGTCTCATGACCTAAACCACGAGTTTAACGGGTTGACTTAGTTGACTCAAGTTTTTTTTCCTCATTTCCTCATTAATTTTTTTCTCAAATTCATTCTTCAACATTGAGTTAATTGAGAATTAACCTTCGTGATTTTTTCCGGTCTGCTTTCTATTAGATTATTCTCGTCTCATGACTTAGGTCACGAGTTTGGTTGGTTAACCCGGGTTGACTTGAGTCATTTTTTAATCATTTTTTCTAACCGAATTTTTTTTCAATTTTATCTTTTAACATTGGGTTGATTGAGAATTCAGCTTCATAATTTATTTTAATTTGTTTTCTATTAGGTTATACTAGTCTCATGATCTAGGTTGTAGGTTTGGCAGGTTAACATGAGTTGATTCAATTATTTTTTAATTGATTTTTTTTCAATTTCATCCTTTAATCTATGGTTTATTGAAAATTGAGTTTCATAATTTGTTATGATTTAATTTCTATGGAATTATTATGGTCTTATGAACTGCCATGTAGATTAATAGGTTAACTGAGGTTGATCCGAATTGATCAGATATGTTTTTGTCTTAATATTTATTTTGAGTCAAACTATATTTTTACCGATCATCCACATCCAGGTTGCTTTTAGACTCACAAAGTTAAATGAGTTACATCAAATCAATCCTCACGTGGTTTAATTTTTTTTTTTGCAACTGGAAAAAACATTAGCAACAACTAGATTTTTTTTTCTTATGTTAAAAAATAATTGATCTGAATCGTAGCAAAGTGTAGACCAAAAATCCAGTACCTTGCAAAAAAATCATCATTTATGAAGGACCAAACTAAAAAAACATCAACACAACCTGTTTTGGAAAGAATTTTGGTTATAAAAAACAATCATCCTAAAAACCTTTGTTGTAAAACCCCAAACAGGGTAAATCTCTATTTAAAAAAGAAATCAAAACAATATCATTTTGATAATATTTTTTAATTTTTTTATCAGGTCAACAAGTCAACTTAATTTTTTTACCAGATCAATCGAGTTTTCTTTTCTTTTTCTATTTTTCTTCAACCCGAATCGTCCAAGCTCTTGGTTAGCTCGATCCCGAATCGACCCACCTTGCCAATATGAGTATTATAATAGTACCTAAAACCACTATTCAATGAATACGCTCACCATACCTAGTGATCCACCCTCTTGAAGCCTCATACCATTTGATTAAAAAGGTTGTTTGAGAGTGTGGTAACGATTGTGTTTTTATAGAGCCTTTTGGTCATAAATATATCAAAATAACATTTTTTTTATTTTTAAAATTTATTTTTTATATCAGCACATCAAAATAATTCAAAAATATAAACAAAAAATTTTAAACAAAAATTTTTTTTCCTAAATTTGTGCGACTCTCCATTTCGACCGCGCTTTCAATTTCCAAACATGAGTTAATATAGAAAGCTTCATGGTTTGTAAGATTTTTCTTAAATTCAGAAATCAAACTAATTGGGATTTCACAAAAGAAAAAAGAAAATGAAAGTTATTTAAAAATTAAAAAAAATCATAATTTTGAATTTCTAAGCATTTTTTTGAAATCTGAATTTTTTTTAAAAAATAATTTTTAAAATTTTTTTTTATCAAAATTCAAAAGCTTTTGAAATAAATTTTTTCTCTTTTTCAAGATTTCAATTATATTGACTTTTCAATTTTCGTCTAATTTCAATTTTTTTGACTAGTGTCGACTTTACGTGACATGTTAGGCGATGTGGCGAAATGTAATGATCAATTGGACAGGAACTTGATGGACGGGTCATATTAAAAAGTTTTTTTTTTGAGGCACCGAGTCTTGTGCCGCAGCAGTTTTTACAAGTTTTCTTGAGTGTTTTAAAAAAACTGTATAGAATTGTCGTATTTGTTTTCATATTTTAAAAAAGTTTAATTTTTTTATTTTAAATTAATATTTTTTATTGATTTTAGATTATTTTAATGTATTAATATTAAAATTAATTTTTTAAAAATAAAAATTATTATTTTAATACATTTCTAAATAAATAATAATATAATATTTTAAAAAACATTAATCAAATTTCCAGACAGGTCCCCTTCTTCTTCTTCTTTTTTTTCGCCATCAGCCAGGTTTATGGGTACCATTTTAATTGATGTCTTGTCGAGCTGACTATCTGCCTGTCTGGACTTCCTCCGCTTGCACTTAAAAAGTGTGGATCGGAATTCCTTCCTCGAAAACAAAGAATATTTACCATTTTTATCGTACCGAAATCCTATTCATTTATCATGTTCGAAATAATTTGAATTTTTTTATTTAAAATTAATTTTTAAATTATTTTAATATACTGATTTTAAAAAATTAAAAAAATATTATCTTAATATATTCCCTTATCATGCTACTAAATATACCCTAAATTTAGTAGCTATATAAATAAGCTAGCCAAAATCCGCTTCCAATTAAATTAATTCTTTATAATTTTCAGTACTTCAACTTCAATATCTAAAGTCAAATCAAGAACCTCGAAATCGCCACTGGTTAAATAAATTTACACAATATTCTAACTTTATTGTAGAATGCTACAATATGAGAAGGTGTTGACCGTACCAAACAAAGAATCGACGCAAAAAAGCTAGAGGGAACCGATTGTCGCAATATTACCACGTCCGCTCTCCATTTCGCATGGCATCTGAAAGGGTGTCTGAGAATTTCATAAAGATTATTTTTTTATTTAAAAAATATTAAAATAATATTTTTTTTTATTAATTTGCTAGCTAGCCCTTAATTTACTTATGTGAAGTAAGCAAAAGATAATTATTATTTTTGTGTTTTAGAGTAAACAAGGACGTCTACGTTGGTTCGGTTGGATTAGCTAGTAATTAAAATAAACTGAGATTTATGAAAGCAAAGACCATCATCGAGGAAGACAAAGGGAGGAGAAGGTCACAAGCACAAGCCAACAATCTGCATGTTATAAGAATTTGTCCCGCACAGGAGCAAGAGACAAAGAAGGGGTAAATTTAATTTTAATGGAATGAAGCTCTGTGCACGCAAATGCTCACCAACACACTGCAAAACCCTCTACGTTGGCTGATCTGCAGTCAGCGCAGGCAGTATAGTGGCAGCGCGCAGAGCATGCATGGGTGGTCTCACCAAAGAACAAGGAGGCACGATCCATGCCAAGAATTCCTGCATGCAACCACGTCTCCAAACATTTTATATCCTTAAATCACACAGCCTTTTTGTCCCCTCAGGTTCTGGGCCTTCAAGAGTTCTGTGGGTCCTTCTGTCGTTTACCCTAAAGCCATCTTCGCTTACTCTTGACATTCTGTCCCCTCCTCTGTCTATATTCACACTCACTCGGCATCAGCACCGATCTCTCTATCCCTCCTCCATCGCTTCCCGTTGAAGATAAGCAATGCCCGCTGTATTACTGCCCTTTACACCTGTGTTACTTGCAAACCTGGCCTCGTACGTATCAATCTGTACACTTTTTTTCTTCTTATTTTACTGATATAGTTGCCTTGATGGTGTTTTTTTATTGAACTAGTTTATAAGACGTTACAGAACTTGAGTTTGCATTAAGTTCCCAAAAGAATCAATCACCTATTCTTGCTTACAGTGGTCATTTAAAAAGGCAAGAAACCCCTTTTAGTGAGAGGGGGACAAAGCCTATTCTAATAATGCATGCTTTCATCTTACTTACTATAGTAATAATGGAAGTGAGAGGAAGTCAAATGGATAATAAGGTCATCTTCGGGACAGCCAAATGAAAAGCTAAAAGAAAAAAAAAACTAATTTTTTTCTTCTTTTTTTTCTCTAATTTTGCAACTCTAAAATGGTTCTTTCTGTCGAAGATAAATCATTCCCGCCTGTATATAAAAAACTAAAAATATTAAAATAGTTTTTTTTTAATTAATGTGAGTGTCCGGGGTAGTTTGTGTGCACCTCGACTAATCTTACGGACCCTAAAATTAACGATAATATAAGCTTTCAGTGGCTCTGAGGTTTATGAGACTCAAATTAGTGACCTCTAAAAAAAACTTAGAACCTGACCAAATGAACTACGCTGCCATAAAATTAAATAAATTATTTAATGATTCTTTATTTTATCCCGTAACTTTCCTCAATGTTTTTCTTTTAAAAAAACCAAAAATGTTAATATTAATAATAGATATATTAAAATACAAATGCAAACTTTAAAAATCAAATTCAAAAAACTAAATATAAAACAATAATTTTTTTAAAATTACCAAATCAATCCTTCCTTCCTGTGTTTATTAAAAACCACAAGGATAAATATAGAGGGTATTTGAGATAATAGTAAATACTGTTTTTCAAATTATTTTTATATTAAAATAATAAATTTTTTATCTTTTTAAATTTATTTTGAAAATTAACAATTTTAAAAAATTTTAAAAAATAAAAATTTATAAAACCACAGTTAAACCGTACAGCCTGATAGTCGGCAGTGGACCCAGTGAAGGAAGGAGGAGTACATGTTAAAATTAAAATTTTCTCTAAGCATGAAAAAGCAAGTGAAGTCAAAAACAGCTGCGGAGGAACACCACAAAATAGCCTGCACATGGCATCGTGTCGTGCTCCGAAGAAATCCTTTCCTGGCTATATATACAATTTCAGCGTCGGCCACATCTCACATGCTGACTTGTTTGAAGTCCAAGTTTTAGGTATGGTGGTATTGACAGTGGTTGTGTTCTAAATTTTTTTGTTTTTAAATATATTTTTTTATTATTAAAAAATTAATTTTATATTAATATATCAAAATAATATAAAAAAATAAAAAAAATTAATTTTTTTTTTAAATTCTTGCATCGCAAAAACAGATACTAAAAACATGCTGTCTGGTATAATTATAGATGTTGGTCATGTTTGTTTTTACATTTCAAAAATAAATTTGAAAAATTTAAAATTTTATTTTTTATTTTTTTATTTTAAATTAATATTTTTTTATTTTTTTAGATTATTTTAATGTATGTAAAATGTGATCATTTACATAATTAATTATTTTTATTAGGGACATCCTTGTATATAAAACTAAATTTATTTCTATTTTAAACAGATTATTGAAATATCATCAGTACATTCAAGTGTAGGGAAGGACCCATGGACACCTACTTACCTACCAAACTATTAAGGAGAGTGGTGGATTAATTGGGTGAAATAATGTGGATTAGACCCAGAAATGATAGGATTAATAATGACCGTTGTTGATTGATGGACTGCTTGATTGACGTAGCAGTATAATCCTTAATAATTCTTGCACCATTCCTCAACGATAAATTATGCAATTACCATGTCAATTATAAATAAATATCGAAATCACATCCACGCAAAATTTTTTTTGGTAAAATAATATATTTTTAGATGTTGCGGTTGGAAATTATAATAAATTTTTAATTGTTATTATGGTTTATAAATATGATATTTATTTAAATTTAAAATTAATTGATCAACCTGTTTATAAAAAAAATCAAAAAATTGTAAAAAAAATAGCCTCGAGCCGAGATTTTTGAAATCTAAGAAAAATAACCTCTAGAAACTCCTATAAAAATTTGAATATGATCCAACAGTTAGATAAAAAGTTAGGGTTCTTTTAGGTTATTACTTTGATTTAAGATAACCAAACCTCATTTTCAGTCTAGACCTATTATGTTGGTCTATAAATATATCTACTAAGTCATTTACGTAATTTGCTTGGGTAAATTTTTATTTAATTGTGACAGATTCACATCTGATTGCTCGGAATCACCAATTATCGCAAGTCCGACTACATCATTGACATTGAAAAACAGAAGACAACTATTGTATGAATAATAACTTTTTAATATTTTAATGGAAACTATTTTCGGTCTATAAGTTGGTTGAAAATATGTATTAATTTTAACTTATAAAATATATTTGGAAAAAACAATTCATAAAATTATGATTTTTATTTGAACCGATCAACTAATTCATGCAGCTAGATTAACAAGTTGACCGAATTAGATAATTTAAGTTTTACCTGAGATATTAATGTTGTTATTTTTAAGATTATTAAGATTATTGTTGTATTTTAAAATAATAATATTTAATAAATATAACACATGTAAAGAACGAAAAGATAAAAGTATGCTATTTTGTTAACTCTTTCGCAAATGATATTATCATGCAAAAAAGTGCTAATTTTTTAAAATATCCATTCATCAATCCTTTATTAAGGTTTAGTCACTTTAATGATTGAATTAGAGAAAAACAGTCGTTCAAGGAAAGGATGGATTTTGCGTATGTGACAAGAGTACATTGATCGCTATCAGGAGAATAGCATTATGGCTACCATGATCTAGTCAATTTTAATTCATTTTCTATAACTAAATTACAAAAATATTTTACTTATTTTTTAGAGAAAAATTAAATCACTTGAAGTCATTACAATGTTATAAGACTCAGACAATATTTGAAAATGCGATTGAAATTATATATCTTAAAATTTTTTTAAAAAATTTAGTTAAAAATTATTTTTTTATATTTTCAAATCGTTTTGATATGCTAATATCAAAAATAATTTTTTTTTTAAAAAAATATTATTTTAATGCATTTCTGAGTAAAAAACACTTTGAACAACAATCCATCACAAATCTCAAATTTGCATGAGAAAGTTTTTTTGGGCACCACTTTCCCTTTTTTTTCTGTTACAATCCTACAGTTTTTGAAATTTTTATTGTGATTCAAAAATTCATTTTATTTATTTTTAATCTTTGAGCTTGAGTGAAGAGAGAGAAACTTGTTAAATAATGATGAAGGAGAGAAAGTAATCAGTTAGCCATATTTTAAAAATGAAAAATACTAATATTGGTGTCAACGAGTTTCATTTGAAAGAGAAGTTTCATGAAAGTGTTTTTAGACCCTCAAATTTTATGAAAAACTAGATCTAGGTTGAGAGAGAAATATTTTATGTTTGATTTTGTAATTTTAAACTAATTTATAGGTGTTTTGAGTTTATAGATTATTTTTATAAGGAGTTAAGGATGTTTAATAGAAGTTTTGGGTCAACATAGACTAAAAAATATTATTTTTTTTACTCAAAAACCCCAGCCATAATTTTTTTACCATCTTTATGGTGGGTAGAACATGGCATTATTTTTCCAAAAAGATAGAATGGATTACATGTTGCTGTCTCTTAAAAAAAAAGGGCTCAACCATGTGGGCCTGGCCTCGCAAGCACTCGTCTGTCTAGTCCCAGGTCTATTGGGTTAGGCATCTAGCCCCGCCCTTTTGTATTTTTTTCATTTTTCTTTTTCTTTTTTGAATTTAGATTTAAATTCATTGTAAAACAAATTAACATTATATCTCAATTATTATTCATTTTTTCATATTTATCAAATAATATTATAGGTTTCCATAAGAATATTAATATTCTTTTCAATTATTTTGTGCCTAATATGAATAAAAAAACCATGAATATTTTATTAACATAAATTTATGTTTTTTTTTCTTAATTTTTAATATAATTTTATCACATTTATCATTTTTTTTTACTTCAATTATATATAAAATACCAAGACTTTGTGTTAATGTTTTATTTTAAATTTGCTTTTAAGATCGAAGTAGATTTTTGTATAGAAAACAATGCTTGTATTTTACAAAATATCCTGACATTAGGTTGGTCCTCAATTTTATAAATATTTTTTTATTATTATATTATTAAATAAAAATATAGTTTAAAAAAACATTGAGTTATTAGTCTCACTTGAGTCCATGACCAAGTTGTGGATTTAGAGAGTTAACCAAAGTTATTGAACCTGGTAGAGTTCATGATCGAGGTCATGGGTTTTGTGGGTTAACCTGAATTAATTGTTTTTAAATTAATTTTTCTTAATTTTATCCCCCAACATTAGATTAATTGGGAATTAGTCTTCATAATTTATTTTGATTTACTTTCTATATGGCTATCACAGTCACAAACAAACATCCTTACATTAGGTTGACTCTGAATTTTGTGTGTGTCTATTTTCTTATCATATAATTAAATAAAAAATAGTTTAAAAAAAAACAAAGTTATTAAACTAAATGAAGCACATGACCTGAGTCATAAATTTGACAAGTTAAGCTACAGATGGAAATTAATCAAAACTGGATGGATATTGGCCCGAGTCGAATGGATAGATTTTTTTGGATAATTACTTTATCTTATGGTACTGGATATTATCAAATCCAGCTCAAACCTAACCCAATATATATATAACTTTTGTTGAATAGTAAATAATAGTCACGCAATGGATATTCATATAGATACCCGAAACTCGATGGATAGGGGATAAATATTTGAATTTCTTACTTAATGAGTAATGGGTAGGGTATAGATATAAAAAAAACTTGACCTATGTATATTCGTTGTCATCGCTAGGTTAAGTCAAGCTAATCTAAGTTGATTCAATTTGTCTTCATCTTAAAGTTTTAGAAAAAATGTCGTCTTAGTTTTTTTTTAAAAAAAATCAAAATATGTTTTTATTTCTTATTCAACTTGTTTTTAGATTCGTCAAGCCTATTAGATCATGTTAGGGCAATTTCCACACATTTAATTTGAAGTCAGTAATAAAAAAGAAGTCGGGTTAGAAAGTTTCAAGGTCGACGCATCAGATTGAGTTTAATGACAATGTTAAAGAGTTAAAGAGTTCTGGCAACCTTAACTCTTTTTTTTTACATTAAAAAAAATTTAAGTTCAATCTACAACGTGGCACAATCAAGTTATCTAATTTTTCCATTAATCTAACAATGATTTGGCTCTCTTTTTGAAATGTTTTTTTATATATACATATAAATTAAGGATATAAAGCATTATTTTTTTTTTATCTTTCAAAATGATTAGGTGGTGTTTATTATGTTAAATTAAAAATTACCATTACTTTCACTCTATTTTCATATAATCCAGATAAAAGGAGGGAGAATGATTATGTTCAACTAATTTCTTTTTAATCAATTGATCAAAGGTGTAGAGTAGTTTTTTTATTTAAAAAATAGAAAAAGAATGAGACTCATCTTTGGCATCTATTAAAATGCTGTGTGTTATATTTTTAACATTTACTAGAAGTCAAAAAATTTTACCGCTCATACAAATTATAATAAGTTACATTTTCAATCCTGAAGGATATAGCTCAACTAATTAGATCATGAATTTGTTATTTAAAGATCACCAGTCGAGTGTCATAAACCTTAAAGTCACTAAAAACTTACATGAATGTTAACTTTAAGATCACAAAGTATTAATTTAGATACGCGTAAAATAACTCAGATGTCCACGATTTAAAAAAAAAGTTATACTTTTGTCTATATATATATATATATATAAAAGACTAGCAACAGATCGATTATACATATAATATACATATCAACTTGTAAAATTTAAAACAGGACGTGCTTATCTTCCCACGTAATTTAGAGGAAGGGAAGGAGAAAGAGTATATATATTAATGTGCGAATCGAGAAAAGATGTACTATAAATTTAGAATAAAATAAAATGACATATTGCCGTTTTGCCACTTGGCCATATATATTAAAGACAACCGTCAATTAATTAAAAAAAAAAGTACATGAAAGAGATTAGGGGTGTGGTGGCACTTCCCATGTTGGTACAGGAAGGACGTGCTCCTACAAAAAAGGACACTTGTTATCAAGGCAATTACAAAAATAGCCCCTTCTTTATATTTGGAGTCGTGATATAAATAAAAATGTTTTCAAATTGTTTCATAGAAAGAAATTTTCTGTTTTATGTTATCAAACAAGTATTGAGTGTTGTTTTAATAATAATAAAAAAGTAGCTAAGTGTATTTTTGATGACATACACAAAAGACGAATTGAACTTACTATTTATTATGAATTCATGATGTATTAATACTTGTGAATGTCAATTTAAATTACTATATAGCTAGATTGTTGGCACATGCCATGTTATGTTAAGTTTTTCTCAATGTTCAAAAAAATAATTGTCAAGAAGATATTAATATTTTTTTAAAAATAAAAAAAATCTGAAACTCAAGTCATTGACTAGACTTGGCTCAATAAGTGCAGTTCATCTAACAATATAATTAATAAAAATAGGCAATGATAATAAATAAACTAAATAAAAAAAAGCTACGATCAACTTAAAAAATAAATGTTTAGCAATATTATGGAAAGATATTCTTTTAATATTTGATAACCAAGCAAAAATAAAATGAGAATATGATAACCTTACAAAAATCAAAATGAGAAAAATTCGAAGCTCAATTAACAACAAATCAAATGCCGAATAAAAAAATTAAAAAAAATAAAATATAACAAAATAAATTACCCTAGTCCACTCTAGTTGCCCTGCTAAATAATTAACATGGTGGTGAGATTAGGATAATCCTGTGGAAAACAAATTGAATAAAACAATGAAACTCAAATCTAAAACAACCTAATGTTGAAAGGCAAAACTAAAAAAAATCCAAGTCAATGGGGCCTGCTAAGCCTGTCATCCAAAACATGAGATCAGGATAGGAAATTAACCACAAAGCCCAATCGCCAACCAATCTTATGTTGAAGGAAAAAATTAAGGAAAAATTAATTTTAAAAAAATGACAACAATTTATTTTAATTTAAAACAATATTAACAATTTTCTTTATAAAAAAAATATTAGAATGATGATATTTTGAATTAACCTGGATCAAACCAAGTTAATCTACCCAGCTCATTACATAGATCATGGCTATGATAATTTTGTATAGTAATCTAAATACCTTGTTATCTTTTTTATATAGCTCATTTAATAAAAATAAAAAAAGGAAAAAAAGTAGACGACGTACCATGTGTTTGCTTAGATTTCGTCCACGTTTCACCACCTTCCAAGTGGTTGAAAAATTGTTCTAAGTTTACGTAGCCAAAAAAAGATATTTTTAATATAATTTCATTTAAAAAACATAATAAACACACTTGAAATACCAATTAAATAATTTATTAACTTAAAATACCTTTAAATCGGTTTGAAAATACAAAATTATATATAAAAAACTCTTAACAACGATCTAGTTTGTTAAGCAAAATTAAAGCTTAAAAACACTAGAACGACACCCCTTTCATACCAAAAACAAAACTTTGACTTTTTTTATTCATGATATTTTCTCTTTTCTCCACTATTTCATCATAACACTCTGTCTTTTCTAAAAGTTTTAAATTGAGGGGATCAGAAATAAAATAAAAATATTCTAGAGGCAAATTTTTTTAGAAAGGGGCTTTATGAATCCTTTTTTTTTTCTCATATCAATTTTAATTTTTATATTTTTATTTTTTTACAAACGATAAAACTAGATTTGTTTCGTAAAATTAAGTATCAAATAATATAGAATATTTTTTAATACCGTAATATTATCATAAAAAATAAATTAAAATGAATTATAAAATTCAATTATAAAATAACTAAATTGAAAAAACAATTTCGATGACCGGAGCAGAAAAACTTCAAGGAGCAAAGAAGAAAAGGAAGAAACAGACACTGCTCTAATAAACGATGACGCATGAGATGAGCTATAGTATTGTTGACTTTTTTTAGATTTTTTTTTTAATTTGTATTCTAATTATAATTATGCGCTCCCAAGAAATTCTTCATGGTTGTTGCCAAGTGGTTAAACCTTTTTTTTTTTCCATAATAAAAAACACAGACCCTGGTACTGAAAGTGTTTTTGGCTTATTGATTATATTTAGTTTACTCTAAATTAAAGAGAGGGGATAATTTAATTGTATGAGATTGTGATTGCGGTTGCTTTTTAAAGTGTTTTTAACTTATAAATGTATCAAAATAATATTTTTTTAAAATTATTTTTGATATTAGCGCATCAAAATGATCTAAAAACACTAAAAAAATAATATTAATTTGAAGTAAAAAAAAATAAAAAAATTTAAATTTTTTCAAAAGCGCTTTTGAAACGCAAAATCAATTAAACTAGTAAATTTCAAGTAATTATTGTCCTTCATTATATGTTATATTATGATCCCCAATGTTGTGTCACTCTTTTAATTAAGCCATGCTTGATGCCTCATGCACTTAATTATTTCTAGTATTACATGATTTTTTCTTTCAATTTTAATCCCACTTGTTTAAAATTTTATAATTTTTGAACAATAAACTAATAACAATATAACAAATTTGGCATATAACGAGAAATCATGATATACAATTTAAATAAAAACTAATCAAATTAATTAACACAATGTTAGTTTTTTTAAAAAAACTTGATAGGATATGATTCATTTAAATAAAAGCTAATCAAATTAATTAATAAAAATAAACCATAATCAACCCTGAGGGATGTAGCTTAACTGGTCAGACTCTAGGTTTGCTCCCTAGAAGTCACCAGTTTAAGTCTCACAGACCTTAGGGCCATTGAAGGCTTACATGGTCGATAACTTTAGGGCTCGTGAGATTATTCGAGGTGCGCACAAGTTGGTCCGGACACCCACGTTAATAATAATAAAAAAACTATAATCAATAAATTGGACTTTGAAATGGGTGAATGTACAAATATAATCTAATGCTATATATAAATGTAAATGGCAATAGAATCCATTAAAATCAACATTTTTAGATATGATTGACTAGATCTAAATTTTACAATTTATTAAATGTTTAACAACCCTTTGTAATTTTACCAAGAATATAAGATCCACTCTAATGGTGATTAATTAGGTAACCTCTCAAAGTCTCAAATCTTGACACTAAAGGCATTGATTCAGAAAAGGAAAACAAATATGAAACTCCAATCTCTAAAACAAAAGAAAAAAAAAAAAAAGAGGGCGGGGGGGATTTTGGACTATAGGGACGAAGAGGTAAATATTAAATTCTCGGGGTCAGCATAAGGAGTGCTTATCGATTGTTTTTTTATTATTATTTAAATTTATTAAAATATATATTTTATATTTTTTTAAATTTATTTTTAATATTAATAAATTCAAAACTATAAAAAAACAGTTCAAAGGCGAAGAGAGGCAAGCATTAAATTCTTGGGTCAGCAGTGTTTATTGATTATTTTTTAAAATTTATTTTAAATATTAACACATCATTCAAAAACACTAAAATATTAATTTAAAATTAAAAAACAAATAATGTTTTTTTTTTAAATAAAAAAACAGGTTGAACGGGCAGTGACAAAATGGTAACTACCTCTCCTCCACCTCGCCGTCAGACGCACACAAAACCACCATATGATCAGACAGCTAATATTCAACCTCTTCAACCATTCTAAAATCTCAATGGCAGACATTTCACCTCATGTGAAAAGGACCCTTTCCATACTCTAACATTACCTCTCTTCTCTCCTTTGTATCATTTCTGTTGTTTTCTCTCTTCACAACCTCTCTCTTTTTATAAAGAAAAAGGTTGCATTTTTATTTTAGCATGCATTCTTCTCTTTCTTGTTTGTTGGGATTTTGAAACTCAAAGATCGGATCGATAGTCATCTCATTTCGGCGACCCTACACATGATATCTCTCTCTTTCTCTTTGTTTTTCTAAATGGTCTCTCTTCTCTCTTTCTCTCTCTCACTCTCTCTCTCCCCGCCATTGTTAATACAGTTATGTTACAAACATACAGTCTGTTGTTCTTCTATACCCTTATAAGTCAGTGTTTTCATTGCAGGTTTAACATGGACCTTTTGAAGACACACAGGGAGAGTGACTGATCTCTGAGAAAACATAGCTTTCTTAGCAAAATCAAAGGTAAACTTAGGTGGTCTTTTGTTCCTTTTCAAAGGTGTTTCTTCGAGTGTTTTATTAAAGTTTGCGATTTTGGTTGACCAAAAGATGTCAATATCTCTTTGGATATGGAGATTAAAGGATTTCTTTGATTTGGTTGTGAGAGAAAACAAGAACAAGAAAATTGTCCTTTTTTTACTTTCTTTTTCAGAGAGAGAGAAAAATTGAGATCTTGAAGCATCCTTCCACCTCATGCTTCCTTGCATTTCAAGGTGTCAATGAAGTAGGAGAGGCACTCACATTCAAAACTTATAGAAACAAATCAGTTTTCAAGAGATAAAGAGCAAGAGCTTGTAGGAGATTCATTGGCTATATCTCTATCTTCTTCTTCTTCTTTTTATATATATATTGGTAAATAAATTACACCAAGTAGTTATTAGATAAATATTGTTTTCTGTTTCACTCTCCCTCTCTCTCTAGCGAGGCTTGAAGAAATATTATTAGCCCATCAGTTAACAGATGATTCAGTTTCCCTTTAATATCTTCATTATTACAGTTTCTTTTTCTTTCATTACAAGTTACTGTTTGATTGTCTATATCGTTTTTGACTCATCATGTATTATTATTTATTTCCTTTTATTGGTAAATGAAGCTTCTCTGAATCTCTTCACCTTTATCTTCGTGAATCCCAGATTTCCATGCCTTAATAAAACCTTTCCTTTATTACCTAGTGATTTGAACTTGTTTTCTTTAATGGGTTTTGATTAATTGTAGTTGTTGGAAGGAAGGGTAAATGTCTTCTTCCAACTCTCCATGTGCGGCATGCAAGTTCTTAAGGAGAAAATGCACGCAAGAATGTGTTTTCGCACCTTATTTTCCACCGGACCAGCCTCAAAAATTTGCAAGTGTCCATAAGGTATTTGGTGCTAGTAATGTTGCTAAACTTTTGAATGAGCTCAATGCTGCACAACGTGAAGATGCTGTTAATTCACTTGCCTATGAAGCTGAAGAACGGCTCCGTGATCCTGTTTATGGCTGTGTTGGGCTAATTTCAATTCTTCAACATAGACTGAAGCAACTCCAGAATGATCTTTATTGTGCTAAGAAAGAACTAGCTAATTATATAGGGCCTCAAGCAATGCTACCTATGGTGATGCAGCCACAACATATGGCTAATCCATCTTCTTCAACTGTGATGCAACATAGTGTGATGCCAATGATGGGTATTCCTTCTGTTGGACAAATGGGGATTCGTGCAGAGGCTCATCAACATCAAAACCATCATGTCCATCCTCAGCAACTCTACGAGGCTCAACAGTTGGCTGCTGTGGTGGCTGCAAGAGAGCAGGAGATATTAAGGGCTTATGAGCAACAGCAACAACAGCACCATCAGCAAGAAATTGTGAGATTTAATGGTGGACTTGAGCCAGCTAATTCAGTTGCTGCTACTGGGTATAATCAGATCAATCCCTCTGCTGCTGCTGCTGTTATGCCACCCTCTTTGGCTCTAGGAACTTTTGACAACACTTTTCAGATTCAACCACAAGGAGATCCCCATCCCAATCAGCTTCAGGCACAGGTTTTGCTTCAGGCACAACAAATCCAACAGCATCCAAAATCTGAAAGCGAGGAAGGTAGGAGGAGTGTTGGTCCTTCTTGTTGATGTTTTTGCGACACTGTGTACCTTTCTTGCTAGTTTCTTATGGCGATTTTCCAATCTAGCTAGGTATGGTTTCTTCACTTCCTCTATGTATTTAGTTCGTTGTTTGCTGTTTAGGCCTGCACGTGTTTGTCTGAAAAAAATAATCTTTGCATTTATGGATGGGTTCTCTAGTAAGTAATCTGGGTTGGTATCCTTTCACAAATAGGGTAATGTAGTTTGTTGGCAGTAGAAAGCCAAAGTTACTGTTGTTTTGTGGAGTGCAAAAGGGCTAGCTCGTTGAAAGAACTAATTGTCTTTTCATAGGCAGGGACATATCACCTTCATGGAATATAAGAAGCACGCACGCACACGCACGCACACATACATATTGTCTTTTCATAGGCAGGGACGTATCCTTTCACATATATAATTGATTTTTTTCAACGAATAATAACAAAATTAAACAAATTAGTTTTTGATTAAATATTAAATATTAAATTATAAGTTATAGAAGTATTATTCCTTAACACAAACTTCTACAACAAGGTTAATTAAACTTTAATATGAATATAATTCTTTTATAATTATGAATTGATCACTGTGTATGTGCTTATTAGTCACATTTCCTTAAATATAATTCTTTTGAGAATTCATATCCAATAACTTTTAAATTCATTTTTTTTATGAGAATTTTGTTGCAATATTATGCACTAACTGAAAATGAGCTCAGGTCTACAAGGTCAGCAGGATAATGTTAATTATTAATGATGAATCCAAGGCATGTTTAAGTTTGTCATTTTCTTTTGGAAGGATTATGAAACGATTTTTGTAGTAATCATGCAAGGAAATTTAGTCCTCTTTTTTTTTTAATTAGTAAGAGACGTAAAAGTGGTAGATAGAAAGATTTTATGGAACTTTGGTGTGCTAATTCCATCAATGATCTTGACTTTTGTTTTGTAATTTTTCTTCAAAGACATCAGTCCCCTTGTTAATGGTTTTCTCATTTCTAATGAGTGGAAGACACTACTAAAAAATTAGCCTATTAGCAACTAACTATTCTATTA
Organism: Populus simonii; assembly: GCA_007827005.2. Taxonomy (NCBI): domain Eukaryota; kingdom Viridiplantae; phylum Streptophyta; class Magnoliopsida; order Malpighiales; family Salicaceae; genus Populus; species Populus simonii. The sequence continues at coordinate 13,202,865 of CM017470.2, forward strand.
CAGATAATATTAAAATTTATTGATAATTTTAGATGTAAATAATAGATGCTAATTTTTTAGCAACGGATTATCGGTTGCTAATTTAGTCCCAAAATGTCGATGAACATTACAGAAAGACAATAATCTTCAAGGAAACACTCAGGATCAAATTGATATAGTTTATTGGTCTTAGACTCAATTAAGAATGAGTACACAGGTTTCGGACTAAAATTAGGTTGTTCTTTTGTTTTATCCTGAAATCATGTTCCTTTTACCGGTTGACTAAGGTGCATTAATGTTTTCAAACAGTCTAGGTTACTCTAGTCTGCATCTAGCTTATTAACCAAACCATTCATGATGTGTACTCCCTAATTAAGTTGCGATCAACGTGACAGTACTTTTATTTTCATCCTTTGTTTTTTTGGCACAGACAGCAACACCAATAATATATATATTGATTATATTTTATAATGATTTTTTTGGTTTCCTTCCTCTTACTTTCCTCATGTCCATGCAGCTCTTATATAAATGCCGGACACAAGTGGATAGAAAGAAATACATAGAGAGAGGGAGGGGGAGGTTTACATCTGAAATCTCAAGGCAGTATTTTTTTTTATAAAATTTTTGGCCCCTGGAGAAGAAGACTTTCTGGAGAGACGCAACATGAAATGAAGGATCTGTCTTGGTTTTCGAGTACAGCTTTCTTTTATCTGGCGTTTGGACTTAAATTAATGCAGAGAACGTTTATGTAAATCTGAAGCATGGGAAGCCTTCTTTGAAGCTTTTATTGCCCGCCCTATATATTTTTATTTTCGCTATCCCTATCGTTTTAATTGCTAGAATCTCATGCTTCTAGTTCTCCTTTAGCATGCCCAGTATTAGATCTTTATAGGTTGTATCTAGCCATATGATAAAAACTTAGTAAAATGTATTTTCTCAATGCTCTATTTTGGCTCTTTTTTTTTTTTTTAATTTTAAATCAAGATAGATTGCGCACCGTTTGAATATTGTAACCATAATCAAATGATATAATTTAGAATATGCAGTTTGGCATATTCAAATAGACTCACTCAATTTGTTGGGAAATTAGAACCAAAATTCAACATGCATCATCATTATGAACAACCCAATTCAATGAAAAAAAAATAAATTCAAATAAGAATTCAAGATTTAATATGGTCAAGTTAAACAATACTAATTAAATCAATATATATGTTCATGAATATGATTGTAATTTTTATATTTAAAAACCGAGAGCTCCTTGTAAACCCACTTCCACACTTAAAAAAAGCCTCTAAACCCCTGTGTTTTTTACACTTTAACCATTCATCTTCTAACCTATTTATAATGGCCGGCTAAAAACACTTGGTGGGCGATGAAGGAACAAACTTGGTGACTAAACTAGGAGGCTACTCCACATTTCTTTATCTTCACCCTTTTTACTTGACCATTTCTTTAAGAAAAAATAAGTCATATCACCAACAAATCTCCACTTTGATGAATTTTAAGCCTTTTAGAAGATTTAATGACTTTACATGCTTGTGAATATCACAAAATTAAAAATAGAAGTATCTGTTGATCTTTAAATTTACTAGCTACACATAACTTAAATCAACAAACAATTTTTAGCTTTAAAAACTAGAAGTAATCGTTGATCTTAAAATTTAATAGTTACATATGACCTAAATCAACATACAACCCTCAGCGCCACTTGATTTAAAAAACATGGCCAATGTCCATCAACAACTATCTCTGGTCAGCTTTACCCGTTAACTTTAGAACATGACCTTTATCTATCTTTGCTTTTAGAAGGATCTTTCCCCCACACTTATCTGAAATCTAAAAATGTATAACTCCTTCGTTTTTATCAATCACTGAAAAGACTCATTTTAAGTAGCTGTCATCTCGTGTGCTTCATTCTAAACCACTATTTGAGGTCAATATCTTTCTAATCAAATAATATAAGCCATCATACTTTTCTCTTTCTATTAAAATTATGCTACCATATGGGACTTTCAAGACTCCACTTATAGGAGAATAATTATATCCTTTGGAGTCAAGCTGGCTCAACGATATCAAATTCCTACACATCTTTGAGACATAGGCCACATCACCCAAAGTATAGGCCATTATATCAAACATTTTGATTTTTACCATTCCGATAACCATAACATCACAATATGGCATACCATCAATAGGCATAGTGATAGTTTTTGTTCTTGTTTTAAACATGTTTTAGATTGCTTAAGCTTTTCTTATGATAGTTTGTTCTAGTTTTGGTTAATAATGTGTTAGTGAGGTGGGCACTAAAAGCATGATTCATGGTTTTGATGCTTGTTTGATTATGTATTTTTAGCCCAATAACATATTAATGATATATTTGAGGTATTTTGATTGGTGTTTGAATTTGTTTTCTAATAAAACAATGAGTTTCTTTTGTTTGTGAGTTAAAGATTTTGGAAGCATATTGATCAATTTAATGTTTTTTGCGCAAGTTCATGGTTCATACAAGTATTTTTTTTGGCATATATATGTCAAAAATGTCAAGTTCTGAATTCAAATAACATGAATATGTTTATTGTTTAGCTTTGATAGTTTTGAACTTTGAAACTTCATGTATGTTATTGTTGATTTGATGTTATTTGTTAGTTCTTTATATTCAATTATGCTTGGTATTGATAATGTGGTTTGTGAGGACCAAAAACAATGTATTTAAAGGCTTAAAAGGCCAAATATGGGTTTTGGGATTAATTTTTCAAATTTTTAAAATTTTCTATATTTTGGATTCATGTTCTTTGCATGAACTTTGCTTTAGCCTCTTTTTTTTAGCTATTTTTAGTTAATTCGTGGCACAAACATGTTAGTTTGTCATATTTAGCAAATAATCTATAGTTAAAACGTATCAATAACTCGTATTTATGTTTTTAGATTCTAGTTTTTTTTGGACTACCCAAATACATTTCGATTAAACCATGACTTTTGAGTGTTAATCAAAGATAATGGATGCTTGACTCTTGATCCACACATGATTATGAACAAAACATTGCCTTTCATTACATAAAGACTTGTCTGATTTGTGATTTGTGTATATCGAGTTTCAGTTTGAATGTTCATCGTGTTCTTCAAGTTCTTGGTGTTTGACTGTTTTTATTAGAAAATTTTATGTTTATATATATATTTATAATTTTGATATGTTTTTGGTTTAGAAAACTTATGCTTCAATCATTTTTATAAGATTGTAGGGGGAAAATAAAATGTTAAATTATGTTAAAAAATTATAAGAATTAAGAAATAAAAACATTAATAACCTTATTCTTATAAAATATTAATGAGGCAAATTATTTACTCTTGGATTCTATGACTAATACTAATAACAAAAATATGTTTTCTTATTTGAAAATTATGTTATCATTAGGTATTCTTAAAATATTACTGTAATCATTATATTTGATGATAAATTAATTTCAGAATATAAAAAATAAAATAGAAAACAAACAAATAAAGAAATAAATATGGGAGCCTTTAAATTGTTAAATCATATATTAGGTGGTATTTGGTAAGTATTCCGGACAGAAAATATAAAAATAATTGAAACAGAAAATAAGACAAAACAAGAGATGAAACAAAATTGTATTTAATAATAACATATAAAATAAAATGAATATCTTTATATTCTATGTAGTTGATATCTTTATATTCTATGTAGTTGATATATATATATATATATATATATATATATATATATATATATATATATATATATATATATTATTTTACCTAAACAACTTCAACTATTGCTTCTGCATCCTCTACTTTATTATATTTTTATTGTTATTGATGTTGTGCAAATCTCAAATTCATTGCTTTCTTATTTTATGTTTTGTTTTGATTTCCTGCATGATAAAACTTATATTTTGATCTGTTCTTCAATCTCCAGATAGATTTTAATTTCTCTTCACTCCAAAATTTCATCACAAAAAATATAAATAAATAACTAATTTTTTAATTTTTTGAGATCCAACAATGTCAATTTTTCTTTATCAAAATTAAGTTTTTTTTCCCCTTTCCCTAACCCTTCAATTCAATCCTTAAATTAACCAAAAAAACTTTACTTTATTATTCAATTCTCGATCCGAGTTTTCTTAATTGTGGCCGTTTGATTGGTTGACTTTCTGAATCTGAATAGTTGATCAAAAGATGATGAGATTAGCGGGAATTTGATTTGGATGCAGCCACTTCAATATTATTATTGTTACAATAATATATATTGTCTCTCAATCCCAGACGTTGATATTGTTGAATCTTTTTGTTACTGCTTGGATTAAAAAATAATGGGATAATTTTGAAATTATAATTTTTTATAGGAATATTCTAAGGATAAAAAATAATATATATTATCTGTATATGAAATTATATGCAAAATAATTAACCTTGAAATACATATTTGTATGTTGCATGATAGAATTTCTTAAATAATCATGTACGTGACTTTTAGTCCCTGTATTTGTCTTTAATTTAAGAAAAAAAAATAATTTTCCATAGCATAAGAATCAAAATATACTAATTTTATATGAATAGCATGGTTTTTGTTTGTATTTCTTTAAGCATTATTTTAATATTTTAATTAAAAAATAAATCAAATTTAGAATTTTAAAACTAAAAAAAAAAAAGGCATAGACCAAGAACCTAAGCCCATGCTCACTTGGGCTTGGTTTAGATTAAGAAATTTTCATTGCCGAAAAAGGCATTCTCTCGATAATTAATATTAATTTATTAATTGGTAATTGGTAATTGTTAATTGTTAATATAATTTTATAATTGTTAATGTTAATTGTTGCTTGTGCGTTCTCAGGAATTTGTCTTGATATTTCCAAGCTGCTACGATTTTCTCTTAGTAGATAACAACAAAAGACTTTGAGTAAATTATAAATTAATCCCTTTAGTCTTGACAAAGAAATTAAATATTTCATTTAGTTTCAAAAACTAATTAATTAATCTATTGAAAATAATCGACTATGATTAATTTAGCAGTATTATGATCCAACAAAATATCTTTTTTTTCTCTCATTAATTCGACCCTATCCGATTTATTTAAATAAAGCTGATCAAATTAACATGGATCAGCTATAATCATTAACAGATTGTGCGAGGTTTTAACTAAAATTAATTAGTTTTAAAAATATAATTAAGATTTCTAATCTACAAACCTAGCTAATCTAATCCTCTCTGTGTGTGTGTATATATATATATATGCTATAACGTTGCCTCTCATCTCTCCTTTTATCATTTCTGTTTTATTTATTTATTTATTTATTTATTTTCATGCACACTCCTCTCTTTCTTGTCGGTTGGCATTTTGAAACTTAAAGATCGGATTGATGGACAGTTCTATCGTTTATTTCATTTAATTTGTGAACGATGCTTCTCTGAATCTCTTAACCTTTATCTTCGTGAATCCCAGATTTCCAAGCCTTAATAAAACGTTTTCCATTACCTTGCGATTTTAATGTCAAACTTATATATTTAAAATGTAAAGATTTATTTATCATTAATATATATTATTATGATCAGATTTTATATATTTTTAAAAAATAATTATATATATATATATAAATTTTACTTTAGTTTACATTGATAGTTAAAATTAATAATAGTATAATAACTCTAATTATAAAACTCGAATCGACTTGGCGGGTTATCCCAAGACCTGAACAACACAGGGCCTAGACCGGTCCAAATTTTTTAGAGAGAGAGAGAGAGAGAGAGAAAGAGGATTGACCCAACCTAATTAGGTTAAAAACTTGGGTCGACCCGTAACCTGATCAACCCAGGATAAAACCTGATAAAAAAACTCATTGACTTTTTTTTTGAAAAAAATATTGGTCAAAACAATGTCGTTTCGATCTTTTTAAAAAAAATTGGGGTTGACTCTCCCTACATGTGATCTGAGACTTGTCCTGGATCAAGTTTTAAAACTATGATAAATATTATTTTTAGAGATATGTCTTATTTGCATCTTTTACTCTGGAACTACAGAAATTCTTTCCAAAATTGTTCCACGAACATATTAGTTTTTATTTTTTTATTTTTTTCTTCAACTAAATATATTTTTGTCCTCATTGTCTCCATCTATTTTTTCTCGGGATAGTAATCAAACACTACCCAAGGTTTCAATGGTTCAAATTGATACTAGGTTCAAAGCCTATAAGGATCTAGATAGGGATTGAGTCTGGGGCACTAGAGTTTTAAATTTTTAAGAAATTATACTGAACCATGTCTAGATAGCAAGATGATGGAATTTGGTGTTACATGTCTCAAAATACATAAAAGCAATAGAAAAATAACTTTAAATTATTTTTTGGAGTTCCTATAATCCCGCTAGACAATCTAGAGTTGTTTAGGGTTTGAGCGAAAATTACTTTAAGATCAAATATTTTTTCTTTGATTTGATAAATTCTTCAAAGTTGAATTAATACAAAACATAAGTCATTCAATTATTCAGTCTCTAACAATAATCCATACGAACCATCATATTAGAAATTTCTTAAAATCATTTTGAAAAAGAGTGATTGTTATGCTTTTAATGCTACATTTTTGCTTTATGTTTTTAGGTGTTTTTGTAATGTATATGTTGTAATATACTTCTCTACTCTTTTTTCACCTTATATATAAGACATAACATTTTATTTATAGAGAAACTTGATAAATGTATTAATTATAAATTATCAATTTCCCTGAAACAATATCATATATATTATTTTAATATAATTTTAGAAATTTATTCAATTATATTTCTACTTGATTTTTTTAGGTCTGGAATTGTGATTCTCTATAAATATTGCATTCTAGTCCTTAATTTCTAAAACTTATTTACAATCAAGTCTCACTTGATTAAGCATTCCAGTTTAACTTTTTGCAATGATTCTTTATTTGTGTGACCCATTAGGGTCCTTAATATGTTAATCATAATTCTAAATAAAATAAGATTAAATATATAAACAATTTAATTTATTATCAATTCAATAATTGATTGATTGATTTATATTTAAAAATCAAATACAGTGTCTAAAAACATATCATGATCCCTTAAATATTAAAAAAATCATAAATGATTTGACCTTTTAGTGTTTAGTTTCTTAGTGTAATTATTATCACTTTATCAAGAATATTCTAATCTAAACATTTAAGCATGGAGTATATATACTCTGTTAAATCATATTTATTCCAAACACTATAGTTATTGGTTCTTTAATTAAAATTTAAAATTCTTTTCAAATCTTATTTTACTTAATGCAAAGATTTTATGATCAATATTATTTGAGAAACATATAAAATATTTTTTCTAATTGACCTAGAATGATGAAACCTCTCTCGATCACTTAAATACCTTTATATAATTCATATTATATCCAATATTTACCAGTTTATAACCCTTTTATCAAGGTAATGTGTAGTCAAGATTAAAGTATAATATTTTTTATATAAGATAATTTAGTGATGGTAGTGAAACAAATATATTATAGGATATGCTAGTTTTTTGAATGAAAAATCAAACACTCTTAGCAACTGAGGATGGGTTAGTTCTTCTTAACTTATGACACATTGCTTCATGGACTTGATGTTATATTGAGACTGTTACTGCCATTGATAGTGCTCCCATGAAAAGAGAAGAGATATGTTTAATATTCCAACTTCCAGGCTAGGAAAACAGAAAGGATATGTCTTAATGCTTTGACATTAACAAGAAAAAAAATAATTGAAGTTGCTACACATGAACATGGAAAGATTCCAACAAAAGTGCACCTATCATTTTGAGTCATTCAATGCTACGGGCAAAATCTTTGCGTGGGCTCACCATATCCTCTCAATGAGATCACAACTTTCTTTTTTATTATTATGAAATTGACGACTTTGATGCTGCTTCCAAATTGTCTTTGCATCAAAACCCTAGCTAGCTGTAAGAAGAAGTTGAATAGTTGAATACACACACACACACACACACACACACAAAAAGAGAGTAGAAACGGATAATTTAAACAACAAAACTCAATGGTTTAGAGAAAAAAGAATGTGCTGAGCAGGTGAATATTTAAGAATATAAAGTGCCTCCCTTTTATGGTTTCTGGTCGATTATATATAAACAATTGAAGTTTGGGTAATTATCCGTTGTTATATGATTATTATTTTATTTTATTCTTGCTCTTAAAGATGATAGGCCCAGGCCCAAGACTAGATTCTAAGAACCTTTTGTTCCTGGGTGCGCGCGCACGTGGTCGGTGTCTATTTTTTTTTATTATTATTATTATTTTTGGTGGATGGAGATCATTGGTTTAGCAGGATGAAGGGACCTCTAGTGGTTCATGGTTTCTGAAATTAATGAAGTGATTGGCACTGCAGAGATAGATTAGGAAACTGCCTTTCGTTTGTCTGATGTTGAAAAGGCCAGATTAGGCTGTCACATGGTTACTGTTTTTTCCTGTCAAATTGTTGCTGTGTTTCTCGACATCGGATTCTGCTAAATGTCCTGGATGCCATATGATTAGAGAAAGGGGAAGGCAGAGATCTCTGATAGGATGCTTCTTTACACACCCTACTCATGATATTGATGCCAATATCCCCATGGATTCGAAGTCCGAGGGCCTGCGCATGGTGGTCTTGTTTCCCATCAACTAACAAGCTATTTGAGATTGAAAAAAATATAATAGCTATATGTTTCAAGTGTGAATGAACTGAACAAACAAGTAATCACAATGCAAATGAAACCTCAATCATGTGCTGAATAACAAATTGAAAAGGAAATTAACAGGCATTTGTAAATGAAAGCTGTATGTTTTTTAAAAAAATTTACGAAACTTCTTAGAATTCGTAAATATGAATTACAGAAATTCATGATGAACTCAACAGGAAGGGACATAGCCTATATTATCTGCAAAATTTCACCATGCCTCTAATGTTACTGTCTCAAGGTAAAAAAACACTCCAATTTTGAATCCTATCTTTGTAAACTTCATTATTCTGCTCATCTCTACAGACTACAATCCAATTCCCTATGTATATTTGTATCTGCAAAATTCATGGGATCAGAATCGGTTTGTCACATTATACATGAGCTTCTCCTGGTTTGTGAAGCGCACCATTCCAACTATGACTCTCTGATTTGTCATCTTCTTCTGCTTCCATGCTATCTCCTCCAGTATTAGAGGTAGCCTTGGCAGAACCACTTGCATGGAGGGATCCTTTCGGGGAATTAGACTGTGAAATGTTACCTGTTGAAGGGTCCTTGCATTGATCTTGAGATGCTGGGGCTGCTGGAGATGCTGGGACTTTACGGAGATGAAGCCTGTATTTCTGCTCACACAAAATACCTCATGTTAGTTAGTACTCCATGAAAGAAAATAGCCAAGAAAATATGTTTGTTAATCACAAACTCACTTGCAAGTGGCTTTTAACTTCGTCATTGGTGAGGCCATCCACTTGCATATGCTCTCTGATCTGTTTAGGAGTGGCCACTATATCACAGGAAAAACCAATTAGTTTGAGAGAAAGATAATCATAGTATAACAAGAAAATGATTTGCTAAGGAACAGAATCCAGTATACCGACCTAAGAACATGCAAGCCTCAGAATGCCATTTCATTTCTCATATTAGCAAATTTCACAAGTTAGAATTCACTCAAAATTGAAGTTTTCAAGCAAATCGATCTTTTGTTTATTTCCCATTTTTCAGAGACTCTTTAAGGACCAGCTACACATCAGTCTAATTAAAAGTTCCTAGCAAAAATCCCTTTCTAGTGCAGCAGTTTGGAATGTTTTTCTTTAATTACAAGTGTCAAAAAGAGAGAATTTAGCATGCATCTAACCTTGACAACCACCAAGTTGTTGAAGGGCATCAACAAAGCGCCGGTGAAGCTCTGGTGACCAGGACCGCCGCTGCTTCCTGTAAGCCTGCTGTTGCTGCTGTTGTGATTTACTCAGTATCTTCGTTTGATTACTACAATTGTTGCTCTTTCGCGTCCAATTGCAGGAACTCAAATCAGGAACTGGAGTCATAGGAGAAAGTCCGGTAACTTGCGAAACAACCTCCTTTTCTTCCTTCCTTCTACTCCCTTCAAAACCAGAAAGAGCCTTGAAAGGCACAAAAGCCCCTCCCTTGTTGCTATGATTACCTAACTGAACTGGGTTCTCACAAGTAGACCTATCATCATCTTCTTCACTTTTCTAAAAAGGAAAAGCATGAAATCAAACCGATTCCCATCTTGCAAAATCCAAATAAATCTGCTATCTTTATTCCTCCAAATCAAGAAAATTTAAGAGAATTTGAATTACCTGTTTTGGTTCTGATTTCGAGTCTTGCTTTTTGCAATCCAAGTGGTTGTTAGTGTTCCAAAGCTGAACAGAACTCATCCAGTTCTTTTTATCATTCCCATCTTCATTGGAATTCCCTTTCAATGGTATCAAATCGTTCAATTCACTGCACTGCATTGCCTCCTCCTTTAATCTCGCAATAGCTACAAACCCCACAAAACCAAACAACAACAACAACAACAAAAAAAACCCCATGAAATCAAAATCACATCTTTAAAAGCATAAAAGCACAAAATCAAAGATATACATACAAAAGCGAAAGCAAAAAAAAAAAAAAACAAAAAATACCTTCATTCAAGAGAAGCATGCAAAGAGGGAGTTCACGTTTAAAAGCATCAATCTTTCTCCGTTCATCTTCTAATCTCTCGACATAATCATAAAGCTTTGGTAACTGTTGGCTTCCATCTTTAACCATCGAAACCTCTTTAAGACATTCATTTATTGTTTTTGGTTCACAAACCAAACTCAAGTCCAAGCTAAGCTCCATCGTTTTAGCTTTGTTTCACCCAGATTCTCTCTATTAAAATCCTCTAACATGACCAAGAAAATGAATAACAAAAGTGAGAGATAACCCATGTCCTTATATAGACAAGGGGCAAAAATTCAGATTCAAAGACGCCAAGATTCGGTTGCTCACTCACCTACGGGTAGTCGCATAAATTTGAGTCAACTCGGTTGACTCGGTGGCCTTGTAGAGGAAAAACTAGGTGAATTATATTTTTGTCTTTATAGATTCAGTAATGATTCAATTTTACCCTCACGGTCTCTAATTTCCCATCGTTACGATTTTCATATTTTTTATTATCCTTTTTTCTTCATAAATTCGTATGATACATATAATCTCTTACTGTCTGAAAGGTAGAAAATTGTAATTGTGTGCCATTTCTGCAAAGGTTTACTTCAATAATTCTCAGACAGCTACATCATACGTGGCTAAGTTCTTAACATTCTATGTGAAATTCATGGTGGCTACGTTGCTTGCTTTATTTTATATTTTTATATATATAACTTTCAAAGATCAATTTAGAACTTATTTAGTATTGTAGTAATAATTGTTTTTTAAAATATTTTTTAATTGTAAATACATCGAAATAATATTTTTTTTTATTTTTTTAAATTTATTTCTAACATCAATATATCAAAACAATATGAAAATTAAAAAAAATAATTCGAAGAGAAAAAAATTAAAAAGTTTTAATTTTTTTTAAAATATTTTTAAAACATACAAACAAATAAATTTTTAATGATAAAAGGTCACCAAAATACTATTTGGAAATTACAAGGATAACATTGAAAAACTTTACACTAAGAATAGAAGCAATATTTAAGAGGAGAGTGATGAGTGGATACGAGTTTGGTGATTTATGGAATTGAGAATCTTCAAACGCGGCGACTTGTGGTCACTAATTAATTAGCATTTCTATATGGTAAAGGGAAATTTACTAGCAAATGAAAAGGAATTATTTTGGTATGGTGTGTGCTCTATAAGATTCATTATGTTGGGTGGCGTGGGGTGGGGTGGGGTGAAGGTATCTTTGAAAAAAAAAAAAAAAACATAAAGTCGCTTTGGGGAAGAAATTTATTGTTGTTTGTGTTTTCCAAAGTTGTCCTTTTAATAAAAAAAATACAGACAATTTACTTGTTTTAATTATTATTATTATTTTATTAACATTGATGTTTGGGCTAACTTGCGTATATCTCGACTAATTTTATAGACCCTGAAGTTAACGACCATTTAAACCTCTAGTGGTCATCATATTAGCAATCACATAGCTCAAATTTGAGACTAGGAGAAGTAAATTTTTTGATCCCAAATTTTTACTACTGGATACTTACTAGATGATTTATTATTATTATTATTGTGTATGGATTTCTAAAATTAATAGTATAATGCTTTCTCCAAGAAACAAATGATATATCTAATGTGTGGTCGATGAAAAAAAAAATATAATTATTCTATATTTTCATTTTTCTAAGGTTTTATAGCCTTTAATTGTCAAACGATAACCTTTTATAATGATGGATTGATTGCTAGCATTAGCAACCAAGATTTACATGAAAATTCTTCCTCTGCCGCTTTTTAGAAAATCTCATCAAAATCCACTTTGCAGATCCTATGAGATTTCTTATAAAGTGACGTAAAGAAAAAATCATTGATAAAATATTCGTTCCTGTCTTATATATATTGAGCATCCCATGATTTTTTTTTTAAAAAAAGTATATTGAACATTTTTCATGATTTAAAAAAAAAACTTTAAATGTTTAAAAAGCGTTATTGAAAGTTTTTTATTTTTTTAATTTTAAATTAATTTTTTTTAAAAAATTTGAATAGTTTTTGTATCCTGATATTAAAAATAAATTTTAAAAAATAAAATAAAATATTATTTTAATATATCTTCAAGCTAAAAAACAACTATTTTTTATAATCTCAAACACTATCCAAAATAATTTTTAGTACCATTGCATAACAAGACTAATAGATATTGAAATGTGATACTTTTAGTACTCTTAATGACTATACTAGTAATTTACAATATATATTATCAAAATCTTATGATTTATGAGATAATATCGATGTCATAAATGAAATTAAAATTAAAACTACTGAAATTTCAACAAAAAAATATGCGACATCAAGAAATTAACCAAATCTAATATTTACGAGAAAACATGAGCATAGTGGTGGAAGCGGGGGGCTAACCCCTGCAATGAAATGTTTTTTTCCCGGTTCCTCCCTTGTCAATGTTTATAATTTTAGTAATAATATAAATGAAATTTTAGTTTTTTTAAAATAATTTTTTTAATTTGTCTCTTTTTAATTTTTTTTTTCCGTCCTGACTAATAATTCTAGAACAAACCTTGGATAATCAAAATTTTGATCACCTAAAAGAAAAGGGCACATCTTTTCATATAGTTTTATTAAAACAACATTTTCTATAATTGTTTTCTCATGAGTTTTTCCCATGATTGTTAGGTTGCTTAGTGTGGGTGAATTCCTTGATATTCTTCCTTTAACGAACACAAAATACACGCATTTGTCTTTCTTTCTAATACGGAAGAATCCTGTGTATATATAAAGTTTGAGTCACTACACATTCATCATGCTTATCCGAACTCCCCCCTACATCATAAAGATCTAAATATGATAATTTAAAAAAAAATAAAATTTGCATCCATCTACCACGGCCATGATTACGAGGGTAAGATGATGTTTAGAAATATAGTAGTGATTATTTTTTAAAGTATTTTTTACTTAGAAAAATATTAAAGTAATATATTTTTTTATTTTTAAAATTTATTTTTGACACTAGCACATCAAAACAATATAAAATTTTAATTAAAAATAAAAAAAATAAATTCTAACAAAAAGTAATTTGAAACTCCAAAACGGTAAATATATTCCAACAAAAGGAAACGGTAAGTAATTTAATTTGATTGTATAAACAATTACAAGAAAAGAAAAACACCATATTTACGGTTTTGTTGTTTTTTTCCTTTCCTTTTCTTTTACAATGCCTGTAGGTTGTAGTTTATATATATATTCAATTCGATATATGTTCTCTTAATTTGATTATTGTAGATGTTCATTAATCGGTCCTTTAGCATACAATAATAAATTAAAAATTATTAATTACTCACTAAGAATTAATTTTTACCCATACATAAGAGTTTTTCAGTTAACACAATAATTTATTTTTTGCCGACATGACCACTCTTTAAATATCTTATTAATTTCTTATATCTAGAAGACCACCATTTTCAATTATTTTCAATATTTTATCAAATGATTTTTTATTCAAATTAAGAAGCTAGTTTGAAATGTTTTTCTGTGTTTCTACATTATGAGCGATCAACTATCAAGAAATACTCTTTAATATATGTTTCGAAGATAACAAATTGCATACCAATTAAAATCAATAAATCTATCTTATAATTTTTATATTTAATTATTTTTAACTTTAGTTTTTAACCGAGTTACTCATTCTTTAAATTTTTTTTTAACTCGGATTGTTCCAAACTCTGAATCAACTGACCTTCTAACTAAGTTTATTAAGTAAGTATTATAAATTACTCATTAAATAATTTAGAGTTTTTCTAAAATCAATTTTATTATATATTGATTTTTTGCTGTAAAAAACACTACAATCATTATCCAATCATTATCATAAGTTTTGAAAACCAATTTATTTGACTTTTAAGACTTTGGACAACAAATAATGGTTTTTATGTTTTTTTTAAGGGCAAAATCAAACATACTTTATGTGATTGTAAGAGTGTAATTTGATAGATATTATTTTTTAAAATAATTTATTTAAAAATATCAATTCATTAAAATAATAAAAAAATATTAAAAAATTATTTAAAATAAAAAAAAATTTAAAATTTTTCAGAAACATATTCACCTCCACTCCCACACAAACCTCAAAATAAAATGAAATGCGAATAATATGCTGCAATTAGCATTTTCACGACAAATTGTTCTTTCTTTTCGTTTTTTTTTTATTTTTTTTTATTTTATCATAAAACAAGAAAAACACGAATTTCACACATCTCTTACGCTGTTTTGGCACATTAAAGTTTAAGCCTTACCTCACCAAAGGCATCATCATTCACAACTTCGATAAAAATGTCAAAAAGTGTTAAGAGACAGACAACCGTGTCCATATTGTCAATCTCATCGCATCTCAAAGCACAATGTCAGTAATGCCCCCATGTAGCTGATCTCATCTCCCCTCATCCAAAAACACAAAAGAATTCATATCTTAAAAATCCCTCGTTAATATTTTTCTAGAGTGCTCCACCGTGTAATTATTATCTACACTTATTTTATGTATCCATTTTTTTAAAAAATAGATTATAAAAAATAAAATTACTTTTAAACCTAAAAAAACAATAATAATATTTTTATTTATGTTTTTTTTAATCAATTTCTACTCATCCCTCTCAAGAAAACACGTTATAGGATTAAAAATAATGCTCATGTAAATTCTAAAAATAGTTTAATTGATCAGTTTTTGGATTTGTTTTTTAATAATTACGAGTTTGTGTTCTCTCAGAAATACTGAAGATTTATATAATTGTTAATTTCATGGTCTATAAAATTAATCAAAATATATCCAAGTTAATCCAAATAATTATATTAATTATAAAAAAAACGCGGCATTTCAAATGCCACTATGAAAAACTCAAAGGGCCCACTAGAGAGATAATAGTCAAAAAGAGAGAAAAATCGCAACAATAAGTTATGTTAGTCGTGTGAAGATTCTCTGCGCGAAGCGCACCCAAGTGTAAACATGGCAGGCATGGCCCTGATTTGTTTTGTACAGTCGGTTGTAACCACCAGCCAAACAGAGCCACGTTGCAATCAACTTTTGATGAGCGGTGACCCTCTTCTGTTCGTCACAGCTTGCCCAAGGACAGAGTAGTTTCTTCCAGAAGTGACACAGGGAAACATTAAAGGACAAGCCGTTGATTTCTCGATCCCACTGTTTCAATATTCTCTTGCTGATGCAACCGACACGTATCCTAAGAGTTTACAACATGTGATATATAAATCAGTAAATTGTAAGGACTTGCAATGCTTCGTACGCATCGGCTCTTCCTTTATCTTCAATGCCGATAAGATTCCTTTTCTTTTAGATTTTTGGTACGGTTTTTCATTATTTTGCTTAAACGACAACGAAGTGGATGCCTTTTCATGCAAGACGACAATCATTTGCAACCACAGACTCTGTGCTTTTTTCGGCGTGTTTGAGAATACAGTTTCATTCCTGCGCTTTAAATCTAATAGTAGGTTAGTTTTCAATTATTTGTGAGGGATTTTAAAGATACTTGACAAGATAGAAGTGATTGTTTTTTTATTTTTAAAAAATTATTTTTGATATCAACATATTAAAATAATATATATATATTATTTTTTTTAAATTTTATAAAATATTATTTACACCGTGTTTCCAGATAATATCATTATATAGCCAGTATACTAGTTATGAAAGGTAAGAGGTGGTGCGAGGAATCGGTTGTCTTTATGATAATATTCTACAAACCAAATTCTTATTTAAAAACGAAAGGAAGAAAGAAAAAGCGAAAAGCTTTTTATGTTATGAATGCAGTAATGACTCCACTTTATAAATTCTCCCTTGTCGTCTAGCGGTTAGGGTATAGGAGACCCTGTTTTTTTTTTTTTTTTTGAAACAATTAACTAAGAAAATTGATAAATACAAGAGTCCAAAATGAAAAAAAAACATTTAAAAGATAATAATGTAGCAATTCTTTTTCTTTCCTTCTATTTCTGGAATCAATTTATTCTATCCATGGTGATCTCTAAAATTCCAATGGACATTATAGTTTAAGTTATTTATTTTTGCGGTTAGAAAATGTTTTTCTAAATATTTAATTTATTTTGCTTCAAGTTAATTTATTTAGAGTGTTTTTAGACTATTATAATGCGTTAATATTAAAAATAAATAAAAAATAAAAAATATTATTTTAATATATTTTTAAATAAAAAATATTTTTAAAAGAAACGAGGTTAATAGCGATTCATAAAATTTCTTTCTTTTTTTGAAAAGGGAAAATTCTTCCCCTATTTGAGATGTCTATTGTTATCAATGGTGGCAGGAACTCAATAATATATAATACTCACTACTATAGCCTAAGAAAGATGCCATGAAGGGCTCAACCCAATCAGCCCAGAAGGAATTCAAAATTCGAAAATGCTGCTGAATCCTGCAACCCCACCTCCAGAAAACAAACAACAAGAAATCCACAACTGCAACCTGAAAATTTGAAAATGGCGTTCTTATTGCGCCTCTTAACAGGCAAATACATGTAACTGTTGGTGGACCTTGTTGCCTGTAAATTAATCACGAGCAACTCACTGTTAGGCCTTCACAGAATGAACGGAAAATAGTTTTGGAGCAGTCAATGTCAAAGAGTTCTTTCAGCTTCACATCACATGGTATTCTCCTCTTGTCAGATGGATCCTTCAATCAAACAGAAAATGGTTTGAGGCACAATTTAGGTACAGTTCGAAATCAATCTCAAAAGATCATAAAACAGCACCGTGTCCAAGTTTCTTTATCTAGTAGTTTCTCTTCATAGAAACTACAAGACCAAGCCACGATGCTCTGAATTCTGAAGGGAATGCTTTCTTTCATATATATTCCATCCAATTTGCAAGCCACTGCAAACAGAGTTGGAGCCATAGTTGAAGAAGGTGTGAAATCTGAACACGATGGAAAACCAATTCCTGACTATCATGCAGAGTTATCTTTAAGAATAATTAGGAATGAGAAAAGTGGGCACGATACTACATTATCACCATCAAGAAGTCCATTATAGACGCAGTGGCCCCTGATAAGGTTATAGATGGTCAAAACAGTGGAAATGACACTGCTGACATGCTAATTGACACTCTCGATCTTATCTTCTCAACGTTCCTATTTGCTCTGCAGACAAGTCAAGGTTCAATTTTAAGTGCAGACCATCTGGGCTGCCCTTATCAATCTAATAATTTCCTTGGTAAAACCCTTCCATTTCTCCAGTTACCACTACTCCATCTTATTCAGATTATATCCCATTTTGTTTTGCAATGCCTAGCAATCCTGTCTGCATCCCCAGAGATGGATTTAAATGAGCATGTATGGTGTGATTCACATCAGTTTTGGCAGCTGGAATAATTTTTTAATGGTTAAGTTATACCTGTGCAGCACTAGGTGTTTGAAAACACAGGCCTTTTCTTCACTTATTAGCATACGCCACCAACAACTATGAAATTATGACATAAGATTTCACTGAGTACAGTAACCACATACCTGGAGATTGTTTTGCTTTATGCATTCCCAAATTCTCTTGACAACATCAGATCGTGATAATGAACTTTTTCCAGTACCAAGGAGCTTTATTAAAGCATATGAATGTTGAAGTGGGGCAAGAAAGCCTGAATTTCCTCCCTTATGCTTCTCTTTTTCCCGTTTGGCTCACCTTCCTCTGAGATGTTATCACCATAAGATTAACAAAGATTATGATGTTCAGGAATCATGTAAATGTGTACAAAGTCCCCGTTGATTTACTCATAACCCATTTGAAACATGTTGATGGAATCGACACCGAAAAGAGCCTGCAATGGCTTTTCACAATTTATATTCCGTCTATCACTCGGATCTTGCAAATTCTTCTCCCTTATGTAGGTCCAAAGTTGCTTGACAACCCAGAAAAAACTTAAAAAGTTCACACTATTGATAATCCCCCATACCAGATTATACGATGGGAAATTAAAATAACTTTCCCCTAACTTTTAAGGTGTTCCTCTGTCCTGGTCATTTGAGGCACCCACAATGAATTCTTGAAGCTGAGGAGACAGGCTAAATAATAAGCTAAAACCACCCCCTCTTTTCTTGCCTCCCTTGTTATTCTTGTTGGATCAGGACCATGTTTCTACAAAAACTTGTAAGCATGCACAGCAGCACAAAATGACAGCAGTTGCCTTGAAAAATCCTAAAAAAATGATGAAGACTGAAGCGAGTCACTTGTTTGGTATTTCAAATGCACAAGAGAATGCATAAAATTTGTTTTAGAAAAACCCTTACTGCTGTTCAACATTGAATGAGCAGCAGATGCATAGCTTGGACTTTGGAGGGACACCAGCAAAATAATAATATATCATAAACGGGAAATTATTGCTAAAATCTGTTTCTATATCATTTTTCCATTATCACATTTCAAAAGCTCTATGGTTGTTCATATGATGGTCACTGGAGGCTTACATGGTCATTAACTTCAGGGCCCGTGGAATTAGTCGAGGTACACGCAAGCTGGCCGGACACCCACGCTAAACTAAAAAGAAAAAAAGGAAAAAAGAACACACCAAAAAAATAGAAATAAAAAAATCTTCAAATCCCAGAATTATGAATTATTCAGTGATATATAGGAATTGAGATAAAAGTACCCCTTATATTGATAAATACATATGAATATAACACACACATGTACGTTTATTCACAACAATTTGCATTCTCTTCATAAGCATACAATCAGAGTTCATTTTAAACATTAACATGAATATAGCCATTTGTTGATATTCGTGAAACAAATAATATCCAAAACTTAATTATAAAAGTATAACAATATTTAAAAAGTAAAATATTAATCAACAAAATAAAAAACATTAGATAAATTAAAATTATCACTATATATGATCATGTATTGTAACTAGTGTTGATCAACAAGAAAGCATAATTATAAAAGCTATTTTTAATATTTATTTTTGAACACAGAGTCTTATCAACCACTTTTTTTTTTTTTTTTTATATCTTGTATGGTTAAATTTCACCATCAAGAACAAGAACACCATATCTTTGTTGATAAAGCTGCTTATTATTTGCATGAATCATATATATAAAAAAATATTTATAGTTTTATGATCTAAATTTATATTACATTGTAATTTTGTTTTGACAACCTCTCTAATAACCCTATTTATCATTGTGATTTTAGTGAGTTCTTTCTTTTCTAGGATCAAATTGAAGATGATCCATGCATGTACATGTTGATTTTCTATTGAAGTCATGTGATTATATTTTTCTGTTCAAAGGGTTTTTTTTTTTAATTTTTTTTATTGAAGCATTTTATTAGAACCTGCTTAAAAATGGTTGATGTAGGATAGTTGGTATAAAAAATGAGTCTCAGTTATCAAGCATTTCATGAGAGTTATTGATAACAAAATTGTTTTTTGTTTTGGTTGATATTTTTTTTTCATTTGAGTGCTTGAATTTTTTTCATTTGAGTCCTTATATTTGTTTATTTTTTCTATTAAAGAGTTTGTATTATAAAAAATCAATCAATTGAATAGTTTTTAGGTGTATTTCTCATTTATACCATTTTTTTTCCAAACTTTGTCCTTATTTTGAACATTAGTTTCTAAATAGATTAATTAGACACATTTTAAATATTTCATTTTTTACTAAATTCATAAATTAGTAAAAAGAATGAAACAATATTAAAATTAAAAATTAAAAAAATAATTAACATCAAATAAAGTTAACAAGAGAAACCAAGGTTAGTACTATAATTAAGAAAATAATTTTATTTCTTGAATTAAACCAAATAAATCTTATTTTTCTTCATCACCATTCAACATGATATATATAGTTATAACACTACGTACCATCGACGACAATTCCTCTAAGATCTTGTTTATTTTTGTGTTTTAAAAATATTTTTAAAAAAATTTAATTTTTTTATTTTTTTCTTTGCTTCAAATTAATATTTTTTTTTTGTATTTTAAGATCATTTTAATGTACTGATATCAAAAATAATTTTTTAAAAATAAAAAATATATTATTTTAATATATTTTCAAGTTAAAAATATTTTAAAAAACAACCACAATCACACTCCTAAACACGCTCTAATAATCATACTAAAAACCACCCCAAACCGTTGACGTGCGTGATACTTGATCAGAAGTCGTTGGTGCTTAAACGAAAGATTGCTCGACCTTTAGGCAATAACTAATGGTAATAATAATAATAATAATAATAAACTATCTAGGTGGTGACCCAGTGGTAAGAGCTTGGGACCAAGAGGTTTGCTCATTATGTGGTCTCAGGTTCGAGCCATGTGGTTGCTCATATGATGGCAACTGGAGGCTTACATGGTCGTTAACTTCAGGGCTCGTGGGATTAGTCGAGGTGCGCGCAAGCTGGCCCGGACACCAACATTAAACTAAATAATAATAATAATAATAATAATAATAATTTGGTCATGTGATTTAGGCACAAAAATTACAAAATTAAGAATGCTAATCCACGTGGGGTTGTCCTTAATAATACCAAGCCATGTCATGAATAAAGCTAATAACATCAACAATTAGCAGTTGGTGGTGCTAGGGTGGCCTTTTGCTAGATGGTAGCTTTAGTAACTCATTCATGTAAGAGATAATAAAGTGTTTGAAGTTAAAATTTAAATCTATTAAAAAAGTATAAAAATTGAAAATTCAAGTTGTATAGAAAAATTTTAGAATGAAAACTTTATTTTTATTATTTTTTATTTATTTATTTAATGTTGAATAATTATTTTTAATTTATGTTTGTTTTGACCCATTATATATTGTTTAGAAGTTTATTTTATTATTAAACTTATGTTAGTTGATTACTAATTTAAATCTATTAGTTTCTAACTCAAAAGGAGTCTATTAAAGTTAGTTAGAGGAGATTGTATTATATTTTTTTGAGCTATAAATTTCAAGAGCAAGTTAAAGAATTACCGTGAATTTTTCTTTTGTTTATTTATGGCAAAACAATATTTTTTTGCAGGGACAAAGATCATAAATTTAATTATTGAAGATTAACTGATTTTATGACATCATTTATATATTTAGGGTTCTTAGGTACAATTAGATACAGGGTTACCTC
This sequence comes from Populus simonii, assembly GCA_007827005.2. NCBI lineage: Eukaryota > Viridiplantae > Streptophyta > Magnoliopsida > Malpighiales > Salicaceae > Populus > Populus simonii. The sequence goes on from CM017470.2 coordinate 13,224,624, forward strand.
TAGGTTATGATTCTATCAAACTTGATTTTTAACTTTTCAAGTTATTATCTAGTTTATTGGGAGTTGCTTAATGACCATGCGATCAAAAGGTTCGGATTAAAAACGCTCTGGTGTTCATGTTATTTTAGAAAGGTACCTGGAAGGTACTCTGGAAGCAATCCCGACCTTCAATATTTATGCATGAACTTGTCCCCTTTCAAGGCTGACAGTAAATGTTGATTGTCAATATCCCATTTTTCGGTTCATGGAGGAAGTTTTGCTTTGCTTCCCCTTTCACTAGCAATACCCGCAGCTATTGCAGGACTTGGGCATGCTTTAATTCAATTAGTATGCTTGTTTTTTTTTGGCATCTAGCTGTTGGTTACTTAACAAGGTATCCCAGTTGTCAATGGGATTTGATTCTGTGCCGCTTGGATGGCACTGACTATTGGCTGGATGGTCTTGTGTATTGTAAATATAGTTACCTTGGAACAATGGTTGATCAAAGGTCAAAAACCATTAATTTATTTGTAATTATGTAAAGATGATATAGCTGTGTTTTCAGTGCCTCGTGCTTTAACTTAAGCTGTGTTTTCCGCATCTTGATTTTGCTTTAGATGAACATGTGTTCATTTGAGGAGGACAGTTTTACCATGGTGCTCTATGCTTTGAGCTTTAAGCCTTTTTAGGCAAGCTTGTAAATCTCTTCTCTACCTCTCGACTCTTTTTTCTTTTCTTCACACACACATACATGCAGTTCAGCTGCATTTATGGCAAAACAGGTCGCTGTTTTGATGTTCTGCAATGCCAGGTTGCAGATGTTTGGTCGTGTGCTGGTTGGATCATATCCCGTTGAGGATCCTGATGAACCTATAGACTTTGGGAAGACAATACAGGCACCAAATGGATCCTGCTGTTACTTGCTAAACTCGCAAATGTTATTCAATTTACTTTTATGAAAGAACATTTTGTTGATTCTGTGCAGAGAATTCTTAACGTCTAGTATTCTATTCAGGACTCCATTCAGATAACACCCAGAATGTTGCCACCTGATTTCAAGGATTTCTTATGCCGATCCTGCAAATGTGAGTGATTCCTTTTCTTTTCTTTTTCATTTTGTTGGATACTTAAAATTGTTTTAAAAATCATTCAAAGCATGATATATTTATGATGCATTAAACTTGTAGCACTGAAGTTTGTGTGATCTTCTGGTAATACTACTGCTTTTGGATGTTTGCACGCAACACAGGATTCCCATTCCTGAAATCAGGAATCATGAGTGGTTTCTGAAGAATCTTCCCACCGACCTAATGGATGAAAAGACAATGGGCAGCCATTTTGAAGAGTCTGATCAGCCCATGGTCTTAATAGATGCATGTTGGACAATCTGGACATGGACTTAGATTATGAATCCGAGCTTGATATTGACAGCAGTGGGGAGATAGTTTATGCATTGTAATCCAATCATTATGCAGTTGTACTTCCGGCATGCCTTTGCAAGATGTTGTCCCTGGAGCCCATGGATGTATGGAGTTCAAATTCAAAAGAAACGTGTTGTAGAATATAGTAGGTGTAGAATAGGCAACAGCATGGGAAAGTTCAATCTATGCTTCTTTACGTTTCATGTTCATATTATAAGCTTTCATACCTCTGTGACCGGAGGGATTTGATCAGATTCATGTAGGGTGGAAACTGGTACAAATTCTGGATGTCAGGGGTTGTCCACCCTCTGCCGTCCGATCGAACTAGTCTGTTCATTATTCAGTTTTGCGTCTGTCCCTGTATTTTGTCTGTTGTGCTATGGCATACTATCCGTTTGTTTCCTCTAAATGAAAGGTGCCTGAAAGTCCTGAAATGCCTTGTTCTATCCCTTCGTTGATTGTTCCTCAAGTCTCATGAGCGATCAACATTTTCCAGCACTCAATTTAGACACCAGGCTTTAACTCTTTTGGCATATTTAGACAGGGTTTGTCGAAGTCGTTGGTGCCAGAGTTCTCTTTTCTGACTACATATATCTTATAAGTTCCTGTTTCTTCCTCAATGGTCTAAGTCATAACAGAGTTATCATAATTTTATATTTCCTTTAACTGGAAAGGAGATACTAACCTTTCTTTGTTGTTGCTGAGTTGCAAATTCTTCTGGGTATCAATGGATTAAATAGTTCAGAGAAGGATCTTGACGCCTACACGCTTCAATCCCATCATTTATGGATTTCTGCTTTCTTAATCCATTGAAAAATCTGTAATTTGTAGTCAAACTCTTCCTTTATCTAACTGTTATTTTATCCATCAGCAGTATTACCCAGAAGGAATGATATTGTCACCATGTAACCAGATAAATCAAGTCAGGCAATATTTTTAGGAAATTGGTCCTTGTTAAAGAATACAATCACTTGATCCAGGATATTTCAGCTTCTTTTCTTCTACTCAGGGTAATCTCCCTGCTTCCACCCAACAAATCCAGCAAGGTCAACAGAATAGAAAATTTAAAATTCACAAACGATGAAAGGTTTTACAAAGGAATTAAAAATAAAGGCAGAACAACAACATTTTCAGAACAAAAGTCGGTCAAAAACGATGATTGTAAAGCCAGTTTAAGTTGACTTCTTCTTTCTGAACCTTAATCCTCAAATTCTTGCAAACAAGCATAATTGGTTTCCACAAAATGGCTGTTTCTTCATCACAGACGACTTCCTTCAAATGCTCAAGGTTCATGATTGATTGTGGCAACTCACAGTTGCTTGAGCAGCCCATCATAAGGAGCTGCCTTAGATTTTGCAGCTCGCCGATCTCTTCAGGTAATCTTTCAATTCCTAAACACTCTGATATGTCAAGAACACTCAAGTTACAGAGAACCCCGATTGTGTTCGGTAACTCCATCAATTCAATACAGGAACCAAGCCTTAGAACCTCTAAATTAACCAACTTTCCGATTTCTTTAGGCAATGCAACCAACTTATGACAATTGATGATGCTGAGTTTCTTTAGCTTGGTAAGAAGACAGATCTCAACCGGCAATTCTATCAGATCATTGCTGTACTCGATGTTGATTTCCATTATATTTGGCAATGCTTCTGAAACCAGGATGGTAGAGGTACTAAAAGCTTGACTAATGTTGCACATATACAAGGTTAGCTTTTGTAGAATCTCTAACTTCACAGTGGTGAAGGCAAAGGGAGGAATTGAAACATGCTCCAGTCTGATTCTCTTCAAGTTGGTTACGGAGCCAAGAAGTAGGAAATTATTTAATTCAGTTGGGAAGAAACCGTAGTTCTCGACTATCAAAACTTTCAGCTTCTCCATTTTCTTTATAAACTCTGGTAAGGTGTGGTTCTTTGATCGAACATTAAGAACCAAAACCTCAACTTCAGGTGCTTGTATGAAGCACCAACTTGACGAGAACTTTTCATCTGCGAAAAATGTCCCACTTTCATATGATGCAAAAGGGCATATCAAAAGAAGATAAAGCAAATGAACTATACCTCATGTGCAGGTGCACGAGGGATTGTGTGAAAGTAAAGAGACATGAACTACCTGTGGAGATAGACAAGAGGCGGCAACTAATGTTTGGCTGCTTCTGTTCCATCCACCAGGCAGGAACATTATTTGCTCTTATCTCCAGAATTAGTCTTTTTCTCCGCTCAATGGACTCTGAGTCGCTCTGACAGATGGCTAGCTCTCTAAGAAGGTCATGTTGCATGGCGAACTGCTGATTGTAGCAGCCACTAGCAACGTTCCTGGAGAAAGAAGAAAAAATATTTGCTTAGGGAATATACTACAGAATTTTCACGTACAAAGACATATATAATACATGCTTTCCTATACAAGGACGGATATAGTAACTAGAGAGGCAACTCCATCAGATAGATTACAATTAAACATTAAGAACCATAAACAGCTTGCTTGAAATTGTGTTAAAGAAAAATCAAATGACAAAATATATTTAGTCACATGAAGTCTGAAGAAGAAGAAGAGAGCCAGTCGGCACGGCTGCATACCCTGTGACTACAAGATCAACTAGATTCCGGTTGCAGAGTTCCTGGAGTTTGGCGACAGCATATGCTTCTTCATCTAGATTGTACAATTCCATCCACATATCAACAAGGGCATTAACAGGAATCCTTTGATCTTCTGGAAATGAACATAGGTCTATGAAGCACTCCAAGATAACCTTGTTATCTAAGGTATCCAAACTTTTCTGGAGAGAATTGAGCAGGTCAGTGTATTCAAAAATAGAACCAACTTTAGACAACTCCATTGCTCTAGTTTTCCAAATTTCTTCAGGCTCTCCACGGAGTGATCTGCCAACCACTTTAAGGGCCAGTGGGAACCCCTTGCAGCCTTTCACAATCTGCAAAAAATGAATATTTCACTTTTTGGTGGTAGTTAGGGATTCAACAACAGCTGAAGTCTCTAGGAAATTAGTTATTTCTAACACACATATTGTTTCTCAAAGGTAAAAAGTGGCACCTTGCTGACAACATTTTCATCTGGAATGTCCTGGCTCTGATGAGGTAGGAATGCGGAGCTTCTGAAAAGAGTCAACGAATCTTCATAATTCAATGGTTTTAATTCATATGTAGAACCAAATCTTCGAAATACAGATCTTGATGTTACCAAAATCTTGTAATCTTTGATTTGGAACATAAACTTTTCAAGAAACGACTCTGATTCAGGCCAAACATCATCCAGGACCAACAATATTGGACTTGGTCCAATGCTGTTCAAAAATTGCTCCAACCGGTAGACTATATCTTCATCACTTCGAAAATCACTTGGGGGCTTTTGACCTTTATGATTGAATAGTGCCCTTACAATGCCTTCCATGTTGGTGTTTTTCGACACAATAACATAAAAAATGTTATCCTTGAATTTTTCTGTCCAAAGACCCATAACTATATCAGAGACTTGCTAATAAAAACTTGCAGAAATTCTTAGATAAAAAGGAAAACATTCACATGATCACATCAGAATATTTTGAATCGATACCTTCAACTTCTTTATCATGACAAAGTAGTCTTGCCAATGTTGTTTTTCCACAGCCTGGAGGAGCAGACAGTACAACAATAGACACCCCATCCTTAAACAGCTTCATCTTCAATTCTCCTATGGCCACCTGTAATCCAACAGGATTCACTAGAGACTCTGGGACTGCACATGAGACATCACGTCCATCAATCGTTCCGTTTGAACCTGAACCCTTGCGGCCTCTTACCTCCAACAGAATTTCTCTGGTGTCTCTTGCTATTTGCGCTGGCATAACAGTCTGAAAGAATTGGTTGATTGATCTTTCTAACTCGATGAGCTTGTCTGTGTATTTTGGCCTTCTCCAACAATGATACCAACGAATTTTTGAGCATTCAAGAACGAGCGTCTCGCCATTCCTGATCACTTCCATTAATTTTTCAATCTCTTCATTTCTACGATCCAATTCTTCATCCAACTGTTTGATATCATCTAAAATTGGAATGTTGGATTCTAGAGTTTTTTGTATTTGCTTCAATTTGGTCTTGAACACGAGGGCTTTTTGTGTCACATTCTCAATTACTTTTAGCAGTTCTCCGAACACTGCTCCGCCAAGCAATTCAGCTGCCATATTCACTGTTTCTTTACAGCACAGACAATTTTTTTTTTCAAGAACCTCAAGTGCTCTCAATGTTGAGTTTTGTAAGATGCAAATGCAAACTTGGACGAAGACAGAAAAAAATATGACAAATGTATCTTGGTCTTGCAACTTACAAATTAAGAAAGGAATAGCAGAAGCTGTAAAGGAAATTCCATGCCTTATTCTCGTTGACATTGACCTACTTACTTTATTATATGGCTTAGCTATGAAGCTAGAAGTTAGGCTGTTTGTGCTTACACTGTATGATAAACAAGGGAACAAAAAGGAGAAGAAGAATGGAATAAAAGATCGTGTAATTTGTAGGCAATTCTTTTCTCAAGGAATATGCCTTCAAATTTTTCTTATGGAGAACAGATATTATCATTAGTAGGGAAATTCATGCTCCTTAATTAATGTGGCATGCTATGGTTGCACCATGCAAGTTAACAAGTTATTGGTGAAAATGTTATTGATAGAAGATATCATTGATACAGAAAACAGTGTTTGCTATGCTAGAAAAACTCTTGTATGTGTAAAGAAATTATTTGCATAAAGAGTTTGCGTGGGCGTGCTTATAAAATCTTGAAAAAAATATATATAAAAAAGCGTGCTGGACATGATCGGATAAACCGAGTCAACACTGGATCGATCTGAGATGAATTTTTTAGTGGAAACTGGTTTGCAACAAAGAAACTGATCGGCAACATTCAGCTGGCGTTTCCATTGGAATGATTACTTCCATTATTTCTTCTGTCTCTTCTTTTCTAGGATCGAATTCTTTATTTAACTTTTCCATGTCTTGTAAAATTAGATTTTTGTAGAACGTCTTCCACTTGCAGCTCTCTCTGGGCGTGAAGTGTGAAGGAAACTTCATGTCTTCTTCTCATTGACATTGACTTGATAGCTCAATTATTTTTAATTGGACAAAACAAATCAGGCACGAAATCACACAAGATGGGCAGTTGATGCTGTTGTGTTCTAATCTTCCGGTCAAAAGGTAAACAAGGAAAGACGATGGAAAAGGAGAGGAAAAAAAGTATAAGATGGGTGGTAGGCAACGCTTTTTCTGTAGAATCACCATTGCTTTTTGCTCACGGTTAAGCAAATCTTCAATGATAATGACTCAGTTTTTGTCCATTTTATCGACCATCTCTTCTAGGGGGTAAAAGCAACTTTCATGAAAACATGAAATAGGCACTGTGATATATATCCCGCCGTGTCTAATCTGGCAGCAACCTTTTCTGGCCATAGTTTCATCAACTGTAATTTGTAGGATTCCTAATATGTCATCGCCTCCTTTAAACATTTCTAAGAAAAACTCTCTGAGCTTCTTAACTTTGTAAATTCATTTCCTACAGTCTAGGCATTCAGAGTTGTCTTGGTTATGTTTCTCCTTGACTTGGAACTTCAAGTTGTTTAGAGTTTGATGCCCCTAGTAGTACTCTGTTGCAACAAAGTATAATATGTTGCCCGTTGCCGCGGGCTGAAATTTTTTTTTTTAATGTAAAAAAAATGATATGTTTTAAAAAATTCAAGTCTCATTGGTTAAATAAACAATTAAAATATTTTTTTTTAAAAAAACCAACAAGAATAAATAAATAAAATAAAAAACCACACCTGAGTCAATTTAAATTATGAAACAACTCAATGCTAACCTGACTAAAAAAGAAAAAAAAGAGTCAAACTAAAAAAAAAACATCAACTTAAAAAAAAAAAAAAAAAACCAAGCAAACTTAGACGAACTTCTTAAACTTAGTCCAATCTACAAAATTACAACTTATTATATTATGAACTTTAGTTCAATCAAGAAGGTTAAATGTCATCTAATTTAATTTTGAAAAATAAAATTGTTGAAAAAACTATTAATAAAATAAAAAATAAAAAAAAATTAAGGTTAAAATTTGACAGGAAAAAACCAATGAAGATGAAATCCAATTAGAAAACAAAATTAACAATTGCAAATTTAAAAACAAATTAATAAAATTAAATGATTAGGGATGAAATTGAAAATAAAATTCAATAAGAAATAATCAATGTAAATAAAACAATTGCAAATATGAGAAGAGGGATTGAATCAAAAGAAAAAATAAATTGAAGGGTTGGTATGAATTTTTGCATGGTCAACACGTAATCCGAGGAAGAAAGAGAAGGAAAAAAAAAGAAAGAAAAGAAAAACAATTTTGGACCAAATTACACTAAATCACTATACACGCGCCACTCATAGAGGGATAAGATGCCAAGATAAATCAAATGATGTAGCAAAATTACTGTCACAGCTGCCAAAGCTAACTGCACGTCAGTAGTTTTTTTTTATTTTTTTTGTGCAAAAACTGAAAATTCTCTTGTGAGTAAACAATATTAACAACAAATTATGATGAAATTACAATCAAATCCCTGAAACTAAGGTTAAAAAAATTCAAATTGTCAAGGTAATCTACCAATTCAACTATTCTATAAAATTTGAAAATACAAAAACACCATTGTGCAAAAAGCATTTGATTATTTTATAAAGGGTTATAATAATAATTTTGCTGTGTATTTAGAAATCTAATTACCAAAATAATTCTGTACAATCTTTAAAAGATATTTATATTATGGTAAAAGGATAATCCCACCCTCGAGATCAAGGCAAAAAATAAAATAACCAAGATAAAAAAATTCATGAAACTATTATAATAAATAGTGTTAGAATTAGTGTTTCGGATAATGTTTTTGATCCAGGAAATTGCTGCCACCTCCTTTATTCATGGTATTGTCACTACTTCGCACTCTGAAATTGCACACACCAAATCCAGTTAAGTAAACAAAATGCAATCTTCTTTATATTTTCATCTAATGAAGAAACAGGCGAACGTTATTACAAAAGAACAAAATGTTTAATATCGTTTCTGAAGAAGAGGAGGTAAAAAACGATGGTTGTCAAGCCAGTTTAAGTTGACGTCTTCTTTATATATGCACCTTAATTCTCAAATTCTTGAGCACATGATTGACCGATTCCCATAAACTGGCTGTTTCTTCATCGCATACGACTTCCTCCAAATGTTCAAGATTATTTGCATACAGAGTTTGCGTGGGCGTGCTTATAAAATCTTGAAAAAAATATATATAAAAAAGCGTGCTGGACATGATCGGATAAACCGAGTCAATACTGGATCGATCTGAGACGAATTTTTTAGTGGAAACTGGTTTGCAGCAAAGAAACTGATCGGTAACATTCAGCAGGCGTTTCCATTGGAATGATTACTTCCATTATTTCTTCTGTCTCTTCTTTTCTAGGATCGAATTCTTTATTTAGCTTTTCCATGTTTTGTAAAATTAGATTGTTGTAGAACGTCTTCCATTTGCTTCAATTTGGAATTGAACACAAGGGTTTTGCTTTCTGCATGCAATACTTCTTGCAGCTCTCTGGGCGCTGCTCTATTGGCAGCTCTCTTAATCAATTCGGCTTTCATCACCGTTTCTCTACAAAAGTAGGCAAGTTTTAATTCTATGTCCTCAGAGTTTTATTGGTTATGTTTCTCCTAGACTTGGAACTTCAAGTTGTTTAGAGTTTGATGCCCCTAGCAGTACTCAATTGCAACAGGGTATAATATCTTGCCCGCGTTGCCGTGGGCTGAACAATTCTTTTTAATATAAAAGAAGTGATATGTTAAAAAAATTTCAAGTCCCTAGTTAACAATTAAAATATTTACAAAAAAAAAAAACCAACAGCAGTAAATAAATCAACAAAAAAAACAATGAAAAAAGAAAAACCACACTTGAATCTATTTAAATTATCAAACAACCCAATGTAACCTGCTAAAGGAAAATCAAGAAAAAAAAAGTCAAAACTTAAAAAAAAACAAAACATTAGCTTAAAAAAGAGGGAAAAAAACAAAGCAAACCTAGACGAACTTCCTAAACTTAGTCCAATTAAAAAGCTTAAATGTCATCCAATTTAATTTTGAAGGATGAAACTATTGAAAAAATTATTAATAAAAAAAATGAGGCTAAAATCTGACAGGAAAAACCATTGAGGATTAAATCCAAAAAAAAAATTATTGCAAACAAAAAAAATTGTAATTAAAAGAATTATGAGCAAACTTGAAAGATTAAAAAATCATAGGGGTGTGAAATTAAAAATCATTTGTAATGTAAGAGATTATTTATAGATTAAAAAATGGTGAGAGTGAAAAAGAAAAACATTGTTGAGAGCTAACCCAATAGAATCATACAAAAAAAAAAAAAAAAAACAAAAGTTACAAAAAAGAGAATTAAACTAGAAAAAATAACAAAACAAAAGTTAAAAAAAAAAGAGGATAAAAAAATAAGACAACATAAATTTAGAAAAAAGAAAAAAGAAAAAACAAAGGGGGCAAACCTCTTAAACCTGTTCTAATATTTAAAAGTTGCATCCCGTTAAATTTCTTACCCAAATTTGATCAAGAAGCATAATTCTCAACCAATATAATTTTAAAAGATGAGATCTGTAGAAAAGTATTAATAAAAAAACTTGTAAATGCAACAAAAGAATGAACATAAAATTTGATAGGAAAAAACCCAAGGAGAATGCAATTTAATGAAAAAAATAAAAAATAATTTTAAATAAAATAAATATCAATTAAGAGGCTAAAAAATAAATTTTAAAGATTAAAAAAATCACAGATGATGAAATTAAAAAAATATTTGTAAAAACCAAGCAAACCTGGACAAACATCCTAAATATAGCTAAATCTTAAAACACTCGCAATAAATGAAACTCTAGATTTGGGTTCTATCAAGAAATTTATTATAAGCCGATTTAAAAATATAAATTTAAAAAACTTATCAAAGCAAAAAAAAGAAAGTCTATATCAAACCCGACAACTAACTCGGCTCAACAAATCAAACACATGACCTACAATATGAAATTGAGATGTCCCTATAAATAGAAAAGCTAGAAAAACACTAACAAAAAAATATTAAAAAAAGACATAAGTTGACTTGGGCTAATCCTTCAGATATATTACTTGGATCATTACCCTATTAAAGATAAACTCAAAAAAAAATAAAAAATAAAGAAGCAAGATTCTTAATTAAACAAATATTGAAGGATGAAATTGAAAAAACAATCAATAAAAAAACAATGCAAAACAAAAAAAAAAGAAATTAAAAGAATTATGATTAAATTTGACATAAAAATTAAATGAAATTAAATATCCAGAGAAAAGTCAAATGAAATTAAATGTTTAGAGATGGAATTGTACAAAACAAATCCGGTAAGAAAATGATTTAAAAAATAGCAATTAAAAGAATTATGATCAAATTTGAAATAAAAATCAAATGAAAATAAATGTCTAGTGGTGGAATTGAAAAAAAAAATCAATCAAGAAAATGATTCAAAACAAAACAAAACAAATAGAAATTAAAAGAATAAGGACTAAATTTGAAAATAAATTAATAAAATCAAATGATCAGGGATGAAATCATATATAAAATCCAATTAGAAACAATCAATGTAAATAAAAAAATTACAAATATGAGAAGAGGGATTGAATCAAAAGAAAAAATAAATTGAAGGGCTAATATGAATTTTTTCATGGCTAGCACGCAATACGAGGAAGAAAGAGAAGGAAAAGAAAGAAAAAAAAGAAAAGCAAATTTGGGTCAAACTAGGTTGAATCACTATACACGCGCCACTCATAGAGGAAGAAGATGCTAAGATGAATGAAATAATGCGGCAAAATCACAGTTACAACTGCCAAAACCAGCTACACGCGTCGCTAGAAGGCAACATAGCAGCTGACAAGTTGGTGTGTGAGGCACGCGTCAACAACTTTTTTGTTTTTTTGTGCAAAAACCAAAAATGCTCTTAGGACTAAACAATATTAACAAACAAACCATGGTGAAATTACAACCAAACCCCTGAAGCCAATGCTATAAAAATCAAATTGTCAAGTTAATGTACTAATTCAACTATTTTATAAAATTTGAAAATACAAAAACACTCTAGTGCAAAAGACATTTGATTATTTTATTAAAGGATCACATTAATAATTTTACCGTGTATTTAAAAATTTAATTACTAAAATAACCATGCATAATCCTTAAAAGATATTTATATCATGATGAAAACATATCTCATTCTCCAAGCCAAGGCAAAAAAATAAAATAACCAAGGTATAAAAAATCAAGAAACTATTATAATAAATAGTGTTATGTGTCTTGAGAGACAGTAACACCCCTAGGATAATTAGTGTTTTTGATAATGTTTCTGATCCAGGAAATTGCTGCCACCTTCTTTATTCATCGTAATGTTGCTACTTCCCACTCTGAAATTGCACACACCAAATCCAGTTAAGTAAACAAAATGCAATCTTCTTTATGTTCTCAAATTCTTGAGCACATGCGTAACCGATTCCCATAAACTGGCTGTTTCTTCGTCGCATACGACTTCCTCCAAATGTTTAAGATTCAAGATTGATGATGGCAACTTATAATAGTTCGAGCAGCTAATCATGTGTAGCGTGCTCAAGTTTTGCACCTCTCCGATCTCTTCAGGTAATCTTTTAATTTCTAAACACTCTGATATGTCAAGAATCCTCAACTTATGGACGCCCCCAATATTTGTGTGTGGCAACTCTAGCAATTCTATACAGGAACCAAGTCTTAGAATTTATAAATTAACCAACATGCCAATTTCTCTAGGCAATGCAATCAACTTGTGACAAATGGTAATGCTGATTTTCTTTAGCTTGATAAGATGAAAGATCTCAGCAGGCAATTCTATCAGATCATTGCTGTAGTCAATGTTTATTTCCTCTAACTTTGGCAATGCTTCTGAAACCTGGATGGTAGAGGTGCTGAAAGCTTGAACTATGTTGCACGTAAACAAAGATAGCTTTTGTAGATTCTCAAACTTCATATTTGTGAAGGCAAAGGAAGGAATTGAAACCTGCTCCAATCTGATTCTCTTCAAGTTGGGTACAGAAGTAAGAAGTGAGAAATTACTAAATTCTGTAGCAAAATAACCACGGTTCATGGTCGACAATTAAGGATCATAACCTCAACTTCAGGAGCTTGCATGGAGCACCAACTTGATGAGAAGTTTTCATCTGCAAATGATATTTATTCCATAGGGTGTGAAAATGCAGTTGCGCATAAGTTAAACTACTGTTATTTGTTCAAGAGAGGGAAATGATAACCTGTAGGGATAGACAACAGGCGGCTACTAATGCTTGGCTGCTTCTGTTCCATCCACCAGTCAGGGACATTGTTTGCACAGATCTCCAGAACTTGTCTTTTTCTCTGCTCCAGTGGTTCCAAGTCACTTTGATGGATAGCTAGCTTTCTTAGAAGATCAAGCTGCATAGCGAGTGATGATTATAGCAGCTGCTTAGATAATTCCTGGAAAATGATCATAAGTTGATTGGTTAGGGAAATCCCAACATTTTCTCATACTAATCAGAATTTCATTCTCTTTCTACTTCTCTGTGATTTAAAGTATCAAACGACTAGCAGAATTGACATGAATAAAATGACAATCCAGAAAATTAAACAAGAAGGGAAGTTTTTGTCTCATGCATACCTTGTGACTACAAGATCAACTAAATTCATGTTAGAGAGTTCCTGGATTTTGGCAACGGCATATGCTTCTTCATCTAGCTTGTACACTTCCATCCACATGTCTCTTCCGTTCTACCATCCATTGCTTCGTTCAGTTTTTCAATGTCTTTGAGAATTGGAATGATTGATTCCATTCGCTCCAAGTTGGACTTAAACATGAGGACTTTGTCTTTCACGTCCATCACTGCATCCAACAGCTCCCCCATGAATTTCCCCAGAACAGCTGCACCAAGTAATTGAGCTGCCATTGCTGTTTCCCTATGAAAGTTTGTCAAATCCTAGATTTCAATAACTTCCAGTTCTCTCACGTAGGTATGCAAAAAAAAAAAGAAAAAAAAAGAGTAGACCAAGCCTGTTAGGTATGTTATATTGGTCTTCAATCAATATATGAAAGGGATTTGTACTGTTGCTGTGAATCAAACGCCGCGTCTTGTGCTCATCGACTTTTTCTCTGTATTTTACGCGGTTTAGTTATGAAACAAACCAACGCCAGCCTCCAATAACGCAAGATAATATATATATTCTTTCGATATATAAAAACTTCTAAAACAAAAAACAAAGGGGTTTTTCTCGATCCACACAGGGAGTCAAGTCATAAATTTCATTATTTATTTTTTAATTTAATTTCTAAATGTTTTTTACTGGCCAGCTGAGTTTTTTTTTTTAATCAGTCAAGTTAATTAAATCGTGTCATAAAATTTTTTATATAATTTAATTTTAAATTTGAATTAGGTAAGATATAGGGTTGAAAAGGTTTTTTTTTATCAATTTTATTTTGTTTCCTTAAAAGTTTTTAATTAATCAGTCGGGTTGTCTTCGAATAGACTAACTAACTAAATCATAATAGAATAACTTTCCCACAATTAAAATTTTAAATTCAAATTAAACAATAATTAGTAAATTAAAAAATCTTAAAATTAATCTATTATTTTAAATTTAATAATAATATCAAATAATCTCTAAATATTTATTTGTTTTTTAATCCTAGCACCTATGTAGCCCGAGCATGCAAAATACTTTATTAGCTAATATTCTAAAAGAACTGGGAGCAACTTCACTGTTCATATGACCGAAGCATCTTTTTCCTTTTTCTTCCCTCTCATAAACAAAATACAAAGTGTTGGCTTTTTTTTTTCTTCCCTTTCTTTTATGAATTTCATATACTTTTTTCTCATATACACAAAGTGTTGGGAATTGTTTTTCTTCTCACATAAAGTGTTTAGGAATCACAAATTGATTTTGCAAATTAAAAGATCTGTTATTCGGTCCTTTGAAATTTTGAGCATTTCATATTTTAACTTAAAAATTGAATTTTTTTTTTTAAGTTTGGAAGTTGGGAGATGAGAGAGAAAATTCATAAAAAATATTGAAAAAACAAGTTAGAATTTTGAAAAGGAGCTCGATGATAATTTTTTCCTCTCACAATTCTTAAAAAATATATTAGGGTTAATTTTTTTTATTCAATTATTTTAAGAGGGATTAGAGGTTGTTTTATAGTTTCAAATGGGGTTTTATTCAAGGCTTCTAGTGTTTTTTTTTTTTTTTTTTTTATCTAGATGAAGACAAATTTAAAAATGAATTTTTAATTTTTTTAAATTCAGAACCTGATTTTTCAGTTACAGCAGTCTCAGCAGACAAAACTCCCATAAGATGTTAAATCCCAGGACATTCACTTCGATTAGATTTTATTTTAATAGATCTAGTCCTTGACATCCGTTGCTTGAATGCACATATATCACGACAAATCTGGTGCTGTCAGCCTGGGTTTTTTAGGCCGACTTTTGTCTGGTCGACGCTGGCGGTGGCCGGCCCGTGGATTGATGGCAGCGGTAAATTTACCCAGTATTTTTTCTAATCTTGATTATTTCTTAAACTTTAATTAATACTCTCTTTCTTTAAATCGTTCGGCTCACCCTAGTTGATTTTTTAAAATTATTTTGTATTTTTATAATGTTTCAAAGAGATTTTTCTTTAATTTGTTTGTATTTGATATAAATGAAGTATTTGTATGATGTATTTATAAAAATATGTAAAAGAGAAGAAGCACGCACATAGAAACTGGTTTCTTACAAATTACTTTGAGGTTTGTTGAATGAAGACTTCTGCACTCTTTCCTTGATTTAAAATCTTGTCAAATATTGCAGCTCTTAGAAATTGCTGGCAACCTGCGTTTTAGGTTTATGAGGAAACGTCTTTTTGCAAGGAAAAATGGCTTGACATTTGGGACATGTTTGATTCCCGGAAGGTAGTTTTCGGGAAGTCACTTTCCAAACTTTCCTGTGTTTGTTTGCCATTAGAAAAGGTGGTCAACGGAAAATACTTTCCGATCAACGAAAAACACTTTCCAGTCAAAGAAAAATTTGACTTGGTTTTCAGGAAAGTGTTTTCCTTTTAGCTGTGTTTGTTTTCCGGAAAGTGGTTTTCGGGAAAACACTTTCCAAACTTTCATGTGTTTGTTTGTCATTAGGAAAGTTGGTCAACAGAAAACACTTTCCAGTCAAAAGAAAATTTGGCTTGGTTTTCAGGAAAGTGTTTTCCTGGAAAATTTGGGCGAAAAACACTATCCGGAAATTGTGAAAAATTTAAAAATATTATTATTTACTTATTCTATCAAATTTTTTAACGAGGGCTACTAACAATTTACAGAATCACACCTTCTTTCTATGCATTAAAGGAAATCACAATGACATAATTACAAATTAAAGGCTCGTCAGAATTCTTGGAGAATAATCATTATCAGAAAACAATGGCTAACCAAGCCAGTTCAAGTTGTTTTCCTTGTGTACCTTTATCGTCAGAGATGGAAGGCAGGGTTTGAAACGATTCCATGACATGGCAGTTTCTTGATCGCCTATTACTTCTTTTAGGTGGAAAAGATTCGCAACTGATGATGGCAATTCACAACTTGAGCACTCTATCATGTAGAGCTTTCTCAGATCATGCAACTGACCGATCTGTTCTGGCAATTCTGTTACACTTAGACATTCGGATAAGTCAAGAATCTGCAGCTTATGAAGTCTACCGATTGTGCCCGGTAACCCTGTCAATTCGATGCAGGAGTTGAGCCTTAGGACCTCCAAATCAAGTAAATTTCCCATGTCCTCCGGCAGTGCCAAAAGCTTGTGACAATTCGTGATACTGAGCTTTCTTAGCAAGACAAGATCACAGAATCCTGTTGGCAATTCCTCCAGATCATTGCAGTAGTCAATGGTGAGGTCGACTAACTTTGGGAATGCATCCGAAATCTTGTTGGTAGATTTATTAAAAGCTTGATCAATATTGCACATAACCAAGGACATCTTTTCTAGCTTCCTCCATTTCATTGAAGTCAAGAAAAGGGATGGGATGGAAACCTTTTCCAGTCTTATTCTCTTTAGATTTGATAAAGAACCAAGAAGTGGGAAATTGCTCAATTCGGCTGGAACGAACCCATAATTGTGAAGTACTAAAACTTTTAGCTTATTCATTCTTTCTATGAACTCAGGCAATGAGTATTTCTCTGCCTGAAAATTCAGAAGTAAAACCTCAACTTCCGGCGCTTGCATGGTGGACCAACTTGATGAGAATTTTTCATCTGCAAACAAGGTGATGAAAATACAAAAAAAAATAAAAATAAAAAATTGGTTGTGTATGTTTGATGCTTGTTTCATGCATGTGCGCAGAGGTCAGGCTATATTCGTATTAAGAAAATAATAGGGATTAATAACCTGTTGAGATAGATAAGAGTTTGGCCCTGATTGATAGCTGATCTTGTTCCATCAACCACTCAGGGATTTTATTTTCAATTATCTCCAATAATACTCGTTTCCTGTCCTCAATGTTTCCTGAGTTGCTTTCACGGATGGCCAGCTCCCTGAGCAGGTCATGCTGTGTGACAAAATGCTCATTATAGGAGCCATCGTCTTCGTTTGCATCTTTCCTGGTGAATCACAGAAGTTGATTGCTTAGAGACTCACACTCTTGACAAGTTAGCAACTAACAGTACACAAGTTAATTGAAATGAATAACACAAGTGGAGTTCTAATGACCATCAAAAGTTGCAATCATAGCAGTTGAAGCTGGTCATCCATCAGCTAAACCCAGAAAGATAACCAATTATTTTAACCCCCATAAACTAAGTTGGTAATGGTTTTGTTCTTCTAATATTTTCCATGATTTTCTTCTTCTAATATTTTCCAGGATAGCTCATTTTATATATAAAAGTCCATGTAGTAGTAGGATCCATATGATATTCGTAGAATCGATGTTTGATGTGAAGATTCCACATACTATTACTAGAATAAATACCCTGGCCATGATAATGTCAATAGGGTTCACAGCTATCATACCTTGTAACTACAACTTCAATCAGATTCCTATCAGAAAGTTCGTGGAGATTGGCAACGGCGTCGTCCTCATCTAGGTTATACAATTCTGCCCACATATCAATAAGGGTAGTGGCAGGAATCCTATGGTCTTCAGGGAATGAACCAAGGTCCATGAAACATTCCTTGGCTACTACATTATCATTGAAGGCTTCCACACTGCTTTGAAGACAATCGAGAATTTCATTGTCGTAAAGAATAGAAGCAGGTTTAGAGCATTCCCTAAGTCTCTTACGCCATTCTGCAGCAGACTTCCGGCACAAAGATTTTCCAACCACTGAAATGACTAGAGGAAATCCCCTGCAGCATTTTACCATCTGCAATTCAGTGCCATAACAAAAATCAGTCATTCCGTGCAGGTTGGCGGGCGGTAACAATCTAAAAATAAAGTTGCATTGTGTAAACACATCGGTGGTTTCTTAAAGGTGTAAAATGCATGTTTTTCTTTTCTCATCTATAGTTGCAAAATTGTAAGATATCATCCCTGGAGTAAATTTACAGATTCAAAACACATGGTTTCGGAATTTTTTTTTGAAGGTCTGATAGCACTTGATAAGACAGCAAACAAGTAAGCACAGGTGGATGCTAATTCAGAGAGTCAAAATATTGGACAGAGAATATTTGTTCACTAATTTGTATTAATATAGAAGGTGAAAACCAAATAAAAATGAGCAAATAAGCATTCATAATTGCAGGTTGATAAATCACCTCCTCTAGACTTTTTTGATCTGGAGCATATGACTGCTGATCCAATGGTAATGCCAGTTTCTGAAAAAGGGTCATGGCATCTGCAAGATTCAATGTTTCCAATTTATATGTTGATCCAAAACTTTGAAATTCATATCTTGATGTCACCAAAATCTTGTAATTTTCTATTCGGAACTTGAGCTTGTCAAGAATAGATTTCGATACTGGCCAAACATCATCAAGGACCAATAATATTGGATCTGGTCCTATCTGCTTGAACAAACGTTCCAAATGGTTAGCTGCATCTTCTTCACTTCGAAAATCAGGTAACTCGATTTCTTTATGCTGGAATATCATCTTCACAATGACCAGCAGGTTGCGCAGCTTTGAAACGTTGATAAAGAAGATGTTGCTCTTGAATTTATCTGAAAACTCGGAAAAGAAGAACGCTGTAATGAAATTTCTTCAGAAATTCTTATGTTTTCACATATAGCTAAATCAAAACGGATTTAAGAGCCTACATGTGGAACTCCAAATTCTAATCCTCAGAAAAACTAAAAGCAAAATATGGGAATTGCTTCATTTACTCTGCCAAAGAGTTCCAAGTAATGAACTGTGTCTAAAATAATTGAACAATCAACAACAGCCCCATAATTATGCAGAAACACAAGTCTTTGTGTGGTTACAATTCAACATGACAAAAGCATCCGTTTTTATTTCTTGAAAAATGAATAATTGAACAAGAGAATGTACATGAAGCTTAATAGAGATACACATTAGACCAGAAAAACAAAAAGGAAAACAGCAGCAATTTACCTCAGATACTAACAGAACAAGGAAATGGATGTACATGGCAATTACCCTGAAGAGAAGAAAACATAAGGAAACCTTTTCGGGCACTAAAGCTCAACTTTGTTCAGATACCCTATTCTGTTTGCAAAATTGTTTGCCTAACATGATCATAGAACCTTTATAACAGGTGTACTAACTAAAACACTCTCTTACCATCAAAAAGGGATACAAATAGCCGGAACAAAAATAAGCAGAAGAAGTAGAAAGACAAAAGGAGGTAGTCAAAAGAACTCTCAAGTACTAAATGTGTACCTTTAACATTCCCATGTTGACAAAGTGCTGTAGCCAATGTTGTCTTTCCACATCCTCCAGGAGCAGATAACACAATATGCTGTGATGTCTCATCATTAAGCAGCTTTATCTCCAGATCACTCAATGGAATCTTCAATCCAACAGGATCCACTTTCAGTAGAGGAGGCGAGCACACACCAGCTAAAATAGTATTACTATAGCTCTTGCTTGAATCCACCCTACAAGCATTGCTTAGAGTCATGCTTAACTTCCCAAATTGATCATTCAAATGTCTTACTCCAGAAGAAACATCTTTCACAGCAACCAAATTCGAATTTTGTGTATGCAAAATCTCTTTTGTATCTGCTACCACCTGAAGTTGCAAAACACTGCTAATATGATCACGAATATCCTTCTCTAACTTGAGAAGTTTCTTGTTATAAAGAGGCCTCTTCAAATAGTTGTATTTCTGGATTTTTGAGCATTTATTGACTAAATCATTGCCTTTTGTCATTAATCCTTTGAGCCTTTCAAGTTGCTTTGGTTGATCAAGTTCTGCGTTGAGAGATTCTATTTTCTTGATATTTGGAGCCATATCTTTCAACATCTCCTCTAGGCGCTTCAAGCTTGGCTCGAACTGGGAGTTGTTTTTCTGTGCTTTTAAAACCATCTTTAAGAAATCACCAAAAATTATCTCGAGACCAGCCCCAGCAACTGCTGATATCACAACTTGACCTGCCATGGCTTCTTTTTCACAAAGAAAAACCAGCTGATTTTTGACCAACAACTAGTGAGGAACTGAAGTTAAGAGGAAAATGGTTTCTGAGCTGTTTTGGGTAGATGGAAATCTTTTCCGGGGAACTGGATTTCCTTTCTTGTTTTCTTTCTTGAGAAACGAAGTAAAGCATTATTATATGCTAGTTTTCTAATTTCTTGTGTTGATGATGTGTAAAGTGTGTGGACTTGAGAGGATTGACTTTTCAACCTTAAATTATTTTTGATTGGTGACCATATTGTAATTCTCCTATTTTAGTTGTTTCTGTTCCTGAAGTTTTGATCAAAAGAAAATTCGTCCCTAATCTTTAAAATTTTCTGAAATTGGTCCTTGACAGCCCTTCTATCATGGTTTAATTTATGAACAAATTAAATCTCATGTGGGGACCCATAAGATCGTGAGATGTGTGTCCTTTAAAGGATATTTCATGTGTAGATTTTAATTTATTAATACATAGAACTTGGGGGTGACATTTCATAAAGAGAAGAACACAAGGACCAAATCAAGAATTTTAAAGGCTTAAGGACTGAGTTTCCTTTCACCGGAGTTGAAGACTTGAAGGATTCCATTAGCTCAAAGACTTAGAATACTGCTACAGTTAAGTCAAGTCAACTGTCGAGGCAGGTGGGGGCATGGCAGCTTGCCATAAAGATTTCATGGCAGCTTCCTCGTCGGAGCATCGAACTTTCACTCTCTAGATTCTTTCCAACTTTTATTGCCCGTCGGTCCACTTTGAGAATCAAATAAATTGTTAAAGAAATATATGCTTCCTGACTTCCAAGAAACAACGTTCACCAAAAGATGGTGGGCAAATAAATAAATAAATAAATAAAATGACTAATGTGGATCTTTCGCAAACAACTCAACAAAGAAGAACAATTCTAGGGTGCTACCATATATAGGTCTATTTTAATTTTTTAGTGTAATATAATTTATTCCCGTCAATGCTTCATAATAATTATTTTGCACTTAATTGTCCAAAACAAAATTCATATGAACAAAATAAGTAATAGGTTAAACCGTGTAACGTTGGCATTTTTTATTGACAACTCTAATAATTATCTTTTCTAATTTTAATTATAAGAAAATAACATGAATTAAAGTTAATATAAGAATCAAATTATATTAAATTAAATTTTAAAATATAAAATTAAACATAAAATATACAACAATTAAAAGATTACAACTAAATTTAATATATTTAATAAATAAAAAGATATTTTTATGTTTTTTACAACTTATGAAAATATTTTCCGGTCAAAATTAAAAGAAAATATTTTTCTGAAAAACTAAGCTAAATATTTTCTTTAATTGAATTTTTTTTTCTATTTATTAACTTTTTTAATGTTAAATAAACACAAAACAATTTTAAAAATAATTTCTAAAAAATCACTTTCTATAAAACATGCATTGCCTAAATGTTTATAGTGTTTGATTGACATTAGTTTTATTAGATATTTTCCATTTTAATCTTTAAATATCTCATGCAACACGGCTTTTTCTTTAAAACTCACCAAAAATCATTAATAAATCCATATCTCATCAATTTAATAAACAAGTTTAGAAATTTGAATCACATATATTGTATAATAGATTCATTTATTTATATTAAATTCAAATAAAAACCTCGACTTATTTATATATCTGTTTTCAAATATTTTATTGTAATCACCTCAAGATTAAAAACTTTTTTTGAGGATATATATATCAAAACTTAGAGTTTAAGACGTACTCATTAAAGATATGAAAAATTAATTATTTGATTAATATTTAATTTTTACAATTAAATATTTTTTTTCTAAACCTAGTAGGCTCATAATCCAAGTTATGGGTTTTGATAACTATTCATATCTTTTATGTCCTATTTTATAATAGTGATATTTTTTTTATCCCAATTTGAATAAATAATGAGAATGCATTTTTTTTTGAATTAAAAAATAAAATAGTACTTTATAACTATGCAATTATTTTTTGAAGATTGCAATAGCAAAAAACATTATAGCATTATAGAAGATAGTAAAAGTTTCAGTATATTAACTTGTTTGTGTTATGATAAAATTTTAGGACTAAATTATATATATATATATATATAGAGAGAGAGAGACTATCATTTCTCTCTTTTTTTTTTCATATTGATCCAATAAAAATAAAGAGTGATTTCTTAGTAATATCATTGTGAATATTTTTAATAATTATAATAAGCTCTTCACAATTTGATTATATTAAAAGGATATAAAAGTGTAAGCGATACATATTCAAATTAGTAATAAAATATGAAAAGCTTAAGATATTTTGAAATTCTTTTTTCTTTAGTCTTTAGCCTGTACAAGAAAAATAATAATATTGATGGATCTATATTTTGGCAACTTTATGAAAAATGATTTTGAGCCTAAGTTTCTATCTCAAAGGTCAAAGTGCAAGATGATAATGTCTTGATAAGTAGGTATGTCTCGTGTTTATACCTAACATCTCTAGATTTGACAAAATATTTAATTCAGATAGCATGGGTCTAGCTCAAGTTTCGTTACGTGCCAAGCCTAAATAAATATGTGTATAACTTACTACCATTCCTATTAATCATGGATTTGACAGTGTGCTAAGCATAAAGGGCTAAAGGCCTATAAATCATTATAGACCTTATATTGGATTTTAAGGGCTAAGACTTTATTTGCTTATTCTTATGACTTTTCACATAAAGTGTTAAAGTTAGAGATATTGATAAGGGAATTTTTAGCATGTATATTTTCTGCTATTCATGCTTGATTTTTAAATATTTTGGATATGTTGCGCAAGACAATTAGAATTTTGAATCTCTTTTTGAACTATTGACCTCGTGGGAAATTAATGTGTTTTCAGATCTTAGGTTACTGAACAGGCAGAGCCGGGCAGTGAAACTGAACAGTGATTCATTATGTGCTGCAAAGAAGCTATACAATTTAGTTCCGGATGTTCGTAACCATTTTCAAATAGCTGAGATGAAGGTCTACAAAACATATGAAGGACATATAACTCAGTTTTGTTGTTTCGAAGCCCAAAAAGCGAGTTGAAAAACAAGGATTGAACCAGCCCGAAATTCCTGCACTGCAAAGACTATTTCGGTTTATAGCCCATATCTCAACGCTCAGAGGTCCAAAAATTGCAAGATCAGTGTCGTTGGAAAGAAAATTGGATTCTCTACAATTTCTCCAGAAATAGTGATCTTTGAATTCGCACGTTTTCTACCTCAAATCTAGCCTGCAATGTCTGGGTAGGGGAAATCAATGCAGAAAAGGAAATTTTCCTCATTACTGCAGGGGTAGAAAAGCCACAATATAAAAGAAGAGTTACGGGGTCTGAAAAACGGAGGAGTGGAGACACTTAGAAACCCTGAACAGAGCAAAGAAAAACAGAGAGGCGGCACCAAGAGGAACAAAAAAGAACAGAGACAAAAATATTGAAGACCGGGAGGACACCTATCTCTTCCACTGAAATTCTCTGCTTTTGAGTGATGTTCATCGTATCAAGTTTGTTTCTCTTTAATTTAACTATGGAGTAGACTTTTATTCTGGGATTTTTGATGTAACCTTACTATGAATATGTGAACAATTTCTTCGATTGAATTATTATATTAAGATGTTGAGTATTTCATTCTATGTGTAATGCTTGCGTGTGTTTGGCCAACATCTGCATGATTTAGAATTCAATTTGAAACTGAGAAGTGATAATTGTTTTAGCTGTTGTTTGAAATACCTTAAGAAATCTACAGGATAGAGATATCCTAGGAACTTTTGTAATCGCTACAGGTTTTACAGTACTTAATAAATTTCGACAAGTTCAGGACTTTCGTAGAGTATATGAAATTTATTTGTCGAAATAATTTATTGATGCTCGAGAGAGATTAATATTTACATTAGGAAAACCTGATTATCAACATTAGGAGTAATTAATTTAATCGAGAAAGTTCACATACGCATAGTTACGGTAAGTCAGAAATCCTAGAACCAGTACAATTGAATTTATTAATATTTAATTATTTGGTTGTTTGTTTTTTTTAATCATTAATTTTTGTTTCATAAACTATCTCATTCGATTCCTCAAATAGATCATAATTTAAAAGACTTTGGTAATTAGTAGTAATTTTTACAAATCCTCGTGGGACGATACTCTACTCGTCACTTTATTACTTGTTACGATTCGTGCACTTGCGAAATTAACCAACAAGTTTTTGGCGCCGTTGCCGGGGATTTTAGATAAAATTACTAATAATATCAATATAAATTAAATTTGATCTAATTTGATTGCCTTTTGTCTTCAGCTCTTTAGGTGTGTTGTCTAGTGCATGAGAAGCAACAAAAACCAGCCGTTGCTACCTTATAATTCTGAGATTGAGAGAACTGCAAGGGGATTAAGAAAGAAAACGCGAGAGACTCAAAACAGTTCAGGCATCATGGTAGACAATGCAAATCCTGAGCAAGACACACGGGCATTGAGAGATTTTGCTCTCCCACAGGTGACAGGAATCCGTTCTGTTATCAGGAAACCAAGGATTGAGGCCAATAATTTTGAGATCAAACCAGCAATATTGCAGATGATTCAGACCTCAATTCAGTTTTATGGGCTGCCAAGTGATGATCCTAACGCCCATATTGCAAGTTTCTTGGAAATTTGCGACACATTTAAGCATAATGGCGTTACTGATGATGCCATTCGTCTCAGACTGTTTCCATTTTCTCTGCGAGATAGAGCGAAGAACTGGTTAAAACTCCATGCCTGCAGATTCAGTTATCAGCTGGGAAGATTTAGCTCAGAAATTCCTTGCTAAATTTTTTCCACCAGCCAAAACAGCAAAAATGCGTATTGAGATAGCTAACTTCGCCCAACTTGAGAGTGAACCATTGTATGAGGCCTGGGAGAGATACAAGGATTTGCTCAGGAGATGCCCCCATCATGGACTACCGAAGTGGATGCAGGTGCAGAATTTTTACAATGGATTGAATGCCTCCACAAGAACACTAATTGATGCAGCTTCAGGAGGAGCTTTTATGAGTAAGTCACAGGATGACGCTTACAACTTATTGGAAGAAATGGCTATGAACAATTACCAATGGCCAAATGAAAGAAGCATGCAGAAGAAGACTGTTGGGGTGCATGAAATTGATGCAATCACGGCATTAACCAGCTCAAGTCCATTCACTAACTCAGCAACTGAAAACCACTCAACTGTCAGCAAATGCCATCCACACAACGTGTGATTTTTGCCATGGAAATCACACAAGTGAAGAGTGTCAGGTTGGGAACCCATTCTCTCAAGCAGAGCATGCTCATTTTGTGTCAAACTACAGCCGGCAGAACAACCCCTACAGTGCAACATATAATCCCGGTTGGAGAAATCATCCTAATTTCTCATGGAACAATCAAACTGTCATGAAGAATCCAGCTATGCCATCTTCAAGTGAGCACATGAAAGAGAAATCTAAACTTAAAGAAGCTATGACACAATTAGCAAACAACACCAGCAGATTCATGACTGAAACAAATACTAATCTGCAGAACCAAGCAGCTTCTATTCGAAATTTGGAGGTTCAAGTTGGTCAGTTAGCCAACATGCTCACGGGTAGACAACAAGAAACTCTACCAAGCACAACTGAAATTAATCCTAAGAAGCAATGCAAGGCCATAACTTTAAGAAGTGGAAAAGAGGTGGAGCAGACCGCTGGAAACAAGAGTGCAGGAAGAGAAGAGGAGGAGCAAGTGGCCAAACCACTTCAGAATATGAAAAAATCTGATCCTCTGCCAGAACCAATGCAAGAAATACTGCAGAGAATTCCATTCCCACAACGTCTCAAGAAGAATAAACTTGATAAGCAATTTTCTAAATTTCTTGATGTGTTTAAAAAATTGCAGATTAACATTCCTTTTGCAGATGCTCTTGAACAAATGCCAAGCTATGTGAAATTTTTGAAGGACATCCTCTCAAACAAAAGAAAGCTAGAGGAATATGAGACTGTTGCTCTTACTGAGGAATGCAGTGCCATTTTGCAGAAGAAATTGCCTCCTAAACTTAAGGATCCAGGGAGTTTTACTATACCATGTTCCATTGGAAATTCTATATTTGAAAAAGCTTTATGTGATTTAGGTGCAAGTATTAATCTCATGCCTTTATCTATTTTAAGAAGCTTGGTTTAGTTGAAGCAAGGCTAACTACAGTAACACTGCAGCTAGCTGACAGGTCATTGAAGCATCCAAGGGGAATAATTGAAGACGTACTGGTGAAAGTGGGTAAGTTCATCTTTCCAGCAGACTTCATTATACTGGATATGGAGGAGGATAGTGAGATTCCTATCTTGCTTGGCCGGCCATTCTTGGCCACTGGAGGTGCGTTAATTGATGTGAAGAAAGGGGAGCTGCGGTTAAGGGTGAATGAAGAGGAGGTGATTTTCAATGTGTTCAAAGCCATCAAACAGCCAGATATGGGGGAGAGTTGTTTCAGCATTCAAGTGGTGGACTCTTTAATTAATGACAAAGTCAAGCTTCCAACTGACCCGTTGGAAGCATGTTTGGTAAATAATGTACTGGAAGAGGATGCTGAAATAGCAGAATATACATGTTGGATGGACTCTTTTGAACCTAACCGCAGAAGATACTTTGAAGATTTGGGACAACCAGCACCAAAAATAAAATCAACCAGTGAACAAGCACCGGTTCTGGAATTGCAACCTCTGCCAGAACACCTTCGGTATGCATATCTTGGAGAAGCTTCCACCTATCCTGTGATAGTCTCTGCAAAGCTGACCAAAACAGAGGAAGAAAAATTGTTGAGGGTGTTGAGAAAATAAGGCAGCTCTCGGGTGGGTATTGGCAGATATCAAAGGCATCAGTCCCTCTATTTGCATGCATAAAATTCTGTTGGAGGATGAAGTCAAGCCAACAGTAGAACATCAGAGAAGGCTTAACCCGACCATGAAAGAGGTAGTCCGAAAAGAAGTTCTGAAATGGTTAGATGCTGGTGTTATTTATCCAATCTCTGACAGCTCATGGGTGAGCCCAGTTCAAGTTGTGCCAAAGAAAGGAGGAATAACAGTGGTAAAGGATGCAAACAACAACTTGATACCTACTAGACCGGTAACTGGATGGAGGATTTGCATGGATTATCGAAAGCTCAACAAGGCAACACGCAAAGATCACTTCCCCCTACCATTCATTGATCAGATGCTGGACAGGTTAGCTGGGCATGAATACTACTGTTTCTTAGATGGTTATTCGGGATACAACCAAATAGCCATTGCACCTGAGGACCAAGAGAAACCACTTTCACCTGCCCTTATGGTACTTTTGCTTTCAGAAGAATGCCTTTTGGGTTGTGTAATGCACCAGCTACTTTCAGAGGTGCATGATGGCTATCTTTTCAGATATGGTGGAGCAGATCATTGAGGTCTTCATGGATGACTTTTCTGTATTTGGAACTTCTTTCGATGATTGCCTTGCAAAGTTGGCGTTGGTGTTGGAGCGTTGTGAAAAGACAAACTTGATTTTGAATTGGGAAAAATGTCACTTCATGGTAAAGGAAGGTATAGTGTTGGGGCACCGGATTTCAGAAAAAGGAATAGAGGTAGACAGAGCTAAAATTGAGGCAATAGACAAGCTTCTGCCGCCAACTACAGTCAAAGGGGTTAGGAGTTTCCTTGGTCATGCGGGATTTTATAGGAGGTTCATCAAAGACTTCTCTAAAATATCCAAACCGCTATGCAGTCTGCTGCTAAAAGACACAAAGTTTCAGTTTGATGAGGAATGCAAGACAGCCTTTATGTTGTTGAAAAAGAAGTTAGTGACAGCTCCTATTGTAATTGCACCGGATTGGGAGAAACCATTTGAGCTTATGTGTGATGCAAGTGATTATGCAGTTGGAGCAGTACTGGGGCAACGGAAAAATAATGTGTTTCACACCATATACTATGCCAGCAGAACACTCAACGATGCCCAGCTCAATTATGCCACAACCGAGAAAGAGTTGCTTGCTGTGGTCTATGCATTTGATAAGTTTCGGCCTTACCTGATGGGAAACAAAGTGCTGGTGTATACTGATCATGCTGCAATTAGACACCTAGTGTCTAAGAAAGATGCCAAGCCTAGACTCATCCGTTAGATCCTGTTACTGCAAGAATTTGATGTAGAATTAAAGATAAAAAGGGGACTGAGAACGTGGTGGCAGATCATCTTTCAAGGCTGGAATTGGCACAGCAGCTGGAGCCTAAATTCACGGTTATAAATGAATGTTTTCCTGATGAAAGACTTTAGCAATTTCCACTAAAAATTCTTTCCTTGGTATGCAGATTATGTCAACTTTCTTGCAGGTAAAATCATACCGCCGATTTTTCTTACCAGCAAAAGAAGAAATTTTTTTCTGAAGTCAAACACTACTTTGGGAGGAGCCGATACTCTATCGGCATTGTGCAGATCAAGTCATCAGGAGGTGCGTTCCAGAAGAGGAAATGACAAACATATTGAAGCATTGCCACACACTTGAATATGGGGGGCACTTTGGAACTCAGCGCACTGCAGCCAAAGTTCTGCAGTCAGGTTTTTATTGGCCCACTATGTTTAAAGATGCTCATGCTTTTGTTACTGCTTGTGATAGATGTCAGCATACTGGGACTATATCTCGACGAAATGAAATGCCACTGCAGAATATCCTAGAAGTTGAATTATTTGATGTTTGGGGCATCGATTTCATGGGACCTTTTCCTTCATCATATAACAACAAATACATTCTCTTAGCAGTGGATTATGTATCAAAGTGGATCGAGGCAATTGCAACGCCTACAAATGATGGCAAGGTGGTACTTAATTTTCTACGAAAGAACATCTTTACCAGATTTGGTACTCCTCGAGCCATCATCAGTGATGAAGGAACTCATTTTTGCAACAAGCAGTTTGAAGCACTGCTATCTAAGTATGGAGTCAAACACAAACGAGCATTGGCTTATCATCCTCAGACAAATGGCCAAACAGAGGTATCAAATAGAGAGGTGAAGCAAATCTTAGAGAAAACAGTAAGTAATTCTCGGAAAGATTGGGCACGAAAGCTAGATGATGCATTGTGGGCATATCGGATAGCATTCAAAACACCATTGGGAATGTCTCCGTATCGATTAGTTTTTGGAAAAGCATGCCATCTTCCTGTTGAATTAGAGCATAAGGCATACTGGGCAATGAAACAACTGAACATGGATCTGCAGGTTGCAGGTGAGAAACGAATCCTGCAACTTAATGAGATGGATGAATTTCGCAATGAGTCCTATGAGAATGCCAAGATATACAAGGAAAGAACCAAGGCATGGCATGACAAACACATTGTACGCAAGGAGTTTGTCCCTGGTCAGCAGGTATTACTTTTCAATTCACGGCTCCGCTTGTTTCCTGGTAAGCTCAAATCACGGTGGTCAGGACCATTTACGGTTGTGAAGGTATTTCCTTATGGAGCAGTAGAGGTCACTCATGATGAAAAGGGAACATTCACAGTGAATGGGCAGCGTCTGAAGCATTATAGGAATGGAGAGTCTATTGGAAAAAGGGATGATATCCCTCTCACTTCATCTTAGCTAAATGGAAAAGTCAAGCTAATGACTATAACTAAGCGCTGATTGGGAGGCAACCCAAAAAAAAAAAAAAACCTTATTTGTTTTATTGAGTTGTGCAGGGATTGATCATACAAGCAAATAACCAGGAGCAACAACAAACTCACACCCACATAGTCAAAAGGAAGTATTCGTAAGCCTTTCTATTCTTTGTTTTTCCATTGAGGACAATGTGATATTTAAGTTTGGGGGAGACATTGCATGCTTTGACTATGAAAGACACTGCACACTGGAACCATGAAAACAGAGGGTGAAAAGTGATATGCATTTAAGACCAACTTTGACATTTTTAGGTGCTTCATGATGTATCCATGATATTCCTAGGCTTAGAGTGGATAATATCTTATAAAGTTGGATTAAGCATGACTATTTTCTGTTGAATTATTGAAGTACACTTTTCCAGCACAGTCAGGTGAATTGTGTAGTTATGCATAAGAGATAAGTGTGCTATTCTTTTTTGTTATTACCCTCTAAGAAAAAATCAAAACAAGGAGTGATAATGAGTATGAAAGTGAATGAATAAGTATATGATGTGTATCTACTCCAATGTTTTGAGTTGCTTAGTAACTAGGAGTATTCATCACAAATGTTTACTTTTACGTCAAACGGCAGCTTAAAATATGAGTATGCAAAGCATTTTAAGTTTATGACCTGTTAAGTAACCGGGTGCATTCATCACAAATGTTTGTATTCGCGTCAAAAGACAAGTGATAAATTTAAAAAAATCACCCTTGTCAAAAGACAAGTAAAAGTGTGTTATTACTCCTAAAGTTGGCTACCTTGTTCAAAAAAAAAAAAATAATGGCAGAATGACTGTGCACGGTTCAAGGATGCTAAACACATGAAACACATGGATGAGTTGGAAGTTTGTACAACGGTTTGCACAGAGAGTAGGAATGCTTAGTTTTCCATTATCTAATATTGTCTATGAGCTAAGTCAAGAAGTGAATGCTGCATGATGGAGCCTTTTAAATGTCAAAGTTGAACTTATCATGAGCTTTTAGCACTATGCTTTCATGGTTTCCTTTTTGCTTGAGGACAAGCAAACATTCAAGTTTGGGGGTATTTGATAAGGGAATTTTTAGCATGTATATTTTCTGCTATTCATGCTTGATTTTTAAATATTTTGGATATGTTGCACAAGACAATTAGAATTTTGAATCTCTTTTTGAACTATTGACCTCGTGGGAAATTAATGTGTTTTCAGATCTTAGGTTACTGAACAGGCAGAGCCGGGCAGTGAAACTGAACAGTGATTCATTATGTGCTGCAAAGAAGCTATACAATTTAGTTCCGGATGTTCGTAACCATTTTCAAATAGCTGAGATGAAGGTCTACAAAACATATGAAGGACATATAACTCAGTTTTGTTGTTTCGAAGCCCAAAAAGCGAGTTGAAAAACAAGGATTGAACCAGCCCGAAATTCCTGCACTGCAAAGACTATTTCGGTTTATAGCCCATATCTCAACGCTCAGAGGTCCAAAAATTGCAAGATCAGTGTCGTTGGAAAGAAAATTGGATTCTCTACAATTTCTCCAGAAATAGTGATCTTTGAATTCGCACGTTTCCTACCTCAAATCTAGCCCGCAATGTCTGGGTAGGAGAAATCAATGCAGAAAAGGAAATTTTCCTCATTACTACAGGGGTAGAAAAGCCACAATATAAAAGAAGAGTCACGGGGTCTGAAAAATGGAGGAGTGGAGACACTTAGAAACCCTGAACAGAGCAAAGAAAAACAGAGAGGCGGCACCAAGAGGAACAAAAAAGAACAGAGGCAAAAATATTGAAGACCGGGAGGACACCTATCTCTTCCACTGAAATTCTCTGCTTTTGAGTGATGTTCATCGTATCAAGTTTGTTTCTCTTTAATTTAACTATGGAGTAGACTTTTATTCTGGGATTTTTGATGTAACCTTACTATGAATATGTGAACAATTTCTTCGATTGAATTATTATATTAAGATGTTGAGTATTTCATTCTATGTGTAATGCTTGCGTGTGTTTGGCCAACATCTGCATGATTTAGAATTCAATTTGAAACTGAGAAGTGATAATTGTTTTAGCTGTTGTTTGAAATACCTTAAGAAATCTACAGGATAGAGATATCCTAGGAACTTTTGTAATCGCTACAGGTTTTACAGTACTTAATAAATTTCGACAAGTTCAGGACTTTCGTAGAGTATATGAAATTTGTTTGTCGAAATAATTTATTGATGCTCGAGAGAGATTAATATTTACATTAGGAAAACCTGATTATCAACATTAGGAGTAATTAATTTAATCGAGAAAGTTCACATACGCATAGTTACGGTAAGTCAGAAATCCTAGAACCAGTACAATTGAATTTATTAATATTTAATTATTTGGTTGTTTGTTTTTTTTAATCATTAATTTTTGTTTCATAAACTATCTCATTCGATTCCTCAAATAAATCATAATTTAAAAGACTTTGGTAATTAGTAGTAATTTTTACAAATCCTCGTGGGACGATACTCTACTCATCACTTTATTACTTGTTACGATTCGTGCACTTGCGAAATTAACCAACAGATATTTATATATTGTTAATGTATGTGTAAGATACATTTGTCTCTTATTAATGTTTGTATAAAAGATATTTATTCATTATTAATTCTATCAGGACAAAATTACATTACAACCGCTCCACTCAAACTAAAAAATAAAGTTCATAGGCTATACAAAATTACATTACAACCCCATCAGGTAAGGGGTTAACAATTTCTATTATCTAGACAATAATACTTTTAAATCTCATAGCATTTATCATACCAAAATAAGAACAAAAACACTTATTCTTGAAGTTTAATGTTTATTATTTTATTTATTGTAAATTTTTTTTCTTAAACGTTATTGATTTTATTATCTGATAATTCCAAACATCATAAAAAATATAAAAATAATACAATCTAGTATTTCAAATATAAAATACAAAGAGGACACTATTATGTTATGTGTTATATGGTTATTTAAGAACAAAATACATAGATAATTTTTAATTTTTTAATTTATATATAAAAAAAGAACTAAATACTAGTCTGACCTCAATCACTTTTAGTTTTCAAAATTGACAGCATCTTGAGGTCTTCGATTTCATTCCTTCCAAATTAAGAAAATTAAAAAACGCGAAGCGACTCTCATGACACCGGACTTGAATCATTTTTCTGCGACTTTCCTTTGGCCCCACAAGACTCAACATCCCAATCTTCAATCGTCCCGTCTACGCCACTGAGTTGAAAATTAGATTACATAACCCAAGTTGCCGCGGATTTATAATATATTTATATGTTGTCATGAATTTATATAAAAAATATAAAAATAAAATTATATGAAAAAAAACTATTGCAATATACAATATTTTTTTAAAAAAATAATAAATATAATTTTAGAAAAAAAAATAAAAAAATGGAAGGAAAAAAACCATGTAAGAAAACACTGTAACAATCTATAATATTTTGTGAGAAAATATACAGTTGTAATTCTTAACCAGCTCAATATTAAAAAAATAAAATTGACAAAGATAATTTTTTAAAAAATCATAACAAAAAAAATCATGTTGGGAATGACTATAACAATCCACAGTGTTTTTTTTTTAAGTACAAAACTAAATTCTCAACCAGTTTAATATTAAAAAAATAGAAGCAACAAAGATAATTTTTTAAAAAATCATATAAAAAACAAAAATCATAAAAAAAGCAAAAGGAAAAAAAGAAAAAAAAAACCTATGTAGAGAAACACTATAGCAATGTACAATGTTTTGTGAGGAAAGCTAGAGTTGTAATTTTTAACCAGCTCAATATTAAAAAAATAAAATCAATAAAGATGATTTTGAAAAAAATCATAAAAAAATATAAAAATAATGTAAGGGAACACTATAGCAATCGGCAATATTTCAAAGAAAAAAACTATAAAGCTAAATTCTCAATCAATTTAATAGTAAAAAAATAAAAAAAGAAGAAGATAATTTAAAAAAAAAACAAAAAAAAAACAAAAAACAACAAAAAAACAAAATAAATGAAAAAACAAAGAAAATAAAAAGAAAAACACATGCAGGGAACGGAAAAAAAAAGAAAAAGAGAGGAATTCAGTACTTTCACCTTGCGTTTTAGAATATTAGTTAATAAATTTGGTATCTTCAGCAGTAGAACTACACCAACTTGATTTGCCTTTTCTTGTTTGTTAATCTATCAAAGAATGAACCACAAAAGTATGAACCATCCATCTTTCTTCCTGAGAAATTCCCAAGCAGTCTCAGCAGAAAAAACTCCCAGGAGATGTCCAATTCCAGGAGATAGATAGTGCGCACACATTCACTTCGATTAGATTTTATTTTAATAGATCTACTCCTTAACATCCATTTCTTGAATGCACTTCAATCACAACAAATCTGGTGATGTCAGCGTGGGTTGTTTTGGTTGACTATGGTGCTGGTCGACGCTGGCGGTGGCCGGCCTGTGGGTTGATAGTATCAGTAATTGACCCTTATTTATTTATTTATTTTTTCTAATTTCTCTGATTTCTTTAACTTGTTTGGTTCAATTTTTTAAATAGTAGTTATTTTTTAATTATATTGTATTATTACAATATTTCTGAGAGATTATTGTCAATTTTCTTTAATCTTTCTGTATTTGATATAAGTAAATGTATTTATAAAAATAAAAGTTATTTCTTCTTGATAAGAAATAATAACTTATAAGATAAGAAAAGGCATAAATTAAAAAGAGAGATTGGGGTTAAATATTTGTATGGAATATCTTATTTTGATTAAATCAGATTTTATTGAAATGTTACTTTGTAATTATTAAAAGTCAAAATTAATTCAAGTAAAAAAAGAAATATATAATTTTTTTTCAAATTATAATCGCTCTTACAATAAAAAATAAATTAATCTATTATATATATTTTCTAAATAAAAATTTTATTTGAAATTTGGAAAATAAAAAAATATTGAAGAAAAAAAAACATAATTTGACCCTTTTTTGAAAAAAAACAAATTTGATGAAGTAATGATTAGAAAAAAGTAAAATTTGAATAGTATAATTATAATTACAAAAAGAAAGACATTCTGTTATATATAAATTTCATACTAATATTTAATATCCTCATTCATGAAAAATCTAATTATAGATATTTTAGTCTATCTAAGTAATAAAAATACACTATTGAGTAAGATCGACCTTTAATGAAATCTTATATTTAAAATTATTTTAAGTATCAAGAATTAAATTTTTAATGGAATTTAATTTTAAAAGTAATATAAAAATAAATTAGAGACCAACTTTTCTAATTTAATACACTAAATAAGATTTATTAATGTTAAAATACCCTTCCCTTCTACCCATATATATATATATATATATATATATATATATATATATATATATATATATATATATATTATCACTCTTCTCTCTCATGTCAAGGGTAAATATGCACTTTCATTAAATCTCCTCAACTACACTATCACTAAAAGAGTCTTCTCTTCTTTCATATTATTTGATCTCAATAAGAAAACAAGATCTTACTGAAAGGTATTTGGATTTGATTTTTTAGGTAATTTTGCAGTGATGAGAGCAGAGAAAAATTGAAATAATTTAAGGGTGAGAGTAATATAAAAAATAAAAAGAATTAAATTAAGTGATAGAGAATGTTTCTTTTATATTTGTGAATTTAATTAATTTATTTACTAAATTTAAATTAAACTCTATAATTAAATTCAATTATTAAGGTAGTGATATTTTCATTCCATGAATTATTATTTTGACATCATATTTATTACAAAGTTTATTGGTAGACTATATTATCCTTATCTTTCATATAAATACGGAGTGCATAATTTTTACCAAATCAATTATCTTTGAAAAATAATTTTTTTAATTATTAAACTTCATAATTATTGTAAATAAAAAACATGTGTATAAAAATTTAATTTTCAAAAAATCTCAATTTATTAAATTATAGTTTTTGAAAGAAATATTTTATTGGAAAATAATATTTAAAAACACAAAGAATTCTTTGACGAAAACAAAATATAGTATGACCAAAAAACGTTTGTTCAAAGAAATTGATTTTTGTGATAGGAAATGATTAAACAAAAAGGTCAAAATGTGAATATCTATCGACTTTTACCTACTAAATATATAAATGTAAACACAAGAAAAAATTTATTATCATCATTTGTGAATAATATAACTAAGGGTATTTTTTTCATATTTTATTTTATTAATTAAAGAGAGATTATGAGATTGGACTAGCAAAGTATGAAGGGGGAATTATAATATCTAGTTGTTACTTAGATAATTGGCTAGTGCTAGATAATTTTTTTATATAAAAAAATATCTAAATATTACTAATATGTTCTATAATAAAAAAATCATGAACTCAAAATATGATGCATATTGAATGATATTTGTTTTTAAATTTAATACGATAACATGTTGGTTTTCTTTTGTTTTAAAAAAATATTAAGACGATAATAATATATTAGATTGATCCGAATTACCTCTTAAATTTGTGATTTAGGTTATCAGACCGTAATAATCATATAAAAAACAAATCAATATAAGTTATAAAGGTCAATTCCTAATTAATTCAATGTTTAAGGATGAATTTTAAGAGAATTAAAATAAAAAGAACAAAAAACTAAATCCATGAGACAAAAATAACATCATAAAAAGTAAATAGAAAAAAATTACAAAACCTAATTCTCAAATAACTTAATATTGAAGGATGAAATTGAAAAAAAAAACTCAAAAAAGAAGAAGAAGATTTGGTTGTTGGAGGGTGAAATTAAAAAAAAATCAAATAAAAAAGAACCCATAAAAATTAACCAAGTTAACACAGGCCAACTTGTCAAATCTACGATTCAAGTCATGAGATCGAGATAACTTTATAGAAAAAAATTGAATAAAAATTCACGAAACCCAATTCCAAATCAACTCAATATTAAATAATGAAATAAAAAAATCGATTAGAAAAATCAGCAAAACAAAACCTCAATCAACATAGATTAAGCTGTTAAATCGACGGTTTGGATAATAAAATTGAGATAAATTCATAAAAAACCAAAAATATTATGAAACCTTTCTTCTAAAATATCTAATATTAAAAGTTGAAATAAAAAAAATTCATAAGACCAATATAAATTAATAAAAAGAAAATAAAAAAAATAAATTGTTAAAGAATAAAATTAAAAAAATAAATAAAAAACCTATTGGCTATGCAATTTAGCCCTACCGCATGTGTATTTTTTTCTTCTTTTTTTTTACTGAAAGACCATATGGGGTTTTGGCATTAGAATACCATTCTATGGCTGTAGTTAGCAAGCTAATCTGTAACTGTATACTGATTGTTCCCCCTGAAAGGTGTGTAGAATTCAAATCTCCCAGTCTCTAAAAAAGACATTTCAAAACTAGAACATGAGAGCTTTTTTATATATATATAAACACACTAGACGGCCTTTTTATTTATTTACTTCATCATTTCAAATAAGCTCGTCCAAATGGATTCTATGATAATCCTCAAACCAAAAATCCATCAAATCTAGTCAAATATTGCAGCTCTTAGAAATTGCTGGCAACCTGCGTTTTGGGTTTATGAGGAAACGTCTTTTTGCAAGGAATAATGGCTTGACGCCGTTACAATACGATTTTAACGAGGGCTACTAACAATTTACAGAATCACACCTTCTTTCTATGCATTAAAGGAAAGCACAATGACATAATTACAAATTAAAGGCTCGTCAGAATTCTTGGAGAATAATCATTATCAGAAAACAATGGCTAACCAAGCCAGTTCAAGTTGTTTTCCTTATGTACCTTTATCGTCAGAGATGGAAGGCAGGGTTTGAAACGATTCCATGACATGGCAGTTTCTTGATCGCCTATTACTTCTTTTAGGTGGACAAGATTCGCAACTGATGATGGCAATTCACAACTTGAGCACTCTATCATGTAGAGCTTACTCAGATCATGCAACTGACCGATCTGTTCTGGCAATTCTTTTACACTTAGACATTCGGATAAGTCAAGAATCTGCAGCTTATGAAGTCTACCGATTGTGCCCGGTAACTCTGTCAATTCGATGCAGGAGTTGAGCCTTAGGACCTCCAAATCAAGTAAATTTCCCATGTCCTCCGGCAGTGCCAAAAGCTTGTGACAATTCGTGATACTGAGCTTTCTTAGCAAGACAAGATCACAGAATCCTGTTGGCAATTCCTCCAGATCATTGCAGTAGTCAATGGTGAGGTCGACTAACTTTGGGAATGCATCCGAAATCTTGTTGGTAGATTTATTAAAAGCTTGATCAATATTGCACATAACCAAGGACATCTTTTCTAGCTTCCTCCATTTCATTGAAGTCAAGAAAAGGGATGGGATGGAAACCTTTTCCAGTCTTATTCTCTTTAGATTTGATAAAGAACCAAGAAGTGGGAAATTGCTCAATTCGGCTGGAACGAACCCATAATTGTGAAGTACTAAAACTTTTAGCTTATTCATTCTTTCTATGAACTCAGGCAATGGGTATTTCTCTGCCTGAAAATTCAGAAGTAAAACCTCAACTTCCGGCGCTTGCATGGTGGACCAACTTGATGAGAATTTTTCATCTGCAAACAAGGTGATCAAAATACAAAAAAAAAATAAAAATAAAAAATTGGTTGTGTATGTTTGATGCTTGTGCGCATGCATGTGCGCAGAGGTCAGGCTATCTTCGTATTAAGAAAATAATAGGGATTAATAACCTGTTGAGAGAGATAAGAGTTTGGCCCTGATTGATAGCTGATCTTGTTCCATCAACCACTCAGGGATTTTATTTTCAATTATCTCCAATAATACTCGTTTCCTGTCCTCAATGTTTCCTGAGTTGCTTTCACGGATGGCCAGCTCCCTGAGCAGGTCATGCTGTGTGACAAAATGCTCATTATAGGAGCCATCGTCTTCGTTTGCATCTTTCCTGGTGAATCACAGAAGTTGATTGCTTAGAGACTCACACTCTTGACAAGTTAGCAACTAACAGTACACAAGTTAATTGAAATGAATAACACAAGTGGAGTTCTAATGACCATCAAAAGTTGCAATCATAGCAGTTGAAGCTGGTCATCCATCAGCGAAACCCAGAAAGATAACCAATTATTTTAACCCCCATAAACCAAGTTGGTAATGGTTTTGTTCTTCTAATATTTTCCATGATTTTCTTCTTCTAATATTTTCCAGGATAGCTCATTTTATATATAAGAGTCCATGTAGTAGTAGGATCCATATGATATTCGTAGAATCGATGTTTGATGTGAAGATTCCACATACTATTACTAGAATAAATACCCTGGCCATGATAATGTCAATAGGGTTCACAGCTATCATACCTTGTAACTACAACTTCAATCAGATTCCTATCAGAAAGTTCGTGGAGATTGGCAACAGCGTCGTCCTCATCTAGGTTATACAATTCTGCCCACATATCAATAAGGGTAGTGGCAGGAATCCTATGGTCTTCAGGGAATGAACCAAGGTCCATGAAACATTCCTTGGCTACTACATTATCATTGAAGGCTTCCACACTGCTTTGAAGACAATCGAGAATTTCATTGTCGTAAAGAATAGAAGCAGGTTTAGAGCATTCCCTAAGTCTCTTACGCCATTCTGCAGCAGACTTCCGGCACAAAGATTTTCCAACCACTGAAATGACTAGAGGAAATCCCCTGCAGCATTTTACCATCTGCAATTCAGTGCCATAACAAAAATCAGTCATTCCGTGCAGGTTGGCGGGCGGTAACAATCTAAAAATAAAGTTGCATTGTGTAAACACATCGGTGGTTTCTTAAAGGTGTAAAATGCATGTTTTTCTTTTCTCATCTATAGTTGCAAAATTGTAAGATATCATCCCTGGAGTAAATTTACAGATTCAAAACACATGGTTTCGGAATTTTTTTTTGAAGGTCTGATAGCACTTGATAAGACAGCAAACAAGTAAGCACAGGTGGATGCTAATTCAGAGAGTCAAAATATTGGACAGAGAATATTTGTTCACTAATTTGTATTAATATAGAAGGTGAAAACCAAATAAAAATGAGCAAATAAGCATTCATAATTGCAGGTTGATAAATCACCTCCTCTAGACTTTTTTGATCTGGAGCATATGACTGCTGATCCAATGGTAATGCCAGTTTCTGAAAAAGGGTCATGGCATCTGCAAGATTCAATGTTTCCAATTTATATGTTGATCCAAAACTTTGAAATTCATATCTTGATGTCACCAAAATCTTGTAATTTTCTATTCGGAACTTGAGCTTGTCAAGAATAGATTTCGATACTGGCCAAACATCATCAAGGACCAATAATATTGGATCTGGTCCTATCTGCTTGAACAAACGTTCCAAATGGTTAGCTGCATCTTCTTCACTTCGAAAATCAGGTAACTCGATTTCTTTATGCTGGAATATCATCTTCACAATGACCAGCAGGTTGCGCAGCTTTGAAACGTTGATAAAGAAGATGTTGCTCTTGAATTTATCTGAAAACTCGGAAAAGAAGAACGCTGTAATGAAATTTCTTCAGAAATTCTTATGTTTTCACATATAGCTAAATCAAAACGGATTTAAGAGCCTACATGTGGAACTCCAAATTCTAATCCTCAGAAAAACTAAAAGCAAAATATGGGAATTGCTTCATTTACTCTGCCAAAGAGTTCCAAGTAATGAACTGTGTCTAAAATAATTGAACAATCAACAACAGCCCCATAATTATGCAGAAACACAAGTCTTTGTGTGGTTACAATTCAACATGACAAAAGCATCCGTTTTTATTTCTTGAAAAATGAATAATTGAACAAGAGAATGTACATGAAGCTTAATAGAGATACACATTAGACCAGAAAAACAAAAAGGAAAACAGCAGCAATTTACCTCAGATACTAACAGAACAAGGAAATGGATGTACATGGCAATTACCCTGAAGAGAAGAAAACATAAGGAAACCTTTTCGGGCACTAAAGCTCAACTTTGTTCAGATACCCTATTCTGTTTGCAAAATTGTTTGCCTAACATGATCATAGAACCTTTATAACAGGTGTACTAACTAAAACACTCTCTTACCATCAAAAAGGGATACAAATAGCCGGAACAAAAATAAGCAGAAGAAGTAGAAAGACAAAAGGAGGTAGTCAAAAGAACTCTCAAGTACTAAATGTGTACCTTTAACATTCCCATGTTGACAAAGTGCTGTAGCCAATGTTGTCTTTCCACATCCTCCAGGAGCAGATAACACAATATGCTGTGATGTCTCATCATTAAGCAGCTTTATCTCCAGATCACTCAATGGAATCTTCAATCCAACAGGATCCACTTTCAGTAGAGGAGGCGAGCACACACCAGCTAAAATAGTATTACTATAGCTCTTGCTTGAATCCACCCTACAAGCATGGCTTAGAGTCATGCTTAACTTCCCAAATTGATCATTTAACTGTCTTACTCCAGAAGAAACATCTTTCACAGCAACCAAATTCGAATTTTGTGTATGCAAAATCTCTTTTGTATCTGCTACGACCTGAAGTTGCAAAACACTGCTAATATGATCACGAATATCCTTCTCTAACTTGAGAAGTTTCTTGTTATAAAGAGGCCTCATCAAATAGTTGTGCTTCTGGATTTTTGAGCATTTATTGACTAAATCATTGCCTTTTGTCATTAATCCTTTGAGCCTTTCAAGTTGCTTTGGTTGATCAAGTTCTGCGTTGAGAGATTCTATTTTCTTGATATTTGGAGCCATATCTTTCAACATCTCCTCCAGGCGCTTCAAGCTTGGCTTGAACTGGGAGTTGTTTTTCTGTGCTTTTAAAACCATCTTTAAGAAATCACCAAAAATTATCTCGAAACCAGCCCCAGCAACTGCTGATATCACAACTTGACCTGCCATGGCTTTTTTTTCACAAAGAAAAACCAGCTGATTTTTGACCAACAACTAGTGAGGAACTGAAGTTAAGAGGAAAATGGTTTCTGAGCTGTTTTGGGTAGATGGAAATCTTTTCCGGGGAACTGGATTTCCTTTCTTGTTTTCTTTCTTGAGAAACGAAGTAAAGCATTATTATATGCTAGTTTTCTAATTTCTTGTGTTGATGATGTGTAAAGTGTGTGGACTTGAGAGGATTGACTTTTCAACCTTAAATTATTTTTTGATTGGTGACCATATTGTAATTCTCCTATTTTAGTTGTTTCTGTTCCTGAAGTTTTGATCAAAAGAAAATTCGTCCCTAATCTTTAAAATTTTCTGAAATTGGTCCTTGACAGCCCTTCTATCATGGTTTAATTTATGAACAAATTAAATCTCATGTGGGGACCCATAAGATCGTGAGATGTGTGTCCTTTAAAGGATATTTCATGTGTAGATTTTAATTTATTAATACATAGAACTTGGGGGTGACATTTCATAAAGAGAAGAACACAAGGACCAAATCAAGAATTTTAAAGGCTTAAGGACTGAGTTTCCTTTCACCGGAGTTGAAGACTTGAAGGATTCCATTAGCTCAAAGACTTAGAATACTGCTACAGTTAAGTCAAGTCAACTGTCGAGGCAGGTGGGGGCATGGCAGCTTGCCATAAAGATTTCATGGCAGCTTCCTCGTCGGAGCATCGAACTTTCACTCTCTAGATTCTTTCCAACTTTTATTGCCCGTCGGTCCACTTTGAGAATCAAATAAATTGTTAAAGAAATATATGCTTCCTGACTTCCAAGAAACAACGTTCACCAAAAGATGGTGGGCAAATAAATAAATAAAATGACTAATGTGGATCTTTCGCAAACAACTCAACAAAGAAGAACAATTCTAGGGCGCTACCATATATAGGTCTATTTTAATTTTTTAGTGTAATATAATTTATTCCC
The DNA here is from genome assembly GCA_007827005.2 of Populus simonii. Lineage (NCBI taxonomy): Eukaryota > Viridiplantae > Streptophyta > Magnoliopsida > Malpighiales > Salicaceae > Populus > Populus simonii. Next base: position 13,267,208 of record CM017470.2, read on the forward strand.
GTCAATGCTTCATAATAATTATTTTGCACTTAATTGTCCAAAACAAAATTCATAAGAACAAAATAAGTAGTAGGTTAAACCGTTTAAGGTTGGTATTTTTTATTAACAACTCTAATTTCAATTATAAAAAATAACAAGGATCAAAGTTAGTATAAGAATTAAATTAAATTATATTAAATTAAATTAAATTTTAAAATATAAAATTAAACATAAAGTGTACAACAATTAAAAAAATTACAACTAAATTTGATATATTTAATAAATAAAAAGATATTTTTATGTTTTTTACCACTTATGAAAAGTATTTTCCACTCAAAATTAAAAAAAAATACTTTTCTGATAAACTAAGCTAAATTTTTCTTTGATTGAAATATATTTTCTATTTACTAACTTTTCTAATGTTAAATAAATAGAAAAAAATTTTAAAAAAAATTTCTAGAAAATTACTTTCTATAAAACATACATTGCCTAAATATTTATAGTGTTTGATTAATATTATTTTTATTAGATTTTCTCCATTGTAATTTTTAAATATCTCATGCAACACGTGTTTTTCCTTCAAAACTCACCCAACAATCATTAATTAATCCATATCTCATCAATTTAATAAACAAGTTTAGATATTTGAATCATATATATTGCATTATAGATTCATTTATTTATATTAAATTCAAATAAAGTCCTTGATTTATATATTCATATCTCTACTCCCAAATATTTTATTGTAATTGCCACAAGATTAAAAACGTTTTTTGAGATTATATATATATATATATATATATATATATATATATATAAACTTAGAGTTAAGACGTACTCAATAAACATATGAAAAATTAACTATTTAATTAATATTTAATTTTACAAGTGTTTATTTTTATTATTATACCATTAAATAAAAATAAATAATTTTTTTTAAATCTAATAGGGTCCATAATTCATATTATGAGTTTTGGTACCTATTCATAATGTTTTTTAATCCCAATTTTAATAAATAATGAGAATGCATTTTTTTAATTAAAAAATAAAATTGTACTTGATAACCATGCCAATATTTTTTTGAAGATTGCAATGGAAAAAACATTATACACACACACAAATCAAGTGTGCAACTATTATTTTTCTGTTTTTTAAAAAATATTGATCCAATAAAGTTGAAGAGTGATTTTTTAGTAATATCATTTTAAATATTTTTAATAATTATAATAAGCTCTTCACAATTTGATTATATTGAAAGGATATAAGATTGTAAGTGATACACATCAAGCTAGTAATAAAATATGAAAAGCTTAAGATATTTAAAATTTTTTTTCTTTAGTCTCTATCTTGTACAAGAAAAATAATAATATTTATGGATCTATATTTTTTACAACTTTATGAAAAATAAATTTGAGCCTAAGTTTCTATTTCAAAGGTTAAAACGCAAGATAATAATGCCTTGATAAGTGGGTAAGTCTCATGTCAATATTCAACATCTTTAGATTTGACAAAATGCTTAAACCATATGACAAGGATCTAGCTCAAGCTTAGTTACGTGCCAAGTCCAAATGAGCATGTGTATAGCTCGCTACTATATCTACTAATCATGTGTTTGACAGTGTACTAAGCATAAAGGGCTAAAAGCTCATTATAGACCTCATGTTGGGTTGTAAGACTCTATTTACTTATTCTTATAACTTTTAATATAAAGTGTTATAGTTAAAGATATTTATCTATTGTTAATGTTTGTGTAAGAGATATTTATCCATCATTAATGCTATAAAGAAAAAATTATATTTTAGCTCCTCCACTGAAACTAAAAAAATAAGATTTATAAGTTATAAATATCTCATGAATTATTAGGTAAGGGGTTAATAATTTTTATTCTCTAAAAAATAATACTTTTAAATCCTATAGCATTTATTATACCAAAACAAGAACAAAAATACTTGTTCTTAAAATTTAATATTTATTCTCTTATTTATTATAATTATTTTTTAAAAGTTGTTGATTTTATCATCAAAGAATCCAAACACCACTAAAAATATAGAATAATATAACCTAGTATTCCAAACATAGAATACAAGAAGATCACTATTACCTTCCGTGGTTACTTAAAAACAAAATATATAAAAAATTCTTAAATTTTTAATCTGTACAAAATAAAATAAAATAATAGAGGATCTAAATACACTCCTTACATGAGTGGGAAAGATATCATTTTCCTTCGTTAGTAACTTTTTGCTGCACGTAAATCACTCTTTATTGCATCGGTAAATTGACCCTTTATTTTTTAATTTTGTTTCCTAATCTCTCTGATTTCTTTAACTTGTTTGGTTCACTTTTTTAAATAGTAGTTATTTTTTTTAATTATTTTGTATTATTATAATATTTCTGAGAGATTATTGTCATTTTTCTTTAATCTATAAATGTATTTGTGTGATGTATTTATAAAAATAAAAGTTCTTTCTTCTTGATAAGAAATAATAACTTATAAGATAAGAAAAGGTATAAATTAAAAAGAGAGATTGGGGTTAAATATTTGTATGGAATATCTTATTTTGATTAAATCAAATTTTATTGAAATGTTACTATGTAATTATTAAAATTCAAAATTAATTCAAGTAAAAAAAGAAATATATAATTTTTTTTTAAATTATAATCGCTCTTACAATAAAAAATAAATTAATATCTATTATATATATTTTATAAATAAAAATTTTATTTGAAATTTGGAAAATAAAAAAAATATTGAAGAAAAAAATCATAATTTGACCCTTTTTTGAATTTGTTTTTTTGATGATAGGTAATGATAGAAAAAAAGTAAAATTTGAATAGTATAATTATAATTACAAACAAAAAAAGACATTCGGCTGTATATAAATTTCATACTAATATTTATTATTCTCATTCATGAAAAATCTAATTACAAATATTTTAGTCTATCTAAGTAATAAAAATACACTATTGAGTAAGATTGACACAATATGGAGTGAATATAATACTATTCTTTATAGGTGTTTAAAATACTCTGAATTTATTTTAATTCATAAATTTTAATAAAATCTTATGTTTAAAACTATTTTTAGTGTCAAGAATTAAATTTTTAATGGAATTCAATTTTTAAAAATAGTATAAAAATAAATTAGAGACCAACTTTTCTTTTCTATTTGATACACTATATATATATTTATTAATGTTAAAATACTCTTCCACACACACACACACACACACACACACACACACACACACACACACACATATATATATATATATATATATTTATTAATGTTAAAATACTCTTCCACACACACACACACACACACACACACACACACACACACACACACACACACACATATATATATATATATATATATATATATATATATTATCACTCTTCTCTCTCATGTCAGGAGTAAATATGCACTGCCATTAAATCCTCAACTACACTATCACTAAAACAGTCTTCTCTTCTCTTCTTTTCTCTTCATATGTCATATTATTTTATCTCAATAAGAAAATAAGATCTTATTGAAAGGTATTTGGATTTGATTTTTTAGGTAATTTTGTAGTGATGATAACATAGAAGAATTGAAAAAAGATGAGGGTGATGAAAGTAATATAAAAAATAAAATGAATTGAATTAAGTGATAGAATATCTCTTTTAAATATGCAAATTTAATTTATTTATTAATTAAATTCAAATTTAATACTATAATTAAATTAATTATAAAGGTAGTGATATTTTCATTCCATGAATTATTATTTTGACATCATATTTATTAAAAATTTTATTGATAGACTATATTATCCTTATCTTTTAGATAAATACAGAGTGCACTATTTTCACCAAATCAATTATGTTTGAAAAATAATTTTTTTAATTATTAAACTTCATAATTACTATAAATAAAAAACAAGTGTATAAAAATTTAATTTTTTAAAAATATCAATTTATTCAATTATATTTTTTGAAAGAAATATTTTATTGGAAAATAATATTTAAAAACACAAAGAATGCTTTGAAAAAAAATAGTATGACCAAAAAACGGTTGTTCAAAGAATTGAATTTCGTGGTAGGAAATGATTAAAAAAAAGGTAAAAATGTGAATATATTTCGACTTTTACCTATTAAATATATAGATGTAAACACAAGAAAACATTTATTATCATCATTTGTGAATAATATAAGTAAGGGTATTTTTTCATATTTTATTTTATTTATTAAAGAGAGATTATGATGGGACTAGCAAAGTATGATGGGGGAATTACAATATCTAGTTGTTACTTAGATATGTTAAATAATATTTATGTAGTCCTATTTATTAAAGGTAGAATAATACTTTCAGTTTAATCTATATTTACTTTATTTATATTTAGGTTAAGACTAAGCATTCATAATATACAGATTATTCAGAATTTTAGCCTCCTTTTTGTATTTGATCTCAATTATTTTAACATGGTATCAGAGCTGGTTTTATGGAACGAGGCTTAATCTCGAACACAACTTCGAGGATCCAACTTCTGTAAAATTTGGTATTTTGTTAGTTTCTGCAATTATTTTGGTATTTCGTCTTCCCTTCAGCTTTTGCAATTTGGTATTTCCGTTCAGTTTCTGCAAATTTGTTTTGTGTTTTGGAGTAATCGTATAATTTTGAGAAGATATATGTTTAGTTTCTGCAATCTCTGTTTAGTTTCTGCAATTTGATATTTTGTTTTCCGCTGCTTTTGCATTCTGGTTCTCTGTGATTGTTGATTATGGCTACTGAAAGAGATGATTCGCTTCAGTCTGTGAGTGTGAGGTTGGATGAGAAATACTACTGAAAGAAATACTACTGTTGATTTGTCTTCATTTCGTTTGAGTCTTTCATATTCTAGTTTTTATTTATGGCATTCCCGTCTAGGTCATGTTTCATCTTCTCGTTTGAGATTTTTGGCATCCACAGGAGCTTTAGAAAATTTAAAAACTTGTGACATTTCAGATTGTAGTGGATGTAAACTGGTAAAATTTTCTGCTTTACCTTTTAATCGAAGTATTTCTGTTTCATCTTCACCATTTGATTTGATTCATTCTGATGTATGGGGACCTTCTCCTGTTGCCACAAAAGGAGGGTCTCGTTATTATGTCTCTTTTATTGATGATCATACTCCTTATTGTTGGGTTTATTTAATGAAACATCGTTCTGAATTCTTTGAGATATATGCAGCTTTTCGAGCTCTTATCAAAACTCAACATTCTGCTGTGATTAAATGCTTTAGGTGTGATTTGGGTGGGGAATACACCTCTAATAAATTTTGTCAAATGCTTGCCTTAGATGGAACCATCCATCAAACTTCATGTACAGATACTCCTGAGCAAAATGGTGTTGTTGAAAGGAAACATAGGCACATTGTCGAAACTGCTCGTTCTCTCTTGTTGTCTGCTTTTGTTCCTAGTGAGTTTTGGGGAGAAGCTGTTCTTACTGCTGTAAGTTTGATTAATACAATTCCATCTTCTCATAGTTTGGGTCTATCTCCTTTTGAAAAGTTATATGGGTATGTCCCTGATTATTCCTCATTTAGAGTCTTTGGTTGTACTTGTTTCGTTTTTTGTCCTCATGTAGAACGCAGTAAGCTATCCTCTCGATCCGCTATTTATGTATTTCTGGGTTAGGGTGAAGGTAAAAAGGGGTATCGTTGTTTTGATCCAATAACTCAGAAACTTTATGTGTCTCGTCATGTTGTCTTCCTTGAGCATATACCTTTCTTTTCTATTCCATCCACTACTTATAGCCTGACAAAATCTGATCTTATTCGTATAGATCTTTTTTTTGAGGATTCTAGTAATCATACCTCTCCCTATGTTCGATCAATTTGTACTCATAACTCTGCAGGTACTGGTACTTTACTCTCTAGCACACCTGAAGCTCCATTCTCATCTACAGCCCCTCAAGCTTCATTTGAGATTGTGGATCCACCTCCACGTCAGTCCATCTGCATTCCTAAGTCCACAAAACTACCAGATTTTGCTTATTCTTGTTATTCTTCATCATTTACTTCCTTTTTAGCTTCTATTCATTGTCTCTTTGAGCCCTCTTCCTATAAAGAGGCAATTCTTGATCCGCTTTGGCAGCAAGCTATGGATGAGGAACTTTCTGCTTTGCATAAGACAGATACTTGAGTTCTGGTTCCTCTACCTCCTGGTAAGAGTGTTGTTGGTTGTTGTTGGGTGTATAAGATCAAGACTAATTCTGATGGGTCTATTGAGCGATACAAAGCTAGGCTGGTTGCAAAAGGATACTCTTAATAGTATGGTATGGACTATGAGGAGACATTTGCCCCGATTGCAAAAATAACTACTATTCGTACTCTTATTGTTGTAGCTTCGATTCGTCAGTGACATATTTCTCAGCTTGATGTTAAAAATGCCTTCTTGAATGGAGATCTTCAAGAAGAAGTTTATATGGCACCCCCTCCTGGTATTTCACATGACTCTGGATATGTTTGTAAGCTTAAGAAAGCATTATATGGTCTTCAACAAGCACCCCGTGCTTGGTTTGAGAAATTCTCTATTGTGATCTTGTCTCTTGACTTTGTTTCTAGCAGTCATGATTCTGCTCTGTTTATTAAGTGCACTGATGCAAGTCGTATCATTCTGTCTTTATATGTTGATGACATGATTATTACTGGTGATGATATTGATGGTATTTCAGTTTTGAAGACAGAGTTGGCTAGACGATTTGAAATGAAGGATTTGGGTTATCTTCGATATTTCTTGGGTATTGAGGTAGCATACTCACCTAGAGGTTACCTTCTTTCTCAGTCGAAATATGTTGCAAATATTCTTGAGCGGGCTAGACTTATTGATAACAAGACTATAGATACTCCTATTGAGGTTAACGCAAGATACTCTTCTTCTGATGGTTTACCTTTGATAGATCCTACTTTATACCGCACTATTGTTGGGAGTTTGGTATATCTCACCATTACTCGTCTAGATATTGCATATGATATTCATGTTGTTAGTCAGTTTGTTGCTTCTCCTACTACTGTTCACTGGGCAGCTGTTCTTCGTATTTTGCGATATCTTCGGGGTACAGTTTTTCAGAGTCTTTTACTTTCATTCACCTCTTTTTTGGAGTTGCGTGCATACTCTGATGCTGATTATGGTAGTGATCCCACAGATCGTAATTTTGTTACCGGGTTCTGTATCTTTTTAAGTGATTCTCTTATTTCTTGGAAGAGCAAGAAACAATCTATTGTTTCTCAATCATCCACCGAAACAGAATATCGTGCCATGACATCTACTACCAAAGAGATTGAGTGGTTACATTGGTTACTTGCTGATATGGGAATTTTCTTTTCTCATCCTACTCCTATGTATTGTGACAACCAGAGTTTTATTCATATTGCTCATAACTCGGTTTTTCATGAGCGCACTAAGCACATTGAGATCGATTGTCATCTTACTCGTCATCATCTTAAACATGGCATCATTGCTTTGCCTTTTGTTCCTTCTTCCTTGCAGATTTCTTTACTAAGGCGCATTCCATCTCTCGTTTTCGTTTTCTAGTTGGCAAACTCTCGATGCTTGTAGCTACCGCATCGTGAGTTTGAGGAGATGTTAAATAATATTTATGTAGTCCTATTTATTAAGGGTAGAATAGTACTTTTAGTTTAACCTATATATACTTTATTTGTATTTAGGTTAAGACTAAGCATTCATAATATACAGATTATTCAGAATTCTAGCCTCCTTTTTGTATTTGATCTTAATTATTTTAACAGGATAAACGGCTCGTGCTTCCTTCCGGGTTAGCTCATTTTTTTTATATAAACAATTATCTAAGTATTACTAATATGTTTTATAATAAAAAAAATTATGAACTCAAAATATGTTGCATATTGAACGATGTTCTTTTTTTTAAAAAAATTAAATATGATGACATGTTGATTGTCTTTTGTTTAAAAAAATATTAAGACGATAACATATTAGATCGATCTGAATTAACCTCTCAAATTTGTGACTTTAGTCATCAAACCGTAATAATTCTATAAAAAGTAAATCAATATAAATTATAAAGGTCAATTCCTAATCAATTCAATGTTTAAGGATGAATTTAAAGAAAAATTAAAAAAGAACAAAAAATCAAATCAATGAGACCAAAATAACCTCATAAAAAGTAAATTAAAAAAAATTTCACAACCTAATTCCCAAAAAAACTAATATTGAAGGATGAAATTGAAAAAAAAAAGTACAAAAAAAGAACAAGATTTGGTTGTTGGAGGGTGAAATTGAAAAAAAATCAAATAAAAAAGGACCCATAAAAATTAACCAAGTTAACATGGTCCAATTTATCAAACCTATGTCCCAAATCATGAGATCAAGGTAACTTTATAGAAAGAAAATTGAATAAAAATTTACAAAGCCCAATTCTAAACCAACTCAATGTTGAAGGATGAAATAAAAAAATTAATTAGAAAAATCAGCAAAAAAAACCCTCAATAAACTCAGGTTAACTTGTTAAATCAACGACTTGAACAATAAAATTGAGATAAATTCATAAAAAACAATTGAAAAATATTATGAAACCTTTCTTTTAAAATATTTAATGTTAAAAGTTGAAATAAAAATACTTCATAAGATCGATATATAAACTAATAGAAAGAAAATAAAAAAATTAAATTGTTGAAGAATTTTTTTTTAAAAAAACCCTAATGGCTATGCAATCTAGCCATTTCGTTTAGTGTTATTTTTTTTAATAATTAAAGACCATATGGGGTTTTGGCATTAGAATACACCCACCCACCCCTACCATTCTATGGCTGTAGTTAGCAAGCTAATCTGTGCAGTGATTGTTAATTCAATAGTTTAAACTATTAGGTGAGGTTACATGATATAATTTATATTATTATCTAAACAGTGAAAGTTCTTTGGGCTTGAAACTTGCACATGCTCACATTATCTTGTGTTTGATTTTTATCAAATAAATAGAGATGGTGAGATTCGAACTCGTGACCACTTGGTCATCAAGGCTCTGATACTATGTCAAAAAACCATTTCAACCCAATAGTTTAAACTATTAGGTGAGGTCTCAGAATATAATTTATATTATTCTCTAACAAAAAGGATGTAGAATTCAAATCTCCTGGTCCCTGAAAAAGACATTTCAAAGCTAAACCATGAGAGCTTTTTATTTATTTTACTTCATCAATTCAAATAAGCTCGTCCAAATGGATTCTATGATAATCCTCAAACCAAAAATCCATCAAATCTAGTCAAATATTGCAGCTCGTAGAAATTGCTGGCAAGCTGCGTTTTGGGTTTATGAGGAAACGTCTTTTTGCAAGGAAAAATGGCTTGACATTGATCCACGCCATTATAATACGATTTTTAACGAGGGCTACTAATAATTTACAGAATCACACCTTCTTTCTATGCATTAAAGGAAAGCACAATGACATAATTACAAATTAAAGGCTCGTTAGAATTCTTGGAGAATAATCATTATCAGAAAACTGTTGTATATATTAAAGAGAAAACAAAACTTTTTTATTGTAGTTGCAGCAGAAGAAACTAACTTTATTGAATTTCAATACAATTATTTATACAATAAGAAAAAACAAAATTGCAATATATTCTCCAAGCATATCTGATTTTCTGTTACATAGAATAAAAGATAACCATTGTAATAGCAACAATAAACAAACTCTGATACTGTAAAGAAAAACTCAGATTCTGCTAAGATTTTATTTTACTTCTGGAGTCATTCTTGGTCAACAAAAACAACGGCTACCCAAGCTAGTTTAAGTTGTTTTCCTTATGTACCTTCGAAAATGTTTGAAAGAAAAATGTTTACGTGAAAAATTGAAGATAGGAAGAAGAGAAGAGACAGCAAAGATTGTATTTGAATTTATTGCAGATTGAATGAGAAATTGATTTCATGCATTCTATTGCAATCTTTAATAATATATATTTAAACTAAGCAAAATAGAATTGCAAACTTATAGCATTATCATACTAATAGATTAACTATCTCCCAGAGACTAGGATAACAACTTATTATTTGCATAAACCTGGAAATAACAAAAACAGAAATAAAATCTTTGACAGCTTCTTCTTTGATAGCTCCTAAAGCAATTTTCAACACTCCTCCTTGCTTTAGGAGCTGTAAACTCCAATCTTTTGTTTTAAAAACTCAAACATGTTTATTGGAAGTGGTTTGGTAAACAGATAAGCTAATTGATTTTCAGACTTGCAACAAATCAACTAAACATCACCATTTTTTTGCACCTCTCGTAAAAAATAAAGCTTGATGTTAAAGTGTTTTGTTTTTCCATGAAACACTGGATTATGGGAGATTGTTATAACTGCTTGATTGTCAACTGAGATTTCAATTGCTTCTTCTTCTTCTTCCATGTGTAAATCACGTAATAACTTCTGAAGCCATAATGCTTGAGTCTCCTGATTTAATGAGGAAACTAATGGTGCCAAACATTTCACTATGGCTGAGAGTTTGACATAAAAATGGTGCGCCTTAGGACCCAAGAAAGATGCAGATCAAGCCTCTAACATGCCTCGAATGAAATAATACAACCGGGATAGTCGAATATTGCAAGAAACCAAGTGAGAAACAAAATCTAAGTTGCAGCAGAGTTGGAATTATAGCAAAGTCAGTTTTCAATACAAATTTTGAGAGATTTATCTAACCTGAAGAACCACTAGATAAATAAGAAATGAGTTAAGTATCATGAGTACTTTTAATTAGCCTAATAATCCCAAAGAAATTCGGCAGCTAAGGGAGAGAATAAATAGAGTAGAACACAAATGAAATTGAGTTTGAAAAAATTCATTTCTTCTTTGCTTTTGTCAAATTTTTAGCAACTATGAACTAAACTCCTGAACTCGGTTCATGAGGGATACACACCATCTCTATTACCAAGTTATGAGAAGTAACGATATCATTATAATTCTTTCAGATTCAAGTACTTATTTTTTCTTATCCTGAATTATGCTATTGATTGTTATTCAAGCTTATTGAATTGTTTTGAGTTGGAATGTATGCTTTCTAGTTTCTTTCAATTTGTAATTATTGTTAGGGATTGGAGTAAGAAGTAAAAGAATTAATTTGATTGCTGCAACTCTCATTTCAATTTATTAGGGAAGAATAAACTAAGTTAAAATATCAAGCTTTGAAACGTTTGCTTAGAATAAATGCACAGATTTTATTCCTAAGACAGCTGCTGAGTGAATGAAAATTGCTTTCAAAATTATATTTGCTTGATGGTAAGAAATAGATTAGAGAGCTTTTCCTAATTAATGTACTTGTAATTTCATCAATTTCCCTCACTTTTAAGGGATATCAAATTTATTTGATTGACTCTTAAACTGATTTAATGACATAGAAATTTATTATTTTTAAAATTATTGTTTCTTAAATTTTTCATTCAAATCCCTCGTTTTTTTTTTTATCATTTTAGTATATTATAGGAATATTAAATAAAATTTCTCTTTGGTTTGACCTATTTTTCACGATCATACTACAAATTTATTTTGTTTGTGATAGTTAAGTCAGAATTATATTTTGGTGATTTCAACGATTGATAAAATTTTGGCGCTATTGCTAGGGAAGTTTTTATCTAATTTTCTTCTAATAGTAAATTTATTTATACCAATATCTTCTTATACAAGTGAGCTAGTTTTTGATCCATAAGTTGAGAGAATCGCGAGAGCAAATAGGAAGGCAAAGAGGCGAGATGAGAACCTGCCAATCTTAACGCTTTCATCAACAATCTTGAAAGCAAAAGAGAAGCAGAAGTTTCTAAAAACATGGCAGAACATAGAACATTAAGGGATTTAACAACTCCTAATATGAGCTAGCAACCATTATACATTGAATTTCCAAATATTGATGTAGCCTTTGAGTTAAAATTTGGTTTGATTCATTTACTACCTACTTTCCGAGGCTTTGCAAGTGAAGACCCCCACAAGCACTTCAAAGAATTCCATGTGGTTTGTTCAACCATGAAGCCACGAAGAGTGACAGAGGAACAAATTAAATTAAGGGCTTTCCCATTCTTTTTGGTGGACAACAAGAAGGATTGACTTTATTACCTTCCTTTAGGATCAATACTAACATGGAATGATTTGAAGAAAAATTTCCTGGAAAAATTCTTTCCAGCCTCACGTGTTGGAACTATTCATAAGGAAATTAATAGAATTTGCCAAAACAATAGGGAAACGTTATATGAATACTGGGAGCGTTTTGATCAGTTGTGCACAAGTTGCCCATATCACCAAATTTCTGACCAATTATTATTGTAATATTTTTATGAAGGATTATTGCCCATAGATCGAAGCATGATAAATGCTGCAAGTGGTGGTGAACTTATAGAAAAGACTCATGTGGAAGCATGAGATTTGATCTCTAAAATGGTAGTAAATTCACAACAGTTTGGAATCAGAGTAGTCCACACTTCTAGAAAGGTAAATAAAATGATGCATTCTAATATTGAGACACAACTTTCAGAATTAACTTCTCTTGTGAGACAAGTACCATTGGGACAAGTTAGGCAATTTAGAGAGTAGCATTTGTGTAGTTCCAGAACATTATACTAATATATGCCCATAACTTCAAGAAGATGCAACCTCTGAGGTGAATATGATAGAAGGGTTTGGTAGTAAATCAAGGAAATACGAAACATATTCAAACCATTACAACCCCGATTGGAAAGATCACCCAAACCTTAAGTATGGTCAGCCCCCAAACCAACAACCCTTTTGGTCATATATCAATGACAATTCAACTTTTCCTCTTCACCAAGCATCAAATTTAGGTATGTCTTTAGAAGAAATTATGAAGTCTTTAGCCACTAATACATAAATGTTCCAATAAGAAACAAGAGCTAGCATCTAGAATTTGGAGACTTAAATTTTACAACTTGCATCATCTGTAAGGAGCATTGAGGTAAATAGAGGGAAGTTGTTATCTCAAGTTGAAATTAACGCAAGAGAAAACACAAGTGTTATAAGTCTTAGAAGTGGTAGGGAAGTGGAGACCATGCTGCCAGCTGTAATGCCAGAATCATCAGCAAATATATTGTCAGCTGCAATGCCAGATTTAGCAACTATTGTGGTATAGACTACCCAACTAGCTACAATACTAGGATAAATAACTATTGTGGTGCAGACCATACTTGTAGCTATAACACTAGATTCAGCAGGAAATATACCGCTAGCTATAACTCCAGATTCAACAGCTACTATAATACATACTACCCAACTAGCTATAATACATGGATCAGTAGGTATTGTGGTGACTGTTAGAACCTATTTTTGGGTCCCCGCACAAGAAAAAGAAGAAAATATATATATAGTCGAAAGAAATCCAAAATAATAATAATAGCAACAACAATAATAATAGTAGTACGATGTCGGAGCGCCCAAAAAATGGTCAAAAATTGATTGAGGAGGTTAAAAAATACAAAGATTAAAATTTGACAGTATATACTTGACTAATAAGAGCCCTATTGAAAAAGAAAATTCAATTTTGAGGAGAAAAGTCCAAAATCAGATGTTTATAGACTCAATTGGATTTTATTGAAGGTTTAATTGAATTTATAAAGGGTTTAATTGTAAGAAAAATTGATTTTTAAGTCAATTTGGGCTTTAATTGGAAGAAATTAAAGTTCAGGGGTCAAATTATAATTTTAAAGAGTTGATTTGGTTAAATCAGAGGCTTAATTGCATGAATATTGAAGTTTGGTGGCCAATTGAGGACTTCATTAAATAAATCCAAAACCAAGGACTAAACTGGAAAAGACGCGTAAATAGAAGGGCTGAAATTGACCGAATCAGGGACTAAATTGAAGAAATTTAAAGTTTATTGATCAATTAAGGGTCAAAATGCACAAATTTAAAACCAAGGACTAAAGTGAAAAAGGTGGCCAACTTTAGAGTTGGCGATTAAAGTTGGCAGGAATGCAATTGAATTGATTCTTAAAATCAAAATTGCATTTGAGGACTTAAATGAACAAAGGACGAATTGAGGATTGATTTAGGAGTTGACATGTTTTAGCGCCATTTTTATTTAAATGAAACGACGCATTTTGTCCAAAATAACGTCGTTTCATGTTAAAAAAAAGAGAAGAGAAAACAAAACATTGCCATTTTAAACGACACTATTCCTTCTTCTTCTTCCCCTGGACGTGCAGCAAGGGAAGATAAAATTTTTGTTTTCTCTTCTTTATTTCTTCCTGCCTCTCTCTCTCTCTCCCCCCGCGTGCTCTGTCAAAACCCAAAGCCCCACACCCCTTCATGATGAGAAACCAGGGAGGTCGTGCCCTGCAAGGCACACCCATTGTCCACCTCGTTCGATGCCGTGACATGGAAGGAAGGCCCCGTTCCCTATGTGCAATGATAGGGCAGGGATAGGGTCGATCCCGCTCCCTTTTGCCCAATAAATACCACTCTCAACACCAGCACCAGAGAGAGGAAGAAAGAAAAGAAAACAGACGAGAGAGAGGGGGGGGGGGAAGAAGACGGGCTTGAACAAGGGGGGATTTGAGAAAGAGAAACAAGGGAGAATAGGGAGTACAAAAGGGGAAGCCGCTTGACAATGAAAGAAGAGAAAGCAAAACAAAACATCAGAAAAAGGAGAGTGGACGGTTATGTCTCACCGTTGCATTGAGCTTCTTTCTGTAAGCCATTGCACCGCCACCATAATCTTCCCGGCTGCCACCACAAACAACCGTCAGTTCCTCCACCAGAGCCCCTTTGTTCTAGGTAACACTCTCATTGTCCTTATCAATTTCGTGTGGTTTATTTTGCATGCAAAAACGTGAGCTGTACACGTTTCTGCAGCTAAGAAATATATCTAGCTGCTTACTGTACATAAGCACAGTAACTGGCTAATTTTAATTAACTGGTTATTGTGCTCATGCACAGCATGCACAGTAACCAGTTCATAGACTCCGGGCCGGACAATCAGCCCAGTCCACGTGACTGGGCTAAGTTCGACCTTATAGAAATAAGTTTTTTTTTTTTCTAATTTTTAGGCCGATCTCGGCCTAGTTTTCCCAATGGGCTTGCTACTGCCCGATGCCTTTTCTTTCCTTTTGGGCCGGTCATGGCTCATGTCCTGTTGGGCCAAGACTCAACCCATATTTTTTGGACCAATCTCAACCAGAACCCATGCGGCCCAACCCTTTTGGGTTGAATCCGGCTCAATTAGCTGGGCCGGCTAAGCCTATATATTTTATAGTATTATGTATTATATATTATAATACTTTATATTATATATTAAAAGAAACAAATTCTAAAAATTCTAAAAAATCCTTTAAAAAATTTGTGATTTTCCTGTATATTTTTTATCAATTTTGTTTAATATTAGTTTGTATTTTTATACTGTAAAGATACAAATCTAGTATTAAAATACCTGGTTTTCATCAAACATTGCAAAAAATTTTATAAAACAAAAAAATATTTTGTTTTCTTGCATACAGCCAAGTCTCTCAAAGATAAGAAAAAAAAATCATCATATCGTATTTTCATACAACAAAAAAATAATATATGTTTTAGCATGTATTTTGGCTTTAATAACTAATTTATTAAAGTCATGAGAACTACGCCAATATTTCAAAAAAATACCAAAATTTTTTTTGTTTTGTTTTCTTTTAGTATCTGGATTATGAATTTATACATAAAACATATTCCTAATATTAAAAAGGAAGTTTCTTTTTATTGACGTTAGAACGGTTATGTTTTTTACCCGATAAAATAAGGACCTCCTTACTGAGAAGGACTCTTCTTAAACCATAGACGGACCAGCAATTAGAAATACAATAACACCTTAGATTTTTATAAGATAATCAAATAATACAGTTTACCTTAGGTAAGGAGTATTTGGGGTGCTAATACCTTCCATTTACACAACCAGTCCCCATACCAGATCTCTAAGACTTGTTAGGGTTCCTAGTGACCAAAATACTAGGTGGCGACTCTCATTCCCTCCTTCCACTGATAAAAGACAAGAATTCATTACCTCTCTATATTTGCCCGATACATTGATGAAGTGGAATATCGCCACGACGTCGCACATGTACGACATAGACCATACTGCTAGTTATAACACTAGATTCAACAGGAAATATACCGCTAGTTGTAACTCCAGATTCAGCAACTACTGTTGTATAGACTACCCAGCCAGTTGCAATGCCAGGATCATAAGCTACTATGGTGCATACCATACTACTAGCTGCAACATTAGATTTAATAGGAAATATATCGCTAGTTGCAACTCCAGATTCAACAGATACTAGAAACAACAAGCTGGAAACATAACTAACAATTTTGGATACGCCAAGAAGAAAGTTAAATGGTAAGTCCGTCTTTCTTATTATTAAGAATCTAGTTACATCCCTATTCCCTGGCAGATTAGCGAAGGCAAGGAAGAAAGAGTCAAAGCATGATATTTTTGAAACCTTTTGGAAGGTTGAAGTTAATATTCCATTGTTGGATGCAATCAAACAAATTCCACGATATGAAAAATTTCTCAAGGAATTGTGCACCAACAAAAAGAAGTTGAACATTGATGAGAAAATAAGAGTTGGAGAGAATGTGTCAGTAGTCATACAAAGGAAATTGCCTCAGAAATGCAAGGACCTAGGTATGTTCATTATACCATGCATAATTGAAATCAAAAGGTATAAAAAGCTGTGCTTGATTTAAAAGTATCAATCAATGTTATGCCACTTTCAATTTATAAGGTTTTGAATCTAGGGCCTTTAAAAGAAACAAGGGTAATAATTCAATTGGCATATAGGTCTAATTCATATCTAGAAGGCATTGTTGAGGATGTTTTAATTAGAATAAATGAATTGATTTTTCATGTGGATTTTTATATTATAGTCATGGATGATGAATTTGCTTCAAACTCAGCTTATATATTGTTAAGCAGACCATTTATTGAAACAACAAGAGCTAAGATCGATGTGCATAAAGGAATTTTATCTTGCGAGTTTGATGGGGAAATAGTAACATTTAATGTTTTTTATGCAATGAAATATCCTAATGACTCTGAATTTGTTTTTCATGTTGATGTAATTAACTCCATTGTGCAAACCCGGTCATCCATCTCGGATGCCATTAGTTAGAGCTAATCATAATATCCAACCTAGTCATCCATCTCGGATGTCATTAGCCAAAGCTAATCACAATACTCAATCAAAAATTCCATGAGTGATTTAGTGTCATAATAAGATAAAAACAATTCTTTTATAATGAAATCCTTTCAGAAAATCAATATTATTTAAGAAGAGGGTGGAGACCACCTACCTATTCTTCTCGTGGGTGTCCTTGTTCGGTCGAAGGTTCGATCCCGGTCGCACCGCCTGACACATCAAATGATCATTAATCAACATATTCGCATTCAGTAATCGCATAAACCAATACCATATATAACCCAAAAATATACATGTTCACATTCAATTGTCCCACACATCATTTAATCATACAATGGAAGTCATTCTATCAAAACCTTTCTCTTAATTTCAAATGGAGGTCACCCACTAACATCCCAGTGTTTAATTCTCAAGTCTCGTAACGAGTTAGGCCAAATTGAAGATGAAATCGTCAATGAGAACTGGATCGTTCTAGCATGAAGTTTCATCAATGAAAATTAAGTCACTGCTAATCCAAAAATCATCAGCGAAGCTAAGTCACTACTGACACACAAAATCATTAGCAAAACTAGGTCGCTACTGGCCCAAAAATCGTCAGCGAAATTAAGTAACTACTGGCACCTAAAATCGTCAATGAAAACTAAGTCACTACTGACCTAGAATTCATCAGCGAAAACTAAGTTATTGTCGGCACAGAAAATCCTCAGCGAAAACTAAATCGTTGCTGACCCAGAAATCATTAATGAGAGTCAGGTCATTGATGGCCCATAAATCATCAACAAAAATTAAGTCACTATTGACACATAAAATAATCAGCGAAACCAAGTCGTTGTTGGTATGGAAAATCATCAACGAAAACTAAGTCATTGTTGACCTACAATTCACCAGCGAAAACTAGTTCACTATTGACTTAGAAATCATCAACGAAAATTAAGTCATTGCTGACCCATAAATCTTTAGCAAAAATTAAGTCATTATTGACATAAAAAATCATTAGCGAAACCAAGTCACTGCTGGCATAGAAAATCATCAACAAAAACTAAGTAATTGCTAACCCAAAGTTCATCAACAGAAATTAGTTCACTACAGACTTAGAAATCATCAATGAAAACTAAGTCACTACCAACTCAGAAATCATCAGCAAAAACTAAGCCACGATTGACACAGGAAATCATTAATGAAACTAAATCACTGCTGGTATAGAAATCATAAAAAAAAAACTAAATCGCTACCGACCTAAAAATCATAAGTGAAAATTGAGTCATTTTTTGTTCTACTTTTCCCCTAGGTTATGCATAAGGTCTACGCTAAGTTTTCCCTCTTATAACACACCCCAACCTAGTTGAACATAGATCGTAACCAAAACACATCCAAATTTATCACAAGGTTATCAAGCAATACACAACCAAGTCTCACCATGTACATTTTCCAAAGGTTCTTCTAACCATCACTCTAAGACTAAAACCTAATGTTGCCATAATAATCCATTCTATGTTTTTAATTGTATCATACTAATTCATCAACACAAATTAATAGCAATTTCGTATTACACAAGGGTTTCATTTCCATCCTATATCTTGTTTCACTAAGGGTACTCATCATACAAAGTTTCCTTCATGGTTTCCCATTTTTTCTTTGGTTGGATATTATTGTCCATTCTCCCCTTAATTCGCATATGCAATTCTTCATTTCTATCACAAGTATATTCACAACAACATGCTATAATCACACCTTCATTCATTTGGTTTATAACCATGCAAATGAATCAATCACATAACAAAATCAAAGCATTAACATAGTATGATTCTGTTTTAGCTCAAACATGTCTCTAAAGGCTTAATCATAATTTTGCATATTCCATCACTTCATTTCACTTCCACACAAGTTCATCAATCATATATGAAAAATCAAGACATTAACATAAACATGAATTGTGTTTTAGCTCAATAATATTTATAGGAGTTTAACAAGATCACAGTCCATGCATTTCATCATTCCATTCATCGTTTCATTTTGGCCATCTCTCCCTTAGATTTATACACTCAAAATAATTCATGTTCATTCGTATTTATTTTGAATAGGGTCTGCACTTGTGTTATTTTATTCTTTATCCTACTTAGATCTTCTCATTTAATTGTTAAATCTTGAGTTAAAATGTAAGAACCCTAATCTTCTATTATGAGTTTTCTCCCTCTCCTTTGTCCGAAATCATGAGATAACAACCAACCAAGGAAGTGATATTACTCTTACCTTATGATTTTAACAATCCTAGAAAAGGTTTTGGTGATTTTGTTCTTTTCTTCCTCTCAGTTTCCTTCTCTTCTCCTACTGCACCA
Organism: Populus simonii; assembly: GCA_007827005.2. Lineage (NCBI taxonomy): Eukaryota > Viridiplantae > Streptophyta > Magnoliopsida > Malpighiales > Salicaceae > Populus > Populus simonii. Next base: position 13,286,686 of record CM017470.2, read on the forward strand.
GTCGACCCTTTATGCTCCTTCTTCTTCCATGGTTTCCAGTTGTCTCTCTTTCACTAACTCTCCATTCACTCAAGCACTCAAGAGAAATGGCATGCAAGCTGGTTTGGTTTGGTTTCTTCTTGGGAAGGGGTGGCTGTTGCAACTAAGGCTCCTGTCATTTTTTGGGGAGAGGAAAAATCATCTTTTTTTTTCCTCTCTTGCAATTATACCCCTCTTAAATGAGATGGGAGGTGGTTGGGTGCTGGTCATTCTTGTTCTTATCCCTATATTGGGTTATCTGAGGGCTGGTTTCCTCTCTCACAATTCTCACTTAGAATAGGTTGTTCCTCCCCTCAAATAATTTCTACCTAGAAGAGGCTTGTTTGATTCCCTTAATTCTTTCCTAGCATAGGCTGCTTAATACTATTTTTTTTTGTTGGGTTTTACAGAAATTGAGTTAAAATAATATGAACTCATTTACTAACCAATACCAACTATTAAGGGGCAAACTCTAGTAGACTTCATAACTGAATGTTCTTTCAAGAAAACTATCCTAGAAAAGCCTATACCAATAATTGAGCAGTCAATCCCTTTAGGTGAAACTGAGATCCCAGTAAAATCCATACAATTTATCCAATCTTAGGGATTATATGTCGATGGATCTTCTTATTTTAAAGGAAGTGGTGTTAGGTTGGTGTTTGTAAGTCCATATAAGCAATTTTTTTGAGTATGTGACTCGTTTTGAATTTTCAGCCACCAATAATGTATCAAAATAGGAAGCTCTCCTGTTAAAAGCTTTAAATGCTTTCCTTCTTCATGTCCACAATGACTCCTAGCTGGTAATGAGATAGTGCCAAAAGGGATTTGAAACTAAAGACCCAATTTCATGAAATAATTGCAAAAAGTCCAAGTTCAACTCTTTTAAAAAGACAAAGAAATCTCAATTGATCATATTCCAAGAGAAAAGAATGGTAGGGCAGATCTCTTATCCAAACTGGCAAGCTTTAATTTAGTTGAACTCCTTTTAGATTATGTATTAAAACTTTAGAAAACTAAACATATAGGATGGACTAAGGGTTGCCCTAATTAACATAGAAAACGATTTAAAAAAATCCCTCCAGGTATTATTTGCTAACTAGGAAGTTACCCCTGGACAAAAATGAGGTCATTCGTTTAACTAGACGAGCAACAAATTATTGTTTGGTTTAAAAGGTCTCACATAGATGATTTGCCCTAGCTTCTTTGTTAAAGTGCTTGTCTTCATGAGAAAACAATTATGTTTTGAGGAAAATTCAAGGGGGAATTTGTAGTTTGCACACCAGTTTTAGAGCTCTTGTTGCTCAGGGCATTAGAGGAAGATTCTACTGGCTAACCTTCCTAAGTGATGCTGCTAACTTGAAGATGTAATCAATGTTAGAAGTTTACATTAGTCTATAGACAATGCTCTGAAGAGTTGATAACCATATCTTCCCCGTGGCCCTTTTCCTGGTTGGTGATGAACATATTGGATCCTTTCCTAAATGCCATTGGGAAATAGATCATTATAATAAGCTCTTCACAATTTGATTATATTGAAAGAATAAAAAGGTGTAATTGATACATATTAAAACTAGATATTAAACTGTAATAAACTATGAAAAGCTTAAGAGATTTTAAAACTCATTTTTCTTTACTCTTTACATTGTACCAATAATAATAATAATAATAGTGATGGATTCGTATTTTTGGCAACTTAAAAAAAAATGAATTTGAGCCTAAGTCCCTATTTATAAGGTCCAAAGACAGGGTGATAACTCTTTGATAAATAGGTAAAGATCACATTTATACCCAACATTCTTAAGCTTAGTATAATGTTAGGCCTAAATGACATGGGTCTAGCATGCTTTCAGACTTAATGTCCTTGGACATGGCTACGAGCCAAGCCCAAATGGATACAGGCATAACAAGCTGTTATACTTAGTGCCCTTGGGCTTGGCTGCATGTTGAGCCTAAACGGGTATGGGTCTAGTTAGCTGTTAAAACCTAATATCCTTAGGCTTAGCTGTATGTTGAGCCTAATTGGACATAAGTCTAGCGAACTACCAAACTTATCGACCTTGGGCTAGATTGTGTGCTAAGCCTAATTGGTCATGGATCTAGCAACTGTCACACCCATCAACTTGGGTTTTGTTGTGCTAAGCCTAATTAGGTATGTGTTTGGTGTGTTGCTTGACCTAACGCCCTCAAACTCAGTTACATGCTAGGCCCAAGTGGGCATGAGTCTGGCTTGCTACCATACACATTGATCATGGGCTTGGCGGTGTGCCAAACACAAAGGGTTAAAGGCCTGGAAATCATTATAGGCCCCTTGTTGGGGTGCAAGGCTCTATTTGCTTATTTTTATGACTTTTAACATAAAATGCTAATGTTAGAGATATTTATTTCTCATTAATGTATGTGTAAGAGATATTTATCTCTCATTAATGCTATTAGAGAAAAATTACACTCTAGCTCCTCCATTCAAACTAAAGAACAAGATTCATGGGCTATATATATCATATGAACATGTAAGGGGTTCACAATTTCTATCCTCTAGAACTAATACTTTCAAATCTCAGAGTAGTTATATACTAAAACAAAAATAAATACTCTTATTATTGGAATTTAATGCTCATTCTCTTATTTATTGCAATTTCTTTTTTAAAAGTTACTAATTTTATCATCTGAGGGTTATTAAACACTATAAAAAAATTGTTTTGTAAATGTTAAGCCTTCTACCACTAATCATCAACTTCTTAAACTTAAAAAAATAGAATATTGACATGAACATATAATTACCCATTATTTAAACACAACAAATCTTTATTCTTAAACATAATGGATTTTGGAACATTATCAAATACTCTTCTTCTGGATGTTAAGCCTAGTGGGCTCAATGATTTGGGTTATGGGTTTTGATAATTATTCCTATCTTTCATGTCTTATTTTACAGTAGTGATGTTTTTTTATTTCCAATTTGAATAAATAATGAGAACACATATTTTTTGAATTAAAAAATAAAAGTGTACTTTATAACTATGCAAATTTTATTTAAGGTTGCAAGGGCAAAAAATATTATAAAAGATAATAAAATATTTAGTATTCTAAAGGATTTGTTTGTGTTATGATAAAATTTTAGGATGAAACTATAATTATATGTCTGTAGGAATCGATTGTGGGACTATCATTTCTCTTTTTTTAAAAAAATATTTATTAATCCAATGAAGTTGGAGAGTATCATTGTGAATATTTTTAATCATCATAATAAGCTCTTTACAATTTGATCATATTGAAAGAATAGAAAGGTGTAAGTGATACATATTAAAACTAGATATTAAATTGTAATAAGCTATGAAAATTTAAGAGATTTTAAAACTCATTTTTCTTTACTCTTTATCTTGTACCAATAATAATAATAATAATAATATTGATGGATCCATATTTTTGGCAACTTTATATAAAAAAAAAACTTGAGCCTAAGTCCCTGTATATAAGGTCCAAGGGCAGGGTGATAACTCCTTGAGAAGTAGGTAAGGATCGCATTTATACCCAACATTCCTAAGCTTGGCATAATGTCAGGCCTAGATGACATGAGTCTAGCACCCTTTCAGACCCAACATCTTTGGATATGGCTATGGACCAATCCCAAATGGATACAAGCCTAACAAACTGTTATACTTGGTGCCCTTGGGATGGCTGCATGCCGAGCCCAGACAAGTATGGGTCTGGCGAGCTGTTAAAACCTAGTGCCTTTAGGTTTGGCTACCCTTATCCTAATTGGACGTGAGTGTAGCGAACTACCAAACCTATTGACCTTGGGCTAGATTGTGTATTAAGCCCAATTGGCCATGAGTCCAGTGAACTGTCATACCGATCAACTTGGGCTTTTTTGTGCTAAGCTTAATTAGATATGTGTTTGGTGTCTTGCTTGACCTAACGCCTTCAAGCTCAGCTACGTGCTAAGCTCAAGTGGGCATGAGTTTGGCTTGCTACCATACACATTTAACATGGGCTTGGCAGTGTGCCAAGTACAATGGTTTAAAAACCTGGAAATCATTATAAGCTTCTTGTTGGGTCGCAAGGCTCAATTTGCATATTTTTATGATTTTTAACATAAAATGTTAATGTTAGAGATGTTTATCTCTCATTAATATACGTATAAGAGATATTTATCTCTCATTAATGCTATTAGAGCAAAATTACACTCTAGCCCCTTCACTCAAACTATAAAACAAGATTCGTGGGCTATATATATAGAGATAAACACTTTCTATTATTGTAATTTAATGCTCATTATCTTATTTATTGTAATTTTTTTAAAAAAAGTTACAGATTTTATCATTTAAAAGTTTCAAAACACTGCAAAAAAATTATTTTGTAGGTGTTAAATCTTTCACCACCAATCATCAACTTTTTAAACTTTGAAAAATAAAATATTGACACGAAGATATGATTACCCATTATTTAAACACAAAAAATCTTTATTCTTAAAAATAATGGATTATAACACTCTTCTTCTTGGATGAAAGTTTACAACATAAACATTGACAAGTATCGGGGATTATTCTCCTGCTGATTATATTTGCTTTTCTGTTTCAAATAAACTCCTATTAAATGGGATGACTTGTTCTTCTGTTGACTATTTCCTTTCCTGCACGTTGCCACGTCTTTGCTTATCGTGGGCTGTAATTTCTACATTCTGTTATTTTCTACATTCTGTTATTCATGTAAGGCTATATAATAGCCAACGTTATCATTCAATAAATGAAGTCATTCTCCCAGTTTTGTTGTGTTTCTTCCTGTCATAGCTTTTGATTCATAACATTCTGGTATCAGAGCCCCCACTGGGCTTAAAGAAAACAAAGCAGGAGTCTTTGTAATTTGCAGCAACAAAAGAGATGACGAGTGAAGGGAATTTCGTTCAGCCGGCCATTCCTCGCTTCAATGGTCACTACGATCATTGGAGTATGTTGATGGAAAATTTTTTGAGATCCAAGGAGTACTGGAGTCTAGTTGAGACTGGTTATGTTGAACCAGAAGATGATGCATCATTGACAGATGCACAACATAAGAAATTTGAAGAAGAAAAGCTGAAAGATTTGAAGGTGAAAAATTACTTGTTTCAAGCTATAGATCGAACTATTCTGGAAACTATTCTCCAGAAAGACACCTCTAAGCAAATTTGGGATTCTATGAGAATGAAGTACGAGGGCAATACAAGGGTGAAACGATCAATTCTTCAAGCTCTTCGCAAAGAGTTTGAGATTCTTGAGATGAAATCTGGAGAAGGTGTCTCTGACTATTTCTCAAGAGTGATGACTGTTGCCAATAAAATGAGGATTTATGGTGAACAGATGAGAGATGTTACAATAGTCGAAAAGATACTTCGATCACTGAATGAAAAATTCAATTACATTGTTTGTTCTATTGAAGAATCGAAGGATATTGATATTCTATCGATTGATGAACTACAAAGTTCTCTAGTTGTTCATGAACAAAAGTTTCATAGACATAATAGAGAAGATCAGGCACTGAAAGTAACCTTTGAAGACAGAGCAGAATGTAGCAGAGGACGTGGCCGTGGATTCTTTCGAGGAAGAGGCAGAGGTAGAGGACGTCAATATTTTAATAAAGCTCTTGTGGAGTGCTACAAGTGCCATAAACTAGGACATTTCCAGTCTGAATGTCCGAGTTGGGACAAAGAGGCAAATTATGCTGAGTTTAGAGAAGAAGAGGAGATGCTATTAATGTCCTATGTAGAGTTGAATGAAGCAAAAAGAGAAGACATTTGGTTCTTGGATTTAGGATGTAGTAACCATATGTGTGGAAATAAAAATTCTTTTTGTAATCTAAATGAGAATTTCAGACAGATAATGAAGCTAGGGAATAACTCAAAGATAACAGTGATGGGGAAGGGAAATGTGAGACTAAAAGTGAATGGATTATATCATGTGGTGACTGAAGTGTTCTTCGTTCCTGACTTGAAGAATAATTTGCTGAGCATCGGGCAGTTGCAGGAAAAAGGCTTAGCAATTCTTATTAAGCATGACTTGTGTAAAATTTACCATCTTACGAAAGGTTTATTCATTCAAACCGCGATGTCTGCCAATAGAATGTTCATCCTATTGGCTGCGTCACAACCGAATAAACCAACTTGTTTTTACACAGCTACACAAGACTTGTCACACCTATGGCACTGCAGATATGGGCACTTGAGCCATAAAGGCTTGAGAACTCTTCAGTTTAAGCAAATGGTGCATGGACTACCACAACTGGAAGCTTCAACAACCATCTGCACTGATTGCATGATTGGAAAACAACACAGAGATCCAATCCCGAAGAGAAGTACTTGGAGAGCATCACAAAAGCTTCAGCTAATTCATGCTGACATATGTGGTCCTATCTCGCCTACATCAAATAGCAAGAAAAGGTATCTAATCTGCTTCATTGATGATTTCAATAGAAAATCATAGGTGTATTTTTTGGTTGAAAAATCTGAAGCATTAGTTGCTTTCAAGTATTTTAAGAAATCTGTTGAGAAGGAGATGGATGCTTATATTAAATGTCTACGTACTGACCGTGGAGGTGAGTTTACCTCACAAGATTTCAATGATTTTTGCAAAGAAAATGGAATAAAAAGACAGTTGACAACAGCTTACACTCCACAGCAGAATGGAGTTGCAGAAAGGAAGAATCGGACCATTATGAACTTGGTACGAAGTATGCTTTCAGAGAAGAAGATACCATAGACGTTTTGGCCAGAAGCTGTGAATTGGACAATGTATATTCTGAACCGAAGTCCCACTTTGGCAGTAAAAAATATAACTCCAGAGGAGGCTTGGAGTGGGATAAAACCTTCGGTTGAACATTTTCGTGTGTTTGGATGCCTTGCACACGTTCATGTACCTGATGCTAAAAGAACAAAGCTGGAGAACAAAAGTATTGCCTGTGTGTTGCTGTGGATCAGTGAGGAGTCAAAGGCATATAGGCTTTACAATCCAAAACCAAGAAAATTATTACCAGCAGAGATGTAGTTTTTGAAGAAAACAAATCTTGGAATTGGGATAAGGAACATGTGGTGACTGTATTGGAATGGGGAGACAATGATGAAGAAGCTACTGTAAGTGAAGATGGCGATATTGCAGAATGGGATGGTGATATTGCAGAAGAGGCTGAGAATGCTCCAACAGATATAGTGAATGAAGGAAGGATAGTGGATGAAGGAATTGCAGAAGAGGCTGAGAATGCTCCACCAAATACAGTGAATGAAAGAAGGCTTCGAAGGCAACCTGTTTGGATGACTAATTATGATGCTGGAGAGGGATTGTCCAAAGAAGAAAATGAAGCTAATATGGCCTTGTTTACTTCTGATGATCCTTTCTATTTTGAAGAGGCTGTGAAAAGTTCAAAATGGAGAGATGCGATGGATTCTGAGATAAAAGCCATAGAAAAGAATAAACATGGGTGTTAATAGATTTACCTGCAGGTGCAAAGAAGATAGGAGTAAAATGGATTTACAAAACAAAGCTTAATGAGCATGGTGACATTGATAAATACAAGGCTCGTCTTGTGGCTAAAGGGTACATACAACAACATGGGATTGATTATACAGAAGTTTTTGCTCCTGTGGCAAGGTTGGACACAGTTCGGTTGATTGTTGCATTTGCAGTTACAAAGGGTTGGATAATCTATCAGCTTGACGTAAAATCAGCTTTTCTACATGGAGAACTAAGCGAGGAGGTGTATGTTGAGCAACCAAGAGGTTATGAGCTGTACGAACATCCACACAAAGTCTACAAACTGAAGAAAGCTCTATACGGACTTAAACAAGCTCCACGAGCTTGGTTTAGTCGTATAGAAGCTCATTTTTTAACAGAAGGGTTCGAGAAGTGTCACAATGAACATACATTGTTCACTAAAACAAGCAAAGAAGGTAAAATTCTAATTGTTAGCTTGTATGTTGATGATCTCATTTTTACCGGAAATGATGAAGCAATGTTTAATGAGTTCAAGAGTTCAATGGTACGTGAGTTTGATATGACAGATTTGGGAAAAATGAGGTATTTTCTTGGAATTGAAATTTTGCAAATGGCTGATGGAACCTACATTAGTCAAAGGAAATATTCCTTGGATGTGTTAAAAAGGTTCGAGATGGAGGAGAGCAATTCTGTTAAAAACCCGATAGTTCCTGGTGGTAAAATTTTCAAAGATAAAGAGGGTGTGAAGGTTGATACAACATTTTTTAAGCAAGTGGTAGGGAGTCTCATGTATCTCACAGCAACGAGACCCGACTTGATGTTTGTGGTTAGTCTAATCAGTAGATATACAGGACAGCCAACAAAACTTCATCTGCAAGCTGCAAAACGAGTGTTGAGGTACTTGAAAGGCACAACAAATTTCGGTATATTCTACAAGAAGGGAGGGAGTGATGAACTCATAGCATTTACTGACAGTGATTATGCTGGTGATTTGGAGGATAGAAAAAGCACTTCAAGATATGTTTTCATGTTGAGTTCTGGTGCAGTGTCATGGTCCTCTAAAAAACAACCTGTTGTCACACTATCAACGACTGAAGCTGAGTTTGTAGCTGCTGCATCTTGTGCATGCCAAGTTGTGTGGATGAGAAGAATTTTGGAGAAACTTGGTCATTCACACGGTAATAGTACTACAATTTTTTGTGACAATAGTTCTACAATTAAATTGTCAAAGAATCTAGTAATGCATGGACGAAGCAAACACATAGATGTGCGATTTTATTTTTTGCGTGATCTTACTAAGGAGGGAACTGTGGAGCTAATTTATTGTGGGACACAGGATCAAGCTGCAGATGTTATGACTAAGCCATTGAAGCTTGAATCTTTTCTAAAGATGAGAGAACTACTTGGTGTTCGAGAGGTTCCTGCTGTAAACTAACTAATATCTGCATTAGTTTAAGGGAGGGAATGACAAGTATCGGGGATTATTCTCCTGCTGATTATATTTGCTTTTCTGTTTCAAATAAACTCCTATTAAATGGGATGACTTGTTCTTCTGTTGACTATTTCCTTTCCTGCACGTTGCCACGTCTTTGCTTATCGTGGGCTGTAATTTCTACATTCTGTTATTTTCTACATTCTGTTATTCATGTAAGGCTATATAATAGCCAACGTTATCATTCAATAAATGAAGTCATTCTCCCAGTTTTGTTGTGTTTCTTCCTGTCATAGCTTTTGATTCATAACAAACATTTTCTGGTTTTAACAAAAATAAAAATAAAATGAAAACAGTAACAAATATGTTAAAAATAATTGCAGTTAAATGTTCTAAACAAAATTTTTTTTCTTTTAGTTTTTCTCTAAGTATTAATTAATTAGGAATTGTATTTGCTTATTTTTCTTTATCTAGGTGTCATTGAATCTGTGCACCTCAACATCTCACATAACATCACAGGATTTAAATAGAGGATATGAATTGAAATTTGTTGTTTCCACTGTACCATAGCATTTTTTTTTTTAACAATTATATGTTGATACATCGATTGTTATTTAAACATGATACACCTTGACATTTTTAATATTTTACCTCTGGAACGCTTCGTTAACGTTGCCGCTTTACACCTAACGCCTAACCCTGAAACCAAACCAGCCAAAGAAGGAAGAATTATTATCCTAACAATAAAAAAAAATAAAAATTTATCGTTGACAGAAGATGCTGAAAAATGAAAAGGAAAAAAAAATTCCACAGTGCAAGAGCCAGGATTTTGTAATTCCAAATGGGGGTGAGACATGTCAAGGATTAAATAGGCTTTTCAGGGCCACAAGAACCTTAGCAATCTGAAGTGCAGAGACTGGACAAGAGGAAAGCTCAAAAGCCCATCACAGCTGTCCATTAGATTGTAGCAGTTGGTTAGAAAGATCACAGAAGGAAGGAAAGATGACAGAAGTAGCGTTAAGAATCCCATTCACTGAATGGAAATTTTCTCCAACTTGTTAAAATTTATCACTTTCTACTTCCTTTGCTCTTGCGTTGTTGGAAATTCCTATATTTATGCTATGCTCTTACCTAATAGTGCTTCATAAGTGATGATATTGTAATTCCTGTCTAAATTGTTATGTTTTGACTGCTGAAAAGGCTAGCTAAGGGTTTTTTGAGAAATGTTGAGTTCGGGGACATAAGCCTAACTTATGTTAGAGAACTCATATCCAATCCAAAAGCTTTTTAAGTATCGGATGGACCAGTTTCTTGATATTATAAATCTGAGCATAGTTCTTAATTTTTTTTATTGAGTGATACCTTGACATCGATCAATAGGTCTTAGTTCTTACCTTGGGGTAATGGGATTAGCGTGCAATGGTTGCTTGTCAACAAAGTAACGGGAAAATTCTTTGGTGTTGACAGTACTATGCTCTGAAAATTGGATTGGCCATTAATTTTGAGTCGTTATGAATTTCGAAAAAAAATTGTGCTCAAGGATTTTATCTTAGTTAACTGAGGGTTTTTCTTTGGTAAAATATTGTTGCTGCAATGCTCATGGTAGCAGCAACCTTCTCTATCTGAACTTTGAAGTCGAGGTCTTAATGATGAATATGTTCTTATGCTATGCTGTAGGTAAATGGAAGTGATTATTCTCTTGAATCCCAGCATGTCTTTTTTGTTTTCTACATTCGATTCCTTCCTTTGTATGGTTAGTTAGTTAGGTTAGTTAGTGTTTCTTTCAAATTGCATTAGGAAATAAATTTAAGAAAACAAGCAATGTGATACATGCCATTGAATTAGAGTATCGTGTCAGAAAATCCTTTTTGAAGCAAGCATGTATGCTATTCCATGTCTCAGGTAATGGGAAAGAGGAAAGGCATTTATGGGTGTGATTGACTAAGAAGAAAACAAAATTCTTGACATTTGTTTATTAAAAAATTGGAGAGAGATACGTTGTTCCAAATCAACAAGTATGTGTAAAGTTGGAAGTAAGTGGGATTCTTGAGAGTAAGAAGTGCACATTTCCATCGAAGAGGAGTGATGGAATTTGTTGTTGCTGGTTTTGTTGCAGAGAAAGTATTAGGGGAGTTGTTAAAATCTGTGAAGGAAGCGACGAGGAAAAAGAAAAAGTTAGAAACTACCTTGAAGAGCATCGAATCCACACTCAACTCTATAATTCCAGTCGTTGAAAGCATAAATGAGTTAAACGAAGAATTAGATCGTGAAGATGAGGACATAGGGAGATTGTGGAAACAAATAAAAGAAGGGCAGGAACTTGTTAGCAAATGCTCGAAAGGAAATTGCTGTGGTTCTTGATTTAAACCGTCTAATTGCACTGAGGAACTTAGAGATTTCGATAATTCACTTAAAAGGTTCTATGATTTTATTTTACCATTGAAAGGAACAAAGATTCTTATTGATACTAGGGAAGATGTCAACGAAATCAAGGAAAAGGCAAATAGGATTGATGAGAAAGTGGGAGTTACAAGAGATAAGGTGAAAGAAATCAAGGACATGGCAAAAATCATTAATGAGAAGGTAGAAGTTACAAGTGATGAGGCGAAAGGCATTCATAAGGAGGCGAAAGAAATCAAGGGCAAGGCAAACAGCATTGATGAGAAGGTGGAAGCTACACGTTTTGAGGTTAAAGGCATCAAGGACAAGGCAGAAGGCATTGATGAGAAGGTGCAGGTTACAAGAGATGATGTCAAAGTTATGCATCAGGAGGTGATAGACATTAAGGACAAGGCAAATAGGATTGATGAGAAGATGGAGAACATTCATAAAGAGATCCAATGCCTAAAGATCCCTGCATCTTTTCCTCTGTATTTACCTCCCGAGCCACCCGCGATAATCGTTGGATTGGACAAGCAGTTGAAGGATTTGAAGACAGAACTGCTCAAGAATGAGTTTTCTGTGGTAGTAATAACTGCTCTTGGAGGATGTGGAAAGACGACATTGGCTAAAAAGCTTTGTCACGAAGAAGATATTAAAGGTAAGTCTTAAATTATCTCATGGTTTTCGTTTTTCATTATAAACACACTGTAATTTAAGCGCACAGAGGAAGCTTCGTTAACAACTTGAACATACTTCAAAGGTGATGCCTTTTCCATAAGATTTAACGACTATTACATTTAAACATAAATTTGCTTTTCAACGTTGGGAGCTGTTTTTTTGAGGTTTAAAATCTTTAAGAAACGTTATTAGCAGATATCAGCAACAAGAACTGTTTCCTTCTAAACAATTTGGGACCTGTTTTTTCCCAGTAAATTGCCTCATTTAAAAACCAACTTTTAATTGTGTTTGAACAGGAAAATTTAAAGACAACATCTTCTTTGTTACTGTCTCCAAGAAACCAAACCTGAAGGTAATTGTACAGAATCTCTTTCTGCGTAAGGGACATCCACGTGCCTGAGTTTCAAAGTGATGATGATGCTGTCAATCACTTGGAAAAACTGCTGAAGCAAACAGGACCTAATCCTATACTATTAGTCCTGGATGATGTTTGGCCTGAATCCGAGTTCCTCATTGATAAATTGAAGTTCCAGATTCCAGATTACAAGATTTTGGTGACATCAACATGTGTGCTCCCAAGATTTCCTTCTACATATAGGCTGCAGCGGTTGAATGAGGTGGATGCCAAGAATCTTTTTATTAGCTCAGCAATCCTGGCCGATCAGAGCTCTTACAATCCAGATGAAATCTTGAATGAGGTGCTTTCTCAATTTCTCACACAATATGCAGTTATGTACTTGATCTTTAACAGGAAAATGAATTATAGAGCAATGTAGTTCCATACAATTTTATCACAATCATATCTGCTTACCTTTGCTAGCAGTCACTCTTTTTATTAAAACTGAGATGAGAAAGGGCATAATACAAATGCATGAATTTTATTAGGGTGTCATACCTACTTGACTTTAGGATAGGTTTACTTGAATCGTACACTTGAGAGAGAAAAAGAGAGTGCTTAGATCAACTTATAAGATGCTGAATTTTATTTGTACTTCAGATAGTGAAAGTCTGTAAGAGGAATCCACTGGCCCTTACTGTTGTTGGAAGATCATTGTGCGGGCAGCCTGCAGTAGGCTGGGAAAACACTGTGTTGGAATTGTCTAAAGGTGGTTCTATTGTTGAATTAAACACTGCTCTGCGTAATTGTCTCCATCAAAGCTTGGAAGTCTTGGATAATAACGTCAAGGTAAAGGACTGCTACATGGACCTAGTTTCATTTCCTGAAGGCCAATGGATCCCTGCCACTGCTCTCATTGATATGTGGGTTGAATTGCATGATCATGATGAAAATGGAGTGGCTTCTGTTGCCAGGCTCCATGACCTTGACGCCCTGAATTTGGTTAATCATGAAGTGGGAAGGTAATCAGGCATTATTATTCTGTGTTGTGACAATAATTTCTACTGGTTAAGTTTCTTGAGCAGTGGTTTAGTAAGTTTCTGGCAGTGTTGTTGATATCCGACGTGTTGAAGTCTTAATTAACCTTCAGCTGCGATTGTCTTATGCATAATATCCTATTTGATGTGCCTGGGAGGATACACAGAGTATGTTAAATTTGTCTTCATTTCTTCATTTAGAATGATTATGGTAGAGAAGTAGAGGAAACTTGAGCTAGATGAATCTAGAACTAATGAGTTATTCAAACTGGTCTTATTTTTTATTTTTTCTTGTTAATTTAACTGGTATATGAACTCCATTCATATCATTGCAGAAGAGTGTTGTAGCTTCTCAAATTTGAAGATAGATGTCCACAAGGAATTTTCTCTTTAAGTTATTATTAGAATATCTTGCCAAGTAAACGCTTGTTTCCATTCAAATTTTACCAGGAAAGATGCAAGTGAAATTGATGGCTATTACAACGACCACTATGTTATGCAGCATGATCTTCTTCGACAGCTTGCCAATGATCAAATAAGCTCAGAGCCTGTTGAACAAAGGAAAAGACTAATCGTAGATATAAGTGGTAGCAAACTTCCAAAGTGGTGGAGGGAACAAAGAAAGCAACACATCAGTGCCTACCTCTTATCTATCACCACAGGTTCATACTGTTGTCCCCATGCTATTTTATCATGCAACTAGGCTAGCTGAAAGCAAGTTACAACATTTTTGACGAACATCTGATAACTTGGAGTCTGCCATCTTTAATTCCTCTCACATCATCCTCTCACATCATTTTTACAGATGAAACATTTGTACCGAGCTGGCCTAACTTGCAAGCACCTGATGTTGAGGTTCTAATTCTGAACATTCGCTCAAAGAACTACATGCTACCAGAGTTCGTGAAGAAAATGGATAAACTGAAGGCTCTCTTGATCACAAACTATGGTTTTGTGCCAGCTGAAATAAGTAATTTCCCACTTCTTTGTTCTCTGCTCAATCTGAAGAGAATTAGGCTGGAGAAAGTTTCAATTCCATCACTTGGCTTGTCCTCTCTAGAACTGAGAAAGCTTCAAAAGATTTCCTTAGTTATGTGTAACATTGATCAGGCTTTTAGTAACTCGAGAATTCAGATATCAAGTTCCTTCTCAAACCTGTCAGAGATCAGCATTGACCGTTGTATTGATCTGAAGAACCTTCCTGTTTGGTTTTTTGATCTCGTTCACCTAAAGAAACTCAGTATCAGTAGCTGTTGGGAGCTGTCTGAACTTCCCAAGGAAATTGGTAAGCTGGAGAATTTGGAAGTGCTTCGCCTTCATTTCTGTATTCAATTGGAAGAGGTGCCAGAAGCTATTGAGAAATTGTCCAAGTTGAGTGTTCTTGACATATCTGATTGCTCAAACATCAGTCACTTGCCAAAACAGATCGGAGGGTTACAATAATCTAAGAAAGCTATTCATGAATGGGTGTTCAATCTCAGAGCTGCCTTCGTCAGTTGAGAACCTCAAACGTTTAGAAATTGTCATGTGTGACGAAGATGTTACCATTTTGTGGAAATCTTTTATCCAAAGGCTTCCAAATCTAAGGATTAAGCCGTGGTAAGGAGGATAGATTCCATAGGTGATTGTAAAATGTGAATAAATAAAAGACATATTAAGATTTCTTGAATTATTAAGTTCATATGAAATCAGGTGTTATTTCTTAGTAGCTATCTAATATCTATCAATTTTGCAAAGTTGTCTTGCTCCCCGTTTCAAATTCCTTTTTCTCACCTTGTCTTTCATAAATGATGGGTGTGTTCATGACCTTGTTGCTATTTCTTGTGCAATTTAATTTTTATTTTACTTATGATATAGAAAACCTTTCACAATCAAATCAAATAACTCCTTATTTACCTTCAACACTGTTTTCAGAAATTGGTAAAGAAGCTGTTCAAGCTTTGATTAGTGAGTAAATAACCTACAAAATTGTATATATCGACAGGAACAACAAGCCAGGTCTTAATTCCATTTATTTTTCTCTAAATAGTTCATGTACAATAAGAAGGAGGGAAACTGTTTATTTTATTTTGTTTTCTTGTTTGAGAAATCTTGTGAAACTCGAGGTTAGAAAGTAATGGATTATTGATGGAATATTACTCCATCTAGTTTTTTTCCTTAATCACTTCCCAAAATCTCAAATAAATAATGCTTTTTTCCTTATTGAGAAGATTAAGGTTTTTCATTGTGATATGTCTGTTTTTTCTTCGTTTAGATTCTTTTCTTAGTTTAGTTGTTAGTTCTTCTGTAGAGAAACATAAGAAATTGAGCAGTGTGATACATGCCATTAAAGAGCTTCTTGCCAGGAAACACATTTTGAAGTATGCAAGAAGAAATTTATGCTTAATCCAAACGTTCTTGAATGGTCACACAAGAAGAAAAGCATTGATGCAGTAGTTGATCGAAAGGCGAGGGAAATTCTCTACAATTGTTTAAAAGCAATTGCAATTCTTGCTCTAGGAACTGAACTTTTCCATTGAAGGGAATCGATGGCACATGTTGTTGTTGATTTTACTGTCGATGCTGTGTTGTGTTAGGAGTGTGGTTAAGATCTGTGAACGAAGCAATGAAGAAAATGAAAATGTTTGAAAGGGTTTTGAAGAGCAAAATCAATGTTTTTTTTTTTTTTTTTGGGAAATTAAGGTTAGGGAAATTCTACTGAATACAACTTTCCCATACCTTGGAGAAAGCATGATAACCTTCCACTCGGTCTCAAAAACGAGATGCTCTAGCGCCGCTTCCTAAGAGTAGCATTTCTATTAAGCTTATCACGGCAACTTGCTAAAAATTATAATAACCAGTTTTTATTCAATCATGAGCTTTAAAGTATTACTTCAATTTAATATTTTTTTAAAGAAATTCATAAAATAAAATAAAATAATTTTTTTCAATTTTGATGAAAAGAAAGATAAAATTTTATATTCCAACTTCAACACTCCATTTTTATTATAATATTAATCCATAGAGTCCTACTTATTGGGTAGAAAAATTGTATTCAGGTTTAGCTACACCATTAGATATTCATTTATGAGTTTTGTCTTGAATTATAATATTTTATAAAATTAAAAACTGAAAAATATTGTATATATATCCCTTGACACATTATCCAATCCAAGCATGGGATCCAAACTACATCAACTAAAAATTCCACATCTTTATCTATCCGATACTTTTGCATCTACCCTTCCCTCTCTTACTATGACTATGTAATACTCTTGTAAATTATTATAGTTTTATTGTAAATATCATATGGGGTCAGGGGTAATTAGATATTTGTATGTATATAAATTATTATTTATATTAAAAAATAGTTGGCGTGTGCTAAGCTCGTGCCAATGAGTCGGAGCCACCTACGCCATTCAAGTGGTGCGTGCATCTCAAAAACATAACTGAGCGCTGCTTTACAGGGTTGCGTTTGATGCGCCTCGCCACCCTAGACACAATGGCAAGGCGCATGTGCTGAGGCGGCCCACTGAGGAGCTCTGGCTAAGGGATTTTCCATCCCTCCCTCCCTCCCTCCACCTAGAAAATCATGCTACCCATTGCAAAAAAAGAAAAAGAAAAGGAAGGTTTGGATACTTTTTTTTGTCAAACCCAAGTAAATATGGGTCAGACATGATTGTCAGAACCAAGTAATGTGGATCTGGCATGTTTGCTAGACCTAAGGCACCTAGACATAGAGCTAGCCACATCCAAAGTTCTTGGATTTGGCGGGTTACATTTCAGATCCAAGACACTTGAACTTGGCGGTTAGCCAAGTCCACAGTAAAGTGGGTCTGACATGTTTTCCAGACCGAAATAACATGGGTCTAGCATGTTTTCCAGACCCAAGATGCTGGCCATTTATCTAGTTTAGTCACGATTTAATGTTCCAGTTGAACACGTTCCTGACTTATGGTAGCATGTCACATGAGACGTGAGTGAGAATTGAGTTATTATCTAGGGACATGTTCTTTGATTATTTATTTTTTTAATTGAATTTTTTTTTTACCATAAGGTAAGTCAAGGTAGAAAATGCATTGAATATTGATAAAGAATGTATTTTTATACTATTGATGAAATTAATTAGTTAATTACGAAAAAACTTCAAATAAAAATTAGAGTTTTTATGGTTGGGTTGATGGACTTAACTGGTTTTGAAATAGTAAGTCCCCTAAAGAATAAAAAACTCTTTGATCTTAAGTTATTATGTGTGTATAGAAAAAAAAATATGTAGAAAAAGAAAAAATAAAAAGAGAGTTACACAGTACAAATCTAGCCTGACTTTCAATTGTTTTGTCTGGCTTTGGTTGGATTTTATGGATTTTAGGAGTTAGTTCTTGGTTATGTTTACGGTGATGTCATGGTTGGCTTTAACAGCTCTTTACATGGGTGACAAAGTGTATTTATACATCTAAACTTTGAAAAAATTTAATGAAGAAAAGATTATATCATTAGTGACAAAATTAGTTTGGTTGGCAACAATGATTCTTGGTCATGCCATGATTTTTATACCATCTATATTATGAGTGAAAAGTATTGATGATGGCTTACCATTGGCTTAGAAAAAGGTATGTGCATAGCTCTGCATAGACAAAAATTGCATGTGCACAATATGTATGAAAAGTTTATATGCAGAGCTTATGTAACCTAAAAAAAATATAAAAAAAAATATGTTGCATAGAATTAATCATACTAGAACAACACCATGTTTGGGTTGAACTTTAGGTAGAAAATCCCAATCATTTAGAAAAGGCTCAAGTGGTTGGAACACTTCTAGTTGTTTGGGCCATGCCTAAATGATTGCAGCATTTTGAGTCTCTTGGGTCAGGCCCAAGTAGTTAGAACACTTTTGATTACTTGGGCTATGTCCAATAGCCTATAATGCTAGCCATTTATTTTTAAAAAAAATAAAAGGTTTTTCTTTCTTTTAAACATATGTTCGAAAGATCTTAACTAACAAAATTTGTTTGGAGGCCAGGTGTGCATAAGAGATGAATACTTTGAAGTCATGCCTTTAGCTTTTGTTAATTTTTCTGTATGATATGTTTTCATATATTTGTCAACGTTTTTGCAAGATAGAGAGTATTGCTTATGCATATATCAGCACAAAGTTGATGAAATATGCTTCATGATTTCTAAGAAACAACATTCACCAAAATATTGGAGGGCAAATAAATAAATATAATGACTAATGTGGATCTTTGGCTAACAACTAGAAAAAAGGAACAATTCTAGGGTGTTGCCATAGGTCTATTTTAACTTTTTAGTGTAATCTTATTTGTGCCGTCAATGCTTCATAATAATTATTCTTGTATAAAAAATGTTGATGAATATTGTTATCTGGAATTACGCAATGGTATGAAGATTGTATGCATAGTCTATTACAAACTTAAGATTATGATATATTGGATTGAGATATTTGATTAATAAAATTTATTTGTGGAGTGTTCTTTTGGATCATGTCTAATATGTATGTAAGAGACTTGCATGGTTGGGATGATCTATAGTGATCCTCTCAATCGTGTGCTGGTGATCCTCACAAATTATGGTTTTTTCACAGCTGAAATAAGTAACTTTATAGTTCTTGGAAACCTGTCCAATCTAAAGAGGATCAGGTTGGAGCAGGTTTTGATTCCTTCCCCTACCATTAACTGTGTACAGTTAGAAAATCTGCAGAAAATATCGTTGCTCGGCTGTAATATTGGTCCGGCCTACCACACGTTGATTGGTGGATTGAATGAGATTGATGGGCACTAGCACAAGAGCCACACGGTGACAAAGCTATCCGGATTTCAGATGCACTGCCGAAACTAGTGGAGATCAACATTGGCTACTGCAATAGTCTGAAAGAATTGCCTGTTGGACTCTGTGACATTGTCTCCCTTAAGAAACTTTGCATCACCTACTGTCCAGGCCTGTCAATATTGCCTCGAGAAATCGGAAAGATGGTGAATTTGCAAGTCTTGATACTTAGCTCCTGCAGAAATTTGTCAGATTTGCCAGACACTATTGGAAGCCTCCATAAACTGAGCATTCTTGACATATCAGACTGTATTAGCATTAAGAATTTGCCAGAACAGATTGGCGAGCTGGAGTCTAAAAAAGCTTTTACATGACAGGATGCTCAAATTGCGGGTTACCTAACTCAGTCACTACTCTTCGTAGTTTGAAGTCCGTGATCTGCGATGAAGAAACAGAGAAATCATGGAAACCTTTCAAGCGCGACCTCCCAAACATGACTATCATTTACTGGGTCTAAATGTATGATAAGAATTAAGAAATACAATTGCCATGATTTTCATGTACATTAATGAATCACTTGTATATAAATATCTTCCATTCTCCAAAGTCAGAATGAGATCGAATACCTCATGTCACTTTTTTGCGATTGATCTGTTCTTCCTTTCATCAGTTTTGCTCCCATATGGACTAACTGCAAAATGGGTTTAATCCTTTTGGAAAATAGCTTAAATTTTTGGAAAATAGCTTAAATTAATAATATATTTATAATTTAATTTTAAAGTTAAATTAATTATTTAACATCAAGAACCCAGCAATAAAACATAGATTTTAGTTTTAATCGGTGAAGATTTGAGTTTAAACCAATAACTAAGGAAGATAAGTTTCCTAAATCAAATAGGAAAAATAAAATAAAATCATGCAACATAATATTTGATTTTCTAAACTAAATAAGAAAATATTAACAACTAAAGAAAAATATTTTCATAAGAATAAAGATTATTGAGGAAACAAATAATTTCCACTAAAAATTACTTCTTTACAATTTTAACAGTAATTGACTTGCAAAAAAGTAAAATCCCAGATAGTTTGTCAGAAACTAAACCCAAACTTGGTAATCTTTTCGCTTCTTTGATAACTCATTCTAAATCTTGGTTTTGATGGCTGTCTGTGGCTTGAAGTCCGAGAGTACCACGAGTTTTCTTGATCGTTTAAAGGTACGACATGGCTAGGCTTAGGCAACTCATCTCCATGATCCACCAATTTCTTACTCATTTCATTAACCCGTGTCAAAAGTTTCCGCATGTTCTCATATTGCAAAAGCTGAAAATTCAACGTTAAAAGATGTTTGAGAGATTCATCAAGCTCATCAATTCTTTTCTCGTATCTTCTCATCTTGAAATAATTCCATTGTGAGATTCTTGAGCATTTAGAAACAAGATGAATCCCTCTCGCCAACAATTCACACAATCTCTGAGCTTCTGCTCCTGGAAACTGCTGTTGTTCTCCTCTGATAACTTTGAATCTTGCGATCAAGATCCTGACGGTTGTCTGGAGAAGCCGTAGCTTAAATTTGAAGCTGGAGGCTGTAGTTACTGCACGCATAATCGAATCACTTAGCAGTTGAAGGGCAACTCCCAAAGCAGCCCCTGAAATAAGCTGTGATAATGGTTCCATTGGGACAATTTGACAACAAAGAGTATAATAATTTACAAAAGAAAGATTAGTCCCGGCTACTTGTAAGTTCAAGTGATGTTATTGTCTCTTCAGGGAAGTAACTATGAAATAAGAAATAATATCGAAAGCTTTTTAGAAACTACACAAATAGAGAAAAAATGCTCTGAAATCAAGAGTGAATAGTATAGCTCTTCTAGGTTTCTTAAATAATGCAAAAAAGTCCTAGATAGAACAGGAATCCTAAACTCAATAGGAAAACTAATCCTAATTCAACTAGGAAAACTACAAATCCCAAACAGTAAATTTTTTTCCTAATTTGGACGCCTTCATGGCCCTAGATAACTACTAAAATACAAAGTAAAGAAACATCAACCGAGGGTACTGAGATTTAGCAACTGTTATCACTCCATTTTTACTATTCAAAAAAAAAAAAAAAGGGGAGGGGGCAAAGGGGCCTGAACCATCTCCAGGCGCATCGGGGCTCACAATCAAGCCCATGCAGACTCTTGGAAAGCCCAGTCTAGGCCTGCTTAAAAAAAATGGCAAGGTGAAAGAGATTGAGAATTTTGGCTACCACAACAGAATTAACCTGCAAGGTCATGTAACTTCTTCACAAAGACAGTAACAGCTGATAATCTATGCTGCTTATTTCAATGCCTTTATTTTTATTGATGATTTTGAAGAAGAGAAGTCAGATGAATAGTTGTCGGCTTCGGCCCGGAACAGCTCCCTCAGTGCTGCAAAATTCAACGACAGAGATAGTGATTTAATAAACTTTCAGTATTAAAAGCCGTTTCCTAATCACTAGAATAAAAGGTTCCTGCTAGTCTTTCAAGTATACTGATGGTTATAGTCCTTGCAAACGGTGGACCCAAAACCCTTGCTCCTGTTTTTTATAGCATGAAAGTATATTTCTAAGCTTGCTGAAAATGCTCTCCAGACGAGAGTTGGTGATTGAAGAGTGTAGATTCTTGACAAAGAGATTGGCAACACCAGTCTTTCTAGCAAAAGGGTTCCTCTTACTCCACATTATCCTCCATCCAACTCAGAATATGCAGGAATATCGGGGTGACCCAAATCATAAGTTTTAAAAGTTAATTTAGGTTGATATTGGTTTTTTAGATCCTTTTCTTTACATTGATTTTTTTTTTCACTTTTTAGCGTTAGGTTTTTTAAAAATTAAACTTTATCATTTTTTTTTTTTTAGAAATTAATCCGGTTTCATGACCTAAATCATGGATTGACCAGGGTTGACTTGGGTCTTTTTTAAGCTTTTTAAATATTTTTTTTAGTTTTATCCTTAATCTCTTGGTTGATTTGGGAATTGGGCTTCATATTTTTTTTGTTTTCTTTCTTTTATTAGATTATCCTATTTGCATGATCCAGCGCGGGGTTGTTTTAATGGACTTGCCTAGGTTTATTGGTGTTTTTTGAGTTTTTTTGTTAATTATTTTTTGTTAATTTCATCTTTTTATATTTAGATTATTGGGAATAAGACATCATATTTTTTTTTTATTTGTTTTCTATAGAATTGTCTCAACCTCACAACCTAAAATCTCGAGTTTGGCATATTATCTCGGGTAGACACGAGTTACTTTTTTATTTTTATTTTAATGTGTTGGGTTTTATTTAGCAAGGGTTATTTTTTGACATAATATTATATTTAAATTAAAATAATTTATTGAATCTAGTAGGAAGTATGACTCAAATCAAAGCGTGAACCAAATATCTAGAAGAAATGAGAACTTATTGAAGTCTTCTTATTACTATGTAATGAGACATTTACCTGAAAAATAAAGTATTAGAGATTACTTCAAAAATCATGGATGAAATCATGGAGTGCAAGGATGAAATTAGTGGGAAGAAATTATCGTATAAGGATGGCAGCCAAAAAGAAGAACACAGGGATGAGATTCGTCTTTAACTTGTAAAACGCATTTTGATGATGGCAAACGCAAAAATCTATTATTGGATGTAATTAAAAAGGCATGGGAATTGAACCCGACGTGAATCGAACACGCAACCTTCTGATCTGGAGTCAGACGCGCTACCATTGCGCCACGGATCCACTTTTCTTTAATTGTAACACATTATTAACATAAACATATGTCTTTGTTCACGAACCTCCCAAGCATGGAGCAATCTTTTGAAGCACATGAATCAAGAACCTAATCTTGTGCACATCAATCATTAATACTCTTAAGTTTTCGGATGCATTTTTAGAAGAATAAAAAAAAAAATAGTGAAAAAAAATTAAAAAATACTTTAAAAAAACAGAAAAACTTCATTTTCGAGTAGAGTTATTTTTATAAAACAAATTGAAAAAATAAAAATTCAGACAAACTAAGCTGTTAATGTAATGTCAAATACCGAAAACTAAAAGTTCATTAGATTATTGTTACACAAACATTGGCATCATCCTGGTACTATGTACAAATTTACAAGATATATTTTCCACATTATTTTTATTTTTATTTCTTTGCTAACGAAGAAATTAGTCAACCCTTTTTTCTTTAACTTTAACCACTCTGTTCTTCATTCTCTTGACAACCTTCTCATCTACCATATCACACAATCTTCTTGCTTGCATCCTCATCCACTCTTCAAACCTCTTTATCTTATCCTCGTTCTTTACATATATCACAGGAACAGTCATGCCCACCACTATATCTGTAAATTAGTTGAAGACTCTTTTATATTTATATTTATATGTATATGCTATATTCATGCGCAATCACGAGCGATACAACTATAAGTTTAGCTTGCTTGTGTATTCATGCGTGTCACAGTTATGCATAAATTGTTACCTATGTAAAGAAGTGACAGAGAATCCCAGAAGGTTCCCACATAAGAGAGCAACCACAGAGCAGCAACTACACGAGCAAAGAGAAACAGTTCTCTCTCTGCACTCACATGGCACATCCATCGAACTCCCTCTTCTATCGATTGTCGAACGGAGCGTGCCGCTTCAATAGCTGTCTGCTCTGAAATCTCCAAGCCGGACAAATCTGGCTCTTCTCTGAAGATAGCCCAAAAACAACCTTATTTCTTGAAAGTTTTATACATGGCAACAAAGAAGAAAGAAAAAGAGATGGGTTAACAATAGTTACTTGCGGAGAAGCCTGGCTATGTTGCCATAAAGGAACAGTGAAGTAACAGCGAACATGGCAGCCCATGAAGCAACAGTGATGAGATTGAATTGATAGACATCAAGCGAAACCCATGTAGCTGTTGAGACTAGAAGAACCAATAAACTCAGCTTCTTTCTCCTCCACAAGAACACATCTCTTACAGTATCTGGATCAAGTTAAAACAGCAAGTGAGGCCAAAAAACATTAATTTGTAGTTTAAAGAGTTTATGATTAATTACCATATGACACGGGCGAAGATTTTGAAGGAGTCGACATGTCAAGTAAGGAAATCAAGTTGAGGTTTCAACTTGGATTTGCTTTTTTTTTTTTTTTTGGGGTATCCAAATCAAATCTTGTTAAGATTGTCTCTTGGTAAGGTAAAGAAGGAGAATATGTGCTAGGTTTACACGTATAAAGAAACGTGGAGGTCTTGCAGCCTTAATAGCAACACTTCAGATATAGGATAAATATCCATACGACCCATAGTTTTCTTGAGGGAGCACAGGATTTTCCAACATGAGCACATAGGAACCGATTTTAATTCATTCAAATAAAGAGTGAATGATGGGCGATTTGGTTCTTACGGAACACTGGTTACATTTGTTTTAATATATATTTGACCTTTCGGTTCTTTTAGCTAGCAGCCTAGAGCTCAAAGGCTAGCTGTCGACTGAAAGCATCCATCCAGCTCCAGAATTCATTTAAACACAAGCATGCCTGGCCTGATATAAGTTTTCTACAAGGTCGATAGACCAAGCCCAGTCTCAAAGCCTCTTCTTCTTCACCTCGGCGTTTTTAACTCCAGGAAGACTCAAGGCCCATATATTACAATTTGTAGTTACCTTACATGCACTTCACAGCAAGTCACATCAAAAGCTAATTTAAATAGCCAAAAAAAAAAGTATTTGCAAGCGTTGTTAATATTTCAATGTATTTCAATTAAAATTGAAGACATGTTGGTTTGATCCTTTCTCTAACCCGATTTTAAACTAAACCACATTAAAGTTGATTTTTATATTAACTGGTTTTAAACCAAACCATATTAAAGTTGATTTTTATATGACTTGATCAACTAAAAAAATGAAAGCACGATGTGATTGACCTAAAAAAACTTAAGTTTATTTTAAAAAAAGAATCAAGAAAATGATATTTTTATATTTTTTTAAAAAAAAAGAGTATTTGCAAGCGTTATTAATATTTCAATGTATTTCAATTAAAATTGAAGACATGTTGATTTGAGCTTTTCCGATATAAACTAAATCAAGTTGAAGTTAATTTTTATATGACTTGGTCAATTTAAAAAGTGAAGGCACAACGTGATTGACCTAGAAAAGATTTAATTTTATTTTAACATATAAACTTTCTATCTAGTTGCTTAAATTTGGTCACATCTTGCTAAATACCAAGCATTGCATCTAACAAGCATTTTGCAAACCGAAATGATGAAATCTCAAATGTAATTAAATTGACCATAGCAAAGCAAAATAGTGATTCCCTAGTTCTTAAATACATTAAATAATTGGGAATAGTCTGAGTTGTATACATGTCAACAGCTTGGTAATGTTTTAATTTGCAAGATATACAGTGTACATTTTCTATTACAACAATATTAACATGTTTTCATTTGGTAATTATAGATGGAAACCTTCAAAATTAAAATGTTTCATCCACTAACACTACCCCAACATCAATCAATGCCCCAACTTCAAACACTAACCCAACATCAACTACTGTAGAATCCACCACAGATAATAAAGGTAAACAGCCTCAAGTCTTTACATCAAGGAAAAAAAATGTTGATGATAAAAAAAAGTCACAAAATTAGGATCACTTTACAAAGCTTGATGGTGATCCTAAAATCCTTAAAGCTTAATGTAATTATTGTGAAAAGGATTATGCATGTCATACTATTTTGAATGGGATAAGTAATATGTGGAGTCATTTAAAAGTATGCAAAAAGTTTCCTTTTATGGTTGATAAAAAGCACAAAAAAAAATGGTATTAGAACCTAAAAAGGAAGAGGGTGAATTGGGAGATCGAAAAGTGGGCACTCTTAAAGCAATATGTTATAATTATGATGAATGTAGACAAGCATAAGTAAAAATTGTTATAATTGATGAGTTGCCTTTTAATTTTGTAGAGAGTAAAGGATTAAGATTATTTTCTAGGACCACGCAACCTAGATTTGAAATTCCTTCTCGTTTCACTGTTATGAGAGATTATTTGAAACTTTATGTTGAAGAGAATGAAAGATTAAGGACAACTCTTAGGAGTCAACGATTATGCTTAACAACAGATACATGGACATCAATTCAAAACATTAATTATATGCCCTTAATGGCTTATTGGATTGATAATGAGTGGAATTTGCATATAAAAATTCTTAATTTTTGTCAAGTTTTCAATTGGTCAAATTATTAAGAATTGTTTATTAGAATGGGGGATTGATAAACTTTTGACTGTTACAATAGATAATGCAAGCTCTAATAATATGACTATTTTATATTTAAAGAATATGATGAAAGATTGACTAACTAATATATTGTTAAATGAGCATTTGCATGTTAGATATTGTGCACACATTGTAAAACTCATTATGTCTGATGACTTGAAAGAGATTAATCTTTCAGTTGTTAAGATTCAAAATTCAATTAGGTTTGTGAGATCATCACCTTCTAGGCAACTTGCATTTAACAAGTGTGCAGAAAAGTGCATATAAAGTGTAAGAAATCATTGTGTTTGAATATTGCAACTTGATGGAATTCAACTTATCTTATGTTAAAAGCTTCTGAAAAGTTTGAAAATGTGTTTGTGAGGTCAGGTGAAAGTGAACCCAGGTATATGAGTTACTTTTTGAAAGTTGATTTAAAAGGGAATAAAAAAAACATAGGGCCACCTAGTTGAGAGGATTGGGAAAATGCTAGAACTTTGGTGAAGTTCTTAAAGATCTTTTACATGGTTACATTGAGATTTTCTAGCTCATTGCATGTCACATCAAATTCTTTCTTCAATGAATTGATTTGCATGCATACAAACTTGTTGCAATTATGTAACAAAATATATAATATTTTAAGTGAAATGACGAAGAACATGATGTTAAAGTTTGAGAAGTATTGGGGTTATGAAGTAAATCAAAAAAATTTATTGTATGTGGCTAATGTTTTGGATCCACGTCTAAAGTTGAAATATGTGGAAAAAAAATTTCGTGAGCTTGTATGAGTTTTATTTGAAAGCCGATGGAGTGGTGGATGACAGTAGGCATAAACAGAATGTTAATGATGTTATGGATGACATGGAGGTAGATATTAACACTTTAGCTCGATTCAAAAGGCATTTACAAGAGGAAGATAGTGTGAAAAACAGAAATGAGGTTGAGAGGTATTTAATTGATAGTTGTGAGGATCCTAATGATGATAAATTAGATATTTTGGGTTGGTGGAAGAGTAATCTTCAAAAAATAAGATACTTTCGAAGGTTGCACAACATGTTTTAGCTTCTGAATCAACTTTTAGCATAGGTGGTCGTATACTTGACCAATTTCAAAGTTCTTTATCTCCAACAACAGTTCAAACACTTATTTGTTGTCAAAATTAGATGTATCATGGACAAATTCCAACTGATATTAGAACCTTGAAGAATGATTTTGAAACCTACAAAAACCTTGAATCAAGTAATTTTTCTTATAAACTTATACCTTTTATTTTATTATTTGTTAATTAACACATTTTCATTCTAACATATCTAATTTTGTATTTTGTAGAATTGGTGGAAAGTTACATCTAACAATGGATGATAATTAGAGATGATGCGCACAATGAAGATTTTTTTTTTTTTTTGCATGGAGTGTTTTATGACAATGCTATTTGTTGTTTTTTTAAGCCATTTGAAGGCAATGCTTTGTAATTTGAATTTTAACTTATTGGTGTGTGTTATTTAAACTATTCTGCAGTAGGAGTCTTGCTCACTCAAACAAAAGAAAATAAAAATATTAGGAAGGCAAAAAACATATTGAACATAATATTGACACTAATGATTTAATATAAATGAATATTTAGTGGCAAAAAAACTTAATAAACACAAGATTAACACTAATAATTTCATATAAATGAATATTTAGTGGCAAAAAAATTAAATATACTGTGGAATTTTATAAGAAAATTAGACAATATTAACATCAATGGCAAGCCCATTAGAAAGACAAAAAGGCCCAAAAAACAATATAGGTTTTTCTCGGGTTTTGACATAAAAACTGAACTGAACTGAAACCGTTTGGTTGGATTCAGTTTCAGTTTATTTATTATTTTTTCTCAAAATTTTGATTTGATTGTTTTTATATGTAAAAACCGAACCGAATCTAAAATGATCACCCTTAAAAATAAGAGAGGAAGAGGCTAGGGTTTCATTGATATTGCATGATCACTATAATCTGAAGGAATAAGTTTAACTTAAATACAAAGAGATTATATATAAGCTAAACTAAAAAAAAAATAAACATATTAGTCTACCCTTAATAAATAAAACATAATAACTTATATTTCTTAACATCTCTCCTCAAGCTCACAATGAGTACTATAAGTATTGATAGTTTGCCAACACAAAAAAAGGAAATAGAATGCGATTTGGTAAAGAAATTTGTAATCTACAAAGAAGAAGAAACAAAAGGCAAATTAATGGTGTCATTATTAAGATGATGACGAGTGAGATGACAATCGATCTCAATATGCTTAGTTTGTTCATAATAACCAAATTATGAACAATCTGAATAGAACTCTGCTTGTCACAATACATGAGTGAAATGAGAAAGAGAAACTCTCATATCTGCAACTAACCAACATAACCAATCAATCTCTTTGGTAGTAAAGGTTATGTACGATATTCTACTTTGGTTGAAAATTGAGAAACAATAGATTATTTTTTACTCTTCTAAGAAATAAGAGAATCACCTAAAAAGATACAGAAATTAGTAACATACTTGCGATCTGTGGGATCATTGTCATGATCAGTATTATAGTATGCACGCAGCTCCAAGAAAGAGGTGGATGGAAGTAAAAGACTTTGAAAGACTGTACCTTAAAGATATCGCAAAATACAAAGAACAGTTGTTCAAACTAATTAACAACATGAACAACATATGCAATATCTAGACGAGTAATAATGAGATATATCAAGCTCCCAACAATAGTAAGGTATAAAGTAGGATCTGAAAAAGGTAAATCATCATAAAAAGAATATCTTATGTTAACCTCAATGGGAGTATCTACAATCTTATTATCAATAAGTTTAGTCCGCTTAAGAATATTTGCAATATATTTCGACTGAGAAAGAAGATAACCTCTAGGTGAGTAAGTTACCTCAATACCCAAGAAATGTCGAAGATAACCCAAATCTTTCATTTCAAACTATCTATCTAACTCTGTCTTTAAAATTAAAATATTATCAATGTCATCACCAGTAATAATTATGTCATCAACATATAAAAACATAATAATATGACTTGTATTAGTGCTTTTAATAAAAAAAAGCAAAATCATAAATGCTAGAAAACAAATCTAAGAGAAGAGATCATAACAGAAAATTCTCAAACCAAGCATGGGGTATTTATTTGAGACCATATAATACTTTTTTAAGCTTACAAACATACCCAGAGTCATGTGAAACATTAGGAAGGGGCACCATATAAATTTATTCTTGAAGATCTCCATTCAAGAAGGCATTTTTAACATCAAGTTGAGAGATATATCATTGACGAACTGAAGTTACGGCAATAAGAGTATGGATAGAAGTCATTTTTATAATAGGGGAAAATGTCTCTTCATAATCCATACCATATTGTTGAGAGTATCATTTCGCATCCAACCTAGCTTGATATCGCTCAATAGACCCATCAGAATTAGTCTTGATCTTATACACCCAACAACAACCAATAACACTCTTACCAAGAGGTAGAAGAACCAAATCTCAAGTATCTATCTTATGCAAAGCAGAAAATTCCTCATCCATAGCTTGTTGCAAAAAAGGATAAAAAATTGCCTCTTAATAGGAAGAGGGAGGTAATGAATAGAAACTAAAAATAAAGTAAATGATGAAGAATAACAAGAATAAACAAAATATGATAACTTTATAGACTTATGAATGATTATGGATTGACTAAGAGGTAAATCCATAGTCTCAGACAAAGCTTGAGGGACTATAGAGGAAAATAGAGCTTCAAGTGTGTCAGATAATAAAGTGTCAGTACCTACAGAATGATCAATATGAATTAATCGAACATAAAGAGGAGTATTTGAGATACTAGGAACCTAAGATGATAAACTATCATAATTCTTAGAAAAAAGATCTATATGAATAAGATCAGATCTAGTCAAGCTATGAGTAGTGGATAGAATAGAAAAGAAAGGTATATATATAAAAAAAAGACAACATGACGAGACACATAAAGTTTATGAGTTATTGGATTAAAACAATGATACCCCTTTTTTACCTTTACCATGACCAAGAAAGACATAAATAACAAATTAAAAGCACAACTTACTACATTCTACATGAGGATAAACAATAAAACAAGTACAACAAAAAACTCTAAAGGAAGAATAATCAGGGGGTACCCATATAACTTTTCAAAAAGAGAAAAACCTGAAATATAAGAATATGGAATTGTATTAAGCAGACAATAAAAGTGAACGAGTAGTTTTGATAATAGGCCTATGTTTTCTTTCAGCAACTCCATTTTACTTAGGTGTATTTGTATATGAAATTTGGTGAATGGTTCCATCTAAGACAAGCAACTCAAGAAATTTATTAAAGGTACATTCCCCACCAAAATCACACCTAAAACATTTGATAACAATAGAATATTGAGTTTTGATAAAAGCTCAAACGGCTATATATATCTCAAAGAATTCATAACGATGTTTTATTAGATAAACCCAATAATAACGAGTATGATCATCAATGAAAAAAACATAATATCGAGACCCTTTTTTTGTGGCAACAGGAGAAGGTCCCTATACATCAAAATGAATCAAGTCAAATGGGGAAGAAGAAACAGAAATACTTCAATTAAAAAGTAAAACAAAAAATTTTGTTAGTTTACATCCACTACAATTAGAAATATCACAAGTTTGCAAATTTTCTAAAGCTCTTATACATGCCAAAAATCTTAAACGAGAAGACGAAATATGACCTAGATAAGAATGCCATAAATAAAAATTAGAAGAGGAAGGACACCGATAAAAAAAAGACAAATCAACAGTAGCAGTAGCAGCAACAACAATTAACACTTTTAACTCATCGAAAATATATAGTTCATTCTCCCTACGGTATGTCCCAATCAGCTTCTAAGATTGCAGATCCTGTACATAACAAAAAGAAAAGGAAAAAAAATGACTAAATAATCACCAAAATCACATAATTGATTAACAAAAGAAAAATTCAATCTGAGTATTGGAATAAGATAAATATTAGGTAAAGACAAGTGAGGTGTGACAACAGAACTAATACCAGTTAAGGTTATGAGAGTGCTATCAGCAATTATAACAGGAATAGAGGGCAAATGAGACACAGAAGTAAAAGATAAAGAATCTGGAGACATATGATGTGAAGCACTATAACCCATGACTCATTCAGAAAGTGACATACCTGAGGAACTACAAGGAAACTGTCCTACGAGAGAAGAAGTGGACAATGCTTGTGGTTGTAAAGAGAGAAACTTCTGAAATTGCTCGACCGAAGTACTAAGATCAATGATAAAGCCTGATGAAACTACTACTTCAATATTGTGGTGTGGTGGTTTATAACCATGAGGTGGTCTATGAGCATTAGATTGTGACTGACTGTCAAGCTTCTAAGCTTGATTCTGCTGTCTCAACTTGGGACACTAAGCCTTCCAATGACTTTTCTGCTTACAGAACTTATTGAAGGAAACCCTTGTGTAAGACTTATTTTATTGATTAGAGAATGACTTAGAGGGCACTGCTAGTACAGAACGATTCAAAGCAAAAATAATTTCCTTTTTAGAATAAGACTGAAGATGTATTTCTTAAGCCAATAACTTACTGATAACAGAGTCAATAGAAAACAATGCTGAATGATGCAAAATTGAACCTCTAAGTCCTTTAAAATGATTGTGAAGTGCTATTAAAAATTGTATCAATCATTGCTGCTCTTTATGGTCAATATATGCACCACATGCCTTTAATTCTGTCATTTCTGTAAGAGTCAATTAATCCCAAAGATCTGTCATAGCAGAATAAAACTCTTAAATACTTATATTCTTTTAGTGAAGAGCTCGTATGTCATTCTCTAATTGATACTACTTTGCAAAATTTGATTGCGTGAATAACTTTTGTAGATGATCTCAAACTTCCTTTGTTGTTTCATGCATCGCTAACTACATACCTATACAATGCTCAACATAATTGTTAATTCAAGTAATAATCTTTGCATTATTTGCTTCCTATGCATCTATCAAAGCATCATACCCCACATCAGTATTCTGAAGAATCACATAAGTTCCACTAACATATCCCCACATCTTTTTGCCCTTGAAATTTTTTTCATTACATAACTCTAATACGAATGGTTCTTTCCATCCAACCTCACACTCACAAACTGAAGCGAATCATCTTTTTCATTAGCCATAATCAACAAATAAAGAAAAACTAGAACGCAAAAGAAGCAAAGAACAAAATACCTAATTGTAGAAACTGAACAAATATCACAAAAACTGAACAAATATATTCTCAAAGTTATGTGATCACTCCAAAGAAAATTGCAAAAATAGAACACAAATACTAAATTGAAAAACCTAAAAGGAAGAACAAATACCAAATTTACAGAAACAAAACACAAACATCAGATTGCAGAAACTGAAGAGAAGATGAAAGTTGTGTTTAAGATTAAACCTCATTCCATACAATCATGCTCTGATACCATGTTAAACAATATAAAATTAAACAAAGAGAAAATACGAACATAAAATAAGGGAGAGGCTAAGGTTTCATAGATTACTTTATTCAGAAGTTCTTGTTTTAACCTAAATATAAAGAGATTATATATAGACTAAACTAAAAATATTATTTTACTCTTAATAAATAAAACAAAATAAATATATTTCTTAACAAGACCCTATATTTATAAATATTTGTAGGAACTCTCAATTTTTTTTTTCAATGCTACATAACACTATTTTAAAATATTTAAGCATTACACTATTCCAAAAATATATAAAAGCATAGTATTAAACCCGACGCAGGGGTTGACCAAGTCAAGGAGCCGAGTCACGGGTTTCATGGGTCAACCCGGGTGAACTCAGGTCAACCCGGAAAAATTAAAAAAAAATTTAAATATTTAATATTTCATATGAAAAAATTAATAAAAAATCTATGTAAATATAGGCTATACATATTGTAAATAATGAAGTTTAAAAGAATATTTTAAAATTTTTTTTATCCCACATTAAAGAGATATTATGTTAAGCTTTTAAGTTGAAGTATTTGAACCAAATTTTTTTTTCATCCCACATTGAAAAAACAACTTTTTTCTTGAGAACATAAAGTATATATACTAATAGATTTCAAATTCTATATTGAAAGAACATAATTTTTTTCCTGGAAACATAGAGTATATATACTAATAGGTTTCAAATCTCTTATTGAAAAAACACAACTTTTTCCTTGGAAACATAGAGTATATATACGAAAGGGCTTCAAATCTTACATTGAATATATACTATGTTATCCTTTTAAGTTGAAGTATTTAAATCAATTTTTTTTTTTATCCCACATTGAAAAAATAACTTTTTTCTTAGGAATATAGATTATATATACTAATAGATTTCAAATCCCACATTGAAAGAACATAACTTTTTTTTCTTGGGAACATAGAGTATATATATACTAATGAGTTTCAAATCTCACATTGAAAAAACATAACTTTTTCCTTAGGAATATATAGTATATATACGAAAGGGCTTCAAGTCCCACATTAAAAAGATAACATGCTATCCCTTTAAGTTGAAGTATTTAAACAAAAAAGTTTTTTATGTCATATTGAAAAAACATAACTTTTTTCTTGGAAACATAGAATATATATACCAATGGGTTTCAAATTCCACATTTGAAAAAAAACAAACACCGGGTCTCGCCCGGGTCATGGGTTGACCTGCGGGGTCGACCGGATTTTGTCGGGTTGTTGCTTTGGCCGGTCTTTTATTAAACCCGAACCGGTCCAGCCACCGAGTTGACCGGATCCCGGGTCGACCCGCCAAGCCGGATTTAATAACCAAGTATAAAAGACAGATCTGACCCCATTTAGTTAGACAATGATTAATGTGTCCCAATAAAAAAACTATTTTATCCCTTAGTGATAATTAAATGGAAGGTTTCTCTAAAAGTAAAGTGAGGTTTTCACCGTGGACCATGGATTGCTTCAATATTTTACCCACATAATTTAGAGTTTTCTGTAATGTAATACATCATGAGTACATTCAAGCACCTTTTTATTTTTTTTCCCCAAGTGCTATAAAGAGAAATAAATTATGATGATCCCCATCAAGCACTAGCCATTGGCTCAGGTAGTGTGGGGCAGAGAGAAGGCTTTAGACGGTGGAAGGGTCCCCCATATCCCCACCTAAAACCCGTATTCTCATGCAGAAAAAATTATGGCTCATCAATAGTCACAGGCAGGGGCAGGGCTCCACCGCAAAATTATGGCCAATTTTTTGTTCTTCTCTCTCCCTCTCCCTCTCCCCCTATTTTTTTTTCTTTAAACGATGTGTCACGCGCAATGGTAAATGCGTGTGGTACCCACTTGTTGTTTTAGAGTCAAAAGCTTAAACCCCAATCGCCGACATCTCACGTGGGCGCTCATCACGGATCCTCTCTCTTTTGTTTCGTGGTTACCTCATATTAGTCCTCAATGTTTCACTCTTATTTCAATTAGGTCCCCAACTAAATTTTAAACAAGCGAGTCCCGATTTATCCCATTGGATCCTTCTTGAATCAATGTGACTAAGAGTTTCCTCAATTGAATCCCCCGACTCTAGGTTTTAGACGATACTGGGTTTATTTTTATGATGGAAGGACCAAATTGAGGATACTATATATGATTGGGACCCAATTGATGAAACATATAGTTTAGAGACTCAATTGAGGTTATAGATTGGACCCAAATCTGAGGTTTTCCTTTTGTTTTGCCAGTATAGATTTCACTAGAGACAAGTCATTGGATAAATTTTCTGCTTAAAAAGAACCCTCAATGGATATTCTTGTAATGGATTAATGGATGCAAGGAAACTTCCTCTTCCACTTCAAAAGACTCTTCAATCATGGGCAACCGGTACTTGACCTGTGCAATTCTTTCTGGGCAGAAGCTATATGACAGATGCAACCTGTCGAGCGCATGACTTGTTGGTTCAATACAGAGAGATAAGGAACTATAAGAGAACATGTCGGCATTAGTAACACCTTCCTGAAATTCAGTAAGGTTTTTTCTTAGGTAGGTTTGGTCAGTCATGTCCGAGTTTAATGGGCACTATCCAGTTTGAATTCCATCTGAACCTTCACCTAGCTGGATTCAAGTACTGCATCAAGCAAGCTATGAGCAAATGCAAGCGTTGTCTTTTATTATTGTTGTTAGTGAAATGTTTTAAAGCATTGACTAGCGTTGTTATTGTTGTTAGTGAAATATTTTAAAGCATCGAGGACCAGCGTGATTGTTTTGAGATGAAAGACAGTGAAAACAGAGAAAATATAACTCCAATTGATCATTACTAGTAATTAAAAAAAAAGTACTAAAGAACAAAGAAAAAAACAAAAATTGACAATTCAAGCGGAAAAAGAAAAGAAAAAATGATTAAAGCTGGTGAGCGCAATTAGAGGATGGTTTTGGTATGATCTCCTTTCAAATCACAACTAAACTTACTTTTTGCATGAAAAGAAAAGAAAAGAAATGATTTAATCTTTGGTTTAAAGAGATTATGATTAGAACGCGTGAACGCGTGAAATCCGCCGAATATGTATGAGCTCAGTTTAATGCAAGGGAAAAAAATAAACACCGAGTGGTGTAGCTCTGTTTCGCGGGCTGTCCTTATTTAAAGCCTGACCTCACCAATCCACTTCTATCAGATTATTATTGTCACCACCTAAGAACAACTGTCGTCCCTCTCAAATCCAGTAACTAGTAATGTTCCTTTCTCAATCTTTTACTTGTAGTCCGTGAGAGTGAAGTCTTATGTCTCATTTTGTTTTTGTTTATAGCTGACTTTGGTGGCATTGGTTCACTTGCATGGCGTTTTTTTATTTTTGCAGATCCAATGGGAAATGCTGTCTTGCTTCACTTGTTATGTGGAGTTTTGGCTGTTTTGAGTGCTTCTTTAGTGAATGCAGATGACCCTTATAGGTATTATACATGGACTGTCACTTATGGGACTGTTAAACTTCTTGATGTGCCCCAACAGGTTGGTAACTCATGCTGCTGCTGCTGCTCTGTTATACTGTTTGTGATAATTTTGGATTTAGGTTTTTCTTAAAATGGAAGGTTCTGTGTTTCTGGGTTTTGTCCATGCAGGTTATCCTTATCAATGGCCAGTTTCCTGGTCCTAGGCTTGATGTGGTCACTAATGACAACATTATCCTCAACCTCTTTAACAAGCTGGATCAGCCTTTCCTGTTGACATGGTGGGTGGTTTTTCTCTTGTCACTGCATTTCTTGAATGAATCGTCTCTTGGGTTAACTACTACTCTTTCTTCTTTCTTTTCATTTTTTGATATGTTCAACTTTGGAGGCATAAATTGTATCTGCATTGCTCTTGGATTTTTGATAGTGAAAGCATTGCATACTGAGAAATTGTTTTGTAACAACTAGGAATGGAATTAAACAAAGGAAGAACTCATGGCAAGATGGAGTGCTGGGAACCAATTGTCCAATCCCTCCCAACTCTAACTACACTTACAAATTCCAAACCAAGGATCAAATTGGTTCCTTCACATACTTCCCATCAACTCTGTTGCACAGAGCTGCTGGAGGATATGGGGCAATCAATATCTATGAGAGACCGAGGATCCCAATTCCTTTTCCTGTTCCTGATGGCGATTTCACTCTACTTATTGGTGATTGGTACAAGACCAGCCACAAGGTAAGCAACATTTACTTTTCTTTTACTTTGAAGGTGTTCTCTTTTCTTTTCTTTACTATCTAGATACGTTCTGTATTTCTTCAAAAATTCCAGTACTGATATTTTGTTCAGTACCAAGACATTCCCATTGACACGCTTTAGCAAGCATATAGGCAAATGCTGAAACATACATGTTTTATGATGTTTGAGTTGTGTTATTTGGGTGTATTTTTTGTTTTTATTTGCTTCCAAACCATTAGCCTATTGCCCAAAACAGCAACTGGGTGATGAGAGCCTGTGATTATGAATTTTACTCCAATTTTCTCTGAGATTAACCGAAAAGGACTGAATTCTTTTCTTTCTTGCTTTGGGAAATAAGCCTCCCCTTGGTGGATGTGATATCACTCGAGATTTATTGTCGTTTACAAGCTGCTATGTTTTGGTTTCCTTTTCCTTTGGAACACAACCTATTGAACCATGAGTTTTCTGAAAATCATGTCAATTAGGTGGAATCTTGATCATTATATGGCTGGAAATGATTCATTGCAGGGCCCTGATGCCATAGAGCAGTGGTTTAATAAATTAGTTCTACACGTTTCCTGGACCAAGTTTCCTGTGCAAATGTCATAGCTTCTTTTGGAAGTCTGTCTTCCTGTCTTGGCACCACCGTCCATGTTAATCAGTTTTTATTTTACAGACCTTACAGGCATACTTGGACTCAGGCAAAACTCTTCCCTTTCCTGACGGAGTACTTATAAATGGCCAAACTTATTCTACCTTCAGTGGTGATCAAGGTCATACATTGCACTATAATTTTCCTGGTTCCTTTGATGATATTCAACATTTAAACCTTTCTAATCATACTC
Organism: Populus simonii; assembly: GCA_007827005.2. Taxonomy (NCBI): domain Eukaryota; kingdom Viridiplantae; phylum Streptophyta; class Magnoliopsida; order Malpighiales; family Salicaceae; genus Populus; species Populus simonii. Next base: position 13,324,575 of record CM017470.2, read on the forward strand.
TTTCACAATTATTTTTACCAACAATATTTGCCTTTTATCTTCAGGTAAAACCTATATGTTCAGGATTTCAAATGTGGGGATGTCAACCTCATTAAACTTCAGAATTCAGGGCCACAGCATGAAGTTAGTTGAGGTTGAAGGATCTCACACTGTTCAGAACAAATATGACTCGCTTGACGTGCATGTTGGCCAATCCGTTGCTGTCTTAGTAACCTTAAACCAGGCTCCAAAGGATTACTACATCATTGCATCTACACGTTTTAATAGGAAGATTCTAACAACAACAGCAGTTTTACACTACTCAAACTCTCGGACGCCAGCCTCTGGACCTTTGCCGGCGGCTCCGTCTTACGGATATCATGGGTCCATGATGCAAGCACGAACTTACAAGTATATAAAACTTCAGAAAATTTGCGCTTGTTTTCCATCTGCATAAGTTGAGTTGATTCATTTGATATTCGAGTAGAATGATTGTTTCTCACCATTTCATTGTTGTTTTTCTTGCAGGTGGAATTTGACAGCGAGTGCTGCCAGGCCAAATCCTCAGGGCTCATATCACTATGGAAAGATTACACCAACAAAGACCATTGAATTGGCTAATTCAGCTCCTTTAATAAATGGAAAGCAGCGCTATGCAGTTAACAGGGTATCCTATATTAATTCAGATACCCCACTGAAGCTGGCTGACTACTTTGGCATCCCTGGAGTCTTTAGTGTGGATTCCATCGAAAGCTCTCCTTCTGGTGGTGCTGCATTCTTATCTACCTCTGTTATGTCTGCCAACCTCCATGATTTTCTTGAAGTTGTTTTTCAAAATGATGAAAAAACTATGCAATCTTGGCATCTTGACGGCTATGACTTCTGGGTTATTGGGTAACTACGAAACATTTTGTTATATATACTTTTTTCACAATGAGGAGACTCTAATCCTTACTTTACCACATATACAGTTATGGTAATGGCCAGTGGACTTCGGCCAAGAGAAGCATGTACAATCTAGTTGATGCCCTTACCAGACACACTGTTCAGGTAAAATAAATAGATGTTCTCATTAGATTGTTTTCCTGGATCAGTATGGCAGATGATAGATAGCTCGCCTACTAATTGCATGTGATAAAATACTAAAATTCATTAGTTTCATGTGGCAAGACACAAACCTGTTCTTCACTCGTGTAAAAGGAGAAAAAAATGGTAAAAGATTCATTGCCAGAAACATTTGCTTTATTCTCAGTTCCAAAACCATCTTTTCCTTGTAACCGACAAATTGTTGTATGATTACCCTTAAGTTTTTCCAAAAACTGTAGTGTTTGCTAAGCTATTTGTGGTTTGCCATAACTCAGAATTTCCATACTTAAAGAACAACTCTGTTTATGAAACTGGTTACAGTTCTTTTTCTCGGTTCATCGTCTTATACTTTAAGTCGATGTTTTTTGCATACCATCCTATTACTCGTGCTTCATGAATTCAGTCTACGTGGTTGAGTATGCACAACTTAGGAAGCTAAGCAATTTCATTCTATCATTTTCTGCAGCTCAAATTCGGATAATATCATTATAAACAAGAAATGCAATGATCAAGCATGCCTATTATCAAATTGTTTCAGTTGTTTACTTTTGTTTTCATTTTCTTGATGAGCTTTCACCTACTTGCAGGTGTACCCAAAATCATGGACTGCTATTTACGTCTCATTAGACAACCAGGGTATGTGGAACATGAGGTCAGCAATATGGGAAAGGCAGTATCTTGGGCAACAATTCTATCTCAGAGTCTGGACTCAAGTCCACAGCCTTGCAAATGAATATGACATTCCTTCTAATGCTCTACGCTGTGGCAAAGCCATCGGAATACACTCTTAGTTTCACCAACTATTAAATCGCAGTCTGTTTTCTTGGTCATGAGAGTTTGACTGGCAAGGGAAAACAACGCAGAGGAACAGAAACCATGGGCATATTTAATTGATTATTGACTTTGTTATGTATATCTAGAGGGAAACAAACTCCGATTTTGGTTGCAATTTATGGTCTTTGTCAGCTTTAAAAGCCTGGAATTCTGCTCATCTAAGTATTTTTTTTCAGATGGCTAACAAAAGAATTTTAAAATTAGAGCTAAACAAATTGAATACATGTCGAAGGTCTGTGTTTGTGTTTACTCACATCAAATTGTCTTGGCTTAATAGGAATGCTTGTTCATTTTGCTCTTATTATGCAAACTCTAGCAACAGCTAGCATAAAGAGTTGCATAACGTGATGTGAGAGCAAGTGAGAATGTGCATGATGAGATTAGGATGATGAATCTCCTTTGCAACTAATTCAAGTACGGAAAGGTTGTGAAATCACCACACCACATCTATGGTTTTCTAGTTTTATGTATACTAGAGTTCTGTCATAGAGTTACAGATATGATAAAACACATTCAAATAAATACAAAATCAAACCTAGCTATCTATTGTTATCTCATATATTCAAGGAGTTGTTATAAACATGTCTGCTAGTTGGAGATGAGTTGGAACGTAGCGAACCCGAAGTTGTTCTGATTCTCGTACAAAGTGATAATCTAGATCAATGTGTTTAGATCGTTTATGTGAGTCAGGATTGACAGCAAGGAAAATTGAACTTTGATTATCATAAAAAATGACTGGAGGTAAGGAAGGAGATACTTAATTAGAAATAAACCTCTGGTGTCAGGGCATCTGGCCCATTCAGCATCAAAATAAGCGAGAAGAGCTCGTGAAGAAGATTGAGTGAGAGTTAGACCAAACTGAAGAGTCCCTTTAATGTGGTGAATGATCCTTTTTATAGCCTGGAAATAATTAAGTGAAGGCTTATGTATAAACTGACTAACAACAATGATAACATAAACAATATTTGGTCTTGTGATTATGAGGTATTGAAGTGCACCAACAAGAGACTAATATAACAGAGGGATCATGGAAGTCAGAACCAGTGCTAGAGAGATGACGAGCAATGACCATAGGACTGCCTACTGGTTTGCAGTCTAGTAATTGGGCATGTTGTAGAATGTCCATATTTGATCTAACTTAGAAAAAGACTAGTAAGATGTTGATGTGCTTCCAAGACTAAAAAATAACTTAAGGATCCCATGTCCTTGGTGGAAAACTCCCTTTTTATTTTGCCAATAAAGCTGTGATGTTTTGAAAAAATAAATAGCAAAAGACAATAATGCCCTTGGAGGCTTAGAAGTAGGTATAAATAAATAAGAGGTATTGTGGTAATTAAATAAAATAAGTATAAATAGAATAATAAAAAAAGAAAATCTAATTTAAGAGAGAGAGCCGACAGGAGAGAAGAAAGAGAGAAAGAAGAAGAAGAGAAAAGAGGGAAAGATAAAGGAAGGAGAAGAGAGTTAAGAGAAAATAAGTTTAAAATGTAAGATTTATGCTTTGATGTGTATAATTGTGTTATTTATCTTTGATTTTTGGTTTTGTTGATGATTAAGGTTTGAAGATTTTGTTTTGGGTTTGATTGATGAATTAATTAGAATATTATGGGTTAATTGTTATGAGTAATGGTTGATTTTGAAAGATTTTAGATAAAGATGATGATTTTGAGTTATGGTTTGCTTAAATGATGAAATTGAGTTAAATATTTTGGTAAATCAGTAGGTGACTGTGAAAAAATCTAGTTTGAGGTTGAAAATGATAAAATTTCAGTTTGGTCCCTCAGTGAAAATTATAGTTTAATCCCTAAACTTTAGAAAATTATAGATTGGTCCCTAGAGCATAATTCGAGATTATGGACAGAAATAAGGATGAATTATGAATTTATGATATTTTTAGTTTGATTATCCAATTTGATAAAATTATAATTTGACCCCTAAAAATATGATAAAATTCCAGATTGATCCCTAAATGTAATTTTAGTTTTTCACATTGGTTTGATGAATAATTGAGGTTTATTTGGTGAATTATTATCAAGTTTTATGATTTTTTTCTTTTAAATTTAATTTCGGGGAAACCATTTAATTTTTAGGACAAAAGAACTAGTTTTGTTCATAAACATATAAGGTTATGAGTTAGATCCTTAATTAAGTGTATTACATAAGTTTTATTTTCATTTTTAGTTGTTTTTTAGTATGTCTCCTTTTGTATTAAGATAATCTTGATATTTTACCAGTGGGACATCAGTAGTATTGCCTCAGTATCTGTTTCTGTGTTATTTCTACTTTTGAGTCAGGTGAGTGGATAATTTTTTATATACATGAGAAATAGTATAAATATTTGAATTATTAATATGAATTAGATTATGCTTCTTAATAATATATATGTTGATTATTATCCTTTGTTACAATAAAACATAATCAATTGTTCAATCTAAATTCTTGATATAAGCCAATATACACTTTTGAATTGACTTCTGAATTGGTAGTTTCTTATTTGATTGATGTCATGAGTTCAACCTTGAGATATGAACCTGTCTGTTTGATTATGATATAAACATATGGTATACTGGTCAGAATACTCATGCTAACAGGGTAGTGTTAGTCTTTGTGCACATCATATTTGAACCCTAGTTAATCGGAGAAGTCAACAACCTGTGTGGATTGATCATTCCACAATACGGAGCCTCATATTCATAGCATTTTGATTTTCTAACGAGATTTACCTGATGATATTCTTGTTATCGTTTATTTGAGAAACTTTCCTATAAGAACCTAAAGTCATAATTGTGTATATATATTTCTCATTGTTGTATTACCTCGTGTATGGATATTGAACATTATCTATTCACTAAGTTGTTGAACTCACCCTCTTATTTTTTTTCCAGGCTTATAACTTATTAGCATGACACTTTTGTTGGACCTTCAGAATCTGCTCTTTTGGTTATAATTCATACTTTTCTTTTATGTCTAGTTAGTACTCCACAATTACAAAAGTTTGTATTTATCTCTTGTATTAAAACAAATCAAATTATATTATGAAGTAAATTTTGTTATTAGTGTTGTGTTGAACTTTGATTGAATTATTAAATAATAAGTTTATATGTAAGTTTGAGTTCACATGAGCATGAAACCCTAGAGAGGGAGGGTCTATGTGTTGGTCATCGATCTGGGAATCGAGTCATGACAAAAGCCATCAAGAAGAATCCAATTGTTGCTTATCTCAATAATATCATCAACATACAACAATAAATAAATTAAATTATCACTCTTGAGAAAACAAATAATGATGAATTGACTAAAAAAAATAAAATCAAGCTTGAGGGGTTTGTTTAAGCCCAAAAAGTTCTTTACGTAGCCTTCACACATGTGAGGGTTGTTTGGAACCAATATAACTAGTGGTTGCTCTATATATACTTCTTCGCGTAAAAAACCTCTAAGAAATACATTCTTAACGTCAAGTTGACAAAGAGACCACTTATTGGAAATTGCCAACGATAAAACAACCTGAATTGTAGATGCCTTAACACCAGTGTTAAAAGCATAGTTATCAAACCCGACCCAAGGGTTAACCCAGCCAAGGGGTCGGGTCACGGGTTACACGGGTTGACCCAAGTCAACATGGGTCAACCCGAAAAAATTTTAAAAAAATATTTGAAGTTTTAGTATTTCATATGAAAAAAAATAAGAAACAATCTATGTGAATATAGGCTATACATGTTACAAATAATGCAGTTTAAAATATTATTTCAAAAGGTTTTTTATCCCACATTGAAAATATATTATGTTATCATCTTAAGTTGAAGTATTTAAACCAAAAAAGTTTTTTATCCCACATTGAAAAAACATAATTTTTTTTCTTGTGAACATAGAGTATATATACTAAAGGGTTTCAAATCTCACATTGAAAAAATAACTTTTTTTTTGTGAACATAATATATATACTAAAAGGTTTTAAATCTCACATTGAAAAAATAATTTTTTTCTTGTGAACATAGAATATATATATTAAAAAATTTTAAATTCCACATTGAAAAAAATAAAATATTATTATAGTATTTATATAGTAAACTTTGAAAAGGTAACCAACTAAAAAATATATAAAAAATAGGTCTCTGGCTAGGAAAAAAATACATATAAAAAAAAACTGGGTCTCTACTGGGTTTTGCCGGGTCACCCCGGTCATGGATTGACTCAACAGGTCAATTGAATTTGACCCTTTTTTCACTTTTGCCGGTCTTTTACTTTAACTAGAACAATTTAGCTACCGGATCGACCAACCGAGTTGTCCGAGTTTAATAACTATAGATAAAAGTATTTGTAAAATTGAGACCTAGTATTTGAGTGTACCTCCTTTGCTACGAGTCAAGCTTTTAGGCAATTTAAACTCGAAAAACCTATTTTGAACCCACAACATTTTCACGGGGTCGAGGTGCCAGATCTCATGTTTGATTGTGTTGAAGTGCTCGAATTTCCTCATCCATAGCGGCTATCCACCCCGTGTGCTTGGCAATGAATTTAAAACCTTTTGGCTCACGCATGGTAAGCAAGGAATGAAGTAGAGTAGAATATGGAACGGTGCAAATATGAGTCTGTTGTTTGGGTTTAAAAATGTCATTTTTAGCTTGAGTTTCCATAGGATGAGTACTTGAAGACTGGGGCCAACAGAAGATGGATCTAATAATGATATATGCACGTTAGTTGGGTGCGAGGAGGATTCAAAGGCTTGTTCATGTACCAAAGGTGGCGCAGTAATAGAATCCTGCAAAACAGATGATGGCACAAAACTTATACATGGGTCACTTAAACAGGAGCTACACAAAAGTGATAAAGAATTGGGTTGCTTGGATGAATGGGCGGCCTCGAGTTCGTTTGGCTGAGCTAGTTGAAGAAGGAATTTGCTCAAGGAATGCAGAAGTCGGGGAATTGGATATAGATCCAAGGTAAGGAATGTTTGAAAAAGGATATGTATGTTCATCAAAAGTAGCATGTCGAGAGATAAAGACTTGATTAGTCAAACAATCTAAGCAATGAAAATCATGATGAAAATTAGGCATATAGTATCTCGAACGGAGACATGCCATGAAGTGTGGGCGTGGGATTAGATGTGAAACTTACAATGCTAAGGGCATCAACCCTAAGCTTTAGGGGAACATGAGAATGAAAAACCATAGCAAGTCCAGTTTCAGTTATATATTTATGTTGCGCTCTGCACGATCATTTTGTGAAGGAGTATATGGACAAGACATTTGATGATGAATTCCATATTGATGTAAATGATCCCAAAATTGATGGCTTGTTTAAGCCCATAAAATGTCATCCACCCCCATGACCAGATGATGGAATAAGTGAAAGTGACAACTGAGTGGAGGAGAAATCAGGACCAATACCACGCAAATACCAGTGAAGTTTGCCAAGGTCATCAACAGATTTTCCCATAGTAGCCAACTGATCACAAGTAGTTTTAAATTCACGGGAAAATTCAACAACACTACGTGAGTTCTTTTTCATATGCTGCAGATCATCCTTTAGGCGTAGTTCATGGGATTAAGAACGATGACTGAAGGTGTTCTCCAGCGTATACCAAATATCATGGGAAGAAGATAATCCAACCACGGTAGACATGGCCTCCTCAGTTAAGGAAGAGAGTAGAAGGCTTAACAGAAGTTGGCTCGTTTGTTGCCACTCAACAAGTTCTGGATTTTCAGAACCAGAACTATCAATTATAGAAGGCTTAGTAACAGAACCATCAACATATCCAAAGAGATGTTGGGATTGCAACAATGACAGTACCTGACTGCGCCAAAGGAGATAGTTAGAAAAGGATGATTTGATGATTAGAAGATGTAACATAGTGTTGAAGGACAAAGAGGAGAATGCTGTGCTGGAAGCCATATATAGGATCAAATGATGTAAATCCGCAAGGTAGCTCTGATACCATGAAAATGCTGTGAAATCACCACACCACATTTGTGGTTTTCTAGTTTTATGTATACTAGAGTTCTGTCATAGAGTTACAGATATAGTAAAACACATTCAAATAAATACAAAATCAATTCTAGCTATCTATTGTTATCTCCTATAGTCAAGTAGTTGTTATAAACATGATCTGATGACGATTTTGTGGATCCTTCTATAACTCTTATTAAAGTATAACTTGCATGACTGAAATTCATATTCGTTACCACTTGTTAGCAATTTTTCAGTCGAAAACTAAGCAGAGCAGTGACATTGAAAGCCATTGCAGGAGAAAAATGGCACAGGCCACTTGATGTGAGAGCAATAGAAGCACATAGTCCTAATTATGACAGCAATGTTGTTAAATTCATGAAATGTGTCATATGGTCCTAATGGAAGAAATGCTGCTAAACTCATGAAGATATTCATTTATTCCCCACATTAGTGTTCAACAGATTTATCCTCCAGCCTTTAGTCACATAAATGAATTCCAACTGACCTCAACAATCTGACGAGTACAGATGTGAAACTATAGCGTCACTCTTTCTAAAACACTTCTAGCTAGTTTAATGAACTACTAAAGCATCTTTCTGTACCATCTTTTCAGGAAATACCAAATTCTACGCTGTACAAGACATAGGTGATAGATAGTAGTAACACCTCAGTCACTCGGCCTCCCTAGGAATTGTTCAGAGAGGTCAGCTTATTGGCTAGAGCTCTCAAGGTTTTGTCCTGTTGAAGGTATCACCTGGAAGGTTTAAGGGATTATCCTTTCTACAGATGTGGCACCCTTGTCTCCAATCTGAGGCAAGTTCCAAAACAAGTAGATTGATGTATTCATGTATGGAGTTTTTCTTTCAAGTCTAGAAAACAGCTAAAGAGGAGGGGAGATTCTGCCAGCAGACTGAAAGTAGCAAAAAGAGAATGATACTAGAGCTGCTAACCTTGGGATTCGGTAATTTTTTCTTCAAGGCCTGTTGATGCCTAACTCTGTACTATTACTATATGTGGAAAGATTAATGTTAAGACACTTTTAGACAAGATCTAGCATTCCTAAGAGTTGAATAATTTTAGTAGCACATAATTCACATCAAAGCACATGATGAGAATTTAATCCCGCATGTGTTGGAATTAAATCTGGTCTGTGCATGTGTAGTTTTTCTTGAATTTTCAGATCATAAGAGATCTATCCTTGGGATGCATTCTAATATCTAACCAGGTCAACCGATTTTGTAACCTGTCCATGAAATTAATTATCTATATGATCATAGTTTGAATTGATTTGATTATTTTACAGAAGTCTACGAAAGCCCCCTGATGAAGTTCCCAAATCCCTTTACTACAATGTCGTTTTCTAATTGTAGCTGTAACTCGTAGATAAATCTGTTCATGGGCTGGGCTGGTTTCTTACTGGGCCTAAGTAGCCCCAGTCTTTTTTACAAGGCCTGGCCTCGATAATCGGGCTTAGACTTGATCCCAAGACCAGCCATAAAAAGCCCCGGGTTCTTGGGCCCCAAATATTTTTTTTTTTTTTCATGTATCCTATTTTTGCTAGTTGTATTATGCTTGTATTTCAAACACTTTAGATAAATACTAGTCCAGTGGCGCGTGTTTTGTCATAAGTCAGATAAAAAAAATTTAAAATAAAAAAAAAAAATTAAAAGTATAAATATTTTTTTAATAGTGTTATTAAATCTGACTAAGCAAGTTAGTTTAAAAATCTCCCAACTTAACTCTTAGCCTAACTCGAATTTCTAATTAAACTCTGTGGGAGCTAGTTCAACTTAAATTGATTAATTTCAAGGGTTCAAATACAACCTTAATAATATGTAAAAACATATTAAATTGATCTTAGTCCCCCCACAATTCAAGTTATGGACTTTATTAGATTTAATAAAAAAAATTATAAACTATTTTTTTATTATATAATAAAAATAGATACTCATAAAATTGCAGCACTAACCTAAAAATAGACACTTGTTTGAGATTGTGATAATACTATAGAAAGAAAATACAAATAGGTCATGCAATCTATTTCTCAACCAATCTGATATTGAAAGATGAAATAAGAAAAAATTTAAAACAATTAAAGAACAAAAAAAAAAAGCATATTCAATCGGTGGCTAAACTTATCAAACCTGTGAATCGAGTAACTCGGACTAGCACACTGAACCTATAAACTAGGTTGTGGACTCCACTGGAATTATAATTTGTTTTTTAGAACTATTTTTTATTTAACTATACGATAAAAAAATAAACAATTATAAAATCAAACACAAACCCAATACTAATATGTTTTTTTGAAATCATGATAACCTTGTAGAAAGAAAAATGAAATCAATTATAAAACTAAATTTTTAATTAATCCAATATCTATGGATGAAAAAAAATTAATTAAAAAAAAAGTTAAATTCAGCCACTCTCTCTTCTTTAGTGTTTGACATTGCATTTCAGAAACGTTTTTGAAAAAAAAAATTATTTTTTTTTATTTAAAATTAATATTTTTTTGATATTTTTTTGATTATTTTGATATGCTGATGTCAAAAATAACTTTTAAAAAATATAAAAGATATTATTTTAATATGTTTTGAAATAAAAAATATTTTGAAAAGCAATCACTACAACACTCTCAAACACAATTTTAAGGAATAAAATAAAGCTTTGGATAAAAAATGAACTTTACCAATAACTGAAGGCAACATTCCTGCAAATTGCGTTGATAAAACAATAAAAAAGATAAGCAATTGTCTCCTCACATTCAATTTCAATCCTTCTATTTTCATTTGTTGTTGAATTTTAAAATTTGAACCCTTCCAAAATCAAGTATCAAGGCAACTTCGAAAATGTTTTTCTGACACATTAAGAACCTTAATTCAAGTTTGTATCATGGTTAATCTTAAATAAATTCAATGTGAAATAATCAATTTAAAAAAAAAACAAACAAATTACATGACTAGATAAAAAAGAGACTTAATAGTGCCTGAAAAAACAAAATTTATAATGTTTTTACTGGTTTCAATTAAGGTCCCTCAATTTGTACAGGTATACTCGGAGACATTCTAGGTTAGCTGGTTCAATGAATGAGTACTATGGCTATTCCACAAGTCCCTAATGCCAATGGGAAATATTTTTGTTGCTAAATGCTCCTCCTTTTTCCCTTTAATCAATTAAGGCCCCTCTATTGAATCTTAATTTATAATAGGTGGACTTTAATCACAAGTCACTTAATACAATGTGCTGCATAGCTAAACCAGCTATGTCAAGTGTACATTCGTCGAAATATATTTTTTTGGATTTATTTGCTCGAGTGTCAAGGAGAAACTCAAGGGATATGTCAGGTGAGTTTGAAAGTGTGGTTTATTGAATTGTATTTTTGATTTATTTTTGTTTATTTCTTTTATGTTTTTAAATTATTTTGATGCGGTGATATCAAAAATAAATTTAAAAAAATAAAAAAATATTTTAATATTTTTTTAAGCAAAAAAACATTTTAAAATGTAATTCCTGCTATACTTCTAAATAAAAACCTAGATTTAACTAACAAAACGATCTAATCGGCTCTTTAATTTTGTTCAAAAACATTTATTTATTCATAAGAGGAGGAGAATAGAGAGATTGAAATAACTCCTCGAAACCTTAAAAATAAAAAGAGGACAGACCCGACCCGATCCAGCATCCCTTTCCTTTGTCTTCAATTCTTGCTTCCTCTGTCATGTGAAATTATTTTAAAGAATTTCTTTCTTCCACGCGTTTTCTTGAGCTGCTCTAATATTTTACTATTATAAATCAGAGCTTGCTTCACAATTAAATTGCAATTAATGTTGATCCGTTCTCCGCTGCGCTGCCCTCGCTTCTTTACATCTCCCCCCCTTCCCGCCACCGACGATTCTTGTTCTATAATCACCTAGTTCTGCTTACTTGTTTAGAAAGAAAAATTGATTCAATACTTCCTTGAAAAAATTGTAATGAAATACAACGTATGAATTATTAAAAAGGTATATAGAAGTATGGAATAATTATTTTTTATTTAAAAATACATCATATCAATAGATTTTTTTTATCTAAATGTCAATGATCTATTTACATTTCTACTTTGTTTTTTTTTTCAGGGGAGTTGAGATTAAGAAAACTGTCCCATATAAAAATATAAAAATAAGCTATAATGTAATCGGCTCCTTAACTTTTTTTTTATATATTATTAACGTGGATATTCAGGTCAGCTTATACGTAATTCGATTAATTCTACAGACTTTAAAATTAATAACAATATAAGCCTTCACTGGTTTTAAGGGGGCTCGAACCTGTAACTATTCGAGAGTAAACTTAAAATCTAATTAGTTAAATTATTTAAAATCTGACCAATTGAGTTACCTCTTAATTTTATAACAGTGATGAATTCAATCCTTATGATGATATATAATCCTTCTAACACTAATCTCCTAACCCTCTGACAAATGACCAAAGAAAATATCAATGCATATGTTAGTGATTTACGTCGGTCCAATATATATGGCTATCTTCAATTACTTAACCCGTTTGACAATATCCGAAGTCAAGCTCTATTATAGAAGGTTAGTTTATATCAAGAAATCTAAGTCAAAATGGCAACTGGTGATTTGTGATCAATATCTAAATATTTCTGAGTTCAGAATGAGCTGTGGAAGAGTATGAAAGTTGAGCATGAAGTGCGCCGCAAAAGAGCTTTCCATTTTCTGGATTTTCGTGTCCCTCCATGTTGGCACCTTCAGAATGTTGATTCATTTATGATTCCTCCCTTATATATGGACTCCACATTTTGAGTCCTGAGTACTGTGCTAAAAATTTTCTATCTCTTTCTTCATTCTTTGAGGATCATTTTGTAATTCTTAGGTATACAAGTAGTTCTATGCTCTTCTATTCTATTCTATTCCTTTGTTAAGTGTGCCAAATCTTGGGCAGTCATTCAGCAATATTGTTCTATAGTCAATGAGGTGAACTATAGATGGCATCCTTCGTCATTGAATCTAAATGGTTTGTTGATGTTTTTGTTGGGCAGATATCTGGAAACTGAGAGAAATATTTTTACGTTAAGATGAGGCAGGCCAGCATCCTGTATTTTTGTGTTGGAATACTGGCTTTCCTGAGTGATACATGGGTGCAAGCAGAAGATCCCTATAGATATTACACATGGACAGTAACATATGGAACACGCACTGTTCTTGATATACCTCAGACGGTAGGCTGTTAACCCTTTACCTTTTCCTACTTTCAAGTGATATATTATTGATTTTCAGTGAATGATAGTGATACTGTTTTACATCTTCACACTTCCTGCACACTCAATTGAATCTGATCCTCTCTTGTTCTCTGTCAAATTTGCAGGTTATTCTTATCAATGGACAATTTCCTGGCCCAAATATTGAATGTGTGACTAACGACAACATAATTGTAAATGTTATTAATAAGTTGAATGAACCTTTCCTCATAACATGGTTAGTATTCAATTCATTCTTATACCATTATTTGTTTGTTGGCACAAGGAAGTCCTGCTGATTCTAACTCATGGCCTTTCCTTACAATAGATTCCAAGTCCCAGTTTCTATTTGCTAGAACACATTATAAATATGAGTATTAAAAAGCAAAAAATTTCCCCTGTGAAATCAGGAATGGAATCAAGCAAAGAAGGACTATATGGCAAGATGGAGTGCTAGGGACCAATTGTCCAATCCCTCCAGGCTCCAACTGGACCTACAAATTCCAAGCAAAAGATCAGATTGGAACTTATAACTACTTCCCTTCAACTGCAATGCATAGAGCCGCTGGAGGATTCGGAGGTTTCAATATTGCTTCACGGTCTGTGATATCAATTCCATACCCTATTCCTGTTGCAGAATTTACCCTTCTCATTAGTGATTGGTACAAGGCAGGACATCAGGTTTGTTACTGAAATGCCTCCGATATATTTCTTAACAATCCCTTTTACCCTCTTTGGTTTCCAACAATGTTTATCATGGTTAATTAGGGAGCATCCATCTTTGCAGGCATTGAAGCAAAACTTGGACCAGGGCAAAGCTCTTCCTGTTCCTGATGCTCTTCTTATAAATGGGCTTTCTAAAGGTGCAAGCTTCACTGGTGAAAAAGGTAACCATCATATAATAGAATATATCTTCAATTTCTTTTTAAGATGTGATTAAGAGATGGAACATGGAAGTGAAACTTGGCCATGATTTTTTCAGGGCAAACTTACAAGTTCAGGATTTCAAATGTGGGGATTTCAACTTCAATCAACTTCAGAATTCAGGGCCACACACTGACTCTTGTTGAAGTTGAGGGATCCCATACTATGCAAGAGGTGTACGAGTCGCTTGATGTTCACGTTGGTCAATCAATAACAGTTTTGGTTAAATTAAATAGTGCAGTCAAGGACTATTTCATAGTTGCCTCTTCTCGTTTCACGAAACCTATTCTCACTACCACTGCCCTTCTTCGCTATGCGGGCTCTAACACCCCACCCTCTCTGCCATTGCCTATTGGCCCAACTTATCATGTTCACTGGTCTATGAAGCAAGCCAGGACCATTAGGTTATCTTCTTCAATTTTCTCTCTTACTACCATACTTTTTAGTCAGTCAAATATGTGTCTGGTAGCTAACTATTGCCAAATTCATATGTGGACAGGTTGAATTTGACAGCAAATGCAGCCAGGCCAAATCCTCAAGGGTCATTCCATTATGGGACTATAAACGTTGTGAAGACGTTTGTTCTTGCCAATACAGCAGAGAAGATAAATGGCAAGCTGCGTTATGCTGTTAACGGAATATCTTATGTCGATCCTTCCACCCCATTGAAACTTGCTGACTGGTATAACATCCCCGGTATCTTTTCCTTGAATTCGATGAAGACTACACCTGTCAATACCCCTGCAGTTCTCGGAACATCCGTGGTTGGAACTGAACTTCATGACTTTGTGGAAATTGTCTTCCAAAACAACGAGAACACGATTCAGTCCTGGCATCTATCCGGAACCAGTTTCTACGTTGTTGGGTAGGCATTTTTATCAGCTTACTTTTGCTAAATTTTACATATATATTTGTTACACTTGTTTACAAGTCCAAGCTCACACATCAATCTAATGCAACATTTCAATTTTTAAGCCCTTATATCCAACGAAATCAAAGTTTGCTGATACAAAATACACTGATTAATTTCTAAAATTTGCAGATACGGTGATAACGTGTGGAACCCCAGTATGAGGAAACGCTACAATCTACTTGATGCTGTCTCTAGACACACTGTTCAGGTGATTGAAAAGAACATCTACAATTGTTTTAAGATAAAAAACATACACATACACAATGAAATGTCCACTTTCCCCCCGTCTAACTCCTAGCCCTGTATAGATGATCAATATTTTAGAGAAAACTGCATAGATGATGTTAATTATTCAATATCTTAAATAAACTAACTTGAACACATTAATGTTGGCAGGTATATCCCACTGCTTGGACCGCAATATATGTGTCATTGGACAACAAGGGTATGTGGAACTTGAGGTCAGCAATCTGGCCGCGGCGATATCTAGGCCAACAATTGTACGTCAGGGTTTGGAACGACGAACGCAGCCTATACACAGAGAATGATCCCCCTCCAAATATATTGTTCTGTGGCTTGGCTAAACGACCATAGAAATGTTTCGCTTTTGTTTAGTTAATTTCTTCAGTTCTTTAAAAAAAAATCTTAAACTTCTTGAATCAGTTACGAGGGGGTGACTGGAGGTAAATGGGAAAACAGGCTTTAGAAAGAGGGCGAAAGTAGAAAATTTTCTTTGTTTTAGTGTGAGATCCATCCTTTCCTGATTATATTGTGTACTAATAAACTATTTTCCCACCTTTCATTGATTTACTGGGATTTATGATGGTTTTTTATTCTACATTTCATGCTACCTTGCACCCAACAGAATGCTTGAAAGCTTGGCACACGCAGCTGAAACCTTATGCTGCTTGCAAATATCTACATCTGACTATTTAAACAAGAAAAATATCATTTCAAATTTGCTAAGCTTTTATTATGCTATAGAGATGATGAATTTGTATTGTTTTTATTCTAAATTATTAAATTTGAATTGGGAATAACTTACTGATATAAGTTATGATCTTATGAATTCATGTAGTAATCGTTGGAACCAGAACTTGATAGGTAGAACTAGCAGCAGGGATTTTTTTTACATGCAGCAGGTTATGGAGTTTATTTGAGGAAGGGGACTAAACGACATGTCGCTAATGATTGCGAAAAAGGTTAACAAACTAGCCTTTTACCATCCTAACCCGTCCACAGACAAAACTAAAGCCCCATGGGCTCAAACTAGGCTAGCCTTTTAAGAGGGAAGGGGCCTTCAAAATAGTATGTAAAACGTTTTTTTTTTGTAAGATTAGTAGCGTGATTTCACTTGAATGTGTAGTGATTCACTAGTTTTGTTGCCTGTAATTCGACGTGAGTATGCATTTGAGATGTTATTTGTGAGTTTTTTTTTAAAAAAATAATTCATGTAAATTCATAATATATCATGTTAATCTATCATGTTAATCTGGTCAAAACTTGACATGATAAAAAAAAAAAAGCATAAGATGATTATGCTCAAATTCTTTTTTAAAAAGATATATATATTATAAGCAACGTTGTTTTTTTGGAAGTAAAAAAATTAGCATGTAATGGGGAATTCTTTGTTAGCGTCACTAAACTCATCCTAGTAGATCAATTTTAAAATCTCATAATTATTTGTCTAATATAAGTTTTATATTAAAGCGTGTAGAAGTTGTCACAACATGACCTAGTTGATTTGATAGGTCTTAAGACAAGTTAGACAATTATCAAAAATGAGTTGACTTAAAAAAAATCAGGTTTACATTTAGTTTTAATATCGAGATGACGTCATATTAGATCACACCCAATCAACCCAAGTTAATCACCAAATTCACATCTCGCATGGATACGACCAGAATGCGCTAACTCAATTAGGGAGTTATCCTTTTTCTTTTCCTTACCTTAATTTATTCTCTCCCTGGCTGGGCCTTTTTTGGGCATAAGTCGGATGAGATCCGACACTAAATTGAAGTGTTCTTGGAGATTCAAGGGCTAAATTAAAAGGATAAGGCTTGGGCTCAAGTGGGATGATATCTAGGGCTCTATTGAAGATTTATTATAGAATCAAGAACTAAATTGAACAACGAGAGTAAAAGAAAGTCTGGCACCAGCATGTGTGAAGAGTTTCCAAATTTAGTTGGCGCGTGTGGCCTCCTCCGACCTCTAAAGATGAGCTTTCTTGATGTCATTGGAATAATTTTGGTGGGCCTTTCCTCCTAAGACGACGTGTGGTGTTTACCTCACCACAATGTGGCATCGATGAATAATTTTCTTCTCTTTCTTTTCTTTCTTTTTTTTTTCTCTCTCCTCTTATTGGATTTCAAAACTGAATTTTATATTCTTCATTTAAAGTCTGCCTTTTTTTTCCTCTTAATTGTCAATTGAAGTTCCTCTAGTTTTAATCTCTTGGAAAACAAAAAATCCAAATAATTCTATGCAAGACTAAACGCAAACCCAATAAAAAGATATTTTGATGACTACATGAGATGGCCATAACGAGATAAAAGAAACAAAATATCAAGATCAATCCTGAAACAGATAAACATGGAAAGATCAAATAAAAAAATTTTGCATGGACAAAAAAACAAAAAAAATGTCATTGTGTGAATCCATAGTGCCAATAAAAATGCATTTACGGTGGATGCAATAATGAATTTGTAAGAAAATAATATAAATTATATCATGTAACCTCACTTAAAAGCTTAAGTTATTAGGTTGAGATGGCTCTTTGACATGATATAAAAGCATTATTGATTAAACAATCCTGAGTTCGAGTTTCACCACCTCCATTGTATTTGATAAAATTAAGTACAAGGTAGTAGTAAGTAAGTGCAAGTTTCAAGTCCAAATGACTTTTACTTAAAGTAGTTTTCTAGATAATAATATAAATTATATCTTAGGGTCCTACCTAATAGCTTAGATTTTTAAGGTAGAAATAACTTTTTGACACATTCTTCTTTACTTTCAAATACAACTTAGAACCTTTTTAAATGTAGTTTTGATTTATACTTTTTTCTTGCTTTTGGACTTATAAAATAAAAAAGGAATAATTAATAAATCCAAATATTTAATACATAAATTAATGATAATTTCTTTTTCATGTTGTTGGAATTGAGGAATATGAGAATCAATTCAAGCCATACTATAAGAAGCCTTCTAAATGTAGTCTAGTGCTTATACAAATGCAAACATCAATTCTTTTATGATAGTAATAGACATCTTTCACATAATGGTGCAAATACTATTTATTCATATATATAGTTTTTAGAAACGTTTCGGAGAAAATTAAATATTATAATACTAGATCTGTATTTCACAATGTAAATATATAGCCTCATATTATGCAAAATTATTGGAAAAACATGTAAGAAAATCACAAATATTTTGAAATAACCCTTTGAATTTTTTGGAATTTTTTCATATTTTTTAATTATATAATATAATTATATTATTATTATATAAATATAAATTGGAATGGGCCGAACCCAGCTGGGCTAGGTTGGGCCACCAATGGCCCAACAGACCTGTTCCCCTTTTTTTATGGGCTGGGCTGGCCAAACCATCTAGGTTAGACACAGTTGGTTGGGTTAGGCTAAAAATGGCCTAACAAATATTTTTTTTTTATTTTCTGGGCTGGACTTGGCTTAGCCATCTAGATTGGGTCCAGCCTATGCCCGCATGGTTGCTGGCCTAACCTAGCAACCATGCTAATTATCTGGTCATTACATGAAAAATCATGTAATGGCCAAATCGGGAAGGGGGATAAAAAAAAAAAAGGTGGTGTAACCTTGGTTGGCTGGAGGCAGACAGTTGTTGGAGTCATTCTTGTCAGTGCAAGGAAGGTCGTGCATGGTTGTTGGAGGTGGTGGTGTCGCTAGGGGTGGAGAAAAAGATGGGGAAAGGGAGGTTGGCGAAGGAGAAGAAAAAAAAACTGGGGAAGAGATGATTTTTTGCCAACTTTGCATATTGATTTCTCTCATTTCAGGCCATGAAATCCACCCTTATTTATAAGAGTGGAAGAGAGATATTTTCTCTTTAATTGTGCTAAATCTTAACCCTTGATTCCGCCTCGAAGGATCCCAACCGTTGACTTAAAGTGACCATCATGAATTATCAAATTTATCAGTTGAAGACTGATTGGCTTGGTAATTTAGGGCCAATGCCGAGGGCAATAGGGTATAGTCAGAAGTCAGACCAACATTTGCGTGCAAGTTTTGTTAAATTTTATAAAGAAATGAAGCATTAAATGCCCCTAAAAAATGCCTACCCGAGCAATTTTTTCAGACAAAAATGTTGAAGAAAAGGAATAGTGACCAGACAACGCGTTGTCTAATTTTTTTTTCTTTTCAAAATGGCATCATTTTGGACTTTTTAAGATTTTAATTTAGGGTTTTGGCTAAAGTTTAATTTGGTCCTCTGGCTTTTAATTTCTTTCAATTACACCCTTAATTAACCTTAAACTTCTAATTTTATACAATTTTACCCCTATCGAACTTCAATATCAGGCTTAAATTTTAGTGTCTTTTTCACATTAGTCCTTGGTCTTGAATTTCTGTAATTTAGCCCCTAATTAACCATTAAACTTTCAAATCTCTTCAATTTCACCCCTAATTTCAGCCAATTAAGTCCCTAGAGTTTGGTGCCTTTTTCAAAATGGTCTTTGGTTGCAAATGTTTTCAATTTAGGTCTTAATTGATCCACAATCTTTGATTTTCTTGAAATTTTACTCCTTATTTGAACCAATTAACTTTGTAAAATTAAATTTGATCTTATAAAATTTTAATCTTCTCAATTAAACCCAAATTGAACTTTCAAACTTAATTTTCACCAATTCAGCCCCTAGTAAAATTAATTTGACTCATTTAAAGTATAATTAAGTCCTTAAACGTAATTAAATCCTTTAATTGGACCCAAGTTAATTCTTAAACATAATTAAATTTTAATTTGGCTCATGATTAAATTAAATTGGTCTATTAAAAATATAATTATCTCCTTGGACTTAGTTTTGTATGCAGATTCATCCAATAATAATTTAATTTGACCTTAAATCTGTGCATTATCTCTTCAGTTATGGATAAAATGAGGTATAATTAGACTATAAATTCCATCCAAAATTGCAGCTTGATTTTTTCTACATGTGAAATCTTCTCAGCTTAGTTTTGTCAAAATGCAAGTCTTCTTGCTATTATTATTTTATTATTTTATTTTTTATTTTGAAAAGAAAAAAAGGTGAGGAATAATCCAAAAATAAGTTATAACAATAGACATTGATCTTATGGATTGTTCTTTTTGTGATTTTGATAGAGAAATTACTGAGCATATTTTCCTTCACTGTTATGAACTTGGAAGATATGAAGCAGTTTTATGAAATGGATAGGTCTCTAATGGTGTACGCCAAGTTCTTTAGAATCTCTCATGATTTTAATGCATATTTTTTTTAAAAAAAATAGCATTTTTATTATACTTTGAAAAAAATACAAGAATCAGTCAAATGATATCATAACTAGTTTATGATTATTTATTTGAACTTGACATATATTTTAAAAACACCAAAAAAAATTATCTTGTTTATTTAATATATAGGATTATAAATTTATATATAAGATATATTCCTAATATTAAATTAAAAAAATAGTTCATTTTATTTTTTATGTTTTTGTATTAGAATTGTTAGATTATAACTTGATAAGATAAAAACATCCTTATTGATGAAGACTTTTTTTTTTAATCTTAGATAGATCAATGATTAGAAAATATAACATTAACTTAATTTACATCAGATAAATAAATAATGCATCTTATCTCAGGTCAGGTATACTATAGGTGTTAATATCTTCTCTATACATAATCAGTATCCTTACCCAGATTCTAAAATCAATTAGATTTCTAGTGATCAAAATACTAAATGATGACTCTCATTCCTCTATTTTTATTGATAAAAGATAAAAATTCCTTGTTCTTTTTACCCATATTATTTCTGATAATCCTGATCCAAAAAGATGATAACCGCAATGTTGCACCCTTGTGACATTGTTTGTTATTACTTACACTTCTAAAGTAGGCTATCAAAGATAATTAATTATATGCATGTTAATTAATGTATGGATGCAAGTGTGTGTTAGAGAGGGAGGAGGGAGAAGGTGGTGGTGGTGAGTATTTCCAGTACAAGAAGAAGAGAATATATAAATCTAAGCAAATTTATGAGAAGAAGTGAAGCGCAGGCAGGCAGGCAGACAGAAGGCTTTAACATAAGGCTGCAAGGGGAATCCTTCTTCCCAACTGATAGAATCAAATTGCTTTTTGAGGAAACCGATCTAATTTCCAAATGCTGCTTTTAATACTTAATTGTTGATTACTTTCTCGTAACAATTAAACGAATCTACATATGCCACCCAACAGACTACCACCACCACCACCACCTTGCACCTGACCTCCACCCCGTAATATGTATGAAAAGGAAAGCTTATAAAGTTTTTGAGTTCACCAAGATGATAAACTAAATCAATCATGTGATGGTTTATTCTTTCTCACATTTGATTATTCTCATAGCACAGGAATAGATGGAGTATGTGTTTGCCTAAAATCTCACATCATCTTTTAAACATTTGATAACTAATAAGAACCTTTTAACACCCCTAGCTAAGCTAGTCATTTCTGCGATTGCATCCTGCATTTGAAATAAAGAAAGATGATTTATATGAAAATGGATTGGAAGCCAATCAATATTTTCATCACTACTTCTTGGTCCTTGGTACATCCTCACAATTTAAACACACCTCAAAACACACATACTTAATCAGGAACATTAAAAGAAACGGAAAAGAAATACTGATTCTACGACCATATTCTTATACCACACCCCAAACGACAACCCTAGAAAATGAAGGAGATCTAAAACTTAAAAAAAAAAAAATTAAAATTGTTCTTAAGGATATGCACCATTAGTTGTCGGAAGATCAGACCATGAAAAGGCTGGATTCCAGTAACCCAACTCACCTCCAGCAACTGGAGCAGACTCCAAAATGGTTGAAGTTGAAGTTGATGATGAAGTCGCAACATTGCTTAGAACTATTGCTGATGGGTTATCAGTATAGTAATTTGTTGATGATCTAAGCCTTTGATACAGTTCTTGTATCCCTGAATTTTGAGCTTCACCAACAGTGAAACCATTTTGTTGGTGCTGATTGGTTTTCCAAAAAGGGCTGCAAAGACCAAGAGAAGGAACTTGACTAATAGGGTCCAAGCCTAGGGTTCTAGCATTCAGTGCAGCTGTTCCAACTCCTGGCTCACTTATGAACTGGTTTCCAATCAAACCCCCCTCCTCCTTCACAAAAATAGAATTAGAAAGTGTACTAGGGTTAGGGTTTTGGGTGGCTCTTAGCAAAGCCAAAATATGAGAATTCTGTGGTGAAGCCCACATGATAGGGCTTGACGAAAGCTCATGTTCAAACCCATTTCCAAAACCTGATCTTCCGATGTCAGAAGCCATAGTTTTCATCTTATTGGTGCCAGATTTTCCAACTGAGGCCGATACGCTTGTGTTCTTGTTTTTCCTACATCCACCTCCAATTGGAACATTCCTAAGCGCACCACCTTTAGTCCAATATCGGCGGCAAGTCTTACAGAAGTGGCGAGGCTGAGTGAGGTTATAGTTGTTATAGTAACAGAACTTGGTGTTTGAAGAATCGCATCGAGGGCATCTCAAGTTCTCTTGAGCTGAAGAAGGTGTTGAGTTAGTAGCAGAAGTAGTTGCTGCTGATGTTGTTGAAGAAGAAGGAGATGGTGAAGGAGAAAGAGAAGGAGAAGGAGAAGGCGTGCCTTCTAAAATGGTTGCATTGATGGGAATTTTCCTCTCACCGCCAATTAAGCCAGCACCTCCTAAGAGTTCTTGAATCATCTTTTCTTCTTTGTAGATCTACAACAATCCAAAACAAGAAAAGCAAAGATGGGTGAGAACTCTTTTTGAGTTAGTAGAAAAGCTAAAGAAAGAAAGTTAGGTTTTTATTGTCAGTTTAGAGTATGTGTATATTGATGAATGTGAGGAAGATGAGGATATTGTAGAAGTAGAAAACATGGCTTGCCTTTGTAAGTTCAGTTGATTAGTATTATTTGCTTTGTTGGCCGGTCTTTTGTGGGTATGTAAAGGAATATATGATACAGGTTATATGAAGAGATGCGGAGCGTGTTTCACACTATGGTCATATTAATTGTTTTTTAAAATATTTTTTATTTAAAATAATATTTTTTTATTTTAAAAATTATTTTTAACATTAATATATATATATATCAAAATTATATATATATATATATATATATATATATATATATTATTTTAAAAAAAATCAAATTTGACCAATATTTTACTACCAAACACGCACATAATATAGACATACAATGTGAAAGCAGTCACTTTAATCTACATCACCAAAACAATAGTGGCCCTGGATTCGGAATTTTGCTGTGGGTTGTTTTTAGAAGGAAGTGGATTGTCTTTTCTTCATTTCCCAATCTACCCTTCTGCTCTCATTCTTTCCTCCATCATCATAATATTACTCTAATTTCATAAGTTCACAATATGTTACCCTAATTGTTTTTAATTGGTATTCTTTGATCAAGTCTAAATTTCTTTTATGATCAATCTTAATGATGTTATCTAAATGTTAAGGTTCCAGCTCAAAAAAAAAAAAAAAAATTGAGGGAAGAGGTACATCTCAAAGATATTCTCAAATGTTAACACACACACACACACACACACACACAGATATATATATATATATATATATATATATATATATATATATATATATATATATATATAGTCGAGCAATTTGTTTTTCTTACCTCAGTAACTTTTTAATCTAAGTGTAAAATTCCAACAAGATTTATTTATAAAAAATTACTGAAGTTTTTTTATATAATTTAAGTAATGTTAAGACACCGTTTGGGAACGCAGTGCAAACCGCATTCCTAAAAAAATTTAAATTTTTTTTTGCTAAAATTTAACATGTTTTGTATGTTTTGGATTGTTTTGATTTGCTGATGTCAAAAATATTTTTTTAAAAAAAAAAATTATTGATATGTATTTTGACACGAAAAATTATTTAAAAAACAACGACAACCATACTGTCAAATAAGTAAAACTCGGATCCAATTTTATGAGAAAATTCATGATAGATACTATATACTATATTTTTCGTATTTAATTTTCAAAAGCCTAACTATCCTAGCTAGAGTCCAAATTCCAACGCCTTCTTTTGCTTTTATGAGGGTAAATCCAGCTCTTCATTACCATTCAATTACAAGGCTAGATTTCATGACATATGGCATATCTTTCAATCCAAGTATTTTTAAACTTCAGCGTTGATGCTCCTGCAGTTGAAGGAGATCCAAACTTAGACATAAGAAAGATGCCTCGTGCATCATTGATTTTAGATGCAAAATTTGAAGTGAAAACTCGGATAATCTATTAATTCATATGGAAAGATCAAGAGGGCCTTTTGGTAATTAAATTTCCTTCTGGTTTCGAAGTTAGAAATGATAGGCTCTACTTCTCCAATAACTCCAACTGCGCTATGCTTGCACATAATTTGCCTAGCACTCTATATAAAATCATAAGCAAAAGGTGGGAGTGAGTAAAGAGCAGGAGAACATTTATTTATAATGATTATAGTAATCAATTAGTAGTAAATGAACAATCTTTGTTGGAGCTTTGTGTTCCCTTGTTGAAGATGCTGTTCAAAAACCATCATTACGAGTTCAAGGAGAGGGCTAATGACATGAAAATACGTGTAAAGTTGATGGCTCCACCCCCAACTATAAAGACACTGCCGAGACTTATGGCTTCAATTTAGCCTTCCCCACAAACACTAGCAAAAATCAAGATATGATAGCCATCGTGTGCTACACATTGAGTCATTTTAAATCCAAACCTAATGATCATTCACACGTATATAATTATTTACATGCCTTTTTAAGCCCTTTGCGAGAAAATTTCCTCATGCCTTGGATCGAAGAGAATAATTCTTACAATGCTAATTAATCTTGCAATACAGAACTACATATGTAAATGAGAGTGAAATATTGAGGATGACAAGGTTGTATTCTTTATTGTTATTATGTCTAAAATTATTCTATTTATATACAAGTGATGATTCCTCTTATACCTAACGACGCTTAAACCTGAACTAGAACCAATCCAAGAACTCAAAAGCAATAAAAAGATTCATTAATCTGATATTTTCCTTCACCAAATTAACGAACAGCATACTTTGAAGAAGTGGTATTGGATCAAGAGAATTAAAAAGAAGGAAAATAAGAGGCCTTACGGAGACCTAAAATCTGTACCAGATTTGACTATACCTAACCTCAATTTGTTCACATTTAAGACGAATTTCATGATGAAGTTTCCTAAAAGATGCAAGGGAGACCATACCTGTATGGACCTAAGACCAAAACTTGTGCTTGGTAATATTTGATTTGCATCTAACACTGTTTTACCTAATAACAATCACACATAAGACAAATTGCAAATCGGTTGATGTAACCCGTATGTGTTTGCTACTCAGAAAAAGTTGCTGTTCAAGCATATTTCATGATGACAATGTGAATCAGATACCTTCTATGAACTTGTGGTAAGAATGAATTTTTTTTTCAACCGTGTAAATGGAAAATAAAGACAGAAGACTAACAAATAAGAAGATGCGAAAACGAGACCTGGGGTTGGTGGATAAGAAGAGGAGGGGTCTACATGTTTTATTGTCTTATTTTTGTGGAACCAATCGTCAATTCACCATCTGTATATGAAGATTGTGTTCATCATGCAGAGTTAATCTTATCACTTGCATTTCAAGATAAACGCAGTGATCAATGTTTAATTACTGATATCGTCAAGATTATCAACCCTCTTGCTATCATTGCAAAGTCTACAAGAACAAATTAAGTCTCATTGTCATTGACTCGTTCGATACCAGCTTGATCATAAATTAACTAATATATTTTGCTTGTGGACCTTCATATAGATTAATTATTTGATACAGTCTAGCACTTTGTTTTCAATTATTAAAATAAAACAATAATTTCCTGCTATTTAAAATCTTAGCATCCATATGCTTAATCAACGTACGTTCTCCTAATATCCTAATTATCACTATTTTAGGAAAAGAAACCGTCCCTATGATCAATCAAAGTCTATGGGATGCACATGAACGTAGCGATTTCAGAACAATGATCGATCATAGGGGTGCAAAGTGGATTTTTTTTTGTTTTTTTTCATAAGTGGATGGATAAAAGTAGGCTAATTATTGGAAGAGCATCTTAGAATCAAAGCCATTGGGAAACCTATGGCGTTCCTATTGTATAACAAATAGCTAGTTTGATAAGTTGTAACCAACTCAAAGTTGGCACCATGCTAGAATCAACTAGCTAGGCCAAGTCGGTCTCAACTGAAGTGATTTCTTTGACCAGAGCACTTAAATTTAATTTATTGAGGACCAGCAATAGATTATACACTAGTTATGTTTGGTACCTTGAGTGGATATATTATGGTAATTTTGTAATTAATGGTGTCTTTCAATGAAAATAGGTTAGAAATTTAAGTAATACACATGCCTTCATAATATTTTATTGTGATTTCGTATATAATCTAATTTAATTACTTAAAATTGTATTAATATTTCCTGACAGGATGTTATTAGGGAACTTATTAAAAACCATTTGAATTTCATAATTAATCTACATATTAAAAAAACTAAAAAAATAGCAAAAAGGCAAAAGCATTAAATTGCAAGAATCGCTCGTCTCGTATTCTTTTTCAATGAAATACCCAAATTTTAGCAAACCACTTAAAAAAATAAAAACTCCATGACGTAAACCCTAACTTGCTCTCCTTAATTATCTTCAAACCGCTAATCTTCAAAGACAATAACATCAAAAACAATTTAATATAATTACTTTAATTTATTTCTCTTACCTCAATCCCACAGTAAATAAAAACTAAAATATGCTCTAGATAATGCCTGATAGGTATTTCCATTGATAGTGGATAACTTTTTGCCATAGTTTTATTCAATCTACAAGAAAGGAGTAAAGTTCCATAAAGCAGATAGAGTGTCGATAAGAGGCAACGGGTTATATTTAAGTCACCATTATCTAGTAAACTGAAGAAATACCTACAGGTTTGCCATATAACAATTCTCCTGTAAAATAAACGCTCGTCGAGCATGTTCAAGTTGCATTTTAAGCCAGGTTTCGGAGATATTGTCCATTTTTTTTTAATTTTTTTTTAAGCCACAAAGATAAAGCCTAATGAAAGGAAAAATTACCGACCCAAGAGGTCTGACAGAACAGAGAAGATAAAGAAAACTGTACGTTACAGGTGAAAAAATCAAAATAACATAAAATAAAGATCACTAGGATATGTGCACATTCAAGCAATCAAATCTCTAATCCCTTCCACTGTCGACTCCTGATAATGGATGTAACTTTCAAGACATAGTACTGCTAAGGGTGATCAGATCTTGTGTACTGTGTAAATGGCAGCCATGCGATTCCATACATTCAGAAAAAAAGGAAAACGAAGGGTGAATGCGAAAGGGGAATAAAAAAAAAGCAAGTCTAAAAACCCATGTTTTATTTTCGGCAGTCGCAGCAGTAATAAATAGACTAGTCTTTGGCAACTTTCACATGATTTCTGATTTTCATGAAAATAATTGTTCCTCGACAACTACAAATCAATCTCTCGAGTATGATAGGCAATTCAAAATAGTACTTAGTATACGAATTGTTGCAATTTCATCACTCAGTTATTACAGACTTGACAATCAAATCTCTCAGCAATAGAACAAGCTTCTTAGACTAGAACACAGCATGAAGAAACTATATTTTATAAGAAAAACTACGTCTTGGTGTTCAAAATGAAATCACATGAAGATTTAACATTATAAGCTAGTTTTATATAAATAAAATAATTGATGGACCTGGTTGTTAGATAAGTGATAATTAGATGGGCGAAATTTAAATTGCTAGAACATTGATTTCTAGTTACTTATACACTGCACAGTAAGAGTAACTGTAAAAGTACACAAATTACGTACCTGACCGCGCGTGCCGTCCGGACCGCGAGACCTGTCCAAATTCCGACACATAAATCAGCCCGAACTTTATCTGGGATGGACCGGGCAGCAGAAAAAGACAGGAGCTTATGATTTTCATTAAGTCGCCGTCAAAGTGGGGCTGCCCGCTCTCTCCCTCGATCCTCGGGCTCTCTCTTTTATATTTTCCTGGTCAGTCACTGTCAACTTCTTTTCTCTTTTTTCAAGTTACAAAATTACATATCCCGCCTGTTTTTGTTGAAAATTTTGACAGAATTATACAGCGATTACAAGCATTAGGGTTAATACACGTTGAAAATATAAAATACGTGTATGGGTTCTCTCCTTTTGTTCTGTGCTAGTGCTATTGACCAGCTTTTGACTAGGATCCATCTATGGACCTGGTCTCCATGGATTATATGAAACTTGAGTTTAATTTTATTCAAATTTTTAATTTTGAAATCCCCATGCAAATTAAATTTTTTTTAAAAAAGAAGGGGGAAATCTAAGTTGTTTGAGCACTTCTTCTTTGTATTTGGAAAAATCTTAGTAGAGTTTCATTAATGAAAGGGAGAGAAGAGAAAAGAAAATCCTGGTTTTGTTGGAAGTAGAATCTACAAAATCTTCATCGCAAAATAATGGTGGCAAAGGTATAATTTTAAAATCAAGATATTTCATAGTTAAAAAGTGAATTTCTACATTGTAGCTGAAGAAGTTTTATTATTGTTTGGCAGGCTCCAATAAACTATATATTACATGTACAAGAGCAACACTTTCCATCTTTTAATGCCTCACACTTTGATGCATGCGACCAAGACTTGATCTCGGTTGTTTGGTTCCATTGCAAATTAACAAATGCATTAATTAAACTAGCTAATATCCACTTAAGAAAATTGGTTACTAATTCAGTAAAGATAATTCATATTTGTTGAAAAAAAAAGAAAAAAAAAAGAACTCTCATTTATCAATCGGGATATATATATATAAAATGTACTTGAGTGTCCAATTCATAAATCTCTAAAACCTTTGTGCTAATATATGATTTGTTGGGATATGGCACAGGATCGTGTGTTTTTGTGCTTGTAATATATAGTCGGTTTGCTCAATATTTATATATTTTGTCCTTATCCTTATAGGGTGTTTCTTTCATAACTTATCAAAAACATTTATAAAACCCCTATTATTCTAACACTCTTAAAAACAAAGAGGTTTATTTTTTAATTGTGCTTCATTGTTTTGTATAAATAGTGAAGTACTTTGATATATTTTTCTAATTATTTCATAACAAATCCATCACTCAGTTTAGTTAAATTGGCGCGCGCGTGGAGGCTAGATGTTGCGGGCTCGAGAATTAGTAGGTGCATCTATTTTCTAAATTGTATCAGACAACATGTCATATGTAATTTTTTTTTCAAACAAATCAAGGTTTGACAACATGTCTTGGTTCACACAATTGTATAATGCACTGGGCCTAGCCCGCTATTATAGGCTACACGCTTGGCCTAGTTCTTTTCTATTATTTTCTTTTGTTTTTTTTTTTTTACACTCTAAAAAAATCAATCAGATTTACTTGTTTTTTAGTTTTGAAATATTCTTAAATACTATGATAATTTTTTTATTTGAATTTTAATAAGTTTTTTTTCCCGTTATTATATATATGATATAAAGTTAATATTACTAATGATAAATTGTTAATGAAAATTCCATTCAAATCTTTTTATTCTTAAATTTTTAAATGGTTTTTTTAAATAATTGTATCACATATATGAGTTTTTCTTTGTTTTTCATTACACATAAAAATATAAACATACTATTATTCTTTTAAATTGCATTAACAAGCATAAAATGATAGTTTTTTTTAATTGAAAATAAATTCAAAATAACTATATTTTTTAATTTAATAACAGCATCAAAAAATTTCCAGAGATCTAAACATTCGTTTTTTTGCATTTAAAAAACTTTGGACCTCAATCAGCGTAGCGTAACAAGGGGATACAAACTAGTGCTTTATATAATTAATATGAAATTTATATCATATTCTTATATTTAATAACTCAATTCAATTTGTTTTATTGGTCTTCGGAAACTCAAATTTTCTTCAGGGAATGTAGTCCTCAATAAATTATTTGCACTTGATGAGGTTTAAATTTGAGATTCACTGACGTCAATTCCAACCTCACAGTTAATTAAAGAAACATTGCGGAAATCAAATCCAGGATGTGTAAACTAGGAAATATATAGTTCAGGGAACATCCGGCTTAAAGTGGATTACAAACTACAATTACTTCTATCCTAAAATTGGAACTCATTATGGAGCTTCAGTGAAGTTTTTTTTTTTTTTTTTTCAATTTAGCTCCTATTTTTATTTTATTTTTGGATAAAACTCCCACTTTTTTTTCATTTTTCATTATTTTAATTTTATCCTTAAATTTTTGTAATAGTTATCTCAGATGCTTTTTAATTCACCAAGTCTATTAGATCACGACGGACAGCTCTTACATGGTTTAATATTAAACTCGAGCAAAGAAAAAAGTTAGGCTAAAAGGTTTTTTTTTGTCAATTTCATTTTTTTTCTTAATTTCATCTTCGAATTTTTTTTACAGGTCGGTTAGGTTGTTTTTGGACCGACTAAGTTGATTGGATCATATCAAGTCAACTCCAACACGATTTAATTTTAAATTCAAGCTAGGCAAGGAGTTTGTTTGGTGGATTTTTATGTCAATTTTTTTAATTTCATCCTTAAACTTGTTTGACTGATCGAACAAAATATCTTTAAACCTGTCAAGTCGACTGAGTTACGTTATGACAACTCCTACATTGTTTAATTTTAAACTCGGGTTAGGTAAGGAGTCAGGTTAGAAGCCAGGTTAGGAGCTTTCAAGGTTGAGCCACAAGGTTGGATTAATTTAATAAAAATTGTTCTCTACATTTTAGATATTTTTTGTTATGTTTAAATTTTTTTTATCTGACTCACAGCATAGCATAAACCTTTAAACTAGTTTACCTACTACTCTAAAAAACTTGGGAAAGATTATAGTGCTTCAATTTGTATATAAATAGTAAAGTACCCTAATTTATATATTTTAGCTTTTCAAACTTTTCTTTTCTTTGCTTTACCTTTTTTTTTAATTCAATTAGATTATATTAGGATAACTCTCATAAGGTTAATTTTAAATCAAGACTAAGAAAAAAATCAAGTTAAAAGAATTCAAAATTAACTCACTGAATTAAATTTAATAATAATACTAAATAGGTTTTTATAGACTGATAATATTCTTAATTCTAAAAAATTTTGATTCATCCCACAATGTATTTTTTTGTTAAACCAGGGAAAAGTTTTAAATCTAAATTCTAATACTCTTACAATTTTTTGTCCTTAGCTATGGCTCTATCCTTTGGTATCTTTTGTTAACTCTGTAATTAAGTTAGAGATCGAAGTCATATTCAACAAAAAAGAAAACCTTAAATCATGATACAGGTGAGCTCTCTCTCTCTCTCTCTCTCTCTCTCTCTCTCTCTCTCACACACACACACACACACACACACACACACACACACATATATATATATAAGAATTAATATTTTTCGTAGTGTTTCATATATTGAAAAGAGAGATATTTTTATATTTTTTATAAAATTGAATACAATTTCCTCAAATATTGATAATTACATGTGATTAAGTGTTAGCAAATAAATAATGCTAACTATTCATGTGTTTGCGGAAACAAAATAAAAAGGAGCCCATATTCATTACTAGATGAAAATCTTTTAATTTTATTTTTTTTAAAAAAAGAAAAAAACATTGCCACACAAAAATCTATCCTAGAAACTATATAATATCCTAGATGCGTGTAAATTAAACCAAAAGAGAATATATTTATCCTCATAATTTGTGACGGCAATGGGTCATGCATTGGAATGATATGACATTACGACCATGCATGACAATTGATGCACCCCCACATTCTATATGGACCCCGCTTAATGTTTCCCCTTATGCGGCAATAGTGATTTCTAGGGTTTATCACCTTCCGTCCTCTTTTTTTACAAGTGGGATTGGTACCTCCTTGTTTCAATAATACAATTGGTACGGCTTTCTTGCTTTCTCTGGTCTTCGTGAGGAAATTCTAGAATGCAATGTTCTCAGCATCACCACAATACCGATAGTACTAGAATGTTGAATTTGAATAAAAGTTATTAAATCCTCCATGAATAATGATGTTATTCAAATATTCGGTTATCGATTATTAATTTAGGTAAAAAATAAAAATCATTGATTAGATTTCTTAGATTATAATATAAATATATTTTTGGAGGTTGCAATCATGTGATGCATAAACATCAAATAGAGAGTTGACTTCTTTTTAGTCTAATTGATGTTGCCTACCATCTATTTTATAAAATGCTTATGAGAAATTGGCTTTCAGATGTGTTAGTTTGTTGAAATTAGATGTTATGTGAGTGCTTTGGGGGAAAAAAAAAACTTTTGTTTCCATGTCGTTTAAGCTCCCTCCTACTCGTCTCCTCCCTGGAACCATATATGAACCCCCTCTTTTAAGATCCAATCTTTCACTCCTTATAAAAAATATTATCGGTAAATTACGATGATATTTACCGATAAAATAAGAAAACAAAACAGGTATTCTCTCGTTAATTTCATTAATAAATTTGATGTGTCAATATTTCCAATAAAATTACTGATGATAATTTATTATTGTTACTTTTTGTCAGGGAATCAATTGGTAATATTAAAGTTATAACAAACAGCACGCCCCCCTTTTCCTCTCTTATATTTCTTCTTCTTCTTCTTTCTTTTTCTTTGTGAATAAAACAACACCCCCTATTTTGTCATAGATCCAGCTTTTATCATCATAAATCCAGCCTCCCTAACAAGCATTTTGTTAGTATCCTAGTCCTGGTTCAATTTGTTTGAAAACTCGCCACATCAAGTAAGCAAACTTACCCATTTTTGTAGTAACCCATTTTTTATGTTAATTATTTGGCTCTTTGTGTAGTATATGCAGTTTGTTTGTGTGTTTACTTGTTTTATAGTTTTTTTCTAGAGAAATTTGTTATATGAATGTATGATTTGCACATGTTAGAGTTTGTTTGAAATTTTAAAAAATTATATTTGTTTATCATTTGATGAAATTGAGTTTGATTTTGTAGTTTAGGTGTGTTATAATGAAAGAAATAAAGTTTTATTTAATGGATATGTTTCATATTTTGTCAATCTTATTGTTACATTGAAAATTTCAGTAAATTTAAAGAAATTTGAATTTTTGAAGACAATTGATAATGATTAAAAGGTACTATTAAAATAGATTAAATTAGTTTGAACTGAACCAATGATAGCTAATTAGTTGGGTACTATTAAAATAGATTAAATTAGTTTGAACTGAACCAATGATAGCTAATTAGTTGGGTACTAATAATTTATTTAGTTCATATTATTAATTAATAAATGTTGTCATCAATATTCTATATAGGTTTCATATGGGTAATGAATGATCGTTCTTGGATATATCGAGTTTCACCCAAAGGGTTGCGCAGAATGAATAATTATAACATGGTTGAAGGTTTTATTAATTATGCACTATCTAATCCAAAAAATATTTGTAGATGCGGTATTTAATGTCCATGTAAAATGTGTAAAAATAAAAAGTTCATTGATCCAGATGTTGTTACGAAGCACCTTCTATAAAAAAAAAAGTTTATGGAAAAATACTTGTGTTAGTTTGTAAACAAAGAATCCTATGTTCCTTACGACATCATGATAGAAATGATGGTTGACTTAACTTCTAGTTCTAGTAACGTACATGCAATTGTAAATGATAATTGTGATATCCCACATCGGAAGCGTGCGTCTAGAGCCAGAGCTTTATGAGTAGTGTTAACCGCTGACCTGTTGTACGCGCTTTGAGGCGTTAGGCTCAAAAGTGGGCTCGTGTCACCAATAACAAGACTGTGAGGGCGGTAAGGCCCTAAATGAACAATATACAGCAGGTTGGGCCAGGTTATTACATATGGTATCAAAGCTGAGGATGACTCATCTTAAGGTGGGGGGATTGTGATATCCCATATCGAAAGCGAGCATCTAGAGCTAGGGTTTTATGAGTAGTGCTGGTCGTTGACCTGTTGTACGCGCTTTGGGGCGTCAGGCTCAGAAATGGGCTCGCATCATCAAGAACAAGACTGTGAGGGCGGTAAGGCCCAAAATAAACAATATACAGCAGGTTGGGCCAGACTATTACATATGGTATCAGAGCCGAGGATGACTCATCTTAAGGCGGGGGGATTGTGATATCTCATATCAGAAGCGAGCGTCCAGAGCCAGAGCTTTATGAGTAGTGTTGGTCGCTAACTTATTGTACGTGTTTTAGGGTGTCAGGCTCAAAAGTGGGCTCGCATCACCAAAAATAAAACTGTGAGGGTGGTAAGACTCAAAGTGGACAATATATAGTAGGTTGGGCTAGGCTATTACAATAATAGTAATCCTTATAAGAGTATGTTGATGGATGCAATGTGAATGAATCGGGATTATGCAGGTAAATGCTCAAGTATAGATAAAGAACCAAACACAGACGTAATTAGGTTTTTTGAACTTTTAAAAGATTTTGATGAACCATTATGAGATGACTGCATAAATCATAATAAATTATCGATCGTTGCATAAGTGTTCACCATCAAGTCAGATCATAGGCCAAATGAGGCTGATTATGATAGAATTATTGAATAGGTGACGAAAATTTTACATAAAGAGACAAGATGAAAAAGGACTTCTATACTGATAAATCCATAATGAAAACTATTGGTTTAGGATAATAATAATAGTAGTAGTAGTAGTAGTAGTAGTAGTAAGAAGACTGGTATTTTGGAAAAAAAAAGTTGGGATGAAGATCAAGCTGCAATTATGAATGAATTGGGAGCTTAATTGTACCCTATTATACTCAAGATTGTAAAGACAATGCAGATTCAAAATGAGTATAGATTATTCTTCCAAAAAAAATATAAAAGGCCTGGTATTGGTTCCATTCTCTACTAAAATAAAGCCTTGCTATTCAAATGACTTTGAAGATTAGGATGCTCTTATTTAGGTTATGAAAGAATGTCATATGCAATATCCACATTCAAGAAGCTACTTTTAACTTTGCATTTTGTTAATGTTAATTCCAATGGAAGTACATGGTCTAGAATTATCAAGGTTTGTTATAAGGATAAGAAACTATAAAATATTATCAATAAAAAAGTTTGTGTTTTGGTTGGCAATGATAAAGATACTACTTTCAGGCATGATGTATAGTTGTGAGGTTCTTGTCTTGCAGTCTAGTTCCCTAGACTCTTTAGTCTTTATAATGACTAGATCTCTTATGTAGCTAATATAGGTATATGGGATGGCTTTTTATGAATATGGAATTTCATAAGGAGAAGGGCTCTAAAAGGAAAAGAGATTGGGTCATTCGAGGATCTATTCAATATACTATCTTTGTGTGGTACTATATTATAAATTTGATGATAAACTAATTTAGAAACCTAATTCTAATAGGAATTATTCTGTCAAATCCATGTATGATATGTTATAATCTTCGAGACAGTCTAATCTATACAATTTTTTCAATGGTATATGAATGACCATTATTGGCAAAATCAATACCATAGGAGTTTTGGTCAAGAGGGTTATTTTTGAAGCAAGAGAAGCTAATTGTCTTATATGTGTTGGCTACTAATGAATTTGTTCATCACCTTCTTATCCATTATCATAATTACTAGCGTATTTGGGCTAGATTTATTGATTGGCAGGGTTTATTTTAGTGTTGCCTTGTAAATATGTCAGACTTATTTCATCAATGAAAGCACCTTATTTATGGGAAATTCCAAATGAAGGTATGATTTGTGTTTTTCTTTGTAATCTCATTGTGTCTTTGTTGTTAGAAATGAATTCTCTTCAATAATAAACGGTCTAATTATAATACCATCTTTCTTATAATATTAAAAAAAATGTGTCCTTTTTTTGGATTTTCCTTATTGTGCACTTGGTTTATTAATATCTCGTGATGTGTTAGTTTAATGGTCAAATATCAAATGTTCTAGACATCTCATTTTATGGAATCCACCTAAACCATATATACTAAAGTGGAATGTTAATGCCTTTTTTATCAGCAAACTTAGACCTCTAATATTGGAGGGGTTCTTCGTGATCACAAAAGCCTTGTAACAGGTTATTTCTCTACTCCTGTAGGAATTAAGGATTCAAATGAGGTTAAATTGCTTGTTATAATTAAAGCTCTTGAATTATCTTCTTCGCGGGATGATTTCTTTGTGAGAAAATTCATCTTTGAATCTGATTTTATTTTCATTGTAAATTGGATGAATAAGCAATCAATTAGACCATAGAGATTTCATTAACTTTTCATCCTTGCTTTTCATTCCTTTTTATAATTGGGCTCTTTATTTTTTATTATGTTTTGTATGAGGCTAATCATATGGCTGACAACTTTGTAAAATAATGTGTGAATAGATAATGTGATTTTTATGGCTTGGATTTGATTATTGCTATGGATATATATATATATATATATATATATATATATATATATATATATATATATATATATATATTATCATATCGATGTGATGCCTCCAATTTTGTTTGTAAAGTTTTAGTGCTTAATACTACTTCTCTTTTATGTATCAGTTTTGGTGTTTTTAGTTTGGATGTTTCTATGGTTTCTTGGTATCACAGCTCTAGTGATTTGATATTTGTTGAGCTTTTATTATGTGTTGTTATGCTTTTATATATATATATATATGAAATCAGAAATAACATTTTCAAACTCTATAAATTACAAATTTTTAAATCAAGTCAATGCTTGATTTACTTGTATTTTACTCAATTTGGTCAGATTTTATTTGTTTTTATAAAATTAGACTAGATCTTTTATGAATATAATCCTTAACATTAACTCACATCGATTAGATGATAAAGGTAGTGTTTGTTTAAGAGGTTATGTCTGCATTTTAAACAAAATGCAGATGCAACTTGTTTGGTAATTAAAAAAACATCGGTTACTGTTCATGGATCCCACGAAATGCTGTGTTTGAAACGCAAGAAAAAAAAAGATGCTAGGAGCTGCTTCTTGCACGGCAAAACGCTAAACCATGCTCTACTGTTCACTGAACAGTGGAGAGAGAAGCTTTTGAATGCAGAGATTTCTATAATGGTTATGCTTCAGTGGTAAGTCCAAATTAGTTGATGT
The DNA here is from genome assembly GCA_007827005.2 of Populus simonii. Taxonomy (NCBI): domain Eukaryota; kingdom Viridiplantae; phylum Streptophyta; class Magnoliopsida; order Malpighiales; family Salicaceae; genus Populus; species Populus simonii. The sequence goes on from CM017470.2 coordinate 13,361,892, forward strand.
CATTGTTTTTTAATGATATTTTTATATTAAATAAGTATGATAATGACAACGTCTTATTACTATTTTAGAAAAAATTATGATAGCCTTGGAAAAGAGATATATTTCTCGTATAAAATTTATTTAAAAAATTAATTTATTTTGTGTATTATTTATAAAAAAAAACATTTTTTAATTTTTAATTCATTTCCAAGAAAATACATAGAGAATAAATTAATAATTTTTAAAATAAAAAGGTATTAATAATTAATTAGTTTTATTATATATAAAAAAAATAATCGATTTTTGATTATATGTGTGGACCTAACACTTTGATTTATGTTTTGAAATTAGGTGGTAATTATGAATAGGTTTTTGTGATATTTAGAATTGTGTTTTTTTAATTAAATATTTTTTTTATCATTTTAATGGAACAATAAAAAACTATCGAATGTGGTGGTTCGCGTCAACCACCACATTATATTTATGAATTTGTTGCAAGTCATGAAAATTGTAGTTCTTGTCGGATGAAATTTATACGTGATGGAATTGCAAATTATTTAATGGAATAATAAAAAATACTTTATATAAAGTATTGTTTATTTCATGATGTAATAACAATAGTTGAATGTATAATATTTCAATTAAAAACTATCAATATTAATATATATATTTTTTAGTTATTTTATAACCTCAATTTGAAAAGTATTCTTAACCAAACACATTATACTACTTTTTGTTCAACCTTAATTTTAACCACAATTTTAACCAAACATATATTTTTTTTAAACTAACATCAACTAAAAATATTTTTTATAAAATAATTTTTTTTTCAAACTATAATCATAACAGTTACCACAATAATAAACACACTCAAAGCAATTGATTTGAATAAAATAGTCAAAATTGAACGCTAATAATGTATAGCTAATGTTCAAAACATAACATTGGTACTGTAGCCACCACTATTATCAATGCACTGCACGTACTAACAACGCATGAGAGGTCAAAAATATTCAAATGAACTTGCACAGTGCTGTCTGATGGAACAGAATAGATTAGTTATCTACTAGGGGAAAAAAATGGGCACACCTGGTCCGTTAACCTAACATATGTTATCAAATGTGGACCCGAAGCACTATCTATAACCTTATTGCTAGTCCCTCTCCATGTTGTAGACATGATTGTCCGAATCAATCATTCAAACACACTAAGCATATATGTCCCTATCGTTTAATCAAATTTCCAATAAGGAACTTGCATGGCACACTCTAGTTTTTTGGTTGTTTGTTTATATTCACTAGGAATCCTCGGATCTTGTTTTTAAGCCCTTCGGTGACGATGTTTTTGTATTTTTGCAAGCTTTCTTTGCATTGAAAAGGAGAGGCATATATATGTGCTAGCTATGATGAAGGTTTTTACAATTCATTTCTGAATTTTGAGCATTTAATAGGATATTTTTAACAATTTCATAAAACTTCTGTCGCAAAAGTGGCAGTTTTTTTGTAAGTATGGTTACAAAATCTATTTGATTTTTTTCTTGTGTGAAATTACAGAAATGTAGCCCATTTATGTAGAATTAATAATGCCCAGGAAGCATTGTGAGGGAAACTATTCAAATGGATGGTGGCTCTCAATGCTACATTCTCTAGCTAAGGCCTAAGGCCCCCCCATGAGCAATTACAACAGGATTGGTCATCAAAAATGGGAATTTCAATGTAGGGTTGAACCTGACAAAAGCTAAGATGGACAGGATCCTTCCTGCAGAACAGATCAAATCATGTCTCTAGACAAAGTTGGCATGTGGGTTGTTTCTTATTGGAGAAAGTGGAACTTACAAAAGCTTAACAAGTCTTGACGATGAACTTCTTGGCTCAGAGAATTTCTTACTGACAACATATATGTCAAGGATCTTCCCATGCTCAAATCAAGGTCAGTACTTAATCCAAATTTGAAGCTACCAAGATTAGATTTGGTTCCTTATAGGAGTTTGTATTTTAATGCATGCTTCAGCATTTAGTATAATAATCAATGCAAATCTCTCTCTCTCTGTATGTGTATTTTATAAGATTGAAGCTAGCTCAGTTTCCATGTGGTTTCAATTTTTAAACTTTCACAAGAATGCCCATGATCGTATCTTTGTCAAGGCACACATGATAAATTCGGGGATCATGCACCTAGCTAGGTACAATCTATTTTAAAAGCAGCCAAATGAAGATCGGATCTCCTTGAAAGCCTAAGAAACGAGAATAGGTTCTTTCTTTTTTCCGAATAACAAATTAGGGTATAGGGTCATGATCAACCAAGATAGCTATTATACAACGTCAAGTTTCGACGAGTTTACACAATTTGAAATAACAACCATGATCCAACCCAACATAAAAAGCTACCCCTTGAGTCCATTAGACATGAACCAATAGCTTGACATAACTACAAGCATTTTAGCTTGTTTTTAAACTGTTTTTTATTTAAAAAAAATAATAAATTGATATTTTTTATGGTTTTAATATGCTAATAACAAAGATTAAAAAAAATCTTTTAAAAAATATCATTTTAATATATTTTTAATTAAAAAATATTTTTACAAAAACAACCTACACCATATTAACAAACTTTGAACTATTATATCCACATCCTTGACTTCGACATTAGCATATGAGTCGATGCAGGGCTAATTCTGGATCACTCAAAGCAGAAGAGGTTGCAACTTAATTTCTGGGTTAGAAAATTAGCAAAAAAGAGCCTCGTTTTACAGGTCTGTGATCTGTTTGCGGTGCATGTATGTCCAAGAAATTCATGTCATAGTAGGTAGCTACATCAAATCAAGAATCGTAAGAATCTGGATTGGGACCCATCTGAGCAAACAAATTTGAAGACCAACAATCCCTGCTTTAATGAATTATTACATTAATTGTCCTATTATAGGAAGATTCTGCGACCGAAGTGGGATTGGTGTTAACATGGGAGTGGTTGTTTTATAATATATATATTATTCCCCTCATGGAACACCACTTTATTCTGCTCTCATCCATCAATATCATTTAAAAAAGGGCATTTGTCAATTGTCATCTTCTTTGCTTGAAAACCATGTAACGTTTAATGGAATTTGAGGTTCTCTCGCTTTAATTTAGACATTCCACTCTCCTTTTGTTACAGTAAGGAATTTGACTGTTAATAATTAATTAATGTTTTACTTTGGATGTTTCCTCTTATTGTCAACGACAAAGAGATTAGGACTCCCATATTGGATGATTGGTCCCCCGTTGGTGATACTCTAATTATACCACTAGCTAGCGAGCATTGCTTGCCAAGCCTTCATGATTCCTTTGAAATTGCCGAATGCTTTTTAAACAAGATTTCACAAGGAGCTAGGTAACCATATATGAAAGTTATTAGCAGTAAATATTGCTTTTTCACTGAGACATTTGACTGGAGTTTAGTTTTTTTTTTTCCTATAAAAAATAGATGTTTTTAATTTTTATCATGAAATTAAGTTTTGGTTAGACTTGAACTAACCCGTTTATATATGGATCAAAATATTATTCACTTGAGCCGTTCTGGTTCGACCAATGTTTACCCAATTTAACTGGAAAATGGATGTTTAGGAGAGAACTTTTACTCAACCCATTTCAGCTAATTATTTACCATAGGTAATTATAATTAGATTAGGTGAGTGATTTATAAGTATATGACATAACCCTGGCCATCAATTAAAATCTAATAATTAGAGGATGTAAGTAATATGATGTAATGAGCATAATTCGTTAAAATTCAACTCGAACCATCCCTTTTCCATTCATCTTCGTTGCAATGATGCAAACCAAGGCCGCCCATCATGGCATGTTCCATTTTGAGATGCATTCTGAATTTAATATTTCATAAATAATTCTAAAAAAATATAGATATTCCTATTTATATGACTAATTATATTGATACAAGCACATGATTTATTTTTTAATCGAATATGAGTGTAGATTAAATAGCCTAAAGACTTGATAATATTTCAAGGAATTGAATCACTTGTATATGAGGGGGAAAGGCCAAGGAAGAAGGGATGCTGCTCTATCTTAGAATTATCAATTGCTATCTTTTAATTTTAATTTATTTATCTTCTTTCTTTCTTTTTTGAGAGAGAGAGAGATAGGTAGACTTGATAATAAAACTTTGTTGTGCACAAACATAGATCCAAACTAATTGCTCTGTCAGCTAAGCCCACCCGATAACAAAATCCATATGCCATATGGATTTATTAGGCCAATTTTTCAACTTAGTGTTTTGGGCTCATGTAATCTAAAACCCAGAGATTATATGAGCCCAAAACAAACACAACCATTCATTCTTAATTTAGTTAATTATAACTCCCTCCCCATAATTTATCAAAGTAAATTAATTGATACTTATAGTATAAAAAATAATTAAATAATCATTTGACTAGTGCTGACCATTCTTAATTTAGTAATATTTTTTTACTAAAAAAGCCTGTTTTTCCTCATTAATCTTTCCATTTTTCTCCATTTCTTAGAAGGAAATTGAGAATTTCAAGAAATGGATGAAAAAGTTTATGTTATGAATGGATTAACAACTGCTAGGGCTAAATATATAGTTTCTAGAACTATGAAGACTAATATATATATATAGGGACTAACTTATATTTAAATCCAAGAAGAAATGCGTACGATTATTTCCAAGAATGAAATTAAATTAATTATTATCTAAAATACTGGCCACCTAGTGTTTGTACAAGCAAGTACGCATGGGATACATTTTGGATGCGTTTATTATGATCCATGATTCCAAAGATCAGTGTTATTATTGTCGCATTTTTTGAAACATTTTTTGGTCATTCATCATCAATATTGTTTTTTTTTTAAAAAAATCCTGTGTTATTATTGAATGGTAGTGCAAGCAATTTTAATTCAATACTTGTTGTTGTATTAAAATCCAATAGTATATTATAAAATTATTTTGCCTGCTTTGAATTATAGGAAACTTAATTATTCTATCGCATACGGAAAAACAATTAAAGCTAATTAATTAAGGTTATTATTTTAGATTTAAATAAATAAATAAAAAGATATTCTAGTTTGGTGCATAAAATTAAAAAATACAATAAGAGATTTTAGTTTTAATACATGAAATAAAAGAGAAAGTCTAAGATTATTAAATTTAATATTTCAATTTTGTATCATGTCCATGTGGGTAGATCGTAATCATTATGTTGAATTAGCAATTTTGAAAATATATATTTTTTTAATTTTAATCAATAGAAAATATCTTGGTGTCATTGCTATTAATCAGTTTATTATAATTTGTTTTTGTAATTTTTTGAATTATTGTTTTACAGCTTATTTTTTAAAATATTTATTTGGATCTTTATTTAAATATATATATCAATGTTATTACCCACACATTAAACACATCTCATATCCAAATTCAGTGAAATTATTTAAGAAATATGAAGTTATTTTATTTTATTTATTAAGGGTAAAATAATATTTTTATTTTGGTTCAGTTTAGCTTATATATAATCTCTTTGTATTTAGGTTAAACTTATTCTTTTAGATTATTATGATCATGCAGTATCAATGAAACCCTAACCTCCTCATCTTTTATTTTAGTATTTCTCTTTATTTCTTAGGATTGTTTAACATGGTATCAGAACATGGTTCTATTGAGCACTGGTTTTCTTTTTGGAGTGATCATATAACTTCAAGAAGATATTTATTCAGTTTCTGCAATCTAGTATTTCATTTTCCTTTCTTTTGCGTTCTAATTTTCTTTGTTTTTTTTATTATTATTATGGCTACTGAAAGAGATTATTTGTTCAGTTTGTGAGTGTGAAATTGGATGGAAAGAAGTATTTCTAATGAAGTTATGTGATGATAAATTTTTTTAAGGGTAAAAAAATATCGGGATATGTTAGTGAAACTTTCGTGATACATAGGAAAATTGATGAGAGTTTCTTTTAGTTTTTATTACTAGATCATTGTTTGTTATACGTTGCGGGTCAGATTAAATTTCTTTTGGATGTTAAAAAAATATCCTGGTATTGTTGATGTGTTTTTAGCAAAAACAAATTTATACCATATAGAGATTGACCTGATGTGACTTAGTTGACTTGACAGGTCCAAAGATAACCCAAATAACCAATAAAAATATATTTTAACTTAAAAAAATCAAGATAGACATCATTGTTTTTAAATATTGAAATAACACATATTAGATCAACTCGAACCAACTCAAGTTAAGCTACCAAATCCACTTCCTAGGTCATGAGACCTTGATAAACCTATAGAAAGCAAAATAAAATAAAATATTAAACTCAATTCTTAATTAACTCAATGATGAATGATGAAATTAAAAATAAATGTAATTAAAAAAAAGTTGGGTCAACCCTGGTTAACTTATCAAACTTAGGTCATGAGCCAGTGATAACCCTATAGAAAAAAAATAAAAAAAAGGTATGAAGCTTAATTCTCAATCAACTCAATGTTGAATGATAAAATTAAAAAAAAATAACACAAAAAACCACCTGAGTCAATCGACTAAACTCTTGACCCGAGTCGTGAGACTGGGATAACCTCACAGAACTCATACTAAAACAAATTGTGAGGTCTAATCCCTAGTCAATCCACTATTGAATAATAAAATTAAAAAAAATAACTAAAAAAATTGAGTCAACCGACCTAAACCACAACCTGGATCATAAGATCATGGTAACCACATAAAAACAAAAAACAATATGAAAACCTATTATCAATCAGCCCAATGTTGAATGACTAAATTGAAAAGGAAAATGAAAAAAAATAAAAAAATAACACGAGTTAAGCCGGGTTAATTTGTCAAACTTGGGTTAAGAGATCAGGATAATTTCATAGAAATTAAATCGAAGAAAATTATAAAGTTCGAATGTTAATCAATCCAATCTTGAGGATGAAATTGAAAATAAAATCAATTAAAAAAACAAAAAAAAAAAAACAAGTCAACCTTGCTATCCCATAAAAATCACGACCTAGGACATGAGACCGTAATAACCCTGTTGAAAGAAAATAAAAAAAGAAGTAATTATAAAACTCAATTGATAACCAACCTAATGTTGAAAGATGAAATTAACAAAAAAAAAATGACTCCAGTCAATATGGCTTACCCATAAAACTCATGACTTGGATCATGAGACTAAGATAACTTCCTAGAAAGTAAATTGAAACAAATTATGAAGTACAATACCCTGTAATAAGTGCAAAATATACATATGTTTTTATTTCTTTTACAATGTGCTTTTTAAGGTATTTTGAGCTTATCTAAGCTTATTGACAGTTATTTTTATGAGTTTAGCATGCCTAGGATACTTTGTGAATTAATTGCTAAAATATAAGAATTTTTGCATTTTATGTTTCGAAACTTACTTCTTGTGACAGGTTTTTCACCAAGTTATAATTTTAAAATGTGAACGTGGGCTGAATCAAAGTTAAATTACACATGTTAAGCTTTCTAGGAAGGTATTATGGGTTGAAATCTGAGTTATTTTGGACCTCTAATTGGACCTGGAAAATCAGGTTGAAATCTTTCTTGCAACAAGATTCTTTAGTTTCACACTTTAGATTCATATGAGCATATCTTAAGGCTCAGACCTTGAAATCATACCATTCAAAAGCCCAAAATCATCTACACATCAAGGACTACAACTTTTATGAAGGATGTAAAGTCAGATAAAAACTTTTTGAAGGTAAAAATCCGGATGTGATATGAAGAATGAGATTGGTCTCCTGATCTGATGAGGGAACAAACGATGCCGAGCATTCCACTACGGCTGAGAGTCTAACATAGAAACTATAGGCCTTAGGACCCAAAAAAAGTGTAGATCAAGCCTCTAACATGGCATGAATGAAAGAATACAGTTGGGATGGTAAGATATTGTAACAAACCAAGTCAGAAACAAAGGTTAAGTTGCAATAGAGTTGGAATTACAGCAAAGTTGTGACATTAGTAGAGTCTATTTTTAACACAAATTATAAGATTTTGAACCAACCTTAAGGACCAGATAAAGAAGGAAGGAGTTAAGTAGTATAAGGACTTCTAATTAGCCTAAGAATTCTGGAAAAAAAAAATTAGGCAGCCAATGGAGAGAATAAATAGAGTAGAACACAATTGAAATAGAGGTTCTGCAACATTATTTTCTTCTATATTTTTGTCAATTTTCCAGCAACTGTGAACTAATCTCTAATTTCAGTTCAAGAGGAATATACACAATTTACATTAGCAAGTTATGAGAAGTAACGTTATTATTGTAATTCTTTCATATTCAAGTATTTGTTTTTCCTTGTTCAGAATTATGCTATTGGTTGTTATTTAAGCTTATTGAATTGTTTTGAGATGGCATGTATGCTTTCTAGTTTCTTTTAATTAGTAATTGTTGTTAGGGACTAGAGTAAGAAGCAAAAGAATTAATTTGATTATTGCAACTCTCATCTTGATTTATTAGGGAAGAATAAACCAAGTTAAATTGTCAAGCTTTTGAATATTTGCTTAGAATAAATGTATTGACTTTATTCCTAAGATTACTGCCTAGTGAATGAGAATTGCTTTCAATGTTAAATTCTCTTGATAGTAAGAAATTGATAAGAGAGTTTTGTCTAATTCATTTACTCGTAATCTCATCGATTTTCCTTAAGCTTTAAAGGATATGAAATTTATTTGCTTGACATGAAAGAATATTTATTTTACTTCAATATTCAACAAATTTATAGGAATGGATATGTGGACCCCTGAACTGAGTAAATGACATATCAATTTATTATTTTCAGAATTATAATTTCTTTAATTTTTCATTCAAATCACCCATTCTTTTTTATTTCAATATATTGTAGGAAGATTAAACAAATTTCTCTTGGCTTCGACCTGATTTTCATGATTATACTATAAATTTATTTTGTTTGTAATAATTAAGTTAGAATTATATTTTGAAGGTTCCGATGATCGATCAAATTTTGGCGTTGTTGCCAAGGAAGTTTTATCTAATCTTCCTTTAATAGTGAAATGATTTATGCCAAGATCTCCACTTACAGGTGCATTAGTATTCGAATGTGAGATTGATAGAATAACTAAGGCAAATAGAAAGACCACAAGACAAAAGGATAACCCGTCAAGCTTATCAAATCTAAGTGCAAATTCCAAAAAATAACTCAAACTAGAAGTGCCAAAAAACAAAAAACATGGCAAAACAAAAGACATTAAATGAGTTATCAACTCCCAACGTGAACATGCAGCCTTTATGCATTGAATTTTCAAATATTAATGTAACTTTTGAGTTAAAATCTGGTTTGATTCATTTACTACCTGCTTTATGTGGTCATGCAGGTGAAGACCCCCACAAGCACTTGAAGGAATTCCATGTGGTTTGCTCAACCATGAAGCCACAAGGAGTAACAGAGGAAAAAATTAAACTAAGGGCTTTCTTATTCTCTTTGGCAGACAAGGCGAATCATTGACTTTATTACCTTCCATCTGGATCTATTACCACATGGAATGATCTAAAAAGGAAATTTTTGGAAAAGTTCTTTCTAACTTTAAGGGCAGGTACCATCAGAAAAGAAATCATTTGAATTCGCCAAAATAATGGTGAGACATTGTACGAATATTGGGGATTGTTAATCAATTATGTGTCAGCTACCCTCATCATCAAATTTTTATCAATTATTGCTGCAATATTTTTATGAGGGATTGTTACCTATAGACCATAGCATGATTAACACAGCAAGTGAACGAACACTTGTAGAAAAGACTCTAGAAGAAGCACGAGAATTAATCTCGAAAATGGCATCAAATTCATAGCAATTTGGAGTCCGTGTTGATTCATCTAGAAGATTTAATGAGGTAATATATTCTAATATTGAGACAACTTTCAGAACTAACATCTCTCGTTAGATAAGTTGCTTTGGGATAGGTTAGACATGCCAAAGTCTGCAGTATCTACTCTTTCACGAACCATCCTACTAATAGATGTCCTCAATTACAAGATGATGACATGCCTCATGTTAATGTCATGGGTGGATTTAATAGCCAATAAAGAAGAGATGACATATTTTCTAATCAGTACACCCCCAGGTGGAGCCACCACCCGAACCTGAAGTACAGTCAGCCCTCAAAGCAGCAGCCTTTTCAGCCTTATATCCATAACAAATCAGCTTTTTATCCTCAATATTCATCAAGTGTAGGTATGTTTTTAGAGGATATTGTATAATCCTTGGCCACTGATACACAAACTTTGGAAAACCAAATATCATAGGTGGCTTTTTTAGTGCGTAAAATAGAGGCCAATAAAGGAAGGTTACCTTCTCAAGCTAAAATTAATCTCAAGAAAAATGCAAGTTCCATAGCTCTTAGAAGTGGTAAAGAAGTGTAAACTAAGACAACAACAGCTGGCACCCAATAGAGAAAAGCAAAATCAACTGAATTGGATTTTCCAGCCAACAAGGCAAGTAAAAATTCTATCTTACTAAGTTCTAATATTTTAATTCATCCTCCTTTTCCTGGATGATTTGCAAAACAGAAAAAGAATGAGATAGAGAACAAAATCTTTGAAACTTTTCAGAAAGTGAAGGTGAACATTCCATTGTTGGATGCAATCAAACAAATTCCATGATATGCTAAATATCTCAAAGAGTAATTCGCCATAAAAAAAAGGCTGAATATTGATGAGAAATAAGGGTTGGAGAGAACGTGTCTGCGATAATTCAAAGAAAATTGACTTAAAAGTGTAAGGATCAACGTATGTTTAAAATACCCTATGTGATTGGAAATCGTAAGTTAGAAAAGGCTATGCTTGATTTAGGAGCATTAATTAATGTCATGCCACTGTCAATTTACAAGGATTTGAATATAGAACCTTTAAAAGAAACAAGTGTAATAATTCAATTAGTGGATAAATCTAATTCTTACCCTGAAGGTGTTGTTAAGGATGTTCTAATTAGAGTAAATGAACTGATTTTTTCCATTGATTTTTACATTATTGACATGAATGATGAGTTTGCTTCAAATCCAACTCATATATTGTTAGGCAGATCATTTATGAAAATAACAAGAACTAAGATCGATGTGCGTAAGGGCACTTTATCTTTTGAGTTTGATGGAGAAATAGTAACATTTAACATTTTTGATGTTATGAAATATCCAGAAGACTCTGAATCTATTTTTCATGTTGTTGTAATTAACCCCATTGTGCAAAATGATTATGAGCATAATTTCTTAAAAGTGAGTTGAACTTTGTATTACACCATAGCAAGACAGGTAGGGATGCAAGGCTGGAGAAGAATAAGAGCTTGAAAGAATTAATTATGTCTTTACATTCACTACTTAAAATGCCAAACAGGTTGGTTAACTCTCCTTTACAACTATCAATTTTTTATGAAAGGGTTTTACCTTATGTTGAATAGGCTCCAAAGCTAGTATTAAAGTTTTTCCCAAACATTTGAAGTATATGTACTTAACAGAGGATGAAACATTGCCAATGATTATTGCAAATGATTTAAAGGCACTCTTGGGAGGCAACCCAAACATAGTGTTTCACCACAAACAATAAAGATTTTTTTTGTTTTGTTAATTTTATTACTTTCTATTTCAATTTAGTATTGTTTATTTGATATTTTCTCAACCATATTTTCTTTACCGGACTATATTCCCTTAGCTAAAAATGTGGAGCACACCAAAGGACATATCCAATGTTAAAAGATAAACAACATTGTGTAAAAAGAAAAATCAAGACAGTTTTCTCTTCTCTCTTTAAAATGTTTAACTGCAAACATTGAGGATGATGTTCATATCAGGTGTGGGGGGAATTAATGTGCTTTAAAATTTTATCATTTTTGGATGAAATTTATTTTAGGTGTTTTTCAATAATTGGAATGTTAATGTCATTAACAAATTTTTAGTTGAGCTAAAAAAAAAATCATAACATCATTGAATGATGACCTAGTTTCTTAAAATTGTTTAGTTAAACTATTCTCTTTGGGAATTAAGTAACTGGATTTGGTGGACACAAACTTGTGAGACTTTGAACCTTAAAACCGAAACATCCATATTGATCTTTATTTTCCTTGCATGTGTGATTTTCTTTCATTATTATGTTTTTCTAGAACTTGCTTTGATTCTTTTCAAAACCACACGTATACATGTGATGCAACCATATTATTCGATAGTTTCACCCATATTTAACTAGTGTTTTGCCTATGTTTATATATAAAATGCCTTGATATTCTTTGTTTTATGCTTTGAAGGTACTTTTGGATGAAAGATGCAAAAATGAGTAAATTGGAGATAATTGGCAGATTTGACCTTCAGTCTATGTTTTGTGCAGAGCGTGAGCTCTAGAGGTCGAAATGAAGTGATTCTAGTGGCATTAAAAAGCTGACATCCATACCTTTCTGGAAATCTAAGGCAAGAAAATAAAATAAGGAAGAGCATGGAAATCGCAGCTTTCAAATTCAAATCTTGCAATCTGCCAGTGTTGACCTTCAGCCATTCCGACTTGAATATATGGAACTACAGAAGTTCAATTTATGCAAACTCAATGTTTTTAGATTCCTGACTCAAATTCCTATAAACACTCAAAATTTCAGCAAAAAATTATGTCATATGAGGGAGATATGATTTTTCAAAGATGAAAACTGAATTCTGCCAGCAAACAGGTTTCGTGAAGAAACGAATCCAAATTACATTTCGAAGCATCTAAACCAATATCCAAGTTTTTATTTTAGCAATTTAGCTCCTCTAAGTCAAAGCTTGAAGATCATGCAAGGCAATTTCTTCTTTTTTAGGAAAATAGTTATTGATGTACTTAAATGTAAACAGTCTACTCAAGGGAGGACTATTTTGTAAAATAGAGACTAGGGTTTCCTAGGATATAAAAAGAATGAGAGAAGAGAAGGGGGGCAGCCAACCAAGAGGAGAAAAACTCCACCATCCTCTAAGAAACTGGAAATTATGCATTCTTCCTTCTTTTTGATTAGTTTTTCAACAAACATGCAAGGCTAAACACTTTTTCTTAGTTGCAAGGACACGAAAACCTTTGGATTTCAAGAACTATGATATTTATTTTACCTTTTCTTTTTAGTTTATATGATGAATATGTTTGTTCTCCTATGCTTATTTTTTCTATGATTGTTTATTTTAATTGCTGGAGCGGACTCTAAGTTATTATTGTAGACAATTTATTGCTAAGTTTGATATCAAAACCGAAGTTGTGGTATATGAACTTGTGAAGCAACTAAGTTTAATAATTGTGGCAAATCTACGTTATTAATCTTAGGGAGAACATTCAATCAAATCAAACATAGACTGCGGACAGTTATGTTTTCTTGATTATTCAACTTATCAAGTTCTTAAGGCTGCCATTGAATTAAATTACTAGTGCGGACACCATGGTTGTTTGATGGTTAGGGTTAGTTATATAGCAGATCCGTTAACTAACCAATTTTAAAAAGAGATAAATATTCAGAATATAAATTGATGTTTCATTTCCATGATCAGTTCTGATTTTTGTAGGTGGATGTGTGCTTGCGACCAAGGTTTGTTCTCTTAATAATTTTTTGATTTTATTTAATTTCACTTGATAGTTTTTTGTTTTCTTTTGCTTTAGCATAGATAACGTCCATACCCCCCCAAATTGCATATCATCTGGCATAAAAATCTGACTTGAACCTTACTCGTGGGATTGACCCCTTACTTGCTCTATACTATCTTGTGTGTTATGTTTGAAACTAGAGTAATTAATTTGTGCGACCGCGACATCGCAACAACATGCATGCATGAACAAGATTTAGGTCTTTTTTTTTTTTGGTAAGTGTCATATATAGCCTAGTACCCCATCTTTGGATTAATTTTCCCTTGAAAACCTGATTGAGCCGATCGACTATTTCTTTGAATTATAATCCGCATTACAAACTTTAAACCAAAAGTGTCTTACTCAAGCTATAGAGCTAAAGAAGCATCATTCCTCATTATTAAAAAATAGGAATACATGAAATAAGTTTGGAGCTGTCTTTTTTTTTGTTTTGTTTTTTTTTGGTAACCCGAGGTGTCCGGGCCAGCTTACGCGCACCACAACTAATCCTCGGGCCTACTGAACATCCTGCAAGCCTAGTAGGCAGGTAAGGCACTGCGGGGGTGACAGGCTGGTACACGAAGAGGATCGAACTCGGGACAGTCACAAGGCAAGCCTTGTAGTTGACCACTGAGCTAGACCCTCAAGTGTAAGTTTGGAGTTGTCTTAATTTGTGGAGTGGAAGCAATAGAAAAAGTTGTCATGTCGAATTTTTGGAGTTTTATAAATTTATAGAAAAAAGAAAAAAGAAAAAAGAAAACAACTTGTTCTAACTTCAGTGAAGGGTTGAAGATTTAAATGGTGAAAAATCGTTACTTAGTTTGAATGCTATCAATGGATGACCACAAATTTTAATTACACTGACAATAATTTATTACTTAAGATGCACATGACATGAATTCATCAAGAGGAAAACTGCAGGGGTGAAAATAAAAAAGCTTTCGAAACGTTGGAAGCTTCCATTTGACATATTATATATTATGGATACTTGATTGGTAAGTTGTTTAGCATACTAACATTTCGAGTTCAAATATGAGTTGAAAAAAGACTATCAAAAATAAAATTTTCATCAATAAATTAATATAAGTTGCATTTCTAACATTAGATAAGATAGATAAGGAGAGAGATTAAGGTTTCGGTTATAGTTTGTCAATTAATATTAATATTTTACTCGCAACTTTTTAAAACTCCAAACTATAGTTGTTAGACTAAATGTAAGAAATTATATGGATAATGGTTTAGGTTATTGGATAAATAGGTTAATTATTTTTATTAAAATGATATAATTTTTTATATTTGTTTTTTTTAATGTTAATTTAGTTAGGTTTTCTCTGATCAACCAAATAACTGAAAATTTAACCAAATCAACTAAATTTTATAAAATTAATATCTTGTCTTGTTTAATTAAACTCTAACTTGGATTAATTTTTAAATAGTGAATTTTTTAAATCAATAATGGACCAGATTTAATAATTATCCTTCGAAATCAAATCCATAAAACTTATATTAAAAATATTTTTATAGGTTTTTTTGAATTTAGGGGACAACATGGAAAGGAGACGGTCATATAACTTTTATGGAAATGAAAATGGAAATTTGGTTTTGACACTATATCATTTTCTTATGCTTATACTTGGATTAATTTTTTAAACTTTGCTAACGTGTTTTAAAAAATAAAATTAAATTATTTAGAAATTGATTTAATATGATCCGGTCAACTTGACAAGTTTAAAAATAACCTAAACAATTAGAAAAAATATAGTTTGACTGGAAAAACTTCAGGACAACATATTTTTTTAAAAAAATATTAAGATGACAATATATTTAATCAATTTAGGTCAACCTAAGTTAACATGTAAAATCCATAATCCAGATCATGAGACTGTGATAACCTCATATAAAATAAATCAAAAATATTTTGAAATTCAATTCTCAATTAACTCAATATTAAAAGATAAAATTAAAAAAAAATAAATTAAAAAAGGATAAAAAAATTACTCAAGTTAATCCAGGTTAACTTGTCAAATCTAAGTCATGAGATTAGATTAAATCCAATAGAAAGCAAATGAAAATAAGTTATGAAACCCAATTCCTAATCAATCCATTGTTAAAGGATAAAATTGAAAGAAAAAATCAATTAAAAGGATAAAAAAAGACCCAAGTCAACCGATGTTAATCTATCAAACTCTTAACTTGGACCATGAGATTGAAATAACCTTATAAAAAACGAACCGAAACAAATTATAAAGATTAATTATCAAACAACTCAATGTTAAGTATGAAATTAAAAAAAAAATTTACAAAAGGACAAAAAAAACTGAGTCAACTAAGTTAGACCGTAGAAGTCATGATCCAATTCATGAAATTAAAATAATTTATAAAAAAAATCAAATAAATTATGAAGTTAATCCTTAAATTTTATATTAGAAAATGAAATAAAAAAAGGAGTAAATTTAAAATAAAAAAAGCACAAAAAAAAGAGAGAAAAAAGGTACTGTTTGAATGAACTGTTTTTTCGTTCTGTTAATGTTTGCTTGTTATATTACATCTCGAATTTGAAATTCGAATATGAGTTAACGGACCAGACCAAGGAACAACTTATAGTGTGTGTAATAATGGTTAAAAATTTTAGTGTTTTTTTTTATAAAAAAAATAAAAATAAAAACTCATATCAGAGGTCAAATAAGTAATTTCAAATCTCATCCTCCAATCAAAATTATAAAACAGATATAACTCAAGTTATTGAATAGAAAAATTAACTTAAATTAATCTGGATTAACTATTTTTTTAAATAAATTAATTAAAACAATATTATTTTATAATTTTTTAAAAAATAAGTCATAAATTAATTTGATCATGAATTAAATTGGATTTTTCATCGTCACTCAAATTTTTTTCTTTAATTTAAACGGTCAAAATTTAGTGTCTATTTTTTTCTATAATTATAACTGTGTTTTGCCACAACTATAAATTCAATTAGTTAATATAATAAACGTAAGGTTTTGCATAGTTCTTAATTAAAATTTTATTTTGAATATTAGTAGAGAAAAAATTAAAATTTATAATTCTTTTTAAATTTTTTTAAATAATAATTATAAAAATAATTACAATACTAAACACACACTCAATCAAATAACTTTACCCAAAACTAAACCTGTTCTTAGCTTAAATTAATAAAAATAGTTTTTTTAAGATAAATAATCCAATCATTAGAAGAAGATCATCTCCTTCAATAAAAAGCTTAATCTCACCGACCCGTCATTTACTTCCCCAATCTCTTTACTTGAAAAAAAAAACTTCTCAATATTTGAGGTTCCACTTTAGCAAAATCATCAGCGATCATCATGAATTGTGAAGTCTGCCAACTCAAAGAACTGGTAATCAAAAACCACTGTCTAATCTCTTTTATCAGTGAAATTTTTGTGTTTTTGTTTCTGGTTTTTCTTGATTTTGAAGTTTGAATTAAATTAAATTTGTTTTGTTTTTCAGGAAGTTGAGCACTTTGAGATACGAGAAGTTCTACGTTGTGAGTAAATTTTAGAAACTGGGTTTTGTGTTTTGATCGAGTTTGAGGTTTCTGAGGGGTTAAAGTTTTTTTTTTATACATATATGTTATTAGTTAGTGTCATGTTTTGCGTGTACTTTGTTTTAAGAGTTTTGAGTGTTTCTTATGTTGCTTGGAGAATTTGATGTTCGTGGATGAAGATTAGTGAGTTATTACTTGTACGGTTATGGGATAAAATGAAATTTTATTATTATTAATTTTGTATCATGTTTTGAGTGCATTCGTTTTGGGCAATTGATGTTATCTTGTCTCATTCTGGCTTTGTAAAGTGATAATGGTTATATTCATTGTGTGTTTTGTGTTCAAATTGATGAGGTGAAATTGATTGCAGGCATCTTACACACGATTGTGTTTCATAGAGCTTTGGGTCTGGTCCGGCCTAAAGACATTGATTTGGAACTTTTTGACATTACATATGTAAGTGATTCTACATTCTTTCATGTTATTGCTACAGTTTCTCTTGGATGAAAACAATCTAGAGCTTCATGATGATGTTTGTGAAAACTTGAAACTTCATGTAAGAACTAGTGATGGGAGAGTACATTACTTATGAACTGTTTGTTGATGTTGCACTTTCACTATTTAAAATAAAGTGTGGACTCACCATGGGAAAAAAATGCAAATGAAAAAAATGTTCTGGCTTTTAAACGAAGCAAAAATGAATGTGTGCAGAATTTCTTTCCCTGCAGAATTGCTGGTTGACTGGAGATCAACACTTCAACTTCTGATGTCTCTCTTTGAACTGGATGTTGTTGTTTATATCGTGGTGATTGTTTTTTGTTCCATCTTTTTTTCTTATCACTTAGGTACAATGTGGTGATGTAGAACTTGAGAAAAAGATAGAGGAGAAGATTGATCAATTCATAAGTTGGGTAGAGAAACACCCGAATAAGAAAAGTCAGGTAGGCAGTATGCTGCATTCTTGAAGTTGATCCAACCAAACTGTTTAATGGTACAGGGATTTATCTTATAGTTTTCTAAGACATTCCTTTCATTTCAGTGGACCAGGTCATTGTCTTCTTCTTTTTCTCATGTCTCCTAGTGTTAGTTAATATTTGAAGTTGTATTTTGTGTTTGGCTCATGCATTTCATCCTCTTTGTCATCATTAGGTAACTTGCAAGTGTCAGGCCACCAAAATTCTAGTGCTTATGCATACTAATCTCTGGATGCTTAACATACTTCATGTGCATAGTTTACACATGATTTCTGTTTCTAATATTATTCCTATAGCGATTTTCATCTCTTATACTCTTTCTATAGTTTGCTGACTTCTGGATTGACCATGCAGATATGCTTATCTTTCTATGAAACGAAAAACAAACATCCATCATGGTTCAACAAAACTGAACGCCTGTTTTGGGAACATTGGTATGTCAACTTGCATGTAACACAACATACTAAAGCACACTCTGGAAAGTCTCATCATTCAAAACCAATGGTTGACCTAGGAGGTAACATCACACTTGTGTATCAACCTGATGAATTATTACTGCTTAACCCTCTAATTGCTGAAGTCTTCCCCCCCTAACTTTACTGTGTTTCATCATTATAGAAACTGTATCCGAGGACAGGGGTGTTCGTAGGGAAGCACTTGAAGCATCTCTTCATGAGGTTTTATTCCAAATAATAAAATTTGTGAATGAGAAAAAAGATCATGTTCCCCCCATAAATGAAGACATTATCTGTTTTCCCTGTGAAATCACCATCCCAAGGTCAGTCCTAATTCTCCCCGTACACGTGATACAAAACAATATATTCATAAAAAAGTTACTTGTCATGTGTGTTTCTAAGCTGCAGCATGTTGTATGCCTCTCTTTCTAGAACAGTTTACCTTTTTGTTCTTTGATTATTTTTTTTTTCCTTTTAATCTCTCATTTTTCTGTAGCAGCTTTGTTGTGGATGATTTTTTTTCAGCATTTGTTAACATTATATCTGTATAGCTGCATTCTGGTTCATGAAAGTTCTTTTTATGAAGTAGTTTTACCACTTATTTGTTTCATGAGATCTTTCCTTTCTTCAAACAGAACTGACAAAGCGATAATCATATGAAAGGAAACATTTTAGCATTCACATTTCTTAGATGAAATGAGAAAACTGAATGTGGAAGCTCTAAGAGTGAACAATCACACTTCATGAAAAAGGCATTCATCTAAATTCATTATAATCAGCAGATAATTGCTGATGTCACTGAAATGACTTCCATGTAGCTTCATGTTACATGCCCATTCCTTGTGGCTTTTATATGCTATTGTTTTTTGGGCTAGCTGGATTGTTTTATTACTTAGATCAATAGTTGCTTCCACGGAAGAAAAACGGTTTGTTCGCAGTGGGAGCAAGCAACCGCTCTAGAATATACCTCTTAAAATTGGTAAAACTCATTATTTGCACCCTGTTTTTTTGTCAATTAATCATAAAAGCCTCTTTATTATCATTTCAATCAATTAAACCCTTTTATTTTTTATTTCAGCCAATTAAGTATTATTTGCGAAATAAAAAATGATACTACTTGATAAGGAGGGTGGGAGTGAGTGATGATGTTAATGGGAATGAAAGGAAAGTTGATGATGACTCAAGTAGTGAAAAAGACTACTCAATTAGCTGAGAGAAATTTTCAATTTTGGCAAATTGTACTCAATTAACTGAAATTGAGTGGCAGAGGTGCATTTTCTTATGTAATGGAGAGAATTAATGAACGGAAATAACATCAAGTGTGCTAAAGTGATTTACAGGTCTTATTAGCCGATAATGTGAACTACCTTTATTCTTGTTGTTGGTACCAATGCTTGAACCTTGGTCGAGTGGTGGGTAATATAACACCAACCACAAGACCCAGGAGCATTGGCAGTGAACCTCATTATCATCCCTTATTCATGTAGTGCACAAATGCAAGTTAAATTAACAGGTCCAGTTGATTGGAACCGCTTACACCTGTGATGCCAACTAAAACCAGTCTCCTGGCTTAGCAATGTTGATTTTACCTGTAAAGAAATCAAAGAAGTCTGTTACTGGCATTTTAACTAACAAGCTGCACTTATATTTACTCTAGCTGTAGTTGGCATCTACTAGGATTCATTGAATGCCCTTTGAGGCTTTGCCCTTGTCTTGATAATAAGATATTGTTGTGTCATCATTTCTCTTTGTTAGGAAATTTCTCTGAGGCTCATGATTAGACTGCTGAGTTAACATTATACTGCCATTACTCAGTTCATCGGATTCTCCTTTTGGGATGGATGTGTTCAAGAGGATGCTACAGACCGGGCATCCAACCATGCTCAGTTGATTATAATAGTTGGCCACCTGAACCGCTTCGTCGACTACTTGGAGGTTAAAAAGATTCTATTATGTTCGCGATATCTTGAATTGTGTAAATATCAGGTGGGCGGCGACCTTGTGAAGACTTATGGGGCAACCAGGGTTTGATTCTCCCTTGGTGCTTGTTTAGATGCATCATCTTTCGTAATATTTGCCTTTTTTTAATCTCATCTTTGCCCCTTTACCATTTCTCTCTTTACTCGACTTAAAGTGCAATACATGTACTCTGTTGATTCTAGTGCAATAATATTATGCGTATTATGTTTCCAGTATGCGAATTTTTTTTGTTAGGGTTGCAATTTTGCAATGCTTGCATGATTCGGCAATTTGACTCCAAGCAACCTGTCCAATTTGTGGATGCCATGTGAACTTCATTCTCAAGTTGCTTAAAACCTCTGAGAAAATGGTATATTTTATGTGGGATTCACGCAGAAATTACCTATAACCTTGAATAAGAGGGAATAGCCATATTAATAGGCCTTACGCTCCTCTTTTACCGTAAATGTCTGACAGTTAAATTGAAAATTCAATGACAAGAAACGTGTGCTCCCTGCAGGCCTGAGTCTTTGAATTTATCACTTGATATTATTAATTTTAAGTTTTCGCCTGGCTCTTTTCTATTTTGTAGTGTCAACAATTCCATTACTCAGATTTTCTTCTTGTCCGAGACCCAAAAGGCATCATTGAACTTCACTGTTCATTTTGAACATTTTGGTACGTCCACCACTTGATTCAACTGGGAACACTAGCTATAGACTGATGAAAAGGAACCAATAAGAACAATTATCATTTTGATTTAGCTATAGAACAAGATTGGTGAAGCGTTGCAGGCTAGATAAATTTTTTTCTAACATAAAATAAAGAATATTTATATTTTTTTAACCAAAAAAAAACTCATTGTCACTCTATTATGAATATTTAAATTAAAAACAAAATTTCAATTGTAGTTTAATGATAAATAATAAAATTTTAAAAAAATTCTCAAATTAAAACCCTCATCAAAGCAAAAAGAAAAGGAAGAAAAAGATTGAGCATCAAATATGAAAGAAGAAAAAAAAAGAAAGGGTAAAATTGAAAAATAAAAAACTATCTCAAATAAAAAGAAAAATATCAAAAGAATGAGAATATAATTTGATATATAAAGAAATAAAAGGAGAATATAAAAAACAAAAGAAAATTTGATTAATAAATTAAAACAAAACTAATAAATATAAAAAAATCAAGGACAAAATCAAAAGAAAAGGAACTTGAAGAGCTAATATGAGAAAGTGGAGGGTTAGACATGACTTTCTATGAGGAAAAAGAAAAAGAAAAAAAGATGTTGGCGACATATCAGAGGTTCGACAAGTTGATGATGAATCAAATGATATGACAAAATTAATTTTTTGACACACGTCTTATGAAGACAACGAAGCTGGTGACGCATTAACAGCTTTGTAGGTTTATTTAATTTTTTCAAAAACACCTTCCTACCCTCTAGACCTAAGCATTATTAAAAAAAAAAAAAAACTTTTCGTTTCCGATTTAGCCTCTAATGTTGAGCTTTAAAAAATTTGAATCTAAGGGTAATATCATAATTACACTGAAATAAAAAATATAAAATGCCAAAAAATCCTAAACTATAGTTAACTAATTATTTGTTTTGAAGAATAATAAAGTTATTTAACTATGCAATAGATTAATGGAAAGACAGCAACCCTTTAACAATTCAAAAATAATAAATAAAACATTTTACATTAAAAATACACACGCAGTAGCATATCTTGTCTCTTTATTCTATTGACCACGTGAGCAATCAATGCCACTCATTATTGTTGGAAATAACCTTTTCCTTCTCTCTTTTTCAGTCTCGGATGGATACATTTATCTGCAAACCACTAATACTATGGGTGCTGATAAGGACAGCTTAAGCATGTTTATTTGCTATCTCTGAGAGACAATGGAAGAGTTCTTGTGGCTTGCTAAACATAACCATATGGTCTGCACCTTCAATTTCCATAACTTCTTCAACAGCACTGTTTTCAATCATCCAGCGTTGAAACTCTTCTGGTATCGCTAAATCTTCATCGCAGATAACATACACTCGTTTGACTGACCCATAGCCCGTCGTGGAGAAACTGTTTGCCTTTGACAAATCATACAGAAACAGTGATCCTGGCCTTACCAAAGTCTTTGCTTGCTCAAGATCCTTGAAAAATACAAAAGCAAGGCATGTTTAGCAATCATGTAAAACCTGCAGCGCGCTTGCTCTACCAGGTTTGACTTGATCAAAAGGAGTAAAGAAGAGCGAAGACTACTTTAACTGTCATGTTAGAAAGTCCACAACTAATGTTACTGTGAATTTGAAGATATTGACAGGAAAGGTACCTCAGGTGGGCTTAGCTGATAGAGCTTGGAGGATAAGAATTTGGGTCCAAAAGACATCGTTGTGAGATGACTTTGAGAGCTGCTGTATGGTAAAAATTGAGTGTCCAACCAGGAATCCGCCGGGGTCCTCTCGTTATACTTCATAGATTCAGGGGAAAAAATTAGAGAAGAATTCAACTTGAGAAGCAATTGATATTTTCAAATAGCACTTCAAAGAATTATTAAATATTTTTTTTTTGCCAATATTTCTAGCAGTACCTGATCCAAGACAAATGATGGCTTGTGTGTGGTATCGGGCATGAAAGCTGATAAGAAAACAGCAACAGCAGTCTTCTCTGGGAACTTTTCCATAGCAAGAGCCAAACTCAAACCTCCTAGGCTGTGCCCTACTAGAATAACCTTCTCCTTCGGTTGTAATGAGGCCAGAAACTCTAACAAAGGTTCCGTATATTCGTCAAGTGTTTCTACATCTTGGATTGCCTTCATGTTGGCGCCTGAAGCAGCAAGGTCAAGCAACGTGACCCTGTTACTTGCTGACTCAAGCAGCGTTTTGAACTTTTGCCAGCACCAAGCCCCATGGCAAGCTCCATGTACTAGAACAAAATGCTTCTGATTCTTGGTCTCTACCATTGTTGTTTTGATGCCAGTAAGCACCTGCATCCCAGTATATAGGGTGGATAGATGCACCATGTATTACTTATTCATCTTGGACCCCGCCTCATGGAGGAAGAGAAAGGTCACAGTTGGCGGCCAGAGAATTTCCAAGGAGATACTTAGAAGAGCCAAACAGATCGAAATTTATCTTTTTAAATACTATAAATATAATTTTTTATGTATATTTTAATAATAAAAGATTCCTAAAATATTCTATTTTATTTTAATATATTTAATATACAAAGTTCACGTCCTAAACATGATCTAACTCAATATTAAAAATTAAAATTAATAAAAAAAATTCTGAATGAATTCACTAAACTCATAACACAAGTCATAGTAATAGTATAATCTTATAAAATATAAACTAAAAAAATATAGATTTTAAAAAAAGAAAAAAACTACTACAAAAATCCTAATAAACAGTATTTTAGCATGAGAAATAATAAAATAGTATTTTATTTAAAACTCTTTCTAAAGCGCATATAAAATAAACATTAAAAAATTAAAATAATATTTTTTATTTTATTTTTAAATTTTCATTTAGCATTTCTATTTCTCGATACTCTAAGGATAATTCAAGTAGCCCCACTTTTGTTTCGATGTCGGCTAGAACTCCCACGGTCCCACCCCAACACGTAGGGCTGGTAGATTAGGGAGGTGGAAAATGGTCAGAAGAGTGGTTGAAAATCAAAAGGACCACATCCACGTGGCATTCGATTGTTTGATGTTATTTTTTAAATATATTATTTTACCAATATTTTTAAAAATCCATGCTAATAAACAAAGATAATGGGAAAAGAAAGCTCCCTATAAATCTATGTATCTCTAGGCTCATGAGTCCCTACAATTATACCATTCGGCATGAGAAAAATATTGTGTATTTACTATAAACTTAGATTTTAATTGTAATATCAACAACACTGGGGGAATGATATGGTAGCGTTGTTTTTACTGTTTTTTAATTAAAAGATATTGTTAAAAATATTAGTTTTTCTATTGAATTTATGTTAGCAGCCAGATTTAAATCTCTTTTAATAAGTGTGGGGTCTGGTTTGGTAACCAAACCGAATACTATTAGGTTGAGCTTGCTGGACTTAGATATTTTTAATTTTATTTTTTTGTTTTTTAAATTTTGTTTATTTTTTTGTTTATACAATAAAGAAAAAATAAATTAATGGATTTTTTTATTTAAAATTTAGTTAGGTTAATTTTTTTTATTTTTTTGTAGCGTTGGTTTTGCTGTCAGGACACAATAGCATTATTTAACTATATGATCTCGATATTGCAGTCCAGTTTTTTTGTCGTTTCAATTCCAATGAAACAAAAAATCAATAACGTGCAAATCTACACTTCTCTTATTTATGGGTAGATGAAATTGAAGGAATTACTGGTCAATCTAAGATATGTTTGTTTATTGAAATTCATTTTTTTAAAAATTATTTTTTAAATTTTTTTATATTTATTTATTATTAGAAAATTTGGTCAACGAAAAATACTTTCTAGTCAAAGAAAAATTTGACTTGGTTTTCAGGAAAGTGTTTTCCTAGAAAATTTGGGTGGAAAACACTTTTCAGAAGTTGTGAAAAATTTAGAAATGTCATATTATTTACTGATTATATCAAATTTGGTTCTCAAAATTTTATTGCTATATATATATATATATATTTTGTTTTGAATATTTATTTTTCAATTTTATCTTTTAAAATTTAATTTTATATTAACTTTGGTCCTCATTTTTATAATTGTTATTTGCTTTTTTCTTATTATTTTTTTATTGAAATTTTTTATGTATCAAATTTGATCCTCATTCTTTTGATTGTTACTTATTTTATTTGAAATAATTTATGAAATGTTAATTATTATTATTTTAATTTCTTCATCTTTCATTTTTTTTTTATTTTTTAGATTTGATCTCTATTATTTTAATTATTATTTATTTTATTTGAGATAATTTATTAAATTATTTTTTTTTCAATTTCATTCTCATTCAACTTTTTAATTTGTAAGATTTGTTTCTCATTATTTAATAAACTTGAGAAAAATAAAACAATAATAAATTATTTTCCAGCTCATTTTCCATGATATAACCAAACACTGGAAATTGTTTTACAACTTATTTTTTATTACACTATCAAACATCAAAAAATAATTTATTTTCTCATAATTCACTTTTAAAAAAAATCTTCCTAACAAATAAATAAGATTTAAATTAATTCTAGTAGGATGTGATGTTTGGTGAGACAGAAACGGTGGTGTTGGCAATAAAATGAGCCATGGCAGAGCTAATGAAGAGTCCAAAGGATCAAAAAGAGTCCAGCAAGAGCTCGCAGACGTGGTGGGTATAGAGCGGCGCGTGGAGGAAAGTGATTTTGACAAACTAACATTCTTGTATGATGTCTCAAAGATACATTTCCATATACAATAGACGACTTGTAATGTATGTATTTTTTTTTCCTTTCAAAAAAGAAATAAAGAACATCGACCCACGGGCCTCTCTTAAACCCACATGAGTTTTTGTAATAGGTACATGATTTTTTTTATAGGTTATTTGAATTTTTTGGTTTTTTTTATTGAATTTGTTTTTAATTTTATTATTTAATATGATTTTTTTAAAAAAATTTTGGTATTTTTTCCCTTTTTTTTAATCCTATCTTATCTTTTCTTTCTTTCTTTAATATGAGGTTTTATTTAGTATTGAGGTGATAATAAATGGTATTTCATTTTTTTTATCATACAATAAAAGCTTTTTCGCCCCTTTTTTTCTTGTTCTTTTGTTCTTTTGTTTTAATTTATTTTAATTTCATTATTTAATATAGGTTTAATTGTATTTCCTTTATGTTTCTTGGTCTTTTTTTTATATCTTTTATATATTTTTTTAAAATTCCATCCTTGAATATGATATTTTTATTTAATTTTTTTCTTTAATATTAAGTTGATGATAAATTAAAATTTATATTTTTTTGTAATTTAATTAAAAAAATTGCTCTTTTTTTATCTTTTCATTTTTTTAAAATTCTATCCTCTAGTATGATTTTTTAAATTACTTTGGGTTTTTGGAGTTATTTTTTTTTAAAATTTCATTACTTAATAGAATTTTTTAAAAAATTCTTGAGAAATGTGATGTTCCAATGAATCCTCGAACGAAATATAGTTTTTGTTGACATCTTCGATGCTTTGGCATGGCAAGAGAATTGAGAATCTTCCGTACCAAAAAACTTGTTTTTAAGTTTTTCAAATTTATACTTAGTTGGAAAAACATATATTAAAAGTTTTTCATAGTTTTCGTTTACAATTTTTTTACTGTTTTCTAAATAAAAAAAAGACATGAACAATAATTTTTATTTTATTTTATATATAAACAATTTTTAACAATGTAAAAGATTATGTTTTTTTATATTTTCATATTTAATTAGTGTCATAAATTTTATTTTTATTATAAGTCTAATATAATTTGTTTTAGTTAACAATATATATTTTTTTATGATAACTTTCAATTTAAATGAAATAAAATTAATATTCTATAATTAGGTTATCATAAAAAAATATTAAGATAACCAATAAATTATAGATTTGATTTTTTTATGAAAATAGTTGCAATCGTGATGCATTTCTTATTTTTTTCATTTTCAGTGAAAAAATTCATCTTTATTTTCAATAAATGAACATTTTTTTCAATTTTTAATTGAAAAAAAAACTAAAAAAAGAAAATAAAAACTAGAAATGAAAAAAGGAAATAATTTTATGTTAGGGAAGAAACTAAATATTTGAAATTGAAAAAAAAATTGTCTAAGAAGTATAAGTAGTTCCCTTTTCTTAGTTCTACTTTCAACTTGTCCACAGCTCTAAAGCATCTAGGCGATAAAAAACGACATAATTCAAGTGAACACATTTAATACTTATGGAGTAATTACCGCTAGGAGTAATTCAAGTCAACACAAATTATACTGCTTAACATGTTATTTCACTGTAGATATCCAATTTTGTCCAACAAAAATCCGAGATTATACCCCTTTGCTTATTATTAATTAAGTTTTTATGCTTGAATTAATTCTATGGATAAAATTAGATACTAAATTACCGACCACACCAAATTGTCGTGTCGTTATATATGGACACCAGCCGCAAGAACTGGATCTTGTTTCAAACAAGAAATAGATTGTGCCGTCCAATTCAATCGGGGGGGGGCGGCGGGGCGGCGGCAATCATGAAGTGCTGCCCAGCTCATTTTTAATAAAACAAAATTAATAGCCAGCCCCCAATCATGGTGAGCTGGGGAGTACTCATGAATATAAATATCCAATGAGCTGGGCAGCGCTCATGAATATAAATAATTGGGGGGGGGGGGGGGGGGGGGGGGGGGGGGGGGGGGGGTTGGTTTGTAAAAAATATTTTGTTTTTACACGACACGGAACATATAATATAAAATTAAATTGTAAACTCGAATCGTAAAATTGTAAGTAAAATTTTTTAACTAAAAATCATAAAACCACAAGTAAAATATTTTGGAACATATAATATAAAATTAAATTGTAAACTCGAATCGTAAAATTGTAAGTAAAATTTTTTAACTAAAAATCATAAAACCACAAGTAAAATATTTTAACTAAATTACAAGATCCAGTTAAGTAGTAAATAATAATATAACAAAATTAAAATAAAAGTGAAATAAACAATACAAATATCCAAACACCTTAAAATACATAATTCAAATAAAAATTCATAATTTCATACATGTCCATAAAATTTCTAACAAACCTAAAACAAAAAATAGTTAGCATAATATATTCGCATACAAGGCAACAATAAAATATGCAGAAAACACATTGGCCTCCTGCGGCAGCTCTCTCTATTCTTCAGAAGTTCCAACACAACAATATTTACTGGATGCCTGCCAGTAGCTATTCTTTGCTGATCTATAATGCTACATTCAAGGCTGTTGTTGGATGTTTCAATTTATGAGAAGCTGATCATGGTAATGCCATGTTGTTTTTTATATGGATGACTTTGTAATTCTGACATTTAATAGCAGAAAATCATGAGGCTAGTGATATGATTTTTTTTTGGAAACGAAGTTTGCAATCTACTGAGGCATCAGTCTATCATATTTTTAAAGTTAAATGCCTATAATGGCATGTAAACTAGCTACCAAGGTTGTAAAAAATATTTTTTTTTACACGACACGGAACATATAATATAAAATTGAATTGTAAACTCGAATCGTAAAATTGTAAGTAAATTTTTTTAACTAAAAATCATAAAATCACAAGTAAAATATTTTTTAACTAAATTACAAGATCCAGTTAAGTAGTAAATAATAATATAACACAATTAAAATAAAAGTGAAATAAACAATACAAATATCCAAACACCTTAAAATACATAATTCAAATAAAAATTCATAATTTCATACATGTCCATAAAATTTCTAACAAACCTAAAACAAAAAATAGTTAGCATAATATATTCGCATACAAGGCAACAATAAAATATGCAGAAAACACATTGGCCTCCTGCGGCAGCTCTCTCTATTCTTCAGAAGTTCCAACACAACAATATTTACTGGATGCCTGCCAGTAGCTATTCTTTGCTGATCTATAATGCTACATTCAAGGCTGTTGTTGGATGTTTCAATTTATGAGAAGCTGATCATGGTAATGCCATGTTGTTTTTTATATGGATGACTTTGTAATTCTGACATTTAATAGCAGAAAATCATGAGGCTAGTGATATGATTTTTTTTTGGAAACGAAGTTTGCAATCTACTGAGGCATCAGTCTATCATATTTTTAAAGTTAAATGCCTATAATGGCATGTAAACTAGCTACCAATGGTTAACTTATAAGATTTAGCAGCACCAGCATCTTTTCCCATTCAAAATTTTGTTTAAATTGTTAAGTCAATACACATGAAACTAGCTAGTATGCTCAATACACCTGAAAAAATCTATATCCCTAAAAGGTTATCCTCTAATACCCATGCCTTCTGAATCAACACCAAATTAGAACTTAATTTTAGAATACATATTTTAAATTAATAAAGAAAAACACCATGGAGTAACAAAACTCCACAAATCTCTAACAGTTCAGCATCTCTTAAAAGCCTCACATTTCTCAAGAACTGCAAATTTCACTAACATAAAACTTTCTCGCTCTCTTTCACCTGGTTCTTTAAAACCCACAAAGATAGCATGATGCAATTATTTGGGAGAGGAAAAAAACAGATAATGTCTAGAACATTTCCACCAGTCTAGCCACATCATAAAATATATGCATCTTATTAAAACATGAGAAAGTGCATTGTGCATGTGTCATTTTACATTACAAGGGAAGCAATAGTCATGTTTGAATAGAGCACTTCAAAACTCTTTTCCCAACCCACTCTGTAATTTCAGAAACTACAACGCGCATTTTTTAAAATTATAGTGGATAAATCATTCTTGTTGGTTAGTAACAAATTTGTTAAATGTGACCCACACGCAAGGAAACAATTCTCATGCAACAACAGCATCCTAAATGCTCAAATACCAGATTTCATTTCCTTAATTAGAAAGAAGGAACCAAAGCTTCCATTACCTTCCTAGCCTCCTACTTACACCCTACCGAAGTGTGAGCAATTTCATCAAATTCATTGACCTCAATTTTTCCACTTTTAATCAAATCGATGTTCTGCATCTACCAAGCTCGTTTTGGATGATAGCATAAGAATATAAGTAGAACACAGATGGGAACATAATAACTCCTGCAGTGCATCAGACAATCCGCAAACAAAACATAAAAACAGAATAAAACATTGAATAATTGAAGACCCCATCAAATGAATAAACCACCATTGAATAAAACACAGAACAGGATAAAATGAAAAACCCGTGACCTGATAGCAAACAATTATTAAAAACCTGACAGAAAAAAAAAGCTTGTTAATAAATTCTTACCTTCTTCTCGCCAAGAACATTTTGGTGAATGGAGAGTCGAAACGTGTAAAATCAGAGGCGCTGTTGGTGAGTGGAGAGTGGAACCGATTTCTCACTTTGCTTGGCCGCTGGTGATAAGGGGAAAGGGGAAAGGGGAAAGGGGAAAGGGTTTAAAGCAGAAAAGGGGATGGGTGGAGACTGGAGACGTGGACAGGGGAAAGGGTAAAGAAGAAAAGGGCAGTTGTTTACTTGTTTTTCATTTCAGCAGAAATCGTGAAATCGGAACGATTTTCATATTTTTTTATGGGTTGACCCGAGTTTTTGCGAGTTTGACCGGGTTTAACCTATTTTACCGGTTTTCAAGTTTTAAACTCGATTTTACACGTTTTACGCCTTTTGACTCGTAAAATCGCCCGATTTTACGAGTCAAAACTCGTTTTTAACAACCATGGTCGGAATCAAGATTGTTAATTCTGTTGTGGTACATTTCGGTTTTGGATGTTGTTTTGGGATTGTAATTTTTATATATATTTTAAAATATTAATTATGTAATTTAAATTTTAAATACAAGTAAAAAAATTAGAGTTGAACCGATATGATCTAATCAATTTAACGAATTAAAAAACAACTTGGATGAGTACTGAAAATATTATTTGACTAAAAAATATTAAAATAATAATATATTAAATCAATTCAAATTATAAAATCATAACAACATTAAATAAAGCAAATGAAAAACACCTACCACCCAATTGACCTTATGTAAGAAATTTAACAACATGTAAGGAGATTCCTCATAAATATTTAATCCGATCCAACGATCGAATTAAAAGATATAATTAATACTATAAAATTAAAAATTATTTTTTATTTAAAAAACAAAAAAATAAATTATTCCCAGATAGAATTGGAATGAAATTGGCAACCTTTTTCAGGCTATGAACTAAAAAACTAGGGAGAGTGGTTAAAAGAAAATAAAATCCCATCCTCTGTGCATAGAAAAAGAGAGAAGTTATATATATATATATATATAAAACACCTCAATATTTATGAATAATTCTATGTAAAAATACCCAAGAAGTTTATAATTAAATGATCTCAAGATTTTTTTTTTAAAAAATTGAATAGTATTTCGATAGGTTATACCTTTCAAGTCCCATAGGTACATGTTCTAACTCTTTTAGGGTCTCCGTATGGACAGAGGAACAAACTTTTTTTTTTTAATTAATGTGAGTATTCGGATTAGCTTGCATGCACTTTAACTAATTCCACATGTCCTGATGTTAATAATCATGTAAGCCTCCAGTAACCCTGAAGTTTGTAAGACTCAAACCGGTAACCTTCAAACTAGTGATCTAGAGCTTGACTAGTTGAGCTATACCTCTCAGGATTAGAACAAACCTTATTTATTCAACTTAGTCGGGTTGGTCCTCCTTCCTACCATTACTCAATCAACGTACGGTACCAGAACAAGAACAAGGATTTCTTTTTGGTGAAAGCCGCCGCACCTGAACCGTAACCAGCTAATGCATCGCCTTCTATCTGCATTTCTGAGGCCTGTCCCTTATTCCGCTAACCATTTAGGTTGGTTCATCAGGTGCCAAGGCATCTCTTTCTCCCGGGTCCCATCTCGAACATTCCCGGAGAGGCGAGTCAGCCACGATGGTAATAATAATAATTAAAATAAGATTAATTTTTGGATTCTATGTATCGAGAGGAATCCTGAAAAAACAAAAAATAGTTAGTAGAACAAGTGGAATTTTTGTAAGATAAATAAACACCGAGGATACTCTCAGGATCCCACTAGAAGTGCCGGGATCCTGAGAGTTGGTCTATTATAAAAAAATATATAATATAAAAATCTTGAGATTTTATAATGTAGATAATAAAAATAAATAAAAGTTGGTTATTGATTACTGGTAAGCGTTCTTGGGAACGAGTGGATAGGGGTAAATTATACCTTCCCCTAACATAAGGGAACTCTCAAATCCTAACTCATATCTTAGGTATTTATTAAAATCAATAAAAATTAATATGGTGGCCAATCACACCTAAAAAATATGTAATCGGTGGAGACTCCCTATCTTTCTCACTTTTTACTTGCCTATAGTGATTCTGCCCGCCCCGCATGTCCGTGTAGGTATTAACAACTATCAACTATCGAACAAAACACCAGTATGGCATATTTTGAAGTAATTGTGGTAGAAAAAAATCCTTCAATCAAGGTGATACCTATTAGTTTCATACAGTTATTTATATGAAATCAGAGGTGAAAAGAATGGTTGAGAACAATCATACCACTTGAACTCGGCTATTCACGAGCTGCTGCATCTTTATTTACTAGTCATCAATCCACACCTGCATTTCTAGAAAAAGCTCCATCTGACTTGGTTTCCAACAAAGAACTGTAGCCTCCAGTAAAAAAATATTGTTAGTTAAATACATTTATAAAAATACAATAAAAAATGGATTGTAATTAAAAAAAGAATCTTTTATCTGCTTCACATGCAAAATGAATAGAACGGACCCGCTAGTGTGCGTTGTAACAGAATTGTGAACACACCAGTTCTAGTTCTCTGTACTGGAGTGTGATCGTCGCATGAAATGTTCGGGCATCATGTGTTGAACACATTCCACCGACACGAATACAATGGTTTGAAATCCTTCCAAACTGCCACCTCTTTCAAACCTGAAAGCTCTTTAATTTTCTTTCGCATATTTTTTGTCTTTCTTTGCACTTTGTACTAAAAATTACACAACCTATATGGTACAAATGAATTATATGTTCGTAAATAAAAAATAAAATTGAATAAAAGGATGGAAATTTGTTATCTTCATTCCAATCTTACCTAGTTGCAGCGTGATTCTCCCAAACCCTCCATGAAATAACATTGCTAGCTCTATCCCATTCAAATTTTTCCTTGCAGTTAAAATTTGTAAAAGAAAATTTTCATTAATATTAATAAAATTATTGAATTAAAATAAAAAAATATTTAAGTTAATACTAACCTTAAACTTTCCAAATCATGCATCAATCATAGGTTTCAATTCAGGATGTTTGGAAACCTGACTCTATAAAAACAATAGAATTTCCATCAATGATTTCATCGTCGATAATATGGTTCTGACAGCCTCATTGTTTGTAAACCAAAAATTACATTCGTTAACTGAAATTCATTTTTCAAAAATTATTAACATGTTGTTGTGGAGGGGGAAAACAAACTTACATTGAAATGTCATTTTTTTCACTAAGCCTGATACTTCCTAGTAAATGGATCCCACTGTGAAGGGACCCCCATCTTGACATAGTGACATCACACTCGTCGAGCCCGCGTCGAGTGTGGATGCCTATGTCGGAGATTCCCATCTGGTCGGCACCTAACAAGTCATGGTCAACAAAAGCACTACTAGAAGAACTAGCACCGATCATATCTGTACGACGCGCTATTAACTTTTCCTAAGCATTTACACAAATTAAAAGATTAAGATACCGTAAAATATTCATATTAAAAAACAATTGGCAACACCTTCCCTATATACAAGATTACCCAAAATCTTTAAACCTGCAAATACACAACTATTTCAATTTGATTGCCATAAATCATTTAATTTTATTCAATTTGTTTCCTTGTAATTGAGTGAAGAGTTCACTCAAGTTGTACTCAACCTAGTTTTTAGATTATTGTTTTGAAATTTTCTTTTATTAATACATATATTTATTATAGAGTAAACCTAATTATTGAATCTCTACTTTTTAACTAGAATTTTACTTTATAAATAGAAAAGCTTTGTTTCTATAATTAGGTTATATGTACAATTATTATCATAATAATATTATATTGTATAACATATAAAAATCAATCTAAATTTATAACTTTTACTTTTTAATGAAATTGGACTTATAATTATGAATATATGATAATCAATGATTATTAACTAAGAATATTTTAAATTTATTAATGTTTAATAGGATATTATTAACTAATAATAATTAAAATCAATCCTATACATTTAATTGAATTTGAACAACAAAATAGAAAAAAAAATCTAACTAAAATTCAACAAAATTGTTCTCATATTTAAAAAAATTCCAACAACATTATTCATACAGTTATTAAGAACAAAAAACATTAAAAAAAATAATGCAAAAAAACACAAAAAAAAAGAGAAGAAAAAAATATAAAAATCTTACCTTGATTTCGTTGTGATTGAAGCTGATAAGAAAAAAAAATACAAAAAATTCAATCATTATGTTAATTAACAAAAAAAAAGAAACAAAAAAAAAAGAAGTTAGTAAAAGAAGAGAGGAGAAGACATACCTACGTGTGGAGAGAAAGAGAAAAGAAGAGAAGAAGTTGAGAGAGAGAAGGAGAGAGAGAAGAGAAAGAAAAAGAGAAACAATGGTGTTTTTTATAGAAGAGGAAGAGAGAACAAGAATAAAAGAGGAAGAGAGAAGAAGAAAGCCTGCCCATCTATTATGATTTTAGGGATTCTAGTATTTTAATTTGAGGTTTTTTTACCAATGATTTTACTGACAAACAATTAAATATTTTTAATTTTTTCATAGGTGATTCTGTCTGTAACATCTTTAAAATTTTCAATTTTATCATAAATTAAAAAAACCCCTAAATATCACTGACGATTTTTATTCCATTCGTAAATATGTATGTAACATACAATAATTAAAAGTGACATCGAAAAGTCAACAATTCTATTGCTCTCTAGAATATACCGACGAATTCGATCCGTCAGTCATACCTTATGTATAATGTATGTAGAGTCTGTAAAGTCTAATTGAAAATTTTAATTTAATAAAAAAATTTCAGAAACCCACCACATATTACTAGTGTCTTTCCTGTTAGAAAAATTAAAAATTAAAAATTTAATTTTTTCATCGGTGTCTCTATTTGTAAATTCTAATTGAAACTTTCAATTTAATAAAAAAATTCCAAAATACATGCCAAATTTTGGCGATGCCTTTATCGTTAGAAAATAAAAAAATTAATATTTAATTTTTTTCATCGGTGTCTCCATCTATAAAGTATAATTGAAATTTTCAATTGAATAAAAATTCTTAGAAACCTGCCAACTATTACAGTTGGGGATACTATATGTAATGAATAGTGCAATTTAGAGTGAAAGGCTCCAATGCTCTCTGAAATATACTGACAGACTTAATTTGTTTGTGATACCCTCTATATTGAACACAATAAATAGTGCAATTGAGAGCGAAACGATTTCATTGCTCTTTGGAATATACCGACAGACTTAATCCGTCGGTGATACTTTCTATATTGAACATAATAAACAGTGTAATTGAGAGATGAAAAGCTCGAATGCTTTTTGCAATGTACTGATGACCTTAATAAGTTAGAATATCTATTGATATTTTGTAGTCTATCAGTATTTCTATCGGTTGATAACAATTTCTATTTCCAAAATTTGTAATTATCTATACAACAAACATGCAAAATTTAAAAATCACAGCAGTACACAAACACAATAACATGAGGTCTGTGTAGAATATTAAATCACATAAAATTAATGTTTCTTTGCCATTTAATAATAAATTAATGTCATTTTGATAATTTTGTCATCTTTATCATAATCTTTTATATTGATTTCATCGCTATCATAATCTTCATTGACTTCTGTATGTCCGCTAGTTCTTAAAACATTATTTACTCCTCAACGTCAAAATCAACCAAAGTATTCTTGGCGATGTGAAAATTTGAATTTTCTTCTAAGTCATTAGATGGAGCAACTCGATATGGATCAACTAACTTATCAAGTTGAAAGACATCATCTCCCACAATGAATTCATCATTGCTATCCTAAACAATATGGACACAACTTCTGGGTTTGGTTTTCACTATGGATAACCAATTGACTCTTGAACAATCCTTTTTAAAAGGGGTGTATGTGTAATAAATTTGCTGGCACTGCTTGGCAAAAATAAAAACATCATTGACATTGCAAAGTCTAGCCTTTGTACTAATTTTGACCAAACCATGATGGGGATCTACTTTGATTCCTCTATCAATGGTATCATATCAATAGCATTTGAATAAAAAGACTTTTATTCTGCTCACTATGATATTGCAATTCAATGACCTCTTCTAACTTCCTATAGTAGTTAGCTTCATACTCATTAGAAATCGATCCCTTAACACATACCTCATTGTTATATGTCTTTCTACCTTAACTATACTCTTTAGTATGAAACACTGTTATTGATGAAATAACCTGTTATAGCACTTTACTTTTTGCAGGACCCAAAACTTAATAAATTTAAAGTAACACTAACATTACCTCCAAATTGATAAACTTGGTATATTAATTACATCTCCATCATAATTAATGAGAAATGTGTAATGAAATTAAGTATCCCAAGAGATAAGAATAATTAAACAGTCCTTGCATGTTCTGAACAATGTGAAAAATAATTCAATTTATAAGTTTCTGATAGTATAAGAGATAAATTGTTCGAAAGTAATAATATGTGGTGTAAATACTTACTGAATAAAAGATCCCAGTTCATCGCAGTAAATAACACATAATTATTTGCTTGTCTGAATTCTATTTCTGTCAAATATTTTCTCATCACAACATTTTTGGGTATGGGTCATCTAGGATGAGAGAATATTGACAAATTCTCACTCAAAAACAATTCCTTACCGTTGTCATGCCTTGGAATACAATTGATTTTTATCCTCCAATGAGGCTCAAAATAGTACAAGATAAATATTGAGATCTCTTTAATAATATAGGTCTTGCATATCAAAGTTTCAACATGCCCCTTTTTCTTTTTACTTTTCTCTTAAGGTTGAACAAGTACTTACATGAAATTAAATGAATATTTTTTTTATTTTTTTTAAAAAGACAATATAATTTTAATTATGATGCATATGGAATCCTTAACCTCTCGAATGGATACATCCATATATATTGGACTAGGCCTCCAACTTTTTTCTTAAGCAGTAGATGTATAGGTAGATGCTCCTTTGAGTTGAAGAATGATAGATGGAATATCATTTTAAATTTACAGATTGTCTAAACAATCTTCATTTCAAGCCTCTCTATATGTTGTGTTTGCAACTTGTTAGATCATATATCTCTAAAGAAGTAACTGATCTCCATGAGTGCATGCATCTCATACCCCTTTTAGCAATAAATCCTGGTAAGCTAGTGAAATGAGTGTTTGCATAAACATGTGGCAGTCATGACTCTTTATTCCATACAATCTGCAATCCTTCAAATTCACCATCCTTGATATGTTTGAAGCATGTCCATTAGGAAAACATAGACTCTTAAGCAATTGGTAGACAAGTAATTGTGCATTCTTGTCTAAGGCAAAGCTAGCTTTGGGCTTTGTGACCTGTGACCCATCATAAATTAACTCTATATTTTTACGATGACAAAATAAAGATATATCCATTTTAGCCTTGATGTTGTCCTTTGTCTTCCCTTTCACGTCCATAACCGTGTTCAAAATATTTTCAAACATGTTTTTTTTTTTTTCAATGTGCATGACATTAAGGTTATGACGAAGGAGATTGATTTTTCAATAAGGAAACTCCTAGAAATACTTTACTTTACTCAATTGTGGGTCAAACTAAAACCAAGAAACTTCTGCTTATCGAATTGAAAACCTAACATAATGTCATCGTACTCTAACACTACTTCAAACAATTTTTCACCCTATGATAGCAGCGGTTCGATATCCCTTTCAACTCTACCAAC
Source organism: Populus simonii (assembly GCA_007827005.2). Taxonomy (NCBI): domain Eukaryota; kingdom Viridiplantae; phylum Streptophyta; class Magnoliopsida; order Malpighiales; family Salicaceae; genus Populus; species Populus simonii. Next base: position 13,400,020 of record CM017470.2, read on the forward strand.
AAAGAAGTTCTTTTTTTATATTTGTGATTTATTGGCAAGAACCACTAGTGGTAGTAAAAAAAAGATATTTTATTGCCATTTGTTAATATGAAGGCCTTGTTATTTTTCATACAGTATTAACATGCTATTTTTTCAAGTGTGTTCCAACCAGAAATCATTTCATAAGCAGGAAAATCATTGATAGTCCACATCAAAGTTGTCTTTATCTGAAAATTTTATTTCCTCGATACATCATATATCAAAACCCCGGATGACAATAACTACAACTCATCAATCAATGGATGAAGACAAACATTTATATCAATCAACGGACAATTAGGACCGAGTATGACCATAGATAAAATATGAACTCCAGCCTCATATACATCCTAGATGGCAAGTTGGAAACTGTGAATATCATCAATAAATAAGGAGAAGGAGCAGTAAATAACCCAAATGGATTGAATATCATGGATTTAGTAGTGCACAAGTTCTCTTTTAGCCTATTCCCTTGAGGTAAAATGCTTTTTGCCCATTTGAAAGTTTTATCATAACCGACTTCACTCAACCTATGATCTAACTTGACGGTGAACACTTGTGCAATAGACGATAATTTACTATGATTTGTGCATACATCCCATAATGGTTCGTCAAAGTCTTTCAAAAAATCAAAAACCTGGTCATATTTGCATTAGTTTCTTCATCTATGATTGGATATTGACCAGCATAACCCTAATTCATTCTCATCGCATCCATAACCATATTCCTATAAGGATTACTGTTGTCATCTATAACCTCATGCACGTTTCTAGAACTGGAAGTTGACTCAACCATCATTTCTACCATGGTCTTATGAGGAACATATGGTTCTCCATGTGCAAACCAACATGGATATCTCTCCATGAACCCTTTTTTTTTTTTTTTAGAAAATACATTGTTACAACATGTAGATCAATTAATGAACTTTTTATTTTTACATCTCTTACATAGACATCTAATACCGTCTCCACTAACATTTCTAGGATTAGATAATGTGTAATTAATAAAGCCTAGAACTCTATTACAATAATCCATCTTACGCAACCCTTCAAGTAAATCTTGATACATCTATGAACGATCATCCATTACTTATCTCATAACCCAATTCTGGGTTATTCCCAAAAATTCATTTCTTTTCAAAATAAAGATAAAAATAATAATAAAGGCTGACAATGTAGAGAAAGTAGGCCAGGAAATCAAGTTGCAATTTTTGGAGGAAAATTCAAGACTTAATTGTGCCCCATTATGCCCCAAAATGGAAAAAAAAAATGCAAATTCAAGGATTATTAGACGAATTTGCATAACAATTAAGTCCAATGACATAATTAAATTTTTAATAGGCTAATTTGATTTAGTCATGGGCCAAATTAAATTTTAATTATGTTTAAGAATTAATTTGGGTCTAATTGAAGGATTTAATTAAGTGCAAAGACTTAACTATACTTTTAAATGGGTCAAATTAATTTTATTTGGGGCTTAATTGTGAAAAATTAAGTTTGGGAGCCTAATTTGGGCTTAATTGAGAAGTTTGGAATTTTAAGAGACCAAATTTAATTTTTACCAAGTTAATTGAATGAAATTAGGGGCCAAATTGCAAGAAAATTTAAGTTTTGGGGTCAATTAGGGGTTAAATTGACAAAATTCACAGCCAAGGACCAATATGCAAAAGGCGCCAAACTATAGGGATTTAATTGACAAAATCCGGGGGTCAAATTGAAGAAATTGAAAGTTTAATGGTCAATTAGGGACAAAATTGCATAAATCCGAGACCAAGGACCATATTGCAAAAGGCGCGTAAATCCGGGGCTGAAGTTGAAGTTACGCTGGGACCAAATTGCATTAAATCAAAAGTTTAGGGTCAATTAGAGATTCTATTGAAAGCAATTGAAAGCTGGAGGACTAAATTGAAAATCAGCGAAAATCCCTAATTTTAACCCAAAACGGCGCTGTTTTTGCGTTAAAAAAAAGAGAAGAGACCAGGCGACGCGCAACATCTTCCTCGTGAAGCTGTCAGGGTAGCAGTTTTGCAAGTGCATTTAATGCATCGTTTGTCCCCCAAAATTGACAACTCATGCACCAAAATGGCCACCTGAAATCCCTCTATCCCCGAGTATTATCCATTCAGGCCTATAAACATCAAAAATGCTCCAATGACAGGCCTAAAGTGGCCACCTCGGGCAGCCTTGGACTGTCAAATTTGGCAGTTCGAGGTGCACACTTTGAACCGACGGCTTAGATTCTTCGAGTCAAATCAATGGGTGTAAATTTTTCCTTTGTGAAGACAAGATTACCCTCTTCCACCCCTATAAATAAGAGAAGATTTCATGTTCGGAGAGAGGAGAAAATCGGGTTCAAAATCGGCCAAAAAACCAGCCTCTCTGCCCTTATTTCTATAGCTTTTTTTCTCTCCCTCTCTCTCCACCGTTCCAGCCACCAACAGCTTCTCCACCACCAGCTCCACCATAGATAGCTATCCCAACCACAAGCTGGCCACCCCACGCCTGAAACCACCACCGTTTCTTCATCTTTCTCATTTCTGCAGAAGTCTTCATCTTCTCCCTGTGGACGACTCCAGCCACTGCTCCTCGTAGAAACGCCGCCAGAACCACTAGCTAAGCCTCTTGATCACGGTCGAGACTCCTGCTTCGAGTGAGCCGCTCCTCCGCCAATCTCCATTTTCTGCAACCATTTCGGTTGCATGCAGAACGTAAACCATTGTTCACGTTCTGCAAATAATTAACATTGCCTTTGGGCCGGGCTAGTATTGGCCCAGCCCAAGTGTCTGGGCTGGGTCCAGCCCGACCCCAAAAATATTATGGGTCGAGATCAGCCCAACCGTTTTGGGCCGATATCGGCCTAATGTTTTCTGGGTTTATGCCTGGCCCAATTATCTGGGCCGGCCCGGCCCACTTGTTTTAATAATATTTAATTAATATATTATATTATATTATATATTTCTTAAAAAAAATAAAAAAACAAAAAATTCCAAAACAATTTCAAAAATACTTTGAAAAAAATTGTGATTTCTCAAATATTTTTCTACCAATTTTGCATAATATCATATTGTATATTTACATTGTGAAATACAAATCCGGTATTAAAATACCTAATTTTCTCCGAAATATTTCAAAAAAAAAATTCAAAACATTTAAAAAAAATCTCAAAAAACTTTTAAATCAAATTTCCCTTAAAAAAAAACTAAACAAAACAAATATATTTTGTTTTCATGCATACGGTCAAATCTTAAAAGTTTTCCAAGCATATTTTCATTAAAAGATTGCATCTTTCTCATGTTTAGAAAATCCAAAAATGGATATCATAGCCAAAATATCAAAAATCTTTTTTCAATTTTTTTAGGATCTAGATGTAGACTTTAATATCTGTAGGGTGTAAAATTACATGATAAAATACACCCTCAAGTATTAAAGATACAAGGTGTAAGAATGCGATGTTAAAATTCAGACTTTAGAACGGTTAGAATTTAACCCGACAGGGTAGAGACTTTCTCATGAAGAGAGATCTGCCTTGAGCCTTAGAAAAAACCAACAAATAGAAATCTGACTTAGAAAAAAACAATCAAACAACAATGCGGCTTACCTTAGGTAGGGTGCGCTGGGGGTGATGCGTCTTCCCCTTGCACAACCAGTCCGTTACCCAGACTCTCGTAGACCATAGTTCCTAGTGACCATAATACTAGGTGGCGACTTCTAAACATTAATCATAAATGATTAAATCCAAAAACCTTCCCAACACATAACACTTCACCCAGGAGGCACGACAAGAGCCTCCGCCGTCACTAGACGACGTCGCGTCACCCGCGCCCCCGTGACAACTTAAGTCAAACTTGTAAAGAATAATGATGATAACATGTATTAATTAATTACGTAAACTAAATAAATAATATAATATTGGTTTAACTCAAACTTATTCAAAATATTTTAATAGTATAACTAATTCATTATTAATTATCTACGTAAATTCAAATTTCTATACATTTACCGAAAATTTTAGCTCAACAAAAAAATTAACAAAATATAAAATGGACCTGTTAAATAAGCCATTATTTAATTCATCACAAAATACCCAAGTCACAAATTCAAAATAAATTTCATCAATTTACATACAGATATAATTTTACAAAGTCTCGAACAAACCCTAAAATATACAAATCATACAACAAATTTCTATGGAAGAAAGCTATAAAACAAGTAAACTCCCAAACAAAATATATATACTACAAAAATATGTAATAAAAATTAAAATTTTAAAATTGAGTTCAAATAAAAAATGGGTATTTTTGCTTACTTGAAGTGGAGAATGCTCAATAAAATTTGAATCAGAACATGGATTCTGACAAAGTGCATGAGTGTTGGGGTGACTGAATTTGTAGTAGGAGGTTGATTTGTGATAAAATTAGGGGGGGCGAGGGAGAGTTGTGTTGTTTGTCGTAGAGAAAAATAGAGGAAGAAGTAAAAATGGGGAAGGGAGAGAGGATGGTTGCTCGTCAAGTCATAAAAATAACATATCATCGTACTTTTTTGGTTTTTTCTATTTTTTTTCTCACTGTAATTCCCTTGGTATATACAGAGGGAATATTTCTATCGATACTTACCGATGGATAATGCGATGGCATATTCAATCGAAAAAATTCACCGCAATCTAGCAACAAAAATATTATGTCAGTGTGTCTGTTTGTATTTGCTAATTTTCTAGTAGTGAATTTTTTTTAAAATTTTCAATTGCATTAATTTTGTTTCCAATGGGTGCAAAAAAAATTGATTTTCCAAACTTAGGTTATTAATATGTTATTTTTCTAACATAATTCAAACCATTAAATTCAAAATCAAAACGTTTGATTTGGAATACAACCGATCATAATTTTAAAAGAGCATGATAAGATCCAATTGAGATAAAGGAACAAGTAATGGATACACAACTTCTTGAATAATGAAATTGCATTCATTACTCTATAAGAAAGTGAAAGGTGCATTTAATATAATAAATGAAAGGATTCTGGTGCATGAATGAAGTTATTGGGATAATAAATATTTTTCTTAACTAATTTTATTTTATTTATTTTGATATCTATATGGTGGCTTGCAAAAAAAATTTGTATTATGAATCCATGAAAGAAGAACCCATATAAGGGAGCCGTAGCTACGTATGGTAAGTGAAAAGTTTCAAGTTTGTTGTGCATGGATGATAACAACATTGCAAGCTGCATAGAACATAATATAACAAATCAAGCCAGACTAGAAATCAATCTTGTTTATTATTCATAACTGGAAAAGAATACAATACAAATACAATACAAATACAAATACATCTGGGGACTAATCTGTAGTTTATCATATTTTTAAGGGTCAAATTGTAACTTTGTCAAATTGAAGGACCAAACTAAAATTGTCATAAATCCATGACTATACTGAAATTATGACCATAATTAATCCTCATTTCTGTCCAGAATATCTCATTATGCTCCAGGGACCATTCTGGAATTTTACCAAATTTTTAGGATCAAATTGTAATTTTTGTCAAATTGAAGGACTAAATTGAAAGTGTTAAAATTTCATAACTATACAGGAATTCTGCCCATAATTCATCTTTTATTCTGTCCAGAATCTTGGAATATACTCCAGGGACCAATCTGTAAATTTCCAAATTTTGGGGACTAAACTGTAATTTTCACAAATTGAGGGACCAAATTGAATTTTTGTCATCTTCAACCTCCAACCCAAAATTTCAACAGAAAACCCACTGTTCTTTCCTTATTTCTAACACAAATTCACCATTCAAACAAAATCATAACTCAAAATCATCATCTTTCAATTCAATCTCTCAAAATCAACTAAATAATCAATTACCCACAACAATCAACCCCATAACATTCAATTCAATTCATCAATCAAACCCAAAACATAAATTTTCAAAACCTTAACATTCATCAAAACTGAAATTAAAAGCTCAATAACACATATTTATACATTTAACAACCTAAATCTTACCTTTAAACTTATTTCCTTCAACTCCTTTCTATTTTCCTTCTAATTCCCTCTTTCTCTTCTTCTTCTTCTTCTCCCTTCTCTCTCACGGTTTGCTCTCTCAAAATATTCAGATCTCTTTTTCTTCTTCTTCTTCTTCTTTGTATTTATATTTATCATCTCTTTATTCAATTACTACTATACCCCTCATTCATTTATTCCTACATCTAAGCCTTCAAGGGCTCTATAACCTTTTCCTATGTCTTTATATTCAAAACATTACAATGAATATACTGAACCATAATGAATAAGAGCAAAAGCAACCTTGGGTACTGCAGAAATGATGATTCTTAAAGAATCTAGGAAGAGAGATAACAAAGCCTTATTTATGATTTATCAAGGGCTTGATAAGGTTACATTAGAGATGGTGAGTACTCCAGCAAAAACTTTAAAAGATGCATGAGAGATTCTAAAAATAATAATCCTATAGTAGTGTAGAAAGAGTGAAGAGGGTATGGTTGCAAGCTTTGAGAGGTGAAAGGTTAAAAAGGAAAGCACATAATCCATCTCCGATTACTTTACAAAAGTAATTTTAGTTCTTCATCATATGAGAATAATTAAACAGAGAAAACATTGATGATGTTATAGAGAAAGTTTTGAAGTTTTTAGACTGAGAATTTGATCATGTTGTTGTGGTAATAGAAGAGTCAAAAGATTTAGAATAGATGACAGTGGAAGAACTTACGGGTTCTCTTCAAGCCCATGAGTAGAAGATTGAAAAAAAAAATAGAAAGAAGATCAGAAGAGCAAGCATTACAAGAAAAGTTGAGTTCAAAGGACAAGACTAAGTCTAGTAGAGAAGGTTTTCAAAGAGGTGGAATGTTTTATAGAAAAGGAAGATGAAGAGGTTGTAGGTCATATAGAAGCCATGAAACTCATGGAGGGCACGATGACAATCAAAATTCTTTTCTAAGAGGATGTGCTAGAGGCCGAGGCCGATGAAGTTGGAGGTATGACATATTAGAAATTAAATGTTACAATTGCAAAGAGTTTGCTTCAAATTGTTATTGCAACACTATTGGTGAAGACAAAAAGGTGAATTTTGCTATGAAGAGCCTGCTTTGTTGCTAGCTTGTGGAAATTTTGAATCATGCAATCAAAGCACTTGGAATCTTGATATAGGTGTGTCAAATCACATATGTGAAATGAAGTTTTATTGAGCTTGATTAAGAAAGCTATGGCAACATCACCTTTAGTGATTTATCTCAAACACCAATCAAGGTAAAGGTAAAATTATTGTTGAACTTAAGAATGATGAGTAGTGATTCATTTATGATGTTTATTATGTTACTGATATGAAAAATAATAATTTGATGAGTAGTGATTCATTTATGAGGTAAAATTTTGAATCCATGTAATTTTGTTATGCAGTAAATATGTAACCTGAATATAACAGTATACTCCTTGTATTATTTGTGTTTAGAATATTAAATGTAACATATGCTTGGGGATATTATAATGTACTAGTTTATGTTTAGGAAGCTAAACTATGTTGTGTTTATATATGGAATTTCGGTGCTTGGATGATTCTCTTAATTACTAATTTATGCATGTGATATGAGATGGAGATATAGTATGAAGTTTTGTCCTGAGTATATTCTTGAATGAATTTAATTGTTGAATTGGATCCATTAATGTGGATGAGATGTGATCATAAATGCATGTAAGGTAAAGTATCGATAACTTGGGACCTCCCGATATTGGAGAGACTCTGCCGATTTCGTTAGAAATTTCGGTGAATCCAATGTAAAAAATAAATAAATTTATGCTTCATTTACCCTTTACTTGTAAGTTAAATGGATAAATTGACCTAACTATTGCGGTTGTTACACAAATAACCAAGATATCCCACGTGACAAGATGGTCAGCTAGATTAGTTTTTCTTTCATAACATTCTTTTAATCCAAATAAAACAATTAAATTTTACTTCTCACAGGATTTTACATTTTTAGTGAATATGTCTTATAACTAGACTTTTTTTTACTACATTTTTTTGGGTATTTGGTTTAATTAAAAAACTAAACTTTTGTTTTTGATTAAAATATATGTACAACATTTGTATTAATATATAAAAGCATAGCAATTCACTGCAAGATAAAGATCATCTATCTATACGTTTTATTAACCTAACATTCGGTAAAAACCACAGCTAAACCACTCACGGCCACATTACAATTACATAATCAACTAAAAAATCATCCTCTTACTCTATAATAGAGGATATAATGCTTTGTTATGAGGTCTTCAGTTTTTTTTTTAAATAAACAAATCTGATCCTAAACCTTATTTCTTTACAATTTTATTCTAACAAGTCATATGAAAAATTTCAACAGCTAAAATTAAGTATTGATATTACAAAATAAGATTTTATGTTATAATTTTTTTTATATTAAGAAATAAAATTAATAAGAAAAAAACTAGTCTTTTTTCATTTTCTTAGCTAAAAACATTCGAAAAAACTTATTTTGATCTCTAAAATTTAAATTTTTACATGTGTGATCCCGATTATATTTTTTCATTATCTTAGCTAAAAAGAAGCCGTAGCTACGTATGGTAAGTGAAAAGTTTCAAGTTTGTTGTGCATGGATGATAACAACAGTGCAAGCTGCAGAGAACATATATAATATAACAAATCAAGCCAGACTAGAAATCAATCTTGTTTATTATTCATAACTGGAAAAGAATACAATACAAATACAATACAAATACAAATACAAATAATGAAGACACATACAATAAATACAAATCAATCTTGTTTATTATAAATAATACAAATACAATAAATACAAATCAATCTTGTTTATTATTCGGTGCGCTTGCAATTCTAAGAATATTCCTGAGAGAAAATCTAAAAATGAAGCCAGCATCTATCTCTTCTTTATTTTATTTCAACAGCCATCTATTACATATATATAGGCAGCCTAGAACTAGATACAAATGTTGCACATTATTACATTTATAATTAGCGCAGCATTTAACAACAATCTATGCATGCTTACGTGCAAACTCCAGAAGACATTGACAGAGTTCTTTAGGCCTAGAAACAATTGCCATATGATCTGCTGGAATCTCCATCACTTCCTTAACCTCGTTGTGTTCAATCATGAAGCGCTGCAATGACGGAACCACCAATAAATCTTGAGTACAAACAACATAATCTCGCACAACCGATCCAAATTTCTCCTTCGTGAACTTGTTTGCCTTGGCCAGACTTTCAAGAAACAATGATCCTGATCTCTTTAAAAGCGTTTGGAGACGGAGATCCTGCAAACAAGAAAAATATATCATCACTACACTAGTTATTACAGTCAAACAGGTCAGTCCAAGATCGAAAATCAATTTGTAATGAGATTTATGAGCCGTACCTCAGGGGAGGCAAGGTTAAAAGCAGTGGACCTCATGAATGCCTCATCTCCCGTGGTTGAAGACACTACACTCTGCCACCCGTCTGCCACGGCTGGGCTATTTTCAATAAACTAACAGAAAGAACAAAATGTATAAGGGTTAATTTAAAGTTAATTAGAGATGATTGGTAAAAAAATGCCTTCAACATTTGCATGTTTTCATGTGCATTAATGCTATGAATTTTCCTTGTTGAATTAAGCAAAAGGTTTTGCCCGTCATATCTCTGCTCAATGGGTTGTGTTGTTGGACCTTAAACAGAACAGATCCGGGCACTCTTGTTCATCATCTAAATTAAAAGCAATCAATTAAAGGGCCTTCATTAAATGCAAAACAAAAAAATTGCGCTACCTTCTCTAACATATACGATGGCCGGTGCTCGGTATCAGGCAAGAATGCTGTAACAAAAACAGCTAGAGAAATCTTCTTGGGAACTTCTCCATAGCAAAAGCCACGTTTAAGCCACCTAGACTATGACCCACCAATACAACCTTTTCATTTTCAGCTAAGCTGGCCATGAACTCGATCAAGGGCTCATTATACTGATCAAAAGTAACAACTTCTTCCAGTGTTTTTGTGTTCACCCCTGATGCACTCATGTCAAGGGCTGTGACAGAGTGCCCAGCTGCCTCTAGCATTGTCCTCACCTTGTACCATGCCCAAGCTCCTGAAGCTATACCATGGATCAAAACAAAATGCGTTGTTTGATTGTTGCTATCTCCCATTTTTAATTTTTTTTTTTGGTGATTGATAGTACTATAAAAAAGTAAAGGCTTTTGGTTTCGCTTGACAGGACGTAATATTTTCGTAATGCCTTGCTTGTGCTTAGTAATGTCGTTGCTTGGTGGTATATATAGAGGCATTATTTTCTTTGACAGGTCAAGTCATGCGTTCGATCTTCGATGGTATTAACATGCAATTTTGGGAGGAAGTGCATAAAATAATTTTGAAATTCAACGAAATATATATTCATGATGAAAAGCAGCCATGCTTTCTTCGTTGAAGAACTTTGAATAATATGACCAAGAAGATAGCTTGTTCTTGGAGAAGTTAACTCCTCAAATACAAACGCAACTCTTTCTTCTGTAAATTCTTATGAAAATTAACATCTCACGTAACGACATAAAATACTCATTTATCTAATTTATGTATATATATAAGGCTATAGCGTATTAACTTTATAATATTTATTTACAGAAATCTGTTTCATTCTCATAACCTGATCCGTTCAAAAATAACAATCAAACATAATTTCAAATAATAAGCGAAGAGACTGTTTCGTTCAAATCCAAACAAAACTCTTTATTCGTTCTTTTACTCTTCAAATATTTAATTAGATTTTATAACAATGGGTAGTCGTTTCATCAAGCAATAAGAAATAAAATATCAAACACCTTTCAAAAATTTTATAAGCCTATTTTTCTCTTGAGTTTCCATCAGTCTCACACTGCATGCAACAACAGCAAAGTAGGAATCTGGTTTCATGGCCAGCAATAAGAACCGTTTTCGCAGGTTGAGGTGTTTTCTTGAAACTTCTGCCTAAGTTTGGGTTCTCCTTTATGTGCTGATTCAAAATTTTCAATTTTTTTATTAGATTTATTAATTCCTTCAAGAGTTTAATTTTATTTATAGGTCATCATGTACTTGTCTCTTTCTTTTCCTTTGGAAACTCACTTGCCTAACTTATATGTGCTCCTTCCAGAAGTAAATTATTTTCCTAATCACATACTTTGTGTTTTCTTTTTCATCTGGGCCTCCACTTTCTGCATTTTCACTATTCAATGGTAACTTTTTCTATCTTTAATGCTAATAAAAAATATTATTCAAAACAAAGAGAAAAATGAGATTGGAAGGTTTTTTTTAGTAATACAAAGACTTTGATTCGAAGAGAAATAGGAAATAGGAGACTTAACCTTTTAGTTAACCAACTTTTTATTTATATATGTAAAGTAATATACAATAGTTAATGTAGAGATTACAACACTAGATTAATCCAATAATATTTCTTAGATATATAATTCTATAATACGCCCCTCAAGTTGAGAGTGGAAAATCAACAGAAGCTTGAACCAAAAAGCAGTATAAGAAGCAGTAGGAAGTGGCTTAGTAAAGACATATACAAGTTGATCCTAAGAAGAGATAAAATGAATGAATCTCCTTCTTGGCAACCCTATCACATACAAAATGATAATCAACCTTAACATGTTTAGTATGTGAATGAAAGATAGGATTTGCAAACAAATAAGTAGCACTTAGATTATCACACCAAATGGTAGAAGCAGAACTAGGAGTAATATGCAGATCTGACAATAAATACTAAAGCCAGATAACCTCAGCAATGTCGCCTGCTAAGGCTTTATACTTAGCCTCGATAGAAGAACAAACAATCGTGCGTTGCTAGCTTGATTTCATGAAATTGGTGATGACCAAAGAGGACAACATAACCACCCATAAACTTGCGATAATCAATACTACCCGCTCAGTCGACATTTGTAAAGCCACGTAAAGCAAAGAAGGAGCTACGAGTGATATGTAAGCCATAAGAGACTATACCTTGAACATAATGTAGAATGTGTTTAACGGTAGCCTAATAAGAATTGTAGGAGCATGCATAAACTGATAAACTCTATAACAGCAAAACAAATGTCTGGTCTTGTAAAAGTGATTAGATATTGAAGAACACCAACGATTTGATGAAACCATTGAAGATAAGAAAATAAGCAATCGGGCATCACTATAACTTTGGAGGTAGAAATCGGAGTATCAACAGGTTTGCAAGAGGTCATACCAGCTCGAGTAAGTATGTCAAGAATATACTTATTTTGTTGTAGCATCAGAACCATATTGGTGGATTGAACCTCAATTCCCAAAAAATAATGAACAACTCCTAAGTCTCGAAGCTTAAATTCTAAACTCAACAACTATATTAGTCTTTGAAGCATAATCGAGGTGCTACCTGTAAGCAGGATATCATCAACATAAACCAGAAGGTAAAGATATTAGTACCCGTAGACAAGATAAATAATGAAGTGTCAACCTTTGAAGCGTAGAAGCAGAAAATTACTCAGACGAGTGTATCATGCCCACGGAGTCTGCTTCAAACCATATAAAGACTTTATTAACAGACACAAATTAGAAGAAATAGTAGAGTCAACAAAACCTAGAGGTTGTTGCATGTAGACCTCTTCAACAAGTGCTCCATTGAGGAAGACATTATGTATATTGAGTAAATGAATCATCCAACCATGTGAAACTGTAATGGAGAAAACCAACTTGACAGTAGCTTGCTTAATGACAAGACTAAAGGTATTAGAATAATCAATACCTTCTTGCTAAGTAAAGCCTATAGCAACTAAGTGAGCTTTATAACGCTCAATGCTGCCATCCGCTCGATGCTTTATGTTGGACACCCAATGACTGCCAACAATATTCATTGAAGGATGAAAAAGAACCAAAAACCAAGTTTTGTTAGAACGCTACGCTGTACCTAAATTTTATCTTTCATAGCACCATGTCAAGCCTCATATCAGAGAATGTAATTGATTCATAAGTAGGAGGAGAGAGTACCTGAGAGAGAGGGCTGACAGACATTGCTACAGACACCTTCAGATGTTCTGTTTTTGGCAGCCATAGGCGAAGTACCATAGGATGTTGACAAACTATAGGATGAGATGGAGGAGAACCTGAATTTGTATACTACTAGAGAGGATAAAAGGAGAGATCAACAACCAAATTCAGGTCGGCTAGAGAACCAGAGTGAGTTGTATGTTTGTCGGCACTAGAACCTGGTAAGCTGGCAACGGAACCAAGAGCTCTACAATAACAGACCTAGAAAGATGCAAACTCCATGTTTCTTTCTCTCCATAATGTCTCTCTGTTTTGTTTGTCCCTATTTCTCAAAACAAACTCCCCTTAAAATCTTGATCTCTCTCAAAACCTCCCTCTTTGTTCTCTTTTCTTTCTTGTTCTCCACTGCCTCCCCGTATTTATAAGTAGGAGTAGAGAGGGTCACCCTGTCTTGTCCCATCATGACACAGGGTGGGGTGGCATGGGTCGTCCTCTACAGGGTATGGCTCCCTCTCTTTTCTTCAGCATGATGCAGGGCGTATGAGGGGTACGACTTGTCAATGTTTGGTTGAGAGAGAGTTGCGGGAAAAAAACAAATTCAAAAACCTTCTTCTTCCCCTGCTGCATGTCTAGGGGAAGAAGAAGAACAGTGTCGTTCAAAACGATACCGTTTTAGGCTTCTCTATTTTTTTTTGGTATTTTCTCCTTTTTTGTATGGGGACCCAAAAATGGTAACACCAATGGAGATGAGATCACATATGGATGATCCATGTACTCCTCCTTATTGGCCCTACGGTCTTGGCGACAACTAGACTCCTCCTCCTCCTCCTCGTCGTCTCTATTTTAGATTTATTGTATTTGAACCTAAAAATATTTTAATTTATAATAAATATTTATTATTATTATATTTTAATTTCTTTTCTACTTCTGTTTAATGTATTTTTTTAAAAAAGTATTTTAAATTATTACTGATGGAGTTATGGAGTTACCAATGGAACACTTCCGTCAGTATATTCCAAAGAGTTGGAAAAGAATTACTGCAAATGTAATGTCACTGCTACTGTTAACTCTCCGATGAAATTACATATGGTATTCATGTTGGTAATATGTTAAATTTACCAATGGATTTACCGAAAAATGAAGCGGAAATTATTTTTTTGGCGCACTTTATCTGTCTATAAATCTATCGACAAATAATAAATTACATGCGAGGTTTTTTTGATGGACTATTTTTGTATGTGATCCTGTCAGTAAAATACATACCGACGGACTATGAAAGTAAATACTGATAGAAAGTTTTGTCGGTAAAACTATTAAATCCGATAGTGTAAAGACATTAGTTCCTTTTTTTCGTTAGACTACCATTAGGTCAATGACACTAGCCTTATTAAAAAAAATAAAGATATTGGAGTGTAAGTGGATCTTTAAAATGTATCCATAGAGTAGAAAATGCTAGGATATAATATATATTTTATTAACATAATAACAAATAGAAGTAAGAGAAAAAAGGTCTCATTCACAAGATAAAGTGATTGTGTGGTATTTGTTTGGTAATATTGCCATCAGGCAGTGTAGTACGGAACTTAAGGAACTAGCAAAAACCGCAACCAGTAAAAGCCGTGGCAGCCAGGGTTTCTCTATTAATTTCAGTGCAATACGAAACGCAAGTCTAAATGCATGTGGACGGAACTTAAAGCAACCTTTTGCTTGATACACACCACCTTTTGCTTGATGACATTTCAAATGCTATAAGAATTGTGAGGGTATATTTAATGCTAACCAACCTTCAAATCTCTTGAACTTCTGCTTAATCATACATACCCTCTTGTTCCCAAATGTCCACAAGAAAATCCATGATACCAATTAGCAATACAAAGTTAGCATTAAAGAGAAAAATAAAATATCAAAATGTAGATGATATAGCTACTGCTTCACGAAAAGTGAAGAAAAAGGGCGATTGGCCCAAAGAATCACAAATTAAATTTATCATTTCTATCACTACATTCGTGTCTTTGATTCAAGTGATTTCTCATGTTATGTCTTTTATTGTTTATTTGAGAACTCGCTCGTCTAACTTGTTTCTTTTTCCTTCAATATGTATGGTTATTTTTCCAATCATATTGTTTTTGTTTTCTTGTTCATCCAATTTGAGACTAATCCAGTTTCTCCCTCTAAGGTTTAATTGTATCAATGTCCCTCCTAAGCTTGTGATTACATATCAATGTTTCCTCTCTAAGTTTTTGTTTTCTTGTTCATCCTAAAGTTTGAAACTTATTCATATAGAACCTTTTTAAAATAATTTGAGGAGATCCAATCTTCTACAACAATTAAAAGATCCAATTGATAACAATTACATCATTTATATTTAAAAATTTAAGATACATAATTAAAATATATCTTTCATTTATTATGGTTTACATTAGAATTAAAAACATATAAAATATGTTGAGAATTAAAAAAAACAATATAACATTTGAAAGAACAAAAGATTAAAATATTGAAATTGATGTTTTTAGGATAGTACCTGATGAAGTCTATTTCATGTAAATACTTATGGATTTGCTTAAAAGTCTCTACATTGACTAGTCTTAAATGTCCTAGTTATCTTAAATTTAGGTAAACTTATGTGGTGATCAAATCCAGTAATTAGTACTCGGACATCTCTTACTTTTCATTATTCCAATCTATGAAATAACTAACTCAAAAGATAATTGTTGCACGGATCATGTTACGAAAACGAAATAGATTTCCTGTAAATACATAAAATTGTTTGGAACGACTACTCATGTTCAATGTAGGGTCATATTAATTTGAAGTTCTTCCACGACGAAAACATGGCTGCTTTTCATCATGAGTATATGAGAATTTTCCTAAGAATTTACAGAAGCAAAATAGAAGAAAGAGTTGGGTTTGTATTTGACGAGTTAACTTCTCCAAGAACAAGCTATCTTCTTGGTCATATTATTTGAAGTTCTTCAACGAAGAAAGCATGACTTGGCTGCTTTTATCATGAATATATATTATTTTATTGCATGTTAATACCATCGAAGATCGAACGCATGACTTGACCTGTCAAAGAAAATAATGCCTCTATATATACCACCAAGCAACGACATTACTAAGCACAAGCAAGGCATTACGAAAATATTACGTCCTGTCAAGCGAAACCAAAAGCCTTTACTTTTTTATAGTACTATCAATCACCAAAAAAAAAAATTAAAAATGGGAGATAGCAACAATCAAACAACGCATTTTGTTTTGATCCATGGTATAGCTTCAGGAGCTTGGGCATGGTACAAGGTGAGGACAATGCTAGAGGCAGCTGGGCACTCTGTCACAGCCCTTGACATGAGTGCATCAGGGGTGAACACAAAAACACTGGAAGAAGTTGTTACTTTTGATCAGTATAATGAGCCCTTGATCGAGTTCATGGCCAGCTTAGCTGAAAATGAAAAGGTTGTATTGGTGGGTCATAGTCTAGGTGGCTTAAACGTGGCTTTTGCTATGGAGAAGTTCCCAGAGAAGATTTCTCTAGCTGTTTTTGTTACAGCATTCTTGCCTGATACCGAGCACCGGCCATCGTATATGTTAGAGAAGGTAGCGCAATTTATTTTGTTTTGCATTTAATGAAGGCCCTTTAATTGATTGCTTTTAATTTAGATGATGAACAAGAGTGCCCGGATCTGTTCTGTTTAAGGTCCAACAACACAACCCATTGAGCAGAGATATGACGGGCAAAACCTTTTGCTTAATTCAACAAGGAAAATTCATAGCATTAATGCACATGAAAACATGCAAATGTAGAAGGCATTTTTTTACCAATCATCTCTAATTAACTTTAAATTAACCCTTATACATTTTGTTCTTTCTGTTAGTTTATTGAAAATAGCCCAGCCGTGGCAGACGGGTGGCAGAGTGTAGTGTCTTCAACCACGGGAGATGAGGCATTCATGAGGTCCACTGCTTTTAACCTTGCCTCCCCTGAGGTACGGCTCATAATCTCATTACAAATTGATTTTCGATCTTGGACTGACCTGTTTGACTGTAATAACTAGTGTAGTGATGATATATTTTTCTTGTTTGCAGGATCTCCGTCTCCAAACGCTTTTAAAGAGATCAGGATCATTGTTTCTTGAAAGTCTGGCCAAGGCAAACAAGTTCACGAAGGAGAAATTTGGATCGGTTGTGCGAGATTATGTTGTTTGTACTCAAGATTTATTGGTGGTTCCGTCATTGCAGCGCTTCATGATTGAACACAACGAGGTTAAGGAAGTGATGGAGATTCCAGCAGATCATATGGCAATTGTTTCTAGGCCTAAAGAACTCTGTCAATGTCTTCTGGAGTTTGCACGTAAGCATGCATAGATTGTTGTTAAATGCTGCGCTAATTATAAATGTAATAATGTGCAACATTTGTATCTAGTTCTAGGCTGCCTATATATATGTAATAGGATGGCTGTTGAAATAAAATAAAGAAGAGATAGATGCTGGCTTCATTTTTAGATTTTCTCTCAGGAATATTCTTAGAATTGCAAGCGCACCGAATAATAAACAAGATTGATTTGTATTTATTGTATTTGTATTATTTATAATAAACAAGATTGATTTGTATTTATTGTATGTGTCTTCATTATTTGTATTTGTATTTGTATTGTATTTGTATTGTATTCTTTTCCAGTTATGAATAATAAACAAGATTGATTTCTAGTCTGGCTTGATTTGTTATATTATATATGTTCTCTGCAGCTTGCACTGTTGTTATCATCCATGCACAACAAACTTGAAACTTTTCACTTACCATACGTAGCTACGGCTTCTTTTTAGCTAAGATAATGAAAAAATATAATCGGGATCACACATGTAAAAATTTAAATTTTAGAGATCAAAATAAGTTTTTTCGAATGTTTTTAGCTAAGAAAATGAAAAAAGACTAGTTTTTTTCTTATTAATTTTATTTCTTAATAAAAAAAAAATTATAACCTAAAATTTTATTTTGTAATATCAATACTTAATTTTAGCTGTTGATTTTTTTTCATATGATTTGTTAGAATAAAATTGTAAAGAAATAAGGTTTAGGATCAGATTTGTTTATTTAAAAAAAAAACTGAAGACCTCATAACAAAGCATTATATCCTCTATTATAGAGTAAGAGGATGATTTTTTAGTTGATTATGTAATTGTAATGTGGCCGTGAGTGGTTTAGCTGTGGTTTTTACCGAATGTTAGGTTAATAAAACGTATAGATAGATGATCTTTATCTTGCAGTGAATTGCTATGCTTTTATATATTAATACAAATGTTGTACATATATTTTAATCAAAAACAAAAGTTTAGTTTTTAATTAAACCAAATACCCAAAAAAATGTAGTAAAAAAAAGTCTAGTTATAAGACATATTCACTAAAAATGTAAAATCCTGTGAGAAGTAAAATTTAATTGTTTATTTTGGATTAAAAGAATGTTATGAAAGAAAAACTAATCTAGCTAACCATCTTGTCACGTGGGATATCTTGGTTATTTGTGTAACAACTGCAATAGTTAGGTCAATTTATCCATTTAACTTCCAAGTAAAGGGTAAATGAAGCATAAATTTATTTATTTTTTACATTGAGTTCACCGAAATTTCTAACGAAATCGGCAGAATCTCTCCAATATCAGGAGGTCCCAAGTTATCAATAATTTACCTTACATGCATTTATGATCACATCTCATCCACAATGGGTCCAATTCAACCATCAAATTCATTCAAGAATATACTCAGGACAACTTCATACTAAATCTTCATCTCATATCACATGCATAAATTAGTAATTAAGAGAATCATCCAAGCACCGAAATTCCATATATAAACACAACATAGTTTAGCTTCCTAAACATAAACTAGTACATTATAATATCCCCAAGCATATGTTAATACATTTAATATTCTAAACACAAAATAATACAAGGAGTATACTGTTATATTCAGGTTACATATTTACTGCATAACAAAATTACATGGATAATCCTTTAGTTCCTAACTTATACAAAAGGGGATCAAAGAACCTAAATTCTACTCCTGACGTGAATGGGAAGGACCTGCAACATCAAAATAAGAGAATAATTATATTAAATAAATAAAATACAACCAAGTAATGGAGGGTCACTATTACATGTATCTACGCATACAAGTACCCACTCGATAAGGCATAATCATAGTTGATCTGCAAAAGAAGATCCTTTGCTACATCTAACACTTATCCTTTCATAACCTACTCATGGTTTTCTTTTGGATTATCACACATTAAATTATTTTTTTGTCTGATTTACCCTTTTCCTTATTCGCCCCAAATTCTGAGCTGGTTGCTGCTGACACTAATAACTCCTATTAGTGTCATTAGTCACCCTTACCCGGATCGACTAATCAATTCCTTGGCAATGCCGGCACCAACTTAATTAGTTAATGCCATTGAGCTATTTCCAACCCGAAATAGCCAATCAATTATTCTCCATCACACTTGGAGATGTTTCCGGTAATGCCAATGCCAAGTTCTCTTGACACCATTAACTTCCTCCTTAGGAAGTTAATCAAGTTATTGTGGGCTTGCCGATACCAACATTATTTGCTAGTACCATTAATTATTCTTGATGCGAATAGTTAATCAAGTTCAATATTCATTATATTTCCATCAAGGTCATGCCGATGTTAACAGTATTTGTTAATATCATTAGCCGCCCCTATTCGACGTCGGCTAATCAAGTCCACAGGCGGTCGTTTTCTTTCTTGTCTTTTTTTTTATATACATAATACAGACCCGTATCTGAACTCCAAATTCCGGAGTCTACAACCAAAATTCAGATTTCAAATCCATGTCTATTTCACCATATCTTTCCTTTCTTTAGTCATATTCACGAATATGATTTCTAGCATGAATTTGAGTACGAAGTTTATTATCAACCAAGGAGAATATAGGCGTGGGACACCTACCTGTCATCGATGCTCGATTTGCGTTCCCTTGTTGTTGTTGTTGTTGTTGTACTTCCCCTGTGGTTCCTCCTGAATTCACAAGTATACTACATTAGTTCATGGCCGATTACCATTTTGCAAATAGCTAGGCAACAACAATAACATTTACTCTTTAGATTTTTTTGTTTTAAATCATTATGTACATCATCAACTTTACTTTTCAAATGCAGTTTATCCTATACTGGTGTTAAGGTTCAATGTTACAAGAATTTTGGTGGGAAGAAATGGTTTTCTGCCCCTATCACAGCTAAATCCCCTGTTTTGTTAATTCCCGTTAGATCTGCCAGTAGGGGTGGCAGTTTGACCTTTTCTTATATTTTTACCTATATCTGGAGCTCTAGAGCTCCAAATTGAGTGAGGTTGGATTCGTTGGAAAGCTAACATCTCAAACTACAATTTCTATGAGAGATGTTTCCTAGATTTTATTGTTTTTAGGCCCGAAATCCCCTAGAACAAAGGTGATGAATCTATCTAGAACATAGATGATTATTAAGTAAGCTTTCTACTATAATTGGTTCATGCATAAACATACATAACACACCAGAATTCTTCTTCTTTCCTTTTATTTGGCTCTTGGCTGATCTTAGTTTAAGGGAACTAAGGATCCCCCTTTTTTTTTTCTTTTTCTCTCACTGATTTTTCTTACCACACACACTCATTGTCAACATACTACACATGCCATAAGTGTTCATCAACCCTAAATTTCAGAATCCCTTCCCCCCAACCCTTTTCCATCATATAGCTGGCCACTCTAGTTTGGAATCAATGATTTCTTTGTTTAACATTTTTTTGTGTGTGTTTCTTTTAAGTTTAGAGCATCCTATTTAGCTTAACTAACCTCATTTCTATCAATTTATGCATTTTCCTTAATCTTCCTTCAAGAACCCTAATTTATAAAATCTAAAATTTGTACATAATTCCTACTTAATTGTTAACTTGTTTTATACAATCAAGTCTAGTGTCCATACCTTTAGAAATTTCAGAATTTCAGCTTATGTAAATTGAATATTTTGGCTCTTCTTCTCAAGCATGCAGCCGGCTTCTTCTTCTTCTTCAATTCTGCACTTGCTTTATCCTTATTAGAACCCTTGTTATTGGTTGTCCTCTCTATTTGGAGTTTCTAGGTTTGTATTCCTAAGTGATTTGGTGTTTTTTCTCTTTTGAAGAAGAAAATCTGTACTCTTTCCCACTTTTTTTTCTTTTGTTTCCAGCCGGCTATGAAAGAGGAATGAATGGGGTATTTATAGCCCCTATCTTTTCTAATTATACATTGGCCCCTATTCTTTCCATTTCTTTACAATTTGAATCACATTCTTTATGTCTTTATATTTTCCTATTTAATTTCTTAATTATTACTTTTATTTATCATGTATATAATAACATTTTAATTTATTCCTTATTATATATATATTTTTTTGGGATTTTACAATTTGATTATTTGAAAGGGGGTAAAAAATAACAAATAAGTTGCCATCTAGTTTTATGTTTACATGGAACCTTAAGTTTTTGGGGTAAGGAGCTGATTATGCTTTAAGAAAGATAAAACTCATCCTAAAACATTATACCTCATATAAGATGTATTGTTATTTGATTTTAAATGATAAAATACCAATTATACTTTTATGCTAATATTTCACCTATACTAAATAAAAAAAATTCCTCAGATAGTGTTTTGGGACTTAGACTTGACAATGAAGCCTAATCCTCATTTTTTTATTATTATTATAATGGAAAGTTATGAAATGATAATTAATGGGGACTCGAGTTATGAATTGTTTCTTTCTATCCCATAATTTTTATTAACCCCTAATAAATTAATTATTTTACCAAGAATATCTATTATAAATAACCATAAATATTTCACCCAACTCAATTGACTTAAACAAGCATAATAAAAAATGAAAAGGAAAAAAAATCATGAATACATTGTGAATTTTTTTTCAAAGTAACATACACATTAACATACATATATTATGAGAAATGTAACACAAAAAATCACAAAATTGTTCGAACAATGAAGAAATCACATGTAGGGATTAAAATTGATTGTTAAGAGTCGTTAGAGTAAGCTAAAACGGGAAGAAAGTGGTTGGAAAAAAATGAAGCAATCTCAGCGCACGGTGTTCATGTTGGGTTTCCTGACACATATACACGCAGCGGGAAACTTTAAATTTTTTTTAAAAAAATTAGGAGTTCCAAGGATCGTGTTAAGAGTCGTACGTGGATTGGCACAATACATGAAACCCTTTTTTTTTTTATTATCTATCTTTATAGATATTTATTCCTACTATATTGGTTGCTTCTCTCATAGCTTTTCTAGAAAAATTCTTGGACAACAAGATCATTACTAACTAGAGTAAATAAATATTATTTCATATTAATAGTTTATTATCTACATATAATATTTTAAAAAAATTCCACTCCCACCAATCTTTTTATAAACACAAGTCTCATCCATATTTTTTACAAAATAAAACTATTTGATTATCTCATCAAAATGGATATCCCAACTCTTTGGAGCTTGATTAAGTTCATAAATGATTTTTTATTGCTTGCATATTTTATTGGTAAATTAATTAGATTAAAAGCTTTCAAGTTGTGCCATATATAAATCGTCTTGAAGATTTCTATTTAGAAATATAATTTTGATATCCATTTGTCAAATCTCATAAGCATAGTATATAGCTATAACAAGAAAAATCTTTATGGATTTTAACATAGTTACCGACAAGAAAGTTTCATCAAAGTCAACCTATTTATCTTTGTCTGTAACCTTTGACAACTAGTCTAACTTTATGCATTTGTACATTGCCTTTATTGTCAGTCTTTCTCTTAAAGACCCACTAACATCCAATAGGTTTTATCCCTTTAAGTGGACGAACCAAGGTCTATACCTGGTTGGTGTACATGGAATCCATTTCAGATTTCATGGCTTCAAGCCATTTTATGAAATCAATATTAGATATTGCTTCCATATAATTGGTAGGCTCATTAAGTATGAGCAACTCATCATCAACTTCCAGGAGAAGTTCATATCTCAATGGTGTATCACGTGTCCTACCAGATTTACAGAGTTCTTATGTTCTTGAGTTTCAGGGTGAACATCAAATGTTATAGCCTTGGGCTCTTATTCTATTTGGATGTTTGTTTGTGGTTCTTCAACTTCATTAAGTTCTATTTTCCTCTCACTACTCCTTTTAAGAGCAAATTTTTTCTCTATAAATGTACTATGTTTTGAGACAAACATCTATTTCTCAACGAGATGATAGAAAAATATCCAACATATTCTTTTGGATATCCTAAAAACTTATAATTATCTGAGGTAGCTCCTAGTTTTTAGATACTATACGCTACACACAAGCGTTACATCCCCAAATCTTTAAGTATGATAGTTTTAGTCTCTTACGATTCCAAATCTCATATGGAGTTTTATTAATAGATTTTGATTAAACCCTATTTAAAAGGTAAGTAGTAGTTTGTAGGCCATAGCCCTAGGAAAGAAGGTGGAAGGTCTGTATAGCTTATCATAGACTGCATCATATCTAATAGGGTGCAATTTCTCCTTTTAGAAAGCGTCCATTATGAGAGAATATCATTTTCTTTCAAATAATCTTGAAAATATTGGTTGAAGTATTCACCACCTCCATCCAATTAAAGTATCTTAATATTCTTTCTAATTTGTATTTTAACTACATTTCTGAATTCTTTGAATCTTTCAAATGATTCGCACTTTCATCAAATACGCATGACCATATGCAATATGGTTATCAATGATGTAACATGTATACCCATCCATGATGTTAGAATCCAATTTTGGGTTTTCCTCAAAATTATCTTTTTCTTTCAATATTAAAAAAAATGAAAAATTGAACAAATGAAAAGAAAAGACTATCAAATTGGTGAAAATAGGCCGAGGAGGGTTGGAAACGCATGTAGGAGTTAAACTAGAATTTTTGACCAAATTGACAGTTTAATTGTACCCCATTATACCCAAAACTAAAGGATAATACAGGTTCAATATCAAATTAAGTTATTATTGGATGAATTTGCATAAAAATTAAGTTCAGGGGCTTAATTAGACTTTTAATAGGCCAATTTTATTTAATCATGGACCTAATTAAAGGTTTGATTAAGTTTAAAAATTAATTTGGGTCAAATTAAAAGATTTAATTAAGTGCCAAGACTTAATTAAAATTTTAATGCATCAAATTATTTAATTGGTGAAAACTTAAGTTTGGAAGGTTAATTTGGGCTACATTAAAAAGATTAGAATTTTACATTGCCAAATTTAATTTTTCTAAACTCAATTGGATGAAATCAATGATCAAATTGCAAGAATCTGGAAGTTTGAAGGCTAATTAATGGGCAAATTGATGAATCTTAAAATCAAGGATCAAGTTGGAAGAGACGTTGGAAGTTGAGGGTTCATTTGGAAATCTCCAGGGATGAAATTGAGAAAAGTCTTGAGAATTAGGTTTAATTGAGAGGGGTTGATTGCATGATTTCAAAAGAATAAGGGTTGGATTGGCGTAAAGGTGTTCAACCCCCATTTGGGCGAGGGATAGTCCATCGGTGCCGTTTTGTTTTAAACAACATTGTGGATTATCTTCCACCTGTCAACTGAAAGCCCTCCCCTTTTCAAACCTGTAATCCGTCCTTATCCAAAACCGCACCTCAGCCCCACCCAACCAAAGGTTGTGATCTTTTTTCTCCATATCTAAAAACCAAAAATGATTTCTTTTGCCTTGAAGACAATTTTGGGACATGTCAAAATTATAGCTTTCACTGTACTGCTCCAAGAAATACGATCCTAAGCAATAACAAAGCTGAAAGTTTTTGTCCTCTTTAGCCACTCTACAGGACAGAAATGAAATGTCCCTGGTAAGAATCAATAGTGAAGAAAAAAGGGAGAAATATCAATGGTTGAGATTCTCTTAGTTTTATTCAGTTAATTTTGAGTTTCCTCGCTTTTTTTTTTACCCCTTTCATATTTAGTATCTAGAATTGCGGCCTACACTGAAAGTTTTTTTTCAGTATTACATAAATTAGTTTCTTTATATAAAAAAACGACAAAAACCTTTCTTTTCAAA